>OZ007573.1:24472561-25812561 GCA_963931925.1 Onchidella celtica | reverse complement strand
CAGGCGGAGCGACGAAGCAACAGGTGTGGGTACACAGGCAGTAGTAGACGCAGACCTGCACACAGGTGGCTCAGGTCATATGGTCGTTCTTCACCGACTGGAGCAGCGGTGGAGATCGGCAGCCCCCTGAGCCACTGAGCAGCCCTATTCAGGACAGCACTGCTCACCTCAATGGTATGAGGAAGGGGCTAGAAAAGGTGCCCTAAACAAAGTGGCAAGAGAAGATCCCTGACACAGAGGCGCTTACTCGTGCAAACTTGCCCAGCATCTACACCATCTTGATGCAAGCTCAGCTGCGCTGGGCAGGCCATGTAGTTCGCATGCCAGACTACCGTATCCACAAGAAATTGCTGTACGGCGAACTCCAGCATGGCAAAAGCTCCAATGGAGGCCAAAAGAAGCGCTTCAAAGACACTCTGAAAACTTTTCTGAAGGCCTTCAACATCAGCCACGACACGTGGGAGTTTACTGCAATGGATAGACCAAAGTGGTGTTCAGGTGTCCACAAAGGCGCCAAATTCTGTGAGGCCAACAGAATCGGTGCAGCAGAGCAACGCAGACATCCCAGGAAATGTGCCAGCAAGTCCCCGACATCCATCACCTTCCCATGCCCACACTGCGTCAGAACCTTCCGGGCGCGAATTGGTCTGATCAGTCATCTGCGCACCCACAGAGCCCAATCCACCTACCCCCCAGGATGACTAGATGGTCCTCGTCCATCCCGAAGGACGAAGCCACATGTGTATGCGTGTGTGTGTTGGTGTGTACATATGAGAGAGAGAAAGACAGGGAGTGACAGAGAGAGAGAGGGAGAGAGAGAGAGAGGGAGAAAGAGAGAGAGAAAGAGAGAGAGAGAGAGAGAGACAGACAGACAGACAGACAGAGAGAGAGAGATTACTACTTTTTTGATATTACTCAAAGTCCACTTTGTGGAGACAGGTGCTACATACATTTCTCCATTATTATTATTATTGTAAAGGATTGTTTACAGTTTTCAGGAAAACAGAAGTGGTCCATAAGACGATCAGTTCAAAACTTTTTCCGTTGTCTATGTGGTAAACTTTTTTCTTTTTTTTAACCGGTATTTAACAACTAACGTGATCCCCAATAGGCGTCATGAACTATTTAATTGTGGACCACAATATTTTGAAATTAATACCAGGTTCTTAGAATTTGCAACTCATTTCTAGTGCAAAATTGGAGACAGATCTAGATCATTATAAGTTGTAAAATATGGCATTAGGCCTCGGGGTAGGAAACACCATTCTTCTTTTTTTTCCCCTCTTACAGATGGAATTTGATTTTACTCAAAAGGCCTGCATAGATATGAAATGTTAACATTTCCTAGCTCTGTCAAAATGTGGCAGGAAAAAAAATGTACATAGCAAACGTTTCTGCTCTTCTGTTTCTTTTCTTGCGGCTCCCCATGTTGGCAACCAAGCCTGGCTTGTGATTTGAGGCACCATTTTGCCCTTTGTGTTGGTATCTAACCGAAGCGTCACTTCGGGCCACCATACCTTGACGTCCTGCTGCCCTCCGAGAATCCGAGTTTAGAACTCGCAGACGGACACGCATTTGTTAAACGTTCTACGATTATGTTTTATTTGTTTGATTTTTTTTATTTGTTTAATTTTCTATCTTGTAACATATGTTTTCGTGACGAAAGTTAATATACCGAAAGCTTGAACTGACATTCCATCTCCTATGCGCATGATTGTATCGTTTCTGTATTATTTCCTGTGCGAGGCATTGCTACAAACAAGATTTCGCCATGCATGTATTTCGACTTTGCTTGAAGCCTTGCTGCGACCCCACAGGTTACCTGCGGTTTTACATTTTGTCAATTTCCTAGCTCTACACGGTCGCAGGCATTTAAATCTTTTAGTTTTAGAATATGTTAATCTAATTCCCAGTAAAATACACCAGACAGTTAGTTCAGTTCCTACTTTATTTTTATTTCTTTATTTCTTTTTCTTGTTCTTCTTATTATTGCCTTTTTAATAATTGATCACTGTTATTATTATTTTCTTTATATAAGATATTTTCAAGTAACAACCACCACACACTGGTTTCAGTTTAAGCACACACTGTAAGTTGTTCTGAAATCGCCATGTTTTTACAAGTTTTTTTGTCTTTTATTAAGCTGTTACGCCAATGCATGATTTTTCTGTAAAGCATCGCGGTCGTATGAGAAAAATCGTGCTTTCCACCAGTACTGCTAACTTTACTCATCCATTGCAAGAAGGGCAACTTTGGGGGAAAGACATCATTTTCAAATTTCGGTTTTCAGGAACCCTTCAATTCAAATTTAGCCCACGAAATGAAGGAACATCACTGTCTCTGTATGAAGTTCAGTATTGTGTGTTCATGAAACAATCTATTCCACACCACTGCATCTTTATTTTCACCCGCGGATGAACCAGAGCAAGGTGATTATGATGCAGAGTGGAATGGGATCGGTAGGCTGCTCAATGGCTCATTTTGCTCAAACACAAAGGGCCGAAATACCATAGGTGGCGCTCTACAAGTGGAGTTATACTTTCAAGCACTTTCGCTTTATCCGACTCGATGTTATCAATATGGCGAACGTTGCAAGAAGGATTTATTTAAATCTGTTTGGATTCTTCTCATTAAATGAGCTTATGGATCATATCCCCATGCAAAGTGATTTCTTGATTGTAAAGTCGGAGTTGTAGCCCTATATAGCTGAAATTGAAATACTTTTTCAAAAAAAATTCTTTTTTATGCCTGCAATTCCCCGATAACCTATCGCCGTTCTATACTCTAATCCTGATTGGCAGTGAAATAAATTATACTACAGTGAACAGTGGGTGTGTTTTCTTAGTGTTTACTATGAAAACTTGTTTTATGTTGTGATTTGTATGAATGATCCGACTTAAACGTTAACCAATTACTTAAAGTGATATTGATATTAACGAAACAGTATTTACTGACAGAAGCAATGATATAATACAAACAAATTAGGTGGGAAATCTGAAACCAGGCAGGGATTGAGATTAAAAGTACATACTCAAAACTGGTTTTGGAAAGTAACTGTATAGACACTTAAATTAAGTTTTCCAATTGAAAGAACTCACTTTCCTAAGAATTTTGATACCAAATTTGTCTCTGTATCTCAATAGTTGGCAAAGTTATGATCATCTGAATTTTCATGAAACACCGGTGCGTTATCACCGCAAACATACCAAACTGTAAACACATTCTATTTAATACAGACAACAAGCCTAAATTTTTTCAAGGGTTTAAATTATTAATAAGTGGTCTTTTATTTGAATCAAAAATGCCTCCACATCAAATTTCACTTTTTGACAAGGAAGACAAAAATGTCAAAATTTATCAGTTTTCACTGTCATTATAAAACATCAACAGATTGACTTGCAGAAGTAAGAAACACCATTGTGTTGGTTATTTGAAGGCCTATCCATAGAAGGATAAAAGAAATGGTTATTTTCAAAATCAACAGCCATATTGAAGCTTAATTTAGGAGCAAAAAATGCGTCATTTCCTAAATTTAAACTCCATACAAACATAAAATCGACATACACAGACAACAAATGACTTTTCGTGGCCCAGGCAAAAATATACCAAAATAAAGGTTAGTTATTCAATGTAATCCAAATATCAGTAAATTGTAATTTTGAGTCTGTGTGATCAGATCCATCTTGAAACGATATGGGTGTTACTCAGCTCCCGCAGATTAGCGATTTTGGCCGTTAAAATGTCCGATAGTGACTACTTTGGGCTCATAATATTAAAGTTATAACAGTAATTTCATGGAATTGAAAAATAACATTTGAAAGAGGTGTTATATTCAATGGTATTATTGGTATGTGGCATTTTAAGTTATTTTATTTTGGTGCTGAGCTACAGAGGATCGCGGCAGTGCCGATAACCGCCGTGATTTTTGCAAAAGGGAACAATGCAATAATCTGGCATTTTGGAGAGAAAACTACAGTTTATTATGCGCAGCCGTCACTTCATGGAGCATCAGTATAGGGCAAATCAAGCGGTCACTTCCGGGATCGGCTGCTGTTTGTTTACCTCCAGTTATTGCGCGCCCCCTATCGGATTAAGGGGAAATAATTTCAGCAACATGAGCCATTACTGTTACTTGGTTTAAAGACTGTAAAATGTGGGTGAAATAATAAACGAAAATAAGAAAGTTGCAAGAGCACAAGGCTGTAAACTACTGCCCAAATTTTAGACTTGGAATTTTCTTCAGAAATGATTAATTTATACCATGGCTTTGTATTCTCCGTGAAGCTGTTTCATTTTCATTCATATTATTTAATTTGCATTGAACTTGAAGAACCAGATCGATTCCTTCTCGATCTTAGGGGCCCCTACCATTGTTATAGTACAGGGGCGACCAAAACTTGCTTAATATAAGAGCCACATCAGATATTCGAGAGCCACGAGATATAATGAACAAAATTTACACACGCGTTTTTTGTGTTACATACACGTTTTGTTACAAAATTTTTATATAAATATTAAGAAATACATGTGTGCATCAATATTTACTCATGTATGTAATTTTTTAAACTGTTAATTTGTATTAGTTTCAGTAATTACAAAGTACACATACATACCAAATGTTTTCAAAATCTTGGCTGATGATTGTTTTAAATATACTGAACATATTAAATACGGTAATGAACTACGGGAACATCTAATAAAAATTTGCGAATGTCATAAACAATATGCAAAGTTTTCCTCCCATTCTACTTCTAGCTTAGAATTTCTGTTTTCATCTTCAAATTTTCGTTTCTGACAATGTGATGACGCCATCTCCCTTAAAAAAATGTTCACAGCCACATAAACAAAACTTGTATCCGAAGTGTAATTTTTTTTACTATCCATATACACTCGAGCCAAAAAGTTAAGCAACCCTGGGTTATGCTCAGAACTGACAACTTTATTTTTCAATTAATTCAAACACGTTCATTGGAATCAATTTATTGTTATGTAAGTCTGAAATCACATTCAATTTCATTTTACCCACCCCAAAAATGGGGCTTAATGACTTAAACAAAATTTTCTTTTATACAAAAACAAAAAAGTCCATAATTGAATGGCAAGAGTTCACAAATCTTGTTAGTGAAGGTTGCTTAACTTTTTGGCTCGAGTGTACATTAAACTTACGTTTGAAACCAGTGGGGTCTCAGTTCATATTCAATTAATAATTATAAAGCTTGAATTCTTTTCTTTATTTACAATAATTATAAAGCTTGAATTCTTTTCCTTATTTACCATTTATATTAAATGTGATGAAAAAAGAGCTCAGCCAACATATTTCCACGAGCCACAGATTGAAAGTCATAGAGCCGCGTGTGGCTCGCAAGCCGAGGGTTGGCCACCCCTGTTAGTTACAGTACTTCGTTTTTCATTGCCATTTTGTTCGACTGGGATAAAAACAACTGATTCGATTTGGTTGTCTACGTATTTTGTCTAATCGTCCTTTGAGAGTAAACCCTCTGACCAACAGTCGCCATAATGGCAGGAGCTTCAAATAATTATATAATAATAACAATAATAATAAAAATGTGTCACAAACACATATCTCGAAAATTTTTTAACCCACTGGAATGACACTTATACATAATAAAATAAAGAGTGAGAGAACCACTTTCATGATAAAACCTCAAACTCGGCAAAATCACGCATACGACAATATGGCCAATACTCCTGAATATTACGAAAATGAATATGATTATTAGTGTAGTACATCTATGAATTATTCTCACTGTTGTTAATATTGGGCTTATTATTATTTTCTTTATAACTGTTATTATTACTAAGCCCTACCCTAACCCTCCGCACTGTAAATAGACACTCCCAATAACAATAATGATTTTAGCCGGGGTAGTCAGTGAAGTCCGCCCTATATTCGAAAGTTAAACGGAGAGGCCAGCGTGTGACACTCGAGACGGTGACACATTCGACCATGCGGTTCCAGTCTGTTAATAATTCAGTCATCATTGCATTGCATCACACGTATCCCAAGTGTGCTGTATCTCGGCCTTATCCGTATTGTGCGAGCGGTGGCTAATAATTATGCCTGGGCTATGAGATGGGTCGAGCAAAACGAAAAAAAAAAAGTGAAGACTGATATCGGGTAGTGCAACTTATTATTGCATCAAGTCAACGTTACTAGCCCCCCCCCCCCTCCGCCCCACCCCCCTTTTATCAAAAGGAAATTCCACACTAGTGAGGTCGAGCTCGTACCGGAGCCACCTGGTGAGTGTTTTAACTATTAATATACCGCCAAAATAGTGTCGGGGAAGATTCAGTGTTTCTTTAGAAACCCACACGTGCGTACTAAAAATATTATGGGCAAGTTTCTACCTTGAGCTTATGCACAGTTCTTAAAGAAACATTTTAAGTAATCGGCCCATTTCTTTAATTTACAAATTTTTAGCTCAAGAATTACGTCGCCATGAAGAAATTTTCCGACAAAGACAATTTATATATTGATAATATCATTATCTTGGCTGTCTGGAATCAATTATTCATGACCAAAACTATGTCGCGAGGTCAGAACTCCAGCAGCTAGACAGGATGAGGCAAAGTTGAAGATTTACAGTGCAGTCACATTATGCCAGACACACTTATTTATGAAAACACTTGAGGAGGTATAATGTTATTTCATGCCATTTAAATATTGCCTTTCAAAAAATCGGGCAGGGGTTCATACGAGCTACTGAACGTTTAGCAATCTTTTAAAATTCACCCTGAACACAGTCGAGCCGGCACAACACCATCTCATATCAATATAGGTAAGTATCGTGGGAAAAAATGAGTAGTAAGAGTTCATACTATTACACCATAATCATTTTAAAATCCACTAACCTTACAAAGCGTCAAAGTATGAAATAGCCGATGACAACCGTGTGGTATAGATGTGTTAATTAACAAAAACGAAGAAAGCAATGGCAAACTATGAATGATATATATGTCTACTCCATTAGTTTAAACAATGAAAATGATTGACGCAAAAACCGTTTTTACCTGTTGTGGAGTTAATGAAACAGTCTAAACGCTGTAACAGGATACAGAGTGGGAAGGCCTACCGTTGTGTCTCTTCATGAATGGCTGTGCTAAATTATTTTTCAAAAGCCAGTAAGAGGACAGTTCCGCTTGTTGTGTTCTTGCAGCTAGGCCTGTTAATAGTGTTATCTAACGAATGAACACGGCACACCCCATGAACACGACACACTCCGGTAAGGACAAGCTAACATTGGCGTTGCCTTACGGATGTAAGGAGGATGAGAGGGGAAATGAAAGCCCCCCGCCCCAATCCCTTCTTGATCTCGGAGAATATGAATGTAAAGCTTCTCTCACAACAATTCTAAATTTGTCATTGACTTAGGTAATTCCGCCGCTAACCTGCCGGATTTCAAAGTATAACCTTTGCCTGATGTACTGGGCAATTTAAATTACATAAAAGTAGACAAATTTCCTACATTGAAAATACAGGCATGACGTTATTATTTTTTTTTTAAAGTTAGAATGAGAGAGAGAGAAAGAGAGAGAGAGAGAAAGAGAGAGAGAGAGAAAGAGAGAGAGAGAGAAAGAGAGAGAGAGAGAGGGGGGGGAGAGAGAGAGGGGGGAGAGAGAGAGAGAG
Source organism: Onchidella celtica (assembly GCA_963931925.1). Lineage (NCBI taxonomy): Eukaryota > Metazoa > Mollusca > Gastropoda > Systellommatophora > Onchidiidae > Onchidella > Onchidella celtica. Next base: position 25,804,913 of record OZ007573.1, on the reverse strand, counting down.
AGAGAGAGATCTTAAAGGAACGGTTAGCATCACCCACCCATTCCCCGAAGATCTGCTTATGCCCCCGGCTAACTGGCAATCTCAGTTTGGCTCAACCACAGAGCCATACAATCGACTATTTATAGAGCTCTATGGGCACAACAGTCAACACACACATCCGTTATGCAGCTCTTATATTTGAGAAGTCAATTTTGTGAACGGATCACTGACATAACTTGCTTGGTTAGTTAAGCGTCTCTGATTAAGCCGTTTTACGGTGCTAAATTTAAATTTACATTTGGGTATCGAAAGAGTGTTTTATGGCAACTGCGTAAGGGGTGAACCAGACCATGCGCCAGACGTTAAAGGGCATGTGAACGATAAATTTTACAGTGCCAAATTTACATTTGGGTATCGAAGGAGTGTTTTATGGCAACTGCGTAAGGGGTGAACCAGACCATGTGCCAGACGTTAAAGGGCATGTGAACGATAAATTTTGCGTGCTGATTAAATTCGCTCAAAACACACTCTGACACCTATTTATCACATCAGACTGATATTTTCTACATAGACAATGATTTTGTGTGTTTATTTTGTTGAAGAAAAAGCTTCCAAATACCACCGAGTTTTCGCGGTGACTTGCTAAGATTTGCGCGCTACGTCATGTACACCTTAGCAATCCACGTAAAGAGCCGAAGGTAGACCTGTACTAGGCATGCACTGTGCGCCGTTGCTACCATGCTAGATGCATTTGAAGAAAAAAAAGGAAAAGATGAAGCCCTAGCAAATTCGAACAGGCCTGGGCCAGGGAGGAGGATCTCAGATATGGAGATGGCCTGAACCATTTGATGTGGGGCTGGACAGGGACTGGTGAGTCGAGTATTATTTTCACTATCAGGGAAATCACTTACCGCTATTGTTATAATGACTGTATGTGTGTTGATAAACATCACAAAACATTATTCTACATATTATGATAATGCTTTATCTTGGCATTAACTTGTTCTCATTAGGTCTAGATCTTTTTCTCTGGAACTGACTTTAGCATTTCCAGTCTGTCTTTCAACTTGTCAACAGGAAAGTCTGCGAAGAGTAATATTTTACGAGTCACTGAAGCTTTCTTCCTAGCAGCTTCAACTGTTACAGATCTAGAGCTTCATTTTATTAATTGCATGAGAAGGTTTTAAAACTATAAACGGTCGCATAGGACCTTTAATTCTAGTTTTAATAAGAAGTACTACTGAAGTAGATCTAGTTTGTATAATCTAACCCTGCGAACATTGTTGCACCAATCCGACGTAGATTTGTAAGATTTTCATGGGATTGGCAGGAAGAATATAGGAGAAGGACAGTGACACCAGACAAGTCTCACGCACAAGTATGGCAAGTTGGCTGAAAATTTGCGACAAGTCTGAGGCACAAGTCCAACAAGTTGCCCAAAAAATTTTGACAAGTCTGACACACAATTCTAACAAGTTGGCCAAAAAATTTTGACAGGTCTGATGCACCAATCCAACAAGTTGGCAAAAAAAAAGTCTAGCGAGTCCGACGCACAAGACCAATAAGTTGGCCGAAAATTCTGATATATCTGACAAGTTGTCCAAAACATTTTGACAAGTCTGACCCACAAATCCAACAAGCTGGCTGTCAGGGTTAGGACTAGAAGTGTCGTGCTGGGTCACGGCGTGTTTATTTCATGGTCTCGTTGAGTTTAGCCAGTGCAAATGTCCTTGAACTATTCTCGTGGACAGTTTGTTTTTGTAACGCTTTTTCTTAGAGATGGAAAGAAAGTGGGGCAAGATAGAATAAATGGATGGGTTAGCAGTGACGGTGCAGTTCTCGACCCCGTGATTTTGATGAATTCTAACAGGGAAGAGAAGGGGTGAGTAAAAGGGAAATAGTAAATTCGTACATAAAACGTAGAGGGTTGGAGACTTTAGTAAGGGTTTTGATATGTTAATTTGACCTTGGCTGTTACTAGTGCAAGGCCGTGACCGATTTCCATGCAGAATCTATTAATACTACGAGCTGAGCTCGAAATGGATGCACCAATCAAATCTAGGCAGTTGGCTGGGGATTGGCAGCTGGCCGCACAAGATATAAGCGGAGCCATTCCTAGGTTTCTTCACTCCATGCAGAAATATCCTTCTGTGAAGGCAGTCGGCGTGATTCAGCCAGAGAGAATCAGAAGATTGTTATAGTCATGTCTATGACCTTGATAGACATTGGAATGAGACCATATGCTGCCCATAAATTATCTACTGCTATTATCTCCAGCTCCCTGATCTCGTATCAGGGACCAAGTGTAAGTGTTTGTCTATTGATTCGACGATGAACGTGAAGCTGACCTTAAATTCTCCAGTAGAAGTGCTACCGAAGAATGCAAGACTACAATGTATTTTAACTTGCACTAGATCTAGCATGAATGTCTGGTATACACATTTGTAAATTGAAATTGATGTGTCTGGATGAGGCTGGGGATTGCCAGCCCATCCTAGAGTAGATCTAGATCTAACTTAACTACGTCAGTTGTATTGACGAGTTTAATCCCTTATAAGTGGTAGGCACAAATAACTGAGTTAACATTGTCGTCTGAGACATTAGAATATTATTTGTTAGATAGTAGGCAGACTATATCTGGAAGATAGATAAGTAATAATTAAATTGTGAATGAGTCAGAATGATATAATCTTTTAGGAATTTTAGAGGAGACTTCTAGTGATATATTATTGAATTTTCATTTGATGCTGCTGATGTTGTCCTTTTAATATGTAAGAGCTAGACGAAATTTGTTAGGGATTTTAAAGTAAATAAATTTGTGGCCTTGCAGGTCCCTGATAAAACTTATTCGAATTGTTATTAGTATATGTGGCATGGTATGGAAGAATAATTCCTAAAAACCTCTCGATATTTGAAATGCAGTCGTAACACCAATAATTTCATATAACCCAACTCGTAACACTGGAGGGGACACCCGGGTTCGAACCAGGGACCTCTCGATGAGCAGACAGTCCATTGAGTAATCCTACTATTGAAGTGAACATAACGTCTAGTGCATTTCATGATGAGCAACATTCAGATCCCACATTGAAACATTTGTTTGCTAAGGTTGATCCTACCGCGCCGGATACCTCTAAGTTTCTTATTAAAGATAACTTACTATATCGTAATTTTCGGAGTAAGCGAGAGGCCGTTATGCAGCTTGTAGTACCGAGATCTTTTCGTCGCGACATTATTCGTCTCGCCCATGACACTTCCTTGGCGGGTCACCAAGGAAAGGCCAGAACTAAGTCTCGAATACTATCGCAATTTTTTTGGCCCAGTATTTACGCAGATGTAAACCGGTTTGTATCAACATGTGACGTATGTCAGAGACGTACTCCTAAAGGAAGAGCATCGCGGGCTATCTGCAGGAGATGCCTATGGTCTCCAGACCATTTGAGCGCGTTGCCGTAGATATAGTTGGGCCCCTACACAAGTCAGACAGAGGACATCGTTTTATACTTTCTGTCATTGACTACGCAACCCGTTGGCCAGAGGCCATTCCGCTAAAAGACATTTCACCCGATCATGTGGCTGAGGCCCTTATTACCATTTTTTCGCGTCTTGGGTTTCCGGTTGAAATTCTATCGGACAGAGGTCCACAGTTTACCTCTGAGCTTTTTAAGAAAGTCTTGGAATTGGTCGGGATTAAACAAAGATTGACATCTCCATACCACCCACAGTCTAATGGCTGCTGTGAACGGTGGAATGCTACCATGAAAACTATGCTTGCGCGAGTTTCCGCCGACAAGCCGAGTGATTGGGATCGACAACTCCCCGCTATTCTTTTTGCATATCGAGAACTGCCGAACGCATCGACGGGTTTTTCCCCCTTCGAATTATTGTATGGTCGTAAGCCGCGTGGTCCAATGGCCATACTCCATGATTTATTCGCCGGATCAGACACCGACGACAACGATACGCGGTCTGCATATCAATACGTTGTAGACTTGCGGCATCGAATTCTTAACGCATGTCAGCTCGCACAAAAATCTTCAGCTGCGCATGCTAGTCTTTATAAACTATATCGTGATCAAGGTAGCCGGTTGCGAACCTTGGCCGTCGGAGACCAAACCCTCGTTCTCCTTCCGGAGACGAAAAATAAACTCCTTCTTACATGGAAAGGACCTTTTAAAGTCCTAAAGAGACTTTCTCGAGTAAATTATCTTATCAAGATTCGGGGACAGGACAAAGTCTTCCATATAAATATGTTAAAGCAGTACCTGTCGGACGAGGATAATCGACAGAATAATCGCCGAAATGTAGTTGCTCAGGCCAATGCGGCCTTGGTTTCAGTTGACGATGATGATCCTATTAAAATAGAGAATTCAATCCCCGCACTTCGATCTTCTGAAAACACTTCGGATGTAAATATAAATCCAGATTTATCTGAATCGCAAAGACAAGATATAAGAGATTTGCTTAACGAGTTTACTACAGTCTTTACTGATCTACCAGGTAATACTTCTTTGGTACAGCATGTTATAAGATTAAAGACGGATATACCCGTCTTTGTTAAACCATACCCGCGTCCGCTGCACGCACAGGAGACTATAATATCCGAGGTACGTAACATGTTTCACCTGGGAGTGATAGAGCGATCGACGAGCCCATATAACTCACCCATCGTCTTAGTGAAAAAAAAAGATGATACGGTGCGTTTTTGTATTGACTATCGTAAACTTAATGAGGTTACGATATATGACGCTGAACCGATTCCCAACCAGGAGAATCTTTTTGCTCGGTTAGCGAGGGCAACGATTTTTTCTAAAATTGACCTTTCCAAAGGCTATTGGCAAATTCCGCTTGATGAGAATAGCAAGCAATATACCGCTTTTCAGACTCCGTTGGGTCTTATGCAGTGGCGCTATATGCCTTTCGGGTTAGTTACAGCCCCTGCCACTTTCGCCCGTATGATGACAATATTGCTCCAGGGTATGAATTCCGTATTGTCGTATTTTGACGACATTTGTATTTATGAAACCAATTGGTCGGGCCACCTCGCAGCCCTACGACAAGTTTTTATTGCTCTTCGTCGAGCTGGCCTTACGGCGAAACCCAGTAAGGTGTTTTTAGGATATAATGAAATTAATTTTCTGGGCCATACAATTGCCCACGGCGTTCAGACTCCTGATGACAAGAAGATAACTACCATCTTAAAGCTCCAACCCCCTCGAACTAAGAAAGAAGTTCGTAGTTTATTGGGCTTTCTTAACTATTATAGGAAATTCATTCCAAATTTTTCTTCGCTTACAGCTCCGTTGTCGGACCTCACAAGAAAGAATTTTCCTAATAAAGTGAAATGGACAACCGAATGTGCTGATACACTTCGTACCGTTCAACAACTGTTTTCCACTTCCCCCATTCTCATACTGCCAGATATAAACCAAATATTTATTGTCCGCACTGATGCGTCGGACAAGGGATTGGGAGCTGTGTTATTACAGGAACGAGACGATACCTTGCGGCCATGTCTATACGCCAGCCGCAAGTTGCTAGATAGGGAATGCCGCTATGCAATTATCGAGCGAGAGTGCCTCGCTATCATTTTTGCTGTAAACGCATTTTCGCGATATCTACTCATGTCCGAGTTTATAATTGAAACGGACCATCGTCCGTTGTTATTCTTAAAGGCTAACAGGGCTAAAAATGCTCGATTAACGAGGTGGAGTCTTGCACTCCAGGAATACCGGTTTGTTATCCGGGCTATCCCTGGCGGTGACAATTCCCAAGCTGATATTTTGTCACGTCTAATTTAGTTTCCTATTAAAGAGTGTTGTGTCTTGTATTGGGGTTGGATAGTGCTTGTCCCCCTCAATTCTAGACGGTGGATGGATTCACATTTATCTTGTTCATTACTTTATGAACCAGTTTTACAATCCTTTTTTTTGTGAATATCCTCTTTCCACCAGCGTCATTCCTGACTGTGACCTGAACTTCTGACAAACCTGACGCCCTTGTCAGCGGGTCAATGAGATGGAGACATGGCAAACCAAGCTACCAGAGCTACTGCTGCCATTGGATACCACAGTATTTTAATTAACAATATATTGTGTGTGAATGTGTATATAAGCAGCAATTATGTGTGTTGACTAGATAATTATGAGCCTATTCCTTCAGTAAGGCTTCATTGTTTGATAATAGTTATACTTTAATCCAGCAGTATACAGTGATATACTCATTTGTTATTATAGATGTTCCTGAGAATTTTGATTGGGTGCAGTAAGAATGTTTCGATAGAATAGATTCTATAGAACGTGACATCAATAATTGTATGCTTTTTGTCCATCCAATATGCACGTTCTTAGTTAGATTTTTTTTTTTGGTCTCAAGCTTAAGGCTCGTTTTTCTACAGTAGTACTTAGTAGGGGCTACCACAATAACTTTGGGATTTCTTGGATCCTATCGTGTAAATTTTTATTAAAATTTTCACTGGGGTGGGGGATGTCAGGGTTAGGACTAGAAGTGTCGTGCTGGGTCACGGCGTGTTTATTTCATGGTCTCGTTGAGTTTAGCCAGTGCAAATGTCCTTGAACTATTCTCGTGGACAGTTTGTTTTTGTAACGCTTTTTCTTAGAGATGGAAAGAAAGTGGGGCAAGATAGAATAAATGGATGGGTTAGCAGTGACGGTGCAGTTCTCGACCCCGTGATTTTGATGAATTCTAACAGGGAAGAGAAGGGGTGAGTAAAAGGGAAATAGTAAATTCGTACATAAAACGTAGAGGGTTGGAGACTTTAGTAAGGGTTTTGATATGTTAATTTGACCTTGGCTGTTACTAGTGCAAGGCCGTGACCGATTTCCATGCAGAATCTATTAATACTACGAGCTGAGCTCGAAATGGATGCACCAATCAAATCTAGGCAGTTGGCTGGGGATTGGCAGCTGGCCGCACAAGATATAAGCGGAGCCATTCCTAGGTTTCTTCACTCCATGCAGAAATATCCTTCTGTGAAGGCAGTCGGCGTGATTCAGCCAGAGAGAATCAGAAGATTGTTATAGTCATGTCTATGACCTTGATAGACATTGGAATGAGACCATATGCTGCCCATAAATTATCTACTGCTATTATCTCCAGCTCCCTGATCTCGTATCAGGGACCAAGTGTAAGTGTTTGTCTATTGATTCGACGATGAACGTGAAGCTGACCTTAAATTCTCCAGTAGAAGTGCTACCGAAGAATGCAAGACTACAATGTATTTTAACTTGCACTAGATCTAGCATGAATGTCTGGTATACACATTTGTAAATTGAAATTGATGTGTCTGGATGAGGCTGGGGATTGCCAGCCCATCCTAGAGTAGATCTAGATCTAACTTAACTACGTCAGTTGTATTGACGAGTTTAATCCTTTATAAGCGGTAGGCACAAATAACTGAGTTAACATTGTCGTCTGAGACATTAGAATATTATTTGTTAGATAGTAGGCAGACTATATCTGGAAGATAGATAAGTAATAATTAAATTGTGAATGAGTCAGAATGATATAATCTTTTAGGAATTTTAGAGGAGACTTCTAGTGATATATTATTGAATTTTCATTTGATGCTGCTGATGTTGTCCTTTTAATATGTAAGAGCTAGACGAAATTTGTTAGGGATTTTAAAGTAAATAAATTTGTGGCCTTGCAGGTCCTTGATAAAACTTATTCGAATTGTTATTAGTATATGTGGCATGGTATGGAAGAATAATTCCTAAAAACCTCTCGATATTTGAAATGCAGTCGTAACACCAATAATTTCATATAACCCAACTCGTAACACTGGCCAAGAAATTCCGATAAGTCTTTGACAAATCTATCGCACAAATCCAGCAAGTTGGACGAATAAGGTCTGACAAGTCTGACACATAAGTCCAGTAACTTGGCCAAAAAATTCATACAACTTTGACGCACAGGTTAAAGAACTTGTCTGAAGAAAGTCTGGCAATCTGGCGCACAAGTCCCACCAGTTGGCCAAAAAATTTCGAATACTCCGATGCACAAATCCAACAAGTTGGCCGAAAAAGTCTGACAATCCGACCCACAAGTCCAATAAGTTAACCACAAAAAATCAGACAAGTCCGACGCGCAACAAGTTGGCCAAAAATTTCCAACAAGTCTGATGCACAGGTCCAACAAGTTGGCCTTAAAAAGTCTGACCATCCAACGCAAAAGTCCAACAAGTTGGCTGAAAAATCCCGATAAGTCCGATAAGTTGGTAAAAAAATCTTGACAAGTTGACGCACAAGTCTGATGCATAAATCCAATAAGTTGCCCCAAAAATTCTCATAAGTCTGACGAACAAGTCTGACAAGTTGGCCAAAAGATTTTGACAAGTCTAACTAGTTGGCAGAAAAAAGAGAGAGAAAGTCTGACTTACAAGACCAACATGTTGGCCGAAAAGTTCCGACAAGTCCGATGCACTAATCAAAAACAAGTTGGCCAAAAAATTTTGACACGTCTAATGCACAAATACAACAAGTTGGCAGACAAAAGTCTGACAAGTGTGACATGCAAGACCAACGTGTTGGCCTAAAAGTTCCGACAAGTCTGACACACAAATCCAACAAGTTGGCCAAAAAGAGTATTACAGGTCTGACGCAGAAGACCGATAATTTGGATAAATAATTTTGACAAGTCCGTCGCACAAGTCCAGCAAATGGGCCCAGAAGTACAACAAGTTGGCTGAAACATTCTGACCAGTCGGACAAATATGACAAACAAGTTCGACAAGTTGTCCAAAAAATGTTGACAAGTCTGACCCACAAACCCAACAAGTTGTCTATTGTACAAGTTCAACAATTTGGCCGAACAATTATGTCAAGTCCGATACACAAGTCACAAGTTGGATGAAAAACTCTGACAAGCCCTGGGCACAAGTCTGACAAGTCCAACAAGTTCGTCGCACAAGTTCAACAAGTCCGTCACACAAATTCGACAAAGCCGCACTGGTGGGACAAATCCAACAAGTCTGACAAGTTTGTCAAGTCCAACAAGTCATTCACACAAGTCCATTGCACTGGTTCGACAAGTCCATTAAGTCCACTGCACAAATCCCACAAGTCCACTGCACAAATCCCACAACTTTGACATGTCTGACATGCCGGCTGCACAATTATGACAAATTGGACAAATCCGCTGCACAAATCCAACAGAGTGCTCCAAACAAGTCCGCCAAGTCCAACACATCTGATAAGTCCACGGCAGATGTCCAACAAATCCGCAGCACTAGTCCAACAGGTCTGCACAAGTCTGGCTAGGCTGAAAAGTCCGCCACACAAGTCTAACAAGTCCGCAGAACAAGTCAGACAACTTCTCCGCAGAAGTCTGACGTCCAAGAAGTCCGGATCACAGTTCCGACAAGTACGACAAGTCCGCCACACAAGTCGGAAAAGTCTGCTGCACAAGTCCAACAAGTCCACCCCAAAAATTCGACCACCCCATGGCACTAGTCTGGCAACTCGAACAAGTCCGTGCTCTGAACAAGTCGGAAAAGTCCAACAGTTTCAGGAAATCCGACAAGTTCAAAAAGCATAGGTTCGACAAGTTTGACAAGTCCGCTGTAAAGGTTCGACAAGCCTGAAAAATCCGTTGCACAAGTCCAACAAGTCTGAGAAGTCTCATAAAACTTTTTCCACGAGATAAGTGGTTTGACCATGACGTCGACGTTATGTATCTTAATTAGGATTCTTAATTAGGAATGAGGATTAGGTTATAGGATTTTCAATGTTTAGGTTGATGAGGTCTGGCAAGTCAGACAAGTTTTTCCCTTCTGCTGTAAAATTTTGTTTCCATGAGATAGGCGGTTTGGCCACGACACCCACAACGTGTATCTTACTTTAGAAGTTATGGGATTTTTAGTGGTAAGGGTTGTGAGGTCATCTCTTTGGTAATGGATGTGTCTATCTGGTATCGAATTTGGAATCCTAAATTGGGACTTTCTTATAGTGTCAGACATACATGTAAAACTATTATGAAATCATTTTAATGTTTGGTTAGACCTATTTTATTTTTATTCAAACTTGTAGACCAGAGGAGGAAAAACCCTCATGCAAATGTAAGTGAAAAGTTTCACAGTTTCAAGAACGTAACAGGAAGTATTCAATCCGTTGTGACATTCACTTTAAGGATGGTATCGATTTCTACTTCTGCTTCCGGTTTGTAAATAAAAGTGAAGAAGATGTCAAGGGCAAAGGAGGGTAATCATGTGTGTCGTTTACACTTTTTGCAAAAAGAATACTGTCTTATTGCCCTATTTTCAATAGAAGGCTCGCATGTTTGGCTTATAGTGTTAATCGAACGTGTTTGAGTGAAAGCCATGTACTTTAAGTAAGGTTTGTAGAGAAATGGATTTAATATGTGAATTTATGCATGTGTGGCCACACCCGTAACGACTGTCAAGGGTGATGTCTTTGGGTCATATAAGAAAAAAACGGCCATATTTATAGTACAGAACAACCATCTTGGGGAAACTTAGGTGGTTACTGGCTCCTGTCCCATGTAGCGTTGAGGTCGGCGGTCGACAAAGGTTTCCGCACGGCTAGTTATGCCCAACAAGTTTGTAAAGCTTAGGGTCTCGCGAGACCCTCCCTTGAGGCGCTTTCTGAGGGACTGAGAGTTGGCGTGGAGTTTGGTCGGGAGTAGGCCGGACAAAAGATACGGATTAGAACCTACTTCCTCAGATCGTAAGGGGCAACTACTTTAGTGTATTAGTCTTAGGGTCGTCCAGGTCATGGGGAGAAGTGCTCTCGCAACCATATAGTCACACGGCACATCTGTGCTCGGTAGGGTAGTGTGATGCTGGAATCCTCGTGCCACTATTTTTTGTTTGTTTTTGATTCACTTATTTTAATTTCTCTAAACAGAATTTAATGCACAACAACGGTAACAACAATAACTGCTGAACACTTGCAAAGTTCACGATAGAGTGGGATGTATTTTTTGAGATTGTCTCTGTTAAGGGATTTGTTATTGCTGTAGCAAATAAAAATTTAATGTTTCAATTGTGAAACTCCGGGTTTTGTTTACTGACTTGTCGAAACACAGTGTGTCAAAACACATAATATTGTTGACGGCAGGATTGGTTGTATAAAAGATGGACGAAAGTGTAGATTTTGAGTTGTAGCGGAATAGGATCGGACCCGTGCTCTTGATTTATACAAGAATAGAATTACAACTATCATTAGGAAGAGAACATAGAGAACCCTTCAAACGAGAGAAAGCTAGGACTTCAAGACAAGCGCTTTACAGCTTCGTGAAGTATTCCACTCAAATGCTTTTGACACACATGGAAAACGCACGTATTATAAAGCTTGCTGCGCAGAGCCCCGCTTGTAAAATCAAGAGTTTTGAAATATTGAAAGTGAATTCTTTTTCAGGCTTTGAAGCGACTCGCTGTGTATAGTTACTTGCACTTTTCGATCCTCTGGTGCAACAAAATGGATGTCGACTCTGTCGCGATGTGGGTTACATGGGGATATTTCGACTGACACTCTTTCGAGGTCCGCTCCCACAATCGACGAACACACAAAAATAAATACTTGCACTCTAGAAACTAAATAAATCAATTGCTTTCAATTTTAGCAGAACTGTAGAGCAGTTTAATTACAGGAATTAATGTAACAAATATAATTATAAATATATATATCAATTCAAAGGCAACTGAATCTAACTAATGGCACTACAGCTTTTATAAAGACTAACGAATTCAATCTAACTACTTGCAGGTCATATGAGTTATATGGCAAATAGAATCCGCGCACGTGGCGACAGATTTAACAGTTTAAATTCTATTAATTCAATGAGACATGTTATGATGTGGACATTTCCTCTAGACACGCCATGGAGAATGCTTGTACAACCATGCGTTGTCTGGCGGTAGCTCTGAAACTGTCTTCAAAAGTAAGTAGAACGGTTCACTTTCATCATTACAAATTAGTATAGACTCTCACCATGCGGCTCTCACTGGGAGTGAGAGCGCTGGATGTAAACGCTGTGGGTTTATATCAAACCAAGTAGCTTAGGCTCTGGAGCTTTAAATTAGGCCCCTCACAATGGACTGCTCAACTGCGTCTCCATGTCCCTCATCTGGCTGAGGACTATCGCCGTCCACCTCGTAAATGGATTTTCTACATGTGGCCCAGAACTAAGTTCTGTATGGCCTTAAATACTGGACTGCATCTGCAGCTTACCGTCTAATTCCTGGATTGTGATTGGTGCAACCACTTCTAGCTCAGCTGCCGAACTGAGTTATTTTAAGTAACAGCCCTACACAACGACCTTGGGTCGACATCAAAGGTCGAATTACTTCAATACAATATAATATAAATTTTATAGCAATAAATTCTTAACATGTTCAAAACCCCGAGCTTTTACTCTGGATCACGGTTTTTCTGTACGTCAACAGACGTCTCAATAACATTTAATTCCTACTCACCCCTTCCCTCTTTACTAACCCTAGTTCAAAACACGAGATACAACAAGTGCTCAGTCATGCACACCTACGCTGTCCCTCTATCCTTCCCCACCTTCTGTCTATCTATTAGGGAAAAAACTGTTCAAAACACATTGTTTACGAGACCAGCTCAAGGCCAAGTTATGCTGGCTCGTACAATAATTACGTTTCTAAAAATTACTTACTGCTCTCGCAAAAATTTACTCTTATGAATTAAATCTGGTCTTGACAGACTCCCATCTTAAAACACGAGAGGGTGTTATGACTGGTGAAGCGCTTGCTTTTCCGAGCTTCATCAATATGTGCATCCTCGGCAGCAGCAGGAGCTTTCTTAAAATGCGCTTGTCTGAAGGCGCTAACTTTCTTGAGCTTGAAGTTTGAAGCGTTCTCTATGTTCTTTCCCTCCCGTATAGTGCAGTAGGGTGGGTTGCCGACGCCTGGGGTTAAGCAGATATTGCGCCCTCTGAACTGTGGACTGTTTTCACTCCCCGAGTCCCTTTCACCAGTCCAGTATTGTACCACCTCCCTTCCCCAAGCTCATCTACTGTATTTTAAGAAGAATATAATTAAAATAAAATGCATTTAATTCTAGGATACTCAAATAGATTTAAAATCGCCCAGTTTTAATTTGTGCAAACTTATTGAAATCTACAATGAAATCTCTCTCAATTGACAGTAGGTTACTCAGTCTTTCTTGGTTCATTGTAGATCTCTGATACGTTTTGAATAATTCAGGTTTTGAGAAACTTCTTTCGCAATTGGCAGTTGAAACAGTGATAGTTTCAAAATGCCAGAACCAAATTAGTCAAACTCTATGGCAGCTTCCACTTGAGGCGCTTCGGTGGGTGCCACCGAAGCAAATGTAAAAGAATATAATAACAGTTAATAGTGCAAAAGTGTAACTCGATAAGGATTAGAAAATACTTTTCAAAAATGCGTAAATCATTAAATACTTTTGAGACAATGTTTAGAAATGGTTTAACATGCAACTTACGGCAAAAACTCAGAATGTCATTTTGTTACCCTTTTTGTCCATTATCTTGGAGCTTGACCCTCGGAGGTCGATAACTGCCCTATTTTCACATTATAAACATATGACTATCGCGTTAGCAAGACAATTATCACAGTAAAAAAAAAAAAAAACAACCACGTGAACTAACCTGTTGACGCACCAGAACAAAAAAAAATAAAAAATCAGCAAACGATCGGCCTCCTAACGACACACGCACACACTTAAGACAAGTCCAAGCCCGCCCGACAAGTCCGACTCAAGTATGTATTTATATCACACCCAGGGGCGAAGCGTGGCCCTCTGCAGAGGGTAATCAGATTTTAAGCTAGTAAGATCCTCATAATATGACATATCGCTAGCTACATCATATGTACATAATTATAAATGCAGCGACTACAACAATGAAACGATTGCTAGGCACTGCAAAAATCTGAAGAGCGGACTATTCTTGTCAACAGGACAGGAATGCAGCAATTTACAAGCCAAACTAATCTGAAAAACTATTCATTCATACTAACAGACTTATAAACGCATATTTTTCACCCATTTAAAAAAAAATATAATTTGAACAGCACGTTTTCATTGTCATATTCATAGCCAGAGATTTTGTTATTCTACCATCTCATAAAGTTTCTCGGAAAGGACCCATTAACATTAAATGGTACAAAGTGCTTAAATGGCATCTCTGTGACACAACAATGTGTAGCGATTTCGGAGAAGTGGCTATCTGCCGTTGCGGTTTAGGTTCAAGCGACCTATCAAGTGAATTGATGTTCTTAATATGTTCGACTGATTTTGATCACAGTTATATCTAGATCTAGACTATAATAATTATTATTCTTTGATAGCTCTTGCTGTGCGTAGAGTAAATTATTCTTAGATTAACTCAAACAAAACAAAAAAAAGATCCACACAAACTCTTTCACTCTTCTCTTTACCTTTCGATTGGGATGAAAACGACCGCATAGTGAAAAACCTGCATAAGTACGTAAAATCAGGTCAAACCTTGATTATAAACCTATTTTTTCCCCCCACTATTTTGCTGTCTGCGGCGCCGCTTTGAAGAAAACAGGCTATGATCAAGCTCGCTTCTGGGTGTAGTCAAGTCTTCTTCGTCTTTGTTAATCACTGATTTTGGACCAGTTCATATGGTGTAAGCCCATACAAAGATGCTTTTCGGTGAGAGGTGTTAGACTATAACAACAAACCCAAAATAGCGAGGTAGAACAGAATGCTGAACTGACTAAATGGATTTGGAGTTGGGCTCGATCTGAAAAGCGTAGTAATTCTAGAATTAATATTCGAAGGGTAATCACTGATTATTTGATTATGAGGAAGCCTCGCCCCTGATCACACCCCCTCCACACACACAACAGGGAAATGGCAAACATAACGTTCAAAGAACAAATAATATTATTTATATATTATCTTGCTGATAGTGATATAGCGCGTAATGATAAATATGTCTGTTCAAACAAATTATTGTGAAATAGCAATAACTTAAAACAAAGGAAACAAATTGATTTGGTTCATAGGCAAAATAAAAGAGTAACTTACATGCACCAATACCTGTGAATGTAAGACAAAAAACAGTGCACTTGATGCTCTTGGGTTCTTATGGGATTCAACAGAACGCCCTTTTATTGGATTACCCTATAGCAATAAAACCAAAACATGCCCTGAAGGTGATCCATTGACCAAAGGCTTCTCATGTCTTGCAGAGGCAAAGGAATGTTCGTGTGGCAGTTGCAAATGAAATAAAATAAGAATAATAATGCATGTAATTTGTAACTGAAAAAAAAAGCATGCTATTCTTGATTCTTGACAATTTAGGACTGAAACAAAGATACAGATTTTGTTCTGCTTGAAACGAAAGGTTCTCTTTGCTTCTTTTTGCATGGTGTATCACATTGTCATTTTGACACAATAGTACCTCTTTAATTTTCCAGATGAGTTATTTGGTTCAGCTTTTCAATGTGTAACGGACAAATTTATCTGAAATTTGAATTTATCTGATATCACTCGCTAAAGTTTCAAGGGCTTTGGTTTCCGACTGCTTTTTGTGGCATGTGAGCAGTTTAGTAGCTCACCGACAGCTCTCAGCTTTCAAATATCTATGTGAACGTTTTATCGATGGTTCGGCTGAAGGCGCATTGAGTCAAAACTGTTTTGTCTCGGCTTGACTTGTTGCAAGGGCACAAAACCACAAATGTGGAGGTTAGCAGCAATGACGTATTTTATCAAAGAAATAAGAGAGTTTTCTTGTCGTAAGTTGATTCACTTTGTGACTAATTATGGCTGATTGCTTTCTTTTTTTTTAAATTGTTTAAATTTAATGAAATTTATTCTAGTTCATTTCAAATAGAATATTTAACTGTAAACTCATCTGAACGAAGAAAACAATGAAACTGATTAAGAAATATACAAATGTCTCTTGAACTGAATCATGTCACTCTCCATGGAGATATTATTAGCATCAGTCATAAAGCTAAAGACCTAGGTGTCGTTTTGAAGAGCATACTGTCACCATATTAATTTTATCGCAAAGTTGCCTTTTTAGAATTGAGAAGGATTGCCCAAATGGGACCTTATCTAACTGTAGGTGCTATAAAAACGCTAGTCAGCTGTCATTATTTCCAGGCTGGATTACTGCAACTCACCTCTGGCAGGCATTCCAACTGATAAACTAAATAAGCTCCAACGAGTTCAGAACAACTCTGCACGCTTAATATTTTTAAAAAATAAGGAGCACAATATTGCAACATCTGTGTTAAAAAAAACCCATTAGCCAGGATGGTTTAGAGTATAAGTTGGCATTTCTTTGTTAAAGGAGTTTCAAAGAAACAATTCCATAGTATTTAACTGAATTATTAATCCCGTGTACGCCATTCAGAAATCTGCGGTCCACACAGTCCAACCTGAGTTAGCAACCGTAATGTTCTTTTAAGAAATATAGGGACCGTTCCTTTCTTATTCTGGCCCTGACACTGATTCTAAATCAATAAGGGATACACTCCTCCAAAGATTGCGCGTAATTGCTTCCTTCCAGAAATTCAACCCAGAGCTGAAACCAGTCCTGTATCGGTATGTACAGACTGAATTATAATGTCTCCCTTACGCTTGTATGTTGTATGTTTTGTAGTGCATGAGAGTAAATTTGTAAGCACATGAGAGAGAGAGAGAGAGAGAGAGAGAGAGAGAGAGAGAGAGAGAGAGAGAGAGAGAGAGAGAGAGAGAGAGAGAGAGAGAGAGAGAGAGAGAGAGAGAGACACACACAGACAGACAGACAGAGAGAGTGAGCGAGTTCCATTTTTATCGCAAACGCTCCCATGTAAGCGTATCTTTGAGAAGATACAGTATTAACAGGCGAAAAAAAAAAAAAAAAACATTTAAAAAAACAACAACAAACTCTTCATGGGAACAAACCTTTCTCTCTCCAACCCTCCTCCTCCTTAAGGCCTTCTTTATCATTAGCAAATTCAGCAAAATATGATAAAGATAAAATGTGATACTCACCATAATTTTTATTGATACACGTATATTTTATATTCAGCAAGATGAAGTTTTTTGGATATTGTAAAGGTAATTCTGCGACTCTTGTCCCCCCACGCTGAAGTTTTGGGTTTTGCACGGTCATTTTAGGGAGTCACTGCTGCAACGAAAAAGGTAACGGTGAGAATCCATCAGTTGCTAGAAGGCCTACTACTACTCTTCTCTTTCCGATGGAACATTCGGCGCCACTGTTTACACTTGTACAACAAGCCTCTCGTGGAAGAAATGATTACTCATGGACGTAATACAGGAACTTGTCAGAAAAGCAGGAAGAGACACAGGTTGTGAGACTAATTACAATTTTTAATAATAAGAGTTTGAACAGAGTTAGTAAGCTTTCATTCATTCTTTTTTTCATGAAAACCTGGGAGGTCATGAAAGCGAATGGTTGACACAGAGTGAATTTGTTCGTTTTCTTTCATGATCTCTCACGTTTTGTTTGACATTATTAATATTATTCCATCAGCCATGGATCCAGCAATCAAGCTCATGTTGTTGTACTGGCTTAAACGCAAACAAAAGAGAAGACGTCGATATTGGGTACACAGTATCTATGACAAAGATAACAATATGGTGAATTTCACCATTTAATGAACCAAGTTTTGGGAGATGAAGAGAAATATCTTTCTTATTTGAGAATGAAGCCTTCTGCGTTTTAAACTCTACTTGAGAAAGCTGGATCCAACATTGAAAAAAGAACCAACTTTAGGGTAAGCCAAACCAAAGCTGAGGCTGGGGTGGTAGAGCTCCATACTGGGGACTGGTATAGTACCAGCTCTGGATCTGGGCTGGTGGCGTTGCCACTGTGATTGCTGTGTTTTGCCGAAAATGGCAGCCATCCCAACCGGCGCAGGCTTGGCATTTCTATCGATCGATAGGACAACTGGCGACATTTCATTGGTTTAGGCCAATGCCCAGACACTCCACGGGTTGAATGGGATTGTTAGAAGGCGCTGGCGCCCATCAAAGGGCAGGCCTCGACTCATTATTTGAGTCATCGTGTTTGTAAACGGAGCAGCGTGTAGGCCTTTGACTATGAGAAGGTTTATCTGTCTGTCTGTCTGTCCTACCTATCAATTTATCTATCTACCTATCTAGTCTATCTATCTGTCTATTTATCTATCTATTCATCTATCTATTCGATCTATCTCTCTATCTATTCTATTAATTTATCTATCTGCTATCTATCTATTTATCTAGCTATCTATCTATCTATCTATTCTATCTCTCTCTCTCTATTTCTCTCTTTCTCTATCCCTGTCTCTCTCTATCTGTCTCTATCTCTGTCTGTCTTTATCTGTCCCTCTCTCTCGGCCTCTCTTTCTCTCTCTGTCTCTCTATCTGTCTATCTCTATCTATCAATCAATCTATCTGTAGCATCTGCAAGCTATCCCTTGCCCTCTCCCGTTTTCTTGTTACACTGGTGAGCATGTGTTCATTTCTTCTTGACAACCGCCAGAGTGTACTGCACTCCGTGACCTGACCTTCTTTTCTAGTGAGTAGTTTTTTTCCTCGCTCGCTTGTTGTCAGGTGTTTTGACTCGTTCAGTAAATATTAGTATGTTCCCGAACATTCGATAACACTGTGGATAAGAATGTTTACGCCAGATTTGGCCTTGAGTGATGTAACCTGATGACGTATTGATGCGTGATTGGTTAGTTTGTGCGAGGGCAAAGGTAACGTTTATTTCGGGAACTTTCTGTAGGAATGTTTATATATATAGACCTGTGTGAGTGGTTGGTGGGGTGAGTAAGTGAGTTTCCTTTTGTGTGGCGTAGATATTTAGTTTCGCTGGTGTCTTCCTAGTAATTTATTGTTCACTATACAGTTATTAAACTTTAGTATTATTTAATCTTCGTCGGATCTCGTGTTTATTTATTTTACAGCTGTAATAGTTTCGTTTTCTAAAGGGTTGTAGTTAGATCAACTAACTCCCCCCTACTATAACGTGCTAGAACAACCTCAGCTGTTACACTATCTATCTATCTATCTATTTTATCTGTTTATCTATTCATCTATCTATTCTATCTATCTACCTATTCTAGTTATCTATCTATCTATTCTATCTACCTTTCTCTTCTATCTCTCTCTCTCTTCTATCTCTCTACCTTCTATCTCGCGCGCGCGCTCTCTCTCTCTCTATCTCTTTACCTGTCTCTCTCTCTCTGTCTCTCTCCGTGTCTCTGTCTCTCTCTGTCTTTCACTATCTGTCTCTCTCTCTCTCTGTGTCTCTCTTTCTCTGTGTCTCTTTATCTATCTATCTATCTATCTATTTTCATCGCCCGTTGTCTTCCCTCTGGGCTTACCCCACCCTCTACCGCCGTGTCATATACATTAACACCACTGGTTTTACATTGTAGTTATGGTGAGCTGTGTCGGTTGAATCAGTCTGCGGTTGTTGTTTTTTTTTTTTGTTGTTGTTTTTAATTTAATCGAGGAATTTTATTCAATTTTATGTCATCGTGAACGGAAATGGTATGTGAGTGACTACAAACATATTAAAGTTACAAAATCAATCACAATCAAATTAAAGTTACAAAATCAATCACAATCACCTCTATTTTTCAACCCGTTACCTAGGCTGGGTAAATATCGGTGAGGCGGACGCGTGAGGAAGTGGCGTTGCTCGCCGTTGTGTTTACATCGTGACCCAATTCTCATACGAAAGCATTGTTTAGTTTTGAGAAGACTATTTGTAAGATAAAATTGTGCACAGGCGTCCTCAGTGTTTTTAAATAATTATATTGCTTTGAATCTTGAATCGGGCGAGCTGAAACCAATCTGGTGGTTGGTGATTATACCGCACTGTTCTATAACGTCTGTCGCCAGCAATTGGTGGTCCTCCAGCTAGCACCCGGCTAGGACGTGGTGTGGCTTGTAGTAGTGTTTTAAGGTGCTGCATAATAATTGGGTGGCGTGACGCCAGCCTTGGTCTGGCTTACCCTCAGCTAACATCCAGCTGGCACCCAGCTGGGTTGCGGTATGGCTTATTAGTAGTGTTTTAGTGTGATGCATAATAATGGGCCTTCGCCAGCCTCTGTCTGGCTTACCCCTTAGAAAACCTTCATCACCAAGGAACGGCTTGTTATCACACTGACGTCAGAACACGAAGCAAAGCGAATGTAATTTTACTGCAGCGCTAAAGACGTTCACTCATAAATAACACGAGAGACCATGAGACCAACCCACTCTGTTTGCAGCGCTCTTATTCATTAGAATTTTTGTACCTTTCATTTATGAACGTAAAAAAACGAATGAATGAAAGCGTTCGAACTCTGTTTACATTCTGAGACAGTCTGACACAATGGCAACAAAAACAACAAAACAAAACAAAACAAAAACGATTAAAATAAGAAAAAGAAGAACATGGTTAACATACTGTATATTTATTATGTCATTATTATTATATTTATTATCATTATTATTATTATTATTTGCAAAATTACCTACAGATTATGAACAAAAAAAATCTTCTAAAAGAATTCAAACATATACGCTCATTAACATTATACGAGTCATAAAAATTTGACAAAAATATACAATCCTCAACTTTATGAAATACACGGATCATTGATGAATGTTACAGAATGTTGAAGCCTAATTCAGGAAAGTCTAATACAATAGCAGTGTCTGCATTTCAGTTGGTTAAAATGTTCGCAGCGTTGTCTTAGCGGTCTGAGGTAATAAATAATACAAATCATGTGCTGGGGCGAGGCTTCCTCATAATCAAATAATCAGTGATTACCCTTCGAATATTAATTCTAGATTTACTATGCTTATCAGATCTAGCCCAACTCCAAGTCCATTTAGTCAGTTCAACATTCTATTCTACCTCGTTATTTGTGTTTGTTATAGCCCAACACCCCTCACCGAAAAGCATCTTTATAGGGACCTACACATTATGAACTGGTCCATAATCAGTGATTAACAAAGGCGAAGAAGACTTGTCTACACCTAGAAGCGAGCTTGCGCATAGCCTGTCTTAGTCGAAGCGGCGCCACAGGTAGCAGAACAGGGGGGGGGGGGGGGGGGAATAGGATCATAATCAAAGTTTGACCTGATTTTACCTATGCAGGCTTTTCACCATGCGGTCGTTTTCATCCTACTCGAAAGGTAAAGAGCAGAGTGAAAGAGTTTGTGTGGGTTTTTTTCGTTGTTTGATGTAATCTAAGAATAATTTTCTCTATGCACAACAAGAGCTATCAAAGCATAACAATATAGCCTAGATCCAGATATAACTGTGATCAAAATCAGTCGAACGTACCAAGAACATCAATTCGCTGGATAGGTCAATCGAACCTATACCGCAACGGCAGATAGCCACTTCTACCAGATCGCTGCACATTGTTGTGTCACAGAGATGCCACTTTAAGCACTTTCTGCTTAATGGGTCCTTTTCGAGAAACTTTATGAGATGGTAGAATAACAAAATCTCTGGTTATGAAAATGACAATGAAAACTTGCCGTTATATTTTAAAAAATGGATAAAAAACGTGCGTCTAAAAGTCCGTTAGTATGAATTAATGGTATCTTCAGATTAGTTTAGCTTGTAAATTGCTGCATTCCTGTTCTGTTGACAAGCAAGCCAGCTCTTTAGATTTTGCAATGCATACATAGGCACCCGTTTCATTGTTTTAGTCACATGTAAGTATTTCTATGTGAATGTGATGTAGCGAGACGTCCTAATATAAGGATCTTACTAGCTTAAATTCTGATTACCCTCTGCATAGAGCCACGCTTCGCCCCTGATCATGTGGTATCTAACCATCAAATATAATAAGGATGACATACTGCATTTAGAATCCGTTCGTACGAACGGATGATCTACTTTTTGACCATGTAATATATTTTAAAAGGTGCACAGTACCATTTGACGACAATGTCTAATGTGAGTGTTGTTTCTCTTTCTGTCTTTGTTGAAATTATCAGCCTTATTGGACAATGCAAAACAACAATAAAAAGAGCAAAATTGGACCCATACAATATCTAAATTCTATTGTTTACTCCGGTTTG
Source organism: Onchidella celtica (assembly GCA_963931925.1). Taxonomy (NCBI): domain Eukaryota; kingdom Metazoa; phylum Mollusca; class Gastropoda; order Systellommatophora; family Onchidiidae; genus Onchidella; species Onchidella celtica. The sequence continues at coordinate 25,782,882 of OZ007573.1, read as the reverse complement.
AAAAAACAAAAGAGCCCAAACTGCAGCACCAAATATAACTGTCAAAGAATTGAAACTGAAAGATTGCTCAATGATGGGCCAGATGCCCCCACCCCTCCCCCCCCAACCCCCCAAAAAAGGTTAATTTTATAACATTAAAAAATCAATGTTTCATTCAGGTTATAAATTCTATACAATCAATGGTGATGAAAACACCCGAAAAAAGAATACATATAATATCTATTTTGTCTACTTAATGATATGATTAACTTCTTTCACTCATTCGCGTGAGATATAAATTATTATACATGTATTTTTAAATTCCAAACATAAATTCTAACAGCACGATTTATAAGACAACTGGTGTCGGTCGTGGCGGTCTCGTTTCTGCAGCGACTCACATGAAATTTTCTACATCGTTTACTTTTAGACTGAATATCATGATTCTTTGAAAGTTTGACAACCCACGTACTGTCTACGGATGTTTACAAAAGGTTTATTTTCCCGAAAATTTTGTTATAAAAAAAAACCCAAAAATATATAATATTATAATAATAAAGGGCGAGAGATCGGCTTCAGAGCCAACACCAGCAAGACCCATCTTGACTCCAATAATTCCCGCCTGGCCATTTATATGTTTTCAAAATTTTAATTTCTGGCCTTCAGACTGTCCTTCATTTCTCTCTCTCTCTCACTCCATCTTTTGAAATTTCCCTAGTCCAGCCAGAAATGACAACTATATTAACACTGGCATAAAATCTGAATCGCCACATGTTGGTTCACTGAATACAATACGCCCTGTGCATGCTCTCACTACTGAGTGCTGCAAAATTACTTCCATTCAACCTCTACACATAGGCCACACCCACACCTTTAATCGCTGAGATGGATACGGTGTGGAATAAGATAAGGTTGGTAGGCAAAACCACGCAGACAGGCCTATGTGTTGGTTAAAAAAACTGCAAGGTACTCTTGCCGGTATTGGCTCTCCACTTGGTATTAACTTGTCAAGCTTTGATTTTCATTTTGTGTCCACCATTTGAATAACGCAAACTGAAGACAGCAAAAGGTTGCCCTTCGCACTTTAGTGTAAGTTTTACCTGGGAGGCCGGTTGAGTTTGTGTTTAACGGCGCGTCGACACCATAACGGTTACCTTGCACCTTCCACGGTTCAGTGATAATGCTATCTTTTACAAGAAGCACTAAAACGGGCCCTGTGCGTTAAGACTTCGCTAATTTTGTAGGCTGATTTAAAAAATCCAATTACTTTTTCGATTTGATCAATATCTAACTTCTTAATTAATAACCGCGTATTTCCTCGTTGACTGGGGCAAATGAGCTAAACTGCATCCTAAAAATGTAAAATTCAAGTGGGCAGATTTTTTGGCGACCGTCTGTTTTGGAATTATGTCCATCGTTTTTTTTTAAAAAATTTTTTATATACATTGGCAGTTATGCAGTATGGTGTTGCATTTGCTTAAAACTGTCGGTTCGCCCTGTAGGTGTGTTGAGTCCTTAAAAGATGAAATAAAACTGAGGTTGAAAATCTAACGAGAAAAGGCCTATACTGTAAAGTATGTCTATATGAATCTTGTAAATACGTGGGAGGCGTGAAGTTAATATAATACATGTAGTAATAATATATAAAAAATTCTATTGTGAGGTAAATTGAGAAATCCATCTAATAAAAACAGAAGTACACCTACAGGCCAATATCTTTATTAAGCCCCGAATTTTGTGGATGACCTACTCAGGAATCTCAGAACTTATACTAACCAAACTTTTTATACTGATTCCTTTCGGTTTGGAAATGAAATGCTGTCTTGGCATTTACCGTTTGTGGAATGGACGAATTACCAATAAATAAGTAAATATACTACATGTAAATAATAAATAAATAAAATCCGAGTTGTCTGTGTGTTCTCGTTTTATTCAGAGACTGCTTAAGACCACTAAAGTAGAAAATGCGTGCTACGAAAGTCGTCAAACTATTAGCCAGTGACATCTTGCTATTCACTGCAAGTCCCTGCACACAATAGTGCGCACCATCACAAGATCATAGTAATGGCCCCCACAGTAAGTTATTGAAGAAATAAGAAAGGGGAAGGGGTGGGGGCGTGCTCAGGGGGTGGGGAGAGAAGGGGAGGGAAAGGGGGATAATGGATGGGAACGAAGAGGGGGAAGGGGAAGAGGTGGGGAAAAGAGAGAGGAAGGAGGAGGGGCGGAAGAGGGGGAAGAAGGGGATGGGGGCAAGAAATGGTGGATGGAAGCAGGCTTACTCCAGCATCGCTGGGTACTTCTGTCGGTAAAATAAGTGTCATTTATAATTATACTACCTTTAGCTTGACAGAAACAATTTATGAAGTGCACAAAAAGTCACAGACTGCTTCCTTTGACATGCAATGTAATTATTTTCATTATGAATCTCCTTTATTCGAGATTAAAGAATATTGCTTCATTGAACTGATATAGGAAATCTCCCAATAGACGTTTGCCGCCCACAATCATTGCCAGCAGGTTTTCAAAGAGAAAGGTCTGAAATGGTTGAAGTTAAAATGGAAATGAAATTAACAGGTAATGACTCCTCATGGACTCTTATACTAGATCTACAGATCTTAGGGGCAAAAAGATGACTGGCAACAAGATTTGCAGTAACCTTCTACATCAGATGATGAAATGAAGCATTACAGAAACTACAGACATAAGACAAAGATCAAATATTAAAATTTCACATATCCACTGCAAATAATTCAACATGCGCGAAACTCAACAGGTGCACCAAGGAAGTCATTTGCAAGTTAAGTATATGTAGCTTTCATTACAGCAGTGAGATTTGAATTATATAGCCTTTAATTATATGGCATGAAGCTTTTTTGACAATAATAAAGCTTGTCCTGCCATGTCAAACGGACTAAAAGCATCAGGAAGCTTTCTTGTATTTGTAGCACTGTCAATGGAAGCCCTGGAAGCTGTGGGTAGGTCCACTGCCTTCATCTGCACACAGTAGATAATATTATTATTAATTAATGGGTCCTCAGACCCATGGTAGACAATTATGGTAGGCCTACTAGTAGATTAATTTTTGTCAGCATTGGCTACATGACCTTATAGACATTCTCCATGCTATCAAATGAATGAAATCTGAAAACGACATAAATATTCTGTGCCAGAAAGTGTGACATTAATTTTAGCACTCATATTGCATGGGGGGGGGGGGGGGGTGTGAAAGAAATGCGCCTTTTTTACTTTCTATGAAGAAGGGGTCAAACGGAAGAAAAATAAAAACAGACCACACGGGGGAAAAAAGTTAGTCGTGAACCGCTATAAGAGAAACAGGCCAATGTTGGAGCACTCTTCAGTTCACAGTCAGTAACTTTTAACCTTCAAGTTTTATAATGGGCATTACTGGTGCTCGTCTTCAGGATGCAATCGCACGAGTGAATGGTGCAATGACTTGTGCGGGGCTCAGCTATGACATTATTTTTATAAGCCATGTTCCAGTGATAACAGGCGCCGGATTTGCACCTGATTTAGGCTACTATGTGTTATGAATTAAATGGGAAATCACATCTACAAGAGAACAAACCTTTACTGTGTTCCATGGCTCACACTAGGTCATCTTAGTCACCTGACATTAGGTTCTCCTGTTCAAACTCGGCCCTTGCTTCAGTCACCTGTTTTTGATTTAAAAACAAGGCATACATACACACACACAATTACATTTTCTCTTGTACATGTTTCACTTTCATCTCAACTAATTAAGAAATATACCTGTCGCAAAAATAACCACAACAACAATAACAATAACAGCAGCAGCAGAGGCAGCAGCAGTGACAGCAAACAACAACAACAACATATATATACATGTATATATAATGGTAATAATAAATATGATAATAATAATAACAAAACCACATATCACGGTAAAAATTTCACACATTTTAACTTCCCAAAAGTATCAGTCAATCAATCAATAAATAATTAAATAAATAAACAAACAAACAAAAAAAGTCCAGGTTAGGTTATACATCATTATGGACATGGCACTTTTTTGCTCAGAGCTGGATAAAAGTGGCTGCCAAAAAACCCCACAACGTAAAATTTTAAAGTACAGCTTTTGCTTCAACGTTATTTAACTGCAGTCAAAACATTGAAAATCAGATTTTTCTTCGATATTTGTGCGCCTAGTCACCATCAATTTAAATCTTTGCGAAGAGTGTACAAACTCCAATTGGTAAAAATTAAAAATGCAACATAATTCGTGCGAATGATTTTGGTGCACAATTATAATTTACCATCATAATGTTATGATAAAGTTACAACTAATCAGATGACTGAAAGTGGTCACAGAAGCAAAATAACCCTTGTTATTTTCACGATTTTCAATTATTACGAAAGTTATGAACTAGAGCGTCTGTGACGTGGTAGAACTTGATATTGATTTTATTGTTTTATTGTGTGTTTGTAATACCTGACAATAAAGTGTTTAAGGTTAACTGCTAAAATTCTCTCTCCCCCCTCCCCCCTCGTTATATATATATATATAAAATAAGAATTTCCCCCGTCTGCACGCGAGCAAAGGGGTGTGCCTGTTTTTTTGTTCACAGCAATGGTGGCCTCACCAAGAGGCCAATGAGAAACCAACAAAATTTAATATCATCCTGACAGGCCCTTGTCTTTGGGTCTAACAGCCTTAGAATCTCCTCATTTATACTAGATCTATGGTATGTGGCAGTGGATTTTTAACTGACTGACGAATAAAGAAAAATAAATATATATAATATGTAACGAACTCATTTTCCATTTTCCAGTCCGGTTCGCTCAGCTGATTCGTAGCACTGGAATGATTCGCGTCGTCCAGTGACCTCTTAATTGGTATTATACAATATGTCGCTGGTGTCGTCCCATTGCTACTGATGGCCAATGGCTCACAATAAGGGAAAAGCCAACACAAGATCCCCAACAGTCAGCTCCAGCCGAAAGGAAATGACACATTGAAGCTTATTGTAGCCCCACGCCCTCTCTTTTAAATGGCATAATAACTGCTGAGGGACGTTTTTCTTTTTGGGTGGGGGAGGGGAGTTGGGTGGGAGGAAGAATGGGATGATGTCTCCTGTCAGCTGGATCAAAGACTGCAGGATACTCTTGTGGGTAGTGTTAGCTAGTGTTTACACGCTGTCTTGATAGTGGTGTTAACTACTAAAATCCCTCCAACCCCACAACCCCCACTTCCCACCATTAAATAAAATAAGAATTTCTCCTGTCTGCACTGGCGTAAATGGGTTGCCTTTTTAATATTTTATTTTGATCTGTTGCAACGCAAACGAGATAATGCCTTTTCGGTTCACAACAATGACAGCCTAATCCCACTGCAAATGTCAGTGCCATTTTGTTTGTGGAAGTCCAGCACTGAAAGAAATAATGATGAAATACTGTGTCAATCCTATTATATTATTAACATATAATCGGGCGCATATCCACAAGACTCAACAACATCGTTTGCAACATTATTTCGCCTGTTACCGCTCTGCTTTATAATTTTTTATGATGCCCCATCCCCCTTTTTGTCTTTTGAACTCAAATACAACTGCTGGGGGATGAGCTCGGGTCAGTATGCTATGCAATACAGAACACGGTGAGGTTGGTTCAAAGACTGCAAGTAGTGCGACATTTTCTTAGGGGTGTCGGCTAGCGTTTACATGCGTTGCAGACATTAAAGTTGTAAATTTAATCGCGATAATACCTCACCTACCTTCTCCCCAAAGCCAGCCCCCCCCCCCCCCCAAAATCTAAGTAGACTTAAAAAAGGCGTACTGGGTGCGACTGTCAATGGTTGCTGTCAGAGTTAGCTCAGTGAAGCATCCATCATGGACCACCTGGACACAACTTTTACCATGAGCTGCCCCTATCCCCGCCCCAAACTCTAGTTCGTAATAAAAACGGTTGAGTACCGTTGAGACGTGTCTGAATGTGTGCAAAGTTTACTGAACACAGGACAGCTCCAACACTTCATGACATCGATGAGGGAATCCCCCTTATGTATAAATGTTGAGAGCAGTGACATAATTTATTATTATTATCTGTATATTATATACATATGCAAGTTTCTGTGTCCGCGCTTTATTCAGAAACTACAAGAGATGGATACCTCACACCAACGTATTCTGATTTCAGCATCACCTAGGGAAGGTTTCTATAATGACTTATTTGGACAGATGACAGATTATTTAGAGAGAGGAAAAGAAAAGAGTTGCAATACAGACAAAGTGCAGAATACTATGAAAGTCGCCAAGCTGTACTGCGACTTTTATAGAATCAACATTGATAGCGGAATCAACTTTCTCGAAAACTGTCGATTGGGCATCTTTCAAATTTTGCATGGGCTCGTATTTTACACTAAACCTGATGGAATTGAATTTTTATTGTAAGATTGTAGACCGATTTTGAATTTGCTTCTTTGCGCTTTGTAAACAAATCATAAGCAGAAGGATTTATTATAGTCCTTTCAGGAGTTGTATAAATAATCTCCGGCTTGCCTTGATCAGCTGGGGCCAAATTTTGCATAGCTTTTGTTTCAATTCACCGAGAACTTTTCACTTGTAAAAGGTGACAAGTGAAAACATTTTCATTATTAACAAAAACACAGAAAACACGGTGAGGCAAAAAAGAGTGACAATTCCAACTGGTAATCCTCGTGCAAAACTTGTCTTCTTCCTCGTTATCACCTCGTCTTCGTAATGTGCGTTATTGTTGTTTCATTGTTACTTTTCAGTAAGTACAAAATTACGGTAACGGCTACCTCAGCAAGACCTCAACAACATCGTTTGCAACATTATTTTACCCGTTACCGCTCTGCTTTATAATTTTTATTATGCCCTATCCCCCCTTTTCTCTTTTGAACTTAATTTAAATACAACTGCTGAGGGATGAGCTCAGATCGGTATACTATTCGATGCAGAACACGGTGAGGTTGGTTCAAAGACTGCAAGTGGCCTTTTTCTGCGTCACTGCGTCATCAGTAATAATAATAATATATCATAGCCGTGAAACTTTACTCGTGGGGGGGGGGGGGGGGGGGAGAACCAAAGACAGCGAAATTCCCAATCATGCTTTTCGACTTTACTCGAACTCAAGTTTTTTTGTAAAAAAAAAAAGAAAATCATAAAAAAATAAATGTTCAGACTAAATTTTGTCCAAATTGGCCGTGTTCACGTAATTTATCATCCTATCTTATTTTAAATGGTGGTGAGCATAAAATCGCATTAATTTCATTTGCTTCTTTATATTCTTAAATTCAGTGATGTATCTATTATATAACTTGATATAGGCATGTGTCTTCTTTGACAGCTTTGGAGATGCCGAATCAGTGGAGCCTGTACGTATTTTGTGCTTATAGAGAATGGCATACTGTGGATCTTGCCATACTTTCTCTACTCATGCATCAATTGCCGCTTGCCGCCGTAGCAAAAGTTGACAATCACTGCTATGAGAAAACAACGCCGATCAAAACAAAACTAAGAGATTGAGGGTGAGTAGAAATCCATTTTTTCCCCTCAGCTCGTGAAGTCGTGGGTTATTAGTCAGAGCTAACTCCTTTCTTTCTTTCCAGTGGACAGCTCTTTCCCAAGCTTGTTACGCATTGCGTAGCTGATTTAGTTGACCTCGGAGAAAGTGTAAAGTTACGAACCCTTTGCATGTGGGTGTAGGCCTACACAAAGTTCATGCACACCAAGTAGTGTTTTGCACCGACGTACACGTAAGGCCTACACCACCGTATAACCAGTCACGCACAGTTCATGCATACGGCCACAGGTTTTCCTCAAACACAAATCTAAATATATGTAGGGGCTCGTGGTATTTTACATCATAAGCCACTACTGAACGGTGACCACAACTCAATATTTGCTCTATTTGGCTTCGTAAAATTAGACGACATGCCCCCTAAAAACATTCGTAGTAAAATGACTCACACTGGAGGTGAACTCGATGCACACAGTGTCACTGAAAGCCAATGGATCAATGCCCCAATAGGCTACAGTATTACTTTTTTGTGTGCAGCAAAAAGGAACCAAAAACCCTGTGAAATTACCAGGATTATCATTTGTCTTGGATTTTGCCAGTGTTGCTGCCAAGGCATACACCATTCCCTGTAGGATGCGCCTTTTCATCGCCTGGATTTCAGCAGATGCGGCATTTTCGGCCATTTTATGTATGTAATTTTGCCATTTAATGTTAAGTTTTTCGATCTGAGGTTTATCTATATAATGCATTTTGTAATGAAGCATCTGCCTTTTAAAAAGTGATTTTCAACAAAAAAAAAATTGTGGCAAACACCATTTCATAGCCTGAGTGGTGTACTGTTTTAGCACAGTGTTTCTAACACAGGGTTAGCTGTGATGGGGAGCTGTCGGCCGTGCCCAGAGGCGTGTTCAGTTGCGCTAGCAGCCTGTCGAGCGATCTTACTGTAAGCATGTCGGGCATTCCACAGAACGCACCGTCTTGCGCCTGACTAGTCTGACAGAAGGAAAATTTGCATTAATGCAATTTTACGAGAAAAACACCACTTCACACAGATTATTAATGTTGCTGTAAAGAAATGTTGATATAGAACAATATTGGCAGATTTGCTTAAATTTGACTTTGAAGACCCTTTATATGTCCCTAGTTAACTTTAGAAAAAGATCACAGGAAGTAATGGTGGAAATAAAGTTATGGCCGTTACCCTGTATTAATACATGTATAGTTTCTTTGATTTCCGCAACAACAGAGATGTAAAAAAAAAAAGGTAATATTGTAAAACGTGGTACTCTAGAGAAGACTGGTGGTTCTGTAAAGGGTTTTAGGAATGTTAATTGTGAAATTAAGAGCGTTGTTTTAGATCTAAAGGAGCAGCCATATTGGAAAGGCCACGCTCACTCGCAGACGTCTGCAAATAAGACAGAATCTTATTCACAGAAGATGGATCTTTGGTTTGTGATTTTTATTTAGGAAGAGCTCCTTAAGCGTCACGTGACAACCTCCTCGGCGTAAAATGGCGTTCGGTGGAGCTATCGATGAAACTTTCACCAAAACATTTTTGATAGCAAGAGCTGTCTATGGGATACAAAATTGCCCAAATACCATAACAAGCAGGCGAGAACCAAACCCCTCTGAATTTTAGCGAGTGATAAAAGTCTAGAAAGTTCAGATTAACTTCACATACATACACTGAAAAACTGAAACGAACAATGCCTTCGCTCGATAAGTGAGAGGCCAGCAAGAGGCTTCCAAAACAAACAATCCATAATTATAATATCACTTCTCATTCATAAAACGGACCAGAGTAAACATACAGCGTGTCGAGGGGGAAACCGGAAAACAAAAATCAGAAAAACCAGAAGTGTTCGACCTCCACTGCCGCTCATTCTTTTTTTCTATTCCAAAAACCTAACAGAAGTAAACTCGCCTGCCGAGTTGGGTTCAAGGCTCCACAAGATCTGACCTTTTTCTTTTGGTCACTTTTTTTTTCTATGCTTTTTTTCCCCCGCTGATCATCGTTGCTTTGCTCCAGACTATAAAATTAGTCTATAAAATTGTGACTAGGATTATTTTTATATCATAAAAAAAATTTTTTAGATGAATTATTATTGTTGGCCAATTTTGTCAGGTGTGAAATCACAGCGAAAGTCAGACAGAGCAAATGAAAATGAATTAAGCTTCCATGGAAACAAAAAAAGTAATAAAACAAAACATGACACATAGATCCAGGTTACTGTGGAGAGAGATGAGCTGTTCAGTTCACACTGATTTAAAAGAAATCATTTACATGTTTAAACTTTGATTTACATTTTTCTTTCTGTCCCGTTCAGTGAACAGGAATAAAGTAATCTGGAGCACACTAGTAACATTGATCAATTTCCCCACGACATCAATTTTGCTAAATCCTTTAGAAAAAAATTTTCCCCCCTAAAAATGAGCAATCCTAGGTTAAAAAAAAAAAAGCTCCAGCGTGGGACTGAACCCAAGACGGACAGACCCATAGTCTCCGCCTGATAACCACAGATGGTAGCCTTTGCGCCATCGCAGACTTCCGAATAAGAGAGAACTTTGCCATAGGAGACATCACAAAACCAAGAAAACCCCCATCTGCGAATAAGATCAGGATCTGCGCAGTTTTGAATCCTATGGGAGCCGCCATATTGGAAAATCGAGGCAGCCTCCTTGATAGGCTGCCTCCCTCCATCAGCAGGCAGCCTGCCCAGCTGCCCGACAAGCGGTTCGCACTGAACTCTGTCCAGCAGATATGCCACAAGCCAGCTGAGTGAATCCGCTGGAAAATTACATTTTCTTCAGTTGACAGTTGTGTAGTAAAAGCCTCTGCCTGCGATCAAACTAAGAACACAACGATCTCAGCCAGGCAGGATAACTTTGTTAACGTCTGATCGCTTAGTAAACAGTTAGCATTGTTAGTATACTTACAAAACCATTCTTCCAAGCGGGACCTGTGCCCGCTGGTCTGTCGAGATTGGAGCTGAAACAGTCCCGGCGGGGCGGCGGTGGAGGAGCAGGCAAAGCATAACTCTGACTACCCTGCAATTGAATACAGCCCTGTTTTAGTGCCACGATTCTGTAAAGTAACCTCCAAGTCTACACAAGTGTCTGTAAGCATGATTACACACTGCTTTTTGGATACAATTCCTCTTAAAACAAGGCTGGTATCTCAAAGGGCGATCATAAACTCAAATAGCAATAATTTTGATTGTATCTCCATTTTGAGGAAGGTTATTCGGAATCCAAATGTGGATGTAACAACTGATTCTGCGCCTTCATTTATGAATTTTTTCCGCTTTTGATATTAAGTAAACAAATAAACAAACAAACAACCAATTCACCATTTTCCTTGCAAACAGGCGAGACAAAGAACAATCCATTGCTAACAAATCTTTTTGAGTTTCAACCCTTTTGAAAGGAAAATGAATGGGATCTTTTAACTGTGGTATGTGGTATTTTGGCATTCAGTATTTTGTCTTAAAGGATCGTAGAAGAGCAAACCGTGTTCCAATCACAGTGCGGAACTGTGAGCGACAGTTATACTGACCAGCCCCCAAGACCGTGGGAGGATGGGAAAGAAGGGTATAAAACCCCGAGCCTGTCAAGCTCCAAGCACTGCGTCTCTTCCCCCAGTCGAGAGCAAGTGTGTGTATTATTGAATAAATGTCTTTTGTGCCCTACAATAGACTTATATTCTTCTTTGACAGGTACATGCTCTTTAATACTTATAATACTGTTCTTCCTGATTTTAAGATGATAATATCAGATGCTATCAGATATTTACGATGAGTGTAACCCTGTAAACAGTGGATATACTTTCCTCATAAGTATATTAGACTCGAGAAGTTATGATACCAGTGTAATGGGGTGAACCATTACAGGGCTGAGAACATAGCACTAGACGTGGTCAAGGGGAAGTAACCACACAGAAACCATAGATAATCTCCCCTTATTGTTTATCACGCACTGAGATGAGTCATGCAGGTGTTGAGTAACATTGCCAACTGATGTACTCACTGCGCCAATTTTAAATCATAGTCTTAGCGTGGTAGAACCTTGTTATGTATCACTACATTGTAAGTTTTGTTTAGTTTTTATCTTGTTAAGTAATATTTCCTTAAGATAGTGTATTTGGAACATACACGAGCAAGATGGTGGTCTTTAAAAATGTTTTTATTTGTTTTAATGTTTTATTAGAATTTGCACTTAGTGAACTGTAAGGAGTGAGTGGGTTGCGCGTGTTTGGGTGACGCTTAGATGATAGCGTGGGTCAGTCAGTTCCACCCAAGTCTTCAAGACAGCAGGACGTGTCATTGTGTCCAGACTAACATAAAAGTAAAAGAAGTTGTATAATTTATATTTCAAGATTTGTGAAGTGCCAGCTCTGATGATGTAGTTCAAGTGTGAATTCATTTGGTTAATTCACCGCGCCTATCGGTTGGGTTTATTGTGGTTTATTGTATTGTCATGTATTTATTGTATCGTTGGGTTTATCGTAATGTCTTGTTTATTGTATTGTGGTTTATTGTCTTGTTTATTGTACTGTTTATTGTATTGTGTTTATTATTTGATTTGTTATTTTATTTTCCTTTTAATAAAATTGTTGTCCTCTCAAAACCTGATAGTTTTGTTTGTATGTTTGACTGTGTAGAGATCCCCGCTCGTCTCGTCCTGTGTTACATTATTTGGTGTCAGATTAGATAGCTATAGATAGGGAGAGAACCACTCGGTTTACCCGTAACCAGCGTTACACCAGACTCTGTCATAATATAAGAGTCCTGTGGCTATGCTGTTTATATTGTCTTAGATACATGTGTTGAAATACCGTATACTATTAGCCTAACCGAGCAGCCTGTTTGCTCAATAATGTTATGTTGGATCGACGACCACGATATTGGTGCGTACTGAATGTTTAGAAGTCTTTGGATAATATCTCTCTCTCTCTCTCTCTCTCTCTCTAATATCGCACACCTCATGTTTCGTTTATTATCTTCACTCTTGATTTATTTACATTTTAATATACATGTATTACTATTATGCTTGTCGTGTTAACTATACCATGTGACATTATATATTTGTCTTGTTGTTAATTGGTATACTGTTACATGACTGCGTCTCTTCCCCCAGTCGAGAGCAGGTGTGTGTGTTATTGAATAAACGTCTTTTGTGCCCTACAATAGACTTATATTCTTCTTTGACAGTGTGAACAGTTTTACCGCCCTGGCACGAACCGAGTGAATGTTGCGGCCTAACAAGTCGCAGTAACAAGAGTGAAACCCACATCAATGGTTCATCTACACCATACCATCACCTATCACCACACCAACTTGTTACAATTTATTGGCATTCAGTATTTCGTTTTAAAGGAGCGTACAAGAGCAAACCGTGTTCCAATCACAGTGCGGAACTGTGAGCGACAGTTATAATACTGAATGCCAAAATACCACACACCATATAACTAATGATTTTTTTTACAACAGGTTGTTTTTTAAATGTAATTTCACAGGCTTACCGTTTTGCCTAGGAGTTTTTTCCTGAGTTTCAATTTTTTTTGGATTAGATATTCCAGTGATGACGTGATCATTGAAAGGACCAGGCCCCCAATGAGTATATGGAATATTCCAGACACATTACTCAACGTCAATGAACCCTGAGTACTGGTTGATTCCTGCAGAATATGAAAGCATTTTACATTTCACATGGAAGGCTAAGAAAATTGAATAAATACAGCAACATAAGCCTAAATTTACACGCATTTCTGCACAAATAACATAAGTACAGACAGCATATAGCGACTGAAATGGCAAAGACACTGTCTGCAAATGCAATGCAACAATCTCACAAGTGAATCACTCATTAACTAGTTCACTGTTCTTTTTTTTTTTTTGCGTACATTAAAAACTTAGGGTAGCCGCACAAAGGCCACTGAATTCGGTCACCGAGCCACTAGGCGCTTTAGGTGAGAAGAATTGCACTACATAAACAGACCAAATCTAGGTGGGCTCTGTATGCAGTTGTTGAAATTATATAGTGCAATTCTTCTCACCTAAAGCGCCTAGTGGCTCGGTGACCAAATTCGGTGGCCTTTGTGTGGCTACCCGTAGGCGTGATTTGAACATGCAGAGTTTGAGCCAATATTACAACATTATAATACCACCTTGCTAACGCTCTGATCCCCACACTGGCCTTTGTCGAACCACCATTTCTGTTTCATCTTGATTAGTTCTCCCTTCTCTTTTAGTGTTAGTACAGCGATGTTTATGTTATGCCTGAAATGAATATCCCAAGAATGCCCAACTGAAGGACGAGAAAGCCAATTCGAGGACAACATACAGACTACTTAGGATTCTGTAAATGTGTTCTGGTTATGTGATCTTATCCAGTTATCAAGCAAAGGAATTTGAGTAAAGTCCGCTCCAGCTCAGCTACATGCTGAGAAGCGTCCAACTGTAATAGATTAACACATTCGTGAAGAGATGTCCACGCTAAGACAGTGCAGTTATTAATGGTAAGAGAAATGTGCCACATCAACCCTATCTGCTCTCGGATGTACCTTCAGTTAGAGTGTCTGTCTCTCACCTTTTCAATCTCAGAACTTTGAAAATGCTGGCTTTGTCAAGTAGCTGCAAACTAATCACAGTATGTACTTCTGGCGAAGTTGGGGTCTTTTTGCGCGATCTTCACTAATAGCAAGCTGTGTACCCGGCTTCATTCGGGCATTTTATATAATATATAATAAAAATATATATTATATACACGCACACACACGCATGCATGCACGCACGCATGCACACATACATGCACGAATATTTCTGAACCTCAATTATAATATAGGTCTTTTTTTTCTTCTTCTCTATTGTTGCAGGCACGCAAGCACTCATGCATGCACACACACACACACAGAGATTTCTAAACCCAGACACATCTCAGTTACAGGCCTTTTTCTTCCTCTCCATCTTTTTACACGACTCAGTGATTAAAAATTATGATTCAAAGCCTTAGTGCTGGCTGAAAATATCCGAAAAAATACAGTCTGACAAGAAACAGCAGTTATCAATCAAAACTGGTCATCATTCAGTGTAATTTCTCCCTGACGCGCCATCCTTGTAAGCACAAGAAAGATAATCATAAATAAACATTTCAGCGAATGTTTCTAGCTTCAACAACATTAGCGAAGTTATACAAACAGACTGATTTCCCTGCAAGCTTAATTACTATTGAAAGGAATTAAGTTTTCAGCTATAGTATAGACTTATATAGTACTAGCTGAGTTCCTGGCCCTGCCCAGGATAAATCGTTTTATTGGTTTCAGTTCTGGGTGATTATTAATTATGGACCTGCTTCATTTTGCCCGTTCCTTTAGCTTTATTTTATTTTTGATTGTTTGTTTTTGGATACGTTTTACTGCTCTCCCTTTGCGCGTCGACGTCCTGCGCGTCCCGCCAGCATCCGTCAAAATAAATAGCTACGATTTGCCGTTGTTTGGTTGTTTGCACAACGCAGGAAGTGATAATGTTATGTGTTAATGGAAAAGAAATATTATGATATCGACGGCACCCCAAGCAAACCTCTTAAACCCCAATTTTGGACCCCCAACTTTTTTTCCGCTAAACAGGTTCGTTACATAGTCCCCCATATCTAGTAAAAATATTAGACCTGAAAAATGATTAGAAGTTAATTAAAACGCATCTTTGCAAACCTCTCAAATCTCCACCTCGTGTATTTGCTCTGAGCGAACCTCGCAAGTCTCCAGTGAGACGGCCGGCCAGGTGACACGGGCCACCAGGTTGCCTTGCGTAAATCCATAGACAATGCCCACGACATGGCCACATGCCCTCGGTCATCCCAGGTGCGACTAATCCACGGCACAACTATTGTGTGACACTCTTATAGACCATTAAATTGATATCTGTCAACCAAGGCGGACCTTACATTGTCAATGACAGAGAGCCCGTAAAGGCTTGATTTTTTTTTTCTTAGCATAATATTAATAATTATTGTAAGTTACATGAAGTTATATTAATATACTGGCACTTTAAATTCCTGCCTTCCCACTTTCCTTCCTTTCTTCATGTCGACCATATCCCTTTCGGTCATTTGACTCACAAATTCACACGTTGGTAGAGATGGAGAAAGAGAGAAAGAGACAGAGGAAAAGAATAGGAGGGGAAAGGGAGCACAAGGGGTATGACAGGAAGATTATAAACATGGTGATGATGAACACCTCCGCAGACATACTGTAGACTGTTTAGTTTGAAGACGATTTCTTAAACAATAAGAACGTAAAAGGAGTACTTTTTTTTTTTTTTTTTTTGAAATCAACTCCTCAGTAAAAATCATAGTTGTTCATTATAATAGAAGAGTGAAACAATCCCATCATGTTTATCCACCCCTCCCCTTTTCTGGGTTAGGTCAGCGAGAGTGGTTGAGACTCAATACAGGTTAGGTAAGAGAGTGTCAACTGTCAACACACAACCACTGGACTCGGGTGAGCAAGAAAATGTGTTGAACATGGAGACGGTGTGTGGACACAGTCTGAGAAGATGCATGGTCCAGCATGTCATCACTTATACTTTAGAATGATGCCACATGGATAATGGTATTTTCTGAGTTCCATCTCCCTATTTGCTTACCCTATAAAAGCATGATAGCCGAATGTGGCCACATCATTTCCGCTTTAGACTGTCATGGAGCCGTTATCCAGAGGTTGCATGCTGGTGGCTTTGAGCCAAAGGCAAAATCTACAAGCAAAGCGCAATTCACTTCCTTCTACACACTCCACATCAGCCAAAAGGAAGAAATGGAAGATAGAGAGAGGTTAGACATGTCTGCCATAGTCTCTGATGTCATTGACAAGAATGGCGAGCTGATGGACCTATCTATAGACTCTGTGCTCCTTGACCCAGACGTCTCATTTACAGAATTGGCCAGGAAATTTGACCACAAGAATGAGAACTTACTTCACCACTCTACTGCATGGCAATTCCAAGCAGGAGACCCAGTGCTGCCCTCATGTGATAAGACAATGCCGTCACACTTCAGGGAACCATCAGTACCATCATCATCTCATGAGGTGGTGCCATCTTCATCTGCAGAGCCAGTGCCATTCACATTTACAGGCGCAAACCCCCCTCCCCTTGAGCCATCACCATCCTCAACTACAGTGGCAGTGTCATCTCCATGTTTAGACGCCGATTTACCCCCACCGCCAGACTGGATGCTGTTACCTGACTCAGAACTACCAAGCCATTAATCAGAGCTACCTCCACCCCTTGATTTTGCTTCCTCGTCCTCAAAGATAGAACTACCACCACCTTTAGCCTCCAAGTGTGCATTTCCTCAGCCAAGTTCCACTTCAGACAGCCCTGTGCCAATAGCATCCAGCACTACTGAAACTGTGTACAGACATGCAGAAAGTTCTCTATGTCGCCTAAAAGGAATCACCAAAAGGTGAAGCCTACTGCTAAGCCACGCAGAATCCCTGGAGAGCGTTGTAAATGTAAAGCCGACTGGAAAAACTGCAATGATGTAAGTGACGCTGACAGGATGTCTACATTTGACGGGTTCAGGGCTCTCGGATCCTGGGAGGCTAAATGATTGTTTGTCAGAAACCTGGTTACTGTGATCAAGCATGATGAACATAAAACGGTCTTCAAATATTTCCTTCAAACTGGTGACAAGAGGACAGACGTTTGCAAAGTGTTGTTTCTCAGCACCCCGGCTGTTGGAGAATGGTCTTTGAGGAACTGGTGCCTAGTACAAACTGCAGCCACTCCTGAAAGAAAGCGTCGAACATGGCATGACCGTGGAGTGGAACAGAAGCGCTACTGTCAAGAGTTTTTGCAAAAACTCAATAAAATGCCATCACGTTACAGCAGGAAAACGACCACCAAACAATATATATAGAGACAATTTCATTCACTCCAGAATGTCTTCAGTGCCTACACAGAAACCTGCATCACTGATGGTGTGGCACCTTTATCACGACAAGCATTTTCGAAGATATTCAACAGCAGCAATATCGGCATCTTCCATCCACGAAAAGATCAGTGTGACACTTGTGTCGCCTATGAAAAAGGCAATCTACAGGAAACTCTGTGGAATGCTCATCGACAAAAGAAGACAGAGGCTCAGGAAGCAAAGGCTCAGAATAAACATTTGGCCGAGAATGACCAAGACATTTTGCTAATTTCAATGGACCTGCACGCAGTTCTCCCGTCTCCTGCATCCAGAGCGTCGGCAATGGACCTCAATGATGGTCCTGATTTTACAGAAATGATTAAATAAAATTTTCAACTAGATAAATTCATCCAATATTATATTTTGTCTATTTGCAGTGTTAAGAAGTTCCTAGTGTGAGTTTCTATTGTATCAGTGCTTAAAATATGCATGTCACCTTTTGCTTTCTTCTCCTTTTCCTGTAACAAATGTGTTACTGTACTTTGAAAAAAAAAAAATTAAAAAAAAAGAAAAAAGCAACCAAAACAAAAAAAAACCGAAAAAAAAAAAGCCTCAAATTTCTTTTCTGGGATCAGTGATGATATAATGAGGAAGACTTTGGTCAATCTCTGATTCTGAGGTCTGAACCCTATTGACTGATGTATACAATAGGCTAATCACTTTTTGCCACATGTCAGTCTTGTTCGTCTCGGGGAGTCCTATCACCACCCACAAGCAACGCATCTCGCGCCGAGCTGGTCATGGAGTCAACGGACCGAAAAATCTGCCCCGAGCAAAGCTCTTAAACCCCCTTTGAGAGGCTCGCTTAGAGCAATTAAGCGACAGCAAAACTCGGATCTCTTCAAAATGATAATTATCGTTACTTGTAAAGGTACTTGTCATCACATACGTGTTTGGCATTACTTAATAGGTTTAACATCGGACACTTAGTCCATTTTATTGATTAGGGTTGCCGCAATTCAGTTTTTTGTCTCTCCTGTAAAATTTTCTGAAACTGGCTTACGAGGTTTGCTTAGAGCACCGTCGATATTTTCCTAGGAATAATATTGAAAACACAAACCTGTACTTTGGCCCTGCAGCGACAATCTCCCAATTCCAGACCCTTTCTTTTTCCCAGTCTAGGCACATTGAGAACACACAAAGTTTTATACTTGATAGTCTTAGAACTCAATCTCATCATTCAAACCAGTCCTAACCGGAAGTTGTTTTGTGAGTGTGATACAGTCTATACCGGAACCAATCTTAGTTATATTAATTTGCCGAAAAAATAGACCGAACGCCAATGTGTTGCAACCTAGAAACTAATACAAACGTTCTGCGAGTTATTAATTATCTTTTTATTTTCTGTGCCGGGGACATGACGACAGTCTATACTAAGCATTGTATAAAATCTGAGGGCCACCGAATCAGCATTAACAGAGGAGTAGCGAAAGGCGCGCTGCAACTGTCGTAAGGTTTCACTTTTATTAATATAGATATCAGATATAAAGGCCCACGTGAATAGAATAAAAAGAATTTTTAAAAAACGATTAAAAACACAGCTCAAAAATATAAAAAAATCCCAGAAAAGGCTGGGTCAATTGGTTGGCATTTACACAAACAACAAATACTCCTGCATTTACACTCCATCAAAACCACAGTTTTACTACAATACTGAAAGCATCAAATGGAAAATAGCAAAATGTTTGTAAAACAACACAAATCTGCCTGCATCACCTGAGTGGATAGTTGATATATGTTGCCACTCCATATCCTTTGTTATCCAACGGGTCTCCAACCATCATAGTGTCACATGGCTCTTGCTGTCCATAATATGTATTCATAGCTGACTCCAAAAGAAATGCATAGGTACCTTTTGATTGGCGCACCTGAAAAAGAGTTATTATATTTTTACATTTTCCATGAAAGCAGTTATCATGAATAGTATTGTAGCTAAATCAGATGGACTCCATGAGTGAAATAGGCCATTTTAATACGATTTGTTAAAAAACAAACAAAAAGAACAACGTTTATTTCATTACTTGACGAGGAAATTATTATGACAATATTCAAGCTTTCGTCAGTGACAAAAATTGGGATGAGAGGCAAGTCTCTCGTTGCAGCCGTGGAATACGCAGGACAATTAAATAGAAACTGGTCAAGTTAAAAGCATTCGTCATAAAGACCTTCAACTAAAGGGCCCGAAACAAATCAGAAGACAGATGAAATACGAAGACGTAAGCTTTACTTTTTCAACACCGTCTTGGTATTCTGTGAAGAGAACTTCATCTGCATTTTCCAACATCTCTTTTTTCATCCTTACAAATGTCTGCACTGAAGATTTCTGAAAGAGATTGGACAGATTATTGAACTATGACATCCATCAAATGGCATCTGCCAAACTGAAAGAGTGCGTGTCATATCGCACGTGGCAATTATTCTACACCGAGAACCAGAAAAACACTATTTTCGTTGTAAATAATTTGGTCGTCCAAAGTTTGGAGACACCAACAACTTTTTCTTGTTTGGTTTTGATGGCAGTCTATGGAATGGGTTCTTATCTACGTAAGACCCCAAATTACACAGCCGTTTTTTAAACAGAAAACTTTTAATTTTTGTGTATTTGTTTACTTCAACTCTTTTCATTAATCATGGAAACTTTATGTAGAATTCTTACATTTTATAACCTCTTTTAAAACATTCTTTTTTTAAATTACATATTCACGCATTTATCATTTCCATTCTTTCTCCATGGAAGTTTACAGAAATTTAAATCTAGATCTCGTGAGCAAACTGTTTACCCTTAGACTATAGAACAAGGGTAACAACCAAACTTGCATAATGTAAGAGCCACATACGATGAACTTCAGATGTTCCAGAGCCACAAGAATAAACAAAATTTACACACGTTTTTATTGTTACATGCACATTGTTATACAAATTTTATTTAAATATTAAGAAATAAATGTATTATGCAAGAATATATATTTACTCAATATTGTGCAGTTTTTTTAACTATATATAAATGAATGTTATCTAAGACAAAGGTGCGAATTTTGCATTTCAGTAATAAAATTATACTGCCAAAAAGGAAAACTCAAAGGAGAAATTTTTAATGATATTTACTGTCTTCGTAAATATCCCTACCTCCCACCATTCCTTCCCTCAGCACTTGAGAATAATCCCTCACTCAGGTCTAGCATTAAAATTAGGATTTAAATTCTTAAATATTTTTACTAACCTTCAACAGTGTACTTCTGTCTGAAACCAGCGGGCTCTCAGTTCATACCCATTAAATAATTAGATCTATAAAGCTAGAAACTTTTTCTTATAAATTTTTATATTAACTGAGATGAAAAAAAGGACCCAGCCTAGCCAACATGTGCCGGGTCATGTGATTTGATTTTCCCATTCTCTTGGCCTTAAAACTTGATAACTTAAAAAACACACATACACACACAAACACGTAGAAAGTTTGACCTAACTTCTTTAATTCGCCATGTTTAAGTCAGCTCTTTTCATCACGACATACATGCCGCGACTAATCCAAGAGAAAAGAAATCAGATTATTGGGACGCTTACTGTCGGGTGGCCTGGATGTTGTAGCTAGGAGAATTAACGTCAGCCGACAGACGGTAAACGATACAAGAAACTGTCTGGCAGCAACTGGGACTGTAAAAGACCGCCAAAGACCAGGCAGACCAAGAGGGACAACCCGCTGACAGGATGCATTTATTCTCATTTGACATTATTTTAAGAAGTCACTTCAGAACAGCTCAAAAGACAACAGATGAGCTAAATGTAATGGTAAATGCTTGGGGAGGAGTACAGTAAAGTTGTCTCTATCCTTACCACAATAAATGGCTGTCTGTTTATGCTAGTTAGCCCGCTGAGTTGGGGAATACACGGATGTGAATTTTAAAGTTGAGTTTCAATCATCAATGTGTAAATTGAGGTGCACAACGACATTTCATGTTATACTGTTTAATTCTATGCGAAGCAAATTGTGTCCTTTTTTTTTCCGACTAAAAATGTCAGAGTGCTTTCTTCTGTTCAACTCAGTTGTGGCCCAAAATCAACGAAAATACTAAAAATAAAGCAAACAAGACCTTTTAAAGTATGCCAATGTACACTTGTGCTTCTTCCTATATGAACTATGATATTTGTAGAATTTAAGGCTCTGCAGTTAAAAAGCCTTTCATGATTAGACTGGAGACCTTACTTCCTTCACAATAAGATTTGATGATGATGATTTGTATCTTACTTAATGGAGAAATTTCCTCACTCTAAAAAAAAAAAATGTTTATCCAAAGTTGCTTGATTTCTAATCACATTTTTATGTTACCTTACATGTAACCCGTTGTCTTAATTTGTTCTTATTTTACTTAGAATGCTGTATGAATCATATCATATTCGCTCGCACAACGCACAGCTGCTATTCAAACACATTTCACTGGTCTTTTCACATGGCGGCTCCACATCTCTGAACATAAATTATTTGACTCGTAAAGGTTTTAAGTATGAGTTTTGGTTTTACGCCTCATCGGCGCGGCAGCTGGCCCTTTTCTTAACCGTTGCCGGCTTGTAGTACTGATACCGGCTTCTTAGGATTCCATGACCTCATGATTTTCACTGATAACAAGGAAAACTGTGGATTAAAGTTAGAACTGAGCAAGGTAATCGTATGCCTTACAATTAAATGCATGTCGATTACCGCATTGTTGCGAGAAGCACGTGCGAAATAAATCTGATCTGCTGAATAAAAGGATAAGACTGAAGCCAACAACAGAATGGGATGTTTTCATCAATTTTTTAAAATCATGTTTAATCAGTTTTGTTGATTTCACTCGAAAACAAATTAAATGGGGTTTAGTTTTTAGTGGGGAGTGCAGAATTCGTTACTCGAGAAAACCATGTGTCCTGGAAGTCGACAATAATTATGCACCATTAACTTGGTGTGCGAAGCAGAAAACAAAATTTAACATTGACCCTGAAGATGGTTCCACATACCAGACTATAAAATAAAATCCACTTGCTGTAATAATGTAGGCCCATGATTTTAGTAGTAGAGCAATAATAAAGGAACAAACAAACAATACTGCATTTATCGGGTCTCTCTGATCATTTTTTATGTTTTATTTCATTTTTTTTATTCCTTAATTTATGCACAATATATTTACACGTTTCTCTTTGTATTTGTAAATTTAGTGTTTTAAATTTATTTTCTTATTGTAACAAACATGAATTTTTCTCACTAAGTTTATTTGTTCACTTATTTTATCTATTCACGCAATCTTGCCCAACCCCTTAAAATTGGCTTTCACTACCCATGCAGTTCATCAAATTACACACTATCAACAAATTAATTATTTTTTCATTCATTCCTCAACCTGTACACTACGCACCATTTATTCATTTTCTTTTCTTCATGTATGTGCATGAAGAGGGTCCCATAGACCGAAAGCTTGAGTTTTTTTTTTCCCCTTTTGTTTCTCCGAGTGTGTCCTTGTCTTAAAGTAACGTTCAATTTTCCCATGTCTATTCACTCCCCCAGCAAATACCCTGTGGTCATTTTTCATCATTGTTGCCCCACCACACCATAATCTAGCATCTAGTCCTTCTACCATCTGTCTGTGTTCGTTTTTGTAGGCCCATGTGTGTATTATAATTAGTACTATGACCATATCCTTGTGAAGTATGGCTCATTCTTTCATTACCGTACTGCATTATTTTGATCAGTAGACTGGTATATTTTGTCAGCATTTACCTAGCACTATTGAGTGTTATCGACATCGCCCCCTTGTTCCAATACTAACTTGTAGTGGAATACAGACGGGAAACTCGAGTGAAAATTCAATACCAAGGTGAAGCATGCCACAGCAGGGCAAGATATGCGGTGCCTGTGAATCATGAAGAGATAAAGATAACCATCGCGCAGAACGATACCAAATCAAAAGATGATTTCTTATTGGTCAAGACCTAAGCTGGAAAAAGTCCATTATTTTCGCCCTGTGACTTTTGTAAAGTGGGCATCGGTACTTGAAGCAGGCAACGGTTAAGAAAAGCGTCAAGTGCTTCGCCTTTCTGGTGTCTGATCACACCTGCCTTCTTTGAGAGAACTGCCGCCCAATGAAAAAATGTCTTCCTTTTTTTTCCATCAGTATTGCCTTTGATCCTGTCCTTAACTCGAATTAATATCTGTGAAAGTGTTGAATGTTTTGAATTTCTAATTATAGTGTTATTTCTTCACTGATAACAATTCTTTCTCAGTGTCATTTTTGCACTGATTTCAATTCTCACATGATGGAAGTGCAAGATATTATGCATGTCTCCGTCACATGTTGGCTGACAACAACGAAACAAAATAATAGATGCCCTTGACTTCAGGCGGTCACAGAGAAAGAGGGACTATATGAAATTTTGTTCGAAAGTTTGATAGTGTGCTTCTGGACAAAGTATTGTTGTTTTCATTTCCTGTAAGTCGGTGGTGGTTTTAAATAATTTTATAATGAAACCTGACAAGTAAACTGTGCTCAAGCTTTCAGAGAAACAGTTCATGCAGTACTTAACTCTGGTTAGTGCTGAGCCAGTCAGAAGAGTGTTAATTATTATAGTTCATGACTTTATTGCGAAACAATAAACTAATTAATGGACGAGAATGAATGAGTGAGTGAAGCCCCTTGGCTATGGCGTCTAAGTACAGGACACCATGTTGTTCTAGTTCTCTTTAAATAAACCTTTCATACAGTTGACCTACATCGTTTGTCCAGTGGATGTTCATCTGTACAGTATCATAATTAACATGGTGGCAGCGACAATATGCGTCAGAACCTACTCCCGAGCCTCGCCGCAGCGAAGGTCACGGGAATCCTTGAAGGGTGCGTTACAGTGCAAAGCTGAAATAATAGATACAAGAACATTCGCCTTGGCGATCGAGCTCACGACTTGGAAACATTTGTCTTATAACGTCTATAATTGCGTCATCGCATCTACAATATTAGCATGGCTGAAGCTAATTTCCGTCTCCCTCCTGCGCTTGATATTAATGAGGGTAATGTGTCTGAAAATTTTCGCAAATGGCAGAGACAACTAGACATCTACATGGTGGCATCTGGCTCCTCTGCTAAACCAGATGCTACAAAAGCTGCAATCATTCTCCATTGTGCTGGTCCTGCAGCAGTAGAAGTGGTGGACCAAATGACATTTGACAATGAGGAAGATAAAAATAACCCTCAAATCATACTTGACAAACTACGCCAGTACTGCAACCCTAGGGCCAATGAGGTACTACAGTCATTCAGATTTTGGAACACGCCAATCATGACACCATTTGATGCCTTTGTAACTGAACTCAAGGCACGTGCAGGCTCTTGCAATTTCAAAGATAAAGACAGAATGCTGAGAGACAAGATTGTGTTTACTGTAGACAAGAAACTCCAAGAACGCCTCCTTCGTGAAACAGATTTAGACCTCAACAAAACTATGTCACTTTGTAGGGCATTTGAACAATCGGCACTCCAAGTTCAAGAGATCAACAGCTCCCAAGTCAAGAAAATTGAAGCAGTATCACCCCAAGCGTAGCAAAAAAGCCGCCTCGTCCTATGATACAGAACTGCAAATTTTGTGGGAAAAGCCACATTCGACAGAAAGAACAGTGTCCTGCGTGGGGCAAAACGTGTTCAGCATGCAAAGGGCGAAATCATTTTCGCATAAAATGCAAGAAAATAAACATGTGCCATACTGAAGGTGACAGCTTAAGTCAATACGGAGCAGAAGAGGCCACAGATGAAGATGCTTGGCTATATTCCCTGAATCAAGATAAGGGATCTCGCATGACAGCCCAGTTCAAAATCAACAATAACAAAATCAGATTTCTCATTGACACTGGTGCAGACGTGAACATCATATGCAAGAAATATGTGAAACCAGGACAAATACGTAAATCAAACCAGAATCTTGTCATGTGGAACAACACAAAGATGAAGCCATTTTGGAAAGCGCTGTTGGCTGTTGAAAACGGAAAAACCAAACAAATAAAGAAGATTTGGTTCACAGTGGTAGAGAACAATCTCACATGCCTGCTGGGTTTGAGTGCAAGTGAAGAATTCAAAATACTGGCAGTACACAGAGACAACTTTATAAACAGTGTAACATGCAGAAACACAAGCCGCGATTCTTCTGCAGCAAAACCAATAGATGCAGATAGACCTACAATTCAGAGCCTTGGAAACCTGGGACAGGCCAGCCTCAGTGTAGATCCAGCAGCAAAACCAGTTGTGTTGCCTTGCAGAAATGTTCCATTCGCACTAAAAGACAGGGTGAAAGCAGAACTAAACCAGCTTGTGGAAAGAAACATCCTCATACCTGTAGAGGAACCCAGTGCATGGGTGAACCAGATGGTCGTTGTCGAGAAGCAAAACAAAAAACTTCGTATATGTATAGATCCGCAGCCACTCAACAAGGCCCTCCAACGAGAGCATTACAAGCTTCCCACTCTACAGGACAACCTGCCACTCTTCGAAAATGCCAAACTGTTCTCTAAGCTCGATGTAAAGGAGGCCTTTTGGCATATTTGCCTTGACTATGAATCCAGCATGCTCACCACCATGGCCACCCCATTTGGTAGATATAGGTGGACTCGACTCCCTTTCGGTCTAAATGTCTCTACAGAAATCTTCCAGAAGAAACTGATACAGGCCCTGGAAGGACTACGCGGATGCATCAACGTTGCTGATGACTTGGTGATAGTGGGACGAGGAAAGACAGAAAAGGAAGCAGAAGTCGATCATGATGAAAACCTAAGAAAGCTGAGACTAAGATGCCAAGAGAAACAGATCGTCCTGAACGACGAAAAGTCGACCATAAAAGCTACTGAAATAACGTTCATGGGGCACCGAATTGGCACAGAGGGGATCAAAGCTGATCTACAAAAAACCGAAGCCATCACAAATTTGGAACCCCCTTCAGATGTCCATGGGGTAAGAAAGCTCTGTGGCACGGTACAATATCTGTCGCGATTTCTTCCCAACCTGGCGGACAAACTGGCATCAATACGCAGACTGACTAAAAAGGACGTTGCGTTCAACTGGGATATAGAATGTGAGAGGTCATTTAATGAAATTAAACAAATGATTTCCAATACGCCAGTTCTCAGATATTACAACCCAAAACAAGAATTGCAGGTCCAGGTTGACAGCAGCAAATCAGGCTTAGGCTGTGTGCTCATGCAGATGGGTCAGCCTATTGAATTTGCATCTCGAGCGCTTTCGTCTTCAGAACAGAAATGGGCACAAATAGAAAAGGAGATGCTGGCGGTTGTTTTTGGACTGGAGCGCTTAACCAGTACACATACGGCAGGAAAGTCACAATCGTCAATGACCACAAGCCTTTGGCATCAATTATAAATAAACCTCTTGACCAGGCACCACCACGACTTCAAAGGTTGCTCATGAGAAGCAACAAATACAACTTTACATTCCAGTGGATGCAAGGAGAAAAACTTGTAATTGCTGATTTTTTGTCACGAAACTATCCAGTATCAGATCGCACCAAAGACACTCAGGATGTGGCAACAATAGCATTCATCGAGGTACCCATACCAGACATTATGATGCAAAGGTTTGTTAACGAAACTGCAAAGGACCAGACATTACAATCACTAATGTCGGTGATCAAAGATGGGTGGCCAGAAAACAAAGAGGAAGCAAACTCAGAGCTCCTGCCATACTTCCAGCTTAGAGACTGTTTATCTTGTGAAGAGGGACTAGTATTAAAGGGAAGCAGAATTGTGGTGCCCACTGCACTGAGAACTGAAATAAAGAAGAAATTACACTCGGCACACATGGCATATGACAGCATGATGAGACGAGCTAGGCGAGCGGTATATTGGCCCAGCATGAATGCAGAATTGAGACAACTATCGGAATCGTGTGAAAGTTGTCAGAAACTAAAAGCAGCAAATTGCAAAGAAAGCCTAAGGCAACACAGCGAAGGGAACGAGCCATGGACAAAAGTAGCAGTCGATTTGTTTGAAATCAAAGGCAGGCAATACATAGTAACAACAGACTACTTCTCAAATTTTATTGAAGTGGACTATCTTTTCTCCACAACTACCTCCGCAGTGATCACAAAACTCAAGGCCCATTTTGCTAGATATGGAATCCCAAAGTGCGTGGTGACAGATTGTGGGCCACAGCTTACATCACAGCAATTTAAAATCTTTGCAGAGAAATGGGGATTTCAGCACATCAAGTCAGATCCTGGACACCACCAGGCCAACGGAAAAGCAGAGGCATCAGTAAAGACTATAAAACACATGATGCTCAAAGCACTGGAAGAGGGCCAGGATCAATATGAAGCACTCCTGGAACTGCGAAACACACCAAGAAAAGGATTTACCAACAGCCCTGCTGAAATCCTTATGAATCGCAACGTGCGGACTATGATACCCTCAATAAAGCAAATCATCATGAGCAGAGATACAGTGAAAGAACAATCACAAAAGCACAAGAAAGCTGTCAGAAAACACTTTAACAAGACAGCACATGATCCTCCAAGAATGAAGAACGATACACCTTCAGCATCCAGAGCAGAAAAGGTGGCAAAAAGGCCTGGTCACATCAGCTATCTCCGACAGATCTTACAAAGTGTTAGGGGAAAATGGTGGCAAATACACTCGGAATCGAGTCCATCTGAGACACAAGCACACACCTTTCCAACCATCTCCGGAGACTATACTTGATCAGAATACTATAGACTCTGACAACACTTCGGGGAGAGATGAACTCAATAAATCACCAAATCCTACTCGAACAGCAGACCCAGAGGAGTTTCGCCAGTCACCAATTGCTGATGCAGACCCCCCACCAAGGCGGTCTCTACGAACCCGTGTTCAGCCACAGTGGATGAGAGACTTTGTGGTGTGAATACAATGACAACAAACCGGTCGAACTTTGATGTTCACCAACCAGCGAGCAGGCTAAGCACATTGCTTCACATGCGGAACGTCCAGTGTCTGGATGGTTCCTCATACACCTCCCACATACATTTTTTACTTACCATGTTAGACAATAACAAATACCCTTGCTAATTCTAGACTTTATGTTATAATATAAATAATGTAACAATAATTAACATTAATTATCTACAAACTTGACCATGGTTAAGAGATGAACTGACGAACAGTGTTATTTAGGCTACAATTAATATACCTTATAAATCTTGTTTGACATGTCTGCATTTACTGAATGATGGTGTAAGTTTTACACGATAATAAGGAATCAATCAGTAAATCATATAATTTTTATAAAGGGTTGAATAAACCAGATCATGACTCAGTTTAGATATTACTCTTATTCGGAAAAGAAAGGATGTTAATTATTATAGTTCATGACTTTATTGCGAAACAATAAACTAATTAATGGACGAGAATGAATGACTGAGTGAAGCCCCTTGGCTATGGCGTCTAAGTACAGGACACCATGTTGTTCTAGTTCTCTTTAAATAAACCTTTCATACAGTTGACCTACATCGTTTGTCCAGTGGATGTTCATCTGTACAGTATCATAATTAACAAAGATGTTGCTTGTTATAAACTGATTGGCATGTGTAGGTTAAGGGTGAACAGAACAGTACTGCAAAACATTCCTTCCCTTTTTCGAATACTTCATTGCTCTATATTTATTTTGCTGTTCTAGACCAGTTTCTGGTGGTGGACTTTTTTTTTTTTAATAAGGACGTTTTTCTTCTATGGTTTATAACATTACAGTTATGCAGTGTTAAAGCTTCTATAACTACTGCTAAGGGACCGTTCACAAATGATGTCAGCTAAAATTTGGCCAAAAATGACCCCCCCCCTCCCCCTTGTCATCTTCTGTCATCTTTCTCATGCCCCCCCCCCCCCCCCCCACCAAGTTGACGTCAACCAAAATGTACATGTACATCTAGATAGAACCCGTACAGAATGCATTTAATATATATATTCACCTTTGATCTTTATTTTAAATCAAAATAAAAACTATTGTTTATAAAAAAATACCTCAAAGAAATACCTGAACTGTCAAATCCAAATTTAACCAAGCAAAATAATTAAAACAAATAGATTCGATAGCAAGCATGGATTGGATATCAAGCATAAACAAAGCAAAAAGATTGGAGTATCAGTATCATCTCAGCTTGGAAAAAATAAATATCAAATAAATCACAGAAAAAAAAAATGAATTTAATTATGCATGGCACATATTATTTGGCACATGAAAATATCCTGGAACTGTAAACAAGTGGGGAGGACTTCCATACATGTATATCTGACTGGTGTACGATTAAAGTAATTTAAACATCATTTTTTCTTAATTATAATTAAACGTAATACAATATTAACGCAACACATCTTTCAATACTAGATTGGATCCTTTTGTTCTCAATGTTAAGAGAAGCAAGATGGCTGTAATCGTCTACCAGCCAGTAGCCTGTGGAAGTCCTTCCAACAAGTATTCTGTATATTCTCCAAAAAATTGAAACTGATGATATCAAGCAACAAACTCTGCAATTTCTCTGACTACAGACCATATTATTCAGATCACACTACACAAGAAGATTTCTTATGAATTAAAACTAGATTTGGAGTTTAAAAAAAGGGAACCCCATATCCCACACGAGAACATAAGAAGTCAAAAAAATTGATGTTGAATATCGTCACAGTCACAGTGCTAAGATTTTGGCTGAACTTGACTTGATCCGTGCCGCTTTTAATTTCAAACTATTTATTTCTTCATTGTATTTGGATAGATTCCCTTGTTTGATTTCAGTTTTTAGGACTGTCCATTTTTCATTGCATTTACTTTGAACATCTGTGGGTTTTAGATCAGGATTTGCAGCCTGAAATGCCCTGTAAAATTCTGAATAATATTTGCTTCGATCCATTGTAAGTCATTTCAAATCTGGAAGGAAAAAGTGGAAAAAGGTGAGATTTAGATTTTAGAACATTTTTATTATCGAAATTGAGATGAAGATCTTCCTCTCAGGCGAGCCACTGACATCATTCTCATCCAGATCTTCCACCTTCTGTTTGACTACAGGCCCTAACCCTTTTCACTCATAATTTAGTTCTAATCTAGCTTCTAGCAGTCTGTGCAATGGGGAGATAATTGTTAATACTGTTCATTTTAGGCCAAGAAAATGTGTTCTATATTTTTCTTCTTGATTTGAAGATTTGAATTTTCTTTTTACCAACCTTTTAGAGCATCATGGTTGATGTCAACTTTGTAAGGACCCCCCCTCCCCCCATGTCAACTTCTGTCAACTTTTCACTGACCCCCCCTCCCCCCTCCGAGCTGACGTCATTTGTGAAGGGTCCCTAAGGGAAAAATTACGTTAATACTTGGGAAATAAAAAAATTTAGAACAGCTTGTTAAATATTATTTGTTGTAAATTCAAGTTTTCAAACAACAAAAAACAAACAAACAAACAAACAAAAAATCAAAATTACTAGGATTACAAAATGTTATTTTGTTTACCCATAATAAATAAATGCTATATTTCTAACTTTTTTAATACAAATGCTTATAATAATTTTAGAATCAATAAAATTGATTGTTCCAAATAAGTCTTTTTATTACTATCAAAATGACTTGGAGTATTGCTTTCCATATCTACAAATACTTTTTGCACTTCTATTTGTCACTCTTGATATTGAACGGCAGCAGGAAGCAAATATTTTCAGCACTTTAAGGGATTAAAAATTAATCAAGGAACGAACACCCGGGTCAAAACAGGTTGAAAAATATCGCTCCCATGAGCAATCAACCAATACATTCTGAGGGAGCCATTTCCAGGCCAGTATCATCAACAAATTTGCGCAAGCTAAATTTGACAAAAATTGTAGTTCTGTTAACTTTGACTTATGCAAATGACAATCACATGTAAGTTTTACTGAAAATATGTAGGCCCCTATTTGCCGTATTAAAGTGGATGGCAAATTAAAAAAATGTGAACACTTTGTAATCCAAGTTAAAAATTTATGTTTTGATATCAATGTGTTGTTTTCTTTCTTTTTAAATATGGTGCCATTTTATATTACATGTATGCTGTGCTACAAATTACACAGTGGCTTAATGCAGGACAGGGCTAGTTTGAGAATTAAGTGCATGGAATCCATTCCTAGGTTATCGTCTCTAACGAGATTATTTTCAGAACTTTGAATTAGGCCTCCAACTAGCACTTCTTTCCCAATCTTCTTTCGCTGAAAGGGTTGATAATTAAAGCCACAACCATAGGGCTAAAAATATTTAATCGAGACAGGAGAGCACCACCGCACTTACATAACTGCTTGGAGATAGTTCGACCCAAGGGATTATCCGGTGGCTTCCTATTAATATATTATTATCAATATATATCATATTAATCAATATAAAATATATGCTTTTTTTCATGGTTCTGATACGTACTTAGGCATTTAATCTGGTCAATTGACTAATTATTCTAATTGCTGTTAAGTTAAATTTTGTCTTTTGACGTCTACATTTTTTTGTTACTTTCTTATTTTCTGACACACCATAATTTCGAATCTTCTAAAGTGTTCGCTGACTGATTCACTAGATTGTTCAGTGCAGTTCATTTGGAAAGGGGCAGCCTAAATAATAATATTTTTATCTCAAAAGCAAGATGACAATCATTATCCTACCAGTAAGGTACAGTAATGAAGACAATAAATTTATGAAGTGGCATATAAATCTCTCCAGCTTTCAAGTCACTGAAAAATGAAAGAGGCCAGCTACCTAAGAGTGTACATTCAACTTCAAACAATAAGACTGGCTGTCGGATAGATTCACAACAACCATTGTATAGGTCATGAGGAAATCACTTCAAATGTTCGAAACTGGTCGATTCTATTTTCTTAAAATCACTTCGCTCTATTTCCTGAAATGTTAGGCTTGTTATACATGCAGTCACTGAAAACAATAGTATCAAAGCTGGACAATAATTATCTTTCTCTCCGCAGGAAATTGTCACTAAAAAAAAAAAAAAACCTGCATGGCGCTGAATTTACAATGTTTTGAAATTTTGCAAGAGGGCCTGGTATGGAAATACCCAAACAAAACCCGAAAATATGGCACAATCTCATAAAGCACATTAATTAATGTCTTGCCTGTGATGAACCAATTAAAGGTTCCTTTTAGCCTATCATACACAGTGTACCTCAAAAAACGTCCAGGATGTACCAGTCTTCTTGGTACCATATTTAATTGTTGGGTGACCCACAAGGTCGTCAGCGGAGTCTATTGAGACCACCAATTTCTCAATAGTAAGAAAAGCAGCCAGATTAGCCGTGTATGATGATATGATGATCAGTGTGAAGAACCACCAGGCTGATCCAATGACTCGCCCAGAGAAAGATCTGGCAATAACATGATTCATGTGTTTATGTATGAAGCTGCAGATAAGAGAAACATGGGTGTATATGATAAATGATGATGTTGATGGTGGCTATCATGAAAACAAACAATCAGAGAAACTATATTTCAAAATAATCATTCCCATTCCTTTATCTAACAACCAAAGCATCACACAGAATGAATACAGTATAATTGTTTTATGCATAAATGATCGGACAGTACTTAAATATTTGAAGTGAAAGTACATTTTAGATGGATGAAAAGATGACAGTAAGGACTTTCACTTATAAACATTTCTGACTACGGTGACTGAATGTATTCTATGATGTATGCACCCAAGAGCTGCTATATGCCCCAAGATTGAGTTTGATGATAAGCAAGATGCTTTCCACACATAAAGACCCACAACAGTGTCCTACTATGTCCTGACATATCAAATAGTACTGATCTACAGAGAATTAACAGTTTCCATTAAAGAAGACTGTCTTGATTTTGTTTCCCATCAAAATGACCTTTTACCAGCTGCTTTTCAATTGAGCTCATGGTCTCAAAGAGATCAGATACACAAAGATGTGCCAGGAGTAGGCCTTGAAATATTTAGGATCTTCTCGTAGTGTGTTTGTCTTTCACATTATGCCACCGAAGTTTTTTTAAAGAAAGTGTTCACAAGTAAATAATATAAACACATTAGATCGCATCTAGCTCATTCCACGATTTAAAATTTCATGCCATTATTTTCTTGTCATGTATTATGATCCCATTATACTATTTTTTGCAAATACATGTATAAGGCTTTCTAAATCTAAGAGTTTTCAAGACACTTCCAAACACATGTATTCTTGATCTCAGAGTCTAGATCTTAAATACCTGACAACTGACTTATTGTGGTCCTGGAAGTAAATGACATTTCAATGTCTTGTCTGCTGTTTGCCTCAGATTTAAAGATGAGCTGAGTAATAGGTGATTTTATGCCACAACACGAATCAGTTTATTCAACTTGAATGCTATGAGAAGAGCCATGATACTTCATGCTAAATGGGCCCAACCTTGGGGATATATCAGACCCTTGCTGCATTAGAGCACCCAGAGAAAACCATAAGGTGTTGGAAATTGAAAAGATGGTCGTTGCTGTCCGCTCTTTTGAATCCTCCACAACATTCCATTCGTATGGGCTGAAATGTAAAATAGACAAAAGTTCATCGTGGCACAATATACTCTGATTCTTTTGTAGACTGAATACACACTGATTCTTTTGCAGTCTTAACATGCATGCACTATCTAGACAGTGTGGTTTCTCCTTTGATGGGAAGAAGATGTATTTTCTACATACCGGTCTCCATTAAGTCGCGATCGTTCCTCTGAATCGAAGAGACTGCCATTATTTGTAACTCGGGATACGGAAAGAGGCGCAAAAGGATGGGTGTTTGTGTGTGTGTTTTTTTTTGGGGGGGGGGGGGGGGGTCACATAGTGGACACACTGAAACAATCATGAAACAAGGAGATGAAAAGCAAAGGAAAAAACCAATGCTTAGCGTAAAGCTTGGTGACATATTATAATGTCCCGGAGGAGTTGGACTGACCTGCCCATTACCGAGCTGAATAGAGTTTTTCAGTTCAAAGAATGTTTTCTGGGTCGAACGAGATTCAGTAGTAAATTTGAAATATTTTGAGTTTTTAGAAAGACCCAAATATTTTCAAACAATGCCTCTTCCTGTCAGATTAATAAAATCCTTTAGCAAAGTGTTTTTATCCTTATGACACGCATCCTTAAATTAACAAAAGCAGTTTTCTCTCTTGGAAACCTGCTGCATCGGGCCCGGGGTTAACATAAATCGACCTTCCGTTCTCAGTTTGTACTGGAATGTTGTCCTAATTTACCCTTTCTTGTTGCGACTTGGTAAGGTTGTTGAGTTTCACAAACTTACAAAATTTGACTCCAACAATTACACTTGTTCCATATAATTGCACAGGTGTAGTCTTGCTGCATTTCTTGCATGCACAAGCATGTGCCCTATCATCAATGAAGCGACGTTTGTCAGAAAACAAAAACCGATGGGAACGAAGACAATGAAAATTAGCAAGTTCATCCTTTGGCTTTTCAAATCAAAGTTAACAACAACAAAAAAACCCCAAAAAACCACTCATCTCATAGGGAAGCAGAAAACCTACAAAATGATATCAATACCGATGTATTTTGACTGGGCCGGGAACACTTGAAAAGTTGCGACCAAATCAAACTCAGCATTCACAGGAAATTATATTAAAATAATAATAATTTTAAAAAACACAATTCAACTGTGCTGTGAGAAACTCTATAAAATGATCAAATTCAGGTGAAACGGATTGCCTCTAAGGAGCTTCACGTCTGTGTTAAAAGTTTGTTTGATTAAAAAAAACAAACCCAGCGTTTCTTGGGATTTTGCCAAAGTACTGACTTTTTCAAAACTTTTTGCAATTGGCCTTAAAACAACATGCGAACTACATCCACTAAGATGCTGTGTTTGGGCCGTTTTGTGCTCTTTGTCTCTACATTGTTATATTTAAATTCCCTGCATATATTTCACAGTTTTGTATGACCTTTCGTCTCCCACTTTTCAGTCAACGGAATAAAGTCACAACCTGTTGCCTTGGAAATACCTCTGTAAACGATAGTTCACATGTAAATCTTCACCAACAGAGATGGAACACTCAGTTGGCACAACTTTGCAATAAAAAAATTGGACTGACCAATCCCGAGCCAAAATGGAAGGAATCTGTAGGTGGACACAGCCTCCAGAGGAAAGCACAATTTCTTCATATTGCACCCCCAGCCATGATCCTCAACAGAAAATCATTAAAGAATTCAACTGTTGCAGAGCTCAGCATGAATTTTGAGACTAACATTTCAGCATGTCTTGGCAATTGAAAGACGAACATGCTGTATTTCACTGTTTATTCATTTATTGGTATGTAGCAGATGTACTCAAATAATTTACACCAGAAGCCATATCCATCACTTTTCTCCAGGTAAGAAAAAGAAGTGCATAAATAAATAAATAAATACTAGTATGTAAATAAATAAATAAATAAAACAGTTAGCAGATCCATCCATAAAATTTCATATAAAATGCGATTAAATTTGATCCATGATAATATGGCTTGTTAAGTTCCTTATTTTATCTACTTCCTTCCATGTAATTGTATTTCCTTAAAAGATCATTAATTCCTATATCACATGTCAAGTATATCGAAACATGTTCAGGCATAAATACCTTTTGCAAACAATGGTTTCTTTTTTCCCTAGTCAAAATTGGGCAAAAAGAAAAGGTTGTATGTTGCGAAGCCCCGCGTGAGAAATAAAACCCAAACAATACAAAGCAAACTAAAGAGAAGACAAAAAATACACAAATTTTCGGCTTTCGCCTTTGTCAAGTGAAAAAAACGAACAATAAAAGACTTCAACAGGAACGAAGTGAACCAGTTTACTTAGCTGCGAGTTCTTGCTTCGTTAGCAGCACCAAAGCACGTCCGTCTGCCAAAAGCATGGTTCACTTCGTTCCTGTTGAAGTCTTTTATTGTTCGTTTTTTTCACTTGACAAAGGCGAAAGCCGAAAATTTGTGTATTTTTTGTCTTCTCTTTAGTTTGCTTTGTATTGTTTGGGTTTTATTTCTCACGCGGGGCTTCGCAACATACAACCTTTTCTTTTTGCCCAATTTTGCTTTGCTTATAGCCCTGCTGCGACCCCACAGTTTTTCTGTGGTTTTTATGATATTTCGTGAATTCTTTTTTTCCTATATGTAGTTATTCACACAAACCTGAATCGGCCGACGAAGTAGAGCACAAAGCTGACAGCAAGAAACCCAATGGCAATACAAAACCACACTTTCTTGTCGAGAGGATCCATGAATGAAAATACACCAGGTTTCGTTTTGTCAGGTTTCTTTATCATGATGGATATTCCTGTATTCATGAATGGTTTAGAGAAGTCAACCACTCTCTCTCTGTCTTGTGTAATGGTTAATGGTGCCACTGCAATATCTCTTTCCTGAGCAACGACAAAAGGTATATACGTCACTGGTAATTAAGAAATGGCCAAGAATGACACTGAATTCTGGAATGAAACAAGAGTTGGATCTTATGGCACGAACAGTTTTTTTTATCTCGAACAGAGGAATGCATTTCTTTACACTGAAGATGTCAACAATTGTTTTTCTTATAAACAAAAAAGTATAGCCTTCGAAAAGAATTCTTCAGTTTTCAGTTTATTAGTTTCTTCCCACAAGAAGCCAAGAAAAACGTATCTTTGGGCACAGGTGTGCAAGATGTTCAAAATTAAATAAAATTCATCCCTACCATTCCCTCCCTCTCCCTCCCTCCCCCATCCCCACCCCCCCCCCCCCCCAAAAAAACAACCCCAAAACAAAACACCCACCGACCGGGGCTGCACTGTGGCGACGATATGCTGGCTCCATTAATTGTAACTGGGCTGCAATGTCACAAATAAAGGCAAATTTCCTAATGGGATTAAAGAATTATACAAATACAAATAAATCTTAATATCAGGTCAGGATGGTTATCATTATTTTGTCTTTAATTCAGTGGTACCTTATTTATAAGTTCTCCGATTATACCATTCCATGTTCCATCTGTTTGATTTTTTTCTCCATAATCCTCAGCCAGATACACCTGGTATTCAAAATCTTCGTTGCGAGCCAGAGCTTCAATGAGGTCGATACAATAACCTTCAAGGTCCAGGTTTGGTCCAAAAGGAGGTGCGCCATTTCTGTTTCCAATCCTCATTACAAATGGACGTTCCTTGTCAACAAAAAAAGACCAAAGTGAGTGAAGTATCATATGGCACAAGGGATGAGAGCTGGAAGGGTTCACTGAACTGGAAGGATAGAAATTGGAATTTTAAAAGAATGAAACTAGATCTATATGGTATACAAACCTATAGTGACCCATCTAAACAAGACAAAACAAAAACCTTAGTTACAAAGCACAAAGTAAATGTTTTTTCCTTTAGGATAAGTTAGTCTTTTTTTTGAGACAAGTAGCACTGTCCAACTGGCCAGCGTGAATGGAAACTGTACAACCGCACAGTTGGAATTCAGGGAAAGTACGCTGGCATATCTCAAGAGGTCCACTCATGGGGGCAAATTGATACTAGTACCAAACCTCACATCTTGGTTAGTAGAAGGCTGTATGCCATAGGAGGTTCAGAATAGTAGCTTTTAGTCGTAATCAACGGTAAAAGTTGGCAAAAATTGTATATTATGTCTTTTTGCCAGTTCAGTCTACCATACTCCTCTAGCTTCACGAAAAGGTACGGTGCTATCGGGAAGTGGCAATCATACAATTACATACCACCATGACAAACAAATTACATGGGTAGCACCTGGAGTTGACTTCTGTAAGTCTTGACTGCAGCTGATTTTAACCAATGCCACTGAATTTTGCATGTTTAAATTAGCAGATAACAAGTAAAAAAAAACAAACACAAGATTCAATACATGCATTTCATTCCCTCATAGACGCCACAATCTTGAATACTATTGAGCTAAATCGATCAAAGTTCAAATTGCAAGGGTGTTACGAGCAGAGTTA
Organism: Onchidella celtica; assembly: GCA_963931925.1. Classification (NCBI taxonomy): domain Eukaryota; kingdom Metazoa; phylum Mollusca; class Gastropoda; order Systellommatophora; family Onchidiidae; genus Onchidella; species Onchidella celtica. The sequence continues at coordinate 25,744,455 of OZ007573.1, read as the reverse complement.
AGGTCTTGGGGATCTAATGACTGCACGAGAGGCAGCTAACTCACACTCGGACACAAACACACAAGAAATTATTAAATAACTAGAGTATATGTATATCAGGCCGGCCGGGCCATATTATTACATAAATATTAATATACAAAACAAAAGACAATAGAGGTACATTCAAAGCAAAAATTCCAATTACTAACTTAACCTATCATATTCATGTAACTATGTTCCCTTATTGGATGTACTGCAATCAATAGCCAAATGGTATATTATAAGAAACAAGATATCAATCTAAAGTAACAGTTGAGTCGCAAAGACTTCATGTAGGTCCGAAACTCAGGACAGTCACTACAGAAGGCTGGCCAAGAGATAGAAAGATTTATCTATTTATAGATCTATTTAACTGCCTAATCATCAAGTGATCCATTCATTTACTTACCTCATCTTTCAGATTATTCATTTAATTATGTACCAAATTATTTATGGCTTTATTAGTTATTTATTTATTTATTTGTTTATTTACTTATTATGTATTTACCTATCTATGCAGATGTCTATAATTTATATATTTTTATTTACTTACATATTCCACTCTGTTCAATATAAAGTTCACGGAGTCATGCATACGATGGTTACAGACCAAATCCCATTTCAATCTGAGCCCAACAAAAAAAAAAAAAAAAAAAAAAAAAAAAACAGTTGAGTCGCCACTGGCCAGTCGCCAGGCAAACTCTCCAGAAATCATATGGGTTCCCAAGGTACACTGAATGTTAGGAGAGCCCAGTACGTTCAAAGCCTACAGAAGCACAAATCGGCTTGTAGGTATTTAAGCAGCTTGTAAAAGTATATATATATATGCAATCACTCAGTCACTATTCATTTCATCAACAATGTGCCATAATTCTTCAATCGTATTATGGAGATAGTTTTACAATACAGAACACTCGTTCGTCGAGTCCAAGCTGTGGTTTTCTCTGACTTCCTATGAGGCTGTGGGTTTTCTCTCTATCTCTGAATTTCTATCATAATTAGTTAATAAGATCAGTTACCACTGGTCACGCCTAATTCGTAGGCGCGAACATCAGAAGAGCGCAGCGTGGACTCTTTAGGTCAGTCCACCCAGACCTTTCTTTCTAGAGCTCTCTCTCTCTCTCTATGCTCAGTCAGTCCGATGGCAATGGACTGCTCGTCTTCAGGCCACAGTTCAGGTACTGGCCAACCGGAGATATTTCACGAAAACGATGCTTCTTCTCGTCTGTATTCAATGAATTTCAACGTTACACGATGTTTTATAATATCCAACTACCCAGCAGGGTTAGTCCGCTGGTAAAATTAGTTCATCAATCTCATTGGCCGAAACCCCCACCATTTTGAATGTAAGAATACGTCTGCACTATTCTACCAGCCAGTTAACGTGCAAAAAAACGTCTAGTCATACTTAACAATGTCAGCAATCCCCACCGTATCTCACCCCTCCTTCATTACTTCTAATCACTAACACCAAAACCCAAAAGCGTGAATCTAACAGTTTAACTTTGCAATTCCTTACTCACAAACAATAATTCGCGGGGACCGTTCAAGGCCACCAGCCAATTTCTCATGGCCCTGCCAAGTAAACAACTCATGGCTCTGCGTGGCCTTTATAATAACACTAGACTCATGACACATCCCCCACCCCAGTTAAAATTTGTAATTTTAACGATATAAATTATAATCTTAAGGGGAAGTCACGAGTCGAGAAATTGCTCGAAAGGTGAACTTAACTAGGTAAAAACTAGGAATGCTACAAAAGTTGAAAAAACTTTGTACAGGACGGGTATCCTTGATGGACAATATACACGAAAATGTTAAGGCTCCGTCCTAAAGTATGTATCTCTGAGGATTAAATCTTACCTCTAAATACGTAGACATGAACAATCATAACTCTAAAAGAGTACAAAACTGATCCTGTGCGAATGTCATCAGGAATGCAAACATACAATGAATAATACTTAAGAAAAGATAACTATCGTAGCATCGATGGCATTAGTGGATCTGGACTCCTGGTCTGCCATGACTTCTCGTCCTCGACCCTGGGCAACAACGTCTGGTTTGGCCAAAATACGGGTCGTCGTCAGTAAATAGATCAAAGGAAAGCACAAGGGTAGGTGAAAAGTGTTCACAATGGGTGAACAATATGTGATACCATCCCCAGGTCTCTGAATGAGGTGCTAATCAGTATCCAACCCCAATACATATGACAGACTAAAATACAATAAGATTAAAGTAACCGTGATAATAGGTCGGCATGGACATTGTCTCCGCCAGGAATGGCCTTTATAATGAAGCGATATTCCTGAAGGGCCAGACTCCATCTGGTCAAACGAGCGTTTTTGGCTCGGTTCGATTTTAGAAATAACAACGGTTTATGGTCTGTCTCGATGACGAATTCCGTCATAAGTAAGTAGCGGGAAAACGCGTCTACGGCGTATACAATCGCTAGGCATTCTCGCTCTATGATAGCGTATCTCTGTTCCCTCGGAAGCAATTTACGGCTAGCGTACTTACAAGGGCGCAATAAACCATCTCTTTCTTGGAGCAAAACAGCTCCAATTCCCTGGTCCGACGCGTCAGTGCGGACGGTGAAGGTGTGCCTAATATTCGGTAGAATAAGCAGCGGCGAACTGGAGAACAGTTGCTGCACTGTCGCGAGCGCGGTGGCGCACTGTGTAGTTCAGACAATTTTGTTGGGTCGGTCTTTTCTGGTAAGATCGGATAACGGGGCCGTAAGGGCCGAAAAATTAGGAACGAATTTCCGATAATAGCTTAACAGGCCCAACAGGCTACAAACCTGTTTCTTGGTGTGAGGTGCCTGGAGTTTTAGAATCTTACAAATTTTGTTGTCGTCCGGTGTCTGGACGCCTTTGGCGATAGTATGCCCCAGAAAGTTAATCTGAGTATAGCCCAGAAAGACTTTGCTAGGCTTATCGGTAAGTCCGGTGTCACGAAGTTTAGTAAGCACTCGACGAAGCGCCTCCAAGTGGCCCTTCCAATCCGCATGGTAAGCGTAAATGTCGTCGAAGTAACTCAGAACGCATCGTGTCTGCTGTAGTAGGATGTTCATCATCCTCGCAAAGGTCGCTGGTGCTGTTACAAGACCGAACGGCATGAACCGCCATTGCATGAGACCCATACGGGTCTGAAACGCTGTGTACTGCTTGCTGGCTTCCTCCATCGGGATTTGCTAGTAGGCCTTAGCCAAATCTATTTTGGAAAACACGAACGACTCAGCCAATCGCGCGAACAGATCTTCTTGATTGGGGATCGGTTCAGCATCGTAAATGGTAAGAGCGTTAAGCTTCCTATAGTCGATGCAAAACCTAACGGAACCGTCTGTTTTCTTTACTAGTACAATCAGCGAGCAGTAGGGGCTCGTCGAGCACTCAATTACTCCCAATTTAAGCATCTTTTCCACCTCAGACTGTATGGTGTCGTGCGCGTGCAGCAGGCACGGGTAGGGTTTAACAAACACGGGTACGTCCGTGTGTAACCGGATGACGTGTTGAACTAAGGATGTTTTACCCGGTATATCAGTGAATACTGGCGCGAACTCCCGAACAAGATCCATTATGTCCTGTGTTCGGGGTTCCCAGTCCCGAGAAAAATTACGGGGATTCGGCTGTCTCCTGTTAAACGGCGGCTCGGACCGTGGACGAACCTGCGGCGACTGTCGAGAGGGCTGTCGTGATTGTCTTGACGGTACCGGTGTCTTAGTAGCAGCGCCGGCGTAACAAGGTTCGCTCAATTTAGCTTTAGCTAACGATCGATGAGGGTGAGCCGCAGTATACCGCTCCGCTATCTATGTTATCTCGGCTGTAGTTTTGGGGGCTTGCTCCTTAAAATGCGCTACCAGGTCCGCGTGGCAGGACATATATATTGGGTCCTTAATTATCAAGTCATAAAGTTTCTTGTAGTTTCCATCCTCCACACCGGCCAACTCAGTCCAGCGGCTAAGCAGGTGGCGGAGGCGGTCCACGTAAGTGGAGAAATTCTCGGATGCTTCCGGCTTGCAATCGTGGAAACGCTTATGAAATCCATCCTCCGTATGTTGGAAACGCTTTAATAGCGCGGTCTTTAGAATGTCATAGTCCTTAGCGTCATTAATAGTGAGGCTATGGAAAACTTCCAACGCTCTCCCTGTCAAAAGATTGGCGAGGCAGGACGTGTATTCACTACGCTGCCATCCGGCGCAAACGGCGTGGAGTTCGAAGCGGTGGAGGTAGGAATCTATGCGATCAACCTTATCATTGAAGGTTGGCAATTTAGGTTTCGTCTTATTATTGGAAGTAACTTCCGGAGCCCCCGTAGGTTGGGCTTGCTTCGGTTCCAACTGTTTCAAAGCGAGCTCGTGCTCTCTTTGAGCCCGTTTTTCCTCGTGTTCTCTTTGAGCCTGTTTTTCCGCACGTTCTGCGGCTCTCTCGTCTCGTTCCCTCTGAACCTGTTTTTCAGCACGTTCCGCGGCGGCTCTCTCGTCTCATTCTTCTTTTAGCTTCTGGTCTACCCAAGAGGCACGCTGAACCTCTGGTATGCCAAATGATTGGGCTAGTCTTTGCAGTTCGGCCATGATACTGGTCGATAATACAAAATGATAATGTAATAATCGAGGACAACTTATCAATAATCTCTACTTTACTCTCCCTTGAAGCAATGTATTAACTGCACTCTTCGGGTGTTCGTTCCTGCAGTATGAACGAAATAACGAAATCAACAACAAAATGTACGTCTTAGTCAACCAAGTAGTGGTTGAGGTAACTCAGTGATCACTTATCTCCTTCACGTATTTCTCCTATTCCTTAAGCAGTCAGTCTACTGCTTACGTGATTGGTCGTTAACTAACGATACCAATGTAATATTCCCAGTGTATCCCCCGTACACTCCTAGCAGCGTTCCTTCTGCTATAAATCGGAATAAATCAATATTCACGATATTAACTTCTCTGGCTACACAAGCCTAACAACTCTGATATCCAGATTATCTTTCAACGTGCCCTAGACACGTGATTTATCCCAGGCAATAATATAGCAAATATGAGTATAAAATATAATACTGTAACACTATAATGGAAAAGAACTATACAGAGAGTGAGACTAGACTAACAGAAAGAACAAACGACAACAGACCCGACAAACCTGAAACTATCTACAGAAAGTTTAAGAAAAAGAACAGGAGAGACGTCTTCCCACTAACACGAGGAAGATGGAACGCTAACAATCTATACGATGAACAGGCCCCTACAGAACTATTCAAGACAAAGCAGACCTCTCATCCGGTTTAAACGCCACCCAGATCGGCTAGTCTGGCAAGAGAGGTATGCTGAGTCTCGATCCCTTCCAACCACCCGCATATCTAAACTAAACACAAAAGAAAAATAATGCCTGTCAAAAGTAGGGGAGCCGGAACGAAGAACCCCTCAAACGAAGACTAAAGATGGATCACTTAACTGGGTGAAATGGTCTGGCTCTTCCCTTGATCCACAGCGCCGGTCCTGTTGTGTTTCCTGAGATTAGTTGAGCTGTCAGTCCCTCGCAGTGGTCCCAGGATCAACGACGAGAGGACATGCCAGACATGTGGGGGAGAAACAAAAAACTAGCAGTATACAAAACTATAACTAGAAAAATGAGATAAATGACAGTGTATTTGGAGTGGTACCCCTGCAGATGTCAGGTTCAGGGTGTCTTCCCTCCAGATGTCACGAGCAGAGTTAAGGTCTTGGGGATCTAATGACTGCACGAGAGGCAGCTAACTCACATTCGGACACAAACACACAAGAAATTATTAAATAACTAGAGTATATGTATATCAGGCCGGCCGGGCCATATTATTACATAAATATTAATATAAAAAACAAAAGACAATAGAGGTACATTCAAAGCAAAAATTCCAATTACTAACTTAACCTATCATATTCATGTAACTATGTTCCCTTATTGGATGTACTGCAAATCAATAGCCAAATGGTATATTATAAGAAACAAGATATCAATCTAAAGTAACAGTTGAGTCGCCACTGGCCAGTCGCCAGGCAAACTCTCCAGAAATCACATGGGTTCCCAAGGTACACTGAATGTTAAGGAGAGCCCAGTACGTTCAAAGCCTACAGAAGCACAAATCGGCTTGTAGGTATTTAAGCAGCTTGTAAAATATATATATATATATGCAATCACTCAGTCACTATTCATTTCATCAACAATGTGCCATAATTCTTCAATCGTATTATGGAGATAGTTTTACAATACAGAACACTCGTTTGTCGAACCCAAGCTGTGGTTTTCTCTGACTTCCTATGAGGCTGTGGGTTTTCTCTCTATCTCTGAACTTCTATCATAATTAGTTAATAAGATCAGTTACCACTGGTCACCCTAATTCGTAGGCGCGAACATCAGAAGAGCGCAGCGTGGACTCTTTAGGTCAGTCCACCCAGACCTTTCTTTCTAGAGCTCTCTCTCTCTCTCTATGCTCAGTCAGTCCGATGGCAATGGACTGCTCGTCTTCGGGCCACAGTTCAGGTACTGGCCAACCGGAGATATTTCACGAAAACGATGCTTCTTCTCGTCTGTATTCAATGAATTTCAACGTTACACGATGTTTTATAATATCCAACTACCCAGCAGGGTTAGTCCGCTGGTAAAATTTGTTCATCAATCTCATTGGCCGAAACCCCCACCATTTTGAATGTAAGAATACGTCTACACTATTCTACCAGCCAGTTAACGTACAAAAACTTGTCTAGTCATACTTAACAATGTCAGCAATCCCCACCGTATCTCACCCCTCCTTCATTACTTCTAATCACTAACACCAAAACCCAAAAGCGTGAATCTAACAGTTTAACTTTGCAATTCCTTACTCACAAACAATAATTCGCGGGGACCATTCAAGGCCACCAGCCAATTTCTCATGGCCCTGCCAAGTAAACAACTCACGGCTCTGCGTGAGATTTAATAACACTAGACTCATGACAAAGGGCACCCCTACAGTATTCTTAATTATCTCCATAATATTCTTATATAAATACATGTAGTTTCACGCAGTAGATCTACGTGAATTTTCCTTCATTATCACTATTTTAATATTGCTTTTTTTTTTAATGGAGAAAAAGGTATCCATACTAAACTTTGGGTTGTTTCGTGGGCATGCTCAGCAGTGGCAAACTAGTGTTTTCAGTCACTCATGCGAGTTTGTTTTTCATCCCCCTACCTCCCCACAAAAATAAGAAAAACATGCAATGAATCTGAAATATCTGTGAACTCGAATGGCTCGACAAATGCAAAAACTCAAAATAGATACTTTGAGGCAAAAAGTCGATCAGAGTCCATCTGCTAGGTGCTTTTTATTGATATGAAAAAAAAAAATGTCGAAGCCTGTTAGTATCTACAAACACTGATTTTGGCCTTGCTCAGACACAGTAAGCAAACAGTGTGGTGGAATGGTGCAATAGTCGTTTTAATGGACCAACCACTATGCCATCTATGAAATACCAGCTATGAAAAATAAATAGTATGGAAAAATGCTGAGAAATTTAAACACATAAATATCCCCCTTGGTACTTTTCACACCCTCTCTCATACTCTTAGTAATCATCGGCAAGTGCTTTCAGGATGCTGAACTCTGAGAAGTTTGGACCCAATGCAGAAAGCCCCATTATTATAGCTACTCTGAGTGGGAAGATGTACAATTGAGCCATTCGAATCCACAGATGTGTCTTCAAGATTCTTCATCTTTTGGAATGGTAGGAGTTAAAACTTTTGGTTAAGAGGAAATCATCCAGGAAAATTACATCAACATGGCTATCTGCTTAACCAGATCACCCAGTTTCAAATCGTGTCAAGAAGAATTTTTGATCTCTTGCATTCTGAAGCTGGTGCTTTTTTGTCAACGAATTTCACACATGGAAAGATTACTTCATTCATTTGGAGAAAAAAACAACAAAACTATTGGAACCTGTTTGTGTTTTGGATTTCGTATTTTCAAATAGTAGCTGGCATCTTCTTTAGCCTCTCGAGAGCTGCGACAGAAGGGAACTGGCTTTTCCATCCTTCTCTATGCTGTGCCCGAGATGATATCCTGGTGCTCTGCCTACTTTAGTATGTATGTATGATTCTTGCCAGCATACCAGGCCCAGATGTCAAACATTGAAAACTGTCATACCAAAAATATTCGAAAATTTCACCAGCAGGCATTCCAACAGAGATCCAAATTGATACCGGTATCAAACGATAGATTCTGGTTAGCAGAAGACAGATTTATGTGACAGCAGTCTGAGATCGGTAAGCTCTTATGAGTTATTAATGGTGAAAGTTGGATAAATTCCATAACTATATCTCTTCACAAGTTCAGACAATCACAATTTCCTTTTAGACCTCGTTTTTTCCAAAAAAGCTACTTGATCACTATTGCTATCACCCTATTTCATAATCCAGACATGACTAAAATTCCATGTGGCAATTTGTCCCCAGCCCTGTCTCTCACAGAAATGGTCCGACAATTAGCTGAATACATTTTGTGCTCAGTTGTGATTTGTTCATTTGTTCACGTGTGTGTTTATCAATGTGTTGGTACTGGTCAGCAGTGTTGCTTAATGCTATTTCCAGATCATTACTCAGCAAAGGGCGACTTTGGGCTCACCTTGTCCAACAAACTTGCATTTAATCATGGATTGTGGTGTATGCAAAGAGCAAAAGCTGTACAACTGTATAAATAGGGGGGAGACTTTTAGTCCCCCTTTTTTCCTGAAAAGCTACTTGATCATGATTGCTATCACCCCGTTTCATAATCTAGACATGTCTAGCTCTCTAAAAAAAATCCATGTGGCAAAATGTCCCCAGCCCTGTCTCACACAGAAATGGCCCAACAACTACATATTTCAGACTTGTTATTTGAATACATTTGGTGCTCAACTGTGTTTCGTTCATTTGTTCATGTGTGTGTTTGTCAGTGTGTTCATACTTGACAGTCATGTTGCTTAGTGCTATTTCAGGATCATCACTCAGCAAAGGGTGACTCTGGGCTCATCTGGTTCAACAAACTCGCATTTAATCATGGATTGTGGTGTATGCAAAGAGCAAAAGCTGCACAACTGTATAATGTGGTTGGGTCTTTTAGACCCCCTTTTTTCCTAAAAACCTACTCAATCACAATGGTTATCACCTCATTTCATAATCTAGACATGTTTAGCTTTCTAAAATTCCATGTGGCAATTTGCCCCAGCGAGTGGATCATTTTGGCACCATAATTATGTAGTGAGGATGCAATGCTGAACTGGCCAGCTGAATATATAATATATCAATAATGCCGAACAAATTAAATGCACAGTACAATCAGGTACATTAACTGTATAGTATCTAAGCATATTAAAGAACAGAACTGAACTCACAATAACAGTGGTAACCCTTTGAGTAACATTTCGGACAGTAACCTCCGGAACAAAAGTTTTGAAGGAAGTTTCAGTTAAATCCGCCGATTTCCATGTATGTACCTGTTGAAAGTAAGTAGGATTTAAGATATTGACGAAGTTTAAAAAAGGCAATATTTAATACCAGTGATTGTGATAACAACTTATCAGTTGGCTTTTTAAATGAAATATAAAACCTATAAATTGTATTTATGCTAAACGCCATCAAAAAGACACAAAAATAAAGAGTTACATCTTCTGACACAGTAGAAAGTTTTAGAAATGCAAGACTTCATCTTCTTGCCTTGTTGAATTCGATGAACACGGCTAATCCAAGGAACATGGCTGAGTAACACAATGCCCTCTTAGTTTAAATTGGAGTCTTTGTTCTTTCCTTTTGAACACATAAAAGACATAATTTTGCTTGTGCACTGTTTTAGAACAGTTTGGAGCAACATCTGAACAGGTTTTTCCTACCTTCCTCATTTGCTGCTTGAAGTTCAGCTTATACACATCTATGTTGTATTCTGAGCGCCTACCTCTTTTAAGAGCGATTGGACCAGTTAGACCTTGAAACTGCACCTTCATATGTGACATAAAAGTGAAACAGAATAATGAAAAATGAAAATGAAACAGAAATGAAATGAAAAGAATAAACCAAAACAAAGTGAACAAGGATGGCCCTGGTGATATTCTGCACTGGCAAAGTGGAGACACATTCAAAGCAGAAAAACTAGGGACAGCTAAACATCCCAAGGCACAAAAGCAGTTCAATGATTAGACATTAGTTTAAAATTACATGACTGAGCAATCACTCAGGAATTCTGCCTTCAGTTCCAAGAGATATCTTTAAGTAGCTATTATGCTTATTATGCTAATAACCAATATAGATAACAGTCAATCTATGGCTATAAATGTATAAAAATAAAGAAACTAATTTTTAAAAAAAGAGCTCACCTTGTTCAAAGCATTCATGATCGATGGCCCTGTTTGTGATGTATATGGGTTCTCACTATCGCAGGTGCGCCGTCGATTCCCTCTGTCCCCTAGAGGCGTGGGTCCTTCCATCATCAGAGCTTCATACACAGCACGCACGGCATCTATCATTAATGCTGATGTCGTCTGTGCATCAACATTTTTGAAAAGGCAGTATGAAATGTACCATGAAGATATACTTTGTGTTTCAAGAGATTATCTGGATGGACTTTCAAGCAAACTATGCTATGCTGGGCTTTTTTCTGAATCAAAGCAAAGTTTAATGTGTCATAAAATATTTAACACACCAACTACATTAATTGTTTTACAACAACAAACCAACAGTTTACATAACTCGCTGTCCACGCGAGTGCTGTCACTTATCTGTGCAGTAGAAGAGTATACACTACTTGTTATCATCCTTGTTGCGTGCTTGATTACTTCTTAGAAACTAAAAGGATGATAAGAAATTGTTTGAGCCAAAGCCCAGCTACTAAATCATTCATATTTGGGACACACATTATTTATTATGAAATGCCACTTTCATCACATATTTAAGAACAGATTTTGAAATACATATCTTTGAATCCAGTAACAATCTATTGCCTAACATCGGAATGGACAACAAAAAAAATGTTTCCCCAAAAATTGTCAACATAGCATTATTAAAGCCCCCCTCTAAAAATGCCCCCCCCCCCTAACTTTACACCCACCCCCGCCTTCTGTAAAAGTCTTCCCCCCCCTCCCCCCCCCCCCCCCATCCAATGACAGAAAGGCCGCCCATCACTTCAGTATTAAAAAAATGGTAATCCATACTTTCTACTTCTTTTCATTCGTTTTTGACTTTTTCCTGGTTAAATAATCTTTGCTTTTAATTTGTAAGGAGAGTGCCTTGAATAAAATTTCTACTTTATGATAATTGGCCAAATCATGACTTGTTTCAAATTACATGAGTAATAGTCGAACACAAAATGTTGGGAAAAACCCAAAAGACTGAAAGTAGGTCAACCGTCAAAAACAGTGGTAAACAGCAGAGGTGAGGCAAACAATAGACCATGAGTAAATTTGAGACAGATTGTCTCAAATAACTAGTAATGCAAAGAGCATTGTTCACTTTGCTTTGCCTCACTTAGGGGCAAGGTTAAGGTCATGAGCCTTGGGAATTTTTTTAACCCTGGTGAAGCCTATTTGGAGGGATGGAAAGTGGAGAGGAAATTCTGTGGGTCAAGTTGTGCACTGTGTACTGATGTCATGTTTCAGTTACTAACCCTATGTCAGCGAGAACTATAGTGAATTATATACTTAGTGAATTTAATTTCAAAGACATTTTAGTGATCTGAATGGTTATAAACATGCTATGAAATAACATGTATTTTCACAGGCATAGAGCTAAATTTTCTACACACCGCAAGCATCTGATTTTTTTTCTGCTAATTCTTTTTGAACTAAACTGTTTTGTGGATCTCGTAATATAATAGTATTACTAATGTTTATGTGTATATTTAGGACACGCTATTGGTACTGTAAAGCGCTCTGAACTTTCTGTTCAGGAAAAGAGAGCTGTAGGAATAGCCATTATTATTAGTCCTATTATTATTATTGTTACGGCGATGTTAAATATGATCATTAAACTAGTCCTTTAAAACTGATGCCACCATCATTATACAGCAAAAATATTAGACTGCTGTTGGGGAATTTGGGGGGGGGGGGGCTTTTATAATGTCACACCGGCCAAATGCTTAAAAACAATAGGATTTGATGTGACGAATGTAGAAAATGCCAACAATGCCTGACAATCCACAAGTACCCCTGGTTAAGAAATGGCCAATGTTGGAACTAAGGCGGGGTAGTACTTTATATGATGTGGCTTATTTGCCCTTAATAATGGCCAAGCTATTTCAAAATAAGCCAGTTACGTCTTTTAACAACAAGTGTATCATTTGAAAGACAGATTACAGTTACTAAGAAATGTATTTTTTTTTGCATAAATGGATTCAGAATAAATTACGATAAACATAATATAGCCTAAAATTTGAGTTTATTTTCATCAATAGTAATACCGTTCAGTGGTGCCCTTATGTTTTCATCTTTCATTTATCAAATATTTGCTATATCGCACAGCAAAAATTCAGACCTTTAGTGGGAACAATGTAGGGAAATCGTCTTTGTATTGCTGCCAAAGTTGCTCCCATTTTCTATAGGTGTCACTCTCGTTGTCTAAAAAGCGGAAGGCTGTGATTTCCACCCCTCCATAGAGAAACTGTGAGAAGAAGTCCTGCTCAAGATTTAAATCCATGGCATCCTTTCAGAGATAGAAAAAGACAGTGATTTAAAATATTGAGAGAGAGAGAGAGAGACAGAGAGAGACAGAGAGAGAGAGAGAGAGAGAAAGAGAGAGAGACAGAGAGAGAGAGAGAGAGAAAGAGAGAGAGAGAGAGAGGGAGAGAGAAAAAAATGAGACAGCTTTTTTCACTTAACAGTTTTCTTACAAATAATAATTTGTAATGTGTGGTAGATTAAGTATGTGGTAAGAAACTCCTTAGGTGGAGTGAGGTAGAAGATGATCTTCAGAGGAAGAGTGGATTCTTCCGCTAGAAGTTTCGGCCTTTAACTTGAAACATTTTGTTTGGGTCATTTCGTTGCAGAATTCATAGTAAACACCATTACGTTTATGTTTGTAAGAGGTAAATAAACTTGGTTTACAAAGGTCCAGTTTCTGAAAAAGAGACACAAACAAAAGGATTTTTTATTTTTTCCCCTTGTCAACAATTTTTTAAACCAGTTTTGTTGATTTTCCTTGGAGTGTATTTCGAATGAATACTGAGTTGAAGTGACTGTTGTTCTGTTTTCAGTCTCACCGCATCAGTTATTGTTAAATTCCTTGTGCTGCTAGCTATGAACTTATGAATCCCACAAATGCTGTTCAGAGAGTACCGGTATATTTGTTTTTCGCAATGTTGTAACTAGGTTCTGCTGTTTTTCATACAATTCTCATTTTTCGTGCGGTTGTGTGCCTTACATAATTAGTTATATAATGATACCCCATCTTGTTTAACTGATATGCTCATGTTGATAAAATAATTATGATCAATGAACTGATGGTTGATTTCTACACGGCTATGAAGTTTACTGAGGTGAGTTTACCTCAGACAGATGTCATATTTAGTACGATATTAACATCTTGGTCCAGTTGAAGTTGGTAATTCCATGTCTGTAGACCAGCTTGCTTTTTTGACCAGCTTGTTCTTGATTTCACTGTTGTACAGTACCAAATAGATACTACTTAATACCAGAACATGGCATTTAAATACTCACAGTGCCAGCTAATATGTAATGGTAGTTTTCCCTGTTCATGCCAACATCCACAATCTGTCGAAAAAAAACAACAAAACAAGAGTTGTGAAAGGAAGAGAGGTTTCAGCCTGGTGCTGTGATAAATAAAAACAAACAAAACTATTCTTTACTGCTTTCTTTAGTCGTTAACCCCTGTATTGATATATGCAATTGTCAGGGATGACCACGAAATTTTGCGTGCTAATTGCTGTGACTGTCTCCTCTGCTAAAGCAGTGTTGCTTGTAGCTGAAAAAGGCCCTGGTTGTGAGGAGGGGGAGGGGGAACAGCTTCTACTGCAATGGTCGCATCTGTGGGTGGTTTCAGATCTGTTAGAATTATGACTCTCTTTGTCTCTGGGCCTGCATTCATCAGTTTCTTCTCCTTTTCTTAGATGTTGGCTCTGGTTGCTTCTCACTTAGCGCTGTCGTCTCCTAAAATTTCTCATATAATAATAATATGTAATATCTATTAATACTTCAACTGCAAATAAAATAAAAATGCACTGTATGCAGAGTTGGAACTCGAGTTGAGTTATCGTTTAATTATTACAATAACTTTCTTGGTGGCTGTGTTTCTTTTCACCTTAGTGTTCATCTGTTCCACTGAGCTAAGATTTATGGCACTTGCCTCCCTTTTATTTTGTTATTGGTGTTATGATCATTATTGTGTAAATTACAATGTTTTATAGGTGCAAGACTATGGTACTCGCCTGCTCTAACACCATTTTGTAGGCTTTAGCAGAAGACAGATCCAGCACGATGGTTTTATCGTCCATCTCTTTGAGATCCAGAGATCTTAGCAATGTGTATGCTCTTTCGGGATTTCTCATTCTGAAAGCATCTAACACACGTGGAGCTATATCTTTCATTTGGAAGTAGTGGTACAGACGCTGAAGGCGCCAGAGACCTGTAAGTGTAAACAAATCAGCTTTTCTTCTTAAAAGCCCTCTCGGGAAAATACATTGATAAAGTAACGGGCATGGGCACTGTCAGCGACAAAGTTGTCTGTGTTGTCATTGCAAATTATTGATTTTGAGAGAACTGTATTTTTCCTCCTTTTCTTCTTTCTTTCTTCTTTCTTTTTTTTGAACAGAAATGTTCAAAACGTTTCCTGCATTTTTCTCTCAGATAATTTATAAGAACGTCTTGTAAACAGCACCGAAAATTATATTACTTTGTGACCTAACCTATCAAACGTTTCCCCCAGAGTGGGCGGCGTTATAATTCAGGTATCTGTCTTTAATAACACAGTATCTGAACTTTTTAAAATGTTTGTGTGTAAACACATATTATGTAATTATAGTAATATGTGAATGTGATCGCACTTGAATAATAAATATAAATATCTTTCCAACATGCATTCCTGTACCTTAAACAAAAATCTGAATGTTTAGTTTTGTTGAAAAAGGGAATGTTATTTATTTATTAGCTTTTTTATTTTAATTTTTTAAAAAAACATTCATGTATATACCACGGTCATCTTTTATTTTTTATTCAATAGTAGACACAAAATAATAATTTGCAATCAATGATAATCGCCAAAAAAAACAACAAACCTGTCCATGGTCGGTAAGGAATACAAACCTTGGGGGATCAGTGTCTAAACCTACCATCGTCACTGTCATAGACGTAGAATATCTTGTTGCTCCACATGGTTAGGTTAGCCACAACTTTCATAACAGCTTCTATATATGGAGGACATACACTGACATCATAATGATAACCTTCCATTAGGTTTGGGCGAGAAGGCGTGGATAAGACATATGGAATTTGAAGGGCGTGGCAATAAGACTGAATCGTATTAAAACCAGAGGAGTAGCTTGCACCCAGGATCACCAGTACACCATCATTCACCATCGAGCAAACTGTTTCAAATAGAAAGAGATATAGATACAGTTATGCAGCTTAGTATTCACGTACTTATACCCACTTGTCCCATCCGCACCACAAGTTGGACTGTACCCCTATTTTTCCGAACTGATCTGTGTGAGCATATGCCATATGACTATAGTTATCTGTGAAAATTTTAATACAGTCAACCAATTTAACATAAATATGAACCTGTCTCTATTACCATATTATTATAATCCTGTTTTTTTTTTTTATATTATTCGGTTATGATCAAATATTTCAAATGATTGATACATGTAAGTCAAATTCTCAGATGAATAGCCTAATTAAACGCTTGGTAGCTCCTACCTCGTCACACCCTTTTAGAAATGGGGAGGCTCATGTGAGTTCACCAAATCTATGTTAAAAAAGAATCATTATAAGTCTGGATAAAGACCAAAGCAGATGGTGCCGTGGAAAAGAGTCAGTAATGGGCGGGCGCTACCAGCCAGTTGGCTTTGCAGGACATTTTGTTCTCACTGAGGTCCTGGCTTCATTTACTGGATGGTAACAGTAATCATATTCCCTTGGTTTAATGTTCATTACTGGACATGGCTGATTCATAAAACTCATAAACCTATTTTAGCATGCATCTCTTGAGGACAAGGCTATTACAAAATTTCTATTAAAGCACTTATACAGAGGGCGAGCCCAAGTTTCATACCTGCTTATCACATTACATCTAGTAGTAGGCCTACTCTAGAAAATTATACGATTAGAATTGGGTCTCTGCACATGTAGCACATGAAACAGTGATTGCCAGCCCATTACGGAAATATGCCATGTCGGCATATTTAATATCTGTTATATTGCTATATCAACAGATTAAAATGTGTCCCTGTGTCTCAAGGCATATTTAATGAACTAGTGAACTAGAATAAAAACAAACAAAAAAGTACATGTGATGTAGTAATAAACTAAACTGAATTAAAATAAATCCTCACTTGCGCCTCCAAGTTTGTAATTATCGGCCAGGTCAGTTTTGTTGCGGATCACAGGTAGAAGAAGAACTCTGTCTCTCCCTGGTCGCCGTTCATTCAGTAGATTGTTGTTTAAGACCATCCTCGCAAAGTCGAAAGATTGTTCATAAGTTTCATCGTCAAATGATGTGGTCTCCTCTAGAATGAGCCCTACAGAAGGAGTAAGCAAATATACTAAACTAGATGACCTACCGGGCATTGCCCAGAATAAACAATCATGTCATCCCGCCCCCCCCCCCTCTCTCTCTAGTATAATAAAAGTATTAAACTACAGTCTTGCTTCAGAACTCATGCGCACCAGAACACTACGCACCAAACTGAACGCTTGATACGGTTACTTTTTATGACATGCACGGTACCATAAATTACGAAACAAACATGCAAAAATGCGGATGTTGCATAGCAATAAACATTGTTATTTTTTTAAAATACATGCTTGAAGTAAACAACTTTTAATTATAGCCATCATCTTCCTCATCTCAATTGCCACCTTCCTGCCAAATTTAAGGCCTGAAGAGTGCATAGTTTGGACAGTTAGTCATGCCAAAGGTTGCAAGTTACTGAAATATATAATAGATTATGATAAACTTGGGCTTATTGCGTGCACCGATTTTATGCCCGCCCCCAAACGGCGAATGCGCTGAAGACATAAACAGTGGCATTTTATGTTGTCGTACCAAGGTGAATAGAGAAAGAGCTTCAACCGAGGCCTACCATAGTAAAACTCTGACTGCCTAGGCTTGAACCGTTCAGCTTCACTCTTGGCCTTGATTGAGGCAGCTTATTTTGTAATTTTAACTTCAATCGCAGGAAAGCTGGTCATGTTTTTTTTAGTGATGGTAGTAGTACCTCAGACACAAAATACCGAGACGAACCATTCTTTCTCTCACATAATAATAATAATATGTCCACAAATTGCGTGCGTATAAATACGCTAAGTAGGCCTACTATTCTTTTTCGTTCAGTTATGAAGGGGTGTGATGCGAAATTTGTTGCATTGTTGAAATCTTTGATACTCGCGCAAGAGTAGACGGGCGGAATATATGACGAACTGATTCGTCTCGGTATCCTGTGTCTTGGGTAGCGCTGTGACATAATCATTATTATTAACTTATCATTATACCGGAGACACAGAATACTGAGACAAACCATTCTTTCTCTGGTATTATGTCCGCAAACTGCAGGCGTATAAGTTGCTGAGTATGATGAGCATTTGTTATGTTACATTCCATTATGAAGGCATGAGGTGGGCATTTGCTGCGTGGATTGACAGCGCGACGGACGGAATTTGGCGAGTTGTTTCGTCTTGGTATTCCTGTATCTGGGATGAACTAACTCGCCAATTTTCGTCCGCCTGGTTCCCAGGCCTTGCCGATGACTTGCGCGCCTATGACAGACGGTTATATGTGTAAACAATGCGAAGTCACACAGTTATCGCGTCACATCCCCGTGGTCTTCACACTGATAACCACACACCTTCTCCCAAAAGCCCATTCCTTGACAAATTGTGCGATTGGTCTTTCATAAACAAAGTTCTTGATCAAGTCCACCACAAAGTTAGCACGCTCTCAGTTCCTTCACACCCATGACCTAATTTCACTTGTGCTGTAATATCGTGCTTGAGAATACTATGATGATTCTACAAAAGTTTTGTGTAGGCCTATGATTTTCGATTTCACCCACTACTAAATCTCCTCAGAATGCTTAAGTAGGCAATATTGAATACACGTACTCTGTTGGTTTCAGGAACTAATGGGAGTTATAAGGAAAAAAAACATCAAAGAGGAAAAACTGTCATCAGGATTTAAAATAAGTCAGTTTCATATAATTCCAACTGGATTTCAATTTCTAATGTTCACTGTGTAGAATGAACAATGATTTCCATGTTTTTATTTTTAAAAATAAAACGAACGGCGAGCGTAGGCCTACTCCCCCCCCCCCCCAACCACCACCCCCATCCCCGAAAAAAAAAAACGAATAAGTTTTATATGTTACTTAAATTACAGGCATTCACGTTTACATAGCCTGAATGAAATTTTTATGATGTGCAAGAACTTCAGAACACCATGGAAGCGTTTTACATAATAATTGATGATGCTCATTATAAAGGAAGTCAGCTTAAAAAAAAAAAAGTAAAATGTACGAAAAAGAAAAAGCTTAGCATGTGAAACGCCAGCTTCCTGAATTATTTGAAAACACTAAAGATGTCAATAATGTAATTTAAACACATTTTCAACCACCACACGTTAGCAGTAAATACTTCGCACGGTATCAGTGTTTGGTAGGTCAGGCCAAAGGCAATACAGAACACCATGTTCTTTTGCATTTGCGTGTTGGTGGAGGCACCATATCACCCCAAACCTCTTATCTGCAGTAAATGTAACTCTGCCGACATAGTCCGGTGCAAAGTAGTGTTCCACCTTTATTTTCCCCTTTTTGTGTTTCAGTACCAATCAACACACAATGCTGAGTCTCTTTGAATATTTGAATCATCTCCTCCCCTTCCGATTTTACTCCTTCTCCCCTTTTTCATCTTGCGTGTGAGTAGCAACCGTCCTCCAAATTCTCCTCTCACCTACTTTTTTTTTAGCCCCTCATGTGGTTTGGACCGTCTTCCTCTTTTACCCTATCTTCCTCTTTTGCTCCTTCTGTCCTTTTTCATCTTTTTTCCCAACCATCCTCTTAATCCACCCCACCTACTTCTTTTTTAGCCGCTGCACACCTATCTCTTATTTCTTGTCCTTACTCAAAATGAATCAATCTGGGCAGGCGTGGAATTAACAGCAAGCAGAGAGGAATTTAAAGTGCACTGCATACCCTCTCACCCTTTTCCTCTTTCACCCCCTCCTTATCTTTATTTTCTGCCCTTCTTCACGACCCGTACTCCCTCTTTTGCCCATTCCCCTACTTACATTTCTTCTTACCTTCTTCCTCATTCATTATATAAACAAGATGAGAACAAGGTCAGAATAAATTCCTCACGATTTCTAGTGTGTGGATGAATTTACTGCGACATTCTGCAGGTAGGCAATGATTAACACTTGCAGACCACTTTTCTTGCAACTAAATTTTAAGAGGGACAGGGTGCAATGATGCCGCAATGTCTTTAAGTTTCTCTTTATTAGGATAGATTCCATGGAGGATTTGACAGTTCATAAATACTCATGAGTAAGAAAAACACATGAACATAGCATAAGCAATAAGTAGCTACCACAAGCAACCCAAAGCACCCCCCCCCCCTCGTCCTCTTTACAAACACACATATTTAACGACAAACCACTATAACTCGTTGCGCAATAACTAAAACTAAACTAAAATATGCAGTGAGCCTAACCTATGGAAGCTCCTGAGCCTCTGCACACAGTCAAACGAATTACCCGTTTCAGATAATTACAAGGGTTCACTTGCATGGAGCAAGAGGAAATAACTTATTTTCTATTTACTGCATTAAAGTAGACTGCATTTTTATCACTAGCCGTTGACATTTAACCGAAGATTTCACTTTGGTTTCACTTATTAGGTACTGATTTATTCAGGAGTTTGTTTTTTCTGTATTGCTGTACTGAATCTGATCGAATCCTAACGCCTCAGACCAGTTTTTTTTTCAATCGTTTTTGTATCACGCCCCACTTCAATTTTTCAACGAAGTGCGCGCCCCGCCATGGTCGGACAAAATTAGGTTGCGCATAACCATTAAAATACATCTATTCAGTTCGATGTTTTAATCCGAGTTAAAACAAGGAAACCACCAGCACAACATAAACAACAGTTTACCTATACAGATAAGTACAAATACGCTATGAAATTAAGATTTTTATGAAAAATCCTTACACCCCATTCTGAAGTCTCACGCCCCACCAAAATATTGCCTCGCCCCACAGGTTGGGCGTGTGCCGCCGGTTGAGAAACACTGCCTTAGACAGACGTTATGTTAATTAAAAGTAGTGTCTGTAAACTGCACGTCGTGAAAACTGACATCCGAATCTGTTGGAACATAAATGAATGTTGCGCACTGAAATTGGAAGTTAAAGGTTTTTACAGATCCAGCTGATTACCTCAATGACATCCAGCAGTTCCCCACAGTGATAACTACTCTCGTCCTCTTTCGAAACTCAATGTTTCTGCAAAGTTATGGGGGCCTCAAACAAACAAACAAAAAGTTTTCAAGACAGATAACAGGATAGGTTATTAGGTAACATAATATTTTTAATTGCTAAGTCAGATATTAGTGCATCGTATGATGTGCGCATGGAAAAATAGAGTGCAAACTTGAGACCAAGACACCTGTGGTTTGATAGACTACAACAATGACAGTGATAGCAGTGTCGTTAGGCGCCCGTGTTGAACAAGATATAACGGAAATGCTGAGTACTTACGGACAAGCTTTGATACAATTCGTCATTGTGTTTATTCTCCAAAATAAATTATTCTTCCTATTAAAAGACATCAAATGTAATCAAGGAATATTACTTGTGTGTATAAAACAGGCGCATGAAAATACATTTCTTACTGAAACCTGCATAAAAGCGTCCTCTGCTACTGAAAATAATGACCAGTTCACGCAAAAGAACTTGTGCAATATTATATTTCACGAGCAAAGATATTAACAAACAAGTGTGGAAAAAAACAACTGTATCTACTGTACTCACCCACTGATCTTTCGTTGCTGCACATGGTAGTTAATGTCCCAGCTGACCAAAGAAGTAAGTAACACCAAGCACAAGGAACCTTAAAGCGATACGGAAACAGCATCTTTGTATTGCAGAGAGGGAGGTAGAGGGCGAAGTCCTATTCCCAAATTCTGTTCACATTCATTCAATTCCAGTTTAGAATACTTGTCAAAGTCATTTTCCTAGGACAAGGAAGCAGGTTGCAGCATCCAAAGACAGGTTACATTCTGCCACCGGCACGATCCCTGTGGAACCAAGGACACAGTTGGATTTATTGCTCATACTTCCTTTACTCTCTTCCTATCTTTCTCAGGGCATTCTCCACAACACGGATCCTTATTTGTGTCCCATTTGCCCTTCCCCCTCTCGTGTGCTTCGTTTGATCCATTCTGGGTGGAAAATCAATATCGTTCTGAGTGCTTCGAAAAATAAGGGGAGAGACAAGCGCATGGCATTTCGCTCCCCCCCCCCCTTCCCATCTCCATTCGACCAAGTGGTCGCTTGCAATTTGTGCTTGTATTATTTGAGGGGTGAAGCAAACTAAAATGAACGTGGTGTATAAATCAACATGTGCTATTTACCATATCATACCATTATTGCAACAATCACATATTACTAAGCATAATCTTAAAACTAACCATTATGAACATTTCTTTGTAAATAAACGATAGCTCACTACCGTGTTGTCAAGAAAATGATATTAAATTACAGTGTGCAGTACAATGGAAAAAAATATATTCAACAACAATAACAAATAAGAACAAAGAAAAAGATAAAGGCATTCTAATAATCTCATTTGCGCTGATATCCGAGATGTTTGGAAAAGAACAAGATGGGAGACTGGAATAACAAACACACAACATTTTAAAAGAAAACAGATACAGTAAATGGAAGACTGTGAATGGAAAAGCAACTGATTTTCACCTTGAAACTGTTTCTTCCTCAAACGAAATTAACAATCATACCATAAGAGTTAGAGGGTCATTACGTGACCAGAATTATGAAACTTTATTTCAAGAATTCTCTCCGTTTTTTCGTCCCGTTTACCTCTGGCAGCATTTCGAAAGCAAACTCACGACCACCTTTTTTGTTCAGCATACCAAATTATATCGAAATACTTGAAAATACAAGGGTGGAGGAGGGGGCGCTTGGGGACAGTAGGCTGCCAGAGAACATACTGAATGAAATAGATGTACGAGAGATAGAATTTTTGCATTTGGATAACTTGTTCTATAATTTCATTTTTCCTCGAGTTATTCTCCTCTGAATTGGACTACAACACCAGTAACACGATAATTAAGAATGATGAAAAACAGATCGTTAAGTCCAAAGTGTAAAAAGAAAAGAAAAATAGCAGTTTTTTAGTTTCACAAAATAGGTCTATTTCAAATTTTCTCCACAACTTCAGTTATTTTTGTTTGTTTGTTATAATATACTTTGTTTAAATATACAATTCCAGAATCAGCAAATTTACCACCTGGGTAGACCCCTAGGTTGAGAACCCCTGCTTTGTGTGCTTATTAAACTTTAGACGATAAATTGCGTGGAACAAAATCTTATTTGGACAAATTTTAGTCTTTAATGTAAAAACAACAACAACAACAACAACAACAACAACACACACACACACACACACACACATGCACACACTGAGAATGATAGATTTTGCGATAAAACTAAACTACCACTGTCACCATCAATACTAGGAGCGGGTGGTGTAGGCCTACGTTATTATGCGACTTGGAGCCAACATCTGAAGCCAGACATGAAGGTCCCATACACTGGCAGACAAAATGAAATGTCTTCAAATTGTTCCGACGGACATTTCTGTCTCTGGATGCCTTTTCCCTGCCTGTCTCCTTCTCTCTCTGTCTTTTCCCCCTGCTCTCTGTGTTTCTGACTCTGCGTTTCCCCCCTTCTCTCTTTGCGCCTGTCTCTCTCTGTCTTTTTTCCCATTTTCTCTGTGCCTCTGTCTCTCTATCTCTCTGCCTTTTCCCTCTGCTCCCGGTCTCTCTGTCTTTTCTCCCTTTGCCTCTGTGCGTCTTATCCCCCTGCTCTGTCTCTCTGTCTTTTCCCCCCTTCTCTCTGTGTTTCTGTCTCTTTGTCTCCTGCCCCTGCTTTCTGTGTCTCTGTCTCTCTGCCTTTTCCCCCTTTCTCGTCTGTGTCTCTGTCTCTTTGTTTTGTTTTTTTTCCTTCTCTCTGTGTCTGTTTCTGTCTATTTCCCCTTCTCTTTATGTCTCTCTCTCTCTCTGGCCCCCTGTGACCTCTCATCCCCTCTCCTGGCCTCGCTTCCTCTCTCGCTCCCCCCTCCTCCTTCCTCAAAGTAGTCGCTATTTTTCCAGTTTACTTAATGCGTATCAACGCTTTTCCGTGGTCCTACCGCTTTCTCTCTGCTATAATACAAGTGACTGGCTGTTCTGCCCGGCTATCTGGACCAGGAATATGGACGGATAACAATAACACAGACTGTGATGGTCCTGAAGTTTTTTTGTGTGTGTTTTTTTTTTTATACAAATGCTGTCCAGAATTTCTCAGAAAGTATTTTCTTGCGAAATGTGGCCGGAAACATAACAGTAGTATCCACCGATCGGTTAGTGATGTTTCTGTCATGGCTTTGGCTGCTTCTGCAGTCCGCAACAACATTTTTTTTAATCGGCTTCCTTTTGAAGATTGGTAGAAAATGATGCATTAGCTAGAACATCGGACCTTAAATTGAAATGGCAATCATCGACAACTTTTTTACCAAACATCAATGCAAGAAGTCTGCAGAATATTATTTTTCATTTCCTATGTTGATTTTTCTTTCATAGACATGGCATTAGTAGTAAACAGTGATGCTTCCTTCGCGGATCATTCATCGTGATGCGTCTCTGCCATAGTCACTGGTCAATGAACCCCTGGCACAGAATTCTTCCAATTGTTTCAAGTCTGCGGACATTCTCATAAATTTCATCTCCAGCTGTTTCACTAGTATCGAAGTTAGTTAGAACGGGACTATTGGCCTCCAGCACGAGGTTTCTGAAAGCTAACTCTATATGCCATAAAGAAATGTGATAAGAAAACCAAAAATCTAAAGACCTCGTCGTAGCGTAGTACTATTTGGTCGCATCTTTCAACTGTGCTCAAAATAAATGAAAACGAACACACGTATTTACGATAATTCCAAGATAGAAGCGAACATCACTTTCCGCCATAGAAATATACACAAAAATTGTGGATAATCCATGCTATTCCATCTTGTAAACAGAACAAAACTTAGGGAACACCGCTTACAAGAATTCAAAAGTTCCCGCCGCATCCCGAGTTGGGAGGTGAGATACAAAAATTTATTACCACCGACCCGTCACTGACCGTGGCCTTCGTAACTACACGTAGTTACGAAGGCCACGCACTGACACGGTGAATCCTTTCATTCGCTCTCCGGAGATGGGTATTAAGTTGCACAGTGAACAGAACAAATTGCTCGCATTTTAGTGCGGTGTTGGGGGGACTTTTTTCACCCAGATTATAATTTTCATAACTTTGAAGGCTTATATCTCAGCTCCTAGGCACACCACAGAGTGGTTCTATAGCAAATTTTGAAGCTCCAGCCATGCTGCATCAACTGTAGAAATTTCATGCTTTCTTCATTTATTTGCACAATTCAGAGTTTTCATGCTCCTAATTCCCTCTACTAATTGTCAGGAGCTTAAAATGTGCAGCACAAATAGAGCTTTCAAGGAGTTGATCTGAACAAAAGGTAGGTCTAACTGATTCTCCGGAAAAGTTTCTGGAAAACCCCCAGGATTGGTATGAAGAGTTGGAACTGGATGCCAGGAACTTTAGTGACAACACAGACTACAAAGCAACTACAAGCAGGCCATCAAAGAGAAACAAATGTGATGCGAATCCAACATCAGTCTCAGAGGAAGTTGTCCTTTCCTCAAGAGAAACACTCACATATGGAACTTGCAATATCATTTTAGAGCTGCAGTCTGTTACCTTTCAAAAATGCAGGGTAGTATACCAATGACAGGTTCAATCAACGTAGACAGTTTACCCGATGCAGACCTAAGAGCTGAAGCTAAGAAATCCACTGCTTTCCTCTGTGATTTCAGTAATGTGTTGAAAGAGGGCATTTTCGTTTGCACCTTTTACCAGGCTCAAGTCATGTTACACCCCGACCCAGCAGGCGGTTTTACTCCATGATAAAGAGCTTGATGATGATATCTTAATGTAGTTCTTAGAACGTGTTTGAGAATGAGGGTCAATAGTTGATCAGGAGAGAGATCATTCGGTAAACTGGCACTCAAAAAGAATTACATGAGAATCACGACGATGTTCTATTATCAGTAAATAATTGTTCAGATAAATAGTATACTTTTATTATTAGTAGTAATGGCAGTATTATTTTCTATTCATTAGACTATTTTGAATATGTTTGTTGGTTTCTGAATCGTTTAATCTATTTTTTAAGCAGATCATGCCTGGACAATGTGAGTTCATAGACGTCGCGGAAAAAAATGAACTGTGCCCTTTGGTTAATCGATGTATCTAAATTTGGCATGTGTATAGCCTTCTAAGTCATTTTGTCTGGATAAATTATGTTCTCATTTGAAATCCAAGGAGATAACCTAAATCGATAACAGGTGATTAGTGTGAACACTAGGAGTTTTTGTGTTTTACTGAACACATGAGAATGAAAACAAAATGTCATCAACAAAAGCATTTTGAGCCACCAGTTAGGGTCTGTCCAACAGCAAACACGTTTTAGCGTTGATATACATAAGCATTGCTCAAGAATCACGCACTGCGAAGAACATAATCCAAAACCATAACGCCTTATTCTTGTATACGCAATATCGCTAATCGAACTTCGTGATTATTTCTTGCCCTCGTGGTTCCAGTAAAAGACTCATAGTGTTCACGTAATTTACCTGTTACCGATTGTAATATGTGGGTATTAGCTATCTGCACGTGTATTATTGTAATTTAAAGGAGAACGTAACGCTTATAGCTCATTTCAAAAATAATGTGAGCAAGGTTTTCATAAGTATCTCTTGAACGAATCCACCTCAATTATTGTACTTTTGCATGCTTATTTCAAACCACTTTGTCTTAAAGGGATAATATTTTTACGTTTTTATTAAAGAAACAAAGTTTGTTTTTTTTTCTTCAAAGTTTGGTGTAAATATAAGATAACTGGTCAGAATTGAAACCCATGGGATATTTACGGTAGGAGGAAAACATTTTTTTCCCCGCAACTTATTTCCCTCTGAGCTTTTGCACTGTTCTTTTTGCCTTCCACATGTTTTCAATTAAACCTCCTAATAGCAAATCCAGGCTCGTTTGGCATGGTTGAGTTCGGTTCTGATGGGTCGCATCAGTTTGGTACAGGAACACTAACTTTACTGTTTGCAAGATGCAAAACCATGATTCCAATTTAAATCAAAGTGGAATAAATATTACTCACACCAGACTGCCAGCATTATTTCTCAATCGCGATTGCTGGAGCCAACATAGCTGCTTGACTGATTCAGAGTCGCAACCCAATAATAGAATTAATATGTATTCGCGTCTCTCTCTCTCTTTCTCTCTCTCTCTCTCTCTCTCTCTCTCTCTCTAGGACTCCCCCCCCCCCCCAAGCTGAAAACTATGGATTTCACAAACCACCAAACACAAAGTCATAAACAAGTTTCAGTGCCGCGTCCAAGGTATGTGATTTGATGGTAAATGTACGCCAAAAATACCGCCTATGTGTTCTCATAAAGCAAACATAACCACAATTTGTGCAGGGTTACTCTATTGTTGGCTTTTTATCATTGCTCTTGATAGACACGTGTCTGTAATTCCCATTTGTCGTAAACAATGAATCTGCAAGGAATAGCGTATTCTTCTATTGGAAAGTCATGGGCGTCGTTGCAAGAATCTGAGCTATTATTATTATTATTAGTAGTAGTAGTAATAGCAATACTAGTAGTAGCAATAGCAGTAGTAGTAGTAGTAGATGAGATACCTGCCGTTGCCGTGGATAAACCTGCTTCCTCCGCCACCCCCTCCCTCTCTTCCTTCCTTCCTCCTGTATCATATATTTCTCTCCTTTTTAAAGTCATTTGTTTCTGTTGTGAAATGGGGAATTGAAATGTAGTGAAATGTTTCTGCTAAGTTATTGTTGCACATGCCTTCAAAGAAAATGTACAATTTCGACAAGATTTTAAAAAATCAATAAAACTGTGCATTATGCCAATAGAACAAACTCGATCTCTGGGAACTCCGGGTTACTGGGAACTTAACTCATTCTCATTTGTCGTAAATACTGTGTTTGTTCATTACTCCAGTTCTATAGGCCACCTCCACCCCCCCCGCCCCCCCCCCCAAAAAAAAGCACGCACAGCTGTTGTAAAGGTTCGTGATGCATGCCTAAATGGAGAAACGGATGCCCCCCACCCATTTTTGGGGGGGGGGGTTGCCCTCAAATAGTTTTTAAAACCAGAATGGCGTTTATCAGCCAACATGACAAAAACGTGGTAGTTTATTCTGACACCTCGGACACGTGGGGAATTGACGTTACACAACATAATTATTTGTTTGAATTATTTGTGGTAGTGCCCAGGTGAACGGATGTGGGTAAATGTACATTGCGCATAATAACAACAAAATCTGAGAGGAAGCTAAAGAGTTATAAATTATAGAAGACTGACACTGTAATTTTAACCCCCCTGTGTTTCAACCACTCACATTAGAATGAGGATTGAGCAGGCTGTAGAGTGGCTTTTCGGAATAATGTGATGCTGTGATCGACCAGGGCATTTCTGGCCGCTGCTGTATGTCCATCATGTTCTCTCTGGGGACGTTGTAGTTGTGCGGGTAAAGGGAAGTCGCACCAGGCTCTTCACACTTCTCCTAAAAGCATTGTGCTTTAGCTGGATGTCCATAATGGTAGGATGGGCTTGAATGCGATGGGGTTACGAACAAGTGACGCCAAAGAATGTAGAAGTAACTTTCTACAATCTTTGGTGACACCCAGCATTATTGGGAGATTTCCAGTTGTGCCAGTCTTTGAATTCTCAGACTGTAAGGTCACCTCTGTTGCACTTTATATTTTATTTATCGCCCATTTCCTGTACTCCAGATTATTGAGAAAAAAAAATAGCCTTATAAAACATTGACTTCTAAATTCGTCTCAGGCAGCATATGAGAGAGAGGTACATCGACTTGCCTATTTGAATGCATACCTGTGTCTTACGGGGAATTTGAAAACTCTACCATCTCTGACTGGAATACATTGTGACTGAAAAAAAAAATCACATAAATAGAGAAAACTGCGACGGATGAGGGCAAAACTACAACTGTTGATAAGGCTGGAAGGAAGGCGCCATAGGTGTGATGATTTTTTTTTCATCCATTTTGTTTTTCAGGGTGGAAACATAATTTAATTAAATTTGTTCTTCTTAGCAGCCCCCCCCCCCTTTTTTTTTCTCCTTTTCTTATCATCGGTACTCTCCATTTCCAACTCCCATCACTCACCCAAGTCCCGAATCCGTGAAGGGTCCCTTCTGGATGGAAACACCAGCATTGAAAAATTTCAAAGCCAGCATTGAAAAATCAGACCTACATAAAACTTGTCCACAATTACCTCTCAAACCCACTGAGTTGTTACAAACGTTTAACATGACTATGTTGCAGGTCGAAACTGAAACATACTTCAAAGTATTTTGCCCGTCTTTATTGATGCAGAGATAACTCTCCTGATCTGCCACTGTAGACTTGAGCCATAGACCTGTCACGTACTGATGAAGGCATACTTGGCAAGGACCCTATTGACGACCTCCACCTATCATTTGACGTGAACGAAAAGGTGGGCCTAAGAGGCTAAATCTGCATAGACCAGCAGGCACAATGTGATGGCGCCAATAGGCTGTGAAACTAAATAATTACTTTCCGCACTACATAAATAGCTGCCATTCCGACACAACCGGGTCGTACCTTCGTCCTGCCTGGGAAATGTTCTTCCCCTACCTCTGTGTCAGTGAAGCAGTGTCATCGCGCAATTAGTAAGACGCTTTGATGATAAATAAAAAAAAGAAATCTCTTCTTCAGTTGTCGTTATTGTGATGTGGATTGTTAAAAATGCACACTTACACGTGTGCTAATAGTACAGATATGCAGTCGTGAGAAAGACTATAATTTATGACATTAATGTCAACTTTTGACTATTCAAATACAAAAATACAAATTCAAAGGATACATTGCAGATTTTGATAAAAGGAGCTGTTCAGATTATATTTTCTGATTTAAGATATGACATTGGCCAATATGCCATATAATATTTCAGGACTGCAAATTGTTAATGAAAAAAAAAATTGTCATAAAATGTGGAATCGTTTACATTAAATATTTCAATGGCGATTTCTTTGTGCACGAGGATCGAGAATACTCCCCCATGGCACCATGGGACCACCATTCAATGTTTCATGCTTTCTTTCTGCTCCTCCTGTTCCTTCCCTCTGTCTTCTTCGATCCTCAGTTTCTCTCCATCTTTGATTTATTTTCTGGTGCCCCCCCCCTCTCTCTTCCTCTCTCTCCTCCCCCTCCTGTCTCTGTCGCTCTCTCCTCTTCCTCCCCCTCCCTTCTTCCCCCCCCCTCTCTCTCCTAGTATCTCCTCCTCCTCCTCCCTCCCTCTCTCTTACTCTTTCTATTTACATCGTTGACCATATCCTGGCTATGGACCATTACCGAGAAACCGTGTTCGGTAATCTTACCTCTCCTCTATTTCATCAAGCACTTTCTTTCCTGTCTATTTTCCAGCTCCTTAATTCTCTCTTTCTCTTTCCTTCTCCTTGTACTTTCTGCCAACTGTTTTTCTCTCTTGTTCTCAATTTCTATCCTCTATCTCGTTATTTTCGTTTGCTCACCCATCTTTGTTCCCCTTCTCTCTTCTCCCCGTCGTCCGCCTTTCCTTCCCATTTTTTCATTCGTTCACCACTTTCAGCCGTTACTTTCGTTTCTCTTTCTCATCATCCACACTCTTTCCATTTACTCACTTTTTCCTACACTGTTACCCTTTTGTTCACTTTTTTGTTTGTTTGTGTCTGTTTGCCTGTCAGAATCCTTTCTCCACCTACTCACTCCAGGGAACCCTACCCTATCATGGGCTCACCCTCTTAAGGTCGCATCCGGAGTACGGGTCTCTTCGCCTCCCCCCCCCCCCCCCCACCCGCCCATGGAACCCCGTGTTCTCATGTTAATCTTATATAGGGATTTTATTTTTCACTAGATGTGTACACAGTTTATTTACCATGCATTTCTGAAAGGGACGTTGCATCAATCATTTCACGTTTAATTTAATGAATGGGTATGGACATACTATAAAAAAATATGTCTTTATCTAGTTTTCACAAACGATCACTTACTCCTCCTAAAATTTCTCTCCATATTTTAATTTTCCTTTTTGACTGGTTTTAGGAGATAAGAAAAGATCGAGAAAGAATGAGCTAAAAGGATAGAAGAAAGGCAAGACCAGAGATATACACTACTGAACGGGCAAGACTGAAATTTCAGAAAGAGAAAGGTCTAGAAGATGAGCAGTAGAAAACAGTTAAAAGAGGGCCAAAGGGAACAGGAAATACAAGGATTTAAACAAGCAGTTTAGTAGTGAAAAAGAAAGTCAACGTAGAGGTACAAAACTTAGAGACAATGAATGTACTGGAATAAACACACACAGTAAATGCAAAAAAAAAAGAAGTCATATTTGGGAGACTCCTTGTCTGATTACTATCACGACGCAGACTACCGGACTTTTCTTCGTTTTACCGATCGTTTCTTGCATTTCTGTTAAAATTGTTGCGATTGCGTATTTATTCACACCATTTCTCCATCACTGTTCACTGAGATTACATCTATCTCGAGATATTGCGCATGATTTGTTGGGGGGGGGGGTGGACTGAATGTTGGCAGTATTTTTTTCACTTCAATACGTTCTATTCCTTCCCCTCTCATTACACACACTAGGCCTAGCTCGCTGTGAAATGGCAGCTGCGAGAAAACCGCCGAGTGCTGGCGTATCGATCGTGCTCTATTTTCAGCCTGGTTCACAGTAATTTTGTGTTCGGTCCAAAATGTTCTCATGATGAGACTGTGTCGTGTCATTTGTTAACGACAGTTGACTCGGTATAAGATGGTATGTTTTCGGTATTTGAGATTCTCTGGCAGAGTGCAGTGACCGCATCATTCTTACACCACTTCGAGGATACGAATTTCAAGGACACGCATTGCCCGTTTCTCAGGATCGTGCTACCGAAAGAAATTTACAGAGGAGAGAAGACGCGGATGTTGTGTGTTTTGTGACCTCAGGCAGTAGGTTCCCATCATATTCCTGGATGAGCAAGTCTGAAAAAATATGAGCCTTGCCAGTATTTGGCATAATTACTGAAAGTGTGTTTTTTAGAGCCCCAGAAACATTACATATCATTCTCACTTTTTTTTTTCGTGAGTTCTTCCAGTTGTGTGTCTACTGGTGTAAACCTAAACCCTGGAATAATAGATTGGGCACCATGTGACTAAACATGACCATCAGAGGCTTGGCAATGACAGGGAAACTAGACACGATCACTCACCATCATGCTTGATAAACGTATAAGTATGATTTTTTTTGTTTGTTCAGACTGTACGTTTTAATCAGTCAATATTAGTGGAGATAATTTTCATATCATATTCTACGAGGCTAGTATTATCGAGTCTTGAAACGGATTGCCTGTTTATTAATAATATTATTATTATTATTACAAAGAATCCATAGGACAACTGTCCTTCCCAGAGCACTTCCTTTTCAAAATACTTTCACAATATTAACTGGAAATACCACAATTCATGAAAGGATCATGTTCAGCAAAGTATTTATATTATTTTACCACAAGCGGAATCAAGATAGATTTTCTCGGAAACTGTCTTTTAAATTTGTCCAAAATTTTGTACTATAGTCTAGATCTAGTCATAGGCTTATATTTCACACCTCATGAAACCGATTTTTTTTTCGTGGCTGTTGTTAGGGGACTCACAATTTTCTCTGTTTGGCTTTGAAATTAGGCTACGGTCGCCCGGCAGTGGCCGTTTTCCTTTTTTATTTCTTTTGTAGACTATAGTCTGATCGTGAGTTTGCTTCTTTGCCTGCCCCAGTTTAGACCAAATTAATAATTTTTAAATTTATTTTATACTAGCGCTGAACCTGTGTGTCAGTGAACGAGAACAAAAAAGAAGCAATCGGGGGCAACCTCACTAAGATCAGGGCATGTCATAAAGTTTCAACTTCGTGGAGCAACTAAAATGGCAATAGCTTTCAAACGGATGGATGAAAAATCGCTGAAACTTTGCATGCGTTGTTTTTTCTATTTGCCTTAGCTGGAAATTATTTTTCAGTCTAGAGCTATGTGGAGATAAATGAAATCCTCTA
This sequence comes from Onchidella celtica, assembly GCA_963931925.1. Taxonomy (NCBI): domain Eukaryota; kingdom Metazoa; phylum Mollusca; class Gastropoda; order Systellommatophora; family Onchidiidae; genus Onchidella; species Onchidella celtica. Next base: position 25,711,761 of record OZ007573.1, on the reverse strand, counting down.
ATTTAAAGTAAAGGCAGAGGATGTTTTCAAATTTTAAAGGCTTTACAATAAATGTCGTTGCTCTCATAACTTCAGTTCTCCGCGTGAAAGGAAAAACAGTTTTAGCACTTCATTGTCACAGTCTGGTAAAACGTAAAGTGCTCCCAGAATACACATAAAGCACCTCACAAAAAAGATACAGACCCAATTGTATATTGAGTATTTTATTTTAAATGCAACTTTTTGTTTTAACAACGGATTTACATCCACAGACTTGAAATTTTATATCGTCCCTACACCACCATTTTTGCTGCTTAAATACGTTATGGTTCCGGAGGAGTAACAGTTTTGTTTGTTTCCGTGGGAAAGCCTATTATTGTAGTTAATACAAAGGTAAATACGATCTTTTGGTGAAACCAGATATCTTGTCGTGAGCTTCTTTGTTTGGACAAAACACTGATTGGGCTGAAATCCAAACTTTAAATGGACCTGGGGATTGAGTTACATGACAGTAGGGTATTCATTCATGTTTTTTTTTTTAGTAGATGAGTAGTGTAGTTTACGCTTTCTTAGTTTTGTTCTGCATTGCTCTGTTCTTGTTTCTTTTAATTTTGTAAACTTTCAGGTTGATAGTGCTTTCAACAATAATGGTTTTAAATTTCATTAATATCTCCGGTTTATCTTGGTGAACCAAGGTCAATTTTTGCATAGCTTCCAGTTTGAATTTGCCTTCACAGGTAACTAACTATTCACCCGTAGAGAGTAATAAACCAAAAAGCTCTCTTTATGGACTTATTTAAAACAACAACAACAAAAAACAATAATACAGTGAGGCAAAAATCAGAGTTTATGCCGTACTCAAAGCAAAAAAACAAAAAATGCCTCTGTCTGGAGAGAAATCTTTCAGCTGAACACAACGGCAATTTTTTTTCCTTATAGAGGATTACAAATCACATCAGTTGCAGACGACTAAACAGCATAAACTTACGGCGATCTGGGATCATCAATAAATTTCGTGATTTTTACGCATTTTTGCATACCTCAAAACCTTTTATTTGGAACAAACAAACAGACTTTTGATTTTCAGATCTCATGACAACTCAGCCAAGGTGACATAGGCTAACGAATTCTATAAAAACAAGACACGTTCAAAACAGTATCAGATTGTGACTATGGCCTGACAGTAAGATCCTGAAGTAAAGAAAATTGCTCTGAATAGTTTGATAGCATCTAAAAATCATGAAAGCAAAGCTCAGAAACAAGGTTTTCGAGTTTCATTAAGCCAGCCACTAAAACGCATCCCTGCAAATCTTTGAATGTAAAATCATTATACTGAAACGTTGCAGAATGAGCTGCAGATATTATTAAAGGGAGTAGAAAAGGCTGATAGCCAATCTTGGACACCTTCGACTGAGACATTATATTATGTACCTTAAAACTATTTGAAAATAAAGTGTGTACCTTACTTTAAAATTGCTGAAATATTACCCTCTGAGACAAAGTATAATATCAAGAGAGGAACTCTCTATTCGGCTCTGAAGACTTTGGCGTTCTAGTTCCAGTCCACAAAAAGTGAAAGAAGACTCCTAAAGGAAAAGTCAGATTTTGTTGCGACAAGATTCAAATACCTTAGGTGAGTGGAAACACTTGTCTTGGACATGGTGGGAATGTTTAACTGTGCTGACTCAAAAAACAAACATCCCGGTGACATCGAATTGCGAGGTTTGTTCCGCGGAATATGAAAACTAGAAACAGAATATGGAAGAAATCAAATGATGAAATGTCCCGTTATGTTTGGTTTGTAACCAGGTTCAGTATCTGAGTATAGGAAATTTGTATAAAAAGCTTGCTACCAACCTAGAGACATAATAAATATCAGTGCAGCAAAACTAATCGTAGCCGAGAAGGTTAGTCCTCGTAAATTGGTGTATTGATATGTTTCATTATGTGCGAAATGTTATCTGAATTGGTGAGTGCAAACCTGTATTCAATTTGTTTATTTGTTTTTTGTGTTCAAAATCACAAACAATTCTTTGCTAAAACCTTATTCAGTATGACTCTTCTTTTTAAACAAAAGTGCATTGATCCAAAATATGCTCTTTTGCATTTACGAAAACACCATGTCAGCGATGCACTTTTGCTGGTACTGCAAACAACCCACATGTTCACCATTTGATGTCGGACAGGTGTTGTTTTTATTATACATAATTTTAGGAAGAAAATATTTTTATTTCTAACTCTGTGACGAAAAATTATTTCCTATTGAGGCAAACTGATAAACGAGGCTATGCAAAATTTGACCGTGATTGATCAAGGCAAGTCAAAGATGCCGTGGTAAAGAAATTGTAATACCAATGCTGAATGGTCTGAAATAACAAAAGCATGTCAGCACCGTGCAAAACCATGCGAACTATGTTTCATGTTTCGCTTGCTAATTTATCGACTACTAGGATTTAATCATAAAACAAATTAATACATAAGCATAAGCATTCTTACCCTCAAACAAAAAATGATCGTAGTTTCGACCTCTAACGTTCCAATCACGGCCCGCGTGATGAAGAAAATTACACTATCTGTCTCTCCTGCAGTGCGCGAATAAATCACTTCTTAGTTAATGACAACAAGCCAGCACCGCAAGGGTATCTACAGCAGTATTAGTGGGCTTGATAAGTCTATATTTTGGGCACAATCGTTCAAAAAATGATAGAAGCATGAAACTTGGCATAAATGTCCATAAGGGGTATTTTGAGAAAAAGGTGTTGGCCACGAAAAATTTTCAAAATGGGGCTCAAAATTCAAGATGGTCGACACATATTGGAAATGGGCTAACTAACACATGTTGTGTATAAAATTAACTGTCTGAAATACAATTATATAAAATTGTGATGTTGGGAAGAATAATTCAATATAAAATGTTTTGGAGACAAACAAAACTTCAAAATGGCTGCCAAATTCAAGATGGCCACCGCTGTGATTGCTGCTGAATGTAGAAAAATGCGTCGGGAATTGGCTATTCTATTATGCAGAAATATCTGACATTTTTACTCTTTTATGATCTTCTGAAGAAAAACAACTATGCAGTATTTGAGAGCAGAAATAATTTTTTTTTAAAAACGCAGGAAAAACCCGAAGCAGGAGTATGCACCTTTAACTGATCTTTTTCTTATGTGCCAAAATCCGCCAGTTCGACTTGGGCGAATTTTTTAATTAGAACCATCCCCTACATCCATCAGCAACAATTGAAAACTATAGAACCTCAGAAAGCAGACTTCATCAACATAATTATGTGCAGAGCTCATAGAAAACAGGTAATGTTAACAACAAACTGATGCACTGATTATAAATGGCTCTGTTTTCGTTTGTTGCCTCCATTCCTAGTAGAAGTCACGTTTCAAGAGTATTCAGAAATCAATTTTTCCGTAAAAAAAATTGATGTTCCTGCTTAGAGTCATGCACAAACTGATAAAATGTTTGATCATTACGAATCTGAAAGCCTGAAGGCCTTTGCAAGAAACTGAGAAGGGGTTAGAGTAGGCGCAAAGTGACACCAACTGGAAGGGTGCCGAAGAGCTGTCCACATTTATTTTACAAAACAATGACAACAATTCAGAATTATTTCCTCTGCTGGCTAACAGTATACATAACACACAAAATGGCATTGTATAACTAGAAATGAAAACAGTTTACAGCAAAATAGCCAGGCAGACTACCCCTTGCACATATATATTAAAAGGCCGATCAAAGAATATTATTGTGCATCTGGTGCCTGCAATTGAACGCGCCAGTTTTACAACTGCCCGAATTCCTTCAAATCACACAGTCATAACAACTCTTGCTATGTCATTTTGAAAGCCGACTCCGCCGACTGCAGCAACTGCGAGTCTCTTTTTGACAAGTCAAGAAAAGATAGCTGTCTATAAATGATCAAGCAAGATGTAAAGTATTTTTCATTCATGCTCTTCGCGGTTGTGATATTGCGTCAGCCTTCAGAAAGAAAAAGAACTTTTCTTCTCTTCAGATATGGAAAGACCTGGAACGTTCTCTCCAGATGCATCAGAAACTTTGGCAAACTGAGCAGACTCCCAATGAGTGTTCATGAAAACGACATTTAGAAGACAGAGAGATTGTAGAGAGGTCATCTTATTAACCAATCTTGATAATGCCATAAACGGTCTCTCACTCAGTTCGATATTTTGCCACTCACAAAAGCAGCCCTGGTAGATAACATTCACAGAGCAGTGTACCCAGGAGGTATTTGGTGCGGTCAAGCACTTGACCAAAGCCTATAACTATTCTTGCCACACATTTGCAGCAGGATTTTCAAATCAGCTTGAAACACTTGTCAAAAACACGTACAGAATATCCGCATTCTTATCATGTCGGATAGCTGTATTTACTTCTGAAGTGATGAAAACAGACATCTTATCTGGAAGAATTCACCATTGCATAGGTCCACAAGCAACAAGGATGACGACCTCTAGAATCCCGGGACTGTGCTTTCAGTAGAAGAATTGCACTAAATTGCAAGTAAAATAAGTGCCTTCAACACTGTTCTACTGGTTGTTCACATTTCCACCTTTTCATCAACGGGGGATATAGAGCGAGTTCCTAAATACGAGAATGAAGTCTTTAGAGAGGTTACCAATTTTTCTTGGTGACGTTTTAAATGCTATTAACACGTTTACTGAGGAATTCATGGTCGATACTTGGCCCACAAATGGACGCTATATCCCTGGCCCTATCTTGAAATCGTACTAATGTATTCTCACAACTGCTGATGACAACTCTGTTATGCCAGATATTCTGTGTGTATGTGGGTTGGGAAAAGGGAGGGAGGGGGCCTTTTTTTTCTTGAGAAATTTGCATTTTTTTTACTATTGGAGAAGAGAGGTAAAAGTACAATATTTCAATTATTTATAACTTCATAACTAAAATGTATTATGATGCGGAACGGACTTCAGCTAAAACAGCAGACCTCTTCCTCTTGTAACATTCCCACACTGTGCAGTTTTAGAATACGGCCAGTGATACAATGATCTGTTTTCCCGCTAGAGCCAGTTTTCTTTTTGTGTGGGTCGTTCAATGAAAAAAATGACCAAATGCCATGACACAGACTGTCATTATGGTGCATGGCATGTCTACCGGAGAAGCACTTCTTGACATGGTCAGGATGAAAACAGTGCCTGGAACCCAGGTGATACAGCCTGTAACTACAAGCAAATGAGGTGGCCAGTGATCTCCTCTCTCTATCCTACAAACTCCACCATGATGAATGCAGTCTCAGTCAAACAGTTTACGCACGATTGTGTCGTTCGTTGACATTCTTTTTTTGTTTTTTATCACTTCCAACATAGCTGAGATTTGCCACCGTGTGCACTCTGGTCAAAATGGGAAGCACCGATCTCAAGAAACCCTCAGCGACTAATTTCAGTACCGAGGTCGTTGCAAGTTGGTCAGTTAGTTCATCGCCAGCTAAAATCGTGCCTCCTTCAGTATTTCTCAAGGTGGAATCATATCGGGCTCTTGTGTCCTAAGGAGTTATATAAAATGATGTTGTGACGTCATAAGAGGCAATGCCAAAGGATCGCCGGCTAGACTCAGTATCAAGAGTGCCCAGTATCGGCGCCTACTAAGGCATTGCTCAACTCTTGGTAGCGAAACAACTCCGCCTCCTGTAAAAAATGCTCAACTGGCATCACGTGGCCTCAAACGGAATTAAAGTCAATGACCATCTAAGACTAGAACTCATATCAGCAATAAAATTTTATATATATGGGCACCCTTACGTAGAAATCTCGCTTAGACATTTTTTGCGGTTAGTTGTTTGTTAAATTATGTTGATAATGAATGAAGCAGGCTTGACAAGGACAAGGCTATGTCACTTATAACATTATTATGTTTCTGTAAACTCGATGCTGTGCTCTCAAGGAAGAGAAATTATGGATTATTATATTGTTGGTGGCCATCTTGGATTTTGCCGCAATGTTGGATTTTTTTTCGTGGCCAACACATTATTCTTAAGCACTGTCATAAGGAGAATGTTTGTTCAAAGTTTCATACTTCTGTCATTTTTTGAACGATTGCCCCAGCTATCAAGCCCACCAGTAACCGGGCAGCCTTCCAAGCTGGTCTCAGCCTGCATCGTCATTACCCCACTCATAGCTCATCCCTGTTTTCTCAGACAATTAAGAAAAAAGAAGCTGCCCTGTGGTAGAAAGTTGTAGCAGTGCGCACTTGGAATATTTTGTTTATTCGGCACATTATATTATATTTAACATCAAGTCCTTGATTCAGTCTTTGTCTGTCTCACAGACTAATAAATTAACCAGGCTGGAAACACGAGCTTCGGGCTGTGTCGTTTTTTACGGAATTTCCCGAGCGTCGACTGTATAACCAACATGGCCGCCGCTCAGGAATTCCGATTCTAGTTCTATCTGCAATAGAAATTTCTTTTTATATGTCAAGATTGGTTGTACATGTATTAATTTCTTGGTGCGGAACCAAACTTCCGCGTTTAGTAGGCGCGTCAAAATGGTATCATTCAAAATTGTAGCTATGCTGAAGCGTCGGTCGCTACCTTAAACCTAATATGGCGGATGGTTCATGACCTTTCGCTGTTTTGTGACGTCACACAATGGGATCATCCAGTCTGGGTATTTTATTAGTCTGTGGTCTGTCTTAAGGGAAAGTTAATGAAAACACCCAAAGCTTCACGATGTCTAATTTTATAAAAAAAAATGGCTTACTGTAAACGTGGGTCAAATTAGAAAATTATACATTTGCTCATAACTGACGGGTAAGACAAGTAGACTTACATGCCGTAGTGTTTTTCTTTTCCTAATACAGATAGTCATACCTATCAGAACCTGATTCAAAAAAATTATGCCGGAAATGTGTAAGTTGTGTAACTTGAACTTACAATCGTTATTTGTCGTCCAAGACCTCAGAAGAAACAAAATTTAGAGCTACATCTATTGCATCCATTAAGTATACTGCTGCGACTGCATCCTATTGTTTTTTTGGGTGTGTTCTCTTGCTCTAGTCAACTATTTTACAACTGAAAATATCATTAAAATAACACAGAAAATCTGTGGGGTCGCAGCCGGGCTTGAAGCAAAGTCAAAATATGGCAAAAAGAAAAAGTTGTATGTAGCAAAGCTTCGCGACCTGAAACGATGCAATAATGATAATACAACAATGAAGGTTAATATACCAAAAGCTTGATTTGTTTTCCCTTTTCCTTTTCGTTTATTTTACCTTTTCTGTATTAATTCTTAGGGAGGCTTTGCTGCATACATGCTTTTCTTTTTGTCATACTTTAACATTACTGTGAAAATGAAACCATAAACGTGATCCTACGTGCCTTCGTCTTCGAACTCTGAACTGTCCATTTACATGAGACATACATCTATGCATCTGCGGGATGTTATAAAGCTTAATTTTGTTTGTATATGTTGAATGTACAGCCGGTTAAAGAAAAAGACGCTGACCTTTGGCAAATATCGAATGACAACATGTCTTCTCAATGGAAGTGATATATACCGCATGGTATTCAAAGGACAGTCAGCTCTAGTTCTGTAAATTAGTGGACAGCAAAGAAAAACCTTCTTCGGCTGTGACTTCGCCATGGAGCACTGACTTTCAGTCTTAATTCTTTTATTTTTCCACAGCAGACATGGGGTGGACACAATTTTCCTGTGCGGCATCACGCTATGGAATTCCCCTTGTGATGTACATGTATGTTCATGTTATTGCAGCATACAAGTACAAGTTGCCTGTTGGTAAGAGATTTTACTGGCATCCAGTTGTCCATGATGTTAACAAATAAATATCAAGGATTAGTGTAAAGATTTGTGAGTGATTGTAAACCGCTGAGCAGGTTGAAAAGTTAAATTTAATGTCGGAGGTCATAGTTTTGTTGTTTTCAAAAAGTGTGCTCCTTGTGGGAAAGCCTTCCACTGATAATCCAACACTAACATAATGAATTAAAGTTTAATTTAAAATGTTTGTTATCAGAGTAATTTGACGTGACAGACATCCAATTTAAATGCGTGACGTGATCAAAGTTTGCTTTCCATTCCTTGTTGGATTGTCTTGCCCAGTAGTGCGCCGAATTTCTCCTGGCAATCTTAGATTACTTATGACATTAGGTTTTTATTATTGACGTCCACAAGCAACAAGAGTATTTTGGTCACACATTCCTTTTTTTCTATAAAAAACAAACAAACAATAAATATAAAGCTATTTAGGCAGATGTCGCAGTTGTGCAGCTTTGATAATACACAACTGCCCAGTTGGTCGTTAAACCCTTGCCACCAGTGAAAGGAACACTCCTTTCATTTTCAGTGTTCATCACTATTATTTATTTTTCAAAGATGGTTAGATATCTTGGGATGGAAACTTTCATTCAATATTTCATTTGCATGAAAATGTAACAGTGGGTCCATATGCACACACACACAAAAAAAATAAAAAATGAGTATATTATTTTGTCGATAAATTGCGGACTTTAATGTGCTATTAGTAGGTTAAACAATCAACTTTAAGAGCCAGTAAAATGATGCCACAAATAATAGTTTAAGTGTTATTATCTTTGAGAATAATTATGGTGTGTCGCTTAAGTATTTTCACTAGACATTAAGTGTCTAAAATGAATTAGTTCTTTTTATACTTCACACAATTTTATTAAGTTCACATGAATGGCTTGGAAAAGAAATGAGGTGTGAACGTAAAATATTTGGGTTGGGGGCCGCGGTGGAACATTTACAGTGTGAGACTTTTTTTTCCCCACCCAGTTCAGCGTCGTAATCCTAATCAATTTACCTGTGAAGTTTGCCTCAGAAAGAAAAAAAAAAAAGTCGTGTGCCACAGATTAGTTCTACAGATTAGGGGGGGGGGGAGGGAGAGTCGAACAAAAGGGGGGACAAGGTGGTCTAGAGGCAAGGTGCTCGCCTCTCATGCCAAGGGTCCCGGGTTCTAAACCCGGGCAGTGCAGGCATGTTGGAAATTGGATTTTTCTCATATTTTCAAGTCCCTGGTCCTATTGGGGGGGTAGGATCAAGTACCTAGTCTTCTCGGATAAGGACGAAAAAATTCGGAGGGCCCGTGTGCACGTTGCGCACGTTAAAGATACCTTGGCAGTTGGAAATCGTAAAGAGCAGGCCGAAAGGCCGCTGCCCGGGCAAAATTGAAAATTGAAATTAATAGATTAAAATTTATCCATATCACCCCCCCCCCCCCCCCCGCCAGAATTTATTATTCATTATTAAATATATTTGTTTAATATAATATTAATAAATATTCAAATATTATTTGAGTTGTGTGTTGTGTGAACTGATGTGAGTTGTGAACTGCTGTGAGTTGTGAACTGTTGTGAGTTGTGAACTGCGCCTAACAGGCTGCGTTACAATTTGCTCTGAGATAGAGAGAGAGAGAGTGAGCGAGACAGGGAGAGAGAAAGAAGCAGTGCAGTATGTTGAGCGCTTCGCAGGCAGCTCCATTCTGCTCTGTGGTTGACATGTTGTTTCTGTAAAAGCGCATAGAGCATTTTAAATGGATATGCGCTATATAAATGCTATACATTATTATTATTATTATTATTACTCGAATTGTATGAGCATAAAATGCGATATTAACCTGTGAGTCTTTTTGCGGCTAAATATTTTTGTGGTTTTGGTCACATGAGTCGCCTCCTACAAAAATGAGAAAGAGCTCTAATTCCGTGATACTCTGCGGTGAAAAACCCCATATTGGTGCCGCAGATACTTATTCAATAATTTAAAAATGTATAGCAAAACCAATCAGTAATATTTTAACTTTTCCAACCGACATTTTATGTACAATCCCGGTTCTGTAAAATGAAAAGGAAATCCAGCAGGTATGATTGTAGAGCAATATAAAATATTTCCAATCATGTAAAAGCATTGAAATTGTGTGTTGCAGAACAGTGCGTTAAAATAATCTCAAAAATGTCTTTTTTTTTTTCCTAACGCCATAGAATGCGCCTAATCATGTCTCGTATTTCAGGTCTTATCTTTAATGAGAAGAATCCACTCCTGGAGCGTGCAGTGAAAGAAGAAATCCAGCAACATAGTGATAATAATCGATTCTTCATACTGGATACAAAAGATGTCAGGTTGGACACTAGTGACAGTTACAATGTTTCAAGAGCGCGTAAGTGGAATTTATCTTCTTAAATCTTCACTCTCGGTTTTGATAAACAAAGTATACTGACTTATTTTTCATTATCAATTTGTTATTTATATTACACTACTGGACAGGGTACTCCGGCATTGCATGGAAGGGGGGGGGGGGCGATTTGGGAGTTGGGGGGGGGGGGGGCGGGGGAGAGTCGAACAAAAACGAGGAAGCCGGAGCGATGGGGAGAGGGAATAGAGGGTGAAAGAATTGTGGAAGCACAGCTTTATCCCGGCCAATGCCGGATACCTCATCTGGTAAATTACAGTGGTTATTGCTAAAAGCTTTCCGGGCCAGAGAGAAAAAGAGAGAAAGAGGAAGGGCACAGGTTTATCCCAGGTCTTCTTCTTCTTTCGTTCACCAATCTAAATCTGCAGATTTGTTCTTTTAAGAAAATCTACGGTTTTCTGCAGTTCTGACAGAGCACCATAGAGTTTGACATTCAGATCGGTGGGTTTGGGCCAATAATAATATGTTTCTCGTAGTGCTGAGAAGAGTGTGCACTACTGCAATATATGCTCTGTGTTTTGAGGAGACTGGCTGCACTCACATATGGCAGATGTTCCTATTTTAAACTTGGTGAACATATGGTGGTGGAGCCTATTATGACCAGTTTTTAGTCTGAACGATATCGCTTGATCCTCTTTGTTCAGGGGATGATATTTATCCTGTTGGTTTATTTTGCTGCCATCTGTTGTTTTTGATGAGGTTTTTCTTCTCATAATAGTTTAAGAGGCACTGTGGCTGCTCCGAGCCGGAACCCTCCTTGGCCAGTTGGCCTGCCTTCTCATTGCCTGGCACTCCACAATGTGATGGTATCCACTGTAGGACTATCCTGCTTCGATTTCCAAGGTGCGTAAAACATTTCTTCATGTCGTTAAGTTTGCCAACTTGAAGGGTCTCAAGGATTGATCTTGCATCTGTGAGGAAGACGACGTTGCTGTCCTCTATTTGAAGCTCTGTGGCAGCTGTCATGGGGGATTTTGCTTCTGATCCATAATCATTGCAGAAGGTTCCGGTTGGCATGCTCATTGCTGTTCTTGTTGAGTCTGGATACTCTGTATACACTTCAGTGCCTCCGTTTGTTACAGCATTCTCAGCAGAGCCATCTGTATAGACTCGAACCCATGATTCACCTGGATACTTGTCATCAAGTAGGCTGAGTACAGCAGTTCTTCTCTCCACTTCACTTTGTTCTCCTTTGTTGAAGACACCATGAACATCTGTGTGTATCTGAACTTAGGTCTCTGTCTCCTCCACCCAAGGGGTCTGTTCAGGTACAGAGGTCAGTGGGTGGACAATCTGGTGAAGGTATGATAGCTGTCTTTTTATTCGCTTTGCGTTGTGAATAAAGCTCATACGTTTCAGCCTTCCCCTTTGCCAGGTCTCCTAGCTTCTCTTTCATTGGGTGATTCTCTATGCTGTTGAATTTCTCTGCCTGGATAGCCACCCTGGTTTCTCTGCGTTCTGCAAGTGTTGGTATCTGGGTGATCTTCTCCATCTCCACAATTGGTGTTGACTTCATTGCTCCTGTAATGATGCGCAGAGCCTGGTTCCGAACTTTGTCCAACATCTGAAGGGCTGAGTTGGACGCTGAACCCCAAGCTGTTGATCCATATTGGAGGTGACGGCGAATCCCTTGCTGATATACATTCTTGAGAATTCTTTCTGTTGCTCCCTAAGATGTGCCGCTCAATTTCCCCAATATGGCTAGCTTTCTTCTAGCTTTTGTCTCAGCCCTCTCGGTGTGATTCCTCCATGACAGCCTGGTGTCGAATGTGACACCCAGATAGATTGGTACTTTGTCTTCCTTGAGTGATGTCCCATTGAGCTTGATGACTCCAGCAGTCTGTTTTGGAGATAGGATGAAAAGAGTAGCCGATGACTTTTCTTCGTTGACTGTAACACACCACTTATCCGTCCATGCTGAGAGGATGTCAACGGCTCTTTGTAGTCTTCTTGTGGCAACTGTGGCATGTTCTTTAGCACACCACACAACTAGGTCATGTGCATATAGATCTGTACGTATCCTGCAAGGTAGTTCTTGAACTAGATCATTTATGAAGATCAGGAATAAGGTGGGTGATATTAGTCGTCCCTGTGGCACACCGTATCTCAGCAGTACTTTCTTGCTTTGACATCCATCCAGCTGGACTCTTGCTCTCCTGTTGTGTAGAAGCTCTTGGTCCACTTGTACATACTACCAGTCACTTTGTTGTCTTGCAGCTTCCTGAGTAGTCCATCTTTCCAGACTTTGTCAAAGGCCTTTCGAAGGTCGATCCACACTGCTAATACTTGTTTCTTGTCCAGGAAGGCATCGTCAATGTCCTATGACAAATAGGTTGCTTGATCCACTGTGCAGTAACACTGACGGAATCCCTGCTTGCTGATCAGCCAGTAGGTGGTTGCTCTCCAGGTACCACTTCATTCTGTGGCTGACAATCCGCTCCATGGTCTTGCAGAGACAGCTTGTCAAGCTTATTGGTCGGTAGTTTCTTGCTGTTCCTTTGTCCTTTCCATTTTTGGGTAATGGGACCATGATTGCTTCTCGCCATATCTGTGGTACTTCTCCAGTTTTCCAGCTGATGTTGAAGATCTCTAGTAATTTATTCAGAGCTCCGTATCAGAGTTTCGGGATCATCTCATTTGTTATTCCATCTGCACCTGGTGACTTCCGCAGTTTTAGTTTACTAATGGCAAAGTCTAGTTCTTTCCGTGTGATCTTTGTGTTCATGACTTTTGGCTGGTTTCCTTCCCTTCTCTCGGGGGCCTTGTCATTTCTTGCTTCATTTAACTTGCTTGTACTTACCTCTATGTTACAGCCCTTAGCAAACACATTTGCAAAAACATTCGCTGCCATTTTTTTGGTTAGGGTCTTGGCATTCTCTTGCAAAGTGACTCGGATGTTACCATCTGTTCCTTCATCATTTAAAGCTTTAACCAGGTTCCATAGTTTCCTGCTGTCTTTTTCAAAGTTGAGGGAGGCTGTTTTCTCTTTCCAGCTCTTGCGTCGGGCCGGGAGCTTTCCCCTTTGAAATCTTACTTTGGCTTGCTGGAGGGCATTGTGATGTTGTTATCCTGGGTTGTTTTCAGCATATAGTCATGCCTTTTCTACTGCTTGATGGAGTTCGTCAAGATCCTTGTTCCAGTATGGTCTGTAGTTCTTTCGCTCTTCACTAGGTATTTTTTCTTGGCCAGCTTGAAGAATACATGAGTTGAACGCTTGCACAATGGTGTTGATGGTTTTCCCTGTTGAAATTATACTTGTAGCAAGCACACTTGTTCTGTATCTGAACATCATCCAATTGGCCTTCTTGTAGTTCCGTCTGGTAAGGGTGCTGCTGCTCTTTATTAGCTCGTTTCCCACCATGATGAAAACAGGGTGATGGTCACTTCTTCCGAGTTGTTTCACCACAGTCCTTTTGATCTTCCAGTCCAGGTCTGGTGTATAAAAGGCAAATTCGGTGTTGAGGTGGTATGCCAGCCAGCATCTTGAGTAAAATGTAGGTGGTTCTGTGGGCTGATTTATGAGAAGCAGTCCTAACTCATCTTGCCATGTTTCAACCTCCTCACCTCTCTTGTCAATGTGGTCATAGCCCCAGCTTTAAGAGTGGCTGTTGAAGACTCCACATGCTATTAGCCTACCTCTAAAGGGAATTTTATCCAAGGACATGGGTCGGTCGTTTGAGCAGTAATAATTGAAGATGTGGAATTCCGTCTGATCTGTCCTGATATGCAGTAGATGATATTCTGCTCCTTCCATTAGCACTTGAATTTGGCTTGCTCTGCTGTTGTTTCTTGCCAAGGTTAGCTTTCCTTCGATCTGTCTGGTCGTTTCTAAAGCACTAGTATCATCTTACCTTGAAAGCAACGCCTTTGCCGAGGTGGGTTTCTTGTATGCAGCAGATACTTACTTTCTCTTCAGAAAGGATGTTTTCTAGCTCTAACTTCTTGCTGTATCCATCTTTCTTACTGTTGCCTCCTTCAGCATTCCAGTGCATTATCTTTAAAGGTTGCTTCTTTGGTGTCTGATGGTTTTCCTTTTCCTTGATGGTTTGGCCAGTAGCATTCCTCCCCTGCCCCCCGGCTCCCCGGGGCAGTCGAGAGGGACCTCCAGTAGCTTGGGTGGCCACTTCGAGGCTGAGGGGCCCGGCACGGCCGCTGCCTGAGGGGACTTCACAGGGCGAGCACCATGACGATAATTAACTGCAGACTTAGGCATAATGGTGAAAAGGGTACTTGGTATCTAGGTTAGGCGCCCTACTCTGGCCACATACCTCCGTCTTCAGCTTATTTTGCTAAAGCAGAATTTGCTCATGCTCGGCGAGATGGCTCGGTCACATTGGTTTCACATCCCTGGTGGTGTTACTAAAGCTCCCTCACCCGCGGCAAGGAGTGACCGCAAAGGGGTATCCCAGGTAATGTGGGGTGTCTAATCTAGTACATCAAATGTCATTTGACAAATTAAAACACATACACACAGATGGAAAGAAACGTATATCTTTCCTGAGAATTGCAAAGAAAAATTAGCACTTTTGTATCCAAATACCTAACCCACACTTTGTATTAATGGCACGTTACTTCAATCCGAAAGACTAGATCACCACAAACCTATGGCTTCACGGCCTGGAGATTGCCACTGATACCATCTCCTCCTTTAATCACAGATACAATGTATTTTAAGAAATGTGACTCTTACATCGTATGAAGGTAAAGGCCATAGAATATTTAAATGAGAAAATCAGAAAACTGTTTGTATCTTTATAGCAGAGTCAAAATTGGGCAAAAAGAAAAGGTTGTATGTTGCAAAACCCCGCGTGAGAAATAAAACCCAAACAATACAAAGCAAACTAAAGAGAAGACAGAAAATACACAAAATGTTCGGCTTTCTCCTTTTTCAAGTGAAAAAAAAAAAGAACAATAAAAGACTTCAACAGGAACGAACTGAAACAGTTTACTTAGGTGCGAGTTCTTGCTTCGTTAGCAGCACCAAAGCACGTCCGTCCGCCAAATGCATGGAGGCGCGAAGTGACGCATTTGGTTAGTAACCAAGATGAAGGCGCCATATAGTGCCTCAGAGCACAAGACAGGGATGATGCGCAATGTCAGGAGTCACAGTAAAGGAAAAGAAAAAGAAAAAGAGATTAAGAAAAAATATAATTAAAAAAAAAAAATTAAAATAAATAGATAAATAAATAAATAAATAAATGAAAAACAAAAAATAATGAAAAGTATTTATATATATAAATAGATATTGACAACAGTGGAATTATCGAAGGCAATGTTGGACATTGATGCCATGGGGAGTGATAGTGCCGAGCTGGAAAATTAAACGTTGTTCGGTCTCAAAGCGTACATCAGCGCCTGCGTGACAAGACTTGAGTCCCAGAATCTGAATGTCGTTGGATGTCTCATGGTCTGGTCGATTAAAATGGTCAGAAACAGGCTTTCCATTTTGATTTTCAATGTCACGGAGGTGCTCCCGAAACCGAGTGTGAAGCTGACGTCCCGTTTCACCAATGTACAACATATGACATCTGGCACAGCGGATAGCATACACCAGATTACGACTATGGGAAGTGAAGCTTTCTTTAATGCTGAACGTCGCCAAAGGGCACTCGATGGAAGACGATTGAAGAACATGTGTGCATGTCTTGCAACGAGAATTGCCACAAGGTTTGGTACCGCAACGATCAGTGTGAACAAGCCTGCTCCGGACCAAAATGTCTTTTAAGTTTTTGGATCGTCTATATACCAGCAGAGGAGGTATTGCATCAAGTATGTCATTGAGGCTCTGGTCAGCCCTCAAGATAGAAAGACTTCTAAGGAGGACTTGCTTAATAGGAAAAGACTGGGGGTGATAAGTGAAAACTAGTTTGATACGATTATCTTCCCTCCTTTGTCTGGGAGTGAGGGCATCCAGCCTACTAATATCACAGGCCCTCGACCAGGCTTTATCCAGAACATGTTCTGGATAACCTCTAAGACCAAAAAATTCTAACATCCTCTTGCCTTCAGTGGCAAAGTCTGATTCCGACTGGCAAAGACGACGCAAACGGAGCAATTGCGAAAAGGGAATGGCATCCTTGCAAGAACGCGGGTGAGAATAACCATAATGTAAGTACGTATGGCTGTCCGTGTCCTTATAATGCACAGATGTGGACAGTCCTGTGGGTGTCAATGAGGCCTTGATGTCCAAAAAGTCGATGGAACCGGTAGAAATATGGGAGGTGTATTTGATGGATGGATGAAAGTCATTGGCAAAGGACAAGTAAGCCTCTAATTCAGATTGGGACATAGAGGTCACTCCAAAACGATCGTCAATGTATCTCATATACATCTCTGGGTGACGGCCAGTGTAAGCACTCTTGATAAGAGATTCCAGGTACCCCATAAACAGGCAAGCATAGCTAGGACCCATTTTTGTACCCATGGCGACACCACTGATTTGATCAAAGAATTCCCCATTAAACTCAAAAGAGTTAAGGGTAAGTACAAGTTCAGTGAGTCGGAGGAGGGTGTGGTACTAGGATATTTGTCAACCCTACGGTCCAGAAAATACTGAACGGCTCTCAGTCCATCAACATGAGGTATGGAAGTATATAGAGAACTGACATCCACCAGGAAAAGAAGTTTAGTAGTGGTGTCAGTAAAACGCGTTTGCTGAAATATGTTAAGAGCATCATTAGTATCCTTAACATTATGTAGGAAGTTGTGTGACAAGAGGCTGGAATACACTATCCAGGAATTGAGAAATCTTTTCGGTGGGGCAAGAACAGGCCGAAACAATGGGTCTTCCTGGATTACCAATCTTGTGAATTTTTGGAAGCAGTCTAGAGCGGGTCGTGTTTAGATTAATTTTTAGGCACACTGGATTTCCACACTATAAAAAGGCAATTAAACTAGTTGATATTCCCGGCATTATTCGGGATAAACCTGTGAACCCATCGTTCTATTCCTCTCTCGTTTTGGTCTAGAAGGCTTCCCATATTCTACAGCCTTACTCCAAATTTTTATGCGCAGCACAGCACAGCACTACGCACTCATTTCTGGTAGGGAGATTGAACGCGTGTTAATATCGTTTCAGTTTCGTTTCCGGTGCTGTGGGCTTTTTTACAGGGAGCCAAAACAAAGATCATTGTATTTTACATTTTTACAACTTTAAAAAAAAACTGAAACTTGAATCAACACAATCAGTTGACACAAAAGCGATTGGGCTGGATTAGTTGACACGTAAGAAAATTAATTTTGCAATTTTTAAAACGATCATTTAAGCTCCAGCGTCGGGCAAAAAAAAGCCAAAATTGCACCACAATGAATTACTCCCACCACTATTTTTTATATTTTTTATAAAATAGATAAAATAAATGAGAATTAGTAAGAAAATATCGTGTATCATAATGCTTTGGCAGCACATGGTCGACTTTCATTCATCTTTGGCCTTCCTCGCTGTGCAGAGGTGTTTTAGCTATTCACGAGGTACCGCAGAGAATGGGGAGAAAGAGGGAGAGCGGAAACAGGCTAACTCCGGGACATCTGGTATTACCAGGCGTTACCCGGAGTTAGCCTGTTTCTGCCCTCCCTCTTTCTCCCCATTCTTTCTGCCTCCATTCTCTCTTCCCCCATTTCTCCTCCCCATTCCCCTAAGCCCCTCTTCTCCTCACTTCCTCACCTTCTCTCTCCCTTTCCTCCCTTGCCCTGTCTCGTCCCTTCCCACCTCACACATAGCTTTTTTACTGGGGGGGGGAGGGTGTCTCCGCGAATGTGTAGCGTGTGGTTGTGACTTAACTGACAGTCACATTTTAACATAATCGTGGGTTCTAACAGGTTTCATGGATATCAGGAGAAGGCATTATGCCTGGAGATCCATGGAATAATTATTTTCTGACAGCGCATTTTGTCATTTCTGAAGGGCACCGAAATCTACAAGTTTATGTGACATAATTATTTTTAACATATTTACAAAATTCATATTATTGGTAGACCTACTTTACAAGTGGGGCTTTTACAGCTAGGTTTTTGATTTCACATTATTTTATTTGATCTTATTTAGGCCTACAAGAATCTGAAAGCTGAAAACTAATCCAAAGTAAGATAACCAAAAAATCGGGAAGGGCGTCAAGTGCTGTTGTCGTGCGGACGCCCCCTTAAAATCATCCTCAAACTCAGACTTTCTCCTCCCCTTCCCTTTTCCCCCTCTCCCCCTCTTGATCTCCCTCTTCCCCCGTTCCTCCCCGTGTCCACCCAACGCAGCACTATGTGTTAATATTCACTTATTCATCGAAAAATTCTCCACGCACTTAAGTACACATAATAATAACTTATGTTGAACACTTTTGGAAATAGGATCGGGCAAAAAGGCTCCAATGAAATGTAGTCCATGATATTAAAAGGGCTTATTCGTAGTAAGTGTGATATTATTCTTATTTAATGGCGGAGCAGTCTGCTTTTGAGATTGTGTGCCATGGGATTCCTTTCCTTGCTTGGCCTGAAGCAGTTCTACAGCAGTTTCTTTAGTATTATAGGTTGTGGTGCAATTTTTTAAAATGATTTTCCACTTCGTGTGTAGACTATTCACTATTAGTACGTTGATTTCATTTGCTTTTGGGTGCTCTGAGGAAAATAGTTGTCATTCGGACTGCCTGTTAAACTTAAGGGGTAAAATCAATGTGAAAAAATAAAAATGCTAGACCTTATTCCTGCACATATATGTGTTATATGGTGAAAGTGCCGGCGTATGGTGAATAGTGTGCAGTGTAATGTCTTCACTAAACATACACACACACACACACACAAAACACACTCATACACACACAGATAGATAGATAGATAGATAAATAGATAAATAGATAGATAGATAGAAAGATAGATAGATAGATAGATAGATAGATAGATAGATAGACAGACAGACAGACAGACAGACAGACAGACAGACAGACAGACAGACAGACAGACAGACAGACAGACAGACAGACAGACAGACAGACAGACAGACAGACAGACAGACAGATAGATAGATAGATAGATAAATATATATATATATATAGAGAGAGAAGCTGCAGGTCGCTGTGGGGAGCCCCATAAAGAATAAAGTATAGTTTGCAAAGCTTTACCTTAGCAACAAATACCAAGAGAACTATACAATGCGTTCCAACAAATGCCACGCACCGAAATGAACTCAACTGGTGTCGATACAACAAGTCCCTACTCAGCGACAACCATCACTGAAATTTTCTTCCATGTGTGGGAAAACTGGCAGACCAGGAAAAATGACTCAGCTATGAAATCTCCCTCCGTTGAAGATCTTTCTTTCTGCTCCTCGACGGCCTCCCCCGAAGGATGTTGGCTCTCAGGAAATCTTCCTCTTTCAACTGTTTGCATAAATGCCCAGGACAGTTATCTTACTACGGAACTAATAATCAGTGTCGAGTATGAATGGTAAAATTGTCACTAATGTTTTAGGTTTTTAGGGAAAGTGTGTTTACAATGGCTCGCGAAGAAGTGGTTATCGGAAATATTGCTGCCCATTTTTGTGTGAGCGTACGAATTACATCTATCAAGAGTCGGCATGGGTAACACAGTCATGTAACAGTCTACAAAAGAATCAATGAATGATTCATTCCTACAGATAAGTTTTAGAAAGGGCTGGGAAGGAGAATATGAGAAAAAGGAATTAAGGATGGTACTGCCTTTCATTCTGTCCTCTCTCTTCGACCCCCCCCCCCCCCCACCCTTTTACCTCAGCTTTATTTATTTCTCACCAGACAACTTTATCAAACAAAAACAAAAGAGAAATACGCTACATAATAGGAAGCACTGCAGTTAGTGCAGCAGGTATGGTATCACAACTTAAACCTTGTTGACATTTTTCTAGTTTGCTCTATGCTGTCTGCTGGGGCTATTTCTGTTGTGGGAGACATCAGGCCACCGGCTCTGGATACGGTTACCGACTATGCCCAGGAAACACAGATTCCTTTCATATTTCTAAACAACCCGGCTGACCCAAGAGATGTGAATGAATCACACAAATCAATGCAGGTATAGATTTGTTGTGCAAATTTTTTCTTTCCGATTAATCTGTTTAATCACTACTAAATCATTGAAAATAATACAAATCGAAGAATGTAAGATTTCAGTGCGATTGTCGACTAAGGGGGGGGGGGGGGGGGGGGGTTCAGCAGGTATTTTACCAACGTATGAAAGGATGAAGCTACAGTCTTAAATTCTGGGTGTGGAATTAATTTCTCAATAATAGTCGCCAACCACAGGGACAAATTTCTCCCATCAATGAATGACCTTTGAAGTCCTTTAGAAAAGGATGACCTCATTGGATCTTGAAACCAGTCTTCCATCTCACAAATGATGCCATCATCTTTTTCAAATCTCTGTCCTTTAAGGTGTTTCTTTAAAAAAGAAGTGTAAAGGTGCCAGGTCTGGAGAAAAGGGCGGGTGATGTAATATTTTGTATCCATACACATTTAGCGGTCACTGGTGCGCTGGCCCGTTGTCGTGAAGCAGCATGATGCCTTTAGTTAACTTTCCCCGCCTCTTTTTCGTCAAAGCAACTTGCAGATTCTTCAGCTAAATAATGATTGAAAGCCCGTTTTTTAAATAATCAACCAGAAATGTACAATCTTGGTCATAGAGTACTGAAAACATGACCATGCAGGATGAAGATCGTACCTTGGCTTTTTTGGGAAGGGTGGATGATGGTGTCCGCCATTGCATGAACGCACATTTGGTTTCTGAGTCAAAATGATGAACCAAAGTTTCGCCCGCCGTCACGAAAAGGTCGAAGAAATTGTTTTGCTTTTAGTAGAATTATAGATCAAGCTTGTTGACTGCAGTTCACTCTCTGCTCCTTTCGGTAAGGGGTTAGAAGATATGGCACCCATCTAGCAGAAAATTTTGATATGTTCAGATGCTAATGACAAGTTTCCTCAATCGACCCGCAATCGGCCAGTTGTCTTAGTCAGCTCACTAATAAATACTCGCCTATCTATAACTAAGCAGAATCTTCTTCACTGCTTCAATATTATCATCAGTCACAACTGAAACTTGACGACCTGCTTGGGGGTCATCCTCAACAGACATGAATCCAAGTTTGAATTGCTTACAGCAGTATTTGACTTCATCGTAGCTTGGGCACGGATGGAACGTGGACGATCTCCTTGGAGATGAAGGAATCTCATAAGGGCTCTGAGTTCAGTTTTCTCCATTGTCAAACGAAATTAACATGTAATAACAACAGTTTAGTCTGATCTTGCAGTGGTGGTGCTATTCAGACTGGTAAATCGTCTAAACCACTGTTTGGAAAATTCCGATTTTTTGGTGTTGATTCCGGTCTTAAGTGCATCTATGGCGTGTGTGAGGTTCAAGGCTGCAGCTTTATCCTTTCATGCTGGAGTAAAAAAAAAAAAAATTTCTTGAAATCGTAATTGTGTATGTGTGTATGTGTGTTTTTCATAATAGGCACCGAACCTTAAAAAATATCGTCGCTGTTGGATCTCACCCCTCCCCGCAAAAAAGTCTGTGTCTGCGAAAAGGGTTGTGTCGATCCGTCAGTGTCATTCATTTAATTATTCACATAATATCTAAAGCTACCAAATTTAACTTTGAAACCTCATATGGGATGGGAAGGAAAACACATTTGTGGTCTGTTTCTCGAACTATTTCTAAAGAAAAACCATTCGGCCTAGGGCTGGTAATATGATAATACGCGAAAGATAAATAATAATAATGCACTAGTGGGAATTACATCTGCAACAGGACAGCATTATTTTACTTGTGTTAGCTTTGGCGCAATCGAAGATTTTGGTAATTTTTCGTGAAATCTTTTTTAAAAATATTTTTATGATGACACATCTTGCGAATAATGAAAGGCTCAGAAAGTTACTTAATAATGGTTGTTGCAATGATACCGATTTCTTACAGTTTGCAAAAATCTCAAAACTTTATCATGTCACCATAGAAATGTCAAAGGGATGGACGGTTTCTCGTGTTAAAACAATCCCGAACAAAAACAATCTTTGTGTTAGAAACGACGTTTGAGTCTCCGCTTTAAAAACCCCAACCGAGACTGAATCTTAGGACCTCTGGCAACCAAGGAGCCATTCTTCTGGTAGACATTACAGAATGTTCCTAGTTGTAAAATGTTCCTTGGACATTTTTGTAATATTGTGGAATGTTCTCCACCGTACGCTGAGGCCCAACAGAAATCGAAGAACGTCATTTGGGATGGCATTTTGGGCTACAATGCCGTAGAACAATTTCTAAGTTTTTCATGATTCAGCATAGAAGCAGTCGACCGCTGATGAGCCACTCAGTTATTTGTTTTATTTAGTTCGCGATACCAGAAATATAGGTTGTTCCCTAAGTACCGACACTGAAATGAAGTGAGTCATCTTAAGGCTGGTAAACATGCTCCCTCTGTGTTTTTACATAGAACTTTCGATTTATATTTAGCAAATTCTGCTTCAGTAATGGGCGCGTGACTACTATTGGTCGTATTAAAATTGTTTGGAAAGTTTTCGCTGCTAAAAAGATTTTTAAAAATGAGAAGTTTAAAATACTAACAGTCTTTGAAATAGCTAAATAACTAAGGGGCAACTGGTAGCTCCGTTGGAGCAATAATTCGAGCTGTGTTATTTCGTTTGCTTTGAAGATTCTAGCGGCTTCTTCCTTTTTTTCCTCAATGTCTCTGGCTTTACGGCGTTTTTTTTTTTTTTTTGCAGCCTCGATTTTCAGGGCAGATTTCTGTTGTCCTTGATTTCAGTTTTTCAAGAAAAACGAATATTATGTTAGAACGGGGACTTTTAAACATATCCTCAAAGTGCTCGTGAAAGCGTTCACGTGCATTTGTGGTACGTCCTCCAGAGTCGTGGGTTGTTGTTTTTTTTTGTTGTTATTATTGCATGTTGGTTTAACTATGTATTTTGTTACACCAGACCCCACCTCTTGTGCGAAGCCTTTTCAATTCCAAACGATCAAAATATTATAACAAATTTGTTTTTTCTTTTTGTTACTGATTTATGATTTTGTAATATACATTAAGTTAAGTTGATGCGTGAATCGTGAAGTCTCGTCATACATCAGTGAACAATTTTACTGTTAGCCTTTTCTTTTCTATACTGAATTTTCCTACCAAGTATCTAAACTGAGCTGAATTTTAGACCGATACTTCAAGGAAATCGAGGAAAATCATC
This sequence comes from Onchidella celtica, assembly GCA_963931925.1. NCBI lineage: Eukaryota > Metazoa > Mollusca > Gastropoda > Systellommatophora > Onchidiidae > Onchidella > Onchidella celtica. Next base: position 25,688,380 of record OZ007573.1, on the reverse strand, counting down.
AACGGTACTGAAAAATACTGTGATATCATAAACGGCGAACTTCCAGTATCTTGTGTCCACCCCCTCTTTAATTGCATGCACCTAGATTTGTGGACGGCTTCATGAAAACATAGGTTAGTAAAGGGCTGACTGAGATATTATTACTAGTGCCTTTTTTGTTATTATTGGTTATTATCGTATTCATAACTACTTCAGGAGACATAAGAACTGTCATTGAAACGGTCTTTGTGCGATAATGTATTATACTGAATAATGTGATTTTAAGTCTAGCTGAAATTTCTGCGTATTTTCATTTATTTATATCTTCATTAGTATATTTATTTACTGGTCATAACTAAGTAGGTATCCTCCGATCCCAGTTCTGCGCCTTTGCCAGCCTGGCCTTTTATTTCGTCAGTTTTTGTTGTTTTTTTTGTTTGCGTGTTTTGGTAATTGAATCTTTTCTTTGTTCCATCATTGTCGGGTTTTTGGCCTACAATCTTCGCGCTGGCCGAGCGTCTTGACGACAGGTTTTTCTTTCGAGGTTTTTCCAACCTGTAGTCCTTCGACTTTCTAGTCTTTCCCACAGGACAACGCGTTTTGATCAGGTATACCGCTGATCACTCGGTCCGCCCTAACAGTCTTAGCCTGTAGCCGGCCTCGGCTCACTACAGTTTACGTCACCCGGGTGGGCTTCCTGTGGGGAGAGCCTCGGGCCCGCTTTTAGGGGATTCGCTCTCAGAGTCCAGTGCCAAAGGCTGTGGATCCAGGGGGCTTGGGTAACAATTGAATCTTTTTTAGTGTAGCTAAATGAAAATAGTGTGCTCTTGGAAACGACTGAGAAAATTTTTGAGTTAAGCATTCATGGATTCCAGTAGTATGAAGTTTCATTTTAATATTTTGAAAATAAATACTCTTCCAATGTAATGGCCGTTTTTTTTTTTTTAAATGAATATAGAGCATAAAATCTGAGTACTCCTTTTGTAAACAGTAGTACTTTTTGTAGTCTTTAACTATGAGGAGGTAAATGTTTTTTGTTGATGATGTTTTGACTAAAAAGTATTTTATCATTGCAGGATTATTTTGTCATTCGAGTGGGTAAAAGTTTAAAGCTTAGATTCTTGTCCTTTCGCTCTGGAGCAAGAGGGGACGGGGGGGGGGGGCAGTTACAATAGAGGGAACACCCTACAATATTACAGATCACCAGAGGTTGTTGGGAAGGGGGGGGGGGAGGGGGCGGACCATTCTAGAAATTAGCTCAATGCCATAAAATCAGTCTGAAAGAAAAATGATATGTCACCACGTTTAAATGCTCACATGGTCAACATGTAGCTCGGTCAGTTTTCAACATAGCATTGTTACTGTTTGTCATTCCTTTAGGAGATATAACAAATGTGGACAAGAATTAAAGACTGAAATTACCATGACCACTAGAGTTATTTACAGTGATGGAACTACCTTAACAATCCTTTTGTATATAATTATGCCAAAATCATATTGTTGGTATATACGCAAAAGTTGTCACTGAATGTTATTGTTTATTTAATGAGAACCTTTTTCACCTTTTCGATCATGTGCATTATTTAAATGACAGATATCCATTTATTCATTTTATTATTTCATTCTTTCCGCTCTAATCAGAACCCCTTTTTCATTGGAACATATAACCATAAAAAGCAAATCAGTCCGTGAGGAGTACATATTTTTGGCAGATAGGGCACGGGCAGCAAAACTATTGTCATTTTTAGGCAGCTGTGCAATATTCTAGTCGTACTAATAACTGTTTTCAGAATGTTTATGTTTTGTGCAGTACTTCATTTCTATAAGAATTGTATGAGCAAGTACTATGCTGCTTCAAAACTGCACACATTCACACGTTTTCATATCATGTTTCTTAAACGAATGTTATATCACTGTTCCGACGGATTTCCTCAAATTGATGGTGAGTTTATTATTGTCTGTTGAAGGTTTACATGGAACCAAGCATAACAAGAACTGTCGTGGCGATGATACATAATATTTATATGTGGAGCAGGATGTATTACATCTATGACTCGTTGGATGGTGAGTCTCAATTTGTTTACAGTAAAACTATGGCTAAAACAACTAGTGATGTCAGATAGTCAGATGTTGATTTGGTTTGTCGTATTTATGATAGGCGGATACTGAATCTACCACACCTGTATATTTGTGGAACCTGAAACTTTGATTTCTCAATTTTTTTTCCAGGGGCAGCTTAAAAATGGCATAAAGATTCAGAATCCTTGTAAAAATGTACCTGTTGAATATACTATTTGCATGATCCATTTGCACCACCATCATCTGTTTTGTTTTACATTCTGGTGCGTTTCAGTTTTCCTCTCTTGCCTAAAAATGCAGCTGACATCTAATAAAATACAGTTACCAGTGTCTGCCCTCATGTGTAAATAACCTACTCTGCCGTTGTATCATTAGCAGAAGGTTTCTTTTGTTTTGCGATATAATATGATGTTCTTATCAGCAGTGTCAAGGATTGAGCAAATTCATGACTTCCTTCACGATTATCAGTTCGCGTCGCCTGATATCCAGCCATATAAAGCGACGACACTGCAGGCATGCATTGATCTCCTGATGAATCTTTATCATACAAGCAGAGAGGAGGCACTAAGGATTATACTTGATGTTGATCCTGAGATGGCTAAACGTGTTATAGAGCACGTGGTGAGTAAAATCGTGTTCTATGTATGTATGTATGTAAAATCAAGACAAACTTCAAGACCATGTATCAGAAGCGACACAGCAGAATCGTTAACTTTATAACAAACAAAATTAAAGGAAACTGCATCAACAATAAAATCGTCACTATGGATACGCCGCTCCCGCCAGCAGTTTTTCAAAAACAGACCGGATATCATAGTCATAGACCCAGTTAATAAGGCAGTGAAACTTGTTGAAATATCTGTACCATTCGATGCTTTCATTGATAAGTGCTATCCGTCAAAATTTAATAAATACTATCCACTGTGTCTGAAAATTAATTCACAAGGATATTACTGTGAAATAATACTTTCGATCTTTGGTTCATTAGGTCATATCCACAAACGCGTAAAAAGTGGACTATGTAAACCTGGCCTGACTAACATCGAAGCAAAATTTATAGCAAAATACTGCAGTGTTAGCAGTGGCATAGGCTCTTTACGTATGGGGAGCGGAGAGCAAGAAGGTACGACAAAGGGAGTCTAGCATAAAGTGGAACAATATTGTGATTGGTATTTTAACTCTAACATCCACCAGAGAAGGAGATTTGGAGGGCAAGAATGAAAGGGACCATAGCATGTATTTCCGCTCCTGCACAATGTGAAGTATTGTTTTTCCAATAAGATTGTACCGGTACATTTGACACGTATTTAATGGAAATAAACAAATTTGGTATGTATGTATGTATGTATGTGTGTATGTATGTATGTGTGTATGTATGTATGTATGTATGTATGTATGTATGTATGTATGATACAGGCAGACGAAGAAACAACATTATCGTTCAGATCCGCTGAGGCCTTTTACATGGCCTACAAGACATTCAAGGTCAGAGCATTCCATGAAGACCTCGTCAGCAAATCCTCACAGGGCAGAATAGTGAGAGAGGCCACTAAAGCAGACTATAAACATTCTGCCGCAGTCCTGACAAACCACAAAATAAATGACAAGTTACGATCGTTCGTGTGTCGAGGCAGATTGCAGCTCTTGGAATGTGAAAGCCTCTTATCTATCTACTACCCTCAGACATACACCAAAAGCTGCAAGATCTGCAATCACCCGACAGAAACCGCCTCCCACGTCCTGAGCGGCTGCACGAAACAGCAGAAAATATACCAGAGCAGGCACAACAGAATTGTGGACATTATTCACGCAAAAATTGCCTGGTTTAACAAAGAAAAGACTGTTATGAGGGACACTGTGATTAAGCGTAGTCATTTCCTCACAGACCAACAATCACATACAGACGTTTTCCAGCAAACACACACGAGACCTGATATCACCATCATAAACCACCAACAGAAAAAAGCAAAACTTGTTGAAATATCAGTTCCATTTGATGCACACATAAACACATGTTACCAAGAAAAATTCAACAAGTATTTCCCATTGTCTCTTGACATCAATAATACAGGATATCAGTGTGAGGTTATTGTATTGATCGTAGGAACTTTGGGCATTGTGCATCAGAAATTTAAAACTGGGCTGCTGAAGTTGGATGTAAGCAGAACAGAGGCAAACTTCCTAAGCAGCTACTGTAGCTTAAGCGCCATCATTGGATCATACCAGGCATGGAAGCAGCGATGTAAACATCATTTCAAAGCTATTGATTTTTAACACCTAACTGTACAAGTCCTACTGTGCAACTCTTGAGTTCCCATCTTTCACAGACAACCTTCCATCTATTCCTAGCCTATCACAGCCACAATTTCCACACAGATGCAATGTTTATTTATATTGTATCAGTACATGCAATTGTAATGTATTTCAGTGGAAATAAAGATTATGTATGTATGTATGTATGTATGTATGTATGTATGTATGTATGTATGTATGTATGTATGTATGTATGTATGTATGTATGTATGTATGTATGTATGTATGTATGTATGTATGTATGTATGTATGTAAGTATGTATGTATGTATGTATGTATGTAAGTATGTATGTATGTATGTATGTATGTATGTGTGTGTGTGTGTGTGGGGGGGGGTGGGGTGGATGGGTGCGTGCGTGTGTGTGCGTAGGTAGGTAGGTAGGTAGGTAGGTAGGTAGACGTATTGGCCCCAACCCACCGACCTGAATATCAAACTCTATGGTGCTCTGCCACAACTGCAGAAAACTAGATTTTCTTAAAAGAACAAATCTGCAGATTTAGATTTGTGACGAAAGGAGAAGAGGAAGAATGAAGAATTCCATTTAGCAACAAACACATTTGAAAATGCACATACTCAACCAGATGTAAGTATCATAGTTCATAAAAAACGTACAGCGAAAATTGTTAAAGTTTCAGTACCTTTTAATACCCATATCAATAAGTACTTTCAGGGGAAGTTTAACTGTATTTTCCCCTTTCAATGCAGATTAACGGACTAAGGTACCAATGTGAAGTTATAATGCTTGTTTTCGGTACAATAGGTATTGTACACAATAAATTCGTGTCAGGGTTACTGGGAGCAAACATATATGTAGGCCTAAATCTGAAAGTAAATTCCTTGCAAAATTCTGTAGTATAAGTGCAATAAGATAAGATAAGATAAGATAAATTTTATTCGTCCTTGTACAAGGAAATTTGTTTTGATCATTGAATACATAACAATACAGTTACAGAAGCAGAAAGTATGATACATAGCGCGCACACACACATATATACACACACACACTGATAAATTAACTAAATTAACAAAATTAACAGTGCACACAACATACTTCCCTAACTAAAACACGTTGACCTGACACGCAGGACATAATTCAACTGTGCACAGATTACGATCAAGATGACGACATTATTGTAACATCCTAGTTGATGATGGAATAAACGATTTAAAGTAGCACTCAGTTTTAGTTTTCTTTGACAACAGCCTTAAACTTCTTACAGATCTTATATATTCCTTGTTCAGGGGATGTTGGGGGTCATTTATAATAATATTAGCTTTTTTAATACAAGCACCAGTGTACAGCTCATCAAAATATGGCAGATCACAGATACAAATTTTGGATGCTTTTTTAATTAAATTATTGATCTTATTTTTATCTTTTTGTAAGATGTTTCCTCCCCAACAGACAACTCCATACATCAAAACGCTCTGAATAGCCATGGTGTAAAATATTTTCAGAATGCTTTTGCTAACTTTTAAAAAGCGGAGCTTTCTGAGGAAATACATGCGCTGGTTGGCTTTCTTGTATACATATGTTACATGCGCATGCCAGTTAAGCAATGAATCAATAGTAATGCCAAGGTTCTTTTCAAGTCTGGAAAGAAAGTTGCAGAAATCATTTCAGGGCGGAAGTTAATTGAACTTCACCACCATAATTATAGTCTGTTTCAACATTGCCATCATTGTCATCACCACCATCTTTATTTTGTCATCACCACCATCTTTATTTCGTCATCACCACCATCTTTACTACCATTATGAAAATTACATCAGTCCTTAAATGTCTTCCATTTTTCATGTGTCCATCCCATCACTTAAACCCATCACAGCCACGATTTTCACAAATATGCAATGTACTATTGTATCTGTACATGTTGGCATGTATTCAGTGAAAATAAAGATTATTGATATGTCTGTCTGTCTGTCTATGTGTCTGTATGTATGTACGTACGTATGTATGTATGTATGTATGTATGTATGTATGTACGTATGTATGTACGTATGTATGTATGTATGTATGTATGTATGTATGTATGTATGTATGTATGTATGTATGTGTGTATGTGTGTGTGTGTGTATGTGTTTGTGTGTGTGTGTGTGTCTGTCTGTCGGTGTGCGCGTGAGTGTGTGTGTGTTCGTAGATTTGTATGTGTATGGTGGGGCGGGGGGGGGGGGGGGGGGGGGGAGCTATTTACATGCTTGATTACCGGAACTGATGATTAAGTATGAATAATTAGCAAACTAAAAACCAGAAAATAGTGAATTTTAATGTTAAATAAAATAAAATCTAATGAACATGGCTAAAATGCCACATTCTAAATCGTCTGCAAAAAGCGTCACTTAAGTTAAATTCAAAAGAGGAGGTCAAAAATATGACAAAACATAATTATGCTGAAATATTTTCGAGGTGGTAATATTTAGCGATGATGATCCGGCTTACTAGTTGTAATGTCTTAGCAAACAAACTGTGAAATCCATTATTATAATACTAGATGAGCTACCGGGCATTGCCCAGAATAAACAATCATGTGATCCCCCCCCCCCCCCTCTCTCTCTCTCTCTAGTATAATAAAAGTAATAAACTACAGTCTTGCTTCAGAACTCATCATGCGCACCAGAACACTACGCACCAAACTGAACGCTTGATACGGTTACTTTTTATGACATGCACGGTACTATATATTACGAAACAAACAGGCAAAAATACAGATGTTACATGGCACTAAACATTGTTATTTATTAAAAATACATGCTTGAAGTAAACAACTTTTTATTATAGCCATCATCTTCCTTATCTCAATTGCCACCTTCCTGCCAAATTTAAGGCCTGAAGAGTGTATAGTGTTGTCAGTTACTCATGCCAAATGTTGCAAAGTTACTGAAATATATAATAGATACCATGACAGGTCCGTGAGTGATGCAAACAAAATTAAATAATTATGGTCTTCGAAAAACAATGAATTCAGCAGGAATTCGTCAAATCTACAAGGATTCTGTTTATTTATAAATGTGTTTATTTTTCTTTCTTTCAGATTGAAGACAAAACAATTCACAAAGTACGATTTCACTTCATCTTACCCTACTTGGTAAGAATACGCCACCCCCCCCTCCCCCATCCCACTCCAAGTTTAATTTGAATGCCATGTAAGGGAAAAAAATCCATTTCCCAGTGTTGTTGTGGGAATGATAACTAATTCGTTTACTATCGATTCTTTTATTGCATCCCGTAACCAGGCCATTTTTGGCATTTTTGGGCCACTATGGGCTCTGAGCGGCCGTAACTATGAAACCAAACTTCAAAAGACAATGTTGTGAGTTTGTTGGCCAAGCCCACAGAATATTTACTCGTCCCTCCGAAATAATTATAAAATACTTCATCAAATATTAAGACTCTGAATTAAATTATTACTGCGTAGAGTTACGAACACAGCTACGAACTGCATATTGAAGAAAATGTTGCATTATATTTTGTCGTTGTGTTTATTGGCACCATAACGGCCGCTTACATTCTATTGTATTATTAGTTGTTTCTTTCTGTCACTGGCAAACGACTGCCGGCATCTACGGGTATTCATTCCATTATCTTCTAATTCAGCCCTTATATTACTTCACAGAGTATGCGAGCAATTTATTTGGACTCATACAAAACGGGTGGAGTAAACATCACAGGTTTTGAAATTTTTCAAGAAGAGAAATCCATGATATACAGAAGAAAATATCCCAGACCCGTCAAGGTAAGGAAACAGCTTTATTTCGAGGAATCAGCGATAAAAATGCTTGAGAAGGAATTTTCAGCTTGGATGTATGATATCTAACTGGCTTATATGCAACTATTGATTTATAATCAAGCTGTCGATGTTGTTAGATAATATGTTATAAAAACAGAAATGTACTATCTTGGGCTTTGTTGGCATTGGTTCGGACCTACAATGAATCCTCTGTTCATCGACCGAGGGTCACTTTTCGGTAATGTGGCTCTCTGACACATCGAACAACATCAAACCTATGGGAATTTCGTCTGTAGCACTCAACCTAGCGCAAATTCACCCTTCCCATATTGATCTGGAAATCTGCATCTAAAAATCGATTCCTCTTCGTGTAAATGGGTTGTGTCTCGCTCAGTGAACCTTTACGTCAATTCTGTATCACAACTCTTATCTGTTGCTTTTCTTTTCACACTGCTCACATAGCCACACTATCTCTTGCCCATTGTATGGAAATATAATATTTATGAAAACAATCTCACTGCGTTGCACGAATTCTTTTGTGATAATGTCAGGGTTAGCCGTTCTTCCCAACTGCTAAGCTTAATGATTACAAATCCCCACATCTAGATAAAAAACCTGGTAGGTTCCCAAAGACAACACTGACGGGAACTTTTAATCAACCAAATATCATTCTTCATTTTCTTGTCGTTATGAGGATACAAAAGAAGAATTTGAATATGCCCGACGGAACGAACTGCTTAAAAATGGTTATTGGGGACGTTGCCGGTAATTTTAGGCAATTCAGTTTACTTTTTAGGTTCTAACACTACAAAGTTTTAGAATCTTTTTCTATTTCAAAACTACTACATAAATGTTTTCAATTTTTTTTAAAGAGGCAGTGGAAATGGCGTAGAGCCATATTATGGCATGTTTGTAATGGTCCATAATTGTAGAGGAAGGATCCCCTCACTGCGTCTTATAAAAGCTGTCAGATTAAAACAAAGAGGTTATAATAAGTGATTATAGACTGCCAAAATAAATGGCCTGATTTAACCTAGAATATCTGGTTAGCATCTAGACTACAGTGTCCCAAATTTAGCACAACTGTCTGTCTCCGTTTGTCTCGCTAAGCATTCTCATTGAAACAAACAAAACAAAAGTTTTCTTCCCAACGTTATATATTAATTTTATCCTTAATGCGGTATCTTACTATTATGGTGAAATGTGTTTATCGCAACGGCTCCGAAACCTTTACATAAAGGCATAGGAAACACTGTGACATAATATCTTGTGCCCATGTGAGAAAAATAACTAATTCACACCAACCCTCTCCCATCTTATTCACTCAAACACATAAGAGCACAATGTATTGCACTAAGGCCTCTTTCGCATACATCGACCAAACGCCGTCCGCCGTGATCGACACGGCGTCTTCGTTCACACTTATCGACTTATTAATAGCCGTGTTATGGAAGGCGTTAATTATCATTTGGCTTTATCCCATCATCTGGGTTTAGTCAATCATTATGGACAGTCGTGTGGAACTGGTGTACTTGTATTATCTGTATCTAAAAAAAACAACAACAACGATGCCGAAGAACTCAATGGATCCACCACCTAAATGTGCAAAGTCTCACATTGGCTTTATTTGTAAATTTCCAGACTTTCGTCCCAAAGAACAGAACTGTCATGTACTAATGTGATCAGAAGTTCTGTGTCTATGTCCTCCATGATAGGAATTAGTGCTGAAAGCACGTGTTTAGGTAGGAAGTGTGTGTGCGGGAACTGCGACGGCGACGGCGACAAGTCGACAAGTATGAACACACGCATAGACTCCAATGAATATTTCAACGCCGTAGACGGCACGGCGTCGTATCGGAATGAAATATGCGCCGTCCTAACCACGACGGTCATACACGGCGAGATGCCGTGGTCGATGTGTATGTAAGTGCCCATAGACTGTAGTGGTTATTTCAATGCACGGCGCCGTGTGTAAGGCCTCTTTCATACACATCGACCAAACGCCTTCCGCCGTGATCGACACGGCGTCTTCGTTCACACACATCGACTTATTTTTAGTCGTGTTATGGACGGCGTTAATTATCATTTGGCTTTAGCCCATCATCTGGGTTTAGTTTATCATTATGGACAGTCGTATGGAACTGGGGTACTTATATTATCAGTATCTAAAAAGTAAAAAACGATGCCGGAGAACTCAGTGGATTCACCCCCTAAATGTGCAAAGACCAATAGATGGAGCATTCGTCCTATTGTTTGAAAACCTCAGACATGACGGCAAAAAGTTCTTCAACTATTTTCGAATGCCGATGACAAGCTTTGATGAGCTTCTGAACAGAATAAGCCCGAATCTTTTCAAGACAGGAACAAAAATGAGAGATCTAATTTCACCAACTGAACGATTAGCTGTAACTTTAAGGTAAGTTCTTTGTACTGTGAAATGTGACAGTTTGTGTCTTAATGAGAGACAGGAAGGGAGTTTTGATCTTTCATATAAACGCAATTATGTCCGTTTTCTCACATTGCCGTAATGGAAAATGTCACATTATGACAGCCATCAAATTCATATTTACCAATAATTTGCATCATACTTCGGTACACTAGTCCTAACAGTATCTAGCTTCAGGAATTGCATCAATCCGCAAATCCAACATCCCTTCTTCCGCCTCATGAGGACCCAAACTTCCACGAATTACATTAGATTACTAGGCTTACATGTAGGTATTATATGATATTGTACATTAGTAATTAGAAGAAGAAGAAGAATGGAATAAAATGCAAGAAAGGAGAAAGGGTGAAAGTTCAGAAGTGGAAAATTTCTTTTTATAAGCTCATTCAAACTGATTCCACCTTAGAAATGAAAGTAAATATCTCATGAGTAATTTTAAGAACTTTTAATCAAGATTCTGAAAACGGACAAAAGGAAAATTAGGAATGTAGAAATGAAGGCATCATTCTTTTCATTTAATAATGAGAAAAATCCAACATATCTGTGCTGCTGCAGCTGTTACTTGCATCAAGACTGTGCTTATGCATAGCTTGATTAATTCGGATGAATACCACCGACAGGACTTGGAGACAAAGTGGTGTATCGTTCAGTTGGATGGCAGGCTGATTGGATGTAACTGTTCGTAGGGCTTGAAGCTGGCAGATCCATCCTGACATGAGGTTGGTTTGAACTCTTTCCTCGGTACATAAACGATGATGCACGTCCAGAGGCATAAGTGCAACAGTAATCAGAAGGTGATTAGAATGATGACTGTATCTTTCTTCGTAGGCAAGCCATTGTGGTCTCTCAGGAACTCGGGATCTCTGAATGTCTCGTATGAGACTCAAAACACCCGCTTGAAATCGTATTGTTTCAGGATCTTAAACTCCTTCAAGAAACTCACGTGTCTGTCATCTGGTTCTTGAAGCTTTTCTAAAATAGATTTTTCAATATCTGTTATACTTGACTTTTGTCTCTTCCTTTTGCGGGAGCTTGCTTCATTTACTGGGCGGTGAACTGTCTCTTCCTCTGTAACACTTGTGTTGGCTGTGCACTCTTCAGGCTCCACACTTTCATTCTCTAGCAAGGGGGTTTCTCTTCCTTCGCCAAGAACTGTAATGCAGACGGTTTCTTTTCTATTTGTGTTTTTTTGCAAAAACGATAACTGATCGGCGAATATGTATTTCCTAGCAGATTTGGCTTTGGAGCCAGTTGTTTTTTCCTCAGCAAGTTTTTTGAGATACTTGGTGTAACGGTCTCGGATATTTGTTCATTTCACTGAGAGTAATTTACCTGAAAAACAAAACGAATTGAGAAGACATTAGATCGATCTTGCGGCAACAACAGTGATGATGGTGCGGAAGATGATGATGATGGATGATGATAATGATGATGATGACTGTTATATGATTAATGTAATAATATTCCTTTCTCAATCATTTAGGTACCTGGCAAGCGGCAGTATATTTACAGATCTACACTATACATACCGAATGGGTGTGTCAACCATTTCTGAGATCGTCCAGGCCACGAAGTTTGTGAAGCCATATGGCTCCTTATGTGTCAGGAATGTTTGCCCCCTTTAACCCACGAAAGATTGAAGTCCATTGCCCTCGGATTTGAGACGAAGACACAGTTTCCTCATTACATCGGTGCCGTTGACGGTAAACATAATAATATTCGAATCATTAAACCATGAGACAGTGGATCTTTGTTTTGGAACTATAGGATTTTTTCTGGGTAGTGCTATTAGCTGTAGCTGACAGTCAATATCGCATCACTTTTGTTGATATAGGTTCTTATGGGAAGGACTGTGATTCAACGTTGTTCAAGGAAACATCACTTTGGAAAGACATTCTTAGTAATGACTTGCAGCTGCCAAATTCGACCCCTTTACAAGGAATGGAAGAAGGCAGAATTCCTTATGTATTTGTTGGCGATGAAGGTTTTGGAATACATGAGAACCTTATGCGACCCTATTCTGGGAAAATGTTGGATCAGCGCAAACGCATATTCAACTATCGGCTTAGTAGGGCAAGGAGATACGTCGAATGTGCATTCGGCATATTGTCCAATAAATGGAGAATATTCCATAGACCTCTCAACGTCTCGATGGAACTAGCTATGAAAATAATACAAGCCTGTTGTGTTCTTCATAATTTTGTTAGAGAACGGGATGGTTTTAATTTCGAAGACACACTCACGATGGTTGGCCTGGATGACATTCGAGACATGCAGAACGAACGAGGAAACAAACCAGGAAATAATATTCGAAAAGCTTTCAGTGATTTTTTCGTGACTGACATAGGGTCACTTTCTTGGCAATGGAGTGTTTAAAACTGCCTCTTATTCCATCGTCTGAAATAGTATCTTATTTCATTTTTGGCTCATTAAATTTATCAGTGTAAACTTAATGATTAATGTGCTTTTGATGATTTTCAAAACATTACGTTTGCTTTACTCTCTGCGTTGAGAGAGACAGTGAGTACGTCATCAAATATTGCTTTCTCCTCAACAATGATGGCATCCCTCCCGCCTTTGTTTTGTTTCGACTTTAAACTTCCGGTTGCGGTTCAAAGTTTGAAGGCATGCGTTTCTGTGCCGTCTGCCTTATGCACGGTACGGGCCATGCGGGTGTTTAATGTGCCAGTTGTGAATTGTTTTCTTCCTAGATGTACATAATCTGTGTGCTGAGTGTGCGTGTTGCTTGCAACCCGTTCTTTAAACGGCCCTTACACCAGTATTATCATAAAAAAGCATCCACTATTCACCATATTTGTTCCTGGAGTCCTCGCTTAAAGATTCGAACTCAGGATTTAGTTTCACACAGATCTCTCTGCATGCAGCAGTTGTTTCAGTTCTGGATTTGTAAATTTCCAGACTTTTGTCCCAAAGAACAGGTCTGTCATGTACTATTGTGATCATCACAACTTCTGTGTCTATGTCCTCCATGATAGGAAAAGTGCTGAAATCACGTGTTTAGGTCGGAAGTGCGTGTGCCGGAACTGCGACGGCGACGGCGGGAAGTCGATAAGTATGAACACACTCATAGACTCCAATGTATATTTCAACGCCTAAGCCTACATATCCTTATGCGCGACGCGACATTGAGTCGCTCGCGATCGTCGCTCGAGACCAGTCACGCGAAGTGTCTCCTTATGCGCTAAGATTCGCTAGCGAATGTCAAGCGATGTCGCTCGATCGCTCGAGTCAAAAGTGTCTCCTTATGCGCGAGCGACGTCTCGTCGCGTGTCAAGTCGCCATGTTTGACTTTTTTCTTTGTGAGGATAGACCCAAGACCCACTACGTCAGGACGGTGCAATTGAGCACTTCCGTCCGCCGAGTCAGGAGTTTCTAAAAATAGTTCGGCGCGCACAATCATAAACACAGGCACGCTGTCATTACATGCGATTCGTCGTTCGTGTTGATCTTGGAGAAAATCCTGCACCTTATTTGTAATTACTGCAGATATAGACAATTATCAGTCAAGACATTTGCCACTAGTGGCTGTAAAAGAATATGATGGTAGCACAGGTGAAGGGCTGGCAAGACCTAGCACAACCTTGATAGAGACTGTAGATTTTTTTCTGAAGTTGTTTTCCAAACAGACATTGCAAAATGCTAAAGTCAAGACAACATACGCCACCACTTTCAAAGCAAGTTAAAACATCTACCTTGCACACTCAAGCACAAGTATTCCAAATGCAACTGTTGCACACCGGATGATGTTGTTAATTTGTTCCTGACAATTCGACTGCATCACCAGGTCAGCCTAAGAAATAATACATATAAACAGAAAATTTCAGGATAGAGACTTGGAAAACTGAAGAAGCTGCAACATAAGTAACACTTTCTTCTCCTTCTTTCGTTCACCAAATCTAAATCTGCAGATTTGTTCTTTTAAGAAAATCTAACTTAGCCTACGTATCCTTATGCGCGACGCGTCGTTGAGTTGCTCGCGATTGTTGTCGCTCCAAAATCAATCGAGTAAGATTTGTGAGAAGCCATCTCCTTATACGCGACGCGACGTTTAGTCTCGAGCGACCATCGCGTGAGATCAAGTCATGTCGCGATCGGCTAGGTGGTCGCGTCAGACTGTCTGGAGGTGTGTCTGATTTAAAGCATAGTCATTGGTCGAAATATCTTGCGTGTGCTGATTCATTGTGCGCACCATGTGTAGTACTTTTTCCTTGCACTACATACATCTTGAACGTCTATCCCAAGACCCACTACGCCACGGTACAATAGATAATCTATTCAAATAATTGATTTAATTATTAAAGCAAATAAATGAGTATAAACTGCAAACTTTGAATGAAGTTCTTATATACACAAGACCATAAGGGAACTGTACATCTTCTAATCTTATGAAAAAGTGTAGGGATAACCAAGGTAGCCGAACAAGAGTAATGAAGTAGGAAAAGAGACCAGATGTGCGATTATTTCAATGACTAAAACAAATAAATGGGTACAAAATGCAAACTTTGAATGAAGTTCTCACATACATCAGACCAAAAATTTACGTCTTCTAATTTTACGGAAAAGTATAGAGATAACCAGGGTAGCAGAAAAAGGGTAATGAAGTAGGAAAAGTGATCAGATGGGCGATTAAAAAAACAACAAGAACTCACCAAATTCCATCCGTAATATTCTGATGATAATGAAATTTGAAAGTGTTACCGCCTTTCAAGCTGGCAAGCTTAACGACTTGAAGAAATGTTTTACGCACCTTGGAAATCGAAACAGGATAGTCATACAGTGGATACCATCACATTGTGTACCACCACATTGTGGAGTGCCAGGCATTGAGAAAGCAGACCAACTGGCCAAGGTGGGTTCTGGCTTGGAGCAGCCACAGTGCCTCTTAAACTAATGTAACAAGAAAAACCTCATCAAAAACAACAGAAGGCAGCAAAATCAACCAACAGGATAAATATCATCTCCTGAACAGAGAGGATCAAGTGATATTGTTCAGACTAAGAACTGGCCACAATAGGCTCCACCACAATATGTTCACAAAGTTTGAAATAGGAACATCGGCCATAAAAATGTGAGTGCAGCCAGTCTCCTCAAAACAAAGAGCATTATATTGCAGAACTGCACACTCCTCTTAGTACTACGGGAAACATATTGGCCCAAACCCACCGACCTGAATGTCAAACTCTATGGTGCTCTGTCACAACTGCAGAAAGCCATAGATTTTCTTAAAAGAACAAATCTGCAGATTTAGATTTGGTGAACGAAAGAAGAAGAAGAAAGTGTTACTTCTGTTGCAGCTTCTTCAGTTTTCCAAGTTTCTTTCCCGAAATTTTCTGTTTTGATGTACTATTTCTTAGGCTGACCTGGTGATGCAGTCGAATTGTCAGGAACAAATTAACATCATCATCCAATGTGCAACAGTTGCATTTGGAATACTTGTGCTTGAGTGTGCAAGGTAGATGTTTTAACTTGCTTTGAAAGTGGTGGCGTATGTTGCCTTGACTTTCGCATTTTGCAATGTCTGTTTGGAAAACAATTTCAGAAAAAAATCTAGTCTCTATCAAGGTTGTCCTAGGTCTTGCCAGCCCTTCACCTGTGCTACCATCATATTCTTTTACAGCCACTAGTGTCAAATGTCTTGATTGATAATTGTCTATATCTGCAGTAATTACAAATAAGGTGCAGGATTTCCTCCAAGATCAACACGAACGACGAATCGCATGTAATGATAGCATGCCTGTGTTTATGATTGTGCGCGCCGAACTATTTTTAGAAACTCCTGACTCGGCGGACGGAAGTGCTGAATTGCACCGCCCTGACGTAGTTGGTCTTGGGTCTATCCTCGCAAAGAAAAAAGTCAAACATGGTGACTTGACACGCGACGAGACGTCGCTCGCGCATAAGGAGACACTTTTGACTCGGGCGATCGAGCGACATCGCTTGACCCCGGATTTTCGCTAGCGAATCTTAGCGCATAAGGAGACACTTCGCGCGACTGGTCTCGAGCGACGATCGCGAGCGACTCATTGTCGCGTCGCGCATAAGGATATGTAGGCTTAACGTCGCGTCGGGTACTCGATTGATTTTGGAGCGACAACAATCGCGAACGACTGAACGTCGCGTCGCGCATAAGGATACGTAGGCGTAGACGGCACGGCGTTGTGTCGGAATGAAATATGTTTGCAAATCACGTGATATGGAGGACGGTAAATGAACTAAGCCTAATTAATCATCGTACATTAAAATATTTCCTGTCAAGTGGGTCAGAAAGCATTGGAATGTCGCATCATGCACTAAAGAGTTTGCACTGTCGGCAAAGAGTGCGCAGTTTTCTTCTATTTGTTTGTTATAATCTCATTGGGCTGAGACTGTTTAATCTGTCATATACTAGAGTACTTGGAAAAACATGAAGAGCAAGTCTGGACAAGTACTGGGGCCATAGATTTCATATTTGGCGTGAGCAAACAAAATAATACGTCGATCCTCATGACAGCCTTCGACTTTTGCCATTTGAATATTATTTAACTGAATTAAACAAAAACGATTTTCACACACACACACACTCGCGCGACGCATGCCCGCGTGCCCACACACACAAGTACGCCCTTCCACCCCTATTGGAGATCCCACTCCTGTTTCAAGGACCAAACCTGTTTGACTCCTACTTGGAGCTCACGCCTTTCAAGTGCTGTTTTATGTCAAACTGTTGATTGACACAGTGCTGTTGTAACTGTTTTCATCATCTGTGCTTATGTTGTCTCGCTGTCTTCCTTTCACATCTATATAATTTACTCGTCTGACAGTACACAGCCATCCATTCCCCCAGTCCCTAGCCCCACCCGTTTCACGTTCGTAGGTGGCAGAAGAGTATGCACATATGAATCATGCACGTGCATACACACGCACATACGGAATACATTCTCCCTCACCCCGTCCTCGCAGAAGTCTGATCTCTATGTCTGTATGATTTTATAATTTGCTGATCAGCTGGACCCGCCCTGGCTAAGGGTCATAATTTCAATTCAGATACTGGTTAAGAGGTAATTATTGCATTGATGATTACAGCAGTTTTGGCTGTATTCTTAATTATTTTCTCCCTTGAAACAAATGAACAGCTGATGCATACACACCCATACACATTAATTTTGCAGTTGTATCTCTGCATTTTTAACTCATTCATATACACCAATGCAACATTTTAGATGTACGATCATATAGCTGCGGACACAGCTAAACTCCTGGTGGACTCTTTGATGATGCTGCAGCGTCACCAAGGTTCAGCCTCTGTATTTGGCAATGTGAATGGATGGCAGGCTAAGCAAGAAAGTACATGCCTACCCCAGCTGAGATGGCGGTGGAGATATGGCCGCGCATTGGCCAAGGTCTTTCAAAATGTATGTATTCCCAGTAGCTTTTTTTCGTTGTTGTCGACAACGTGAATGTGAACTTTTATGATAAATATATTTTATTATCTTGAACATCAGCCTGCAGCATTATTGGCATTAAAATGGCGTCTTTTTCCGCGCACACACTTTGAGATTTCAATCCGATGATAGATAAGTCGCCATTCAGTACTAACCAAATTTTTTGTGCGGGTTCCTTTCGGTCGGAGGCACAGACTAATAAATTAACCAGACTGGAAACATGAGCTTCGGGCTGTGTCCGATTCTAGTTCTATCTGCAGTAGAAATTTCTTTTTATTTGTCAAGATTGGTTGTACATGTGTATGTATTAATTTCATGGTGCGGAACCAAACTTCCGCGTTCAGTAGGCGCGTCAAAATGGTGTCATTCAAAATTGTAGCTATGCTGAAGCGTCGGTCGTTACCGTAAACCTAATGTGGCGGATGGTTCATGGCCTTTCGCTGTTTTGTGACGTCACACAATGGGATCATCCAGTCTGGGTATTTTATTAGTCTGTGGTCGGAGGTGGTGTCTTTTGAACATTTCACCGATATGGTGGGTCGGGAAGAAGTTTAAAGCATTGTTTGAGACACAATTCAAATTGAGCGTGCACATTTGCATCTGTCATTGACCTTCACCAGGACTGAATTTTCTTTTTAGGCCTAGATCTAGATCTAGATCTAGATTGACTGGAATGACAATTAAAACAAGTCGGCCGTTTATTTCATACATTAACTATTGGCCGCTTGCAGTGAAAACAGCTAATTTATCCATTTGTCGCATTTCAGTCATTCTTTTTTTCCTCTCTTTTGGTTCCTCATTTTTTGAAAGTTCTCTAGCCTAACCCGAAACGACATCCATACTAACCACTAGCAAAAAATTAACGAAAAAGTAGACACTTTTCGATGGGCACAATCGCACAGTGTGTTGTGTGCAGTGCGACATTACTATGCCTTTTACCGTCCTTAGAAAGAGACCGTTACTACTGTCCAAGACAAAGAATAACCCGTGCTTCGGCTACAGTGATCATATTTTCTTTATTAATAACTCTGCACCTTGTGGGCTGACGTTTTAAAAGAAAACAGAAACCTGAAGGATATCATCTGGTCAGCCAGACCAAGGTTGATGTAGGCCCCACACTGGCGGCTCACCACCTAATTATGATGCATCACACTATAACCCTACTAACTGCCCATATTGCTGCGGTGTGGGTTGTGAGTGGTGTTTTAGTATGATGCATAATAATTAGGTAGTGAGCCACCAGTGTGGGGCCTACTTCCAGCCTTGGTCTGGCTTATCCCTTACGAGTGCATTTGTTTCATTTGCACGCTCCGCTCAGAATCTAGTACTAGTAGGCCCCAAGACACAGTTATACTGTGTCTTGGTTAAGCCTACGCTGTCTCTTTATAAAGAGGTTTTTAGTTTAACAGTTAGCTCAAACATGCAAAGCCAATGGTTTTGAGTGTGCACAAAATTTATCTCCGAGAAACTGCAAAAGGCAACCTTGTAGCATTCAACCAGCCTGTAAGTAGAATGGTCAAAGAGCTTGCCATTCTAAGAAGCACGCTGGTCACAAGAACTGATGAGGGCAGCCACCTTGCTCAAAGAAGACGCAGGTTCAAAGAAGACTCAAGCGTGTTTTGGACAAAGAATATGCATCGCCCCATTCATGCAGAAAAACGTCACCCGGCTCAGGGAAAAGAATTACTGAACTCCATGCTGGATTCCTGGAGGGGTGTGCTGCAGTTTTTGTTTCTGCTTACATGGATGATCGTCACTGGGGGCTAAATGGCAGGTCTTCGAAGATTGGCCAACTTTGTTCTTGCTTCTATGTCTCGAGGAACCAACCTGACAGTACATCTTACCACTCGGCTCACCATAAAATGTTGAAGAACCCACCTTTAATGCCAAACGAGCAGATGGTAAGGTGGCTGGAAGATTAGGGGATATAATTTTCTACAAAGCTTACCAAGATCGGGCTCTCCTCCTTGATAAAAAAACAAGCATAGGCCTAAGAGCCGCTTCATTATGAGGCGATTTTTGCGAGTTTTTTTTTGTTTTTTTTGTGGCATGTTAGTAGTGCGTTAGTATCCATATTCTCCTCCCTTGGTGGCGCTATTAAATTTCTAACGCGTTAGCAGCTCTACAAACAGACATTAGTAGCGCTGCTAAATTTCCAACGCACGTCATTGGTTCTTCAAACGGACATTAGTGGCACTGCTAAAGAAAAAAAGTAATTTAACAGTGCCACCTATGTTTGTCTGTGGCTATGGACGAACCACCCTGGCCTTCTGCAGTGTTACTTTTTGTGGTCATGGCTGTGTGTGAAAGCCTCCTTTAATCTTCAGTATTTTCCATCGGTAGTGCTACTAAGTCGCGATTTGAAAGTGGTCCTGTCTGAAGGGGCTCTAAACCGCCGCCAGTCTACAACAGTCTGTGTAATTCATGAGCAAGGGCATGATGTTTTATGCCTACCCCCATATCACCGCGATTTCAACCCAGTTGAGCTTATGTGAACCGAGATTAAAGGAAAAGTGGCAAAAGACGGCAAAAATTTCACGTTACATGAAACATTTAACCCGACTGAGGCAGCCATTCAAAGAAATACCTTTCGGTGGAATTTTGAAGAATACATACTTTTCAGTGACAAAACACAACCGTGTCTTGCTCCAAATGTGATCTCAAACCAATCTGTGAGTCATTCTTGAGTTCGCACAGCACTCAAGCTGTTCGCATAGATGGCCTTGTATATGGATAGCATCATGAATGAGGCAAACCCGAACCCAGAAGCACTGAATGAACTATTGTTTGCCGACAAACGGGCCCTTGCACACGAGAAAGAGGAACTTCCCCAGGAACACACCAATAGCCTAAATACCACAGGTGAACAGTACGGCATAGAGATCAATGCTGACAAGTCAGAGGTAATGAAAGTTTGCAGAAGACCAGGCAACCTTAACATAAACATAGGTGATGCAAAACTGACACAAGTAAACCAGTAAAAATACCTCGGAAGTATTCTCACTGGAGATGGAAGGCTTAACAGAGCCATTGAGACCAGAGTGCAAAAAGACAATATCAGCAACCAACTCACCCCACTCTTGAAACACCCAAGAATCCCAACGGAAACAAAAGCTAAGATGATAAATTTGATTTTCATTCCCACACTCACTTACCAATGTCAGACCTGACACTGACCAAACCTTTAGAGAGCAATTAGATCACAACCTGCGAGATGGGCTGCTTATGAAGAGCCGTCAGCAAGACCAGATGCGACAGGATCAGAAATACAAAGATCAGAAAAATGGTGGGAACAACACCAGTGGACCAGCACATACAGCAGCAAAGGGTAAAATGGTTTGGACACCTCTTGTGAATGCCGATCTACCAGCCGGCCCATCGTGCATACAACATGCGATTCTCTGGATACAAGGCCCGAGGAAGACATGACAAGTGGCATCAAAGAAGCTCTGATGACTCACAGCATTACGCCAAGACAGACTTCCCAAGCTGGCTGCAGACGGAAAACTCTTTCTTCCTGGGACACCCTCGAGGACACAAGCAGAATGAAAAACAACAACAACAACAACAGTACTATTCAGTTAAGACAAATTGATGCAGAATTGAATTGAATGCAAAATGTGGGAGGTCCGCCCACAAGTAGCAGAGTTAATAATGAAAAGGAGTGTAACAACATTTTTGTGATGACAATAACAGTTTTATGTTTACTTAATACGGATATAGTGGAAGACTTCATTATTTTTTTTCAATTCATTTCATTCTCCTCAGATGACATTTGAAGGCAAGAGTGGCCTGGTCCGTTTTGATCCTGGAGGTCAAAGAATTGATTTCAGTGTGGACGTTCAGGAAGTAACAATGTACAGAGGAATTTCTACTGTGAGCCTTTCAGAATTCACACACTTGAAACTGATAGACAACAGATGGAACAATTTCATGAAAATATAACAACAGTTTTTTTTGTTTTTTGTTTCGGTCTATTTTAAAAGCAGTATGCTTCAGTGATTCTTTAGCACTGAATGAAGTATGCCAGTTTACTCTTACAGAATCATACTCATAAGATGGTATGTTTTTAAAAGCATAATGTTCAGGAATATGGTACCCTATTCAACCCTCAAAACCAGTTCGAAAAACAGCTGGAAAACAGAGCAGAATGAAAACGTACTGGTTAAATAAAAATGTTTTGAGAAACCTATCACCTATCAGATCACCATCTGTGTGATTTACAGTTCGATATCACAAATGCACGAGGAGCAGTGCGCTCTTAATTTTGTGATGCCAAGGATGCCTGGTCACATGAATCTGTCCTGTAAAGTAAATGTCAGTACATTAATTTCATTCCTGGATGTGTTTGGGTCCCACTGAGCTGAAAAGTGTGCACGCCTTCTTTTTGGGAGTACATAGGGTATTTGATAATGTATTTATTATTGTGATTCTTTTTTGCTTTCTACTCTAGCCAGATTTGGTATTTTAAACACTAAATAAATAATAATTTGACTCACATCGGGGCGAAATTTATGTCCACATGCACACTTGATAACACTAACTGAAGGACGAAAGAGTAAATCTCTCTATTGTAATGCATCAACTGCGTAGAATGTTCACTTTACAAATCTGCTGGCCATGCTTAACAATATTTATCACAAAAACCACTTGCTCTTTCTCCATTTCAAGGCTGGTACTTGGCGCAACAATGGCTATAAGGTCTATGGGGAAGAGCAGGTTTTGGACAAGGCAAGCAGGACTATTGACAACAGAACTCGAATTGTTACTTCAATTGATGTAAGCAGTTAGATATAATCATTCAGGTGGTTGTCACCGATTTCATGACCAGAAGAGGAGAAGAGCATCGGTTGGAATGCTCATGATAATGAACAAGCAGACCAATATTGCATCCTATGAATGTCTTATTAGTTTAGTCAATTAGGATAGCTTTAAAGTGTGTCTGTTTCACTAATTGTATGAATGAAGTCACAAATTCTCTTCTGCTGGTGCAAGAATTTGATTATCCTCCTGTGCTGTGTAAAATTGCAATGCCATGAATAGATGGCTGTTGTCCATAATAAAAAACAAAAACAATAAAACTCATAGGTAGTCAAAATGTGGATCAAAGGTTGAGTTTTTTTATTTTGCTGACAGTGGAAATTGCCAAATGCAGCTGTTAGAAATATCATTTTTATCTTTCTTATCAGGAAGAACCTTATCTCATGACTGCTGAGAAAACTGAGGGAGGGGTACCATTGGTGGGTCGCTACCGCTTTGTGGGTTACTGTTCGGACCTTGCAGAACTGGTAGCTCGCAACGTGGGATATGACTATCATATCCGATTTGTTCTAGATGGGGAGTATGGAAGAAAACAACAAGACGGCACATGGAATGGAGTAATTGGAGAGTTAATAAAGCATGTGCGTAGAGTTAATATTTTTACACTTTCCTAATGTTATATGCCACGTCCTGCACATTTTTAGTATGGCATTTAAGATGCAATGGTCTTTTTGTTGTTTTTTTCTGCGAAGGCTTCCATTGAGTTTTCAATTGCATTTGAAGTCATATTGAGATGAAACTTTTTCTATCAGGCAAAGTCAACCCCCAGTATTTATTAAGGGAATTTGTCATCATTAAAAATGAGATTAGTGGGAACCCTGTAATGCTGGTTCTGACAATAATGGGCTTTATGGTGGAACCTGCTGTAATTGCCATTTGAAGGCAGTTTTTGTACTTGTTTCCTGACAGTCAATTTTGTTCCATGAGTTTTATGTTTTATAAGTTACGTTATGTCTTCAAATGATATTGTTCTGCCCAGGAAGCGGATATTGCCATTGCACCCCTTACGATCACATCAGATAGAGAGAAAGTTCTAGACTTCACAAAGCCATTCATGAGTCTTGGTATTTCTCTTATGATAAAGAAACCGGCAGACACAGATCCTCATGTCTTTTCCTTTATGGAACCACTGTCAGAAGAAATTTGGTTGTGTACGGTAGGCATTTTATTGACATTTTAGTAGTGTTTGGCAGTACTTCATGGAAGCTCACAACAAATACTTACACAGTTATTAAGAATAATTGTTCTGTTACAATTCTCCATAAAGTAGATAAGATCTTTAGTGTCACAGGAACCCCTGCCCTTAAACGGCTACCTTGATCATTGAAGATTTGGCAGAATTAGAATTATCAGAGTTAAATATCTGCTTAGCTGAAATTTGAGAAAGAAGCAAAGCTTAAGTCATACCTTTGAGAATGATACGTACTTGGATCAAATAGTTGTATTAAGATGCACTGAATCCATTAAACTTTAAAACATGCTACATTTTGAGGTTGCAGAAAGACTAATAATCAGTTCCAATAGTAGAAAATGCCATTATATCATATCAATAAAATATCTATTGCATCTTATTGGCAGGTGTTTGCATTTATTGGAGTTAGCGTTGTCTTATTCCTGGTCAGCCGCTTCAGCTCAGAAGAATGGCAACTTGACGCTGATTCTAAGCTTGAGAATGACTTCACCATTGGGAACAGTCTGTGGTTTTCTTTAGGTGCATTCATGCAACAAGGATGTGATGTTTTACCGAAGTAAGACCAATTTAAATACTGTCCTTTATGATTTCGAAAATCGTCCTCAAAAAGCAAGCGCCAACAATGTAAGATTACTGGGTTACGTTTATCATTTCACAACAAAGTTCACTTCATTGCCATGCTCTTTATCTTGGTGGGAATAGGCCTGATTACGAATTCATTCATTGTGCATGTCTTGTGATGTCTAGAGGTATACAGTCAAAAATACATGTGCATTAGTATTAGGAAGGTGAAGATTCTGTTTCATGGTTTGATTATTGCCCATAAACCAAAATCCAGTTTAATTTTACATGAGTTTCTATAACATCAATTTCCTGGAGCCAAATCAAAATATGACATTTAATTAATGTACATACAGGCCATCACATTTTTCTAGGACCAGTGTAATGATTTTACCAAACCATTTGTTCATAGTAATAATAATAATAATGTGTGGGGTAGACATTGCGCCAGCAGGCAGCATATTTTCTGCTCTCACTATTCTGTTTAATTTTCATGTGCCTATACATTTCCTGGATTTAAAATTTACATGATTGGAAAGTGCTAATCATGGAGATTCCGACAATGCATAATTCTTCCAGATTGATTTGGAAATTTTGTGAAAATTGAAAATTTTAGATTCATTCTTCTTTGAAGTTGGTGGAAGGTTGTGAATTGTGTTCCATCTTAAACTGTGTCAGTGAATTTGATCACTTTACTTGGGGGGGCCCAATCCTATCGGGTTTCGGTTGACGGTTAGGCCATCTCCATCCGTTCCACCCAGCGCACTTGGGACCATGAGGATCTAGCAAGCCACCCACAGGTAAAAACGGATCGGATTACGACCAGTCCTGGTGGTTACTGGGCAATAAATCTGTCAACCTGCACCGCCCACTAGACCAAACTTAGTTGCTGAATCGGTAGAGGAATGGAGCCCATGTGTACAACAAAAACAACAATAACAGAGACTGTCAAGAAACAAAGTATTTGATCACATGTATGGCTCAGAGCCCTCAGTGTGTCAGTGTGTAGACAAAACAAACAATGACTTGAGGTATTCAAGATCTGAATTGCTAGGCCTGAAAAAGGACTGTGTTAAGACTGTTTTACCAGCAAATGTTTATTTACAATTAAGGCGATTGGGTATAACAAAAACAAAACCTACAAAGAGGGGAACCAGAGGAGGCAGGAATAGAAAGATCAGAGTGTTAAAATCTGTGAACAGATCTAGAGAAAATGACACGCCTGAACTTGGTACAGAGCTCAAATGTAAACAAAGTGGTGCAAACGTGAATAATCTGATAGTAGTTACATCCAGGGCTCATGATAAAAACACTTTAGTTTGTCTGATCAATGCACGATCTGTCTGTAATAAGGCCACTCTCATGAATGACTATATTCTGGAACTAGATATCGATATTTGCATCATAACTGAAACTTGGCTCACTGGAAATGATGAGGCCGTACTGAGTGAGCTGGTGCCTGTTGGCTACTCAATATTAAATCAAGATCGACAGGGAAGAAGAGGAGGTGGTATTTTGGTCTTGTTCAAAAGTGGTTTACGCATTACGAAGATGGATACACAAACTTTTAGCTCTTTTGAAATTCTCATGATTGATCTCTATTTGAAAAACACACATCACAGAATTGCATGTATCTATCGACCACCGCCCTCCCCCAAACATCGAGTAACAGCCAACCAGTTTATTATTGAATTCCAAGAGTTTGTCTTTGACCAGTCCGTACTGTCTGGGAATTTAATTCTTGCAGGCGATTTCAATCTTCACATGGACTGTCCCAATGACCCAGATGTATCCAAATTTCAAGATTTGCTAGAGTCGACAAACTTGAGACAACTTATCTCCGAGCCAACTCACATCAAAGGGCACATAATTGACTTTGTGATTAATAATATCAACGATAACTCTATCTCAGCCGTTGAAGTAGACAAAAACAGTCCATCAGATCATTTTTATGTATTATTTTCGTTATCATCATCCAAGCCTAGACCAGTTAGTCGCATAGTTTTATCGCGTAACACCAAGAACTTAAACCTTGAGACAGTAAGAGTGACATCTCAGCCATAGGCCTCCTGGAGAAACTTGATGTCACAAATCCCAGACTGGGAGATGTAATAGTTTATGACAGGACGACAATCACGAACAAACAAGTTTAACACTTAACAAAACAACCCATCAGACTCACACATTTATTAAACATAATTATACATATAATAGCGCAATTACATACATTATATTATTGAAATGAACTGCCGTACAACGGCCTTATTCTCACACACACTCTCCCTCGGATCCACAATCCGGTAGTTACTCCTAAAGGCACTTCGGCCTCAGCCTCTCCCCTCAGGGTCTTAATAGCACATTAGTAATTCACTGGCACCGCCGTCTCTCAGTATCACCTTTCTATTGTCATACACCTTAATATTCCACTCGCATCTCCACAGGGCAATAACACATTATTATTTCCATAGCCATCAACATGGCAACAACATAGTATCAGTTCACTAGCCTATCAACATGGCAACAATATAGTATCTCATTCACTCTCATATCTACGTCCCTGTCCGTGGCCTGACTGCCACGACTTTATGTGCCTCTACTGTCCTACACTGACAGCCTCACTTCTGGCCTCTGTGTGGCCTCCGGCCCTATGCTGGCCTATCCCCTGTGCTCATCGAGGTGGCTCTTCGGCCCGTCCCCGACACCTACAAGAATAACATTACATTGGTATAATACCCTACCATTTCTATTCACTCCACCTCTCCTTACAATCCATGAAGCGTACACACACTAGTTCACCTTTCACTCACCACACATCTTACGGTAACACACCTCCATCGGAGTACACACTACTCACTCGCGCTACACATCCATGAACTCACTTTCATCTATCGCTCATGGCGCACATTGCTATATCCAATACCAAGGACTTCCACATTCCTCACATATACTTATTCACATCATGGTAATAGACGAATATAATATAATACATCAATCATAATAATCAATCAACGTTCTACATACCAGTCATTACTGGAAAGACTCTCACTAGTCTTCTCGACTGCTTCCTTTTATGTCCGCCCGATGGGCTCTTATTCACAGGTCCGCTCCTTAGGACCTTCTAACTTGCAGTGATAGTTATACAGCGCTTTCGCCTCCTTCAGACCCCCCCCCACTACTCACAACAGCACGCTTAACTTGCTGTCTACTGTGAGTCCTTCTTACTCTACACCCGCTCTGTAGCAATCCCCTTAATTGCACTCACTCCACTCGTGACACTTGATATGGCAATATGTGTACAAGAAAAGGTAGAACTTTTCAATAGAGCCCTCAATGAGACCCTAGAGAAACATGCACCTCTGAAACAACGTAAGATCATTCTGCGACCCAACACCAGATGGTACAATGATGAAATTCGACTCGCCAAACATGAAAGGCGTCGTTCTGAAAGAAGATGGAGAAGAACTCATATGGAAATTGATAGACAGAACTATCACGCTGCAAAAACCAGAACCAATAAATTAATACTACAATCCAAAAGAAAACACATTCTCCAAAACATCAATGAGGCAAAACGCGAACCCAAACAACTTTTCAAAATAGTCAAAGGCCTGATGGGACATGATGCAGATCAGAATAGTCTACCATTGCACACTGACCCCCAAGAACTGGCTCGGGATTTTTCAGACTTTTTCGTTAACAAAATTCAAACAATCAGAGACCAATTTGACCAACAAAAGGGAGACGATCATTATACGCCTGGAAAAAGTGATTTAGATGTATTACTTAATGAATTCCAGCCTGTCAATTTGGATGAAACCATGAAATTATTACTATCGTCATCAAACAAAACATGTATGTTAGATGCCATTCCGACTTGGATTCTCAAATCATGTGCTAGAGAACTCGCCCCATCAATAACATCTATTGTGAACAGCAGTTTTCATGAATCCACAGTACCGGTCGCACTAAAACAAGCACTCGTGACCCCTCTTCTCAAAAAGCCCAGCCTCGATCGCAACAACATGAGCAACTATCGACCCGTTTCCAACATTGCTTTCCTTTCTAAAGTCATCGAAAGATTGGTTGCAATGCAATTGAAGGCGCATCTTACCAACAATGACCTCTCTGTGAAATTTCAATCTGCCTACAAAGAGTTTCACTCTACGGAAACTGCCCTCTTGCGAGTCCACAATGACATCATCAGATATGCAGACCAGAAACAATGTGTGGCGCTCATTCTTCTTGACCTCAGCGCTGCATTTGATACGATTGACCAGGCTCTACTCTTAGCGCGACTGAGATCATATTTCAAGATTGGAGGGAAGGCATTAGAATGGATTAAATCTTACCTAACTGACCGATCACAATCAGTTCTCATTCATTCCTCAACATCTGGAAGGGGTGCAATAACATCACCATCAGCACCACTTATCTATGGGGTGCCTCAAGGCTCTGTCTTAGGGCCCATTTTGTTCATCATGTACACATCACCCCTATCAGACATCATCAGCAGTCATGGATTGGATTATCACCTGTACGCTGATGACACCCAAGTGTACATTCCCATCTGCCAAGGTGATGAGCAACAACGGATCCAGGCCATCGAGAACTGCTTACAGGATGTCAAGCAATGGATGTTTGACAATAAACTCAAACTCAATGACAGCAAAACTGAGATAATTTTACTTGGAGCAAAAAATTCGAGATCTAATGTGAAAATTGATAACTTAAATCTTGACGGTACTACCATCAACGTAACATCTGGAGCCATTAAGAACCTTGGCGTCTATTTCGACTCAGACCTGTCCATGAAAACCTATGTTACAAAACTTTGCCAAACAATGCACTTTCACTTGCGGAATATCAGTAAGATCAGAAAATGTATTGATGAAGAGACCGCAAAGATTCTGGTCCAGGCATTTATTGTCAGTCATCTAGATTATTGCAACTTTTTGCTCATTGGTATCCCTGAGGCAACTATTTATAGATTACAAAAGATCCAGAACAAGGCTGCTAGACTTGTTACTTTATCAAAAACATCAGAACATATTCAACCAGTTCTTCAAAACCTTCATTGGTTGCCTGTTAGAGAGCGTATTCGATTTAAGATTTTATGCATTGTGTTTAAATGCCTCAATCAAAGCTCACCAGAATATCTTGCAGAGCTCATTGAAAAATACATCCCACCCAAAAAATTGAGATCAGCAGAAGCAAATTTATTAGTAGTGCCCAGATCAAGAACAATCATGGGAGAAAGAGCTTTTTCAGTGTGTGCACCTAAAATGTGGAATGACTTGACTGATCATGTGAAAGATTCAAACAGCTTGATCCAATTCAAAAGAAAACTTAAAACAGCGTTGTTTACAAAAGCGTATACGCAGGATATGTAACATTCTTGAGACAGTGATTAGGTATAGGTTGATGAAAATGTGTGTTGTGTGACTGAGAGAACTGTTAAGCGCTTTAGAGCACTCTTCTGTGGAATCAGGCGCTATAGAAATGACTTATTATTATTATTATTACACCTTGGGCTGATGCCCTTGAGAAACAAAGATCTTAAGTCTTTGAAGAACGGGGGAAGCTCTGATCTAAGCAGTATGCTCGAACTTAGTACATGTAGTTGTTTTTGTTTTGTTTAAATGAATTAAAAATTAAATTTAGTTCAGTATTATATTGTCTGCAATGGAGCTCAGGGATTTGGCTTATTTTTAAAGATTTCTTATAGAATTGATTTTTTTTAGATGCGTAAAACTCTGTCCTACTTATGACACCATGGGGTTTAGTGGCATTTAGTGGAGAATTGGATTCTTAAAAAGTTTGCGAAAGAAATCTGCAGCCTCACAGTAAATTTTTCTTCTATTTAATTACTTTTCAAGACAGTTTAAATGTAAAATGGCTCTGTAAGAACCTTTCTCCATTTCATTTCATTTTCGAAGTTTTTATGAGGGCACGTTCAGGCTAGTTTTCAAAAAGTCATTGCCTTCAATTTACTAAATTATCATAGTAAATTCTTCACATTTTCTCAACTGTGGAAATATAATATTATGCTATGAAGTTTTTGTTTTTTCAAGAACGAAAACCATGAGTTTTTTCTCCCTGAGATTGTGAATGGACACTTCGTGATCTGCAATAATGCTTTCACTATTTTTCCTGCAAATAATAAATAAGTGGCAGGAGTAAAAAATAATATTTGGTCGATTGACTGCCAAGTAGTAACTTGTCTCTTCCAGGTCGGTTTCCGGTCGCATTGTCACAAGTGTGTGGTGGTTCTTTACGCTTATTATCATATCTTCGTATACGGCAAACCTGGCAGCTTTCTTGACAACAATGAGAATGAGTGGAAGTATACGCTCAGCTGAAGACTTGGTCAAACAAACTGTGATCAAATATGGAACTTACAAAGGAGGAAGCACTTTCATGTTTTTCAATGTAAGTAACCATGAAAATATTTGAGAACAAAACAAAATTTTGATCAAAAGAATTTTTGACACTCTGTAAAGTTATCAAGAGAGTTTGTGAAGAAAGTTCATGAAAAAAGTTTATGAAAGGAAAATGTGTAATGTTGTCTACATTTAAGAATTGTCAAAAAAAAAAAAAAAACTAATTTAAAGTTATATAAATTTCCCTGTGAGAGAATTTAGATATTTTCCAACGTGCACAAAGTTTCAAGCAATTTGGATGAATGTCTAAGAAGCCTGTTGATATTGAAATTACCCTATATTGAAATCCAAAATTAAAGATGGTGTCAGTTGCCATGGAGTTGATGTGTGATTTTTTTCCCCCATTATTTTCCTCAAATTTGGCCATGCTGAATTGAGTGTTACAGAGCAAATTGTCTATCTGGAGTAGTTTCCAAAATCACCCCCCCCCCCCCCCCCCGGCACCTTAATTTTGCAAATGGCAATTAATTGAACAGAAAAATGGGCAAGCAGACTTGCAGGTCAACCCCACAGTGACCATCTAGATCCTGTGAATGATTCTTGTACTACATTTGGAATCTTTAGGTCAAATGATCTGATTGTGTTTACAGGTAATGTGCAGACAAATCACAGACAAAACATGGCATTTTAATGGCAAAAAGAAAATGTTATGTGTTGCAAAGCCTCACATAAGAAATAATAAGAAATAATACAATGAAATGTCAAGGATAAGGGAAGACACACGAAGCTTTTGGTACGTTTACTTTTATCAAGAGAAAAAATGTGACAGAGTGGAAAATTGAACCAATAAAAGAATTGAACAAAGAAGAAAAAATTTTAGAATGTAAAAACCAATATGAGTACTTAGCTGTGGGTCCCGATTTGGATTTTCGGAGCCTTGGTGCAACCCCACAGATTTTCTTTGGTTTGTATTATAAGTCAAAATCATAGATATGACTTCCTTATATGAAAACATTGTATGATTCTTAAAATCATGTATGTAGATCTGTTAAGAACATAATGCTTTATTTTGCTTTATGCCTGGCATTCTCTGTAACCATGTGTGGAAGACATGACAGGAGGTGTGACTGAACACGAAAAACATTTTAATTTGCCAAATAGTTTGCTCTACTACCATTTAATTTAGCAGCTTGAAAAAAAAATGTGCTTATTTTATGTGGAGAATGAGAATGTCTTGGTCCTGTAGAAAAAATGATTCCCAGCTGACACAAGCTCTACCATAATTATTCCTTCCTTTTTTATCTTCTTCAGCAAACGACAGTTTCACTTTATCAGAGAATGTGGTCCTTCATGACTTCTCAACCAGATGTTTTTGTCGAAGACAATGACGAGGGAATTAGTCGTGTGCGTTCAAGCAAGGGCCAGTACGTCTATCTCATAGAGTCAACACTGAATGAATACTTCAGTTCAAGGTATGCATCAGGTTATACTGCATATCACTTGGCCTTCTTAACCCTTGTCCCACGCTGAGTGAACTCGACCATGTAATGCCCCGTGCGGGGATAGCCAGCGGCCAGTTAGCTGATCGTTTGCGTGTTGCCGATAACCTCGGTGGTCGGGTCAATCAAGTCCTTGTGAACACGTCCAGTAACAACAATAGTGGTGGATAAATCTAAGTGACCCCTATGATATTTGGATAAAGTACTAGTGATGATATGCATTAAGTTTTATTGTTAAATGGGAGGCCCAAAATCAAGAATTTTCTGCATTAACATACCGTTTAACACACGTTTTATCATTTTCCCAAGACCTCTGCGCTTTTCCTGTCCCTAAGTCAGGCCATTCAGGTGAACAAATTATTTTTTAAGCCAGGCAATTAATTTACTAACCACATGTATCGTGGCATTGCTTTCTCCCTCCTCTACTATGTAAAACTTCCACGTACTGTATTGTTAGTTTAAGCGAGAGATGTAATTTCCAGGTTTAATCAAAGCAACACAATATCTCTCTAATTACCACATCAAATAAAGACAATGACCAACCACAAAGTCAGTCATTTTCTCCCAGTTTTCCCTGATTGTTCCCCTACAGACAGATGCCCTTATGCAGCATGCCCTAGTATTACATCAGAATTCATTTTACAGACAAAGAATAGTGCCTCTAATATGCACATGGCCTCTTTCTTCCCATTTCACATGTAGATGACAACCAGCATCAAAGTAATAGTTTCCCCAAGATTTTCCCCAGTTCGAACTTCAGATCGTTAGTACTATTACATGAGTGTGATGAATAGTTATGAATAGTTGCGTCGTTATAAACGTAATCGGACGATGCCATTTTGTTAGTAGGGGTGACAGGATAGATAAACATGCGAAAATAGTGTGGAAATAAAAAAACATGAAAAAAACGCTAGTCGCGGCAACCGAATAAACAAAACACAAGAAGCAGCGCTGCCATACAATATATTGGCCTCCCGCTGGACCCGGTTTGCAGTTCGTAGGCCACAATATTGGCCTCGCGTGTCTCGCGTGATGCGCGGGGAGGCCAATATAGTGGCCTCCCGCAGGACACGATTAATTGTCTTTAAAAAATACTCTTTATACTCTAGGTCAGTGAATGTGCAGTTTAGAGAATATAGATTTATACTGAACTCACTTCATAATAGACAATTTATTATGATGATCTAATGAGTGGGACCAGTGCTCTTATAAGTCATACCCACCCTGACAAGTCAAACAGTCTAATGTTTACCTCAACTTGCCAAATCTCATGTTGTTGGACACATTATTGAAACAGGAAGGTATGGGACGGTCCCGAACATTGTGAATAATCTTTAAATGTGTGGCCACTAATTACCATTTCAAATAGCGCGAAAGAACCAAGGACTGTTTGTCAGATGTTGGGAAGTGAAATGCCTAACACTTCCACCTCAGTTAAACTAACGTTATAGTTTCAGTTCCAACAGTATTGTTTTCTTGATGACAACCCAATGACCAGCTATGAATAGGTAGTCCAAACTGATTTTTACTTTTTTATCTTATCTCACCACTTATTGTCAAATCTGATGGAGCTTGTTTTTTCCAAGAATTTTGATACCAAATTTATTATTCTGGCTTAAAACGCTTTGAAAGTTATGACATTTTCAAAGCGAAAAAAACACCCTGAATTTGCTACCTTTTGCAGATTGCATGTAAGTCCAATTTTGACCGCCCATAAAATGGCAGTTTAATTAGTCACAGCATTAAAAATTCTGTTTCCAAGTCAAGGGGGTGTACACTACTCTAAATTTTTTTTCGAGGGGTACAAATATAATACAAGCATCTCATTTTACCTTTTTTAGTCATCAAACTTCATCCAAGGTCAGTTTTTTGTGAACTCTTGGAAGGGAGACAAAACTAATGTTTTTGTTTTTTTTAAATTGAAAAGGAGGTCAACCATGTCACCATTGACTTACTGAGTGTCTGACAAAGGTGATGAAATGAAACATTGGGTGGGTCTATAAAAACTGTCGGCACTTTGCACCAAAACATGCCCCCTGTCTGATCTTGGCATACCCTTATAATATGAAGGCTAAGGTTAATTTGCGTATAATTTTGATCCTGATCGATTAAAGTTTCTGCCAGTTTCTTGGTCAACAAACTTTTCAACAAATGATTTTTAAAGGAATTTCAACTTAAAATACGATGAAAAATACATTGAATTAAACCTCATTTATCTCCCTTTCTGAATGAGTTATTTTCAAACGTGTGCTACATTGGCGCGACGCTCTCTGATCCTTTGTGATGAGGGGGTCAAATCGGTACATGCGGCTCAGGGAAAACATGTCAAAATTGTGTCTTGTTCAAGCAATAAAAACACACAGCTACATACATTATACAATACAAAAGATAGTGTATTTTGACAGAGGAAGAACTAAACTTTATTTTGATATAGGATGCATGCCGCTTTACAGAAACACACAGCAGTAATAGCTTTCTGGTGTTGGCCTAAAATTATGCCAAAACGGGATTTCGCCCCTAAAGCGGGGGAGTTTGGACTAACTACTATGAGAATAACCATAATTTACACACAGACAGGCAGACAGGTAAGGGACAGTCAGGGAGGCAGGCAGGCAGGCAGACAAGCTGGAGACAGGCAGTCAGGCAAGAAAGCAGGTAGACAAGTACGAGACAGGCAGGCTGACATTCAGGCAGACTTGGAAAACCATTGTGGAATTTAGAATACATAAACCTTCATACTTTGTGATTCGTTGTCATTAGTTCACCTAGTAATGATCACAGAAATCGCTTGTCTCATCTCCATTTTATTGGAGGATCAAATGAAATTCTAGGTGAATGGGTTGCTATCCTTGTGCGCTTCTTTGTCTTTTCCTATACAAATGTATGCGGTCTAATCAATAGGATTATTGTATAGATGAATGGGTACTTCTCAGTCTTAACATCTATTTGAATCATATCATTCAAAATGCGACTTGTCCTGAGTAGTATTTTCATTTGTGTTTATTTCTCTGTTTCATGGCAGGCTACCATGTAATACCATGAAGGCAGGCAGCAATCTGGACTCCAAAGGCTATGGCATTGCGACGCCCATGGGATCTGACATAAGGTGAATCATATCCATAAAACTGTATTCATCTTTTCCAGTTTTCAAAGGAACTTAGCAATGATATTTGATTTACATAGTACAGTATTCTTACGACTGTATGAAATCATACAAATCTGTACCTATTTTAATTTATTAAGCTAAAATTAAACTTGAACAGCTCAGATGAACATGAACAGTAGTTATTCTATAAAATCTAGGATTGAACAATGCACTTTTTAGCATTTTCTTTCCATTATGGTAAGTGAATAAAGGTATGTTACTTGCAATATTGTTTACATACATATCAGCTAAATAAACTCTCTGAAGCGAGTGAAGTATTCTGTATTTTCTTGCTTGATTCTTTATTTCCTGTTAAATAATACAACAAAAGTGATCATCATTACAATATATTTCAGAGACAAACTAACATTAAGCATACTGCAACTGCGTGAAGATGGTGTCTTGGATGAGCTTAAGAAAAAATGGTGGATTGAAAAATCCCAGTGTCCCATAGAAGTTTCCACAAAGGTATGGGATTGATTATCTCAAATCATTTATCAGATTATAAATTCTACCTCATGACAGCCTGACTTGTTGATTGATTTATCGCCTTATGTTCTGAGCCAAATATAATATTACATAGAGGAGCATAGTAATGAGCATTGATGTAGAACTGACACGTGAACCAAGTGTAATCTTAGTAAAATAGGAAAACAAAAGGAAACGTGTTTCATCTCATAAGAGCAAGGCTGTCCTTCGGGAATAGTGTTTGTCCAAACTTTTACCATGTCGCCTTTAAAGCCATCAGTCAAGTAAAAACACACTTTTTATCATTTTATATAATCCTGCAACTCACAATGCTGCAAGACAATAAAAAAAAAATAAAGATTTTAATTCATTACTATAGTTTGAATTAAAAGCTCCCCCTCACAAAAAAAACACCCTATTAAACTTTTCATACTCTGAGGGCAACCCACTTGCAAGCATACGTAAATTCTTTGTCAAACAAGGCTTTCTGTTGTAAAATGGGGGCAAAGGAAGAAAAATCATTGTTAAATTCCTATGCTTGGGATCCTTACTTAGTTTTAACACTAGAAAAATATTAACATTTTCTTTTTTTATGATTATGCAATGAAACCATCATATTTAGGAGTTAATTTGTAAGCCTAAGGAAACAATTCTTGTAGTCTATTCTCACAAACCAGCGTCCTGTCACAACTGAACATGGAAATACATTTTTTTTGGATAATAAACTTCATGCACAAGCTGTTGATGGCTTAACGTCAATGTGCGATTCTACATCAAATTGAAATTTAAACACTCTAAAGAGCAGCGGAAAGGACAAATCAAAACAAGTAGGTAGAAGGAAAACAAGCACATGATAGTATGTCTCAAGGTAAAATACCAGCGAAAAGAAATGTTTTCAAACAATGCTGTGGATGTGCATAATATCTCGAGTAGTTATGCTGAGTTAATGAAATGATTCATTTGGTCATGAAAAATAGTCAAAACGACATTTATTTTTGGATCACAGTACTTGCTTTTTATTACAACTATAAGTGTGTTCAACAATATACTCTTTTACAGTTTCTTTAATATTTGCCTTGATCAATCAAGGCCAAATTTTGCATAGCCCTCTGTTTCAAGTTGCCTTAACCGAGACCTGTTTATTCACACACAAAGTATAACAAATAAATAACAATGAGTGGGACCAGTGCTCTTATAAGTCACACCCACCCTGACAAGTCAAATAGTCTAATGTTTATCTCAACTTGCCAAATCTTATGTTATTGGACACATTATTGAAACAGGAATGTATGGGGCTGCCCCGAATACCATATATTATATAAAAAATACAAAAAACATGGTGAGGCAAAATTCAGAGTTTATACCGTATTCAAAAGAAAGAAGAAATCCAAACAATTCAGATAAATACAATGGCCATGTTTTGTTTTTTTTGCTAATAGAGGATTACAAATCACATCAATTGCACACAACTGAGCATAAACTAAGGCATTCTGGGATCATCAATGAATTTCATGATTTTTACTCATTTTTGCATACCGGTACCTTAAAAACTTTTGTTTTGAACAAACCAAACAAACTTTCAGTTTTCAGATCACATGACAACTGAGCCAAGGTGACATAGACTAAGGAATTCTGTAAATACAAGAAACGTCTGAAACAGTATCAAATTGTGACTATGCCCTGACAGTAGGATCCTGAAGTAAAGAAAATTGCTCTGAGTAGTCCGTGAGCACCTAAATATCATGAACATGAAGCTCAAAAACAAGGTCTTTGAGTTTCTTTGAAGCACCCCCCTGAAACTCACCTGTGCATCTTTGGGTGTAAAAATCATTATACTCAAGAGTTGGCAGAATGAACTGCCAGGTGGGAATAATTATAAAAACCACAGAAAATGTGTGAGGTCGCAGCAAGACTTGAAGCAAAGTCAAAATATGGCAAAAAGAAAAAGTTGTAGGTAGCAAAAACCTTGCGTAAGAAATAACACCAAAATGATACAATAAAACGCAAAGGAAAACGGAACACAAATCATAAAAACGATACAATAAAATGAGAAGGGAAGTTAAATTTGTTTTTGTCTACCCTTTTCCTTTGCATTTTATTGCATTGATTCAAAGATAAATGTTATTTTGACATAGTATATAGTTACTGTTTCGTTTTGTGAATGGTAGACCATGGTGCACCAACTTGAACATGTGTCAAATGCAGTTTCCCATGCATATTAGAATTTAGTGCACTAGGGCATACTGTTCCTGTTCAGGAAGGCTACACGAAACTGAACACTTAGACCTGGAAGACATAATAATGTTTAATAGCAATACAGGTCAAACGTGGCTGCAAAAGTGAGCACTCTACTTAAAAATTGTTAATCAAACAAAATTAAAAAAACAAAAAACTACTACCATATGGATGAAATGTACAAAGAGCACCACCTCAGACTGAAAGGAACTTGCACAAAAAGTTTGATTTGTATAGGTGCAGAGATGCCTGCATACAGTTGGTCAGAAAAACAGCAAGTTTTGTTGTCATTGTTGTTTTGTATATGAGACTAATCAGCATTAAAAAGAAGAATTATTAAGTCTTTTGCCCCGCTGTACATTTGTCTGCTGATATGCAATGTTTGCACTGGATTTCAAAATATGAACAGGGTTAATTAACATATTGAACTTGCACCTATCCCAGGATACAGATAATTCCCTGACGTTGTCGAAAGTTGCTGGTATCTTTTACATTCTAGTGGCAGGCCTTGCCTTGTCGGTGTTTTCAGTGATACTTGAATTTCTTTACAAAACAAAAGTGGATTCACGAAAACAAAATGTAAGTATTGTTTAACATGTGTGCCTTGCCAATTTTGGGGAAAATGTTGCAAACAATGACATGACATATATGTGTTACTATTCTTTCAGCTTAGTCAATATCTTGTAATTTGGGAGTGGAACATTCTTTTAAATGAAACATCATATTCTTGTGACTTCATGAGAATTTACAAAAATTGTTTTACTGTACAAATCAGCTAGGTGTTTTAACTGACACATAAATGAGGGAAAAGGCAACAATTATTATGGAAGTACTTGTGTTTCCAGTTAGCTTGCTCCATCATATTAATACTTATGGCCTCTTTGCTACCGCAGGTGTCGTTCGGTTCAGAGGCAAGGTCTAAATTTCGACTTTCCATCAGTGGTCATTCAGAGGAAGACCCGAATGAACAAAGAACCCCTTTACGCTCTACAACTAGTACTGTGAGTTTAACTGTTTTCATTGTTTTCGTGTGTTTTGAAGAACTTTCCAATCGACTGTTGTAAAATGTAAGTGCCAGGCAGATATAAATGAAAAAGGAATATCCACCAGAAAAACATGATCCGAAAAAAATTAGAAAGCAAATGGAATGAATTTATATTGAGAACCAGCATGGTGCTTTTCGAAAAGAAATTTAAGATTTCCGTTTGAAACAAGAATAACGTCAGTGTAGCGTCCCACTAGTTGAACGATCGATATTTTCTCACCCCCCCCCCCCCCCGCTTGGCGAGTCTCACTCGGCGACCTTCCTCCCCCCTCTCGCCAGCAAGGCCGGTATTTCTCTTTGATGTGGCTTGTTTGTTTCACTGTAGAAAATCTAGAAGGTCTGGAAGGAACTGCAGTATCCGAGATTACGCTAGGTCGACCTTGAGTGATGTAATTCTGTGACGTGTCTGTGTACGATTGGGTGGCTTGTATGTGTCCCGAACGATCTAGGTTTGTCTCGTGCTTATGGGGCGGTTAAGCCGCTTCCTGAACGTTCCTGGACAGAATATATATAAGGAGGGCCAGGCGAGTAGGAGTGGTGCAAATCGTGGGTGAAAATCGTAAGGTGCAAATCGTAGGTGTGTAAATCCAGTTGTAGTAGAAGTGTAAGTGCCTTCCCTGATAGGTGTAAGTAACTTGTGGATATCAGCTTTTGTTTACAGTTATTAAACGTTAGTATTAATTGTTCATCGGATCCTGTTATTTATTTCTACAACAGTTCGAGACAGTTTCGTTTTTTAAGGGGTAGACGATCAGTTCATCTGACTCTCCCCATTATAACGTGCTGAAATTTGCATCAACTGTTACAGTCAGTCATGAAATAAATTAAACAGTTATTATTTTATAGTTTCTATCAAAACCATTCATATGAAGGAGGGTTAAATGGCT
Source organism: Onchidella celtica (assembly GCA_963931925.1). Taxonomy (NCBI): domain Eukaryota; kingdom Metazoa; phylum Mollusca; class Gastropoda; order Systellommatophora; family Onchidiidae; genus Onchidella; species Onchidella celtica. Next base: position 25,648,159 of record OZ007573.1, on the reverse strand, counting down.
TAGTAGTGTGAAAATCGGAGTTTACAGAAGAGAATAGATTGCAAAGACAATAATTTTCACGGCAAAATGGCAAAATTCCGTGCACACCGAGAATTTAGTTCAATGAACGATACGTCATGATGTTCCATTTGTAAGATGTCACCTAATTCCTCTCATGAACTTGAGTTCAATTACTAGGGCATTTTGCAGATTATTCCTTGTTAACACCTAATTGTATGATTTATAGAGCCTAATTGACAAAATATTATTTAAAAACCACAGAACTTATCTATGGGGTCACAGCAAGGCTTGAAGCAAAGACAAAATATGGCAAAAAGAAAAAGGTGTATGTTGCAAAACCTCGCATAAAAAGTAATTGGCTATTTTTATTCCTGAAGCAGGTCTCATGACCAAAAGCTTGATTTGTCTTTCCTTTTCCTTTCCCACATGTTTAATGATATCATTTCCAAATTATTTCTTCCTTGAGGCTTTGCAACATACACCGTTTTCTTTTTGCCATATTTATGTAGCCTTTTAGATCCACAAGCATATTTCACTTATTCATGACAAATTTCAGCAAGAGCCATTCGGTTGTTTTCAAGCCTCTTGAGAACAAAGGGATATTCATGTATAATTGTATGTAATAGATGTTAAAGACATTTCCCCAGAACCTTAACAAGCAAAGTAGAATGTTCCAACTTTCAAAACTGAAAATGGTGACATGTAATTTAAGCTAACAGTTTCCAGAATTGCAGGAGAAGATTCAAGGAAAAACAAAAAGTAGTGGGATATCGAGGAGAGATGCAAGAGGCTTTGTGCAAAATATATGAACGAAGCCAGTGAAAGAATTACTCTGTGACAAAAAAAAGTAAATAAATGTTTTCATGTAATGAATGCAAGGGATTTGAAAATGTAGTCAAACGCATGCATATCGTAACGTAAAGAGAATCGAAGGAGAACATAGTGAATTCAAAAAAATTAAAAGAGGAGTGAGACAGGGATGTGTCATGTCACCTGATCTTTTATATAGCGAGATGATCCTTAGGAACTTAGAAGACATCCCCGGCCTTAGAGTAAATGGAGAAAATCTCAACAAACTTAGATATGCAGATGACACAGTTTTAGTGGCAGAATTAGAACAACAACTTCACAGACTTTTGGACACAGTAGTTATAGAAAGTGCAAAAAGGGGCCTGTCTCTCAACGTGAAAAAGACAGAATGTATGGTAGTCTCCAAAAAAACAATCAAAATGAAATGTTATCTGGTCAGCAAAAGAGAGTAGATCAAACAAGTTACAAAATTCAAATATCTAGGCTATTTGATAACATCATAAGTGAAATAAGAAAAAGAATAATAATGGCCGAAGATTCATTCCAAAAATGAGACCAGTATTAATGAACAGAAATCTATCAACGACCACTAAAATCAGAGTCTTGAAAACATATGTGTGGTCAGTGCCTTTGTACGGACGTGAATGTTGGACAATGAACAAAGAAATAGAGAGGAAACTGCAAGCAGCAGAGATGTGGGCTTATTAGTAGAATATTGAGAATATCATGAATGGAGAAAAAACTAAATGAGTAAGTATTGAGAGACTCTAATCTGAAAAGATCATTAAATAAAACAATAAGACAGAGGCAACTGAAATTTCCAGGACACTTCTGTCGCCTCAGGAGTCTCGAACATCTAGCAGGCACAGGGAAGATCGAAGGCAGGAAAAGCAGGGGTAGACAGAGAAAAATGTTCATTGAAAGTCTTAATTCATGGGCAACAAATAAACGTCACAACAACAACTGAGATTGGCTGATGTCAGATCTGAGTGGAGAGCCATGATCGCCAATGTCTGTTCCAGACAAGGCAACTGATGATGATGATGATGATATCATAACAGTGTGTTTCTTTATTAGTTCGCCAATAAGTTTCTTTGCTTTCATGTATTTTAGAATCTTATATAACATGTGATGATGATGATGATGAATTGAGTGATTATATTATATAATTTTTCAGTATACAGCTGGGAACACGTCACCAGATGAGGGGACAGCACTCTATAAAACACAGACGCTGGTTTAGAGAACTTTATTCCTGGGGACAAAGTTATTCTCTATGAAAACGGAACTTCCCGTGCTTCTGAAGTTGTAACTCGCGGACATCTTCCAGTTAATTAAAGGACATTTTGCAACTGAAGTGTAGAGAAGGCGCCATGTTTCCCCGGTCGACAATGTTCACAAATTCATTATTAGTCAGCACTCTATAGTGTATTCTCTGTAAACCTGTAATTATATTTCATATTAATTCACTATTCTGCACAGAATTTTACTTCTATCTAATAGCAGTGTGCACGCATAGGTACTTTTTCTCAGTGACTTTACTCACAGACTGTATTATATTGCCTTGGCTACTCATCTCCGTGATTTTCAGTCCTTGAACACGCAGACAAGCTGTCAAAGTTTCAGTGGAATGCTATTTGGCAATATGACAGTTGTGAATTTGAAATCCACGAAAGCCCAGTATAATACATGTATCTGTCTTTCACCTTCTAGTTTCTACTGTTAGTTAATATTCTCATTCTTGTTTCTTGAGATTTTTATGCGCACTGTCACATTTCGATTTTTTTCATGTAATAGATAATGAACTACCTTTTTCAGGTGATTCATGCTTGTTTTGAGATTGTTGCTTTTGTAAAGACAGTCCATGTAGCTGATGACTGTCATGTATACCTAACCCATCCGCACTGTTTTTCATGGCATTAACTCATTGGATTATCCTGCTGAAGTCGGACCCTAAGCCAGATTTTGTGGCTCGGAATTAAAAATTTAATTTACGAAGCTACCGGTTGTTGCAATGAAGAATACTTTCGCATGTGCACGAGGTTGGCTTTCCTGTTCCTTCCGCCAAACCTAAACAGAGAATGGCATGTTGAAATCGGTGTTTTTTATTGTTTTTTTTTATATTTCTGTGTTGTGACATTGTCAAATATGTCGTTATACCTATTATATGATTTTGATCTTAACTCAAAAAGTTTGGGAGATATCTTCATGAAGTTTGAACGGTGAATTTATAATTGGATTACTGTTATTATGTCAAAAGTTGAAAGGATAGGGGTACATAGAAGCAGTATGAGGATGGGGTTAGTTGAAAAATTGAGGTGTGAAAATCTGTTCTTGAATTTTTCATTTCACTTTACTGTACTGTTTGTGTAATAAAAGTGTGCTAAACCATTCTGACAATCCTTTTATCTTATTCTGCATTCAATTTCCAACAAATTGATATGTATTTGTGTAGTCTAGCTCTATCCACAATAAACTTGTGTATGATTTACGAATTATGTGGAATTTTGTTTGTCACAAATTACCTGGGTTCCAACTGTAAAATTCTGCGGGGGAGTCAATGAGTTAAATCATCAAGAGACTCTTTTCATTGATGTGGGATATTCATTTTTGTTATAATAATAGATGTATGCAATGTGTGCCTGTTAACATGTTTGGGCGTAGACATTGGGAAATTGGTAGCAACGGACATTTATTCGCATACTGTATGAAGTCATGTTTCCAAATGCTTTTCCTTACTGAATAGTATAGTAAAGAATAGAGTTTAGCGCAATTTATTTTGCACTGTTTTGTGATTTTTGGAGTGACGGGTGATAAGATTTCTTTTTTCAATGTTTTTAATCCGTAACTGTGTTAATTGATCTTAGGATCATTCTTTGTAATTACTGCCACAGTTTGTAAGGACATTTCCTTAAACTGTTATTGTGGGGCATGGTTACACCAAAGGCACACATACCGGGTTACACTGTTACACCAGGTATGTCTTGTTTTTCTTTTTATTACAAACAAAATGAACCAGACCCACATAAAATTGTAGATGATTCAAGGATCATTGTACCAAACTGTACATGGGGCATAGGTCTTTGAGATGAAAGTAATTCTACAAGTGAGCTGAACACAGATTATGGAGAAGGTTTTTTTGAATAGCTAAATATTCGCTGCTATTGCTCTACTGAATGAATGGGCCAAGAATGAAAGATTGCAGTGTCAAAAAGCAGACCAAAATTGTTTTGCATATTTGTAATGATTGATAAAGGTACTTTCTTGCAGGGAGGGGGGGGGGGGCAATTGTCTATTGGTCACCTGTCGTCTTAATTAAATAAAACTTTTTCATTATGAATATTGGATTGTAGTGGATGTTTTATGTGTTTTGTTGTTGTCATTCTGTGACATTGCATTTACCTTTGAGTTTGCAGCCATACAGCTGGTGGGATAGGGCACTGATTGAATGCATGTCTTTTGAGAGATAATGATAGTTTGGACACAGTAAAACATGTGGATCAGTGCTAGTTTCATTCAATCACCAGTCAGGATCTCCTTCATGGGAGGGAAGGGGTGGGCATAGAGGTGATATATCTTAAATCTTAGTTGCTGCTGCAATAAATAATGCTTCAAATCTAATTCTAGCATCTAATCACTTTCCCTGGGAAATTAGAAATCTGAGATTTATAAAATAAGTCAGCTTTTAAACGTAGTCCTTCTTTTGTCTAGGTATTACTGTCTGTGTGGGAACATGCAGATTCTTGCAAACTGTTAAATACATATTATTTGACAGAATGGTCACATAACTCAAAACCAGTTAAGTGTATACATGAATTTAGAACAAAACGTTTTATTAATTTATGCAGGAAAGAACCTGGTTTAGCACCGGGGGGAACTGAAAAAAAAAAGGAACTCTGCAACATTATAAGTTGACCAGTCCATTAATTTTGTTTTTTTAATTGTGTTTTTCGTTCTTCCTAAATCCTGTGTTTTTCTTTCTTTAATAAGATACAATATGTATTTGTTTTCTCCCCTTATACAATATGTACTTGTTTTCTCCCCTTTCCATGTCACTTTGTTTGTTCTCTCCCCTGCCCGTCACTGCCACATGAAGTTGCTCGAGAACGTCCCTATTATATTATTCATGCCCTGCGACTCGTGTCAACAGACAACAGACAGAATCACTAATCTGAAGTCCAGTGTCATGCCAAGATGTCCTCCATATAAACAGTGCTGCTGATGTACGACATAAAAATACAGCAACAATGTCAAACAGCTCTTGAGTTAACGAATATTTTTTGTTAGGCCCTGTTCATCCACTGCAAGATGTAGCCCTATGCCAGTGATCTCTATTCTTTTATTTTCTGTCCGTCTTGTCTATGCCTGCCAATCTGTGTGCACAGTATCATCTCTCCATCGTCTAGCTCATAGCATCCTCTTGTTTTCTGTTTCCTTTTCTAAGCCACCATTCAGTGCGACGCCTTGCCCATCTGATATCGTTCATTCTTCCGATATTGCCAACCCATTTCCATTTCTGTTGTAGTATAAATTTCTCAATGTCTAAAGCCCAGGTTTGTTTCTGAGTATCAGCTTTATTTTGAGAATCTTTCTTTCCATTGCTTTTTGGATGGTTCTGAATTTTTTAACTGCTTTGTTAGGGACCAGAGTTTGCAGCCATACAGCTGGTGGGATAGGGCACTGATTGAATGCATGTCTTTTGAGACATAATGACAGTTTGGACACAGTAAAACATGTGGATCAGTGCTAGTTTCATTCAATCACCAAAGTCAGGATCTCCACCATGGGAGGGAAGGGGTGGGCATAGAGGTGACTGGAGTTTCGAATAACTCCAAAGGGGGGTACTCACTTTTTTGTCCATACTTGTCTCTGGTAAATGAATTTTCTCCTGATGGGTAATTTGTGATGTGCTATGGTCTGACTCATGTCTACGTCTTTATTTACAGAGCCATCATCTTTTGTTGATGATTTACACCCTTAGAAGAAAAAGCTATCTGAACCAAAAGATCAGTTCCAGAGATGATTATTTTGAGCAGAAACGAAATGCAGACAATAAGCACATGACTGTGCCCAAAAGATTTTACCACACAGGAAATATTTTACTAGAACTCAACAAATCAAGCAATAAAACACTCAAAATACACTGATTGATCAAAAGTTTATTTTGAGAAATTTGGACTCTCAAACATCATAGCATGTACTATGTTCCTAGAACATGAATGATAATTCTTTTACACATTATGTCTGTCCCATACAATAAAAATTAAACACCTTGTTTCAGGTGACTAAGCACCAGTTGTGCTTTTTATGTTATAATATGGAGATGTTCTTGGATTGTGTGTCAAGAAGTTATTTTTCTGTGATGTTACAAAATAATGTGTCCCTTCATTTTAAATACAAATAAAGTAAATAAGACATAAAGTAACTCTGAAATGGTATAAAATAATACAATAACAGAGTGCACAATAATGATTATAGCCAGCAAAGAGACCATCTAATAATGCAGCAGAGTGATGTCAAGCACAATAGGAAAAATGCACCTGAATAGTCCCCAAGCAGTAAGCACATTATGACTTGTTTCTAATTTAGTTTTTAAATACTAAATTGTTTCGCAATGATTTCTCCCTGCAAAAGGAGAGAGGCGTCTCTTGAAAAGGAAAACATTATCACAATTTGCAAAGTTTCATATATATGTAAATTATGATATGTACACACAGAGGCCTACAGCTTTAGCATGTGAGAGAAATGATCAACCAAATGGATGATTTCAATCATAAGTTCAAGATTGACTGAAAAAAAATTCTAAAGAAAAAACTCCACTATTGTACGATCAAAGAGGCTTCATATTGATTTAGTTATAATCACTAATTTAAAACTCTCTTTCAACTTTTCAGCAGTTTCAAAATGCCACATTGAAATGCAATGAAGATTTTGATAAATCATGTGCAAAAACTATTTACAAAGACATGTTATTCTTCACACGTTATTTCTTCTGTTGGAGAAAATAATGATAATGAAAGAAAATAAGTGTGTTTGATCTGATGAGAAAGAGAACTAGGTCAAATAAAGATGTCACATCTTGATGGTGATTTCATCAAGAATAATTAAAATAGTGAGTCTAAAAGCTGCAACATGTGATTTGTGGTTAAATGTAAGAGGAAATCGGGGAAACAAGAAATTTTGAGGCAAAATGATCACATCTCCTGACCCATGTGGTACTTAAAAAGATAAATCTTGGTTGGCTGTTTGTAAAACTAAGCAATGATATCAAAATAGCTAATTGCAGTCAAATTACAAAAGCAAAAAGTAAAACGCAGGCTGTATCTTCCTCTGTTGTAGGCAACTGAATTTCGGACTAAATAAGGATAACAGTTCTCCGTTCACTAGGGGACATGTGAACTAGCCTTGAATGTATCTGAAAAAGAATGATGAAAAGCAGTAAGCATACAGACACATCTTAATTTTCAAGGCTCTCTATGAAATGTCTTTAAGTTATTAAGCCCATCGATCCAGGGCTGCACCGGGAGACATAAAAAAAATTTGAACGATTGCATTTTGAAATACTAAGTGCAGGTTTCAAATTATCGTAACTTATTTTTGTCGAAGAGCATCGTTTGCATTATGTCCAAACCAGGGGCGAGGATTCCTCATAATCAAATAATCAATGATTAATCTTCGAATATTAATTCTAGAATTACTACGCTTTTCAGATCGAGCCCAACTCCAAGTCCATTTAGTCAGTTCAGCGGTCTATTCTACCTCGCTATTTGCGTTTGTTATAGTCCAACACCCCTCACCGAAAAGCATCTTTATAGGGACCTACACCTTATGAACTGGTCTATGATCAGTGATTAACAAAGATGAAGAAGATTTGACTACACCCAGAAGCTAGCTTGCACATAGCCTGTTTTCGTCGAAGCGGCCCCGCAGAAAGTAGAATAGTGGGGGAAAAAATAGGATTATAATCAGTTTGACCTGATTTTACCTATGCATGGTTTTCACTATGCGGTCGTTTTCATCCTAATCGAAAAGGTAAAGAGTACAGTGAAAGAGTTTGTGTGGATTTTGTTTGGTTAAGGTAATCTAGGAATAATTTACTCTACGCACAGCAAGAGCTATCAAAGCATAATAATATAGTCTAGATCTTGATATGACTGTCATCAAAATCAGCCGTATGTTTCAAGGACACTAAGTCTTGATAGATCGACCAAACCTATATACCGGTACTGCAAAGGCAGATAGCCACTTCTCCGAGATATCTGCGCATTGCTGTGTCACAGAGATGCCACTTAAGCACTTTCTGCCATTTAATGTTAATGGGTCCTTTTCGAGAAACTTTATGAGATGGTAGAATAACAAAATCTCTGGCTAGGAATATGACAATGAAAACTTGCCGTTCAAATTATATTTTAAAAAATTGGCGAAAAATGTGCGTTTATAAGACTGTTAGTATGAATTAATGGTATTTTCAGATTAGTTTAGCTTGTAAATTGCTGCATTCCTGTCCTGTTTGACAAGAATAGTCCGAGTGACCGGGAACTCATTAGATTTTGCAAAGGATAGCATCCGTTTCATTGTTTTAGTCGCATGTATGCATTTCTATGTCAATGTGATGTAGCGAGGCGTCCTAATATAAGGATCTTACTAGTTTAAATTCTGATTACCCTCTGCACTTCGCCCCTGGTCAAAACATAGATTGGTTTCCCGAGAGGCTGCCAGAACATTTAACAATAATTATCTTTCCAGGAATAAGAAATGTTTCGGTTAATATTTCAAACAAACAAAAACGGGTCTGCGAAATCAAGACGGATTAATACGGCAGTTCTATTGCAAATGCAGTAATCATATATAATGGACAGACAAATCTACCTATAATTAAATTAGTTTAAGCTCTGATCACTCTAATGTCTCGCTGGACAGAGACGGAGCGGGAGCGACGGACAGTTTGCAGATTCTTCTCAGCGACATCAGCTCTAGACTCAGCCTCCTCGACCAAAGCCTGGGCCTTGCGGTATTTGTTCATCGTTAGGCTAGCCACATCTTCCTGTAGAGCACAAGGTACCAAACATACTTTAATTAACCAATTTCCATGCTCTTAATTGAAACCACCCCTTTATTAAGTACTGAAACAGCTACTCCTGCATTTATGCAGCTATTCTACAAGTATTATATGACACACTATCCTCAGTTGCAGATAGTTGGGCAACCCTTTTCTTTGATTTACAAATTGTCTTTCATCAAGCATTCAAAACTGTGAACGAAATTTTGATTACTGTTTATCCTGTGCCACATTTTGACAATAAATAAGCAACAACATATACATGTATTCGAAGCCCACAGTTACATCTTCGCTAATGTGCAGCGCTATTCCAGTTTTATCTCATATACCTTGCAAGCCTGATAATAATAATAATAATAAATATTAATAATTAATGGCATTTATATAGCGCATATCCATTAAAATGCTCTATGCGCTTTACAGAAGCAGCATGTCAAACACAAGGCAGAATGGAGCGCCTGCGAAGCGCTTAACACACAACACTGCTTCTTTCTCTCTCCCTGTCTCGCTCACTCTCTCTCTCTACCCCTATCTAAATTGTAACGCGGCCTGTTAGGCACAACTCACAACTCAAATAATACTATCTGAATATTTATTAATAATTATTGTACCGTGATGTGTGCATGTGTTCATTTTCAGCAGAATTGATTAAATTCGTCCACTGGTCAAACAATGAATTTGGCAAATGAGTTGAAAGTAAAATTGAAATGAAACTGTTACAGGTGAATTTATGTGAGGTCAACGAACATCAGGTCATACAACTGCTTTGAACAGAAGAATAAGGAAAAGTGTTCCGCTTTGTCGTAAAGCTTCACCAACACACACAAAGGGAAAAAACGCTTTCTGACAAATATAACTTACAGCCTCATCAATTTGTCTCTTGTATGTCTTGCAGCGGATTACGAGCTGATCATTCAGGCTCTGCAGCTCTGCAAGTTGTTTTCTATCCTCTTCTGTCTGGGTCTGAAGTTCCTTGTAAAAACGCTCTGCCTTGCGCTGGTTGGCGATGGCTTCACGCACACGTCTGGATTCTACTTCGAGTTCTCCCTCAAGGTCACGGACCTATTTAAATCACACAAAGCGTCAGTATGCTCTACAATCATAAGCAAAAAATAATATACAATCATGCACACAATAGATATATTTAATATTTGTGCCTCCATCCACATAATGAAAGAACTAGTCAGTATGTTTGAATTACTGAGGTACTGTTGCCTTTTATTTGCATCCGTAAGAAATGATTGAAATTTATTCTGCCAGTGGTAAAATGGAACTAAAACTATTCCATAATATTATTTTGGATCTAATATTATGTGTTTAAGTGATATCGACCGTCAAGCAGCCGTTGAAAAATGTTCAGAGATTAAGAGAAAGTGAATTGGTAAACAAACGATTTAGTGCATTTCAGTCCACTTACTCTGCTTTGGAGTTTAGCCACCATTCTCTTGCCTTCTCTCTGGGCGAATGCCTCGGCTTCCTCCAAACGGACAGTAATTTCACGAATTTCAATCTCAAGTTGTTTGCGAAGACTCTCGGCATTTTTGTAATTTTCCTGAATAAAGAGAATAAGAGTTTTTGGAGTACAACGTTTTTCAATATTTCAGGATCAGTTTCTGGTCAGTTACTGGCGAATATCATTGAGCTGCTTTAAGAAGTACATATATCTGGAGACATTAACCAGCATATAATTATATAGTCCTAAAAATATGTCATTTATCACAGACTATTTCTAATCGTGAAAAATATAATTAAGTAAAGTCACTTTTCTGTCATCTGAAAACAACCCCTGCTGATCAGGTGTCCTGCAAAACAAAAGAAAATTCTCATCTCATTTTTAAAATTTAATTTACTACAAGAACCAGTTGCTGCGATCAAAGTTCTAATTCATAGGCAGGGTATCGCCAGATCCGCACATCACCTGTTCTTGACGCAGTTCATCAGCAAGGCGGGCATTTTCATTGAGAAGTCTCTCAGCACGCTCTTCAGCTGCCCGTTGATTATTGATGGCGTCGTCCAGATCACTCTGTAAGAAGAGTTATAATACCTTTATAATACAGTTAAATCATATTGTATTTCCAAACAGGAAGGCAACTGAAACCCAGCGAAAGTTGCTTGTTCATAAATGGACAAGGGGAGCATTGTCATTCACCTGAAGTTGATTTTGTGAAGTTGTAAACACTTGGATTATGAGGGGCGGTTTTTTGTTTTTCTTTAGGATGCTTCAAATCACCTTATTTGTTTTGCTGTTCTCTCATATCATGTGGCCGATGAGAAAAGGTTTGCATGACAGATTGCATACCCTGCACTAGCCACCCAAACTTTTTTTTATTTTTACACTATTACTGTACATTCTGCGACAGTGTTAGCCGTACTGTTGTCCACTCTGCTGCTTAGATTTCATGATTAATTGAAACGAAGATGATAATTAACAGGACATCTTATTGTCGTGAACGGTCATAGATTCCCTTCTACCGTACGGCAAATTTTGATATCTAGGCCTACTTACCTGCAAGGCTGCAATATCGCCTTCCAAGCGTTTCCTGTCGTTGCTAAGGGAGGTAACTTGAATTGTCAATTCGCTAACTTTAATGTTGATCTCCTGCAACTCAGTCTCAGCGTTCTTGCGGGCACGTTCAGCCTATTGACCATGAAGTAGACGATATAACAGCATTAGCGTTTCTACACGAAGAGCCAAGAATAAAGAGGGTGCACTTGGTACTCTGACATTAAAAAAGCACCTAGGGAGAAAGGGAACTGAATTCCCATAGTCTCTGCATTAGTCACGACCATGTTTAAACTGGTTTTCTACAATAGCCCCACCCACTTCCATTTAACAATCTGTTAAGTACGTATCTCACAAATTGAGTTTATTGTGTTTGTTTGACGGGAAAAGGGCCACTAAACAGAGACTAAAAAAGAAGAATTATCCATCTTTTTCTTTGAAAAAATCCCTGTGATGTTAGCAACAGATATCTATGTATTCAAAGGTTCTGAAAGACTGCATCCATTTTTCAAACAGTTTTGAAAGATTCTAAATGAAACTTACGGCCTCAAGAAGAGATCTTGCGTCTTCAAGCTCTTGGGCAAGTGCCAGCCTCTTCCTTTCACTGAGAGACAGCTGGTTTTGCAGGTCATCTGCTCTGCGTCGTTCGTCTTCCAATAGTGCCTCTAGCTCCTACAGTCATTAGAAATAATAATAATAATAAATCAGTGACATGTTTAACCCAAAACATATTGAATTAGCTGTTGTTCCCGACGATGCCCTTCACCCCTCTCTGTGCACACACCTCTCTCTCTCTCTCTCTCCCCCTCCCTCTCTCTCCTAGACAGTCTCACATGCGCGTTCTTGTGATGAGCACGCTGTTCCCGTTGATAGAAAAAAGTGCACCGAATTTAACGTTTACAATATTCAGTCACATAAAAACCACAATCGGCCGAGAAAGAATACCATGAACTCGGACGAAATGAATTGAAAAAAAAACATTTAAATATAAGATATATTTCACCAGATATTTTCGTATCAATTACCAATGTTCGCGTCATGATCTAGGTATCAATCATAACCCGTATGCAAATTTTAAGCTTATATTTTCAACGGTTTCAGAATTGCAAATGCAGTGGTCCTCCTAAAACAAAAACCCCAAACGACAACGTAGTAATTAGCGTTGCGCAAGATAAACCTCCTCCCACCCTCCACCAGTCTTGGTGTACCTCTCTCTTTCTCTCCCTAACCCTCCTACTTTCTCTGTCTCTCTGTCTGTCTTTCTCTTTCTCTCTCTCTCTCTCTCTCTCTCTTTCTCTCTCTCTCTCTCTCTCTCTCTCTCTTTCTCTCTCCCTCTCTCTCTCTCTCTCTCTCTCTTAAATACAGACTCCCATGCGCAATTTTGCGCTAAGCACACTGTTTCTGTAAGGGGAAAAGTGCATGGAATTGAAAGCCCTTGTAGGTAAAATCACAATCATAAAAAGGCCTAAAGAGGACACCATGCTAGGACGACATGAATCAGAAAAATACATTAAAAAAATAAAATTGGTTGCCTTAGTATATAAAAATATTGAAGTTTATACAGTTCGCCTCTAGCCAGTACTTTGAGTCAAGCATCGCCAAGTCCTGACATAATATGTAGAATTGATTGATGGTGATTGATGTGTCTGCGAAAACAAAAATTTGTTTATAAATTTTGTCATATTAATAGGAAATATGGATTATGATAAATTACCTTGACTCTGGCTTGAAGACTCTTGATCTGCTTGAGATATTCAGCATTGGCTCTGTTGGCATTGTCTAAAGCTCCCTCTAGTTCACGAATATCTGATTCAAACTTCTTTTTAATGCGGCTAATCTCGGACTTGTAGCGGGTCTCCACCTCGACTAGAGTACGTTGGAGTTCCTCAATCACGCGGGCACTGCTGCGTCTGATAAAGATCAAAATGATTCCTATTAGTGACATTGATGGCATCTCTTTCTGTGAAAGTAACTCATATAGTCAGCGTTGCTCAGAATAAAACTGCTTGGGGGTTTCTAAATATTAGATTTCTTTAGCTGCCAATTTGGAAAAGTCAAGCGTTATTTGTTTCTTTTGCGAAGGAGAAATGTTGGACTTTTCAGCAACTCCACGCTGCCTCCAATGACTGTTTGGTGTATTGTACACACTTCTTCTTCCCTTGATGTGGCAGAAAGTGACTTGACAAATTTTAGGAAAACATCAAATCTAAAATTATGCAACTTGAGCTTGTGTATAAAGCGGCTATATTTTTATTTGTAGGAGCCTACAGTCAAACTGTTTTACCTTTGTGATGAAACAAACAGGCTGGTTGATTTTACAGTGATTTTAAAGTGATGTTTCGTATCCCATAACAGGTTCCCGTACTAAATTTGATACTCCACATCAAACGATCTGAGTATGATTGTAGATGACACATTTTCATAAAAGATTGTTTTGTTTTCTTTTATTTTGTCTTCACTCTCTGAAATTGCGCCAGACAAAACGCTACTTTTAAGCAGTATTATAGGACATCCTAAATATGTAGGCTAGTATACTATGCTCTTCAGAAGGGGTTCCCTTCAATCTTGATAGTTGTAAGTCAAATATTTTAAACGTAATAAAATGATGGACAGTCAGACCAACGCGACTTTTTATATAAACCATGGTCTCTGATCAACAGGCTTTGCATTCAAAATGCTTCACCACAGATTTGTATGTGTCGTTAGTTGTCTGATTGTGAGACTGACCCCACCCTCTCCTATATATCGACACAATAAAACAAAATACATTATGTTATATTATATTATATGCACATATTATATAATTTTTTTTAAAAACTAGCGGGATTCTTAACAAGACCTAGTGCCGCTCACACTGCTAGGATTTGCGCGAAACTTTTCATGTGCCTTCCTTTCGACATAAATAAAGAAAGTGCACCCAAATAGATTGTGAAGGGCGAAAAGTGGCCGTAATTGCTGAGTTTTGTGGATCTACGCATCTCGGCATCAACGTTTCTTTGGTGATTCCTTACCGGTGTCCTTTGTGGGTTGTTGTTTTTTTTACCATTCGAAGAATGGGGCAATTACTAGTATATATATACATAAATTCACCTGATATTTTCCAGTTCCTCATCCTTTTCACGCAGTCTTGCTTCCATGTCCTGTTTAAGTTTCTCAAGAGCAGCGTTAGCATTGGCAAGTTTGTTCTCTGCATCTCTTAGGGCATCCTCTGTGTCCTGTAGAAAAGATGAGACAAAATGAAGTTCGGCAAATTAGGTATATGTTGACATTTTCAAACTGGAATTGAAACATAAATGTAAACCTTGGCATTGCTCAAATCATGGTATCTGACTGCACAGGAGGCAGGCAAACTCTAATATCCTCCTGTAAATGTTGTTTAAGCATAGATTTATTATGTTTTAAGTGGCATATTAAACATACCTTCAGGGCTGCAGCAAGAGAATCCCTCTCGGCTTCCAGCTGAGCCCGCAGAGCTCTTAAATCTGCCAGCTCCCGATTGGCATCTTTCAGGGCTTGGTTAGCCTCACGGAGCTGATCTGAAAACCAGTCCAATTTTCAACAGATGAGATACATGTACATTTGAAACAATTTGACTATTTCCTGGACTAGATTCAAAATTATATACACATATCAAAATTATATAATTAATATTTTATATTTATATATTGACATATATATTGATATGTCTACATATATTTCAATAAAAGCAATCTTCCTCCATTAACAGACCACAGTAACTGGAACCCACCCGAAAGTTGCTTGTTCTCCCTCTGTAAGTTGTCGTTACGTTCAGTGAGCTCAGCATTGGCAACACGCAGCCTGTAGACTTCCTGCTCCAGGTTAGCCTTGTCAGCTCGGAGACCATTGTTTTCTGCAACCAGTTCATCCACGCGCTTCTGAAGGGCAGCGTTTTCATTCTCCAGTTGCCTGTTGTGTTTGGTCAGATCTTGAACAATGATCTGAATCTATTTGTCGAAAGAAAATGTTTAAGAAAATACTTGTAAAAGAACAGACATTTATCTTTGAGTACACTGGAGACCAATATAAGTGGGACACTCAATAAGTGTTAATTTCTTTTTATTTTAGCCCGGAGGGGGGGGGGCATATTGGAGATCGCTGCTTTTATGTTTAGTTCCCACTTACACTTGCATTTACTCATTTCCAACGGCATGGGAGAATACGTCTATCATTGTAGCATCTCGCCCGAGCAGCACCCGCTCAATATCAATGTAAAAACTCTTTCCTTATTTTTCCTTTGCAACTATCAATATTAATTACTAATGCAATTTTGAGTGAAACTCTCACTTAGAATGGCTAAAGGCAGTCCAAGTGGGTATGGTTGTCCAAGGAGTCGAGTCAGTTAGAAATGGTTTGGTTCGATATTTCTAGATTTTACCCAGCTAGTAAATTAAGATTATTTACATTTTCAAGTTCAATGGTGACTTCCTTGAGTTCGTTGATTAGCTTGGCTTTGGCTTTCTCCAGACCACCGTTCTTGACACGCAATTGCTCGCAGGTGTCTTCCAATTCAGTGATGCGGGCTGTCAGCTTACGTCTGAAATAAATTCCAAGTATATGTTTTACCAGAAAAATGAAACAAAGGAAGACTCAGCGCTGTCCCACGAAGGGATTGACTAGACGCATTGCAGAAGGCGGCTTATGTAAGCTAAGACAGAGCTCCACATTTGTAGGTCTTTCTTATTAAAAAAGATCATTAATGTCTTTCGAAAATGGGCCGATTTAATGAACATTTAATTTTTTTTTCTTTAATTTTCTAATTTTGCTGTCATGAAATGGTGTAAGAGCTATTTTGTAATTATTAAGATTTGAAAGATTGATATCTAATGTACCTTGTCTCCTCCAACTCTTCAGTTCGTTGTTGCAGTTCTTTATCGAAGCGAGCTTTCAGAACACTGAACTCATTGTTGACCTTGCTGAGCTGTGCTCTTAGGTTATTATTTGCCTCAGATTCCTCTTCATAACGAGCGTTGAGACTGTCAAAGTCACTCTGAAGTCCAGCCAGCTGAACTTGGAGGTTTTGTCTTTGCTGGAATATAATGTTATACATTAAGCAGATGGGTCACATAAAAGGCACTGATATTATGACATACTCTGGGGTGCTTCAGATTCTGAAGAGCTCAACAGAGCTTTTAGGCTGTGGTTGTATAAGCTCCACTCATAATATTCTAAATACCAGAGAAATATGGTAAAGGCGCGGCTATAGTCTGACACTTAAGTCTGAATAACAATCTGTGTCGACTACCTGATTTAGGCTGATTGAGTCATTACAGTCACTGAAGTTTAATCTTCTGCAAAGGCACGATTAAACGTACATGAACTCCGGTATATTGGATAGAAACATCGACAATCTCGTTTCTTGACAATATTGCCTTAGAATGAATCTGACTTGTATTGTAAGGGCACCTGGGCTACTCCACAGGGTCATGTCTGACGAATCTTCGATTACTTACTGTGTAGTGCTAAAGTCTTCTCATGAATAAATGGAAATAAATATTATGTTATTGATGATTGCACCAGTGAAATTACTTACCCTAGATTCATCATCAAGATTCCTCTTGAGATCATCGTTCTGACTTTGTAGCTGCGATTTGGCTTTAGCCAGGGCAGCATTACTAGAGTCAAGCTCTTGCACCTAAGGATGGCAATAAAAGACCACAACTCAGACTCCACGACCATTCAATTTAGATGAAAATATTCGTTGTACGGACAAAATCACGAAAACAATTTTGTACGGATGCTGTCTTACGAACTCATACAGATTTAATCGATGTCACCAAGAATCAAAATTAAATGTTTCCATTGAATTTCACATGTTATTGTTGGTCAATTATATGTTTCACTACAAGTTTCTTACCTGATGTTGCAGGTCGAAATTCTCCTGAGTAAGTCTAGCCTTCAGAGAATTCAGGTCGTTGAGTTGGCGGGCATAGTCATCAACCTGACCCTTGAGGCGGACATTGGCCTGCTCAGAGGCATCCAATTTGCTTTCAGCAGAAGCCTGTAGAGAAACAAGAAATTAGGCTGATCTTTCAAGGGACATAAAATCTACTTTGTCTGAGACCACTAAAACAATACAATCATATATCGGCTGATGTATCGCAACGCCCATTGCAATATTGCTTGACTCATTTCCATCGCACATGTCTTCAAAGCCTTTGTAGTGCCTCTTTTTCTACCCCAAAAATAGACAATGGATGTAAAATCCCAACCAGGTGCAAGGTCGAAAAGAATTACAGTATGTTCTGCTAGTCAGCTTTGTTGTGACTGTATCGGTAACAGAGCATTACATGGAGAATCATGTGACCCATGGGCATTCCAGCTGTTGTTTCACACCCTTTGACAAATCTTAAGATTAAAAAAAAAAATAGTGCGCCGGGGACAGGTGGTAATGGAAACAGTTGATATAAAATAGTAAATTATGCCGTTATGGAAAAAGAAAAAGAAGTAACCACCCCCCCCCCCCAGATGGTCGTGCATTATGTCTAGATAACCAAACTGCAATTGTTAGTGTGCGAGTCCACCAAAGAATTTAACTGTCCCAGAACCCGCAAGCTGGCTCCCCACATCAGATCCGCGTCATTACTTAAAGCTCGTGGCGGCCACGTTGAAGTCGGCGGAGCTGCCCACAATGCTAGTTGTTCTATGTTATATTAGTGGTTGTTGTTAGGGGTGCCTGATATTTTACACTATAAAAGTCATTGCTGAACAATGGAAACAACTCAGTATTTTCTCTGTTTGGCTTTGTAATTAGAATACACGCCCCTGGCAACATTCATAATATTATAATGCCAGGTGTATAAAAGCTTGCCCAGAGTAGTAGGGGTGGGAGAGTCTAAAACTAGACCACTGCCAAAATAAGTCGTTTATTGGATTAACATTTTCAGTTTTCATCTCACAGCAGAACAATACAAAAAAAAACAACAAAAGAACGAGTGAATCAAGGCTGATAAGTGCCTAACATCAAGAAAGAAATGTAGACAGTTAAAATGAGATAGAAGGAAATAAATTAAAAACGCTTAAATCATAGTTTGTGTAGAGTAGCCATATTTGTTCATTTACCCAAAATAAACAAAATCCTGTGGGATGGAAGAATAGATATAGGGGGAGGAAAATCAACACGTCGTTGAGAATTTGAAAGAAAATCGAAACACCCCCATCAATTCCATCCCTTCACCCCTCAAACACAGTGTACACTTTCATGTGTTGAAAAAGAGCACAGCCTTCATGCACTTGTGGTGAATAGAATTACATCCCTCCTATAAAACATGGCGGCCCGTTGCGTCATCGGATGACATGATTTTCGCCTCTTAAAACTAGTTGGCTAAGTACTTGGTATCCACACTATCTTAATTTCCAGAAATTAATGTTTTCTGCTGATTTACTTCATATACACTCTTGCACCACGTTGTGGTGTGTCTGTGACGAGATTTGGGTGGGGACAAGATTGTATTCCGAGAAAATACTTGACGTTAGATAGGTTGGTGAAGTAAGCTTAGGCGTAACTTTCAGGGAAGAAAAGTCGGACTGAGGAACAATCCCAATTGGTGTAGCTATAGATTTTAACTAAATATTGCTTGATATGCTGTAAATCCTGCTTTTCAAACTCCCTAAAGGACTTCAGATTGACACATCCCCCACACACCTGCTTATGTTTGAGGTCAACTTGGACAGCTGCATAATCTGACACAAAAGTCATTCAGATAAACACAGGGGCTATCAGAAAACTTTTACCTTAGCTTTGCTGAGGGACTCCAGCTGACCGGAGATGCCATCGAGTTCAACAACAAGGGTCTGTTTTTCTTTCTCAATCCTGAAATAATAAAGGGCATAATAAAATAGTATTATTGCTTAATAAGCCAAATGCACATTAAATAGGCATTGTGTGTGTTTGTGATAGCTGTGATTCCTGTTACCAGTAATTTAAAACTACACATACCTGTTTTTCTGTTTTTGTAAATGCTCAATTTGATCAGACAGGTCGTTGATAGATTCTTGGTGCCTCTTCCTGAGGCTGCTTTCTGTCTGTTCAAACTGTGCATTGACCATCTCAATGTCCTTTCTTAGTTTGTTAACTTCTGCCTCTCTCTTCTTGCTGAGTTCAATCTGAATCAAAGAGTACAGAACAAAGAATTAATACAGGTGCTTGCTTTTAATATGTACGTCAGTGCAACTTTCCTACGAATACATGGAAAAAGACCCAACAACAGTTTTCATACAGCGTGATCAGTGATGTTCTGTTTTCAGCAGTTTGTTGTATAGTAAAAGAGTTTATTGCAAGAAATGTAGGGAAGGACTCAGAAATCAGAGTATATTTTTTATTTCATCTCGACCATCAACGCCTTTATGGGCTCACAACCCAATTTACAGGCTGAATTTTTTAAGGGACAGTCAAATCTATATTGAGCCCCACAATCAGAACAAGTATCACCTATCCAGCGCTCACTGAAACATGTCTTGTTGACGAGTCCCGTTAACGAATCCTTTTTTGTCAATAACTATGCCAGTATGCAGGAATCCATTATCAACTTCTGAAATGCAGGGGAGAAATTTCACACAGAAAAATAACTGTTCACCTCCACAATGCAGTGATTTTCATTATTTCATTTAATATAAATACATGGTCTTATACTTACATGGGTTGAAGCTACTCCGCCCTGTTCCTCTAGATTGTCTTGCACTTGATCGTATCGGAACTGAAGTTCAGCAAGGAGCTTTTCGGCCTATAATGAAATGACGAAAGGCCATCATAAAATTTTATCTCCTTCCATATAAGTGTGATCCAGCGATTCTCCCTATTCCAGATATAATACTGGCAGTTTTGCAGCTCTTTTTTTTTCTTTATGTAAAGTAGTGTAATGTTTCAAATTATCACCGTATCCCACGGTTAACTTGAAATTGCGTTCAGATCATCGGGAGGTGGGGTGACATCGAATGGAAAATACCACTCGTGGTAGCGTGGAGGTGATTTCAAGCTATTTCATACGATTTCAGATTACCCTCTCAAAACATTTGCATAAACTCATGTTTATCTGGAATCTTGTTTCATGCAAATTAACTTGCAACAATAACAACGAATACTACTACCACTACGACTACTACTGCTTCTACTACCTCTATTACTGCTAATAATAATCATAATCATAATCACAAGAATAATATAAAATGTCAGCAATAATTAATAATATAATATTTATCATTAAACTGTCATTATCCCCGTAGTGCGTGATGTACGATAAGTCAGCTTTCTGTGTAGATCAGAACTACGTCAGCTACATGGTACATGGGTTTCGTTCAACTTGTATGATGCCCATTCATATGGGCCGGGGCTAAATGGTTTCAAAGCTGAGCAGGATGCCAAGACAATAATTCCACAGCTACATGGCAAGATTCAGTGCGCGTGCATGGCGAATTTCAGTCAACGAACACACACGACGATCGTCGTGTTCAATTGTATTTTCTTGCATGGCTTATTTGAATTGTTACCCTATTTTCACGTCTCCATACCACCATTCGGAAGGATCGTTTTATATAAAGCAAATGTGTGTTTGTCTGTGTGTTCCCAAAAAAATACTGGCTCATACAGCTCGGATTGGCATGAATTCTTTACAGGTGCCTTCCTTTTGACCCGTAGAAGATTCTCTTTTCACATTTCGAGACTCCAAATGGTGGGGAAGTGTTTGTTTTTTATTTTGAGTTTGCTTTGTGTCGGTAGATCCACCCCCCCCCCCACCCCAAATCCTTTCAATGGTGACTACATGAGCCCATACGAATGTTCACTAGTAAACACATTGCCCAGTGCGCAGATTACTGCCAATTCATGAATGCTGACGGGTTCCGGGCTGCATAGAGTATTAACGAGCATGATTATTACATTCTTATTGTCTCCCTTCCATTCAAAAATAATAATTCTTTCTAAAATACATGTTCTTTATAATCAATCAAGCTACTGATCTCGTTTTAAATCTAAATTTTAACCATCTCTCATTTAGAATTTTATATTAGTACTAGCGTTGCTCAAGAGAAATCTGTATAGTTTCAGTTCTGTGTGATGAGGAATGGATCTGCTTGTCTTTGCCCGTCCCTTTAGGTTGTTATTTTTTTGTTTTTGTTTTTAGATGTCTTGGTGCACTCGCTTTACGTGTTGATCCCCTACACACTTCGACAGCATTCGAGGTGAAAATTTGCCACGAAATGGCAATAATCTGCCCACTAGCCACTTGTTTGTTTACTAGCCGCGGGGAGTAAAGACGTCATGGGGTCACATGTTCGTGGGAAAGAAATGGTGGGAGGGCGAAATTAGTGGCACATAAAAAAAGGAAAGGAAAATACTTCTCAATCGTTTGATATCTCCAAATGTAGAAAAACTTTTGCATGTCGAAAGGATTGCACCTCCAAAATCTCGCAAAATGGAGCCATATGAGCGGCGGCAGGTGCTGTTAAAAATGCCGCGAGTGTTTTTACAATGAAAAAAATGATGTATTCTGCCATCATCTGCATCAAGTGTCTTGTCTGGAGCAGACATTGACGGTTATGGTTCTCCATCCCACTCTTTCACTCGAGGCCCTCATGAATGAGTTGTTTTTCGTCGTGTTGTTGGTTGCCCATGTGTTCAGGCTATTAAATTGTATGAATGTTGCACGTTGGCGTCCGCGCATTCTCTTCCCTTCGATTTATCCTGTCATACTAAGTTGTTCCACCTCTCCTTTTTTATAAAGTCTTTGGACTTCTGATGTACATTTTCCATCTGATGTTGTCATGTGACTGAGGTAGTTGAACTTGTTGACTTGTTTGACTGGTTCCCCGTTACTTTGTAGATTGCATGGTGGGGCGTAATGACGTTTGTCAAGAATTTCGCGAATTTTCCTATAGCTTTCAGTGAAGAATACATGCTGATTTGTATATTCATTATAAATGGTGAGGAGTAATTCGCGGCGAGAAATACTTCATGCAACAATTATTATTATCTTTTTAAATTATTCCAGTTAGATTGAATCTTTCTGCAGGCCTATCTTATGTTTGTGTGCAATATGCAATATACCATCACTTTAAACTAGCGTGTGCGTGGTTTTAATACATCTAACATTTTGGGGACTTTTTTCTTTCTTCAGATTTTGAGACAACTCTCATTTTTGTATGCTTCACGTGTTCCAGACAATGACCCTATTTTAGGTATAGTTTTAGGCATAAGAATTTCTCGTCTAGGCTAAAAGGGTGCCCCGAACGGTGCAGGGGTACTATAAAAGCAGTTCAAGCCAACGCAAGTGTGAATATAAAATTAAATGGATTTCAGATTACCGGGAAAAACTTTGGGGGGGGGGGGGTATCTTAAGGTCATCATACAAGCCAACCGCCGCTTATTCCATATTAAGCTGTGTACGCCATAGATATACACTACTAAACGGCATACGCACAACTCCATCCATGACGTCCTTCAAATCTTTTCCTGTTGTGGTGTGGCTGTCTTAAATGTCAAATCCACCCCCCCCCCCACACACACAAAAGTGACCTATTATTAAATTATTTCTGGAACCCCCCCCCCCCCCCTGCAGAAAATAAATAATATAAGAATAGGAATAATAACAGACTAATCCAAACAATGAAACTGATTTCATTGGTATCTTCTACTCCCCCCCAAACTCGACTAATGAATCGTATTAATCGCCATCATGCTTTTATGCTGACGATGTGACCAACATCATGTTTCTGCACACCTAATTGTCGTACATTATTATTGTGTATCAGAAAAGTGAAGTACTAAATGCAAGTTTCTTGCCGAGATCTGCTTTAGAGAGCTACCGATTCTGAAGTTTTTGAAATCACATACAAACACACACACACACAGAATTTACTGGAACTAGGAGAAATTAGACCACAGGTCAGCTGGGGCTAAAGGGCACAAGTAATCTAAAAATGATTATGATCTCCAAGGACATTGATACAGTACTTACTCTGAGGCGTCCATCCCTCTCAGCGTCTAAAGCGTCCTCCACCTCCCTCAAACGAGACTGAAAGAGAAAATCAAAGTCAGCTGACGTTCACATTCGCACAGTATACGTGTGTGGTCAGCCAGAACTGCCTCAACGATTACAACTGAGCAATGTTGAATGAAAAGTTTAGAAAAGAAACGTAATGCAGCATCATTGCCCTATACATCAGTATTGTCATGCATCACAGTTATTTTTATACAACATAATTATTATCCTATTCTGTTTCAACTCCCCTTTCACAGAACTATTGGCTCACTACACATTTTTTAAAAAGCTTTCATACAGTATGTAGTGGCATCGTACACTTGGTGCATATAAGGTACATTTAATTATGTTGTCTCTGGTGACAAAATTACACGAGTCATGCCGTAAACGTTTACTGTACAGGCATTTACATCATTAGCTGTTATGATACTGTAACCAGTCCTTTTATAAACCACCATAATTGTTCCATATAAATAAGGAAAGTTCTTGATATGGGAGAGGTAATTTAGGATTGCCTTTGGTCAAACGTTGTCCTAGTTTCTCCTTTACTGGAGCAGGCTCAATCTTGTGCATCTGGAATGGAAAATACTTTGGAGCTAGATCTTAGAATGCAAAGCAAGACTACAAGTGCACTCCTCTCATCCCAGCATAGTAGTAGTACTGTTTGAAGGGCACCTTACTGACTGCCTTGTTCGAGATAATAAGAGACAGTGGCATTTTGCCACTTTCATTTTCAGTTGTCAAAAGTACGAAATCTTACCTGATTTAAATGAAAAAGCCAAGACACTCAGTCGATTTATTGTTAGCATATGCGTGCAGCATATTAAAGCTAGTCTACAAATTGGTTTAATAATTATGCAAGGACGGTAACTGTTCAGATAGGCATCAGTTATGAGTAAGCATGCCTTCTAAAGTCATTAACATTACTTTTATAAAGAACCTAAAAGAATTAGAAGTAATGACGTCAAAGCCAGATGAATGCAAGAAACAAGCAATTCATTTCTTCCCCCAATGGAATGTGTGCCAGCACAAATAAAAAACAGTAGCATCACTATCTTTTAAAATGCATGTATTTTCAGAATGAAAGAAAAAACCTCACAGAAAAAAAAAAAGCGAAAAAAAAAAAAAATTCAAGCCATCACTCAAATGGTGTGCAGCAACCCTTTATGTGTAGGGATGAAAATATAAGGAGACGGGATGGTTGTGGATGATGTAGGAGGAAAGGTATGAGCGAGGATCCAACATCGGCGCTAGACTGTGCTACACATCACACCCCTGTGGAAGTGTGTTTCTTGCAGATAAGAGTCTAGTTGCCATGGCAACGAAGAGGGCTCGTGCCCGCACGTGCGCGTTAAGAAATTCATCAGGAGGTACGTGCCAAATTTTTCTTGTTTACGATAACGCTGACTCGACAAACCCACGCACTTTAGCACAGGTAAAAGTATTGCACAGGTAGGACAGAAAAATAGGTAATCGGTTAAGGATTGAACGATACCGAACAAATATACGGGCGACATAGAAATAATAAGGAAGTCTGTTCAACAGACAATGTGATAATAATAGTATAAAGGAAGTAAGGCCTCCAATGTAATCATGAAGGGCTTTTTCACCGCTCAGCCTTCAAGTCTACAAAATATCACATTATGCATAGAAGACGTAAAGGTGTATGTGGGCATATGTTAAAAAATCCTGAAGTTCGCTATATTTTTAATACTTTCGTTGATTTTGAGCCACAGCTGTGTTGAACAAAAGAAAGCGTTCCGACATTTAGAGCCGGAAAAAAAAAGACGCATTTTCTACGAGTAGAATTGAAAAGCATGACAGGAAATTTTGTTCTGAGCCTAGGCTTACACATTCGTGATGATAATAATAATTATATTATTAATAATAACAATACTATGTGAAGCACATTTTAGGGGAAAGTGGCATTCATGGGGTTTACTTGTTCGAATCAGAGCAATACTGAGTGACATACGAATTGATAAGCCCTGTGATGAAGATGTTTCCCTAGATGTTTAATGCTATTTACATCGATATGATGATAACATTTGATTCCATTACTCATCTTGGAAACAGCATGTGATTTAAAATCACACCATGACAATTTTCATCTTCCAAACTTCGTTTTAAACTTGCGATACCAAGATTGGTTAAGATATTTAACGCAGTGGATGAATAATGCAGTTTACAATGCACGAAGGATATTAAATTTGTGAGAAAATTCATTTTCCTATTCTATGGGTTAGCTGACGCTGTTGGATTTTGTAACAAGGTCCAGCGTTGCCAACAGTGCTGAAAAGGGCCTGCCTTCTTGGTTAAGTATGCTAAAAAAAAAAGGCAGCTCGCCTTGTCATTCACGGGTTGAAGGATAAAAGAAAAACCGACTATTGAAAGGCTTTTATATTTGTCTGGTTAGCATTCCTTTGATGGCATAAGAGAGTGAAAAATGATATGAAGAGATAAAAAAAAAATGTCATTAAAATTCTTGGTTGTATTTCAGACAAGGGAATTCCTTTCAGCACGGATAGGGAAGGGCAACTTATTGGAAAAGGGTGGGACGATTTTCATTGTCATAAGGAGTTTCCGTATGATTGATGGGGGACACCAAGATTCAGTCTAGGTGTCGGCTAGAGGAACCGACGAATCTACCTGTGAAACAGTACCTGGTACCTCGCCTCATCTCTCTCGAACAGCTGCGTGGCGGTATTGACGACTCGGGACTCAGACTTGTTCACCGTCGTGTTGGAAGAAGTTTCACCTCCGCTACTATATGAGGATGTCTGTTTTCGCACCTGTTGTTAAATGAGTAGTGTAATTTTGGTGTGCATGAGTCCATTCATTATAATGTTGACGGCCGCATGCTCGTGAGGTGTATTCAAACACACTGCATCAGGTTCCAACAACATGGACAGGTGATCATTCGCTTGGATAAGTGAACTCTTTACTGGTCGTGGGTTTTATATATTAAAGAGGCGCATCCTACCAAACACACCAAAACACCTTATTAGCAAATCTGTATGTCTTCCCAGATATTTTGGGGGCAGAATCTAGGCGAATGGGGAAAGGATACACAGCAAACAATTTTCCATATCAGCCAAGGCCAGGGTGTAAGCAAACATTTCACGGTGTGGACTTTTATTTACTCAACAGTGTGTCGTCCGCTGGAAAGGGGAATAAATTTCTAATGAGAGTAAGACGTTTCAGCCATTTTAGACGTTACGCCATTCGAAAACAGCAGTTATGTGCGCAATCAAATGTTGATGAGCACCACGAGAGTGATGACTTTTCAGAAGAATGAGCACTGCCTTATTACGGAACTTCAAGAAGTCAAGGAAATTAAGTTTCCATTCTTCAAGGATAAGATGCACCTCTGGCAGGGGGTGAAACCGATTTCTGGTTTCGCGATGATGAAAAGGTTTAGCAGTGTTGTTCATGGATAAATGGAGGGGTGTCGAGTATAGGTGGTCCAGTGGGCAAGAGGGGAGTAAAAACGTCACATAGTTCCATGCTAGACTGATACTGATTGTAATTTAAGTAACCATTATATTGCGTTCATCCTTTACAAAATTATCAGACCGTAGATTGCGTGAGACGAGTAGGAAGCGGGCTGTGGGAAAAGAACTCTAGACCATACGACACACCACGCATTATTAAAATTTAATATAGCAATAACTCCTGTAATTTAGATTATTTTTTTTCAAGCACAGCATGAGCACCAAATTTTTTCTCAAACTCATTAATACTGTTTTCAGATCATGACAGTACTTTTTGGCGTATGAAGAAACAGAAAACAGGCCTGCTAAGGGCATTGATATAAAACGATACATCGTTGTGTCAATCAATATGAGGTGTGGGAAGTCATCTTGATGTCAACTCAACCCGTCTCCACCGCCTTGGTCATCTGTTTTCTCCTATGAACCACATCTGTCATGTTCTAGTGAGAAAGAACCTGAGAGCAGTAGCCAGTGCGCCAGTCTAGTCGAAGGTATTTGTGGTGCCCACGACGAAATAAGTTCATGTTGGTGAGGATACACGGGCATCCATGTTTGAAGATGACGCTAATTAAAACAGTTTTCTTCAGTGAGATTTGTTAGTTTGGATGAAATTTGATAATTTAGTGATAAACCTTCCCCTTATGCAAGCAGAGCTCGTTAAAATCATGGATGTTTGTCCAAAAACAGATTCGTTGATAAGAAGGAAACTGAATGTGTGGCTCAGACGGAATGACAGTATTTATGAGGTGTAAATGCTCATATTAGCATCGGGCCTCACAAAATTATGTATGGTCATCGGCTCAGAATTTGCCAGACGTCGAAAACGGTTTTCAGTTATTCAAACTGATAGACTTTCTAAAAGCCTTGACAATCATGGTAATACAAAAATATTTAGGATAAATAAAGATACTTAATCTGTCCAATGTGTTAGGCCAACAGGCCTGTTCAATACTATACATTCTTCCCTACCTTTCTAAATCCACCCTTATCCTGAGTAAATAGGAGAAATGTCAATTTATTCACTCAAAATAAAAAATGGATACTGCAGGTTAGACCAGGCCTTTCGGTTCATAATAACCTAGGTGGTATAAGAAATATATATTTTTTTTTTTAGATCTTTGAATCAATACAAACTGAATTTGGCATAATCATTCATTTCCAAGCTTTGCTTTGAAAGGTACTTATGTAGTTAACATAGTTAATAACATAATTAACATAGCTGATGTCAGGTTCAGTTTGGGCGGCTGGTAAGTGTCCGTTACATGTAAAATGAGAGGATAAAAATGAGAGACAATGATTTTTAAAGTCTCGCAATTTTCAGTAAGACTATCTATAGCAATGGAGTGTAGGTAAAGCAAAGACACTTCACAATTCACTTTTTTCTTAATTCATGGGAGCAGTCCTTCAATATCTCTTACTTAAAGGCAATAAGTTTGGACAGCAAAATGGCCAAAAAACAATTAAAGCAGGTCTTCATGCAAGGAGTGTGAACTTTAGTGAGAGATTCTTCGTGATCATGGACATATTCAGTGCATGCACATGCCAGTTTACAATTTGAGAATAGGAACATAATAATATGTTACTTTACGTAGATTCTCCCCTTACTGTGAGATCAATTCTTGCCACAGATATATCTGAGAATTCTTCGACCAGAAGAAATACTACTTTGTACGTGATTTTACGACACAGATTTAGGGGACAAATCAATTATTTGCATGAATCTTTTTAAACACCAGCAGCACAGGTCATAAACGTGAATTTGCTACAATGAATCTTCATCTTTTGCGTCTCTTTTTCCATTCGAAGGTTGAAATAAAGGGAAGAAAAAGAGGTGTAACAAGTTTTGTTTTGTTTTTAAAACAGTCCAGATCATATTAATTTGTTCCTTCAATGACATTGTTAAACCGGACACCGTCACCTTTTAATATATATTTTTCAGAGAGAGAGACAGACAGACAGAGAGACACACACCCGCAAAGAGAGAGAGACACAGAGAGAGAGAGAGAGAGAGAGCGCGAGAGACAGAGACAGAAAGACAGGGAGAGAGACAGACAAATAGATTTTTCAACTTTGTTACTTTCTTTATTTCTTTCTTTCTTTCTTTCTTTCTTTCTTTCTTTCCTCCACATCACGTATGTCACATTTGCACACCAGCTCCTTTCTAATTAATCGCGCTGAGCTGTGATTTTTAAGTATCCCATGCTTTCTTTCCTTCCCGTCAATCCCAGTCAATAAAAATATTAATGCCACTGGATTTCCTTTTGGTTGTTGTCTTTCGACGAGTGATCTGTTCTATGCCAACTGAAATTATTTTTAAAAATCGAGGAAAGCACTGAAAAAGGAGGGGGCACAATGTCCAATGTTTACACCAGTGTTGGTGTTTACAATTATGTAGAAGTAGTCCCTTATCAAGTAGGCCTACTCTTTGTTAGAATGTTAACTTGGACACTGGCAACTTGTAGCAGAAGTGACGCTGGTATCTGTAAATATAAAGTGCTGGGCCGTTAGAAAAAATAGTGATTTTCAAAGACAAACTCAAGGCCAAAAGTTTCGATCTTACATGCCAGGCGTGCACCATGAAGTGGATAACGATGTGAAATATCACTCTTACATTACTCATCCTAACTGAGCTCTTACTTCATTTCGCTGCCTGAATATGAAAAGGTGCCTACAGATTTTATATTGCTGGGCCCGTGCAAAAGACATCTCTGAACTGCACATTTTGGAAACAAGAGTGGTCTCGACGGGGAAAGCAGTCTGTGTAAAGCCGTAATATAAATTTCTACTGGAATTTATTTTTTTTTAAAGCCTGTATTAATTGTAAACGGCTTGCCAATAAATAAGGCTTTAAAATATAATAAAACTGCTTAGTCGTCCATGTAATAATTCTTTTTAATGGTATATATAATTGTAATGTGTAATGAAAATAGTAGCCAATTACTCTGCAAACCGAGGGAACAACAGGCTACTATGCTTGGGATAATGACTGGAAACAACAAGGAAAAAAACGTCAACGAATCGTCATATAAGCAGAGACATATTGCAGGTGCACTTTGCAAATATGTTTTGTTTGTTAAGACAGTAAAGTCTTTCCAAGGGAGCCCTTTATTGAATAATAATACTAAAATGGCACTCGTGGTGTAACTAAGAAATATTTACTGCGAACGACTCTTTTCTCACATTTCACAAAAAAAGCTGTGGATGTGGCAACAAGCGAGGGCTTTCATCGTTTTCCTATATGATGATATATGTATATTTACCATTATCACCACAGAGAATATTAAGTTCAACTTTCACTACTTTCAGAATTTAATTACATGTAGACAGAAGAACTGCCTGAAATTGTGCAGCTGCTACGTTTAGAAGAACAAACACCTAATAATCATGTTTGAGCTGACATTATCATCATCATCATTGCCTTTCTCACCCTGGATCAGGGCATAGGCCACCAACAAACACTTTCAATCCCTCTCTATCATGGGCCAGCCTCTTTACATTATAGTCGCAGAAATAGGTTCTGAAATGTAGCATCAATTGAATAACACTGTTTAATTAAGCACATGGATCGAGAATGGGTCTCCGGCCAATCTTCCACATGAACAAGGACTTTTTAAAATATATGCAACCTGACAAAGATCACACAGTCCTCATAGCTCCTGCTCCAAGCTCTAAATCCTAGATATAATGTCCAGGCTTTGTTTCACATATTCACTGATTAAGACACTGACACATCCATCATTAAAGCGAGAGAAAAGCTGAAATTCACAATGCACTCAGATAAATTCAGGACATATCCGGGAATTAGTGGATATATTATATATTCAAAATATGTCCACAACACAGACAACAGCATAGCACACATGCCAATAAATTTCTCATGCACTTCTACTTCCATAGCCGATCCAGCATCATTACATGATCTTGAACGATGTTACTGATTACAGCAAAGTGAGCAAGCATCTCACATCACTAGAATGAGTAGGCATCCATTTTACTGGAGATTAGTTTCCTAATGCTCTTTGCAGTAAGCAAAAGAGACTTTTCCATTTACAGTACTGTAGACAGCCATCACAACACAATTTTATTAAGCCTGAGTTTGGAAAATAAGTAAAAGCGAAAAAAAAAAAAAGCAGTCATATGCAAAAGGTGCAACACACTCAGATGATCAAGAATGTGCGAACATAATTTCATGGTTATCTATCTTTATTGTTCAGCATGATATTAATCCTAAAAATAAAAGAAGTTTTGGTTTATGGTGTCATTTATAACATAGCTGGGAAACTGACTCTTTACTCAGGTCAGTAGTTGCGTTTCAGATAGAGTTTACCTGTTTAACATATATTACAATAGTATGAAGAGAACATGCCTTCACCAAAATACCAATAAATTATGCTGATATTTTTATAATGAATTTATAATTTTCGTAGTTGTTCTTTGAAACACAGGTAGTATTGTAGATTTAATCCTCGTTTAATTTTCTGCTTTAGAGATAGGTACCTGTGTGCATGGTATGTGTGAGCATACATGCGGCGTGAGCGGTGTTTGCAAATCAGTCACTCCTTTTGCAAGACCCAACTTACCTCCATTCTGTTTTGAGTAGTTGGAGATGCACCGCGATAGACATTGTAGCTTCTGGTCACCTTACGGCTGACCACTACATCTGAGTCGTAGCTCATGACGGCTGTAGATCGGAATCTGAAGGTATATAATTATGTCGCTTCTGGGAAGTCTGGATGCAAGATACTAACCCACAGTGGACTGATGGTAAGCTTCAGATTCAGACGACAAAGGACGAAGGCTGGGGTGAACACTCGGGCTAAAAGAAAAGTCGAAAAGGAGTGGAGGCACAGTATTGCTTGCAGCTGCTTTTTGTTGGGTTATCACTTCGCTTCTCTTCGCCCCTTCGCTCGTCGCCACGGCGTTCTGAGGGGATATGCAGGCGTCACGCAGGTAAGACTGAAGAAACAGGCTACCCAACAAATTCCTTAAATACCCCTACTTTCTGTATATATACATACCCGCTTCCGCGAAGGAGCATGCGCAGCACAGAGCTACTGGAAGCACGAGCAATATGTGTGAGTCAAAGATGGCATTCTGATTACCGGCTACATTTTTTTTTTTTATTAGCTGTACCGCTTCCCCCCCCCCCCCTTGTTTTTAAAATTTTTAAACTGGTAGCAAACTATCTATGACAACCAGAGCCAACCACATGCATTGTTGTCGATGTTCTTTAAAAAAAAATGTAGTTTGATGGATATGATTATTCCCTTTGTTGTATCTTCTGTCCCTCATCCCATCTGATTCTGGTTCCCTCTGATCTGTGGTGGGGTGATCGTTAGGAAGGTTGCTGGGGTGCAGAGAATGGAGTAAGGCAGTGTGTAAGACAATGATCCATAATAATTTGTGAATACTGTCTTACATTATTATGAATGTGTTTAAAAAAACAAACATTTTGGAGGCGGGGGAAGGGATAACTTGACCAGTTTGTCGTATGTGTGCAACGCAAATTAGTGATACCGTTGATATGGTTTCCACCAGAGGCAAGTGACGATGGCTTCTAAGAGTGGTGTGTTTGTTGTGCGGGCGTGCTCGTGAATCGTGCCAGTGTCTAGGGGGCGCGTTTGTGTGAGCTCGTGGCTGAGGTGAAGAAGAATTCAGGTAATAATAGAAAGCAAAGAAGACAGTCAGTACTCCATATATGGAGGGCTGCTTCGCGCTGCTGTTTGAGAAAGTGAGAGAAACCGGGGGTGGGAAGTGAGGCTGACTAATGTAACTTGAACGAGGGTGTGCTGTTCAGAAAGAATTGAAAATAAGGAAGAGCGAGGAGCGAGTGCAATAACTAACTATAACGCAGGTAAAACACAAAGTCGTCTATCTGACACCGCGAGAAATTGTTCGAAACTGAGTTGCTGAAAATATTCGCTGTCTCAATCAGAAAACATGTCCTATTTTAATTACAGGGGAAACATAATAATAAAATAACTGTTAAGATAACTAATCGTTGGGAAAACGGCATCATTATTCACAAAGACCAGGGTTTCCCGGCCTTATTTCGCACAGCACCGCTTTTCTGCATATGAATTTTATAAATAATACAACTCCAGCAGTAAATCTGGTCAAATTGTTTACTCTTGCTAAAACGGTGGACATACACGCAGGATGGACGATTCTGCAGTGATTTTCCACATAAACACATCGCTCACAATCTGAAAGCACGCCAAATCGAATGCTTGTCTGGTGATGTTATAATAGTGTACCACATTATGTCCTAATTTTTGGGGTAGAGGAATTGCTACAAATTGAACGCTTGTCAAATGCAATCTTGTATTATATTTTGTTGTTGTTTTATTTGACTGTGGGATTGCATGAAATTGAATGCGTCTGAAAGGTGTTTAAATATTTTTAAGTATTGTATGTGTAGTCGTTCTTGGTAAAGAGGCTTGCCCCCCCCCCCCCCCCAATGAGAAAGACAGGAAGAAAGTGACAAAACAGAGACCACCGGCTGTTCAGTTTGGCATGCTACTGAGTGTAAACTGTTCAATTCTTAGGGTTGGTTTTTGATGAATTAATAAAACTGTTTTAATTCGCAGTGAATTGTTAAAGACATTGTGTTCGTTACGCCCTGTGTCATTACAGTAGGCTAATACGTAAGATAAAGTTTTAAACGAATGTGAGGGACACGTTATTATAAAAATGTAAAGAGGGGAATAAATATTTTCACAATAATTAGCTGCACGTCATATTTTGTGTTGCAATTAAATTCTTTGTGTCACTTAGTGAAGAAAAGTTTAATCTGTTCATTTATTTTGAGTCTTTTTTTTTTTTACCAGTCTTTCGTTAAAGAGGGCAATACGATGGCCAACCGATAAGTTATTTAGCATTGGCCGATGTGTTGAAGTTCACGATAGTACTGATACATGCCCTAAACTGCAGATTGATAAAAACCTTTTCATGTAAGTAATTTGCATGGCTTTCTTTTTCTAATTTATAACGATGCTCATAACTTTCGGTGGAGTTAGTACATGTACTCTTTTCTGACTTTGCTAAGCTAGGCCTATTACAGGAA
Organism: Onchidella celtica; assembly: GCA_963931925.1. Classification (NCBI taxonomy): domain Eukaryota; kingdom Metazoa; phylum Mollusca; class Gastropoda; order Systellommatophora; family Onchidiidae; genus Onchidella; species Onchidella celtica. Next base: position 25,614,234 of record OZ007573.1, on the reverse strand, counting down.
GCGTCTGACCTTCACAATGTGATGAACAAATGGGACTGTGCGTATCGATAGTGTGTAACAAACTTACGCACGCCTTCACAATAGCTTAACAATAATTTAAGTATAACTTAACCTACTCCCTTCTTTTTCTGACGATTTAAATCATGACAATCAGTTTCTTAGTGTGCTGAATGTATATTATGCTATAGAAATCAGTGGCGCATCATTTTAATGATTGCTGTTAAATGCGTTAGATCTATTTGTTGCTGTTTCTGTATGCCCTTTTCTTATACCCGGAAAAAAAACAACAACATTTTTGGTAACTTTTGCACCTCACAGCACATTCAATGACTGTGATAAAACAATAATATCTGTCCGAACATCTTAATTTCCCACATATCGACATTTGCAAGCTGTCCCCTGATCGAAGACAAGATTCACAGATTTTTCCTCCCCCACTGCAGGCACATCAACAACAACAAGCACACTTGATACTGATACCAAGGCATTGGTTGCTGTTATACTGCACTGGAAATACTAAAATGCTAGATGTGTGGCGATATCGTGACACAGCACTTATGGCATTTCGGATTATGTTAGTGCAACGGTTCCCACAGGAATGGTGAAAAAAATGGAGAGTAGAAGGAAAGGGTTGAGAGGGGGGGGGGAAGGCAACTTGTTTAATGTAATTCACCTAGACGAACCAAATATTTATTCTGTATGCTCTGCACACCAAGCAACACAGGTAACACAAGCGAAGACACCCAGAATCGTTGAATCAGCAATAACGAGCGCTCACAAGGTATTCGAGTGAGAGACCTAGGGTAACACAGCTCTCATGTACCGCACCAAGAAACAAATATAGTCGCAGGTCAAGGCAAAACTGGTTTTAAATATCATAGATATCTTCGGGCTGTGATTGCCTTGCCATGACAAAAGAAAAGTGTTAATTTTTGTAGGTTTGTTGTGTACCAAAGGCCTAAGTATCAGATAAAACTAATGTATTATAGGCCTACATCATTTCATTCAAATCGTTTTAATTTTAGGCTGCAACCGGCTTGGGGCTTTTTAGTTACAGGACTGTTGCCATCAATTGCCTTTGTGCAGTGAAAGCTCAAGTCTCAGAAGCCCATTTACTTTGTTCCTTTGCACACTTAACCCCTTGAATTCCGATAGTGTATTGTCGTGAATAATGCATTGTATGTCGATAGTGAATTTGTCTAATAAAATCATGAATTAGTAGACATTTGATAAATTTTGCGTTTAAAAATTTTCATTTACTTTATGGAATAACCGAAACAGTCAAGTTCAAAAGTGACAAATTCTACAAAAATCATAGGAGTACTGAATCGGCATTGAAGGGGTTAAACAGTAAATATGCGATAGCTATTTCAGGAGAAAACCAGAAATCATTACGTTTCAAGGCCAGCACCGTTTCACTGCCACGGTAGATAAGACATTATGGGGTTCACGCTCTTCTTAATTGTAGAGAAATACACCTGAAATCGAGATCAGTTGAGAAAAAAAATGCCCGGACGCACGACAAGGCCCACGAGATGGAGATTTAAAAAAAAAAAAGTTTCCGAATTTCTGCAATGGCCAGAGGTCACACACGTAGAACCACTGTGGCATTATATCTGGACCCCCCCCCCCCCAACTCGATTTGGACCCCGGTACAAATGTAATGTTACAGAAGTACACTCCCCCCCTCCCCCTCTTTTGGCGATCTAAATGTCGTATTACAATTTTTGGAAACCCCTCGTCAAGTTAGTGTTACTGCAATAACTGAGGACTACCCAGTTGATTTATAAAATTTTCTGATTACAAAAACAATATGGGAGTTAACAATGTCATGTTGTGCAAGCTGCCTTTACAATATGCTTTTAAAGAGACAGAATTTAAGGGAGAGGCGAAAACTCCAAATTTGACATCTAGGTCACAAAACAATCATTAATATTTCTCTCCATAATAATGGTTACTTTAGAAGCAATCCGATTTGCGAGGTTTGGTAGTAGGTTATCTCTGTGATGAAACCACACAAGTAGGCAACGCTCCACTTGTGAGTTTTCCACGCAGCTTTTTTCCAGCTCAGTCATTGGCTTGGATGGTTTGCTTGATGGGCATTTAGACCCATCGTATAGCTGGCTGAGTGTTGTTTTGACCGAAAATAACTCTTGTTTTCACAGATTAATAGCAACATACAACAAGTATTATGTTTTTTGTGACCACTTACTCATAATGGACGTTTAAATTCAGAGAATTTCAAAATGATTAAGCTAGAGTTTATTTTGATTTCCGAGGAGCGGGAGGAAGGGTGTGTGAAAACGCAGAAATGGGCGGCAAGGGGGTGAAAACGATGAAAATGAGGCGAAAACATGAATAGAGGACGATTTGGAAGCAAATACAGGGCAGCCACTGACTTGTTCAACAGCACGCGTTGATAGATTTTATGAACTGAAATGTCCTTCTTTTTTTTTTGTTCCAGTGCATTTTGATAAAGAATGCTATCTGTTTTATAATGAACTAGCTGAGTTCCCGGTCCTGCCCGGGATAAATCGGTTTATTAGTTTCAGTTCTGGTAGATTATTATGGACCTGCTTCATTTTGCCTGTTCCTTTAGCTTTATTTTATTTTTGTTTGTTTGTTTGTTTTTAGATACGTTTTACTGCGTTGACGTCCTGCGCGTCCCGCCAGCATCCGTCAAATGGCTATGATTTGCGCACGGGTTAGTTTGTTTGCACATCGCAGGAAGTGATAACGTCATATTGTGTTAATGGAAAAGAAATATTAAAATATTTTCCTAGGCATATTGAAAACACAAACCTGTACTTTTGGCCCTGCAGCGTCAATCTCCCAATTCCAGACCCTTTCTTTTTCCCAGTCTAGGCACATTAAGAACACACAAAGTTTTATACTTGATAGTCTTGGAACTCAATCTCATCATTCAAATCAGTCCTAACCGGAAGTTGTTTTGTGAGTGTGATATATATACCGGAACCAATCTCAATTACGTACATTTGCCGAAGAAATAGATCGAACGCCAATGTGTCGCAACCTAGAAACGAATACAAACGTTCTGCGAGTTATTAATTATTTTTGTATTTTCTGTGCAGGGGACACGACGACAGTCTATACTAAGCGCTGTATAAAATCTGAGGGCCACCGAATCAGCATTAACGGAGGAGTAGCGAAAGGCGCGCTGCAATTGTCGTAAGGTTTCACTTTTGTTAATATAGATAATCAACACGTCTATCGTCACTGGTAAGTCTTTGAAAACACGTAGCATCTGTGTGTAGTCTGTCTTCTTGTGGCATGAATCTGTTGGGTTTGAGTTAGGATTTGGGACAGGGCGATGGGGAGATCTGGAGCCCAAAGTGCCGATTGCCTGAAAAAGGTTGAGAACCCCTGTTATTACTGCACGAACTTTACAACAGAAAATCAGACACTTCCAAACGACAAGACATTGAACATTGTGTGTTCAGGTCTTTGTCTAAGGAGGATGAATGCCCTTGGCATTGCACTTCAAAACATTGAACATTGTGTGTTCAGGTCTTTGTCAATGGAGGATGAATGCCTTTGGCATTGCACTTCAAAACATTGAACATTCGCGGTAAATTCTTTGTACACAAGTTTGTGATAATCACAAGTTTGTGGTAGACAGAATTTTGTGTGTAAATGGTGTGACTTGAAGACCACAAGGTAACAAAAATGAACACATAAATAAGCATAAACATTAAGACATATATGCATACAAACTGTCATTATTCTCGCATTACTATTACTGAAAAAAAAGTATTCTTGAGACACCACAAATCTCTGTCAAACGACTACAGTTTCGGCCCTTGACTTTTTACACTCGCGCCAGGCCACACCCGCGTCATGAACTGCACTCAACCTCTGTCACCAAGCCATCTGTCTGTCACCCAAGTGATGTAAAATAATGAATTCAGTTTACATTTAGTTTCCATGATCGCATTTTAAGTTTAGGACAATAAATCCTTAAAGAGTGTTCCTTTCTTAAGATTAATTTTCGGTAGCATCCGCTGCTACCAGCTTCGGTTGGTAAAGGGACAGCGGAAACAACTCCAGCTGCTACATTATCAGTACCACTGCCCGTGGTAGCAACACCATCTGCAGGAAGGCCACCGGTAAGAAGTCCAGGTATAACAGAAATCTTGGTTGTACTGTCAGCGCCCGTTTCTGCACCCTTTTGTCCTGGTTTCCGATTTAAAGATTCGGCCTTTTTGTCCATCAGTCTTTTCAGTTTTTTTCTTACTCGTCCAACTTCGGTTTCTTCCATGTCCATCTTCTGTTCACGGGACATCATTATTGTCTTGTTTAATTTTCGTCGGTGCATCTGCTTACCCGCAATAAGTTCTCTGGTTCAGAAATGAAGATATGCACAAAAGGCATTGAGAAGATCATTGGGGGAAAAAATACAGAAACATTAAAAACAAAACCTGTAAACAGACAACCCAATAAAATACAATCATAAGGTTAGAACAAACACAGGCCTGTTATACCTATGTGCAAAATCAGATTCTCCTGGCCGATCTCTCTGACACTGAACTCCTTTTGATCATCACTTCTAGAACTACTAGGCATAGGCCTAACTGCAGAGACTTGTCTCGATATACTTTTTGTTGTTGTTTGTGCTCCTTTCGAATACAGCAGATTTACGTAAAAACTAAGCTTAAAAATGAAAATGTAACTTTTCCCCCCACTTTCTGGCTTCAGATTTTTTAATTTTTTAATTTAGTCCTGTGTTCTGGCATATTTCTGTCACTGAATATGAGAATGTAGGTAAGAAGTAAGGTAGATCTAGTTAGTCATCTAGACCTCGGCTATTTTTGTCACGAACTAGATTTATTTGTAAGAAGCTAAGCTTCAGCCAGTGTGGTTATAGTCACTCTGAGTATGGAACAAGTAGACTACTTCTAATGAACGATTCCACCATTGGCCAAGTTCATTTCTGTTGAATTTTCTTCATTCAGTTGGATATTTTATAGACTTTCTTTTTAAACATTATTCAGTGGGATGTGTTTTGAACTTACGTTGCCAAGTCCCTTCTAGACTTTGCTTTGTTTCGGTTGCTTATGACTAGACCTCTGCTTTTGAAAATATTAATCTTAGATGCCTTGCAGTTTGATGATGCATAGCACTGCTAAGAATTTCACCAAAATAAACTTTAACGCTCGGGAACTCAAGGAAAATAGGAATCGTTGAGGCTTTTAACTGTATATACAAGTCCCATCATCCCATCTTTAGTAATATATATATGCATTTGTGCTGGTGCAATATTTGACTATAAAAAAGTCTTTCCTATGAAATATTTACACGTTCTGGCTATGATCTAATTTAAACAATCTCATTTTCTGTAGAACTCACCCATAATCGATTTCTCCATCGCCGTCTTCGTCAAGTTTCTGTACTAAACTGTCTAAAGCTTTCTCTGACAAGGGAATGTTGCACCCCTGTATAAATGAATGAATGAGTTAATGAATTACTAAGTGAGCTATATAGCCTGTAGATAGGGCGTGTTTGGGGCTATGAGTGTGTGACAAGCTCATTTACCCAAAAATATTTCCAATCTGGGAAATCGTCAGCAACAGATGTTTTGCTATATAGGATCATTTGACTGAAACAATATTCTTGTTGACGAAACAAGCTTTTTTTTGTTGTTCTAATTGTTGTCGTTGTCATTGTTTTGCATAATAATTTTTATTGTTCACTTCTGAGAGCACATAGTATTTTTTTTCACAAGCTTTAAGTAAAACTAACTGATTTTCTTTCATGAAGAAGTTGAACTCACCAGCAGACCAAGTTTGATCTCTTCTCTAGTAAGTGTTCTACTGTTGTCTTTGTCCATCATGGCGAATAGATCAATTAAACTGGGGAGGATATACCACAGATACAAAGAGAAAAAGTGAGCCAGATCCTTCTCCCTTTAGATAGGAATTGAATGAATTATTCATAAAAAGTATCGTCTCTATATCTCCAGTCTCATATCCTACAAAACTTGAAAACCAATTTTTATACAACTTGCTGGAGAACTGCAAAACAGAAAGTGCATGCCAAATTTGAAATATGGATAATTTACAGCACGTTAAAATTTTGGATTCCGCTATCAAATTTCGAACTAAAAACTTTTACTGGCAGCGGAGAATCCTTGCAAACAATCAGAAAAAGAAGAAGGGACCAGAGAGAGAGAGAGTCAGGCGGACGTTTCGTCTTTTTGAACTTGGACTTTGCTTCAGGCATCGTCAACTTATTAATCGCCCTGTATTGCCCAGCATATTTCTTTATGTAAGAAAAAAAAAAGCCACCTCTCTGAATTCTCCAACTTCTGAAATTTTTTATGATAATACTTGAAAAGCTTCCAATCAAAATGTTGTCGCTGAAATTTGTTGAAATTTGGGCACAATGTAAACTATTACCGGCCTGTCCTCTCCCCCCCCCCCCCAACCCCTTTTCTCCGTGGTTTCTTGTCTTATTGTTCTCCTTGCAGCCATAACAGGTGTCCTTCGTCCTCCAACGGCAGGCCAGGACCTGGGGACCTTGCTGCTAATGTAAATCATCAAAGTAATTATTATCTCACCTAACAATTCGTTCAGTACTCTCCTAAAACGTAGAAATCCAGTCTGTCAGTGTGTGGTGCATAATATGAGTGTGTGAGGTATTATGTTTTTCAAATAAGCCAGGGTGAAGATTTCATAAAAATCATTTATCCCACACAAGTTTCTGTGAAACGGTTGGGAAACGGGATAAGAGAAACAGTGTGCACGGATAGGTTGTTTAGGGGGAAAGTAAGATACTGATATATATATGTATATGAAGTTAATGAAAGTATGTATTAGAATTCAATGTAGCCTACAGGTTCGAGCACTCTTCAGTTATTACAGTTTTGTCCAGGGCACTCTCTGATGACCCAGCCCACCTCGCCCATGTTTTATTTTATGAAAATGTTGACCACAGTATTATCTTCCATATCAACACAAGCAAGGTCCGGTGGTGTAATTTCTAAAGAACACGTTTCTGAAAAGTATAGATTTGTGGGCATGGTGAGCGCGTCCCCCCATGCATCCTTCCGATAACTTCTAAGCGCCCAGAAATAGAACGGATGATACCCTCTTCTCCCAACCAAATAACAGGCACGTAACTATGTTATGAGCTCTCGACGCGTTCGTGTCAGGTGAATACTTCCTACAGACCGCCTATCTTTAGCAGATTTGGGGGCACCCAGCTTTTTTCTCCCAAGCTACATTAACACAGAATGCACACGCAGATCTGTTCCTCTTCACCAAGGAAATACTCGGGGAACACTGACCACGGAATGCTGGACAGTGCCTCTGTGCTGGGTCGGTAAACTTAGTGGTTCATGGTAAGCAACGAAAACGTTTCCTGATATCGTAAATGTTTTCTGTCTATCCTCCCCGTGGTGCCTATCATAGAAAACGTTTTTCGCCATATTGATTTTTTAATGTTTCGATTCCTGATCAGAAATAGGAAGGTAATCCCCCCCCCCCCCACTCCCTTCCCACGGAAAAAAACAAGCGATCATCATCTTTCATGAGTAAGCTCGGATCACGAGAGAGTGCCCGCGCGTGGTAATTCAAACCAGTAGGATAGCATCGATGTCTGACCTGAATATTTCATCGAGTTCCTGATTACTAATCGTTATTACCATTCAGGCAGTTTTTATGACCGTCGAACATGCACACTTATCAACAACTACTATCAAAGATCAGGGCAGGTTAAATTCTGAAAACTAAGGATTTAATAAAGTTTTTAATTAAGATCATAACTATTAAGCCTGATAAAGAAAGTTACTTGTTTGTTTTGCTTCTCCGAAAATTTGTATAAACTGAGTTACGGTAGTTTACCTGTTCAAATGAAACAGACCGAAACGTACATACATAAACACATACACACCGATAACCTAGGAGGTTGCCGAATTCTATCAAGACCACTACGGGATTTTCATTCATTAACTCCTGTTCCTCGTCTTTGGACTCTACATCTTGGCCCAACACAGCTCCAAAGTGAACCTGCAAGTCTAGGTGAACATCACGGACTTTCTCTAACAGGTCTAGAAACTGAGGCTCAACACTCTGGTGCTGGAGAGAGTGATAACATTTAATTGCAATAGTAAGGCGAATTATATATAAATGGGCTGGAGTAAAGGTCTTTACCCATCGTTACATAAGAGACCATTGTTTCATGTTTTTCTTGTCACTCCTCACCTGTTGAAAAATAGGCTACGCGTTGATAGCACATTGGGACCAACGTGCGAAAATGTGTATGTAGTTTCTAATATAGCTTATTTATATCAGTATGAGTTCTGCAGACTTTCATAGATGTATAATATTATAGTTGTACAATTTATCATATCTTTTAGCCTGAATAATGATTACACAAGGGTAATAAAATCAATTACCATTGGTAATGCACCATTAAAAAAATGTTTTGAACATGCGCAGTGGCCTTGTTGTCCGGCTGAGTTGATCCAGTACGAGAATGACATACTACATGTGCATGCTTTGATGTGTATTGAGACACTTACTCCTCCTAAATCAATACACGTGCACTAAGACACTTACCCCTAGATCTATCTCCTTAAGTCCACAGTTTGGCATTTCTAAGATTTCATTGACAAGGTAATAAGCTCCTGTAGCCGTCAAAGGATTATCTCCCAACTGTGGAAGAAAAGAAAAAGAATTTCACTTGATTTCATTAAATTGTTCCCTTTCAAGTCACATGTGCAGTACATTTGTGTTCTCAGTTGGAATGGGAGAAGGATAATATTTGTTAAGATGAGAAATAACCTTAATTTTTATTACGTTATTGGCAAATAATGTGACGGACATGAATGACCTTTTTTTTTTTTCTCATGTCGCGTAAAACACGATATGATGCCCAAGGCTCAACAATGATTTTCATGTACGGCGTCAACGATGGCAGTTAACATGGATTCTCGTAAGACATTAGGTACTATAGAAAACATCAAATTCCTGGGGCTAAAAATGTGGTCAAAGCAGATGTCCATTAATGTAAACCTACCCGTAGGACTCTTAGTGTAGAGTTAAGTTTAAGTCCCTTTACTAATTCTTGAAGACACTGTTTGTTGATCCTGTTGGATGACACTTGACCAGTCCAAAACCTGAAAAACAAGTTTAATCTTAATTTATTCTTTCTACTAGTTATTTCGAAATCCATATCATTTCCTCTTCCTTTCAGTTTATCTGACATTGCTTCGTTTTTCCGAATTATAGTGAACAAACTCAAAATATATTTCGTTCACTAAACACCTAGGTTGAAAATGTAAACTGCCCGAGCCCACTATAGTCTAATTAAGAAATCGAAGTGGGTGTAAGACAGAGGGCGAACGACATTTGCACACCAATGAAAGATAACAACATGGCATTTTCCTATTAAAGGTTGTACAATAATTTCCGACAGCTAAACGAAATAACATAATAAATTATTGTGGGCAACAGACAGGCAGGCAGACAGACAGACAGACAGACAGACAGACAGAAAGACAGACAGTCAGACAGGCAGAGAGACAGACAGACAAGTAGATAACATTGTGTGCCTACGTTGATGACAGATGGTTGGAGATGAAGATGAAAGTGCTGCACACTGGATTTTAGCTGAAAATTTAATACACAAACAACCTCTAGTGTTGTGTTTTTCTGCAACGTCTGTGCCATTTCTTTGCACCCATCCAAGTAGAATCCGTTCCAGGAAACATCCAGGTACTTTATGCCATTGTTCACAGCCAAAGCTTTGGCAATAGCTTTAGCACCATGGTTCCGTAGGTGATTCCAGCTGAGTTCCAACCTCTCAATTGAATCATTCCACCCTGTTTAAACAGAAAGATGTCAGATTAATACTTCATGTTATAATTTAGCTATTTCCAGTTATAACAAGGAAAATTTGTGTCAGTGTGGCATAACGTGTCACTAAGTGTGCTTTTATTGGGAACAAAGGAATGTCTGCAACTCTTTTTCAGGCCTCTTGCAAGGTGAAATGACAAGCATTACTGTGGGTGCAACTTTCTCCGCAAGGTCAATAAAAATTACATGTGTGCTTAATACAGGAATAGATGGGGGTTGAAAAGTTAAAAGGTCGATAACGATGCTCTGGGATTTTATTATTATTATTAATTGTGCATACTTGAAACTGGTCAAATCACATCACAAATCTGACAAAATATAATCCTGTCCACTTACAGTTTGCAGGACAACAAATGATATGCAAGACTAAACTTTTGAGGTTGCAAATGGATGTTTGCCAGGCCGCTCGTCATTATGTTGGATATAATCTAAAGCTTACATGAATTACAATCAGTACTATATCACAATAATTACCTACACACTCTCCTAGAGCCATTCCTCCCAATTCACGGAAACAGTTTTGATTCAAACGAAGCTCCTTTAGGTTTCGTGTCTCCTATATGAACCGATAAATAAATTTGTGTTATAATCGTCTTTCTTTTTTTTTTAAAAACATTTTTATAAAAATAATGACACTTTGTCATTCTCCAAATTACAAACAACAGTTTCAGATTAACAGTAACACATTACTGCCTGTTGTGTGCATATATGTATTTTCATGTTCAGATTCAGACAGAGTGAGCACACTGGGGCTACAGAACATGAATTCATCTATAGATTCTGATATTCATTATATCATAACAAATCGCACTTCTCTTTTTCTTCACCAACCCCTAGTGCAATAAGCAAACAAATTACTGAAACTGGAGAGAACACGAGTGTGACTGCTTACTCTGAGTCTGGGGACTAGAAAAGAACATGTCCTTTCTGAGAAGTACCGAGGACACAGCCGAAAATATCAGAATCTAATTATTTTTTAAACAGCTAGTGCAGATACATATGAGGTAATAGTTTCGCCATTATATAATTTGACTGGAAAAAAATACCCTGGATAATCTTCACTGCGTTTTGTTGTCAGGAAATTGTATTAAACGAATAAGGAAATCATGTTGGACTTTTTTTGCTCTTTAATTTTTACAGGTTCATTCCAGATATGTCGACACGGTGTTCCTGCCTCAACTTGTCGGTGATTATATGTGTACCATCCGGTACAATGTTTCGAGATTTAACCTGGACATAACAGGTCGCTGGCACTCGACAGCCTGCCTGTGTCGTCTTTGGTAAAGAGAATTAACACCCCCGACATCGCAAAGCAGTCGCACAGGAAATCAAAACTGCTAAGGCATGCTTGACACCGTCAAGAATGCAGTACGGTGCCTGATAGGCTCCTTCAGGATTAAAATAATGGATATTGGAGGGGGAAGGGGGGGGGGGTGCATTCTTTACATGAAATTTTTGGTAGCGAAAGAAAGAGAAAATAAAAGAGCTCGAGGAAGAGCGGAAGTTAATATATGGAACTAATGGAACCTGATCAATGAATACCACATCAATTTAAAGGGGTATTTCCAAATTAATTAGTCTGGCACTGGAAATATTAGAGAAAGGAAATGGAGAGGGAAGTGTTTCAGTCAGCGGTAAAGCCAAACCCGCATGATCGACATCAATGAGATAAAAGAGATATGACACCGCAGCATGACCAAGCCCAACTCCCTAGTAACAACAATTGTAAACCCCCGAATTTCATACACTCGGACGTTTGAAGTTCTCCAATCATTAGAAATTGCACATTATTTCACTTCAAATTATTTTTATCTTAAGACTGCTATCCACATAAGACTTGGCTAAAAACAGTTTTCAATGAAATAATGGCTCGCGCGTTCACCAAATAAATTAACCTGTGTCCGAACTTTCACACCCCCCCCCCACCCCCTTTACCCCCATTCTTGAAGGCGGGGTGGTTATACCAAAGACACTAGATTGATAAGATCAGCCACTCTCTTCCTCGGGCCTCTTAAAATACCGTTTATAGACCCTTTCAACTTCCGCGTTACGGTTGTTTGCGGGAAGCCGCACGGCTTCGAAAAGCACCGTGTAGGGCAAAAACCTCAACTTGCCCTGATGATGGCATATATGAATATGTGCACATTCAAAGCAAAGATGCATTTTTATGCCAGAACCAGCACGTAACGGGTTTGTACAGTTGGGTGCCCAACAAGAGGATGGCATCGTTCGACCGCGTCCACCGCTTCCGCCCTACAAGTGGGGCACGCCGCCATTTTGTTTGCAAATCACGTGATATGGAGGACGGTAAATTAAAAGGGTCTATATCCGGTCACGGGCACCGCCCACTCTCGGTGCGCAGACCCAGCGCTTCGTACAATGGACTTGCATAGAAAATAAGACACAACACCGATCGGTTTCGCTTCCTGAGGCAGTTTCACCCTCAACATATTTTCAAAGTATGTAGCCTACTATGTAATGAATAATGAAGTTTTCTTTAAAGCAAAGCTAAAAACGGCGGGTGAAGGAAGGAAAAAAAGAGACAAACAGATTTTTCACGAGATGGCTTAGGCATGGATCTAGTAATGTGCTTGCGGCTTCCCCAGTCTCTCTCTTCCCCAGTCTTATTTTTAGCCTACCGGTAGCTCATCGAACTCGACTGCTAGCGATTGTACTGTTATGCGTCTCTGATGCAAAGGTTGATAATTATGGTCCTCGGCGACGGTGTATTTTTTCGTGAATTTGGAGAAGAAAAAAGAAGAGTAGGAAGAACAAGACGAAAGAAAATCCAAGATAAGTCTGTTATTGTTTAAGGAAAGTCCTTAAAGGTTTTCAAAACCCCTTCACAGTTCTCGCTATTGTTCACTTTCTTACTTGCATTTGCTGCTGGGAGACAGAGCGCGCGAGTTACGTCAGAGCGGAAAAATCCAGCCTCGGTCCCACATTATTCTAAAAATATACTAGATATATCTTCGGTATGATGGTAAATTAATAAAACGACTGCGACATTGCCACCACATTTAAAAAGGAAAAAAATAGCCAGGGGTTTCCTACAACGAACTACTTTATAATTACAAAGTAAGGGACTTCCAGCAAGGTCTAGGGCATTTTCTGTATTCGGCTTTGTAAAAAATGTCACTGTTTACTTCTCTCACGCTTATGCCACAAGGTGGCACTGCCAAATCCGTGCACGCGAAGACCCCGAGCTGTCTCATCTTATCATTTCTAGTATCTTTGGTTATACTGCGGAATGGGAAGAGGACGACAGGCTGGTAGTTAATTGGTTTAAAGACTGCAAGATAATAGACTATCTCACGGAAACCTGCGCCATCTTGGATAGGGGGACTCCCGTTACTAAGGTGCAGTGTTGTTTACACCCCTTGAGTACAAAACAATCTCTTTTTTATTGTCCCGATCCCGGCAGAGAGAGGGGAGGGAGAAAGAGAGAGGGGGAGGGAGAGAGAGCGAGAGAGAGAGAGAGAGAGAGAGAGAGAGAGAGAGAGAGAGAGAGAGAGAGAGAGAGAGAGAGAGAGAGAGCGGTGGTGGCAACTGCAACTGCACAGAATATTTCTAGGAGATATTTCCAGCCAGCTAGGGTAACCTATGAGATCTAAACGTGCAGAGCAAAGCAGCATTCTCGGGACAAGATTAAAAAAACTAACTTTTGCAACACAGAGAATGCACGACAGGTAGATTGGAGGCGCTCCAGAAAGAGCATGTGTGCAAGTGTGTATTTTCATACAAGAGAGAGGTTGGGTGGAGAGACAGAGACAGTATGGAGAGAAAAGAAGCCTGATGAATCATCCTTGCGTTAATACATGTATTATATATATTTACTTGTGCTAACACAGGGGTGTCACACTAGAATATATGGCACTATGTCAGTGCCAACAGATGCCATGAAAGTAAGCAGTCCAAACTGATTTTTACTATCAGTATTCACCAGTTATTGTTTGATCTGATGGCGCTTGCTTTTCTCAGAAGCTTGGTACCAAATTCCTTATTCTGGCTTAAAGGCTTTGAAAGTTATGGCATTTCCAAAAGTGAAACAAAAAAAAAAAAAACTAAAAAAACTCAAATTTGCTACATTTTGCAAATTGCATGATAGTCCAATTTTAACCGCCCATAAAATGACAGTTGACTAAGTCACGATATACTGAAAATTCTGTTTCTTATTAAAGGGGGTCTATATGCCCTATGTTTGATTTTGGCATACCTTTATAGTACCAAGGCTGAAATTTATTTCCATATAATTTTTATCCTGGTCTTTTAATGTTTCAGCCAGTTTCTCGATCAACCAACTTTTCAACTGATGATTTTCACAGGAATTTCAACTCAATACCCGATGAAAAATGCATTGAATTAAACGTCATTTATTTGGCTTTCTCTGTGAGTTATTTTCAAACGGCGTTCTCTCCACTGGGGCGACGCTCTGCGATCCTTTGCAGTGAGGAGGCCAAATAACATGCGCCTCCGAGGGGAAAAGGCAATACTATATCTTGTCCAAGCAATAAAAACACACAGCTATACACACTTAACAATACAAAATACAATATTTCGACAAAGGAAGAACCGAACTTTATTTTGATGTAGGATATATGCCATTTCACATATACACAGCCATAGTAAGGCTACTATAAATATAATGTTGACCTATAAGAATGCCAAAACGGGATTTCGGCCCTTTAGCGTGGCGATTTGGACTGCCTAATGAAAGAAATTTAACCAGCTCTCCATTAAAAAAAAAGTAGTATTACTTTTTTTTTTCCTATTCGTAAATTTCTCTAGCTACCAATTTCGCCCATCTGTAATGCCCATCTGTTATTCACTGACATCAGGCCCCACCGTCTATTGTCAAATTGTTAACGTTTAGAAAAGAGACGGGGCGATGACGCAGTCTTGACTGTGCTGCTTTGTGGTCGTGCCCGCCCAAGCTTTATTCTGGCCACGACAGATATGAGAGAACTACGAAATGAGATCGACTAGTTAACGCATCTCATGAAATAAAGCCCAAAAACATCTCAGTTCTGCGGCCACTGTTAAGCATGGTCTCACCATTTCCAAACAAGTTTGGAACGTCGTCGAGAAGGCAGGGAGAGAGTCTTTAATTGAGAGCAAAAGGCGCGACTCTCTCTGAGAAAGTCATTGCTATAGTTTTATGGAATTTAAAAATCGTTCATTTGATACCTCACCCCCATCCCCAGTGAATGGCCAGATCAACCATGGTTAGCATGCGGAACAATTATTTCGGAAATTTGTCGTCAAAACAAGATCTTTGAGTCGCCTTAATGCATTTTGTTCACGATTACCCCGCCATGCACATGCCAATAATGCCAGAATTGTTAGAAGTGAAAAAATGAATGTTAATGCTTTGCCCCGTCCATCTCATTCGCGTGGTTTACCATTGCCACTCTGCTTTTCAATTTCTAATCCTGCAAGGTACATCTGAAAAAATAACATTTTGACAGGGAGTGTGTTTGTAACCCAGCGATTGCAAAAACCATTAATACTGGCACTGTAGTACAATGAAGAACATTTCGGGGTTGTTCTATGTGTCAGAAATAAGCAAGAAAATTTAAGTGCCAGGAAAGTTTAGGTGTTTCTTTTTATAACGCTATGTTAAACTGTTAAAGATAAGGATTGATGAAAAGTCCATGAACCCAACAAAAAACAACAACAAAAAGGCCTAGTAGCAGTATTACGAGATCACCCAATGCAAATGCTCCGTTTCGAATTCTTTTTATTGGTGACATGTGCCAAATACATCCTTATTATCCACATCCTTGAGAGAAATTTGTTTAACTGGCTGGATAAGCGTTTAACAGGGATATTCTAATATAATTTGTGTAACTTAGTTGGGCCTGTAATCAGTTGAGTTTTATTGTGTGACAGTAAGTGAAAAAATAGGAATAATGATAATGGTAATTGACACGGCTATTTCCACAAGACAGCACAATCATGTAGATCCTGTCTCAAGTGGAAATGCTCATTTTTGTCTTGTATCTGCGCAGTAAACTTTTCTTTGAACCTTGTTGTTGTTGTGGAGATTGTCGTTGTTAATAAACTTATCCTGTAAGATGATAAGATGAAGCTTCATTTATCAACAGACTGGGAATTTGGCCAGACTGATTTGCGTGATGATGAATCCGATGGGCAGCTGAGTTCGACCCGTGGCCAGCCCTTGTTGCAGTCCAATACTAGGCCCACAATACAATATTTCGACAAAGGAAGAACCGAACTTTAATTTGATGTAGGATATACAGCCATAGTAAGGCTACTATAAATATAATGTTGACCTACAAGAATGCCAAAACGGGATTTCGCCCCTTTAGCGTAGCGTACTAGTTCCTGTTGAGACCAGGCCAGGGAACCTTACATTTTTTAGACCATCCACAATACTCCAGGGATCCCTGGGCTTTATCAACCTACCACAACTAAAAAAAAAAAAACCGGCCCATGTCTCGGGTTTTCCTGCAACGAATAAAGTCACAATTACAACGTAAGCTACTTCAACCAAGACCTTGAGTGATAGTTGGACAGAGAACAAAACACACTATTTTCTCTATTCGATTTTGTACAATAGTCAAATACGCCACTATTTGTCTCCCATGGTGGCGGTGTGAAACGCATGGACGCAAACGACCCAGCTGCCCCATACTAAAGTAATATCTTCGGTCAGACTTTGAACGACAGGAGTTATCGCACCGACATCCAATCGACCACAGTGGAGACTCTCGAGCTTCATCAGCTTTTATCTCAAACGTTCAGCAAATAAGAACATTGTGGTCATCAAAGTTGAGAATACATGACACCAGTGAAATACATTTGAAAATTATCTCCGGCTGATACGACAGGAGGGAAGGAGTGAATTCTATTCGGATAAGTCGTGATTTTAAGGTCAGCACTACTAATCATGCAAGAATGTTGATGGTTAGAATTCAGCTAGTGAGATGGCGTTTCAGTTTTAGTGGCCTTTTTTTTTTTTTTTTGACGAGCATGTCAATTTGAAAAAGAACATAAATTCTTATACATCTAAAAGCGTTTCTTTTCTTCTTCGTTTTCGCCTCTCTCTCTCTCTCTCTCTCTCTCTCTCTCTCTCTCTCTCTCTCTCTCTCTCTCTCTCTCTCTCTCTCTCTCTTCTCTCCCACTCCCTCTTTCTTTTTTTTCTCTCACTCCCCTTCTTTCTCTTTCTTTGACTGTTTCTCTCTCTTATTCTGTCTCCCCCCCCCCTCTCTCTCTCTCCCATTGTCCTTGGCCCCCTGCTCTGATTTTTCTTCTTCAGTTTCTCCTTTCCACCGGTAGCCTAAATGTTTGTCCTCTTAGGTCTAAGGTAGTGAGTTCGACAGGAAAGTGTTGAAAAATGTTGGAAAGTTCCCATTTGATGTAGAACTTTGAAAGTCTGCATTAAGCAGTAAGCCATGAAAGTAACAATAAAGAACGCATTATGTGGACATACAGACCTTTCAACTTACCTCGATATAATCTCTGAATAAGTCACCATCGTATTCTTGTAAATTGTTACCTGCAAGATAAGCAGCCTATTGATGTTACATGTTGCATGTTACATACTGTCATTGGGATAATAACCATAGACTTTATCTTCTTAATTATACCATGGGCTCCAGATAAGATGATATTCATTAAAGATCGGCTCATCAGAAGTGCCCACATTGAGCCATCAGCACTTGAAACAAAACTACAAAGGCCACGTATAAATATATTTTCCCTTGCTTTTGCAACTGAAATTAATCTCTTTTGAAGTCCGGGAAATGTCATGGTTTAGAATAAAAGGTCATGGATAGAATTTGACTTAAGATTTCCTACCTGATAAATTAAGCTTATGAAGGACGTCTGCCTCTTTAATTTTCTCAATGATGTGCTTCGTTCCCTCGGTACGAAGGTCATTCTCAGCTAGATTCTAATGATCAAAATTGTACAAAACTCATTAAACCGGGTACACCCAATCGTGGTCTATTTCTGCAGCTGAAATTGAAGAAGTACTCTTTGCAGAATGAGAATTTATGCTACATGATTATTAAGCATACATGAAATCCATCCGAAATATAACATGATTTATTTATGCTTTCAAAAACAATTTTGTAAATGTTAATATTTTACTGTTGTGCTTGTTGTCTTTCAAATTTCGATAATTCACTTACAATCTGACAAAACAGTAGATTAAAAATACACCCGGTGTAGCATGCCAGATTATACCCCCGCCAGACTATACCCGGGGTTAAACTGGCCTAGCCCAGAATATCCCCCGGGGTATATTCTGGGCTAGGCCACTTTATACCCCGGGGTATACTTTGGGCTAGGCCAGACTATACCCCCCCCCCAGTCCTGATTATACCCCCTACTTTAAAAAAAAAAATAAGTCAAGACCACAGTTTATTTCAACTTTAGTTTAAATTGTTCATTATCACTGTCATCAGGTATCATATTGAAGCATATATATTCTTGACTCTTGTAAATTATGATACATTTAAGAGAAAATAAACATGCAATAAAAAGCATTGATATACAAAAGGTTTAAAAATCCATTCAAATTGATATGATTATACTAACACTAATTTTACTTGTGTCCATTGGTGTTATTATTGTTGTTTTTTTTTTAATAATTAGTTGTCCATGAGTTAAACATGTATTATATTTTTTTTGTTCGTTTGGCACCACTGACATACACTTGGTGGCAAGGTATGAAATAATTATAAGACACATAAGTGTAAAGTCGTGTGAATTTTATTTTCATTTTTGAAAATCAGAAATGTGCTTGCTTTGATTATGTCAGAACAATTAGATCTACATATAAAGTTACAATAATGCAAAGAGAAAAGGCCGGGAAAGAACACACAGAGAAAACAGCAACAACAACATTTTAATAACCCAACTGACAGATAGTGCAATTCCACCATCAAGCAGACATTAAATACTTCACACAAAACTAAATGCATACTAAAATCTTTTCACATCATGAACTTAACCTGTTCTGATCCACTTGAGACGTTACAGAATGCTAACCAGTAACATACAGTAATAAAAATAAGAACACGAAATCATCTTATTTACTCTTGAAAATAAAGAGAATATAATCAATATCAGAATCATCATCATCTTGGAATATTATAAAGATAACATGGAATGTAAAAATGACCTACACATCATTCTAGAATCTATAAGCAGCAAAGTGTGTGTACCAACTACATGTATATGTAAAAAATGTGTTAAAGCTTTTCGCCCATTCAAGTAGAACTGGACAGAATGCTTTAGTAAAGTAGCTTTGATAGTCGTGGAAACTGACAGATTAAATCCACTGAGACAACAGTGCATTGTAGAAAGGAATTACAGTATGTTACGGCAAAAATTCGATGGATCATGTTGCGTTAATATCTCTTGTTAGTAAATTCTTTGATAGGTTATTTTTAGAAAGGTATACATTTCATGCAGCTGATGGTTTAAGGCACTGGATTAGTTTGCAGGGCATTTGAAGGATTGCAATTATGTTATAGTGAATAAAGGCATGTCACTTGCGGTTGGAATAAAATTTTAAAAACTTACTGTTGTATCCTTGAATATTTTGCCTGAATATGGGAGTATAATCTGGACTGGTGGAATATAGTTTGACCTAAACACCACACTTTATTTCATTCATAGTTTAATTCATATTTTTTTATCACTGTCAACGGGCACCATAGTATGTGTGGCCACATGTCTAGCGACGAGCCAAGCGGTGAGCTGCACTGTAGCGAAGCGACGGGAATTTAAACCTAAACTAGGTGTCCACACCACAAGCGATTACCGCTAGCTAGGTGCTCGCTATGAGCGACGATAAATAACTTGCCATTTAACATCGCTCGTCGCTCAAGCTGTGTGTTGTAACCTCGTGCCCTCCTAAAGAGCGTGAGGTGGTGTCTTTTTCAAGCACATCATCAATAAAAGGCTATTTTAAAGGGTGAGCCTTAAATTCTACAAAATATTACATTATGCATCAGAAGGCGTAAAGGTGTGTGTGGGCATATTTTGAACGGCCTTGATGCTCACTTTATTTTGTAATAATTGTGTTCATTTCGATACCCAAACTGAACTGACCGCAAGAAAGTGTTGCGGTATTTTGAGCAGATAAAAAAAAAAAATGTTACAATAAGTATAAATGACTGTAATAGGAGTGTATCTATAAAAAAAATTTTTCAAGCAGCCATATTGAAAGGTGGAAAATACCGTTTTTTTTGTCTTCAATATTAATTGAGATATTAATGATTTTCAACGTAGCTTCAATGTAATTTTTGTACATTCGCTTGCGACCAGTATTTGTATTTCTTTATTAATAATATTAGACTCCCTTCACATTGCAGTGGAAGAAATCAAAACAACAACAACAAAACAAAACATCTCTTTGAGTAATATTCATAGAAGAAATTTATATATAATTTTCTTGCCAAGCCACGGCACCAGGACCAACAAAATATTTCTCCAGCTGCTCTCTCATCCATGTTGCATGTTGTCCTGGTCGACTTTGGTATTGCCTCACACGCCTATCACCATCTTGGGCTGGAGCACCATCCCACTTTTCGTGTTCTGCTTCCATCTGTTCAAACTTTTAATGTCAATAATGGCGAATGATTATGAACATCCGTTGGCAGGACAGAGTCACCAACCAGGAGGTGCTAGACAGAGCTGGCTCAACAAGCACTGAAACGATGCTGCTGAAGGCTCTGATGCTCTGGACAAACCATGTAGTACGAATGGATGACAGCCGCATACCCAGACAAGCCATGTATGGAGAGCTGAAAGAGGGTTCGCGCAAGCAAGGACGCCCAAAACTGAGATACAAGGACACCTTGAAAAAAACCTCACAAGTGGAGCGGCATTCAGCCACACCAGCTGGAAGCGTGTGCCTCCAATAGATCAGGATGGAGGTCACTCACCTCCATGTCAACCACTGCCTTTTAGGAGGATCGGCGACAGCGTCTCGCTGCGGCCAGGGACAGACGTCACAGGGCAGCGTCCACCTCGGTCCAAAATACAAACTTTTAGTGCGACACCTGCGGGCATCTGTGTGCTTCCAGCTTCGGTCTGCGGAGCTACATGCGCCGCCATCGCTGAGAGCAGAGAAACAACGTCATGATCGGATCCCGATGGACCACCAAGCAATGCGACGGTAGCAAGGACAATATTAAAAGTTGATATGGCCCTCTTCAACACTCGCCATTTTGCTGCTAGAACCCCAAAGGCATACTCGACACAGCGCCTTGTTTGCGAATGGCGATAAGTAAATATTTTCAGATCACGTGTTAACTTTGAATTGATGGTAGTTATAAGATAAGGTTTTCTAGGATAAGCTGTGTCTCCGATGAGAAAATAGGGAAGCCGGATGTTTGAATTCCGTAGACCAGAGCCTGTTGGGAGTTCAGCAATGTTTGCGCCAAGCTGAGTTTGTAGCTCATATCTTGAAAATATTCCATCAACAGCCACCACATAGAGTGCGGTTTTCGTCGACGAAGAGTACTATCGCACAAAGGGAAACGAACGTAAATGCTTTTGTTCTTATTTTTTTCTTTCAATAAACTGGTATTTTTTATCTATTACATCTTGTTGTTCAGTCAATTTATTTACTACGTGGAGAATGAAATGATACAAAATGAATATACCGTAGTTAGTTTGTGAGTTATCTTAATACTTGCATTAAAAATAAGTAGAGTTTATTCAAGCCCAACAAGGTCCATAGACTAGCTGAATGACTGTCAGCGAGCTACTGGGCTAGCTATAATCGCTTGAACCGTCCACACCATGAGCTATTGCCCAGCTAGGAGCTAGTCTGTAGCTTGAAAATCCATAGCTAGTGGTGTGGCCACCCAAGCTCCATCGCTCAAGACACGATCGTCGCCTAATCACAGCGAGCTGGTAGCGCGGCTCGACATGTGGCCACACTCTAATACATACATACATACATACATTCTTGACTTCCGTAAATCATGGAAAAAGCATGCATTATTATGTATTGATATGCTATGGAGTGAATATCCATTCAAACTGATATGATTCAACTTTAACCCTCATTTCACTCATGTTCGTTGTCATGTTGTAGTTGTTTTTATATAGTTGGTTGCCCATGAGTAAAATTTGCACTGTATTGTTTGTTTGGCACTGACATACACTTAGTCGCAATGGATGAAATAATTAACACACTCATAAAAATCAAGTCATTTTAGAGTGTTTTTGTGGGCGAATACACAGTTGTTAAATCCTCTGGCAAGGGACGTGTCAAGCTTAGGAAGGTAAAGACAGACAAGGTCTTTTTTTTTTTTAAATTTTATTTCACTCGCGAGTGACAAACCCTTATTCACTATAACACGCAAGTTCAATCTTTCAAAATGCCTTGCAAACTAATCCAGTGTCTTAAACCATAAGGTACATGAAATATATATCTTTCTACAAATAAGCTATCAAAGAATAATATTCACTAACAAGAAATACTGTTAATGCGACATGATCCAACGAATTTTGCCTTAGCTTAACATGCTATAGATCTAATTACTTTTTACAATGCACTCCTTTTGTCACAGTGGACTTACTCTGTCGGTCTACACAACTGTCAAGGCTGTTTCACTAAAGCTTTCTGTCCAGTTCTACTTGAATAGCTGAAAAGATTTAACACATTTTATATGTGTAGTTGATACACTGTACACATATTGCTGCCGTTTCTACACCCCCCCCCCTTATATCTTTGTATTATTCCAAGATGATGATGATGATTCTGATATTGATATTTCTCTTTATTTTCAAGAGTAAATAAGATAATTTCGTGTTCTTATTGTTATTAATGTATATTACTTGCTAGCATTCTGTAACGTTTCAAGTGGATCTGGGCAGGTGGAGTTCATCACCCCGGGGTATATTCTAGGCTAGGCCAGTTTAAGCCAGGGTATAGTCTGGGCGGGGTGTATATTTTTGCCTGTTACACCGGGACGCTGGTACCTCAACAGTTAGTAAAACATTCACAGTGCATCGAATGTAGTTTACACTTCAAAGTTGCATTGTTCATCAGTAAAGCATTTGATAGGTTCTTTGTGCAGATTTATTTAATTCTAATTTTTCTATTACACGTGGGGAAGATGAATGACAATAGGTGGACAAAACGCTGCACTGAATGGCAGCTAAGGACAGGAAAAGAGAACAAGAAGTCGACCAGGAAGAAGATGGAAGGATGACATTACAAAGAGGGGGGGGGGGACAACATGGATGCGGAAAACAACAGACAGAAGAGAATGGAAAGCAGTCGGAGGGCTACACCCTGCAGTGGGTGGACAACGCCTAGGTGAAAGATGATTTTTTTTTTCCATTGCTTTCAAATAGCAGTTAGGGAGTCGTGAAGTGAGAGGACGGTTACAATAAAAAGGGCTTAGGGAACAGAAGCACCAGTCAGAAACCGGTGTAGCAGGCCAGATTATACCTCCGCCAGACTATACCCGGGGTTAAACTGGCCTAGCCCGCAGTTTATTTCAACTTTAGTTTGAATTGTCCATTATCACTGCCATCAGATATCATATTGAAACATACATTTTTGACTCTTGTAAATTATGATACATTTAAAAGGAAATAAACATGCTTAAAAAGCATTGATATACAAAAGGATTGAAAATCCATTGAAACTGATATGATTAAACTTTAACACTAATTTTACTTGTGTCCGTTGGTATTATTATTGTTTTGGTTTTTTTATAATCAGTTGTCCATGAGTTAAACATGTATTGTAATTTTTTTGTTTGGCACCACTAACATATACTTAGTGGCAAGGTATGAACTAATTATAAGACTCAGAAGTGTAAAGTTATCTGAATCTTATTTTAATTTTTGAAAATCAGAAATTTGCTTGATATGTCGGAACAATTAGATCTACATACAAAGTTACACTGATGCAGAGAGAAAGGCCAGGAAAGAATACATAGAGAAAAAAACTACAACAACATTTTAACAACTGAACTAGCAGATGGTGCAATTCCATCATCCAGCAGACATTAAACTAAATACATACTAAAATTGTTTCACATAATGAATTTAACCTGTCCAGATCCACTTGAAACGTTACAGAAAGCTAACCAGTAATATACAATAATAACAATAAGAACACCAAATCATCTTATTTACTCTTGAAAATAAAGAGAATATAATCAATATCAGAATCACCATCATCTTGGAATAATGCAAAGATAAGAGGGAATATAAAAATGACCTACACATCATTCTAGAATCTATAAGCAGCAATAATATATGTGTGTATGTACCAAGTACATGTAAAAAAAACTGTGTTAAATCTTTTCAACTATTCAAGTAGAACTGGACTGAAAGCTTTAGCGAAGTAGCTTTGACAGTCATGTAAAATGACAGATTAAATCCACTGAGACAACAGTGCATTGCAGAAAGTAATTATAGTATGTTATGGCAAAAATTCTATGCATCATGTTGCATGAACATGTCTTATTAGTAAATTCTTTGATAGAGTATTTGTAGAAATGTATACATTTTATGTAGCTCATGGTTTAAGGCACTGGATTAGTTTCACTCACGTTCGTTGGCATGTTGTAGTTGTTTTTGTAGTTGGTTGCCGTTGAGTAAAATTTGCACGGCACTGTTTGTTTGGCACTGACATACACTTAGTCCCAATGGATGAAATAATTAACGAACTCATAAAAATGAAGTCATTTTAAATATTTTTTTGTGTACAAATACACAGTTGTTAAATCCCTTGGCAAGTGGCGTGTTAAGCTTAGGAAGATAAAGACGGACAAGGTCTTTTATTATTATTATTATTATTTCACTCGCGAGTGACATACCCTTATTCACTATAATACATAGGTTCAATCTTTCAAAAGCCTTGCAAACTAATCCAGTGTCTTAAACCGTAATGTACATGAAATGTATATCTTTCTACAAATAACCTATCAAAGAATGATCTCACTAACAAGAAATACTGTTAATGGAACATGATCCATTGAATTTTGCCTCAACATGCTATAGATCTAATTACCTTTTACAATGCACTACTTTTGTCTCAGTGGACTTACTCTGTCGGCCTACACAACTGTCAAGGCTATTTCACTAAAGCTTTCTGTCCAGTTTTACTTGAATATTTGAAAAGATTTAACACGTTTTTTATATATAGTTGATACACATACATTGCTGCTTATAAATTCTAGAATGATTTGTAGGCATACGCTGTCATTTTTACACTCCCTCTCATATCTTTGCAATTTCCAAGATGATGATGATGATTCTGATATTGATATTTCTCTTTATTTTCAAGAGTAAATAACATGATTTCGTGTTCTTATTGTTATCATTATTACTGGTTAGCATTCTGTAACGTTTCAAGTGGATCTGGACAGGTGGAGTTCATCAGTCGCAAACATTTAGTGCCTATTTAGTTTTATGTCTGCTGGATGATGGAATTGCACTATCTGTCAGTTGGATTATCATTATGTTTTTTTTTTTTTTTTTCTGTGTGTTCTTTTCTGGCCTTTTCTCTCTACATCATTGTAACAACAAATACAATGCATGTTTTACTCATGGCCAACCAACTATCAAAATAATAATAATAATAATAATAATAATAATATCATCATCACACACGAGTGAAATTAATGCTGAAGTCTAATCATGTCAGTTTGAATGGATACTCAACTCTTTTGTATATCAATGAATTTTAATGCATGTTTGTTCTAAAATGTACCATGATTTACAGGAGTCGAGAATGTATGTATGTACACCAAAGTAAACTAAGGCTGAAATAAACTGTTATTATTATTTTCTCTAAATTGCATTATGACTTGTTGGTGTCAAGAATGTGTTCATGTATATATTAATATGATATCTGATGACAGTGATGAAGAACAGGCTGAAATAAACTGTGGTCTTGACTTGTTTTAAAGAAAAAGCAGGGGGTATAATCTGGACTGGGGGGGGGGGGTATAGTCTGGCCTAGCCCAAAGTAACCCCGGGGTATAAACTGGCCTAGCCCAAAAATATACCCCGGGTATATTCTGGGCGGGGGGTATATTTTGGCCTGTTACACCGGGTCCACAATATTCAAACAAAACCTCCCTGCCCTGTGTGAGAGAGAGAGAGAGAGAGAGAGAGAGAGAGAGAGAGAGATTCTTTAAAACTCACAAGATCGACGATGAAGGTGTTTTCAGTGAACATCTCTACTATATGTCGTACCCCTAACAATCCGAGCCCATTATCCCCCAGGTCAAGGCTGGTCACAGATGAATTTTCCTGAGGGAGATAAAAAAAAAAAAAATCTAAACAGAATGCAAACCCACGTTTCATCACCAGTTACCATGATTATAGGAGACGGGGATTTGATTCCCATTGTCACATCTGTCCATCATTAAGTTGCAAAACTCTCATCTCTGCTGCTTTCGTTCGTTCGTTAAAAGATGCCATTTCAATCTGTCGGCCACTCACCTTTGAATTCATTCATTCATTCATGCATTCATTAGTCACTCTTCTTTTTTTTTTTTCCAACAACCTACTTTGGAGGACACAATGAAATAACAGTCTGCTACTCCATGATCCTTCACCAATTCTGATTCATTCTCTGTTGTACATGATTATTCTTGCGTGCGCAGGGCATTCATAGTATTTTGCTATTTGTCTGTCTTGCAACTTTTTTTTTTTACAGTTACACCTATCTATGATCGGTCGAAAGAAGTGATATCAAAACCTTCTATGGATGATGCTCAGTGAGAATATAAAGTCTTGGGCTCTAACTCTTGTAGTGTTTCTCTTTCTTTTCTTTGAATACAACGCGGACAAACATACAGACAAACTCACATCTATATATTATAAATTATATAAGATAGATAGATGACTTCTTTACGGACTTAGTGTGGGCTCCTTGCGTGATAGGGCACAAAGACAGTGGGAGAGAGGGAAAAGGTGTAGAAATGGGGAGAGAAGAAAAAAGTGGAAGAGGAGGTGGCACTGTTTGACTCGACATTTTCAGAGTTTCACAAAACAGCAGCAGGCGGAAGTCAGGTTGGAATTTTCACGGACCCTTCCGCTGCAGCTTTCCAGAACTACACTCTTCTCCATTAATTTCCTTCCTGTAAATGATGTTAGAGGAAATAAAACGTAAGACCCGACCCAAATTCAGTCTTAGCAGGATAGATGACAAAAACAGACTTATGCAATGATGACAATAATATTACTACTCTAATACTCTATTTAATGCCTTGAAAATCTGCTGTTCCAACAATTCATTGTATGGACACTGTAAGAAATTTCCCGGTAATGGTTAGTTAATGGCAGGGTAAGATTGGCAAAGTTTCTTTTTATGCACCACACTATGCTGATCAATATGAACTGAACTGGAACGTCATCTGGAGGTTGTCGGGGGAAGGAGAAAATCTAGAAAATTTACTATCAGACTAAGTAAGATTTTGTTTAAAAATTAGTAGTCCACGCGTCAACTGTTTATGCCCTTTCCATAGATTACTTCTTTTTAAAACCCAGCAGGATTTCGTTGTACATGAAACTACAACAAAAATTGTTAAGTCTGAAAAAATCCCATAAACTGACTGACTGGAGATCTCCAAATTTAGTGCTTACCATTGACAAACTACTGGTTCGAAAATAATTATATCATCGAGAACTTCACCAGTCGACGTAACCGAGTTGTTATGAGAAAGAACGGCAAACAAATAATTCCGATTCAGCAAGCACAAAATGCTTTATTCTCCCTTGGTCTGTGGCACCAGACTACGTTGGATAAGTGGGCTAGGAGAAGAGATACAAGTGTATGCTGTATGTAGATTTAACATGATATCACTATTATACCACTTTTTTCGTACAAACTCCATGGACACGCTGTTTTGCTTTATTACTTATATGTCTGTATGAACTATCCGAAACATGGTGTATATAATGTTTTAATGTCATTTTTCGCTGACATAATATTGGCTAATAATTCTTTCATTGCTCATTATTTTCCGGTGCTCTGACACCGAAATTGGTCTGAACTGTGAAGTCCATACATTCTCCCTTTCTCTCTCCCCCCCCCCCTCCCCTCCATCCCCTTGAATCAAGAGAAAGACACCATCAGAATTAATTCATTTTTTTTTCCTTAAGATGCTCGACGGTGACTTCAGTTTTAATTTTCCTGTTCCACACTTCAGCTCCTCCTCCAATTGTTAATGCCTTTAAGGGAACATAAACAAACAGGAGACGCGCCTCTTAATGGATATTACCATTCGTGGAGAAGGAGTACAGCCAGGGTCACTATGAACCAAGTTCTCAGGTGACAATTAGTAGTTATTTTGATAGTGACAACATGAAATTTTCCTAGTGTTTTAAGTTACTTTACCTATAAGAGCGAAAGTTGGCCTTTGATATAATGACATTCATACATGTATAACCTGTTTTAGAGGAGAGCCTATAATAAATGCCCCTTTGCTCCATAATGTTTTGTTGTTCTTTTTTCTGTTTGAGCATGTCTCAAGTGGACCATTTCCATGATCAGGTAACCTAACTCTGATCCCTAAGTATTCGTTGAATGGAAAATCCCTTACAATTAGTGCAATGGCTATAGGCTTGACCCTACTTGGTCCTAGAAGATGATGTTGCAACATCAACGTGTCGTTTACAAGATTTCTCAGAAAATAGCTGTTAGGTGACACCTGCAGGAGTAAAATTTATGGTTATGAATATTGCATATACATGCAAATATACATGCACATTCATGGTTGTAAATAGGCCTATTGCATTCATCATACATTGTCTGAAGCGGGGTTTACTGTTAAGATATCACAATGAAATAAGAGAGTCTTCAAACTGGTAATTCAAAATGGACATCGAAAGATAATGCTAATCGTAATAGTGGTGAAGCAGTGAACAAAATGTAGTGCAATGAAGTATACGCATTAAGGTTAATTCCGATTGGTAAAAATTAAACTGCAGTTACTGACAGCTAAATGAAACGCTGTTGCATTAGAGGAATTTCAGAATATTTTAGATTAAACAGACAAAGCTTTTCCTCTGCAAAATGATGTTTTATTACACTCACTTCTAATCTTTTGCATGCTCTGAGATAAACTGCCTGACTATGACTGCAAGGAGCATAAGGTCCGTTATTTTCTGGCCCGTCGTCATCACCTGTGATCAATAACGGGAAAAGAGCCAGCGTGTACATGCCGTTATACATATATAATGTATAATGCCGTTATATATATATATTATGTGAAATGATCTTACATGTAAAAGGAATAGCCAGGGTCACTAAGACTGATGAAAACTAAAATTATTGTGATTTCCTCGCCAAATCGGGAGATATTTATTGACTATAAGAAGCGTTTTCTGGCGGCACGGGTTAGTATTTGTTGTATTGCAAACGATTTATAAATTCAAACCTAAATAATTTTGGATGATAGCACATCACAATACAGGCCTAGTGTGCCTCAATCTGGCTTTACCAAGAAAAGCAAATTTGTAGGAATCTGTCATACTGCTTAAGGCAAAAAAAATCAGATTTCAATATCTAATTCTCGATCGTTTTCTGTTTATTGGATTGCCTTGCAATTTCACTTCTACAGGCCTAATAAGTCATGATGGTTATGGAGATCCTCTTGAACTAGCACCCCATAACACCACATTCAGCATACAGCATTATAATACACTATACATTTGATTAAGGGACCAAGGCAAACTATAGATTTTGAAAATTGCAAGTAAGAAAGACAAGCTGTCCCTTTGACATTCATTGGTAAAATTTTCCTTAAGGCAGAAGAAATAGAGAAACGGGGAAACGGGAGGTGTAACATTACCGTCGAAATCAAATTCGTCTAGATAATCCTTCTCGACATCATACACATCTGTGGTTGTAGTGTTGCTTCTATTACTTTCACCACATTCGCTGCCCACCTGTGAGTCCTTCCTTCTGCGCCTGCTAATCACTCCACTTTTCACGCGTCTGGTGGGCGTATTACACATCCGGTATCTAGCGGTCAGGCGGTAAGGATTGGCGGTGACAGGACGTTTGATGAGATTCCAAATGTCGAACTGTCAATGTTTTACAGAATTATATGCAGCATCAGGCAGTACTCATTTGACATTGTCCGGGAGCTAAAACTAATAGGACCGTTTAAAACAAATGGGTCAGATCCACATGTTACTTCGACGAGCACGTTACAATAATTATTATGAGAAAGGGGGAGAGAGCGGGGTTATAAAGAATGGATCCTAAACGAGAAGTTTAGAGTGCATTTTCTTGGGGCGAGGGGGGAGGGGGGGGGGAGCAGGAATCCAAAAAGAACTGATGTGATGCTATAGCTGTGGTCCGTTATATTTCTTAACCTGATTTTACATTGCTGCATCTCCTGGCTAAACATTCAACGAGTGAGGCATTATTTCTGTCACTGTCGCGTGTAAAAGTACTGCTTACGCATTTTGTGAAACATTTTTTTAACAATATAAACGATGGACGAAAGACGATCAACATTGAAATATGAACTTCTCGTGTACCGGCTGCCTTATTGTTGCATCACCGTTACTCGAAAAGGGGGGGGGGGGAAGAAGGCCTGATTGCACCTGGATTGTTCACGCATTCTTTTAAATACGGTACAAGGTACACCATTTAACTTAAACAGCCCGCGTGGGGCAAAGCATATGGTTAATTTAGTGCCGGTAAAGATCAAGGCGGTTAAAAAAAAAAAAAAAAGCTCGACTTGAAAATTGTGAATCAAACAAAATTAAAAGAAAAAAATACTCCCCGACCAGGTACATACAAAGCGATGAATTGATTCGTGGCACCAATTCAGACTGAAAGGAGCTTGCACAAAGTTCCTTTTAGTACAGATGCAGGGATGGGTGAATAGTTCAGGGAACAGACAAACAGATAAACGGAATGTGAGTTTTAGTTGTATAAGATATTTACAGATTCAGAATTGTTTTTCAACAGGACTGATTGCCTCAAATAAAAAATAAGACACAGCAGGCCAGTAAATCACTTATAATAAATGCCAGCAGTTTTAATTACTGTGGCATCAAACTATTATGAAATGGCATAGACCTACATAGTACATTTAAGAAAAATTTATATTTTAATTCCATTGATTTACATGTTTATAACACTATTATTTTTTCTTATTCCAAAACCTTGATACAATGGCATTATCAACACTGAATTCTATTTTCTTCTCAGCTTTCGAATGCTTGCCCATCTCAGAACTATAGGAAAAATAAGAAATTTGATAATGAGAACACGACATCCATCCATTAATCCATCCATCCGTCCGTCCGTCCGTCCGTCCGTCCGTCCGTCCGTCCGTCCATCCATCCATCCATCCATCCATCCATCCATCCATCCATCCATCCATCAGAACACGACAAAAATTCTCGTACGTGCAAAAGAAAGCGTAAAAAAAATCCAGGTGCAATCTGGTCTCCGGTTACCATCACAGCTTCCAGCAAGGCACTAAATCAATAAAATACACACACGGTAAACGGAACACTGTTATTCATAATTATATCCATCCATCCATCCATCCATCCATCCATCCATCCATCCATCCATCCATCCATCCATCCATCCATCCACCCACCCACCCATCTATCTATCTACACGACTGTCTATCAATCTATCTATCTATCTATCTATCTATCTATCTATCTATCTATCTATCTATCTATCTATCTATCTATCTATCTATCTACCTATCTACCTATCTACCTATCTATCTATCTATCTATCTATCTATCTATCTATCCATCTATCTATCTATCCATCCACATCTAAGTAAGATCTACCTAATCTAGACTGCAGAATTCTTTCTCAAAAAAAAAAAAAAAACAGGTCATAGGGTTGTCTAGTTATACAGCGGAAAACTTACTAATTTCAAACTTTTATTATTATTATTACATGTACTATTATTATTGTTGTTATTATTATTATTATTGTTATTATTATTATTACTATTATACAAAGTAACTCTAAACATTCCTGTCCTACAGAGAGAAAAAAGAAATTTGAGTGGTAAGTTAGTCTTTCAAGTCATGAACGAACTGTGTTTAGACTCTTGCAGTTCAGTTTGACACAAGGATGGCCAGATTTATACATTATGAAGAAACCAAAATCAGTATTCAACAGAGCTGTGTTAACCCAGCGGTCCAAATATCATAATACAGAATTACCCCTTCCCTATTATATTTGGGAGCCACCCCTGCCACCCACCTTTTTATTTAGATGTTACGCTTAATTTGTGACGAGAATGATATAAATTTGCAGTTTGATTGTTCATGTTGTTCATGGTTATTGTGGTACTTTGATTTAGGCTTTGAGAGAGGAGATCCGCCGTGAAGTGGTTAATAAGTCTGACTGTGTCGCCGTATTTATTTCAAGGATATAAAAAAAAGAATACAAATGTATAAACCAGAGACGTGTTTTTGTTTTGTTTTGTTTTCTGTTATTATTGCTGGTGACGTTTCCAATTCAATATTGGAAAAACAAAGGGAAAACAGAAGAAATTAGAGAATCATAAAATTTAAAGGAATGAATCTTTCATGCCATATTCTACAAACGTATAACTTGGAAATCTCAATTCAGACAGACAAAGGGGGAAGGGGGGGGGGGCGGAGGAGCTACAATAAGTATGGGGATGTAGTACTGGCGGAGGCAACATAAAATTAAACCTCATGTCTAACTAGGGCTCAATCTAGTATTAGTTACTGCTTAGGCACGCACTTAAATTATTTTCAAGTACAGTAGCTGTAGGCCTATAATAGCCCATGTATAGGAAAAGTCTGATAAGCTTATAATAATCAAACTAAACATCATACAGTTTGGAGAAATAATGTTGTAGGATTTGGGGACGGGAAATGGATGCAATGACCGGGTTAAACTAAAGGGATTTTTTTTTCTTTTGGGAGAGGAGGTGCTTGAGAGAGAAGAGGAGTTAAAAATAATGTATCGACATAAAGACCTATTTAATCGAAGAATCAAGAAGAGCAGTCCGTAATCGGGAGGGTTGGGCCACTGATATTGAGAAATGATTTTGATATGTTCAAAAAGTGCCAGTCTTACTTTGGATTTTCCACTGTCTGGATTAAAAATCAGTCTAGCTGTATCACTATCAGTTTCTGTATTTCGCCTGGACCCCAAACAGCTGCGGCCAGCTGTTGTTGGTCTTGATGAAGACGATGACATTGTGCTGTGACCGTATTTCGTTTGAAGTAAAGCAAATGTATTTTGCTTAAAATTTCAAGTTTTACTCAGTCCTGAGCATAGATCTGACACAATTCTCACATCTTCCTAGTCTATTACATAAAAATACAAGAAAACATTTTTATTATAGAAACTAATTATTGGAAACTACAGAACGGATGTCTCTGAAATTTGACATGAAGAAGTGAAATATGATTGCCATATTGTCGATATACGAGTATACAATTCAGTAGGTCCGAAGAACGGTCCGCAGAACTGTAACTGTAAATAATTGAACTGTTGTTACCTCGCGAAAGGATTTAGGCGTCGTAACACCAAGCGTGCGTTCACTGAAGGACGTTTTCGATAGGCATTGAATCTTGGCATACATAGCTGCTAATACTAATAGTAATAGTAATACTGTAATTATTGTCTCTCGATAACGCACTATTTTGGAAACTCCATTTTTCACACTACTAAACCATCCAAGATGCCTCGTCCACATAAATGGGTTTAACACTAGCAGCTGTATAGTTTTCAAAAAGGTAGCTCAGTTCCGTTCAGTACACTACAAGCAAAACAGAGATGATAATTTGGTACATGTAGTTAAACTGAAAATCTAATTTTTTAACATAATAACAATCAAGCCACAAATGAATAATAAAATAACAAACTGTCACTAAATACAATATGAAATGAAACATTGAAAAAAGAACAATGAACGGCTAACACATTATGCACGGTATCTTATAATTATAAACTTTCAAGTGTTCATATATTTATGAGGGGGAGAGGCACAGGGGACATGAGTCTCAGACGCATACGTTTCGCACTGAAAGTGATGTAAACGAAGCTTCTTGTGTCTCTGTCTATGTACAGACAATGGCATCTCAATTCAACTCGGCAAAAAAACATACCTGTAGGCTTTATTTAAATTGTAATATGCATTCAACTTTGCTAATACTAGTATTACACTTATCTACACAGACGACACGAAATTTTGTATTTTTTAAAAAAATGAAGTAGTGCTAAATAATTATGTCCAAAGTCTGTCGACAGCGCTTTGTAGTGTTGCTAACAGTGTTTCAATAAACTGTTGTCTCATTTGCTTGGAAAAGCACATTTTTAAAAAGGAATAAGAAATGGCACTACATGTAATCCAAGGTATTTCAAGAATTTGGCAAAAGGAACTTGGGGTTTGCACGTTGAATTTTTCTGTGCCAAACCTACATCAATTACAATTACTGTAGGCGTGTCACAGTAATATCCTGAGTTCCATACATTCCGAGAAGCCTAACTGTAGACTGAAACATAACATGGGGCAAATCCTTCCTCAAGCCTGCAGTGCTTAATAACTAGCACTAGTTAATCAACCATTTCACCGACACGCTACAGTGAGGTATGACCCCTGGGCAGGGTTGATACAGTTATTTTTCTTTTCTTTTTGGAGCATGACTGGCTATTGGTTACACCAATCGCAGCCTTTGGTATGTGAGATTGATCATGTTAGTCGGCCAAATGAGCTCTATGTACGAACCTCTTTAATAATAATATAATAAGAAGTATGAACAGCCTACTTTAGGCAAAGCTTCAGTATGTAGTATGAACAGTATCTGTCCAGAGGTTCCTGTCACATACATGATTACATGTATTTCTTTAATGTTGTAGAAAATCAGTGGCCACTAAACCTCACTCATCGTATACACACTGAATGATACGAAAAAGGCGTTCGACTGTAATATTAGGTGTTTTGCGGTCAGTGGATAAACACTAGCTCTACATGTATTATTATTCCGTCTCTTCCTCTTTCCTGTAGCTACTACATGTGTATATGTTACCGTCATCAACCGTAATCAGGCATAACTGGCAATGACTGGTTTTTTTAGCCATTACCAGTAATGACTGATTCAGTCAGTGGTTACGAGTAATGACTGAAAGTCTTAGGCATTACTAGAATTGACTAGTCATTTCACGTAAAGGACCGATTTTGCATATTGACCTCACGGTCGCCAATCGAAATTAGTCATTACTGGTAATGCCTGTGTTTCAGTCAGTCAATATGTGAAACTGTTGCTGTTGTTGGAGTTCAGTTATTACCCTGTACAAATTCATAACCGTGTTACAACACTGAAGACATAAAGGGTACATTTCTCCTATTTAATTTATTCATTAAAAACAGCAAAAGAATGTTGGTTTTTTTCATTCGCAAGAATAATAAAGTCACACATAAAAATGCACTACCACGATGTTTGCACACCCAATAAAAATCCTGATATTATTCTAGTAATACTTTTTCATTGGCACATTTTGTTTTTGCATGTCAGACTGTGGTAGCAGCGGCTGTTACATTTTAGACTGTTTC
Source organism: Onchidella celtica (assembly GCA_963931925.1). Lineage (NCBI taxonomy): Eukaryota > Metazoa > Mollusca > Gastropoda > Systellommatophora > Onchidiidae > Onchidella > Onchidella celtica. Next base: position 25,578,800 of record OZ007573.1, on the reverse strand, counting down.
TGAAACAAGAGCATTTCTTTGTCTGACAGCGTCGAGCGCTTGCGCATGAGCATTTGGCAAATCCTTGGCCGTTACAACGAGACGTCAAAGTAACGGCTGATCTCAGTGAAATCAGATTCTCTCTGTCCATGTCTGCAATTGGTAACAATCTTTCCGGGCAAAGGATAAACTGATTTCTAGAATACTTTCCCTTCAGTGTTCCATTGCTGGTGGGAATAGTGTACATCATGTTTTCATCCCGATTTACTACAACACCCAGAAGATTTCGGGGGTCCCCCCTCCCTCTGTCAACAAAGGGAATAGGGATCGCAACATTGTCACCTTCACTGGCATCTCCTAACTCAACCCTGGCCCGTTTCACCATTCTTTCAGCTTGTTTTTTCTGATGATGTCTTGCCTCTGCTTGCTGACGTGAAATGCTGTCTTCCAGCTGGTCAAGGTAAACCGCGTCTACGTGGAGGTCCATGCGGTCTGGCTGTGACGACATACCTTGGACGGAAGAAGCAGAAGATGGCACTGACTGAGACGGCTCAGCGTTTGTAGTCAAGGCGCTTTCTGGAGCACCATCAGCTTGGATACTGTCGCAGGAACCACCTCCTGACGGAATCAGTGTTGTGACTGGACCAGCCTGGGACGTAAGAATCCCTTGATCATCAACCCACACAGACAAACTGCTCGCTTCTGGCTGAGGTTGAGACGGATATGTCTCTCCTAACAGAACGTCAGCCTGAATAATCTCTTCTGGTTCAGCTGTAATGGACTGGACTTGATCTGTGATTTGAGACACTGTGGCATCCTGTGTTTGGCTGGATTGGGGATCAGCGTCGGAAATGGGTTGGCTTCTAGGTCTTGAAAGACCGTGAGGAGGTCAACTTCCGTTTCCAAGCGCCCAATCACTTCACTGGGTAGAGATGTGGAGGCCAGTCCCACTTTTGGATCCGTCCCAAACAAGGCTTTATATGGTGATCGTTTTATTCCGTCGTGATGGGAACTGTTCTTCCTGAACTGGACAAAGCGGATGCCCATGGTCCATCTTTCAGAACTGGTTTCTTCCATCCACGCGGCCAGCATGTTCTTAATATCCGCGTTTGCCCTTTCCACTGACCCCTGGCTTTGAGGGTGCCTCGGTTTGCCATTCACTAGGTGCAATGTGGGCCACAGACTCTTCAACTCCCGAATGATTCCAGCTGTAAATTCAGAACCATTGTCCGATTGGAGAATGACAGGAGCTCCAAAAAGACAGAAGATATCGACCAGCTGAATGGCGACTTCAGATGCACGTTTGGAAGTCAACGGGCGCAGAACACAGAACTTGGTCAAGTGATCCTGGAACACAAGCAGCCATTTGTAGTTTCCATCTGGCATAGACTGGTAATCAACAAGATCAATTTGTGCACGAGACATGGCTTCTTTGGTCAGGATCGGTTTCACGACAATGCCTTTTGTTCTCTGTCGCACTGCCTTTTTCTGACACACTGAACAGTTATCAGTGAACACCTTAAGAGCTTCCCTTGGAATGTTCTTGTATTTCTTAACCAGTTCCTTTATCATCCTATCTCTTCCGCCATGACCCGTGGATGCATGTGCTTGTTTCACGACTGCAAATGTCTCCTCCATTGTAACGTAGTATAACACAGGATTAGTCGGTGACTTCCGCTTCATGATGAGTCGTTGAGTGGTGCCACATTCCAAGACTTCGAATCTGTAACACACATGTTGCCAGCGGAAACACATAAGCTATCGTCAGCGTAATCAAACACAGTCTGGAATGATCAACAGAGAGAGAAAGAGAAAGAGAGAGAGGGAGAGAGAGAGAGAGAGAGGGAGAGAGAGAGAGACAGACAGACAGACAGAGAGAATCGTTTTGCGAATCTGTTACACACACTTGCAAACGGAAACACACACAAACACAGACTGAATGATCAACAGAGAGATCAAAATTCGTTTTGCACGCGCGCAACACACACACAAACGCCCACACACACACAGACTGAGAGAGAGAGAGAAAGAGAGAGAGAGAAAGAGAGAGAGAGAGAGAGAGAGGACAAATTTACCTTTCTGCCAAGTAATACTGGCGACGGCTTTTTGTACTAGTGTTGCTTTGGGCTGCCAGTAAGTCGGTTATGTTGGCCTGATATTCCAGGTTTGTCATGAGTTGCCTTCCTCCATTTTGGAGAATTTTTTGCATTTCCTGCATAAAACGGTTTTCTGTGGCTTCATCCATGCCGGCAGCTTCTGAATGAATGAATGCAAGTCGGCCTCAATAACAAGAGCACCCTTCCGGGCTGAGTTGTTTTCAAGTGTACATGTGACATGCCTTGTGAAGAATAGCTGAACACTGGTCCGTCAACATGATGTCTAATCATCAAGCAGTAAAAAAAGTTACGTCTCCTGCCTAGTCATCAAGAGTTCAGTTCATGATATGTGCAAGTCAATTCTAGTTATGCCCAAGACTTTCAGTCATTACTCGTAACCACTGACTGAATCAGTCTTTACTGGTAATGGCTAAAAAAACCAGTCATTACCAGCTTTGCCTGATTACGGTTGATGACGGTAACATATACATGCAGATTTAGCAGACCTTTTTAATTCTTTAACGAAATATCATAAAAACCACAGAAAAACTGTGGGGTCGCCGCAGGGCTATAAGCAAAGTCAAAATTGGGCAAAAAGGAAAGGTCATATGTTGCGAAACCCCGCGTGAGAAATAAAACCCAAACAATACAAAGCAAACTAAAGAGAAGACAGAAAATACACAAAATTTTCGGCTTTCAAAAACTTGAAAAAGGGGAAAGCCGAAAATTTTGTGTATTTTCTGTCTTCTCTTTAGTTTGCTTTGTATTGTTTGGGTTTTATTTCTCACGCAACATACAACATTTTCTTTTTGCCCAATTTTGACTATTTAATTCTTTGTAAATTTTACATTTTCTCTCAAAAATAAAAGAAATTCTAGTATAGTACATGTAGTATTTTTACGTTTAATTTGTCCTGGATCATGTCACTGAATTAGAATTTCGTGACATGAAATAATTTTATTTTCATTTCAATCCGTCCCAACTACATTTCAGATTTCTATTTTCTCTGCACATAAACCGGAGATAAATCGTGTTTGTGATAGACAAGTTTATTCAAGAAAACTGCCGCAAAATGATAATTAATATACACTATTCTCATGATTGTAAGCCGTGGACATCTTGCTTCCTTTGCCAAATTTCGCAGCTTCTTGGAAAAATAAAATATCTTCAAGTTCAATGAGGCTGACACTGCCTGTTACATGACTAGTTTAGAAAATTAGACGAACAATGAAAACAGGAGTTAATGGCCTTACTAATTATTTCATTGGAATTATCATCATAACGGCTACATGGCAATGAGAATTTTTTTATTTCATCAGAAATAACATCTCCCTTTTCCGCCACTACAATGGTCATGCCAGTATATGAGACGTCTGTGGGCAAAACTCAACAAATTCCGTATCCGATAAAGAATTATCATCTCTGTTATACATTCATAATTGTATAGTCAATCTGCACAAAAATAGAAATATTACATTCGGGGTAAGCAAAATTTCTACTCTGAAAATCAGTTCTGGTTACTTGTTGAACCCTGCTGCAGTTGTCATACTGTTGCCCATAGATTTTTGTCTTTTAAGTATAAACGTTGCCCACTCGGCATCACGAAATTTCCCTATTCCATTACTTAGTCCCGTCAACAGCGTAGGCCTAAGGCAATTTAAAGTCCCTCATGGGAGGTTTACTGAATGCGTCAGTTTTGCTTATTATCCAATACTTTGGAAATAGTACGAGCAGACCTCTTGAGTGCCATCCTGTTTCTCTAATGCGGCTAGATTTCTCTTTCGTCTCGTTCCCCTCCTACCTACCCAAAAAGATCTCTATTACAAATAATAGTAGATCAATAATGTCATGCCCTTTCAGGCTTTTACGCGAAAGCCATACCCAACCTTAAGATAAACAAATCTAATGGCTTTCAGGAGCTGATCTCCGCAGCAGAAAAATCGAACCAATTATAACAAAAGGCTTAATCTAATGAGCTGTCAACGACTGGCCACTGGAAATCAGGAAGGAAACGTTGAAATAACCGCCGCTTAGCCAAACTAAGAATTTGGCACGATTTGTGCGACTTGAATAACATCTATAACAATGCAGCACAAAGATAATACTCCAATAAACTGGATGTGACAAAACGAACAATATTCAAAGTAATAATACTAATAGTGTTAAAAAAAATTTTAATTGTTGGAGGGCTGCTGCGTCCCTTTCCGGCATGATCAGGCTATGAGGTGTCCGCCGGATGTAGTACATGTAATAATCAAAAGCAGTAATACCTCAAAATTTAGAACATGATAGAAAAAAAGAGACCAGTTGTCTTTAGGACTACAGTAACTGGACTCTTGCAGATTAAATTTATATATGATAAAATGAATAAAAATCTGCGCCCAAATTGCGGCTTCGGTTCACATATATATCCCAAATTAGGGGAAACACAATGTCTGTGCCGCCATCTACCAGTATGGCCGTCATTTTACCTATTAGTATTACCATTTCCTGGTTTATGTAAGTGATGTCCACAAAAATCTTCATTCATGTGCGCAAAGCCAGACAGGACATAGCCGCCAGTCCAGGGCTACGACGAATCTGACCCAAGATAAGTTTTTATGAAGCGCATTGGTTTCTGCTTTGCCCAAAGAGCTTATTAAACACACTAGAGTCAGAACTCCCAGTACCCCCACGGTGCGCCTAGTCCCCGAAGTGTGCCGAATTGAAAGCCAAACCTTCCGCCATATTTGGGGTAAGCTGTGCATCTTATAATTATTTCACACCTTGTCACTAAGTATATGTCAGTGGCGCCAAACAAAAAAATACAATATAATTATGTTTAACTCATGGACAACTAATTATAAAAAAAAACAAAAAAACAATAATAATACCAACGGATACAAGTAGAATTATTGTTAAAGTCTAATCATATCAATTTGAATGGGTTTTCAAACCTTTTGTATATCAATGCTTTTTAGTGCATGTTTATTTTCTCCTTAATGCATCATAATTTACAACAGTCAAGAATGTATGCTTCAATATGATAAGTGATGACAGTGATAATGAAAAATTTAAACTGAAGTTGGAATAAACTGTGGTCTTGACTTGTTTTAAACAAAAAGTAGGGGGTATAATCTGGACTGGGGGGGTATAGTCTGGCCTAGCCCAAAGTGTACCCCGGGGTATAAACTGGCCTAGCCCAGAATATACCCCGGGGCATATTCTGGGCTAGGCCAGTTTAACCCCGGGTATAGTCTGGCAGGGGTATAGTCTGGCCTGCTACACCGGTGTTCAGCACAAATACAGTATATATGTACCATAATTATATCTAATTACCCCGCGTTCACATCAGAGATCCATTTTAGTTCTCGTTCGTACGACTAACGAACAAACGAGGTTAATCTTTCTATATCGCCTAATAGCGTTCACACCTAACTCTCGTTTCCAAACGTTAGCATTCGTTCGTGAAATCAGTTTTACCGCCGCCGTAAAATATCTTCCGTGAACTCCAGTGTGCCATGTGATCAGGGGTGCGCCCAGCGACAATAGGCCCATTGCGAATGACGACACAGAGTGTTTTTGTTTTGTACTTCTGACACCTAAAATGGCGGGTGGATCAGCTGACGAGTGTAACTTCGAGACATGTCTAAGCGGTTAAAATGCCTACTGGTTGCATTGCATTTGACTTTTGTTATGTCAGGGTTGGAAAGGATGGATCCAAGCTGGTCAGATTCCCTACTACCATCCGTGTAAACAAAGGAAAGGAAGTGAAAGAATTGACCGAACGTCTCCTATGTGCGTGAACGCACGTGTCATTGTTTACTGTAGTGAACTTAGTATAGCTCGCCGCCGATTGGTTCGCGATGCCTGAAGTGCTCACCGTGCAAATCAGCTAACGAATCAAAAGCAATGCTACCATCGCCATGGTTAAGCGTCGGGCCTGACAACTAAAATTAGAATGGCCGATATCCGCAATGGGCCTATAGACAATGGGAAGGGGGAGGGGGGTGGGGAGTGTCAAGTTCACGATTGCTACTGCCCTATACATCAGCCACGTGAATAGGAAATGTTTTGTCTCCCGTTCTCAATCAAAATGGAGGTCGACAATGAAAACTGATCGCTGCAGTCCAGAAATTCAAATCAATTTTATGACAAAACCAGTAAATTGTACGCAAGCAGACAATACATGAACCAGGCATGGAAAGACTTTGGACAGGAGCTAAACGTTGAAGGTAAAATTTAAAAAAAAAAAATTATTACTACTACATGTAGTATTTTTACAATTGTATATATAATTTTATTGTTTGCTGATAAGTTTGTCTCTTTGCCAAGAGACCCTGCCTACATCGGACATGAAATACATGTAGTTCGTTAATGACTCTCTAATCTCAATCTCTCTTCGTCGATGCCCTGTATCGGGGCCGATCAACTGAGTTCAAAGTTTCTACTAGTTGGGGGGGGGGGGGGGTTGGATGCTGGTTCTTGGGGTATCTGCAGAAATGAATCTTCTGTAGATCTATAGTAAATCTGTTGTAACGTAATTGTGGAGTACAGTGTCTTTCTGCGCATATGGGATGCACCCAATACTTTCTCTTTCTCTTCCGCTTCATTTTCTCTTTTAACCACAACAAAACAAGAAACTTTGGTTTTGACGTCCATGCTCGCAGAAGGCGCTCTCACGAATGAACACGAATGAAAGGTGTGAACACACTCTCGTTAGTTGACGTAGTTAAACGTACGTTCAGGAATCGAGCGAACAGAAACGGATCTCTGGTGTGAACGTGGCGTTACAATGTAATACATAGCCATCCCCAGAAATTCTTCTAAGTAGGTAGGATTCCATATGTACCATACGTCTCACTGGATATATAATGCTGATCGTGTACACTAGTTTGAACACCTCTACTCAGGAGTCGGCACCGACATTCTCCCTACCTTTCACGTACCGAGTCCTGAATCGATATGAGACTGTAGGAATAGGCTCCATCTCAACAGCTTGGGACTACTTGTAGGTCTTTATTTTTGGAGGTTCGCTGCTCTTGGCATTTACACCTCGCTTTTTCTTCTTGTTCTTTCGTTTTTCTGTGTTGATTTCTTGTTGTCTTCTTCTGGTTTTCTTAGCCCTCAAAAGGGCTCCCATTTGGGTTTTCTTGATCTTGTTCTGTCTTTCTTTCTTTGTCTTTCTGACGTTCTTTGTTTCAGCTTCTACTTCTAGCCCTCAAAAGGGCTCCCCTTCGGACTGCTTTCTTCTTTACGTTTTGGGCTATCGCCAAAGAAAAAGGCCTAAGACTAAGAGAGTAGGACAGATTCCTATCGTGGAGGGGGGGGGGGGTAATGGACAAAAAGTAAAGGACTATCAAATCTGGCAGTTTAAATACTCTAGCCAGCGATGATCAGTTGGAGCACGAATCCCTTCCCATACAAATGAAGAGTAAACTTTTTTACAGCCCAAACAATAGCTAGGCAGTCGAGCTCTGAGACCGAATATTTCGTCTCACGAGGCAATAGCTTAATTTTTACCACTGGCATACGACACGGGGTACAATTTCCCTGCGTATTCTTGCAACAGGGCAGCACCCGATGGCGATCTGATGCATCAGTTGCCAAGACGAACTCTTTAGAAAAATCTGGTTAACATAATACAGGTTTCGAAACAGATGTATTCTTTAAAGAAGCGTACGCTTTCTCCTGCGCTTCTCACCACTGAACCACATGAGGCCGACCCTTTCTAAGCAAAATCAGAGAGCGGCGCTGCAATCTCTGCAAAGATGGGAACGAACTCCTGCTAATAACCCACTAATCCCAAAAATGCCTTTACTTCTTTCTTAATGGTGGGTGTGAGTGCATCTCGCACCTTACGTACGTTCTCCTCTAATAGACCCATCATTCCTCTACCCACGGAGTGTTCCTCAAAGCCCACTTCAGATGTTCCCAACAGGCACGTAGAAGGCTTTGCAGTCAGTCCGGCTTGGTCCATCCGCCGCAGTAGTTCCTTGGAGAACCTCCATATGTTAGTCGGGCGTCTCGGTGTGGATCAGGAGATCGTCCACATAGGCTGTCACATCGTTCAGTCCTTGGAACAATGGCTTCACGAGCCTATTCAGCGTAGCCCCTGAATTCATCATTCCCAAAGGCATCCGGGTGCACTCAAAGTGTTCGCTCATGGTGTCGAACGCTGTCTTGGGAATTCTTTTTCTCGGACTTGCACCTGCTAGTATCAATCGGTGAGAACATCCTTCCTCGGGACAGACTCTAGAACACCTCCAATGGAGCTGCTGTCGGATGGGGGTCGAATACAATGTACTGTGATCTTGTTCAGCTTCCTATAGTCGATGCAAACTCGGTTGAGCCATCCTTCTTCTTGACGACAACAACTAGCGAGGCATAGGCCCATGAGCTAGCCTTTCCATGGTGTTTAGCTTCTTCCTTAAAGAGTAATTTACAGCGTAAGGCACTGGGTAAGGTTGACGAACTGATTTCAAGTGGATGAGATGCTCGCCCAGCCAGCAGCACCCTGGGAGATTGGTGAAGATATGCCGGTACTCCGTCACTACATCGCTGGGTTGTTGGCGTTGTTCCAGTGTCAGCTGCATCCCGTATTGGATATCCGCGTAGCCTTCCTTCTGGTTCTAGCAGCCTAGGTCGGCAAGGTCTTCCGACATTCCACTGCTGTCGTCTTCCTGGTCGCAGTCCTCGACAACTGTCATGCCAGCTGACTGCATGGGTTGACTCACGTCCATCTTGTCGTCGCCGGCAGTGACAGTCTCAGTACCATCACTGGCGTCCTCTGTCACGGTATCGACATCTCCAGGCGTGGTGTCGCTCCCGCTGCGATCCTTGCCGCTCGTCTCAGCCGCAACAAGCCTCGGTTCTGCCGTCGCTAGTAGGCACTCCCTCTTGGTCCTTGGAATGTATCCCTTGAGGAGATTGGCGTGCAGTCTTCTCCTTCGCACCCAACTTGATTTTGTAGTCGTTGACATCGACAACCGATGCCACCTTGTATGGTCCCTTCCACTGGACCAGGGCCTTGTTGGTGTTTGTAGGCAGCAACACCAATACCTCATCGCCCGGACAGAACTTCCTCTCCTTTGCCTTCGAGCAGAGTTTAAGTGTTGTGTTGGGAATAAATTATAGCTCTCAGATCGAGAGATCTAACTCACACTCGGACAAACTGTCAAAGACACAAGTAAATAATGGAATAACAATAATTATTATTTCAATTAATACAGGTTTGCAGGGCCATACATAATTATATTGAAACAAAATCGACTGCATTTATATTCATGTCTAACATCAATACACCAGAGGGTGTTATAATCTCAAGCCAACTCTAATTGGCTACTTTACCGCTATCAATTGCACTATGCATATAATAACTATGACTGTACAATACTATGATGACAGTCTCAATGCCTCAACAAGACTATGATGCAAAATTCCAATTCCATTAAAGACTTTCTAGTTAAACTAGAAGTATAAATATATATATCTAACGACTCACTCTCTCTCTCTCTCACTTCATTATAACAGTACTACACGTAATACGTTCTCTAGCTACTACTATAAATGTTGACTATGGGATTCTACAGTTTAACGACTTGCTGTTGAATAATCTCATCCACTACGGGAGGGCAGCTCCTCCCCGGAGAACAGTTGTTGGATCTCCCGGCTGATGCAGGGTACAAATTCCAGTACAAATTGTTGTTTTCTGTTCACATCTCTATGAACCTGGCAACTTTCACAGCTTTGGGCCAGTTGTTTGAGTTCACTATTGATCTGGGGCCAATAGACTGTTGCTCTAGCTCTTCGTACCATAGCATCGTAGCCCAGGTGTGAGCCATGGAGTCTATCTTTTATTTGTTGTCTCATGTCAAAAGGGATGATTACCCTATTACTCTTCATCAGCAATCCATTGTCATACACAATGCAGTCTCTCAGGTTGAAATAGGGAATCAGTTCACACCTGATTGCTTTCTTGTCTGGCTATCCGTTCAACACGAAAAGTTTCATCTCTTGTAAGATGTGATCAGTAGCTGTTCTTGTCTTGATTTCTTCAATGAGTGTGTCTCTGATATCCACATGGTTGATGATATTTTGTTCAATGTCATGATAATCTTGTTCATCCCAAACAGCTCTGCTCAGTGTATCCGCTATTTTCAGGTCTGTGCCTTTCACATACTCAAAATTCACATTATATCTGTTCAGTCTTATCATCAGATTTTGGAGTCTCAATGGAGTTTGACTCATGGGTTTACTCAGTATATTCTTCAGTGGTTTGTGGTCGTTCTCTACCTTGACTTGGTTCCCGTAAGTGTACTGGTGAAACCTTTCAAGTCCTGCGACGACAGCAAGTAGTTCCTTTTCGATTTGTGCCCAATTTCGTTGGCTATTGGTCATCGATTTTGAAGCAAATTCTATTGGTTTGCCTTCCTGAAGCAAAACCATTCCGATGCCATCTTTGCTGCTGTCAACTTGTAGTGTCAGTTCCTTTTCCGGGTCATAATACGCAAGTAGTGTCTCCTTGACCACCTTCTTCTTGGCTTCTTCAAATGACTTTTGACATTCAGTCGACCACTGAAACTTTGCATTCTTCTTTGTGAGGGCTCGCATTGGATCCAGAGTTTGTGATAGGTTGGGAATGTACTTGGCCAGGTACTGTATCATTCCACAAAATCTTCGTATGCCTAAAACATCTTTTGGAGCAGGCATTTCGGCAATGGCCTTGACCTTTTCTGGATCTGCTTTGATTCCTGTCGTAGATATGATGTGTCCATGGAATCTGAGTTCTTTCTTCTTGAATTCACATTTCTTCTCATTCAGTCTGATTCCTCGCATTTTGCATCTCTGCTGGAGTCGGTGCAGGTTTTCGTCATGATTAGCCTCAGCTTCTTTCTCATCTTTTCCACATCCGTACACCAGTATGTCATCTGAGATATTCTTGCAGCCTTTCAGATCGTTTATAGCTGTTGCCAATCTCTGTTGAAAAATTTCGCTGCTCACTCGGAGCCCAAATGGTAATTTCGTCCATCTTAGACGTCCAAATGGTGTAATCATCGTTGTGAGTTTTTACGACTTCTCATCAAGTTTCACCTGCCAATAAGCCTCTTCAACGTCCAATTTGCTGAAAAACTTGGCGTCATGAAGATCTGGAAGTACATCTTCTAGTGTTGGCAACTTGCAGTGTTCTCTCATCAGAGCTCGATTCAACGGTTGTGGATCAATGCATATTCTTACATCTCCATTTTGCTTTTCTACAACCGTCATCTGGCTTACCCATTCTGAAGGACTCGTTTCTTGTACCAGAATGCCTCTCTTGAGCAGCTCTTGCAATTTGTTGTGCACTTCTTCTTTCAAAGCTATTGGTACTTTCCGACACGGCAGTATTCTCGGTGCGACGTTTTGATCCACCTGTAACGATGCTGTGGCCAGACCACTATCTTCAGTTTCACTTTTCTGATCGTCAACTTGAGCGATGAAATTTGTGTTCTTTATTTCTATTAGGTTAAACTTTTGCACAGTTTCTAGACCTAATAGGCATGACAAGTCATTATATACCACAAGAAACTTTACTTTGCTCTTTTGGCCTGTAATGGGGTTGGTAGTGACCAGTTCAGCTTCTCCATGGGGGTTTGATTCACTCCCATTCCACATTTTCAATTTTTCACAGGTTGTGGATTTTATATTCTCAGCATTGACGAAGTCTCGTCTAATCGTATTGACAGTAGCCCCAGTGTCGAGGATAAACCGTACTGGTCTGTCGTTGACTTCTAGCAGGGCAGTTATTTTATTTTTCTTGGTATGGCTATTCACAGCCATAAGGTACTCCAGTGACTCATCACTATCCTCTGCATCATCTTCATCAGCTTCAATGTGTCTGACTGACATCTTTGTTTTACATTGTGCTTTAAAATGATTGTTTTTCTTGCACTTACTGCACTGCTTGCCGTATGCTGGACATTTCTTCTTGTCAGGTTCATGTTCTTTGCCACAAAATTTGCATTTTATTTTCTTCTTCTAAAAATTAGATCTGTCTTGTGACTGTGACATCCGATTTGTACCAAAATTTCTTTTCTTTTGATATGTACGTGACACCTTGTTCAGTTCGCTGGCTTCGCCCTGTATGGTCTGAAGCTGTTTCTTCGACGACTCAATCGATCTTGATATGTCAATACATTTTGATAGGGTCAGCTTTGCCTCTTGCAATAATTTTCGTCTCGTCACATCACACTTGAAGCCCATCTCTAATCAGACTTTCTTCTAGCTCTCCAAAGTTACATGTTTTCGCATGCTTCCGCAGTTCTGCAACATATTTGTCAATTGATTCACCATCTTGTTGATTTCTACTGTTGAAAACAAATCTCTCATACGACTCATTTGTTTCTCCAATGCAATATGTTTCAAATGCTTTCATGATTTTCTTTAGGTCTTTGTTCTCATCTAACTGAAAACCATCATATATATCCATGGCTTCTCTGCCTATACAGGACAGTAAAGTTGCTACTCTCACTTCTTCCTGTTCCTCAGACAGTTTGCTTGCTATTTCATAGTTGTTCCAATCTCTTTGGAAAACTTTCCAATTTGCATTGAGGTTGCCTGTCAATTGCAATGGTCGTGGAATCGGGATCTGTCTGTGCGATGCCATTATACTGATAAACAAAAATTTGCCAAAAAGAGTTTAATTTGTTGACAAACTTCAGTCCAAGAGAGACAACTGAATTTCTTCTTCAATCTCAGAATTTCTTGAGTTATCTCCCCTTGATTGGAAAAATCGAGCGTGACTGGTAGCCTAGTTTTCCTCGGCGACTTGCGTTCGTCTATCGATCAAAGGACATCGATTGGGGAAGTTTCCAGTCACTCAGAACTTACTTTCAGATGCTATAAGGTTACTTAGTACCGCTGCCACCATGTTGATCTGTTGCTGAACAGGGAACCGGTATAAAAACAAGTAAGACAGTACTGGTCAGTTTCTAACCACGTTTATTGAGTCGCCATGACAGTTGAGAGTTCCCCCGGGACCATACAGTGTTTTCTCTTCGCCCACCCTCGTAGAGGACAACGGAGCACAGCATGGATAGACACTATTATTATTATTCATTGGTAACTAGGGCCAACTTGGACTCGAACCTCTTTTTATACGGTTGAGAGCTGGGGAACGTTAGACTGTTGGCCCTAGTTTCATAAATACTACATTCGTGTGTCGAACTTCATATCCTGTAACACAGCGCACGGCTTAGCTCAACAATGATGAGACTGTATTTATAAAGTTGCGCCTATTGGCGCGAATTACTATTCTCAATAATTCGATCCGTGACAGTCGTAGCAGGCCTACCTTGCGCCTTAGAGAGCTCCTCCGTCGCCAACTTCCAAGTGTCTCCCAGCCTTTCACGCAGTTCCATGACATACATGTAATGGTAGCTGGTCTTCATCTCTGGCTCCTCTGTGTCCTTGGTACATGTACACAGCTGTCGGAGAATGTGCACTAGCACACAGTTTTCCTATACAGCAACTCGAACGAACTTGGTTGATTCTTGCTGAACCTCACGGTAGGCTAAGAGCAATGGATTGATGTATCTGTGCCACTGCTTGGGTTGCTCAGCGCACAATCGCCGCAAGGTCTTCTTCAACATGCCACTGAATCTCTCCATCAGTCCTTTGCACATCGGATGTTAGACCGTGGTAATTGACTGTCATATACCCAGTAGCCTGTTCATCTTCTTCATGACATTCGACATGAATTGGGTCCTTTGGTCCTCCAAGACCTCCTCGAGCATGCCCAAACGGCTGTAGATTTTCACCAGGGCTTCTGCCACCGTCTCCGTATCTTCTTCAGAGGGGTTCCTTCAGGGTAACTACTTGCATAGTCCACTTACACCAGGACGCACCAATATCCACCTTCGCTCTGCGGGGCATCCACAACTGGCCTTTTCTGCATGGGTACTTTCAGAGTCACTCCTTTGTGTACTGTCGCAGATGTCGCATGAGTGACAGTATCTCGCGACGTCACCTTCCATACCGGTGTAACAGGCCAACATTTTCCCCCCGCCCAGACTATACCAGTGGTTAAACTGGCCTATCCCAGAGTATAATATCCCCCGGGGTATATTCTGGGATAGGCCAGTTTATACCCCGGGTATAGTTTGGGCTAGGCCAGACTACCCCCCCCCCCCTCTCGTCCAGATTATATACCATATTTTTTAAAACAAGTCAAGACCACAGTTTATTTCAGCCTTGGTTTAATTGTTCTTTATCATCACATATCATAATTATTAATACACTAACGGAGTACCCGTTCGATGAACAGGTTTGTTTAGTTTGTTTTGTTTTGTTTTGTTTTGTTTTTTGGTAAAACTTAAGACGCCTGTGAACTAAGAAAGGCATTAATGCTGCATAGATAGCTTATAAGAAGAGATGCAACAACAAAGGACACCACTTCAGGCCGAAAGGAATAAGAACAGAAGCCGAGATGCATAGGGTTATCCCCAGAACTCAGCGATAGGACAGTATACAGTGTGAAGTGGTGCGCACCGAAAATTCTCAGGAAGCCATGATTTCATGGGCCCATAATGCGCATGCGCAGCTTCAATGAAACCGTAAAATGGCGCACCATGACTCGAAATAGATCTAAATAATGCCGAAACAATGAAAAATGAAACGTAGAAGCCTGAACATTTTATAATTTCTAATATAACCCATGTTAATTTTGCATTGATAATATGCTGTTGTGCAAAGTTTGAAGCCTGGGTGTAAATGCGGTTCCTGAGCCTTTGGTGACCAAAGTTTCGAGTTACCAAAATATATATTAGTAGGGGGGCCAAGCCGTCAAATGGTCGGGAACCTTGCACAAAAATATATACTCCTGATTTTGCTACAAATGTTAGGAGAACCACTCTGGGCTACTGAAAATGCCGGATATAATGAGATAAAGGGTTATAGATTTGCGCTCTTTTCAGCCAAAATGACAGTAATAAAGTTGTACCAAGCCAAATATTAAAGAGATACCCATACTGAATATACATCAAATTAAAAAGAATTCAATTTCCTACCACATGAACGTTATTCGTACTGATTCGTGTTTATTACAAGAAATCTATTGGACAAAATCAAAACTATACCCCTTATATGGCAGAACATTGCGAGTCCAATATTTTCAAAAATCTCATAAAATATACCCGGGTGGCTAAGGTTGAACTTTACTGCCGATTATCATAGACAAGTACCCATAGAAGCTTTTGAAAAACATAATGCAACAATTTGAAGATCGAATTATTAATAATAGCAGTTACAGTAATACGTCTATTTGGAAGATCCGCTCTGAACTGCTTCACGTATTTAGAAATGTTAGTAATATTACGTTACGTCTGTTGTTGATGCTGAGATATGTATACAAGATTGCTATCAAGAGTTAGTTGTTTCATTACTGCAGTTCAAGCCGGGTTTATTCATTTTGAATTATATCGGAATGTCCTGTGGAAACAATATGTTAGGGCTTGAGAAACAAGTCAAATAACAAACCACACTGTGCTGTCCAGTGCGATCTGCAGACAACCTCCAACAAACTATCAGTCTTAGCGTGGCCTAAGTATACCCTGTTTCGTAACTGGGTGTATATTGAAAGTTTCCTGCTGGTTTTGAATGAAAATTAAATTCCGGTTCCAGATCCGATCGATGCCACTTGTAGAATTTGAGCGTTTTTCAATAAATGACGAACTCCAAGATAGCCGCCACTGAAAAGGTCCGATGTCCTTCACATTACAATTGAGAACAACTTCCACAATGGGTTTTTTTTTTTTTACAGTTGGAAATAATCGAGTTTGTAAAAACAAACAGAAACATATCAAAATAGACATACACACATGGTGCCAATTGTTTAATCTTAATTCGAACAAAACCATTGTTGAATGGGTGAGGGGTGATGCAGATGCATTTACATGTAGTCTCCAAAGACACCTACCAACTGATCACCACCGTATCAATAGATGTGTAATTCAGGTCATTAATGATATTCTTTCATGTCATCACTGTTTCACCAATACTCCATTACTTAACCATAGTACCTTCAATGGGAGAATTCTCATCCTTAGGTGAGTCACATCCAGTTCACCGATGAGGTAGGAAACTGGTTTTTAGTGGTCTTCAGCTGGATTCGTCTCAGCTGCCACATCCCTAACAGGATTGCCATAGAGGTTGTCTCCTTTCGTTTGCACAACTGAATACGGGACAGTACATTAGCTTGTGCTGCAGCTCGTTTTGCAACTGCAGCTAAACAGGTTAAGAGCCTTTTTGGTGCTCTCAGATGCATCTCCACAGACCATGTAGTCACAGTGCAGAGGGTCGAAGTTTGGAAATGAGCCACCGGCAACTTTCCACGGTAACACCTGATGCTGAACGTCCAGACATTGTGTCTGACTCTGTTCATAGATGGTGAAAACCTAAAGAGCTTTATTGTGACATACCTCTTGGCTGCAATTTTCGTGCTGAAAAGATGCATTTTCCTCATGAATGTCCGCGGCGCCCGATGATGCAGCGAAGCTATGAAGTGAAGCAGAATTCTATGATTTCTTCCTCTGTTTAATACGTGTTCCCAACTCTTGGAAGACAGAGAACATTACATTTTTAACTTGGTAAGAACTGTAGTGTTTCCAGTGACAGCAAACAAGAAAACAGTATCCCGCCCAGTGAGGACATGGATTGCAAAGATGTTCAGCATGATGGCTTCGGGGATGCTGACAAACACTATTAACGGACATGACATTACTGTTTGGCAATAATACTTTCATGAAGGATACCATATTGACCAGACTTCTATGCATTTCTACGTGCGGGGTGTTAGCGAGATATGGCAGTACGTCTGTGTCGTCTGAGTTAACTTTAAGGTTATGATGCCCATCACTGATTTCCTGAATCATGTGATATACCACAATAACACCAGCTGTCTCGTGATTGATAGATGTGTGCTGAATTCCACCTCCCAATTGTACTGGTTGTGGGTCTGGGCCTATGACAATGCGATGTGTATTATCTGAATGCTACAGAGACCTCACCTGGCTGATAGTCATCCGTCTGGTTTGTTCTTCGTACGTAACGACGGTGAGAACAAGAGTCTGCTGGGGATGCGACGGCTCTTCGTAGTGTTAATAAAAAAGACAATTGAGTCCTTTCTGGATGGGGTGGGGGAGGAGGGGGGTATGCAGCAGGACTTTCTACTTAGCTTGAAACACTGGTCGAAAACCACATATATAGAATACGAGCATTCTCATCACGAAGGATAAGTCCCTTCACCACTGATAAAGTCAGACACTTTGTTTGGGGAAACTTGTCGTGGCATGGGTCCACAGGCAACACGGATGTCTACATCTGAAACCCTATGGTGAAGTTTTCAGTAGAACTCTTACACACTTTGTTTCAACACTGGCTTGCTGGTACATTGCATTTCCACCATTTGACCAAAGAGAGATGACGACAGTGAGTGAGTTGTAATGGGAACAACGTCTCTATTAGGCTACAGACGCGTGCAAAGTTGAATTCAGGTTCAAAATTTAGCTCAAGAGTGACAGCTATATCCCTGGCCCTACCGTGAATCGCACAATAATGTGTTCTCACAACTTCAGATGACAACTCTCTTTTGCCCATTATTCTACACATTCTATGCAAAAATTTCATTATTTTTTTTCTACCGATGAAGGAAAAGTACAAGCTTTCAAATACATGTATTTGCAATTAAAAACGTAAGAAGGTAAGCAATGCATTTGAAGAAATTTGTTTTCTCCCTCTTGTAAATCTGTCCCTTGCACTTATGCAATTTCATAATAATATGCGGTCACATAACTTTAGGTCGTTTCAGTGAAAAGATCTGACCAAATGCTATGCCACACACCAATTTGCGATGCACAGCTATATCTACTGGAAAGAAACCCCTTAACGAGGACAGGATGAAGCCCTGTACGAAAGGCAGGTAATACAGTCTGCAGTGTACGTAGCTGTTGTGATCTTCTGCGAAAAAATACGGCAGCAATCAAATGAAAAGGCCAGTCATCTTCCCTTTCTCCCCCCCCCCCCTTTCTGCCAGTACAAAAACAGTCATGATGGACAGTCACTGCGAAACCGTTTGTCCACGATTGCGTTGTTCGTTGACTTCACAGTTTCCTGTTCACACATGTCTAGGGTCCACCATCTTGCGATTTTAGTGAATTTGGTGGTGAATCTCAAGAGGTCTTTGACGACTGATCTCAGTGCCCAGCTCGCCGCAGGCTGGTCAGTTAGTTTACCGCCCTCCTGTCAGCTGGAATTGTACCTCATTCAATATTTCCCAAGATCGAACAGTATCGGATGCAGGATCATCGATATTCGGCATCGATATTGTGACGTCACAGGATAGAACATCAAAGGATCGCTAGTGTTGCAGTACCGTGGGTACCTAGGATCGGTGCTTACGAAGGCATTGTTACTGATGATAGCGAAACATTTTGGCCTCTCATAAAAAAAAAACTCGACTGGCATCATTTGGCATCAAACTGAACCGAGATCAATAACTATCTGACAAATTAACTCAGCAATAAAGTTTTCCATACGTCCAATCGCTAGGCTCAGATAGCCTTACATAGAAGCCACACTCGAACTATATTGCGTCAATTTGAGAACAATATGTTTTTAAGAGGTAACAATACCACAGAGAGCATCCAAAAGGAAAATTTTTGGTAACAGATTGGTAAAACTACGGAAATTTATTACAGTGGTATTGGTTGTTCTTAGTACTCAGAATGGCGGAGCAGGAGAAATGAGCGCTATAATTCTTGTATACAAAAAATGTTAGGACGTTTGGAAATTCTAAATTTATATTTTTGGGGGATTAATGTTACAATTAGCAAATTAAAAAATAATTTGTAGCATCTTTCTAAGACATCTGTGGTAAAAACATTTAGATAGAACCATATTAGTCACTATAAACATGGATCCGAAATGATTTATTCGAAATTTTCAGATTTTTTTATGTGTACAGAGTTCTTGACCCATGATATGCAGAATAATGAACAAATAATACATTTGAAGCTTTCAATTCCTGGCCTGTCTATCTGAGAGTAAGTGTGTCGAGTATCAAAGCTTTTGGTAGAAAACTGAGAAAGTAGTAAATTGAGCTATATTATCTAAATAGAATTGGGAACAAAATCGCGCCTACATACGTAATGCCACCCTTTAGCCAAATATATCCGGCAGTTTCTAACGCCCAGGGGATCACTTTAAATGAAAATTCAACAAACAAGAGTATATATTTTAGTGCAAGGTTCAACGTTTATTTGAAGAGACAGAGCAATTTGGCCCCCCTACTATATATAGACAAGCTGAAGGGCCCGCTCTACGAACGGTACTAAGGGTGTATTTTGATATAAACTGGGCAGATCTAGATGAAGCCTTCCCAAGGTGAATCCGCCCTCCTTCCCTCCCACCCCCCCCCCCACCAATTTCTCCTATCCATCCCATCTCTTTCTCTCTCCGTTACCCTGTCCCCCAACATAATTATGTATCTCCATTGTCTCTCTCCAATCTCCATCCCCCTTTTGTCCTCCACAGCAACCCCTCTCGTCCATCTCTCCTTCCTTCCCCCTCTCTCTCTGACATATGCTTTAATGCCAGATGTGCTCATAATTTCCCCAAGCTTAGGCGACTTGACAAAGCTGTTACAATTTTCAAAAGGCACTGCAACAGCAACTTCTTGAAACAACCTGCACACATTTTATACATAGTTGGTTCAACAATCATTTTTCGAGCGCTACACAACACACACTGGCACGGGCTACTTGAGCCCAACTCTAGATCTAGATCTAGGTCACGTTAATAATGGAACTTAGATTCAATGCAAATACATGTACCAATAAACTTATTTTCACACTACTGATCCTTACAAAATACATGGATGTGATGTTTAAAGTTTATTTTCGATCAACAATGTGTGAAGAAAGTTTTGAGAAAGGCGAAGAACGAAGACAGGGCGAAGTAGTCACCGAGTGAAAGTTTCGATCACGCTTTTTTATTCTGAGGCGCCCGGCATTATCCGGGTAAACTGTGAACCCACCGTTCTATCTCTCTCTCTCTCTCTCTCTCTCTCTCTCTCTCTTCTGTCTAGAAAACTTCCCATATCCTAGAGCCTTAATACAGATTTCATGCGCACCAGCACACAACGCACTCATTTCTGGTAGGGATTTGCACTTTCGCTGTCTTTCAGTTTCAACTTCAACACAAACATAATGCGCATGCACAGCTTCAATGAAACCTTAAAATGGCGAACCATGTCTCGAAAATCATGTAGATCTAGCTCTAAAATTGGAGAAACAATACATTTCCAATTAAAAAAACTATACCGATTTGAGATCTCGATTAAAAACTGTGCACCCTTACATTCATTCTGATGCACCATATAAAATTTGAAGTCTGAGTGCTCAGAAGCCTTTTGCAACGAAAAATCTCGTCCACAAATATAGTATAGGTACATGAACAACACCGTAGATCATAATACAATTTAGAGGAAATAATAATGACAGTTTATTTCAGTCATAGTTTAAATTGATATACGTACTTACATTTTTGACTCCTGTGAATCATGACACATTTTAGAGGAAATGAACATGCATTAAAATGCATTGATATAATACAAAAGTGTTGAGTATCCATTCAAACTGATAATTATGATTAGACTTCAGCATTAATTTCACGGATGTCTATTGATACTATTATTGTTATTACATGTACCCGGTATTTGATATTGGTTGTCCATGAGTAAAATATGCATTGCATTTTTGTTACAATGACACAGAGAGAAAAGAAAAACGTAATAATAACTGACATATGGTGCCATTCCGTCATCAGTGATGTATTTAATCCAGCAGAAATTAAATTAATATTTCACATAAAACTAAATAGGCCTACAAACTAAATTTTTTTCACGCAATGAACTCCACAGTCTAGATCCATTTAAAACATTACAGAATGCTAACCAGTAATATACAGTAATAATACTAATAACAAAGAGAACACCAAATCATCTTATTTACACTTGAAAATAAAGAGAAATACTGTATCAATATCATGATCCATCATCATCGTCTTGGAATAAAACAAAGAGATAAGAGCGAGTGTGAAAACGACAGGGTAGGCCTACGAGTGGGTACCTATTTACCGCGAAACCCCACGAAACCCCGCGAAACCACACGGAATTTTTAATTTCAGTTCCTATTTTTTAAGTGTTGTACGAAAAGTGAAAATGTAACGATACATTGTTTTCATAATTTGGTTTATTTACCATAAAATATACATGTAGCAACTTTTTAAAACTAAAAGTTTGGCTTAGTTTTGGTGTTTTAAAAGAATAATTTAGCATTTTGTGTCATTTTCATTGTTTTTCCTTTGTATTGTTTTGGAATTTTCCGTTAGACCCAATTTATTAGGAGGGGTTTTGCGGGGTTTCGTGGGGTTTCGCGGTAAATAGGTACCGCTACGGAATAGCCTTGATAGCGGTGTAAACCGATAGAGTAAATCCACTGAGACGACAGTGGTGCATTGTATG
Organism: Onchidella celtica; assembly: GCA_963931925.1. Classification (NCBI taxonomy): domain Eukaryota; kingdom Metazoa; phylum Mollusca; class Gastropoda; order Systellommatophora; family Onchidiidae; genus Onchidella; species Onchidella celtica. The sequence goes on along the minus strand of OZ007573.1, from coordinate 25,557,188 downwards.
AAGTGAGGCCATGCTTATTCGCAGACGTCTGCGGATAAGCTCTGGGATGTTATTTGCAGACGTCTGCGAATAAGATCAGAATCTTATTCGCAGATCTATGGATATTTGGTTTTGTGATTTTATTTAGGAAGAGCTCCTTCAGATCACAATTCTGGCTTGTTTTGTTGAATAATTAGGCTCTTCACTCGGTAAGATGGCTGGATTCCAAGGAGCTTAGTTAAACTATCTACATGTAGTTTTATAAGCTCTTTGCTCGATTCAGAGTAACGCATGGTTTTTTTTACATTGATGATGAACCACGTTGTCTTTTCTTTTCAGGGATGCTTATCGGTTATCGTGTCCTTGGTAGCATTAGAGAGTCCCTGCTTAATAACGCCTTTACTCGGGTTCCCCGGTGGCATGCTAAGTAAACTCGCCTGCCGATATGGTAAGGATCGTTCAAATCTCCGCAAGAGCTGACTTATTTGTTGTTGCTACTTTTTCCTGCCTGCCCCCCCCCCCCTTCCAACCACGGATCATCGTTGCTTTGCTCCAGAGTATAAAATTGTGACTAGGGTTTTTTTTAGATGAATTCAAGAATTTGAACCCAAGACAGATTGAACCCATAGGCCCTATTCTTCCTACTGATAACCGCAGACGCTAATCATTGCGCCACTGCAGACCACGGTAGGCTGGAGGAACTTTTCCATACTAGACACCACGAAACCAAGAAACCCCCATCTGCGAATAAGATTGGGATCAACGGTGCGGGCAGGCAGATTACTCAAATTTTACATACATGTACTTCAGACACTTCTGACGTCACGCATATTTATTTCTGCCTCGGTTCCCCGCCGGCTGGGGATTCCCTTATGCGCGCGCAGCATGCCCTGCTAAACTTCCTTCCCGATCTTTTCGACTTAGACCATGGAGCTATTAAAAACACATTAGTACCTCCATGACTTAGATTGGCTTTGGTTTGGGGCCAACCACCAAACTTCTTTTCTGAGATAATAAAAAAAAAAAACCAGTGGAGTTTCCTTAACTAACACGTGGATGGTAGCTCCGTTCATTTGAATTGAGTTCAACACCAAGTTCATGTATTTCTAATCCTCTGTTGCAACAGAATTAAAAGTTAAAATGAAAGTGATTTTTGTTTTTATAGTTTTACCCAAGACCCATTAGACCAAGACAGTGCAATCGATCGTTAATTTTATATACAAAAGCGAAGAATTCCGCCGCGTGCGTAGTCTGCTAGACTGACCGAGTGCGTATGGAGTGTCCAGTTATGGTTCGGTTAGCAAGGATTTAAAGGTGGCATGAAGTAAACAGTGATATTACAGTTCAATCCTAATATCTCGACATCAGTGGGACCGTCTGACTTGTGTCGAGTAAAGAGAAAGTCGAAATAGCAGATTAGTGGAGGAAGAGGAGAAAAAAAAAAGGGGGGGGGGGGATCAAACATCCCCATAATGCAATGTCCAATAAATAACGCAGTTATGTCCCCTTTTCTTTTAATTATCGGCAATTATTGTCACCCGTTCCTCCAATATCACTGTTGTGCGGAGCAGTTGCGTGGCAAAGATTTACCGATGTCGGAGAAATGCTGTAGCTATCAAATGCGCAGTGCATTACTGTTTGTTTTTTTTTTAGCCTCGACCTTACTGTTTCTTTAGAAGTGATCTAGCCCCGCGGAAAATTGCATTTTGAAATTTTAAAAAATGCATTCTGAATGGCAAAAATTGCATGCAAAAAACAGTAAAAATTGCACCAAAAATTGCGTTCATGAATCAATAAAAATACATATTTTATTATTTATACATGTATGGCACCCACTCCTCACTGCGTGGGCCCTATGTTCTTTACAAAACAGTGAGCCACCATTAACCACTCCCTTCTGCACAAATTCCCTAACAGCAGGGTGGTCGTCTTGGATAATTGGGATAATTGTTAGCAGCAGCAAATATAGCTACCCACTCCTGACAAAGTTCAATCCTCTGTGGAAGAAAAAAAAAAGAATAGATTATCCTTAGAATTAGATACAGAAAGTGAAAAAAGATTATTATTCGTAACTTTTACTCTATCACATTCTAACACTTATTGTAAAAATCATTATTAATGCCGCAGTCTCACCAAGAAAACTCGTGTGCGAACGTGTCAAATTAAGTCGTGTACGTACGTGTCCACACGCACACGAGCAAAATTCGCACAAGACCTGACACTTTCGTGCACGAGCCCACGCGTGTCTACACGACTCGCACACGAATAACCTTCGCCCCCTCCCGCCAGGACTGATTTGAGGCCCAAATTGCACAATTCGCACACGAGTTGTGCTATACTCGCACGAATTGTGGAGGAGGAGGGCAAGTATAAAAGGGTAGTCTCACTGTACTCGTGCGCGAGTCGACACGAACGTGTGGGCTTGTGTCAACACGCATGAGTAGGCTGCCACGTACGCGTGAGCTCGTGTGCGAATTTTTCACATTCCTGAGTGGATGCGCGCGCATCAGTTTGGTGGGTGCTGACACGAACCCAGGCGAACGCCTCCGCTCGCATGTCAAGAAATCGCACACGACTTGCCGAAAAAATAAGGCTGGAGCTATTTTTCTGTAGCTAGGCACGAGTTTGACACGAGTTGGTGTGTGAGGGCCAAAAACACGTGTCAAAACACGCCTCAGCATGCACGAGCTTCATAATTATCAAAATCGCATGCGAGTTTTCTTGGTGAGACTGCGGCACAAGTTATCAAGCCCCTCAGCTTGTGATTTTCATCCGATCATTCCAAGATCAGAACATAAGAAATACAATCATACCATGCATTATTGCATGTGCTGGTACAGATTAAGCCTATACTTACAACACAGTTCAAGTTAAAACTGTGGCGATATAAACTAGATCTAGATCTACATTCACTTATTCTGGTGACAAGAGTAAGTCAGTTATCTGGGTGGATACAATCTGAAATATGGCTTGTCACACAGAATTCACCTGAATTAGAATAGATCTACATGTATTATGGGTGATGTGAAGTCACCCAAGCTCAAGTTGAAGATAATGAATGTTTTTTTTTCATACAAATTCAATGGAGTGAGGTAAAGAGACTAGATCTATGTCTGTTGTTTACTACTGTTGTAGTCTAGTAGTTCTCTTGATAATAGGCCTTTAAATATGTAGACCAGATTATACGTTTTAAAAGTTACTCACTTCAGTAATGCATTTCGGGGTGCATTATTTAGATCTAATGACCTACGCCTACACTAAGTATCCCCCTCTCCACCCCAGATTAGCTTAGTAATGGTAACTCAACTGTCGCATTTTCCCACTTTTTTCACCTTGTGAGGAAACTGTGCTTGCTGGAAACTGGCTCCGCACGCGCTGTCGTTTTTCTCACTGGAGTTCTGCATTTTTCTTTTCTTGTGTTTCTCTGTAGTCATGTGGTGATCCACCGATGACTTCCTTGTGTGATAGAGCACAGTATTGCATGCCCGACAGAACAGTCTATCGCATGAAAAATATGTCTCGGTCGAAAATTGAGACTGCCGAGATCTTGCCCTGATTGGTTTTGGACGAGGCACTTGGTTTTCGAAGGAATTTATCCATCGGGTATGATTAGGCTGTAGAGTAGGCCTAAATCTTGATTTCTTGCTGCCGAACGAATGGACGTGGACCACGAGACGAGCAGTGTAAACTTTGCTGTGCTTGAATGCCCAGATTAGCGTGCTACTTCCGTACTGTATGTGCGCGCATGGAGGGGCCTCAGCTTTCGGCTTACCTGCGTTCTTTTTTTGTAATTCGCGAAAACAAGAAATAATTTTCATTGTTTTCATCATCTTGGACCTTTTTTGTAAACAAAATGCAAAAAATTACGGAAATCGTAAAAATTGCGCGGCCGCACCGAACACAAATTTCCGCGGGGCCAGAGTAATGATACCGATACACACACAGTACGACAGTTAACCGAGAGATCTAGGTCAAGGCCTAGTATCAACGGCGTGCGAATGTTTTGCGGGGGAAAAAAATTACTCAGTCTGTTGTGGTAGTAGTACTCTGTACCTTTACTGCCATACGCTTATGCAAGGCACTCCACACACTTGCGTTACTGAAGCCAAGGGTCATCCTCTGTGTCCACACACCCCCTCTCCTACTCCTCCCGGCCAGCACCACAAAAAGAAATTAAAGAGATCTTGTATGCAGGGAGTTGTGTGTGCATTTTTGGTAGCACAACAGTAGATCTAGTGCATTTGTTTTGCCGCGGTTGGGGAGAAATGTGTCGATATAAGAGGAAAGAATGGATCAACAGGTCGAGTTAAGGGGAAATATTTAGTAGCATTAAAGAAGGAACAGGTTGGGACTTATAAATTGTGTCGAGTTACCCAGAATGTCAAGAAAAGCCATGTCGAGATAAGTGGATTGGACTGTATTTGTACAAAAATATATTTTCTTTGTTTTGTTTCCCATGGGATGAGGTGGGGTTAATAGACTACCAAGACTACCAAGAACTGTACAGATTAGGTGCTATATAATTTAGTGATTAAAGCAAATAAATGAGTATAAACTGCAAACTTTGAATGAAGTTCTTAATAAGACCAAAGGGGAACTGTACATCTTCTGATCTTATGAAGTGTAAGGATAACCAGGGAACAAGAGCAATGAAGTAGGAAAAGACACCAGATGGGTCATTATTTAAATGACTAAAGCAAATAAATGGGTATAAAATGCAAACTTTGAATGAAGTTCTCACATACATCAGACCAGAGAGGAAATTTACATCTTCTAATTTTATGAAAAAGTGTAGAGACAACCAGGGTAGCAGAAAAAGGGTAATGAAGTAGTAAAGAGACCAGGTCTGCGATTAAAAAAACAACAACAAAAACTCACTAAAATCGAGCTGCAGTATTCTGATGATAATGAAGGTTAAAAAAGTGTTACTCATGTTGCAGCTTCCTCAGTTTTCCAACTGTCTTCCCTGAAATTTCCTGTTTTGGGGCACTATTTCTTATCGAATTTCAATTTGCTCGAAGAGTAAAAAAGAAACAAACAAACAAATAACAACAACAACAAAACTTCCTTTAAAAGAAATTCGGGATGATCAAGTGGAAAATTTCATTCACATATTGATTGTACATATGGGATTCCTTAGCTTTAAGAACACACATATACTATAAACATCTATAAGTTTGGGGCCTATTCAATTGAAAACAAAGAAAAGATCAAAGGAAATCGCCGCTTTGAAAGAATGGTGCTGTGCAGAGACTTACTTCAAATTCAAGATTTGTAGGGTCATGATAAATGTAAGACTGCATGTAAAAATTCAGTTTATCAGTATTTGATCGATGACGTTTTACGGCTTCTTCAAGGAAACAAAAAGACGATACCCTTTGACCTTATACCAAAAGTTGAATTAGCAGTTCACAAACACACAGCAGGTGATCTCCATAGCACCCAAGTCATGCATTAGTTCAAACACAAAAATATTGGGACTGTACAATGAGTGAAAAGGTGTATGTCTGATGTCCAATTTACTATAATACAATAGACATAAACTTCAAGTCTGCATTATAGGATCCTTTGAAGTTTATGAACTAATACTCCATACGCACTCGGTCAATCTAGCAGACTACGCACACGGCGGAATTCTTCGCCTTTGTATTTAACGATCGATTGCACTGTCTTGGTCTAATGGGTCTTGGGTCAAACTATTAAACAAAAATCACTTTCATTTTAGCTTTTAATTCTGTTGCAACAGAGGATTAGAAATACATGAACTTGGTGTCGAACTCAATTCAATTCTTTCTTTTTTTTTTTTTTTATCTCAGAAAAGAAGTTTGGTGGTTGGCCCCAAACCAAAGCCAGTCTAAGTCATGGTACTAATAATATGTTTTTAAAAGCTCCATGGTCAAAGTCCAAAAGATCGGGAAGGAAGTTTAGCAGGGTATGCTGCGCGCGCATAAGGGAATCCCCAGCCGGTGGGGAACCGAGGCAGAAATAAACATGCGTGACGTCAGAAGTGTCTGAAGTATTAATATTGTAAATTTGAGTAATGCGTGCGGGCACAGTGGAGTCGCTTTCACCGCACCAAAGAGTCACCAGTTTGCCGACTCTGAAATTTAATCCGTATAATAATAGTGAATAACTTGAATAAGCGGTGAGTCACTTGCCAGTGAAATAAGATTTTTTAAAAACTTAATGTTGTATCCTTGAATATTTTGCGTCTCTGAATCGTGGGAGTATAGTCTGGACTGCTGGGGGTATAGTCTGGCCTAGCCCAATACATACCTGGGGTAGGCCCTATAAAATAGGCTACGCCACTTTATTTTTAACCCCAGTATAGCAGGCCAGATATACCCCCTGCCAAACTACACCAGGGGATAAAGCCAGTTTATACCTCGGGATATACTTTGGGCTAGGCCAGACTACCCCCCCCCCCCCCAGTCCAGATTATACTCATCCGGACATGCAAAATATTCAACATTCAGTTTTTATTTTATTTCACACATGTGTGGCACACCCTTACTATAACACATAACTGCGATCTTTCAAATATTGTGCAAACTAATCCATGTGCTAGATCTAAATAAAATGCATATATTTTAACAAATATTAACAATTCACCAAGAAGAGTCCCAGATCTGCTGCGAGTTTTTTTTTTTTTTCGAGCATTGTTGGAGAGTGGACTGAACATCCTGGTTCATTTGGGCTTTTTGATGTCGCTAGTCTTGTCTACCTTCTTCTTTGGTCTCTTGGGTTGCTGGATTTTGTTGGCAGAGGTCTTATCACTAATATCAGGAATGGAGTCACTGGAGTGGTTGGCCGGGGAATGTCTGATTTTAATGACGTAGCATCTGAACAGATTTTGAGACTGCTGCTATGAAAATGATGTGTTATTCGGGACCTTGTCCGCCTTCACCTTCACACGTCTCTTGCCAAGGGATTTAACAACTGTATATTTCATTATTTGCACATAAAAATTCTCTAAAATGACTTCATTTTTATGAGTCCGTTAATTATTCAATCCATTGCGACTAAGTGTATGTCAGTGCCAAAACAAACAATACAGTTCAAGTTCTACTCTTGGGTAACCAACTACAATACAGTGGAGTCTGCTTAAGATAAACCTCTCGGGACCAAGTCAATAAGTTTATTTTAAGCAAGGTTTATCTTAACCATTTTCAAAGGAAACAACATCTCACATAAGAATAAGAGGTGGATAATATACATAGTTCTTATAAACCGCCTGCGTGACCCTCACCTTGAAGATAAACGCAATGTATAACACCATGTGCTAACGCGTGCCTGAGAGATGGGTGGGGAGGAAGGCTAGGCTAATCACAAGTGGGTCTCCCATGTGGAGACTAAGATGTACTGGACAAAGGTAGTGAACTGAAAGCATCGCCCTTTCCAACGTAAGCTCCAGTCCCCCTTCCACACACATGGCCCTTTTACATCATAAAGACTTGCAGGCAGTGCTGTGAACTCGACTTTGGCTTTATAAAGCCACTTTTTTAGTAAGTTTGGTATGAATCGCGTACTGGTTTACACTTGCGGGCCGGTAAGAAGGGTTTATTTTAAGAGGAGGCTGTGTTGTTAGCGTTTATATTAACCAGTCGTTGATTGGTAATGGTAAAGAAGAAAAAAATCGGGACTATGAGAAAAGTTTATTTTAACCGAGACTTTATCTTAAGCGAGTTTATCTTAAGTGGACTCCACATGACAACGAACGTGAGTGTAACAAGGGTTAAAGTTGAATCATATCAGTTTGAATGGATATTATATTCAACCCATAGTACACATTTAAAATAAAAACCTTTCACATATTTAATTATATATATATATATATACATCCCTTCCCGCATAATAATTATACATGCAGGTACTCATGATAACGTTTGTTAATGTTAGTAACAGAGATACGTCGTATTGATGGACTTTATCCCGCATGAATTTGTCAAATGTTGCTACTAGTACACCTGTCACCTTTGAAAAATTATATTAAAACAACTACAGAGTTTCTGATAAAAGTAGTCGGTTAGAATTTTAGCAGCAAGTTCCTACATATTAATACATATTACATGTTTCTTCCTCTGATTTGTTGTATGATTTACGGGCGTCAAGAATGTATGTGCATGTGTACATTGTATTGTATTGTATTGTATCACTATGGCGCCTGATGTCAGTGATAAAAAAAAAGATTTTAAATTCAAACTATGATTTCCGTTCTTTCCTCTTATCTATCGATACATTTCTCCCCGACCAGAGGTCTACTTCGGCGATGCCCACAATGCCCATGCAACTCCCTGTATATATATAAGAGTAAGACCCATTTATTTCTTTTTGCGGTGCTGGCGGGGAGGGGTAGGGGAGGGGGTGTGTGGACAGAGAGGGTGGCCCTTGGCTCCAGTAACGCGTACACATAAGCGCACGACAGTACAGAGTACTACAGACAGAGTTTTTTTTTTCACAAAACATTAGTGTGCCTTTGGTCTGTAGGCCTGCTTGGCCTTGACCTAGATCTCTTGGTTAACTGCCGTTCCGTTTGTGTATCGGTATCAACTATCATGACTCCTTCTGAAGAAACAATTAGGTCGGGGTTAAAAAGAAATAGTAAAACATTGCGCATTGATGTATATAAATATGTGAAAGGATGAACGATTTTTATTTTGAATAATGTGCTTTCATTGTAACACTAGTGCGTGAGTAAGGTACGGCTACTCATAGCAGTTTATGGGCACTTGTCTGGTTGCCACCAATTGAATTGTTTCCCTTGTATACGGTAGCGCGGGCCCGTTATTCACATCACGGTAAAGGAGCGCGCGTTTTGATTGGTCAATTGGAAATTTTGACCACCGGGTATCCAGCTCTTGTATCGTGTCCAAAAGTTTCTTAAACATGTTCATTCTTTCTTGTCAACCGTCAGAAAGACAAAAATTCGGGTTCATTATTAAGAATACCCTTCCCGCATAATAAGAGTACTCATGCAGGTACTCATGATAACGTTTGTTAGTAACAGAGATACGTCGTATGTTGCTATTCCTGTCACCTTTGAAAAATTACATGTATATTAAAACAACTACAGAGTTTCTGATAAAAGTAGTCGGTTAGAATTTTAGCAGCAAGTTCCTACTTTAAATTGATACCAATTTTATCTTCGATGCACGTACTCTAGTGAGATCATTAATAAGAGGGTCTCGGATTTAAAGTAAACTATGAGCTAGACGCGTGTTATTACCGATAAATCCAACCTGGGTCAAACTTATTAGTATTACAGTGGAACTTGGTTATAACGAGAGGTTATGTTCCACCAAAAATGTCTCGTTATACCAAAGGTCTCGCTATTCCAGGGAAGCGTCAAAAAGGCAAGCAAGGGGTTAAAATACTCCCACTATGTGCAGGACTTGCTAACAAGGGAGGTAACCATGAAAAATAATGGTTACCTCTCTTGTTGGCATGTCCTGTCGATCAACGTAGGCCTACAATATAAAACTGACGGCAGATCTCGGTACCTTTTTTTTTTTTGACCACGTGCTGTGACAGCACACTACGCGCAGCCAGCTCAAAGTGATGATTCATCACGCACTGGGGCAAACTGTGGTGCTGGCCATGAAGGCTACAACCGTGTACAGTAGCTTCCTCAGACACGTGCACTCTCTGGTCACTACTTGTGATGTGCGATAATTATTACTCGCAGCACGGTCTTTGATCCGCGTAAATCACTACCGGTAAATTTTTTGGTTGCGTGGGTGGTGGCATAGTGTGCGGTCAGTAAGAAAACAAAGCTCCTTTGGTTTTAGCAAGATCTTAAGAGATGATTAGACGGATGGGCGGGTATAAATTCATTGTGTGCATGGGTGGTGGAAGTAGACAACGCTTGCTAGGCCTACGCAATACATGATTGGAAAAGTGGGCGGGCATAAATTTATTGATTGTGTGGGTGGTGGTGTGCGGTGCTGTCACGGCAGATGGTAAAAAAGTAGACAACGCTTGCTAGGCCTACGCAAGACATAACTGGACGGGTAGGCAGGTGGGCAAATGTAAATTTATTGATTGCGTGGGTGGTAGTGTAATGCGTTGTCATGATACGTGGTCAGTAAGGAAACAAAGCATTGTCGGCCTGAGTGAGAGGTGACTTGACGGGTGGGCGTGCAGTAACAGACAAAGAACAATATATACATACATGTACTAATATACTGAACGGGGATTTAAAATGTTCCCGCTATAGGCAAAGTTCTCGTTATTAGCAGTGTCGTTAAACATGATGGTCCACTGCAAATTATAGCTGGATAGGACGATATAGTAATTTCTGCAGTTTACTGGGATATCAGGTTGATTTCTGTTTGTACAACATTAGCCACGCTATGAAATTTTTGTGTCGGTACCCTGACCAATTATTCAGATCCAGGCTCTACGCCAGAGCATTCCACTTGTCCGAAACTGGACTAGTTCTCTCTTAGTCTTACGTACGCGCTTGCTCATAAATAAGATGCCAGTTTGGGGTTAGGATGCAGTCCATCAAAGACGCCGAAACAGTGACCAGCGGGAGTTGAGCTTTGAACCTTGCATGACCAGTATTATTATTTCTACAGCTTTTGTTTTAGCTTTTATTTTTGAATAAATAAGATTGCCCGCAAAACCTGTGTTCCTTCTGTGTATCCTTAAGGGAAGACCAGGACCCGCATAACCCACGTAGCCACTGTCGACAGAAGTGTGATTAGAACATGTGGCCCACATATATAGGTACAGCATTTCTCCGATATCGGCAAATGTTTGCCAGGCAACTGCTCCACACAACAATGATATTGGAGGAACGGGTGACAGAAGGCCGATAATTAAAAGAAAAAGGGACATAACTGCGTTTATCTGTTTTTTTCTCTTAGTCTTACACCACTAATCTGTTATTTCGACTTGTTCTTTACCCGACACAAGTCAGACGGTCCCACTGATGTTGAGATATTAGGATTGCACTGTATTTAGCTTTATGTAAATTATTTAATTTCTGCTGGATGATGGAGTGGCACCATAGATCTGTTACCAGTTGGGTTTATTATTATTGAAAGAAGGTTGTTGTTGTTTTCTCATGTGTGTTCTTTTCCGGCTTTTTCTTTCTGCATCATTGTAACTTTGTACATGTAGGTCTAAATGTTCTTATTCGACATACCAAGCACATTTCTAATTTTCAGGGTTCATACAAAGTCTTGAAAACTAATTCTAAGGACTTTTTAAGGACTTCTTAAGGACTCACAGTAAACAAATCAAGGACCTCTGTGCCTGTGACCAAGAAATATTACAACTATACTTTACTAGTGGTGTGCAGCACTCATCGAAATGGAATGTTTCCGTATTCAGAGTTCAAACATAGTAAATCCATCACTCTGAAAAGTTCAGTTATTTCAAAGTACCATTATCCAGTGTGCAATTGGAAGATTTGAATCTCAAATTTTAAGGACTTTTTAAGGACTTTGACATCATTTTCAGAATTTAAGCACTTTTTGAGTACTTATTTTTCTTTTATGAAAATTAAGGACTTTAAGGACTTTAAAGGACCTGTGTGGACCCTGAATTTTCGATGGATTTCAATATGACATCGACTTACCATGCATTCACTCTGCACGGGCGTACCAATACAGCATGGTCAAGCTGACCGTGTTTCACACGTCGGGTCACTACCGTCTTATTGCATACTGTATCTCTTCTAAATCAAAGGCATCAAATTGTGACAAAGGACATGTTAACCAGTAAACCACTGGTCAGAATCACAAAGACTAAGCTTTCCCCACACTATCAAAAGAGATGTAACATCGACATGGGAACTGTTGCTCAACAAGTTTGCAATTTATCATTTATCTCATTTTCTCACAAGCTGACCACCATCTGGAGTTGTCTGTATCTAAGAACCAATAATCAGAAACAAGCTCTGAAATTATCTTTGCCCCAAATACCCACATTGGCTTATTAATATCAATCAGGATGAAACCATTTGTTTAGGGCTTGGGGGGCGTGGCTATAAACTACATGTATAATGCTTCATTCTCACAAAAATTACAGCTTCAGTTTGGTATCATAAGTCAGATTATTGGTTAGAGACTGACAGACAAAGGTTTTGCTGGTTAATTCATTATCAAGCGTGATAAGGCATAGAGGCAAATGTTTTCGTACCGATCAAATACAAACCGAACAATGGTAGTGTATGTCACAAATCCCAGACTGGGAGATGTAATAGTTTATGACAGGACGACAATCACGAACAAACAAGTTTAACACTTAACAAAACAACCCATCAGACTCACACATTTATTAACCATAATTATACAAATAATAGCGCAATTACATACATTATATTATTGAAATCAACTGCCGTACAACGGCCTTATTCTCACACACACTCTCCCTCGGATCCACAATCCGGTAGTTACTCCTAAAGGCACTTCGGCCTCAGCCTCTCCCCTCAGGGTCTTAATAGTACATTAATGATTCACTGGCACCGCAGTCTCTCAACATCACCTTCCTATTGCCATACAACTTATCAGTTCACTTGCCCATCATCATGGCAATAATATAGTATCTCATTCACTCTCATATCTACGTCCCTGTCCGTGGCCCGACTGCCACGACTTTATGTGCTTCTACTGTCCTGCACTGACAGCCTCACTTCTGGCCTATGTGTGGCCTCCGGCCCTATGCTGGCCTATCCCCTGTGCTCATCGAGGTGGCTCTGCGGCCCGTCCTCGACACCTACAAGAATAACATTACATTGGTATAATACCCTACCATTTCTATTCACTCCACCTCTCCTTACAATCCATGAAGCGTACACACACTAGTTCACCTTTCACTCACCACACATCTTACGGTAACACACCTCCATCGGCGTACACACTACTCACTCGCGCTACAAATCCATGACTCACTTTCATCTATCGCTCGTGGCGCACATTGCTATATCCAATATCAAGGACTTCCACATTCCTCACATATACTTATTCACATCATGGTAATAGACGAATATAATATAATACATTAATCATAATAATCAATCAACGTTCTACATACCAGTCATTACTGGAAAGACTCTGTCACTAGTCTTCTCGACTGCTCCCTTTATGTCCGCCCGATGGGCTCTTAGTCACAGGTCCGCTCCGTAGGACCTTCTAACTTGCAGTGATAGTAATACCGCGCTTTCGCCTCCTTCAGACCCCCCCACTACTCACAACAGCACGCTTAACTTGCTGTCTACTGTGAGCCCTTCTTACTCTACACCCGCTCTGTAGCAATCCCCTTAATTGCACTCACTCCACTCGTGACAGTGTACATCGGCAAAGGGCCAGTGCAACCCAGGTAAGATTCTCCGTGAGTAAGGTCACTGACCCGACAGGGGGTTTTAACTTGTTTTTAATGCCGTCACGTGCAGGGTGCAGATGACTTTACATTTATGAGTCTTGTAATTATTTTATACCTTGCCACTAAGTGAAGTGTCATTGTCAGTGGTGCCAAACAAAAACAAAAACACATGTACAAGTGTACCAATTACGTAGTCCAAACTGATTTTTTCTTTTTATCACAACACACCACTTATTGTCTAATCTGATGGAGCTTGCTTTTCTAAGAATTTTGATACCAAATTTGTCATTCTGGCTTAAATGGTTTGAAAGTTATAGCATTTTCAAAAGTAAAAAAACCATCGAATTTGCTACCTTTGCAAATTGCACAATAGCCGAATGTCAAGAGCAGGTTATGTGTATAAATGCCGTGCTAGGCCACGGGTTGTTGAATTCAGAGTTTTTTTTAAAGAACTACCTAGTGAAGTGTCCTTGAGCTGTTTTAGTGAGCAACATGTTTTGAGTGTCTTTTTTGACATAAAAAACTGTAGATGGTTAAAAAGGAATATGTGTAGGTAAACCAGGGATGGCAGAGCAGCTCCAGTTCGTGATTCAATAGCATTGTTAGAGGGTGTGAGGTGGTTGTAATTGACTGTTGACATTCAGTGGTTCGTGAAAGCACGAATTGTGCTGAGTCAAGTTAATAAGATTTTGGATTTAATTGTTATTAACCTATTTAGAAGACGACCTTGTCTGTCTTAGTGCAAGGCCGTAACCGACTTACACAATAGAATAAATTAATACTGCGAGCTCAGCTCGCATGACTGCACCAATCAAATCTAGGGATTTGGACGGTAGTTGCAGGTGGCTAGACATTATAAAAGTCAGCCCATACCTATGTCCGTCATCACATGCAGAAAAGTATCCACTGCGGAGTGGTCGGCTAATTTCGAGCCAGATCGGAACAGAGACGCAATAGAGCAGACCATCTATATGAGGAGCCTAGAAATGACGAGCTCCAGCTAATAGCTACCCGGACTTTGCCCACCATGCAACGCTCTATTTGATAATTCCCTGGTTCTTGATGGCCAGGTAAAAATGGTATGCATTGTAATTGTATGTCAGAATTCAGATGTTACCAGCAGTATGAGAGTCTGCTCCTAGAGTCACAGCCAGGCAGTGCCAGTATTAGAATATATGACAGGAGCCATTGCAATGGAGCTGGCGTGTGCTGAGACAGCGAAGACTATAATTTGTATTAAATATCCTATGAGTCATTAGTTATATTTGATCCAGTAGCCTACTAGGACCTTTTAGTCCATTCTAAAATTGTATTCTCATTTTGCAGTTACCCTGACGGTCATTTCATTTATATATGTTATCTTATGCAGCTAACTCAATACATTATTGTGGCCCTACAAGTCTGACAAAACTAATTCATTTGAGTTGTTAATTAATTCCAGTAGGAAAGTTAGTGTGTTCGTCGAGTGTGTGTTTTCCTCTTGAATTGCAGTCGATTGCTATAAACCACATTCGCGACACCGAACTTTGACAGTTTATTGAGTCACAGCAATAAAAATTATCTGTTTCCAAGTCAAGGGGGTGTACATTACACTCAATTTTTTCGAAGGGTACAAATAATAAAATATAGTACAAGCATCTCATTTTACTTTTTTTTAGTCGTCAAACTTCATCCGACGTCAATTCTGTGTGAACTCTTACAAGGGAGACAAAAATCATGTTTTTAATTTTGTTTTAATTGAAAAGGAGGTCAACCGCGACGCCATTGACTTAGCGGTAATAGCACTGAGTGTCAGAGAAAGGTGACGAAATTAAGGATTGGGTGGGTCTATGAAAACAGTCGGCGCTTTGCGCCGATACATGCCCTAAGTCTAATTTTGGCACACCCTGAAAATACAAAGGCTGAGGTTCATTTGCGTATAATTTTGATCCTGATCTATTAAAGTTTCCGCCAGTTTCTCTATTAACAAACTTTTCAACAAATGATTTTTAAAGGAATTTCAACTTAAAACAGGATGAAAAATACATTAGATTAAATCTCATTTATCTGGCTTTCTGTGTGAGCTATTTTCAGACACGTATGCTACATGAGCGCGACGCTCCGTGATCCTTTGTTATGAGGGGGTCAAATCGGTATGTGCGGCTCAAGGCGAAAACGGCAAGACCGTGTCTTGTTCAAGCGAAAAAAACACATGGCTACACACATTAAACAATACAAAAGATTATACTTTGACCTCTGTTGAATTTTAAATTTTGAAACTGAAGTTTATTTGATGTAGGATACATGCCATTTTACATAAACACACAGTAGTAGTATCCTTGTAATGGTGGCCTAAAATTATGCCAAAATGGGATTTTGCAACAGGGTAGTTTGGACTACCTAGTTAAACTTTGTAATTATATGAATAAAATGTGAAAGGATGGAACTGTTCCTTCTATTAACTTTTCATTAGTGACCATCTTTATGTTTGGAAAATTAATATTTTGGGGAGTTGAATTCAGTTGTTTCTTCTGAAATGTTACCACTGAGACAATGAATTAGCATTGAATACCAGTTAAACATAGATACACATGTAAATTACTGTGTTTGAAATTTTGACCCAAAGTGAAAGCCTTTCATGGAAATGCTCTTATAACAGAAAACATGCAATTTAGAAAAGTCTGCCGTCTGAAAGAGGCCCTCTTACCAATTTTGTTATAATCTTACTCATTGCATCTGTTGTAAACTCCCGACGTTGCTCGGGATAAACCCGTTTCCACCCTCATAACTCTTTTCTTCTCTCCCCACTTCTCTCTTCCTCATGTCTCCCACGTGCCTTTGTGCACTAAGCACCATGTTCCTGTTAGAGAAAAGTGCATCAAATTGAATATTCTTGAAAGGCAGTCATATAAAAGCCATAAAAGCAAAAGATGACACCCCGCGAGAAATAAAATTAAACAAAAAAGTTTTAGACAGATGCCTAGATATTGGTAAATTACCAATGGTACCATTGGTAATTTACCAATATCTAGGCATCTGTCTAAAACTTTTTTGTTTAATTTTATTTCTCGCGGGGTGTCATCTTTTGCTTTTATGGCTTTTATATGACTGCCTTTCAAGAATATCAATTGTAAACCTGTATACTTATACATTTTTGCAGTTGAGTCAGCAACTGATGCCAAGCATTGGCAAGCCCTGAAATATAATACAGTTTAATGTAACTGTAGTATTAATAATCCAAGGAATTTGCATAAACTGTCGAACAGGTTAGACACTTCTTGTGTGCATTTTCAATAATGTGGGTCAAAGATCTGATTTGGCCACACTTTCCGTACAGGTTAGCCCAAACAGCTATATAATATAGTAATAATTATACTACAGTGTCATGTCTCTTGAATTGTAGAAATTTAGAAGCCATTTCTGCGAGACAGAAAGGTTATTAATGAATCACTTCTTAAGCTTTAGGCTGAGGGTTTTTTGCTGCCTGCTTCAAATTCCAGTTAAATTATAAAATTTTTAGAACCAATTTCCTGTTTCATGATGGCAACAATGACCAATTTTTCAGTGTATTCAGTTATTTGTCTTTGCCCATTTTCAGTTACTTGAGCCTAAAAGAACAAGCTATCAATGACACTGACAGCGTGACAGTCACACAGAGAATCATCCACAAATATAAATTACTTTTCAAAAAGTTGTGCTTTAAGTGGAAGGATGGTTATTTATTCAATGAATCTAAATGTGTCACTAACAATTTTCCACTTATTTTCATGTGAACACAAAATGAAAGTCTGTGAAAAGGGTTTAAAGTCAGAGCCCTTGAACTTGACTTTCCCAAGAAATGTGACCACTATTGAGTTGCTGTGTTCATCACTCATGGTACCTGAAAGAATTCAAACAATGCACATTTAACGGGCAAACAGAGTAAAAACTGCTCATCAAATCATTTTCAAAGTACATACAATGTAAATATCAGATGCAGAAGACATGC
Source organism: Onchidella celtica (assembly GCA_963931925.1). Classification (NCBI taxonomy): domain Eukaryota; kingdom Metazoa; phylum Mollusca; class Gastropoda; order Systellommatophora; family Onchidiidae; genus Onchidella; species Onchidella celtica. Next base: position 25,539,910 of record OZ007573.1, on the reverse strand, counting down.
CTGCCGCCTTTTGACAAAGATTCTATGAAATCTTGAACAGAGATCAGAATCACAGATTTCCATTCCCGCCTTCAGTAATGAGGACAGACCAGGTCCTCAGTGATGATTACCAACTGGTCCTCTTGAGAAATAGAACTCTAGCTCTGATGGACAATGGTATCAGTCACCAAATCTCCTCAAATATTATGAGTGCTCTTCTAAAACCCTGTACATCTTCATAATCCATTTGTATCCCGAAGGCTGTAAAAATGATAAAAATGCATCCATAGCGCCTTCTCATGTTTGTCATTCTTTTATTCCTATCTCCCGAGTTATTGCCACCTTCTGTAACTGAACTGAAGACACTGTAACTAATTCAGTTGCCTTGATCTGCTGGAGCTTTTCTTATGCACTTATCAATAGGAGTATTTTCCTACCTGCATGAATGGGCTGTGTATCCATTCCTTCAATAGTATGCTCTGACTGAGGCAGCCCATCAAAAAACTTAAGGATATTGTCTGCACCACTTAATGCATTTCCATTCCATATCAAGCTTGCTTTGTCCTGGTAGATTTTTGCAATGGCCTGAGAATGGTTTTCAAAAGTGAAAGAATTGAAGTCAATCAAATTTTATATAGTGGTGATATCATAAGTGAAACTGCAGCTCATTGACACCATGACCAAACGTGTGGTTTTTTTTTGTACTGAGTTAAACTCTTGAAGTCAGGTGAGTGTAGTTGTTACAAAACTAGTGTAGATGAATTACAGAGGTGAGGAAAATGATGATGTAGTTATTATATCATGGAAGTATAGTTTAAGTATAAATAAGCATGAAGTACATGTATACATCTTGTAGATGTAGCAACCAAGGCAATCATGAAAGTAGTGGAAGAAAATATATTTAACAATAAAAGCCATAAACCTGAGCAGATTTATACAAGTAGCGCAGTGACAATCATTCACAGTTGTCCAGACTCATTTTCACTAACAATCCAGTCAGCAAAAAAAGTCATTACCTGCCTTCTCTTATCAAATGACTCATAATAAAGCTGTGAAAATTCTTTTGCAGCGATAGTGGCCTGGATACTATGTGTTCGTATGTCCTGTTGGAATACACAATTGAAGCACGAAAAACATATGTGAAAAACACTGACGATGAATGCATGATTGCAATAGAGCAGGCATGTCAAAGTGAAAAGTGCTTGTGGGACACACTGTTAGTACATGTTATGATAGGGGCCATATCATTTTGATTCAATCTCACATTCTCAAAAATAGAAGTGATGTACATTGACTCAGAAGAAAATCTTCTTCTTCTTTCGTTCACCAATCTAAATCTGCAGATTTGTTCTTTTAAGAAAACCTACGGTTTTCTGCAGTTCTGGCAGAGCACTATGGAGATATTCAGGTCGGTGGGTTTGGGCCAATGTTTCTCGTAGTGCTGAGAAGAGTGTGCAGTTCTGCAATATATGCTCTGTGTTTTGAGGAGACTGACTGCCAGATGTTCCTATTTTAAACTTGGTGAACATATGGTGGCGGAGCCTATTGTGGCCAGTTCTTAGTCTGGACAATATCACTTGATCCTCTCTGTTCAGGAGATATTTATCCTGTTGGTTTATTTGCTGCCATCTGTTGTTTTTGATGAGGTTTTTCTTCTCACAGTAGTTTAAGAGGCACTGTGGCTGCTCCAAGCCGGAACTCTCCTTGGCCAGTTGGTCTGCCTTCTCATTGCCTGGGACTCCACAATGTGATGGTATCCACTGTAGGACTATCCTGCTTCTATTTCCAAGGTGTACAACAGAATATACCTGACACAATGTAGCATTATTCATTACAGAAAAAATATATTAATACAAAACTTTTATACAATGAGGACATTTTTAGGCATTTTGATCCTTGGTGATTTGCTTGGTTTTTATAATTATATACTGTCCTGATGCCTGACAACGCTTTTTGGACACCAGTTTTTCAATGTCTGGTTTGAGTGTCTGGCTATTTCCTACTTGGATCACTGATGACGAATCTTTCTCAGTCAGCTAGGCCTGTTAGCAGTTTTGGTTACTTTCTGAGAACAACAGTTCACAAACATAAACAGAACCAAACATGGCTTGATTTTTGGCAGCAAATCTCCGGATATTCTCATATCAGTATGAAAGGTAAGCAAAAAACTTAGGTTATCCCACTTCACTGAATTTTGCTTAGACTTAGAGTAAGGAATTCGACTGAAGCTCCAACATATTCTCTTTTGCCTTTGTAGTATCAAAGGAAACTGATGCTGTGAACAAAGAAAAATCATCTTCATGCACTGAAAAATCCACAAATCTTTGATCAAATTCTTCTGACACTAGTGACAGAGATTTCAGTAGACTTTCATATTTTGCAAAACTTCTGGCAGACTTTCCATTCTTGCCTTTTAGCTCTTTGCAGGTGACGAAATGGAATTTGTGATTTTCACAGATTAATTTGTGTATAAATTAGAGAAAGAAGAATTTAATGATGCGGTTGAAGGTAGGATTTTTTTTTTTTCCAATCCACAGGATTTTATCATTTTCGCTGTGCTCAGTTAAGGTTATGTTTGTTTGTTTTTGCCGGTACCCTTTCCAGTGTGTATACTGTAAGCTGTCGAAGTGAGTTTCAATGTTCTACAATGTAAACAAATAAGCACCAAAGTTATAAGAACTTGGACTTGTCGCAAGCCGCACTTGAGTTCCATATTTGACATGCCTGCAATAGAGGAGATATTCAAATTTGTGTCAGATGAAATCACAAGTAAAACTTGACCAACAGTACCACCAGTTTAACTAGTTAGTAAATAGTTCAGAATAATAATTATATATATATGTGTCCACAAGTGGAAAACAGTCCCACAACATGCATGAAACATTGCAGTCATCCATGACAGCGTTATCAGGCGATATTGATTAATGCATAGACAGGACAAATACCTAAAATTATCATACAGTGGAACATGCTTTAACCAAAATTTTAGGGACCGGACATATTATTTTGGTTTAAACAAATTTTGGTTTATCCAAACTGTGTATGGTGGAAGTTGTCAGAAGAAGGGAACAAACTTTGTAAGGTCAAATTTCACTGATAATATAATGAGTTACTTCCGGGGGCATGGCAATGTAACTAACCACGTGGGTCATCTGAAATTACATGGTGCCGTAACCAACTGTCAATGAGTGCTTGTGAACTTGTAGTTAATGTTGTGTTAGCTGTATTCAGCACACTGATGTGATTTACTTCATCTTTCATTATCTATTGAACAGATATAACATTCAGATATTGAATTGGGCAGTGACAAGTAGACAGTGTGGGTAACATTTTACGTTCAAACTACATTTGAGCAGTTCCATGCGTTACGGCGTGACCTTTTTGGCCATTTTTGCACCATTTTCAGAGCCCTGAAAGTTTATTTAACCAAATAAGAAGACGAAATTTCACTGGTGGAAACTGGAAACATATTTCATTGTGCTGAATAAAACAAAGTAGGGTTGAATCAATATTTTAGTGACCGTTACTGCGTGACGTGAAAGGGACATTTTTTTTGCACACACTCATTTTGATAGTAATTCTTAGGTCCTGTATGAAGATCTTGCATATTTTTTTGACATATAATGTGATTAAGACTTAGAGTAAGAGGCTGAACTATAATACCACATTGGATAAATAGCTGAATACTGTATTGTTAACTAGTGAAGTTGCAAATCGAACGCTTGGGAACAAGCACATGGCAAGCGCAAACAGGGTGTAGACATCTTATATAGATAAAATAGGACATTGCAAATTGAGAAAAGCCACTAACCTTTTCTACGAACACTGTTATTTAATTTGGCAAACATATCAATATATAATTAACAAGTCACAGAAGTCTGGCATTCAAAACTGGATGTGAAAAAGTGGCTGCAAAAGCAGCAAACAAGAATTAATTCCCAGGCTAAAAAAATAACTTTGATGAGTTATTAATTTAGCAAAATAATGCATTATTTGGACACGGCAGAGAGATCACTATCAAAAATACAATGGCCCCTGTTGTTCAGTGATGGTGCTGGGGACATGGTGGTCTAGAGGCAAGATGCTCCCCTCTCATGCCGAGGTACCAGGTGCGAATCCCGGTTGGTGCAGGCATGTTGGAATTTTGGGATTTTTCTCATATTTTCCTGTCCCTGAGACTATGGTGGGTAGGATCGAACTCCTTGTAGTCCTAGTCTTCTCGGGTAAGGACGACCAACTCAGAGGGCCCGTGTGCACGCTACGCACAATAAAGATACCTTGGCAGTTGGAAATCAAGAAGAGCAGGCCATTGCCATTGCCCGGGCAAATTTAAATAAAATTTATCAGTATCACCTCCCCCCTGCCCCCTCCCAAAAAGAAAAACCGCTAACTGGCGCTGCACTATGGAGACGACGTGTTTGCTCAAGTTGTAACTGGGCTGAAATGACACTAAGGCAAATTTCCCCAAAACACAAAGTACAAAAAATACAAAATACAATGTACATCAATCACATCAGTGGTGTGTGAGTCAGCTTCATTTGTGATGAAGGTTTTCAAATTCATAAACTTCAGTGAAAAACTCAAGACTTCTCTGTCACTTGGGCTATAAAATTCTTACTGTGACTTTGCCCATGACTTTTACAACAATAAAATCACCAATGGCAAGTGTTTTTGATGGTTTAGATGGTGGTTGGGCAGTTGCAATTTTACTTAAACTTGTATTGCCACTGTCATATTGTTTGAAAGCTGTTGTTGTCTATGAGTCACTCTTGCTATGCATTGCCTGCTGAATAACAAATGGTGATATGGTTCTCACAAAATGAGTGTTGTGTGTTTGTGGAAGAGTTTTTAAGTCTTCCCACATGTGATTTAAAGACTTTTCATTTTCATTATTTCTGATTTCTTCTGAATGAACAAATACAACATCTGTCTTTCCATGGCATTTCTTTGCTATGTCTGCAAACTCTTTTGCCATAGTAATAACATGTCCAGACTGATTCAAAACCCACACCTCCCTTTTCACCTCACCACCAATGCCATCCACTGCCCCCTTCCCATGACAGGTAGCTAAGATTATAAGAAATACCACCAAGCAAGACTAATGAGCAGCTCACTTTGTAAAATTGTGATGTAAGACTGGATATATTTCTGCCTGAATTGGGAAGTAGCACCATCTGAAAAAATATCAATGTGTTGAGTAGGGGGGTTGTTTTGCAAGAATATTGAAAAAAGTTTCCTAAAACTGTGGCAACTGCAAATCTGCCGTGGCTCAGATCATCTGTTTCAAAGACAAGAGAATCAACTGTGTCACTATCTATCCATGCACATGTTGTAAACAAGGTGACTTGACTATGGCTCTTATTCAGTCACTGTGTTGGCAACTTAACTTTTCCCAGCACTGGTTGTCACACCAGAACTTCACACCATAACATTACGGCATGACATACCTTGGGTGAATTATAACTTGACAATTTTAAGTCAGATTTTCATAAATTTTTGTCTGTCAGTGTCAGTGTAGCCTAACCCAGCCATGATTCAGTATAATGGATTGTGTTATTGATAGAATACAAGCGTCATGAGATGAAAAAAAGTAGAAAAAATGTTTCGGCGTGACATGTTATGACACAAGGCCATACCAAAAATTAATATTTTTCTCAACTCATGCAGCACTTAGCTCTGCAAATGTATGATAGAATTATTTCTAACATATGACCTTTCAAGAGCAGAGATAGGTAATGATCTGCTTCAGTTATCATTGGATACAACTCAAAAGACTTTAAAAGTGGTTGCTCACTTTCTTTTATTGTAAAACTTTCAAAAATTTTGAGGTAGTTAGTTCACTTTGACAAATCATCATCATCATTGCCTTTCTCACCCTGGATCAGGGTATAGGCCACCAACAAACACTTTCCATCCCTCTCTATCATGGGCCAGTCTCTTTACATTAATCCAAGTCTTTCCGCTTCGTTGCACATCATTTTCTCTGGCTCTTCTCCACGTTCCGCGCGGCCTTCCTCTTGATCTCTTGCCCTGGGGATTCCAATCCAATACCTTCTTCGTGATGCTGTTTCCTGGCCTCCTGAGAGTGTGGCCGATCCATCTCCATCGCCTCCTACCAATTTCCTCTCTGACTGGGCTCTGTCTTGTTCTTTTCCATACAATTTCATTGCTGACCTTGTCTGTCCATCTGATCTTAAGTAGCTTCCTCAAACATCTGTTGATGAAAACTTGGATTCTCTTTATGCAGGCCTGGGATGCATTCCAAGTCTCACATCCATACAACAGGACTGACTTCACGTTCGAGTTGAATATCCTCAGCTTTGTTTTTAGAGATATATCCTTGGTTCTCCAAATCTTGCTTAAGGACGTAAAAGCTGCCTGTGCCTTTCCAATTCGTGCTTTGACTTCTGCCTCTGTTCCTCCCTTATTGTCAATGATACTACCAAGATAGCAGAAGGACTCTACATCTTCCAGTGGTTGATCTCCTACTCTGACTTGTGCGCTTGGGGGTGCAACAATTTTTAGGACCTTCGACTTCGCAGGATGTATCCTCAATCCAATAGATTCTGAAATTTTGTTTAGAGCTGTAGTCTTTGCTTGCATCTGGTCGTGTGTGTGCGACAATAGTGCCAAGTCATCTGCAAAATCTAGATCGTCCAGCTGTGTCCATGGGGTCCATTGTATGCCATTTCTTCCTCCACTGGTGGTTTCTTTCATAAGCCAATCAATCACCAGGACAAACAGAAATGGGGACAGCAAACAACCCTGCCTAACACCAGTCTTGATATCAAAGCTGTCAGTAAGCTCGCCATCGTGTACGACTCTGCAACTTGTCCCCTCGTACATGCTCTTGATAAGGTTCACCATCTTCTCTGGGATTCCATAATGTCTCAATATTCTCCACAGTGTTTCTCTATCGATGCTATCAAAGGCCTTCTCGTAGTCAAGGAAGTTCACTATCAGTTGGGAGTTCCACTCTAGCGACTGCTCTACTATGATTCTCAGCGTGGCGATCTGGTCGGTCATCATTGCCTTTCTCACCCTGGATCAGAGTATAGGCCACCAACAAACACCTTCCATCCCTCTCTATCATGGGCCAGCCTCTTTACATTATTCCAAGTCTTTCCGCTTCGTTGCACATCATTTTCTCTGGCTCTTCTCCACGTTCCGCGCGGCCTTCCTCTTGATCTCTTGCCCTGGGGATTCCAGTCCAATACCTTCTTCGTGATGCTGTTTCCTGGCCTCCTGAGAGTGTGGCCGATCCATCTCCATCGCCTCCTACCAATTTCCTCTCTGACTGGGTTCTGTCTTGTTCTTTTCCATACAATTTCATTGCTGACCTTGTCTGTCCATCTGATCTTAAGTAGCTTCCTCAAACATCTGTTGATGAAAACTTGGATTCTCTTTATGCAGGCCTGGGACGCATTCCAAGTCTCACATCCATACAACAGGGCTGACTTCACGTTCGAGTTGAATATCCTCAGCTTTGTTTTTAGAGATATATCCTTGGTTCTCCAAATCTTGCTTAAGGATGTGAAAGCTGCCTGTGCCTTTCCAATTCGTGCTTTGACTTCTGCCTCTGTTCCTCCCTTATTGTCAATGATACTACCAAGATAGCAGAAGGACTCTACATCTTCCAGTGGTTGATCTCCTACTGTGACTTGTTCGCTTAGGGGTGCAACAATTTTTAGGACCTTCGACTTCGCGGGATGTATCCTCAATCCAATAGATTCTGAAATTTTGTTTAGAGCTGTAGTCTTTGCTTGCATCTGGTCGTGTGTGTGCGACAATAGTGCCAAGTCATCTGCAAAATCTAGATCGTCCAGCTGTGTCCATGGGGTCCATTGTATGCCATTTCTTCCTCCACTGGTGGTTTCTTTCATAAGCCAATCAATCACCAGGATAAACAGAAATGGGGACAGCAAACAACCCTGCCTAACACCAGTCTTGATATCAAAGCTGTCAGTAAGCTCACCATCATGTACGACTCTGCAACTTGTCCCCTCGTACATGCTCTTGAGAAGATTCACCATCTTCTCTGGGATTCCATAATGTCTCAATATTCTCCACAGTGTTTCTCTATCGATGCTATCAAAGGCCTTCTCGTAGTCAAGGAAGTTCACTATCAGTTGGGAGTTCCACTCTAGCGACTGCTCTACTATGATTCTCAGCGTGGCGATCTGGTCGGTGGTTGATCGATTACTCCTGAAACCAGCTTGCTCCTCGCGAAGTTTTTGGTCTGTTGCATTCTGTATTCGCTTGAGAATAATCCGATTGAAAACCTTTCCTGGGATGGAGAGAAGTGTGATTCCTCTGTAGTTACTACAATTGCTGAGGTCCCCTTTTTTTGGGAGCTTCACGAGGTGTCCTTCCTTCCAGTCCTTTGGAAACTTGCCTCCGATCCAAATCCTCGAGAATAGTGAGTGCAGACCCTCTGCAGCCCCAGCAGCATCTGCCTTCAGCGCCTCTGGTGGGATCTGGTCTGGTCCAGCTGCCTTGCCTCGATTTAACTGCTTTATGGCATCATTAATCTCTGCTTTAGTCGGAGGGTCGCAACTGATCGGTAAATCATTTCTTGCGGGTAGAATGTCGGGTGGGTTGCTTGGTAAAGGTCTGTTCAAGAGGCTGTTAAAATGTTCTATCCATCTTTTTGCCTGAGCTTCCTTTCCAAAAATAGCCTTCCTGTTGTAATCCTTGACAGGAACTTCAGGTTTTCCATATTTTCCAGCAAGAGTCTTTGTAGTCTGGTAGAGGATCCTCATGTGTCCTCCTGTTGCTGCCTTCTCTGCTTTCTCTGCTAACATTCCTATGAACTCCTCTTTGTCTTTTTTAATTGATTTTTTGACCTCTTTAGCTGATGCTCGGTACTCTTCCTGGTTACCAACTCTTGAGCTTCTTGTACGACTTGCATTTACCCGTTCTTTTAGGTCTCTTCTTATCCTTATCAAGTCCAGTGATTTTTGACTGATCCATTCCTTGTGTTCCACTTTCTTTTCCCCAATAACATCCTGACATGTCGATGTAAATACTCCTTTTACCTTAGCCCAGTGAGTCTCCAAATCTACTGTCTCTTCGAGGTCAACAAGGGGTTTGAATCTATTCCTCAGTGTCAGCTGGAACTCTTCCTTCTTGTCTCCATCCAGAAGGCTCACTTGAAACTTTCTCCTCTTTGTTCCTGCTCTGGTACCTTGTTTCTTGAGGCGGAGTTTGAGTCTTGCCAGCAGCATGTGATGGTCAGATCCAACATCAGCTCCTCTCTGTACTATGACATCCTCTAGTGAGCGTCTGAATCGTCGGGTGATGCAAAAATGGATCTGGTCGGTGGTTGATCGATTACTCCTGAAACCAGCTTGCTCCTCACGAAGTTTTGGGTCTGTTGCATTCTGTATTCGCTTGAGAATAATCCGGTTGAAAACCTTTCCTGGGATGGAGAGAAGTGTGATTCCTCTGTAGTTACTACAATTGCTGAGGTCCCCTTTTTTTGGAAGCTTCACGAGGTGTCCTTCCTTCCAGTCCTTTGGAAACTTGCCTCCGATCCAAATCCTCGAGAATAGCGAGTGCAGACCCTCTGCAGCCCCAGCAGCATCTGCCTTCAGCGCCTCTGGTGGGATCTGATCTGGTCCAGCTGCCTTGCCTCGATTTAACTGCTTTATGGCATCATTAATCTCTGCTTTAGTCGGAGGGTCGCAACTGATCGGTAAATCATTTCTTGCGGGTAGAATGTCGGGTGGGTTGCTTGGTGGAGGTCTGTTCAAGAGGCTGTCAAAATGTTCTATCCATCTTTTTGCCTGAGCTTCCTTTCCAAAAATAGCCTTCCTGTTGTAATCCTTGACAGGAACTTCAGGTTTTCCATATTTTTCAGCAAGAGTCTTTGTAGTCTGGTAGAGGATCCTCATGTGTCCTGCTGTTGCTGCCTTCTCTGCTTTCTCTGGTAACATTCCTATGAACTCCTCTTTGTCTTTTTTAATTGATTTTTTGACCTCTTTAGCTGATGCTCGGTACTCTTCCTGGTTACCAACTCTTGAGCTTCTTGTACGACTTGCATTTACCTGTTCTTTTAGGTCTCTTCTTATCCTTATCAAGTCCAGTGAATTTTGACTGATCCATTCCTTGTGTTCCACTTTCTTTTCCCCAAGAACATCCTGGCATGTCGATGTAAATACTCCTTTTACCTTAGCCCAGTGAGTCTCCAAATCTACTGTCTCTTCGAGGTCAACAAGGGGTTTGAATCTATTCCTCAGTGTCAGCTGGAACTCTTCCTTCTTGTCTCCATCCAGAAGGCTCACTTGAAACTTTCTCCTCTTTGTTCCTGCTCTGGTACCTTGTTTCTTGAGGCGGAGTTTGAGTCTTGCCAGCAGCATGTGATGGTCAGATCCAACATCAGCTCCTCTCTGTACTATGACATCCTCCAGTGAGCGTCTGAATCGTCGGGTGATGCAAAAGTGGTCAATCTGGTTTTCAGTTACTCCATCCGGTGAAATCCAAGTGGCCTTATGGATCCTCTTGTGTGGGAATACTGAACCTCCAATCACATAGCTGTTAAATGCGCAGAAACTTGCAAACCGCTCTCCATTCTCATTCATTTGTCCCAAACCATTGCACCCCATAATGTCCTCATACCCTGTATTGTCCTGTCCTATCTTGGCATTGGCGTCTCCCATTATAATGTTCACATCTTTTCTTGGCAATGTGTCAACTATTTCCTGAAGCTGGTTGTAGAAATCGTCCTTGTCCTCATCGGTTGCTTCATTTGTTGGGGCGTATATCTGCACAATGTTCATGTTGATGTTCTTGTTCTTTGTAGTAAATGATGCCAATATAATTCTCCTTCCGTAGGGTTCCCATCCCCTCAGTGACCTCTGGGCGTGCTTGCTCAAGATGATCGCTACTCCTTCTGTATGCTTTTTGTCCTCCCTTCCAGAATACAAAATCTTTTCCCCAGAATTAAGTTGTTTCAGTCCGGACTGTATCCAGCGGGTCTCGCTAACTCCAAGTATGTGCAGTCTGTATCGCCTCATCTCCATTGTAACCTGGGCACTCTTTCCTGCTTCATACATGGAGCGGACATTCCACGACGCAATCCGGAGTGACTTGTTTGATGAAGGAGCAGTCAGGCCAGTGGAGTCCTTTCGGCTTTGTCCATTGTCCTTCATTGAATCTACAGGTGCAGATGCTCCCCCTTCTCCCAAGATAAAAGACTGATTTAAAGTATTTGCTTGTGTTTCTGTAACTGGTTTATTTTTACAGGGTGGGTAGTTGGCCCACCGCCAACTGGCTCTTCTCGGGAGACCAGGACCTTTGCACCTTTAGTCGCCTCTTACGACACGCAGTATGACGTCAGATGTATTCTTTGCTGTCCCTCTTCTGCAAGAGGGCCCCGCATCTGCACGGGCGAATCACTTTGACAAAGGATCTAATCAACTATTGTTAGCAAAAATGAAATAAGACTTAATGATCTTCAAAGTAGAGCTGTTGTACTATAATAATAATAATAATAATAATAATAAGAGCATTTATATAGCGCCTTTCGCCGAGGCCTCAAGGCGCTTAACATTGTCCACCATACGCGCACACACACATACTAAAGAACGGTCACACACACACAAATCATTTATCTAAATATTTTTTAAACAGGTGAGGTTTTAGTTGTTTTTTAAAACTCTCTACACTGCATGCTGATCTCAGGGAATTTGGTAGTGAGTTCCATAATGCAGGTCCAATTTTACTAAATGACCTGTCGCCGAACGTTTTGAGGTTGCACCTAGGTTCCACCAAGAGCCCCCAGTCTTGAGATCTCAGGGCCCTGGGAGGAGCATAGGGACAGAGAAGTTCACTGATGTATGTAGGTGCAGTTGTTGTGACACTACAGTAGCAAAACACAGCAATTTTGTATTCTATTCTGGCTTTTACTGGTAACCAGTGAAGGATTTTGAGCATTTCTGTGCTACTTTCAAATTTTGACTTTCCAAGAATTAAACGAGCCGCACAATTTTGTGCTTTTTGCAGTTTAAAACTCTTTTCATCTGAGAGGCCAGCATAGAGTGAACTGCAGTAATCAAGGCGAGACAAAACCAAGGAGATAACTAATGTTTTCACTGCTTCCTGAGTCAGAACAGATTTCATACGTGAAATCCTTCGTATTTCAAAAAACATTGATTTGGTGATGTAATTAATCTGATACTCCATGGAAAGATTTTTGTCCAAAAAGACACCCAGGTTTTTTGCTTTCTCTGAAAAATGAATATCAGTGTCAGCTAGTTGTATTTCACTGACTTCAATCTTATTTAGCTTTGATTCAGTGGCACATAGCATAACCTCGGTCTTGTCATTGTTAAGCTGGAGCTTTCTGGTATGCATCCAGGTTTTTACAGAGTCAAAACAATTTTGAACTTGACTCACAAGTGAAGGAAAGTCAACCAACTGAGATGCTGCATAAAGCTATAATCTTATTGTTTAACATATTTTGAAATGTATCTCCTTAGGGACCGTTTTGCTTGGAACTGCCCACTTCAGTAATGCAGAATATATTTTAATATTTTCAAAGAATTTGTAAAAAAAAATTTTTTAAAAGCCAACTCCCCCACTAACTTAAAAAGAATAGATTTCATAGGCCAATACTATTACATTTCCCACCCATATGTGCAAAACAGTTGGGCAGCACATGAATCCGAGCAAAATCATCCAAATTATCAGCTACCACATCACAAACTGTATATGTGTGGATTCCACTCACAAGTGGTAGGGGAAATGACAATAGATCACCTATGACTATGAGAAAAGGTCTGGTCAGTTCAAAAACAAATTGCATTTGTTTAAACTTGAGCGAATACTCATGATCTATGACCTCATTCACATTAACCCTCGTCCCACGTTGAGTGAACTCGTCCAAGTAACGCCCTGTGCGGGGATAGCCAGCGGCCGGTCAGTCGATCGTTGGCGTGTTGCCGATAACCTCGGCGGTCGGGTAAATCGGATCCTTTTGAACACGTGTATCATGTTTACTTTAGGATGCAATAACAACAATAATAATGGTGGATAAATCATAAGTGACACCTTTGATAAAGTACATGTGATGAGATGCAGTACGTTCTGTTGTTAAGCAGAAGGCCCATAATCAAGAACTTTCTGCATTACATGCCATTTAACACACATTTGTTTTGTCCCTAAGTCAGGCCATTCAGGTGAATAAATTATTTTTGACCAGGCACTTAATTTACTAGCCACATGTATAGACGTTGCCCCTGATGAAAAACCTACCGACAGACGCCCTTATGCAGCATGCCCTAGTATTACATCGGACTTCATCATTACAAACATAGAACAGTTTCTCAAATACGCAGAGAAAAGCCATTAACCTTTCTTCTCATTTCACATGTAGACGACAACCAGCATCAAAGTCAAAAGTTTCCCCAAGATTTTCCCCAGTTCGAACTTTAGACCATCAGGACTATTAGTATTACATGAGTATGACGAATAGTTACATTGTAACGTAATCGGACGATACCATTTTGTTAGACATAATAGGGGTGATAGGATAGATAAACAAGCGGAAATAGTGTGGAAAAAAAACGCCAAAAAAATGATGTCGCGGCAACCGAATAAACAAAACACAAGGAGCAGCATTGCTATACAATATATTGGCCTCCCACAGGACCCGGTTTGCAATATGTAGGCCACAATATTGGCCTTGAGTGCCGCGCGGGGAGGCTATAATATATATTGGTCTCCCGCAGGAAGAAGGTTAATGTTGTTTCAGGCTTTATAATAGTCATAGAACCATTTGGGATGATCAGGAAAGTATATAATATATTTTGAAAAAATATTTCAATGATGCAGATACAACTAAACCCACCAATCCTGAAATCTCCAATTTGTCTAGAATAATAACATGTTGTTACTTAATGTTAACCAGATTTCTATCCATCTAGCTCTGATTTTAGAGAAACCATGTTTAGCCTACAAATTGATGATATCGCCATAGCCATGCATTATTTTAATTTAAACAATATTTTAAGCATTCTAAAGTGTTGTGTGTTTTTTCAATCACTTTGAAAATCCATTTCCTGTGATTTAAGCATAATTTGCAAGCCAATTTTAAAAAGAGTTTCATATGTCCTGGCAACCTAGCCAACCCTTTAAACTAAAACAGTAAAACTCCATCCATAACCTTGTCTTAATCCCAAACCCCAAATCTAATGTCATCCCATCTCTTATTCTTTCAACCAACAACAAAGAAAAAAAGAAAATACTGAGATCCAGCTCTAGATCTATAAAACTGCCAAAAGCGGAATTAGGTGGATAGAAACACGCAAGTTCCAACAATGAAAGAGCTTGATCCAGATTTAAGGAAGTCTCTGATATCAACAGGTCCAAAACCTATTACTAGCCCTCAGGGGCGAAGCGTGGCCCTTTGCAGAGGGTAATCAGAATTTAAGCTAGCAACATCCTCATAATAGGACGTATCGCTGCATCATATTCACATAATTATAAATGCAGCGACTAAAACAATGAAACGGTTGCTAGGCACTGCAAAAATCTGAAGAGCGGACTATTCTTGTCAATAGGACAGGAATGCAGCAATGTACAAGCCAAACTAATCTGAAAAACTATTCATTCATACTAACAGACTTATAAACGCATATTTTTCACCCATTTTTTAAAATATAATTTGAACGGCACGTTTTCATTGTCATATATTCATAGCCAGAGATTTCTCATAAAGTTTCTCGGAAAGGACCCATTAACATTAAATGGTAGAAAGTGCTTAAATGGCATCTCTGTGACACAACAATGTGTAGCGATTTCGGAGAACTGGCTATCTGCCGTTGCGGTTTAGGTTCGAGCGACCTATCAAGTGAATTGATGTTCTTATACGTTCGACTGATTTTGATCACAGTTATATCTAGATCTAGGCTATAATAATTATTATTCTTTGATAGCTCTTGCTGTGCGTAGAGTAAATTATTCTTAGATTACCTCAAACAGAAAAAAAAAAGATCCACACAAACTCTTTCACTCTACTCTTTACCTTGCGATTGGGATGAAAACGACCGCTTAGTGAAAAACCTGCATAAGTACATAAAATCAGGTCAAACCTTGATTATAAACCTATTTTTTTCCCCCCACTATTTTGCTGTCTGCGGCGCCGCTTTGATGAAAACAGGCTATGCTCAAGCTCGCTTCTGGGTGTAGTCAAGTCCTCTTCGTCTTTGTTAATCACTGATTTTGGACCAGTTCAAATGGTGTAAGTCCCTACAAAGATGCTTTTCGGTGAGGGGTGTTAGACTATATAACAACAAACCCAAAATAGCAAGGTAGAAGAGAATGCTGAACTGACTAAATGGACTTGGAGTTGGGCTCGATCTGAAAAGCGTAGTAATTCTAGAATTAATATTCGAAGGGTAATCACTGATTAAATGATTATGAAGAAGCCTCGCCCCTGCTAGCCCTGTCCTTTATAGCTGGATTATAATATCCAGCTTTAGGAAGTTAAACCAAATCTTATCCCTAACCCTTGCCCTTTCAACCAGGAAACTGAGGAGGACTTCCGAATGCGTTCCATAGCTCGACAAGTGCATCTATAGGCATTGTCAGATTGATATGTAACGATGTGAGGGTCTAGTCAGTTTGTATCATCGAGGCCGTAGGCCGATCTTCGTCTGGGCAGTAGTCAGATTGACATAATATCAATATCACTTTATCAGGGAAAGCCGCCGAGGTAGCTATGTAGGCCCTATTGTTTTCGCTCGGGCTATGGAATGCATTCGAAGTCCTTCCGGAAACTGCTCTTGAAATGTTTTGAGGTTACGGTTTCAGGTGTCTTGACTTGGTGGTAGGGATATAACTGTTTCCTTGACCTGCATGCTATGAGACAAATCCTAATATATGAAGGAGTTGACTCGATCTAGATCTATACCATTAAAAAGGAGTACAAGATGTATGTACCTAGAGTAGAGTCTAGATCTAGATGATCTAGAAATCTACTATAATAATCAGGTCTTTATTTTAAGACTCCACCAAGAAGTTTGCTGCCATTGGCATATTAAATTATACTCACTTTTCTTGTTTTTATTTTTCTTGATGTGACAGAGATTTGATAGTCTAGATCTAGATCTAGATCTATAGTTTTTTGTTGTTGTTTTTCGGATTTTGCATGGGCAGCGGCCTTGTTCGGCTTGTTCTTCACTTCTTCTCGATTTCTAACTGCCAAGGTATCTTTAACGTGCGCAAAGTGCACATAGGCCCTCTGCGTTTTCGTCCTTATCCGAGAAGACTAGGTGCTCGATCCGGGAGGAGTACCTTACTCGAGCGCCACTTTGTCAGATCGTCAGATTGATAAGTAACGACGTGAGGGTCTAGATCTAGAAATCTAGTCAGTTTGTATCATCGAGGCCGTAGGCCGATGTTCGTCTGGGCAGTAGTCAGATTGACATATCAGGGAAAGCCCCCGGGGTAGCTATGTATCATCTCTTTTAGTTAGTTTCTGGTCTTTGGCGCTCGAGTACGGAACTCCTTCCGCAACCAATGGGCTAAGATTTTCAATTAAACACAGTTACCTCCGGTAGCGCCATGTTGTTTCTATCGTTAATGGGCATTAGGCAAGCATCTAACGAATTCAGATCTGACTAGTCCAGATAGGTATCGAATACTGATGAAATCCGATGTGATTAACGGTGAGAGCACAACCATAAACATATTTCTTTTTAAAATATCCAAAACGCGAACATCATTTCAAGGTGAAAAAAATAAATTTAGGTGAAATAGACAGCTCATGTTTTAAATCTTTAAGACACAAAATTATGTAGAGAAGAAACGTTGACTAGTTTTCAAGTCATGAATTCAGTATAGGCCAGAAAGCATGAGTTTGCTGGTGAAAGTATGTAATTAATTCACAAATATAACAAGGTCTATCTTTTCATCTTCTTCTTCTTCAGATCTCCTTCTTCACCATTTGTTCTCTCTCTCTCTGGGCTATTGACTATAATTTGCAGTTCTCTCTCTCTCTCGCTCTCTCTCTCTCTCTCTCTCTCTCTCTCTCTCTCTCTCTCTCTCTCTCTCTCTCTTTCTGGGCTATTAAATATAATTTGTGGTCTTTCTTGGAGTCTTTCTTTTTCTGTTTTATTTTATTTTATCCTCTTGAGCAGTTAAACGTCGATGGGAGATGCAGCGTTTGAACGTGGGCCTGATGGGTAGCGTCTGTCATAGTTAGGTAGATTCTTTCAATTGTTTCTTTGACACCTTCTATCTATCTTTATCTAGGACGCCCCTTTCCCCTGCAACCATGCCTTTTCATGCAATAAACTGTGTGTCCTGGCAGATGGCTCGGAAGCCTCGTGAGGTGACCAAACCACTCCAGACTTTGTTTTTCTATGTCCCAGACATGGCACAGTCCTCACATTGTCCCTGATGAAGTCGTTTCTGATCTTGTCTCGTCGTATGACGTTCATTGTCTTTCTGAGACATCTCATCTCGCCAGCTGTTTGTTTTGCTTTTTTGTCTTTGGTTAAGAGTCCATGTTTGACACTGTTAACAAAGCATTGGTATAAAAATAGAGGTCATTGGTTGACGCTTTGTATCCACAGTTATGTGTGCGTGTGATGATGGAGAGGTAACTGATAAGTTACTGCATTTGCTTTCTGGACTGTTGTTTCAATTTCCTTGTCCATGCTGCCATTCTGAGATGCTTCCTACATAATTAATCTTCGGAAGCACCCCATAATCAAAGATAATTCCATATCCATCCATGGAACCCATCCCATGTTCTATAGACTACGGAAGTTTTATAAAATACAATCGACTTCAGAAAAGAACCAGAATCACCTATGGAGTTGAAATCGAAACTTGAATGGCTACGTATCCGCGCTCGGCGGTTGTGTACCGAGGTCTCCATTATTTTTAAAACGATTGTCTTGCGCTATGTGTACACGGTTCAAATTTTTTTTTTCTTTTTTGTTGTTGTTGTTCTATTTTACTTTAGAACTGAATCAAAATCAGCCTCGCTGTTACAACAATTCTAACTTAAACACAAAATGTGAAAAAGTACAGTTTCTGTTTCCATGTTGCTAATTTCTCTTTCTATAATTTAATTAGAATCGGCGTTCACCCGAGTGTTTCAACTGTTCTATTTTAGAAAGAGGAGTGCAGTTAGAATTTTCCCTTCTAAATTTTTTGGCACCGAAGTGCTTTATATTGGTTCTTATATTTATTCTAACTTCCGTTCTAGTCCATTGATGAAACATAGCGGGATTTAAGACAAGCAACGCTTTTATCGCTTCATTCGAAGCAGGCCGTCTTGATACTCATTCTCTCACCCACACACTTTGGTTGATAACGCAATTTGTGACGAAACTCGATATTCAGGCAAAGGAAAATGAGGCGTATAGAGCATTTTGTGGGAAAAATATTCTGTTCTAGGACATAATGTTCCTTTATCTTCCAAATGAGAGGGAAAACCCCGTTTTTCAAATTTTGTTGTATGACGCGTTTTGTGATGAAGCCCTTCTTGTTGTTTTTTTTTGTGTGTTTTTTTATTAGATACGAAAATGCTAGAGAAAAATATCTAATGAGAACAATTTAATACCAAGTAAATCTGCATTTACCAAGATAAAGCATTATAATAATATGTAGAACAGTATTTTTGTGATGTTTATCAACACAGTATAATTATGCAGATAAAGTGATTTCCTTCATAGTGACGGAAAATAATAGGCCTACTCGACTCACCAGTCCATGTCCGCCCCACAATAATGGTTCAGTGCCATCTCCATTGCTGAGATCTTTCTCCCTGGCTTAGTCCTTTAAATTTTTGCCGATTCAAATTGGTAAGGCTTCATTTTTTTGAAAATAATTTGCATCAAGCAAAGGCTCACAGTGCATGCCTAGTACAGGTCTACCTTCGGCTCTTTACGGGATTGCTCAGGTATTCATGACGTAGCGCACAAATCGTCGGATAAGTCACCTCCAAAACCCTAGGGTATTTGTAAGCTTTTTTCTTTAATAAAATAAACATACAAAATCATTGTCTATGTAGAAAATATCAGTCTCGATGTGATAAAGGGGTATCAGAGTGTGTTTTGGGGCGAATAAAACCAACAAGCAAAAAATAAGTTAGCGTTCATTTGCACTTTAAATTAACTGCAGTTAATAATATGTCAAAACACGTTTTGTTATCATCTTTATTTCATGAGTAAGGAGATACTGCACATTCACTTAACATCAATTAGCAGTGAAGTCGGTTCTTCTTTCTCGAACGTTGTGGTAGGATAAAGTCATTTTTTCCTGTGTCAGTTGGATGGGTGGTTGAGAAAATTACATAACGGCATGATCTGCAGTTGGTAGCTCTGCAATCACCGTCACTTCCCATAATACACTATTATTATTACACAAACGAAGCAGACGCTACTGCCGACTCAGTAGGATGAACAACATGATGAAAATGTATCACGTCTCAACAGGTTTCTGTGTAAACTGGGTCTGCGCCGATTTACTCCAGCGCGCAATAAGTAAACTAGTCTGCCGAGTCGGTAATGAATTAAAAGGTTTGGTTTTATTGATATTATTTTTGGAAACAAAATAGATTGTGCATACATGTATAATCTTACAGAGTCGATGTTTCTAATGATTAAATGAGACAATTCAGTCCATGTAAAATGAGATTTAAAGTTTCAGAATATCAAGGTCTTTACACGGACATTCAATATTTTAATGATCGCACACTCGTAAAAAGGGGATGGCGGATTGAAGTCAATCTTGTGAAAAGCATACAAGTTAGGAGGGGGTGGGCGCAAAAATCGCCCAGACTGAGCATACATGCTTTATGGATGGAGCAGACTGACGGAAAGCATGCCGAAACTGTCCAGCATCCGTAAAGCGGAGGTGGAGAAGCTTTTAATGATTTGTATTTATTTATTTATTTATTTGCTTTTCACTGGTGTGATTCAGTTTCATATTCATGTTTCCACTACTAATTTTGTTATGCCCATTAAGCATAATCAAGATACTGAAAACAATGGACTGCTTATTCCTGTAATATACCGGTGTAACAGGCCAAAATATTATACCCCCCGCCCAGACTATATCCGGGGTTAAACTGGCCTAGCCCAGAATATACTTTGGGCTAGGCCAGACTATATCACCTCCACCCCGCAACTCCCCCCTACCCCGTACAGTTTATACCCTCTACTTTTTTTTAAAAAACAAGTCAAGACCACAGTTTATTTCAGCCTGTCTTTATCACTGTCATCAGATATCATATTAAAACATGCATGAACACATTCTTGACACCCATAAATCGTAATATAATTTAGAGGAAATAATAACAGTTTATTTCAGCCTTAGTTAAAATTCGTGTACATACATACATTCTCAACTCCTGTAAATCATGATACATTTTAGAGGAAACAAGCATGCATTAAAATGCATTGATATATAAAAGGGTTGGGTATCCATCCAAACTGATGTGATCAGACTTCAGCATTAATTTCACTTGTGAGTGTTGATATTATTATTACTATTATTATTATATTATTTTGATAATTGGTTGGCCATGAGTAAAACATGCATTGTATTTTTTGTTACAATGATGCAGAGAGAAAAGGCCGGGAAAGAACACATAGAAAAAAATAATAAAAACATAATGATAACCCAACTAACAGATGGTGCAATTCCATCAACCAGCAGACATCAAATACTTCACATAAAACTAAATAGGCACTAAATTTTTTCTCCTCATGAACTCCACCTGTCCAGATCCACTTGAGACATTACAGAATGCTAAACAGTAATATACAATAATAACAATAACAACACGAAATCATCTTACTTACTCTTGAAAATATAGAGAAATATCAATATCGAAATCATCATTACTATCTTGGAAATTACGACAGTGACAGTGTAGGCCTACAAATCATTCTGGAATCTATCAGCAGCAATAAATGTGTATCAACTGTATATAAAAAATGTGTTAAATCTTTTCAAGTCCTCAAGTAAAACTGGACAGAAAGCTTTATTGAAGTAGACTTTACAGTTGTGTAGACCGACAGAGTAAGTCCAGTGAGTCAAAAGTAGTGCATTGTAAATGGTAATTAGCTCTATAGCATTTCACGTTGAGGCAAAATTCGATGGATTTCTTGTTAGTGAATATTATTCTTTGATAGGTTATTTGTAGCAATAATATACAAGAGTAGCATTTTTACCCTTTTGTAGATGGGAGATCTGGATCTAGCACTAACATGTATAGTTTGTCTTTTGGGTTGGATCTTAATGTTGACTTTCAGTTTTCATCCAGATGGATCTAGTAATGTATTGGTTATAATGAAACAGAGCATTCTCTTATAAAATGTTTCATGTGCCATCACTTAAAACGAATACATGTATATTATACATTTTTAAACAATAACCCGCCCAAGTACGTCGGTCATGTAGTTGCCTGATCAAAATAGGCTAGTGTATATACAGTGTATATACCCTAGTACACGTAGCCTACACACATACAAAAAAAAAATCCCTCCTTTAAAAAAAAAATCATACTTTACCTAAGCTTAGTATGATTTGATGGATAGCATGATGTTATTAATTTTATTACGTCCCCCCGGACATCAGGTAGAGCAATATTGACTGTAATATGAAGTTAAAACACTCTTTTATTTGTGTGTACATTTTATATGTCCAAAAACTATAAGAATTCGTTGATTAAATACGGTACTGGTTCTGGAGTACCGTACGTTAAAGAGTGTGGTTATAGAAACTCTTATGCTTCACTTTCATTTTAATCGATGAGTTTGCGAAAGATCGCCTTTAAAATAACAGAATTCCACGTGACATGGGACAAAAGCCAGAAAATTTATTTCAAACAGGATTATACGAGTTGCTGCCCTTGGCCCAAGTGCTGATAGAACGCTGTCACTTTTATTTGCGACACTGTTGAAAGCTTGTTTTGTTCCATTTTGCTTTCGGCGTAATTTCATTTGCTGTCATTCACTCGTATCAGTAAGTGGTCAGCTCTTGTTGTGACTTCAAGGGCTGTTCAACAACCAAAAAAAAAAAAATGGGTAAACACTTTGTAACCAATCTTTCTCTGACTCGGAATTTGGTGAAACATCACCATCGCTATATATCAAAGCCATATTACACTTTGCGATGGACCGAACCCTGGCCGGACGAAATTTGGCCTTCGGCTATGCCTCGTATCGTGTAGTAAGGAAAATAGCTGAAACCGCATGGTATGCCGGCCGGTCGACCTCTCGCCCATCAATTTCCGGTGACTCCTGATATTTTGTCGTACGGCTGAGTGAATGGTTGGTGCCGCCGCTTGCCTTTGAAATTTTTCTTCGCCGGGGATGGCATGTCGTTTTTACAAACTTGGTAAAAACGTCATGCCAGCATGAATTTGATACCAAATTCGGAATTAGCGTGTCAAAATTAATAAAATTGGTCGCGCGTGCTTCGTTTTATTGCTTAATAAAAATGATTTTAAAAATCTATCTTTATAGCCATTGAATTTTTCAAAAGTGGCGGGATTGTGTGTTGTGTATCACAGTAGCATTCCTTGTTTCCATCCGGTCCATCGTTTAGTCCATCGTAACGTGTAATCAACCTAGAGGACTACGATTAGTCGTAAGCACAGCTAACCTGGTCCGGTTCATCTGAACGGGCCATTAGACACTTCAGGTGTTGCCTTTTCAATCACTTAGACCATTTCCTGGAATTCAAAGATCTGTGGGTCAACCTTTAATCACTCCTTTCTCAAAAAATGTCAAAGTCGGAGTCAGGTGGACAGAAACATACTGTAACGACATGAACTTCTTATTTGTTATAAATAGTACGTAAATCTTCAAATTCCACGTAATAAAAAAAAAATCTATACTTCCATTGATACCCAAGTGCTCTTGCGATTATTTGAGCGGCTGGTTGAATATTCCCTGTCTGTTCTCCGTCCACTTTTTTTTTTCTTCTTACTGAAATATACCAATATTTCAGACCAAAAAACAAACAAACAAAAATCGATCGCCTGAAAGCAAGGAAGATGCAATTATTGTACAAACACAACTTCAGCTTCTACCAACAATGCAACCGCAGGGCAAAAGCTGCATGTGAACAACAGACTAATAAATTAACCAGACTGGAAACTCAATTTCTACACTAATGCTGATTATTATCTCTTATCTCAGTAAGAGAAAATGCTGGAGGACCTGACCATTATTTAAATCTCACTATTGTTTCAGCCCTTTGAGTCTTCAGTATTTTCAGTTCCAGTCAGCAAGGGTGCCACAGTAGATGAAGGCGATCGAAATATCCCCAGTACTCTTCATCTATCACTAGCAGCAACTAGCATCAATTGTTGGCCCGTGAACCTGTATCGATTTTGGAATGATGTGGAGCTTTTGCTTTTGGTGACGTGTGCTGCAGAGAACGCGGCGTACATTATACTTTATACCTCATTACACTATTGTAATTTTATGTTTGTTCAGCTGCATCTGCCTCTTGTTGGAACATTTTGGAAAGATCACCATTAATAGGATTTTGTGCTTCTGGATGGTTTAAAAGTAGGCTACACATTCCTAGTAAAATTGTCCAGACACGAGAAACAGTTTGTTTGTTTTTTTTTGTCAGCGAGGTTCACAAAGATGTACGGAAGTGTGTCCGATCTGTATCGTTTATGTAATAATAGCTGTAATTAAATTAAAAGCAGAGGAAACTTCTTGTTCTTTTTTTTTTTTTTTGGAGAGGGGAGTGGGAAGGGGAGGTCGTGGTATAGGGAATTTGCATTCTGTAATTGAGACAAGGACTTGACCGTTGACGTCACATGTATTCAACTCACTTGTTCATTCATACGTTAGAACTCAGAGGTTACAGCAAACATGAAGGACATTGTATCCTTCTACTGTTTCTTCATGTCTTCGCGGCCTAGAGCGTATTACAGAATTGAGCCCCCTCATTCTCAAGTACAGATGGCAAACCCGAATGCCTCAGTCTCAACCCCAAAGCTTTTGTCATTACCGCTGAAATTCATGCAATCAACTTGGCCGTTTCCTTTTCTGATACGCTGTCCTGCCCCCAGGCTTTAAAAACCGCAAGTATGAAAACCCATCTGTTACAACTTCATACACTGTCCAACAGGAAATATGAAATTGTTCTCTGTTGGATCCCTGACCACACTGGCATTAAAGAGTAATGAAACAGCAGACACGCTGGCCAAAGAAACATTGAAACGTCCACCACAACACCTAAAAATACCAATTGCCACACATTAACTTTAAACCTGCTATTAATAAGTTTGTTAAATCGAGATGGCAGAAAAGATGGGATGAACAAATATCAAATAAACTACACTTTATCAAAGATCAACTTTAATAGTAGTCTGATGAATCAACAAAATCGAAGAGATGGAATTGTCCTTAGTAGACTCCGTCTGGGGCAATCCACCTCAAAAACCGTTTTTTACTTCTGTTGCCGGTGTTCATCATCGGGATTATCATTATTCTCGTTGCACTGAA
Source organism: Onchidella celtica (assembly GCA_963931925.1). Lineage (NCBI taxonomy): Eukaryota > Metazoa > Mollusca > Gastropoda > Systellommatophora > Onchidiidae > Onchidella > Onchidella celtica. The sequence goes on along the minus strand of OZ007573.1, from coordinate 25,515,434 downwards.
CATAATAATCATTGACGTTCCCTAAATGACGCATTTTTTTTCCCGGCACATTCCTATAAGAAAAGCTTGTGTAGGATGTTTCATTTTTCGACGTATTATTAACATTTGACTTTCTTTTTTTTTTTAAAGGACATTTCCATGTTTGTTCTGTGCGCACTCTATGTAATTTTTTCTGAATGATGTCATTTGGGATCAATAAAGTATTTAACTTACGAATTATCCAAAATTTCAAGGCAAAAATAACAGGAACTAGTATCAAAATCATAGAGATTACCATTAGCCGCGTATGCTGTCGCCCTTTGCAAATGAATACAAAAATTCCAGTCATTAAGCAGATCGGGGAACCTATTAGTATTACTCTTGCCTCTCTTCGCACTGCAGTTTTTTGTTTGGTTTTGTTTTGTTTTTTTTCACCCTGTGGCAAGTGTGTGCAAAGCAAAACAAATGCACAAAAGAAAAACATGCCAACATTGACAGCAGCAAATTGGATCAATACTGCGCGAAAGGAAAGTTTGAGAGGCATGATCTCTAAACTCGTTTATTGTTTCAGCAGCTGTATCAGCCCCCTATCGTATTTGTTTAACCTTATTTGACCATTTCGTTTCCTTATTCATTCGTGCGGATGATTAATTTGTAGATAATCCGGTGGCAGAACATATTTTAGAAATACTTCTTCATCAGTTAATGTTTTCCCCATGTATAAATCATATATCATCTTTGTTGTTCTTTCTTTCTGATAAAAATATTATGTGTAAAGGTTACTGTTTCAGACAGACAGCAATCTATTCTTTCTATTACGGGATAACATATTAAGCTCCATCAAGTTTGCGACGCGTGGCATTTTAATTCTCTATGACAAAATAAAAAACACAATGACAAGGATACATTTACTCGTACATTGTAAGACAACTGACAGTGTATGCTTGCAGATCGCACTGATTTGTACTGACAAAAAGAAGATTCCTATCTTTTGGTGTTCTAAGTGCTCATGGAGCTGTTAAAACTGTGACAATTGAGGGAACAGAGAAGATCTTATTTGGCATTTAAATCACTAAGTGTTATAACGTCCCTAGGTTGTTGTATTTTTCTTTCATTGTTTTAAACTTTCTTCACCCAGGGCGAATTATTTCCCAAATCGACGCCCCTGAAGTTTTTTTGCACTTATTAAAGACACCTTATTATCGTTTTTCTTGCGTTCTGTCCTGTCTGGGTCCATGTCCGCGAGGACGAACATCAGATAGATTTCTCCGTAACCTGATCATGCCACAAGAGAAAATTGAATCCATTCCATATTAGGGCATTTATTATCAGTTCTTCGTGTGCCGAATTTATTTCCTTATATCATCTTTGTTGTTCTTTCTTTCCGATAAAAATATTATGTGTAAAGGTTACTAGTACAGAAAGAGAGCAATTTATTCCATATTTTGGATATGGTTAGAATTTGCACATTCTTCTCATTACAAAATAATGACGTCATAAGGCAGCATTTTCATCTTCATTTTGTCTTGCTAATTGTTTCCTATCACTGAACTACTCTCATTCGTGATTATATTCTGTATCTCTGTGTTCTAATCTACTTAATCATTTTGGAGGGAGTAACCCTTAAAATTAGCGATGAGTGATGTGGCCAAGTCCAGCCTACACATAGCTTTTGAGAAGTTTATCAGTCGTACTACTTCTCAATCTTTTTAAATAATCCTCATTCTCACCCGGACAACTGGATTCGAGGTCAAGATGTTTAATATATAGATCTAGTCTTTATGACATACCTGAAGATTTGTTTTTTAAGTATAATTATTTTAATCTGATTATCGTTTCCCTTCTTGATAATTGAAGTGCTGATTGTTGCTATATGCGTCAATATTAATAATGTCTGAATTACATGTCCAAAACCGAGGGCTGTCAGTGTAGATGGTGTCTCTAGATGGGGGGGGGGGGGGGGGGGGTTCAATGGGGTTCCCCTTTCTCTTTGACGTCTATGAAACTGGGCTGTTCCCACCGAGCAGATAAAAGGTCTCTCGTCGCGTTCTATTATTAAGTCATCCAAGTTATTTTACTTTATTCATGCTTCATTCTTTCCTTTCTCCATTTCTCCCTCTTCTCCCTCCAGCTTCCCAAGACCAATCAAATTTTTGTCCACGTGTATGTTTGTGAGTCTGTAAATTTACATTTTGTGTGTACATACTTGTATTGCATTCAGGGGCCGAAACGTGAAAGGACTGTTTGCAATATAAGTCAGACCGTTTGAGTATTTTGCTTCTCTACCAGTAACAGAGAGTTTGTGCGTGGTCCAAACTGCAGTGCCATAAGATGGATTAGGAAGCAAGGAAGCGCCGCCATCACTGACTCAAACAGGCTCAACAGACCTCCATCATTTCAAATGTGGCACGTGGGTTGCATCAAAGCTAATGATTTTGGAAGTTTTATTTTTTCCATGCCCTGTTGCCTCATTGCTTGCCAAGTGCCTAATAATAACGTCTTTCAGAGGCAGAGATTCATGTGGGTTCATCAAATTATGGGGGTTAGCGAAATGGATCGAACGAGCAAATGAGTAAGTGAATGATGTCGTGAGCTAACAGATGAGAGACGAGAAAACCAGAGAGAGAGAGAAAGGGTGAGAGCGCGTTTTGGGGCTGGGGGGCTGGTAAAGAGAAAAAGAGAGAGGGTGAATGAAAGAATGAGTCATGCATCACGGATGGGTTGCCGATAGGGACATGACCAGAAGAATGAAGGTCGAGTGATGGCCAAAAGAAACGCACAGGAAAAACACGGGTGAGGCCGTGTCGCTTTTAGGTACGAGAATAAAATGCTGGTCCACTGCAGTCAATGACATAGTGATTGAACTCCCCCATCCCCTTTCCCTCTGTTACATAGTATATTTCAGTAATTTACAAGTTCATTAACATCCACCACTGCACACCAGAACATGAAGCTGGCACTGGCTGTTACTCTAACACTGTTTTTGAGTTGTTCTTATATTAAAAATCAGCCGTGGGCTACTTCTTTGCACCTGACGGTTGTTACGTCTACGTAATGTAATTGTGTAATTTTTCTGTAGACCTAGCTGCAGTCGTTGCTTCGGTGGGAATTTTTAACTATTCTTGAGATCATTAATGTTACTTCTAAATTATACCTTAGCATATTAGAAATTACTGCAACTTTACTTGTCCAATTACTTTGTGCTGCGCGGCCCATTTTCATTTTCGCTATTTCCACTCTGCGTTCTTGACGAATTCCGCTAAGTGCTTCTTCATAGCACGCACCTAGACTACCATTTCCACAATTTCCTTCATTGAATTGAACCCACTTCGCAAACGTTTTTGCGGATGTGTTTCGCCAACGAAAACTGCAGCAAAAATCGTGCACTTTACGAGTTTACTTGCCACATGGATCTAAGATAATGATTTAAGTCACTTCCTGGTAAATTTATTCATATCCATATCAATGTCTACATCACATTGCTATGCGCCACTGACTGCCCATAGTTCTGCTAATGTCGGAACTCCGCCATTAATCATAAACCATCTCCATCACTGTTTGTGTCGGTAATCAGTGCAGTGCCAGTCCTTATAGAGCGCAATAAAACAGTTTCCTTATCGCAGGCTAGTCTGCATTGATTAGTTTTTTCTGCGCATACTTCTACATGTAATGTCCTACCACCGGCAGCAGTTCAGTCACACAGGAACAGCGGCAGCTCCGCAAGAATGACTGACAGATGGAAACAAAAGATCATTATTGAGAAAGGCGAAGGATAGAGAGACTGTGTGACTCCGAACGGATTAGACAGATTGGAGTGGAGGGTTTTGCCACCCCTTCCGCCCATTCCATGCATGTGATATTGATTTGTTCCCAAGCCTGCGTCAAGAAGCTGATGACTGGAGTTGGGACGTGGAACAATTTCGAAAATGCACTGCTACTGTTTATGGCCTGTACATATCGGATGGGAGACAGAATGGACAGTATGAAATTGCGTGAACTACTTGCAACACAATATTTTGATGATCTGAAAAGTGACGTTCAGTAGTAATCCCACCCCCTCCCAATGTAATAGATTAGCTATTGCGAATGGATATATATAATATATAGGCGGATTGGAAAAGAAAGAGAGCAGACTTATATCCTTTTACATAATGGGAATTTTGAGAGGATATACACAGATGTAGGCCAATGGCGTAACTTCACTTTAAAATATAAAAAAAATTAAAATGAGAGCATGTATGAGACCAGGGAAAAACCGGATCGGCCCATCTGATTCAATTTGTGTGTACAATTCCACTCGCTTGAGAGAGATCATGACATTGATCAAAGCTTTGTGTTAGAAAGAGCTGGATCGACAGGCTTGGATCGTGACATGGTCATGCAAAAATTTTATCAATTTTCATGTACAATGATTACTAAAAACCTTATTTGAGCTGCCTCAATGCTTTCCATCCTTCTGTTTCTGTTCCCAGCAAGTGGTCGTTGAGTCGTGGTGGAAGCGATTAATTCTCTCTTTCCCTCTCCCCCTATTCAATTTAAATCCGTGAGAGACCGATCAAAACGGCAATAGTTATTAGTTATGCCCAAAGAAATTCGGCAACATTTGAGAGAATAGTGGCACACAAACTGTAGCTCCTTGTAAATGAAGTAAATATGTCTGTAGCAGAGCCAGTAGCACGAGGAAGGCAATTAATATGTATTGGTAATTTTGAGTTCTCTAATCTTGTTCTTAACTTCTTTTTCCGTCGAAAAGCATCGTATGAACTCATTACTTCTTCAGTTCAGAAAACTATTTTGGAAACGCTTCAGAACTACAACATTATTTTGAATTGTCTATGCATATAATTATTTTTATATGTCTTTTATCTTGAATACTTGACAAAAGAGAAAATCACGCCATCCCCGGCCAGTTGTCTACTCCATCTCACTAGAGGAAAACAAATGAAGAAGTCATGAGAGAAGCACAACACACTAGACAATTAATGACAACGACACGCAAAAGGCAAGCAGAATTCATTGGACACATCATGAGAAAAAATCAACTGGAGAATTTGGTGACAACAGGAAGGCTTGATGGAAGAAGAGGCAGGGGAAGACCGAGGGAAAAAATGCTGGACAGCCTGACAGAATGGATGAACATCAGAAAACCATCGGAAATCCTGAAAGAGACAAGCTATAAAGAGGGTTGGAGGTCCATGATCGCCCATGCCAGTCGGCAAGGCACCTGAGAGAGAGAGAGAGGGCTGAGAGGCGTCTTACGGATGAAACAGACCAAGGCTGCTATAGGCGTCAGACTGGTGACTCGCCGCCCTTAAATTTTGCTTCACACTAACACTATAGGCACTACCCACATCCCCGCGGTGTGAGCAGTGCCTATTGTATTAGTGTGACGCAAACAAAAATGTGTGGTGAGCCACCAGTCTTGCGCCTGCACCAGCCTCGGCGTGTTCGCCCCTTAGTAAAAGCTTACAATGTGCATTAAATTATACTTACAAGCAAACTCTTTATTAAAATGACGGATCGGTGCGATGATGTTTCCCCGATTCAAACTGAAGAAATTGTATCGGCTCTGTGTCCTCTAATAAGCTTAAAAATAATAATATGTGCCTGGAAACCGGCAAGCTAACTTACATCTGTCTACCGATTTTCATATTTTTACAGTGAGTAGTTTCGGAACCTCTCCGCAAAACACAGATAATTATGGACCTAGTACCGTTATAATCAAGAAGATGAGCCAATCAAGTAACTTTTGCAACAGCCAACATACTTAATTATTGTAATAATATTAATGCCAATATTTCAATGTACCGAGTATTTTGCTTGTTACTGGCTAATCTCAAGTACCCCTAAACCTCGGCAAAGAACAGTATTGATTCCTTGGAGCAAATAAGCTTGGTAGGCACTATTTCTGCCATCTTCGTTATTTTTGGGTACAACAAATACTGTTGGTCAACTATCTTCTTTTAAAATTGGAGCTAACCTATTTCACCCGCACAATTAGAACTGCAACTCATTTTATTGCTACTTCTGAGCAGAATTTTGCCTTTTTCTTTAACCTTCAACACTCGTCACTGTACTCAACATTTAAGCTAACATAATGACCCGCTCGGGTGTGTGTGTGTATGAAAAGGCGGGGTGGGGGGGGGGGGTATGCGACAGTGTTATCATCGGAAACCCCATTGCAATCTCCATAGGGCGTGAGAATATTAAGATCGACTAGCTGAAAAATTGTTCTTGTTTGTTTACTGTGGAGAACACACTGCTTACTGCTTGGCACAACAGAATGTCACACCAAAATAATTATGGCTTGGTCCACTCAGCCGTGACACTGTTAAAATGCCTCACTACCTTAGGGTACAAACATAGAGACCACCGAATTCTGTCACCGAGCCACTAGGCGCTTTAGGTGAGAAGAATTGTATTAAATAATTTCAATAACTGCACATAGAGCTCACCTAGATTCGGTCCGTTTCAGCGCCGTAGGTGCAGACTTTTTTTATCGGAATCCAAAAGACATTCCTATTGCGCCGAAAGACACCGATCCGATGACACGGTGACGGGCAAGACCGTCGCTCGACAGGAAGGTGTGATGAGTCACACTCATTTACGGCGAGCGGGGCGATTTTCTACTGACCAAACCACATCTGGACGGGACGATAGAGGAAATTTGAATGAAGATTTAGATTCAGCGGCCTTAAATTAACAAAGTCACCGAGCAGAATTTGTTTATTTTGAAAGAGAACAATCTTTTAAAAATTTTAATCATTTTAAAGACATGATAATTAAAAATGTTTAAAGACAGCATCTGGTCAGCTTAGTTTCACTCTGCATAGTAGTTCCACGTGGTGCGGTGAGAAGTGTGAGCAGGAAAAAAGTACAAATAAAACCTACCAGGCGCAATGCACCGAAATTGTAGGCGGCCTTTATTAAAAAATTCACGAAATATCATAAAAACCACAGAAAAACTGTGGGGTCGCAGCAGGGCTATAAGCAAAGTCAAAATTGGGCAAAAAGAAAAGGTTGTATGTTGCGAAGCCCCGCGTGAGAAATAAAACCCAAACAATACAAAGCAAACTAAAGAGAAGACAAAAAATACACGCGGGGCTTCGCAACATACAACCTTTTCTTTTTGCCCAATTTTGAGGCGGCCTTTATGTGTAGCATAGGCGCTCTAGGTGATAACCGAAAGCTCCGACCTATAGGCGCCGACTTATTAGGTGGCCTTTCTGTGAACCGAAAGCTCTGACCTATAGGCACAGAAAGGCCACCTAATAAGTCGGCGCCTATAGGTCGGAGCTTTCGGTTATCACCTAGAGCGCCTATGCTACACATAAAGGCCGCCTACAATTTCGGTGCATTGCCCCCGGTAGGTTTTATTATTGTACATTTTTTCTGCACACACTACTCAGTGCACCACGTGGAATTGTGCAGAGTGAAACTGGGCTGACCAGATGCTCGCTTTAAACATTTTTAATTATCATGCCTTTGAAATGATTAAAATTTTTAAAAGATTGTTCTTTTTCAAAATAAACAAATTCTGCTTAGTGACTTTGTTAATTTGAGGTCACTGAATCCAAATCTTCAATCAAATTTTCTCTATCGTCCCGTCCAGATGTGGTTTGGTCAGTAGAAAATCGCCCCGCTCGCCGTAAATGAGTGTGACTCATCACACCTTCCTGTCGAGCGACGGTCTTGCCCGTCACCGTGTCATCGGATCGGTGTCTTTCGGCGCAATGGGAATGTCTTTTGGATTCCGATAAAAAAAAAGTCTGCACCTACGGCGCTGAAACGAACCGAATGTAGGTGGGATTTATGTGCAGTTATTGAAATTATATATAGTACAATTCTTCTCATCTAAAGCGCCTAGTGGCTCGGTGACCGAATTCGGTGGCCTTTCTGTGGTCACCCTAAGGGTAGCCACACAAAGGCCGCCGAATTCGGTCACCGAGCCACTAGGCGCTTTTAGGTGAGAAGAATTGCACTACATAAACGGACCGAATCTAGGTGGGCTCTGTGTGCAGTTGTTGAAATTATATAGTGCAATTCTTCTCACCTAAAGCGCCTAGTGGCTGGGTGACCGAATTCGGTGGCCTTTGTGTGGCTACCCTTAGACTCTAGAGGTCAGTTTTATTGGTATGAGTAATGGAGTTGACATAATCTCTGTTCACGGTACAGCATGTAACCAATTTACCTGTGGTGGAGTGTTTAATTTGTTCAATGTGCCTCGTGCAACTTTGTAGCGAAAGTCTCTCGATAGAGGCCTATTACTTTTATTTTTAGTAAATTGTATTATTAAGCGTCCTTTGCGAGACGTCGCCATGAACAAGGGATATTGCTAGTAACCTGCCATTTTGAAGGTGGAAGGAAACCTTTCTATTATTCATACACATAATTAATAATAATAATATGATACTGGGAAGAGGAAGGGAAAGGAGAAAGTAGTATGCGTGCACGCAAAGGGCATAGTTATGTTTTCTTGGATTTTTAATGAAAAGCCATCATTCATGCTGAAGAAACAATTCGTGTTGGATTTTAATAAAGAAGCTCTTGCAGAATTGATGTAAATCTTTCATATCCCTAATGTATGTGAAAAGGAACAATATAGGTCTATGCATCATGTTAAAGTCATTCAATGTAACCTTCCACTAGTCTGTCCGAGAAACTTTTATATTTTCTGGTGTGCAGCATCCTCTTCGCATCCCTGCTAAATCTCATAAGTGGACACAGAATACTATTTTTGCTTTTAAAGTTTTGTAAGCACGTCTAATTATTATTTTTCCCTCGAGAAAAGTGCGAATGGCCCTCACACCTAACTTTTTCATTATCTATATAGTTTGTTACAAACATGAGAAAACCTCTGGTCGGGTCATCAGTTCCATGCCTTGATGTGCACTCATTACATGTACTTTGGCAACATGAAAATGAGCTCCAAACATCTTGATCACACAGACACTTTCTTTGCTTCCGTTGTCTGCTAAGTTTAAGACGTCTGATTCACATCACTTTGAAGCTAATCGATTGATGCCATGAGTTACCTCGCTGATAAAAAAACACGCTTTATTTAGAATTCGTTGTGCATGACTGTGACATGAGTGCATTACAGGTCAGGGGATTTGGTCTCACTCTTTGGCCTTTGTTTTCTCCAGGGCAGCCCTACGGTAGAACGCATCAAATTTACTAACTGCAAAAATTTATTAGATGAACTAATGGTCTTAGGATTTAGTGAATCAGGCAATAAAGACGGTTCGTGAGGGGTGTAATCGGCTGCAATAAGATTCTTGACCATCAGCTGTTGAGTAACAGATAGCCGTGCGTGGCTACCCGAAATTGTGCAGTTAAAATGAGCGTTAAACTTTAACCCCCCCCCCCCCCATTTCTTTTCGTACTCCTGGATGCAATAAATCGTCTACTTTTTGTCTCGGTTTTCTTTGCCCCTCTTCTCCACCCTTCCCCCTTTCCGGTCTGATTCCATCTGACGAGCCATTGTGAACGCCATGAAAATAATAGATTATTTACCCGTATCTGCCGTGATGTTTCTTAATCGGTGCTTGTGCTGATCATAAATCTCACAACACTTGAGTATTGGCGTGCATCATTCCCTAAGTACCAGTATATAATTGGGCCGAATTTTCACCAGCTTATAGAACGGGGGTTTGATTCCCAGTTGTTAGCGAATAAGAAGATGCACCAACTTCTGTTTCAAGTGCAGTTGAATCATATGCATTTTCTATCAGTGTTTTATTTCGCGTAATTTTTGTGTTTTATGTTCTTTGCCGTTGATTTTATAGTCTATATAATGTGAAATCACCCTTGCACAAAAACAAAAATTCCTGTACCAAAGAAAACAAAATTAATCTGCAACGGAGCTGGAACCTGTATTCGTGGCGACGAATTATGCTCTGATTCAAGTTTACTGTTTCACATCGTATCTTAAAGCACAGCATGCTGCAATCAGTTAATATTATTTTTGCGAGAAACTGATGAGAGCTATTCAATGCATCTTCTTTCTGAACATTGTACAAAATAAAAATAAACGTTATAAAATGACTGGTGCGTTGACCTGGGACAAACTTCATAAACTACCATTCCTTCAAAAGGTATCTCAATTCAGGGCTTCACTCTGATAACTTGAATGTCAAGAATATTACAATGTATCTTACAATATATCATCTTTTCCTTATCAAATAAAATGGAGAACTGATTTTCAGCAACCTGAGCCGTATAATGGACACTTGGATGGTGTAGTGGTATTTTCATTTCTTCAGAGATGCCGAAGGAGAAACCAATGCTTTGTTTTCATCGTTTTTTAATCCCCAAGTCTTGTCTAGGAATAGGATAAATTTCTGTGACACGAAGACAAACTGAGCATTGCGGATTGTGTTTGGACACCAAGTTGTCATCTGGCAATCCGTTCTTCTATTAAGTCTGTAGCCACCCTCTGCGTAAATGATAAAATTATTCACTGCGTAGAAGCTAAAGTACTTCTAGCTGGCGTTTTGCGTTACTACTCCGACTGAGGACCCCAAAAAAGGAAAAGAAACATTATAAGGCAGACATAGCTACTCATTTCACTGGAGACATTTAATTTGTTTAAACCATTCGGCCATGCCCTTTTCCAAAAGCTTTTGTCTATGCAAGAAATAACATCAAATCATTTCGTATGTGCCATGAATGTACTTACTGGCTGTATTTCATTCCAAATACGTAACCATTTACATTATCAAGCACTGTATAATGAAATGGTTCCATTTGATTTTGCAAAGTGTTTTTTGCTTGTCATTTATAACACTGGCAATATGATTGTTGGAGTTCTTTTATTATTATTTGGATGACTCTCAGATATCATGTCAGAGTAGTTCCCTCCTATTAAAAATGTTTTTCAAGACCACATTTTTCAAATTAAGAGTTTTAGTTTTCATGTACTTTCAAATGGCCCACAAATCAGATTCAGAGTTACAGTAATGTATTTGACAATTATTTACGTTACACCTCTGAAATTCCACAACTTTAATCAGTTTTTGTAGTGGTGACAGTTTAGTTTGTCTGAAATTCAAAAGAAAGAAAAGGCGAAAAAAAAAATATAGTAATTTCCCCTTGGTTATACTTTTATGCTCTTGGTAATACAAAGATTGCTTTGTCAGATATAATCTTAGTACGCACTAACCATGCGGACAGTACCCGGAATGGTAGATCAAGAGATCTGCACTGGAATATTAATCAAATGAATATTTCGCCAAAATACAAGCAAATGAGAGGAAACTTGTAGTGAACATTCTTATTGGTTGCCTTCCTTAATTTAACCGACGATATTAGAAATAATGAGATGAGACAGCTCGGGGTTTTCGCGTGCACGGGTTTGGCAGCGCCACCGAGTGGCGTAAGCGTGAGAGAAGTAAACAACGGCATTTTTTACAAAGCCGAATAGAGAAAATGCCGAGTTTTGGTCAGTGTTCAGCTCTCACACGAGACCTTGCTGGAAATCTCTTACTTTGTAATGTCACAATTATTTTATTAATTTACCATCACACCGAAGAAAGATCTAGTATATTTTTAGAATAATATGGGACTGAGGGTGGAGTTTCCGTTCATGATATAACTTGTCTGCCCTGTCCCCCAACAGCAAATGCAAGTAAGAAAGTAAACAATAGCGGGAACTGTGAAGGGTTTTGAAAACCTTTAAGGTCTTTCCTTTAACAATAACAGAATAACCTTGGATTTTCCTTCTTCTCGTCCTTCCTCCTCTTCTTTTTCTTCTCCAAATTCACAAAAAATACACCATCGTCGAGAACCACATCAACCATTGCATCAGAGACGCATAGCAGTACAAACAGTTAGCAGTCGAGTCCGAAGCGCTGTTGGTAGGCTAAAAATAAGTTGTCGCGAGAGAGGCCGGGGAAGCCACACGCACATTACTAGATCCTCATGCCTAAGCCTTCTCGTGAAAAATCTGTTTTTATCTCTTTTATCCTTCCTTCACTCGCCCTTTTTGTGCTTTGCTTTACAGAAAAATTCATTATTAATTACATACTACAGATTTAAAAAATATTTTGATGGTGAAACTGCCTCTGGAAGCGAAACCGATCGGTGTTGTGTCTTATTTTCTATGCTGAAGTACAATCCATTGTACGAAGCGCTGAGTCTGAGCGCCGAGAGTGGGCGATGCCCGTGACCGGATGTAAACGGTATTTTAAGAGTTCGGAAGAAGGGAGTGTCTGATCTTATCAATCTTGTAGCTTTGATTTAACCCACTTGAGCAGCACCATACATGTAACTATGCTTGGCTCCTTAAGAAGTCAAACACGGTATGCAGACTTTTGCTTCTGAAATTGGGCCCATCCTTCTTCACGATATATTTTTTTCTTACGTGTCTCTCAAGAGGGTTCTTCATATGGTGGCGAATAGTTTACTGCCATACCGCCGCGGTCTGGGTACAGTTCTTCAGCTTAGAGAGTCATGTCACAGTGGTGCTTATTTTTTTTTCCTTATCTGATTGCTTGGTAGTTACATGTAGAGGCAAAAACCAAAAATGTATACATGCATGACGTCTTCAGTAAGCTGGATGTTGAACACACGAGACTAGGGATCGGCTGGAAGTTAAAAGAGAAGCTATCACAAACACGCAGCGGAATCTGAGGATGTGATAAACGCCTCATTTGTCACTATGGCACAATATAGAACAGTCTCAAACGTTTTCACAGTTTGTTTTCACGTGGATGGCCCTGTTCGATATTTTCTCGCCACGCCCCCCCCCCCCCAAGAAAATTAAAATTAAAAAAAACACAGGAAAAGAGCAAGTGCCAGGCGATCAATAGCAATCAAAGATAGTGTTGCCTGTCTTCGGCCGGCCAGTTCCCTTGCGTCCGTCGGTTGGAATTACCCAGTACACAGTTCCTGTTCATTCGCTGTAGCCTCAACTCTTCTCTTCGATTTTTGAATTACGACACCCGCCTCACAACTAGACTATTTTCGTGACGACCCGCTTGTTCGTCCTGGATAAGCTCGGGTCCGCTTTGTCCGAATGCAGTGAATTGATTACATTCTTATATGGCTGTAGCACCCCAGTCTCCAGGCCAGGCCAATGACGAAATAATACCTCTAATCAAGTTACAGCCTTTATGTTCTTCGACATGATATTTGCCTTTTTGTAAAGTTATGTTTACATTGTACGTGTAATCATTTTATGTTTGTTCTGTTTCCCGCTTCACAGGAGCTGTTGAATATTTAACTATCATGTCTTATGTCCCTGTTGCACGGTTTGTATAAAATAGCCTCTTTTCGATTATTGAGCACGTGTTAGTCTGAGACTCATCGATGCATCAGACACTAAACATCAGTTTGCAGCTTGAAAGGAAACATAAAGTTTAATAAAGTAGGAAGAGTGTGTCATTAAAAAATATGCCTCCCCACCCCCCCTTAAATTAACCTTTTCCCTTCTCCTCACATTCCATTTTCTTAGGGGGAATATCGCGACCCTCACCCAACTGACTGCAACTTTTTTTTCCAGAAGTAACACTTGTTTATTTTGTGTTTATTCTGTTAATGTTCATCGATTTTGCAATAAGCAAATGGTTTAACTGTCCATTAGATTTTTCATCGATATGAAGTGTTTATTTACTGCCATCATGTCTCATCCAGTACATAAATTTTCATTTAAAGCTCAAGCTGGACTAGACCTATGTTTTGCAATTACAGTTGCTGCACATTACCAAAGTCTAACACAACTAAAGGCCTCCTGTTAACCAAGTTGGTGACCCGTCTTTGATTCTCAGTCTAAACAGTCGCCAATTTATACGGATGTTGACTATTGTAATAGTGATTCAATGATCCATCTAGTAAACTAGTCAGTTCCATGGGTGGGACAATAGAAGTGAAGATTGCGACATGACAAAGAAAGAGCTAAATGTTCAACGAATCAGGATCATAATAGTTGATTTTTAAAAATATTTTATAAACCAGTCAGTGTCTTGATATTTGGGGGGGGGGGGGGGGTGTCTTTTCACTTTTCACTAAATTATTATTCAGGGAAGATAGACTAGTACATTTTGCACAAAGTACAGTTATATTACTTAAAACCTGCACATTTTTGTGCATTCGGCTTAGTCTGAATTAAATAGCATAGGCTGCCGATCTCTTTTGAACGGATAATGTGTGTTTAGTATTTATTTTAGGAGGTTCGCTGGCATTGGCATTTGCACTTCACTTTTCTTATTAATACTTTTCTTGTTGTGGTAAGGATTCGTTTTTTAGAATTTTGCCCGGGCAGCGGCCTTGTTCGGCCTGCTCTTCTCGATTTCCAACTGCCAAGGTATCTTTAACGTGCTGAAGTGGACACGGGCCATCCGGGTTTTTCGTCTTTATCAGAGAAGACTAGGTGCTCGATCCTGCCTACCATATGATCAGGAACAGATTTTTTTCCCCCGAAAAAATGTCAACATTGCCTCTTAGACCGTCTCGTACTCTTTAGGTAGAATGCTCATATCCACCATTTTGTCTGTCCGGACCCACTTAAGGCGTCGCGAACCAATCGGCGGCGAGTTCACTACTGTAAACAATGACACATGTGTATACGCACATGGGAGACGTTCAGTCAATTCTTTCACTTCCTTTCTCTTGTTTACACGGATGGTGGGGAATCGGACCAGTTTGGATCCATCCTTTCCACCCCTGTCATAACAGTCAACTGCAATGCAACCAGCAGGCATTTTAACTGCTTAGACACCTCGAAGTTACACTTATCAGCTGATCCACCCGCCATCTTGTTTGGCGGAAGTACAAAACAAAAACTCTGTGACGTCATGCGCATTCTACCTATAGGGAACGGGAATGTGGACCGGGTATACTAAAAATAGTTTAGGCTAAGTCTAGCTGACTTCCGGGGGCAACTGCCGCCTAGATTTAGCACTGTTCAAAAGGGACTATAGCCTGAGCACGAACGATTTTGTTTTATTTGGGAGTAATTTTTTATTTCCACTCTACAATTCTTCATAATCTAAAGTCTTGCACACTTTGTAAAAGTTGTACATGATAAAATTACCTGGGTTTATAATGATTTCCAGCGTGGGGACGAGTTACACACCAGGTCTAGATCTAACGTCCGCTATTTCATGCTTTGTTTGTTATTATTATTTTTACATTCTTTTTTAAAGTTTGCGAGTACTGAACATGTTACTGTTATGTTGTATTTCGACTCTAGATCTAGGTGGGGTGGTCTTACAACAATGGGAAGGTTTCAGCTGAAAGCAAACTCCATAGAAAATATAAATAATAACAATGATTTAAATAAATTGTTATGGAGGCGTCAAGTGTAAATTCTATATTGTGGAAAAAGATTTTTTTTAAAAAAAAAGGTTGTCTTTGCAATACCCGCATAGTAATTACTGGTTTAGTATAGAGTTTAAGGAGTCGGAATATTTTCACATATGGTAGCGACAGACTTAAATGAAAATGAAATACAAATTATCAACGAATGAAACATTGCTGACCTTTTCACCAGTCTAAGTCTATTATATGAAGGGAGGCACAAAATGTCCAAAACTGAATTCATCAGCTCAGAACTGTTGAAGTCAAGAATTGAAGCAATTTATGTGCACATGAAATTTTCATTCCCTCTTCTCAGTTTTGAGGAGACGTGGCTGACTTGATACTGAATCATGGCAATATAATTTGCATTAGTCTAAATTTGCTGGAAGCGAATCGGTTGCAATGGACTTACAATTTTTTTCACTAGTCATAGCATGGAAACCAAATGCCGTTTTAATGTAGCCTAGATCTAGATATACGGTTGGGCTTGGTACATGGAAAATTTGTAAGATTTATCTTGCGCCGGTCGGCTAGTCGTCATAAAAATACATAGTAAATATATTGCGAGAAATTAGCCATGCTCATAGATGTACACTACTGAAGGTCATGCTGGAGTCCACCCTGAGCAAAACTCGACACTGGAACTTCCCCAGTCGCACATAATTCTTACCTACTGGGCCACTGTATCGTGTGGTCTGAAGGATGGAACTGAGGAATTAATATTATTCAACTGAGAAAGGGACGCAACACAGTCGTGGAGGGTCCACACCATTCAGTCAGCTTTACTATTATTACAGACCACCCAGTGGGAGGTATCATGTAACATTATCGTAACTTTTCAACAGTGACCGTCTGAGCCTGACCAAACAATGCGTTGCTGCTGTATACACTGTTACACCCATGTCAATACATAATTATGTAGTACGTTCGTATGTATAGCCTATTTATACATGTACATGCCCACACACCATGCAGTATAGGCCCTACAGAGTAAATTCGATAAATTTTTTCCTCTAGCTCTGGCGACCACTCCACTAGTCTGCACGGCTTCCGTCACTGTTATAATAATTGGAAGTTTTAGATTTATGCACAGCCGAGTTCCAAACGAACCATAGTAATTTAGTGTTAACAGATCAGACACATAGATCTAGCCATTGTTCAGATTTTCTAGTGATAGCTCTAACTGGCTCGTTTCAGACGCATGCCTCGCAGCAAAATCTGAGAGATGAAACTGTCCTTGCTAGACACCGTGCGTGTCAACCCATCTCCCTCAGAGCATATTTTTACTCCAGGGGAAGGAAGGTCCCACCCCCCCTCCTTCCCCAAGCATTTTACTCCAGCCCCCCCCCCCTACCCACCCACCCCCTTGCATAGCGTGTGGCTACCAACTAACTATCAGCCACATTTTAAAAGAATGTGCAGATTTCCCGCACATCTGAAGAAGGCATTATACCTGCGGACCCTTGAAAGAATTATTATTTTCTGACGTAGACCCACAGCATTTCTTGTCATTTCTGAAGGAGGCCGAACTCTACAAGTTGATTTAACAGATTTTTATCATAATTATTTACAAGATTCCTATAGACATACATTACTGTGATGTTTCCACTTTCTCTCACTAACTTTCTTCTGACACCAGCCGTGATGGGCACGGCACAAACACACTAAATAATCGACTATCTCTCTTCTATAAGTTATAACAAACGATATCTGTATTGCTTACATATATACAATAATTATTAATTCATTCAATAATAATAGGAACATAGGTCATACAATTTCATGTGAATTTCGATGGAATGAAGTTGATGCAAATCAGTACATGCTAATTAAATGGCTTCGTAATATTCAATCTCTAGCACATTTTATAAAACACATGGGAACATTCAGCATAAGGAAACCTCTCCTTTAGGGGTGTGTGGCGCTATCTGGGCACTGGTTCTTCCTCTCTACCCTGGCTTGACTGCGCAGTTAGATCAACAGGTATCGGCAGGTACCAATAGGTCGGGAAGCCAAGAAGCCACGATGTCGTTAATCAAAGTACAAGAAGTTGAGAAGCCAAGAAGGTGTTGTTCTTCCTCCTCTGTAGAAAAACAATCGCAAAGTCCTAATCTACTGCTGGAAGGCATGACTTCCATACTTACTCCATGACGGATATTCATCATTAACACTTTTAACCGCTGACACTGTTATAAGTCAGGCTGCAGCTCCCATACTCCATAGGCTCCCATATAGGCAATAGAATAAACGATCAATACAGTTTTAATGATATTTACACGTTCCCCACGAAGAATAACGCTCTCTCTAACGGACCCCATCCTATAAGGTTTCGTAACATATATATAACGGCGTTTCCGTGACTCTCTCAGAGGCAGTAGTTATACCAAAGTAAACCCACTAGATTTAGGTTCTACAATCATGAACATTAAGTAAAATACACATACATCGTACAATTAACTTACCACTCAGCAACAGCCCAAATGCCGACAAGATACCAAAGATACCACGCTCTGACAAAGGATGTTTGCGGGTTCCCTGACCTTCCCCACTCACAAGACTAGTACAAAGTTACAGTTGCAGTTGTGGTCTCCTCTTCGGCACGAAGCTGGTGAGTGCTCTCAGCGGTCTGAAGTTGGAAGGAGCGTTCGGGGATTTATACCCAGTCAGGTAGCGTCCCAAGACGCCCACCGAGTGTGCATTAGTTATCCTAATAGCCACCCCCGTCGGCTCCACGTCAAATACTATTGAAACAGCTCTACCCCCCAAGCAATTCCCAGGTGATCTGATCGACAAGTACGGCGGTCAAGTAAACACTACCCTTTTCGGGTGTCAAAGCGCTTCAGTTGCATCCCATACTTTCCCCCTCTGGCCTACAATGACTCTGTCTCCCCGCCGTTAACTATCTTCCCACGCTAGTTATAGGCACAATATTATTATAACTACTAGTTATACCTTGCCAATCTATCACCCTGTTACAATTACAGTACCGGCCTTTTACTGTCAGATTTTAGCTTCAATTTTATTCGATCCTACATGTGGCATCTGAGGGTTGAAAGCTAATCCAAAGTGAGTTAACGAATAAACTGAACCGTGGAAGGCCCAATTTGGCCTTAATCGTGCCGACGCGCCGTTAAAGCCAACCTCAAACTCAAAGTCTGTCTGTCATTCTGCCTGTCTGTCTGTTGGTGGCTATATATTATTTCGATCACAACATTTTGGCAAATCATCTGTAGAGGGGTCGGGAGTGCAGAGGTTAAGAGCGAGTGAGGGAGAGTGGCAATGCGATCTGATTTGTGAAAGTTTTCTTATGTACGGAACACGTCTTTCTGTCTTCCTATTTGTTCCTTCTTGTTACGAGCCTCCCATGAGCTTCACTAACAAGTTTGTGTCAGTTTGCTACTGAGGTCTGTGAACGCCTCTACATTGATGACATTCGTTTTTGCGCTGAACGTGGCTGCTAGTCACAGGCAGTAGTTCCTGGTGTAAGTTTTTCAGTATCGTAACGAATGAAATGCATGTGTACGTGTTCTCCTGGCGCAAAATCTCCAACAGTCCGCTGCAGACGGAAGGCTACCTTCGGCAAGTTTTATTCGGCGCTGCTTTTAAAAGCAATTCCCGAAGTACATTTCACAGAAGCTGAATACCGTATCTAAAGATAAGCCGCCATGTCAAGTAATATAAACAATTCTTTTAGCAGATAATGCTGTTTACTCTCTCCTCGAATGCTAAAAACTGACCGATTTTCATGATCTGTCCGGCTGTACGTTACCCCGTTCACAAGTGTTTAATTTATGTTAAAGGGGAGGGAGGGGGTAGGCCAATGCGTCAGACATGTATTTACTTCCGTTGTTTTCTGTTTTCACAATGTCTTGCTAGCAAGAGCATAAGAGGGCTACATATATGCCCGTGTGCTTGCTTGCAAGGTGACGTTTTGTTAAAATAACGATAATTACATATTATTTGAGACAGTGTGATATTGCCACGCTGCAAACGGGGACACCACTATTCCCATGTTTTGTCCATTGTCGGCATTCTGTTACGTTGTTTCTGTGCAAATGATTTTCGTCTCACCACCCTTCATTCTTAGGGTAACAGACAGACATTTAATTAATACTAGGCAGTTTATCAGTAGATCTCTGCCTGGGGTAGAAATTAACACCGAGCGTCACTAGTAAGCTTATTCCAAGGCTGAGTGCCCCAAATAACAGAAATGCCGCATATTTGCATTCAGCTTAATATTTGAGGGAAACTCGAATCTCTCATACCCATGGCTCATGCTGTTGAAAGAATAATAAAAAATAAACTAAAAAGAAAAGAGATTAGCACACGATTCATTAATTTAAGTCTGTTCGAACACTAGAATGCGGTCGCATGAATATTAATGTTGTGTTTGAAGTTCTTCAAGATTGAATGCTGAAATGGCACAAGATTTATTGACACGATTAAGCCCTATCTAAAATGTATTTCTGAAACCCCATTTTGCGGCTTGGTGTTTTTTTCAGTGCACAGAAACAGCAAAACATGAAAGTAGGGTCGAATGAGCCCGAAGGTTAAGCAGTTGCAAAACAATTGAAGTCTCAATCAAAATGATCGAGGTCACATTTTTTGTGTGTATGTGTTTAACACACAAAAAAATTTTCAAGAATGCCTCTTTGCCACTTTGTTTCTTATTTACTATTGTTCTTCAAGCAGAACCATTAAAAATAGTAACCAGAGTGGTTGTTTTCTAAACATTTCTAAAATTTTCCCAAAAAACATTTATTAGGGGGCGTCCTTAGTTTTCCATATACGGTATTTAACGTACAGGCACATCTCATTCTGCATATCTTTAAGTCCCCCCCCCCACCACTTTTATGGCAAATCAAACATAAAGCTACATGGATTTCACAAGAAACGTCACATCTGACAAATTTTCTTATACTACACTGTTTTAAGGATGATAAATTGAATCTTGGATTATACCAATATGCATGACTTTGTACAAATATCTATTTTTCCTCAACTTCTGGTCTCCCATAATTCTATTTTGCTGCAAACAAAGCTGTCCATGAGAGGTTGGAACATGTAGATTACTTCGACAAGGAACATCTGATAAAGATTTAATGTAAAATTAAATTACAAGTAAATTTCTTGTTTCCATCTGTTTTGGCGTGCTTTGGAAATATAAACCTGAAAAATTGAAAACCGTAGCCACATCCACTCCTCCTGCTTAACCTATATGCCATTGGATAGAGTTTTTGTTGTTGTTGTTTGTTTGTTTTGTCTTGATTTGTTTTTCTTTTTTCAATAACTGAGGTACCCGACGCTGCTCGGGATTAGCCTGTGATTCTTAACTCTTTTTAGGAACTTTGTTTCACTTCTGGGTACCGGTATTTTCCCGCTCCTTTGACAGTATGAATAGGTTGCTGGTACTGCACAAAACATTAGCATTTGATTTCGATTTTCCTCATTATGTATGTTCTGTAATTTTTTTTAAAATTTGTTTTGCTTAAATCAGATGCAGCCTTACCTCTATTGCACTTCATTTGCGCGTTAATGAGCTATGCACCCACTCATTATCCGAAGCGACAGACAACCGTCAGTTACTGTATTCTGCCACGAACGGAGTTCAAAATCGATTTTGTCTAAAACGGGTCGCCGAATTTATTTCAAATGTTGCTCACATTTTACATTACAGCCTAACAAGGTACTTTTTTTTTTTTTTTTGCTTTTATTATTTGTTGGATTGTAGCCTGATTCAAAGTTTGCTTCTCTGTGTTAAAACAACAATAAGACCAAATCTTTTTTTGTTGTTGTTGTTTAATTTCTACATTAGTAAACTGTGCTAATACTAAAAAGTGCTCAAGACACTTGTTCTTTAGTACGCGGAGATTCGTTTGCTCAGTAGGCTGCTGTAGGCTCGTAGTATTCACCAATCGTTTTTCCATACAAATTGAACACATACACAGTTTACCACTGGAGTGTCGTTTTTTTTTTTTAAGTTTGGTCTAATATCATTATGATATTAGGGTTACATGATTGGCAGCTTGCTAAGCTTAACAACGCGTGTTGTAGAAAGGGCAACGGAGCAAACTCCGATCAAGGGTGCAGCGACCAACAAAGTATAAAAAAATCCCTTCCATAAGGTTGAGTGTGAAATATGAGCCGATGCGAAGTTTCATACCATTATAATATTGGAGCTAGAGGGTGAACATGTACGTGACCAAAAATTATGAGTCTCTAATATATGGCCTAGAATAATTCACGATATTTTGAGCCGTGAAAAGCAGACGCATTTCCGAAAAGTATGATCGGAATGTAGTCCTTCCCGCGTCTTTCTTTGCCCGTTGCTGATGAAAAAAGAAAGTCAACTCTATTAAGTTATTATTTGTGTGTGTGTGTGTATGTGTGTGTGTGTGGTGTGTTCGCGCGTGTGTGTGTGTGCAAGGAATTCTAGCGTAACAGTAAGGTCTGTTAGTCTTTGCATCGAACACCCCATTTTACTCATGCATCGAACTTTGCATCGAACACCAACGGTACTAAAGAATTTGCAAGATTCATCTTGCTCCGGTCGGCTAGTATTTATAAGAAAGTTTATGAGGGAATTGAATGATGTTGATTTCGCTCATGGTAAATAAAGTCGCACTAAACCTGCTAACTTTGTCCTCTTCAGCACCGAAAACACCCCTCCCTCGTTCATGCACACTTCCCAAGTAATACTTAAAACAGAAGGAAAAAAAAGAGTGTGGGGGGGGGGGGGTGGGATGTATTACGGATGAAAGTAAAGATACAGCAGTGTAGTGAACGGTGCAAAATGTCGCGAGGAGCGAGTGGCGTTCATTCATTTCGTGAGATGTGAATAATGATATGAAGGTTTCCTGAAAATGTGAAATTCATAAATGAAAATGTTCAAAGCACGATTTTTTTCCTCATACTGTCGTTTGGCGTTGATGCTGTACAGAAAATCGGGCATTGCATGATAGCTATAATAATATAACGATACGATTATTTTTGTAAAATAGCAGGCTGGTGTCAGAGCCAGTGCATTATGCCGATACGTTGTTATTGTTGCTTCGAAGCATTTCTATTGCCAGGTTTTGAGACCACTTTATCAGCCTTATTCATGAAGTTTCCAAGGGATGAGGACAGAAGTGTCGCTTCTATCCTTGTTTTTGTTGTGGCAACAGCTGGAAAATGGAAAAGAATGGTCAAGAATAAGTTCAGACTGCACATTATTAACATACATTTTGTCAAAAGTTCGTGACTTCCACTTTAACTTTGAATTCTGAGCTCCGGACATGTCCAGTGATCACATAGTTATGGTCAAAACTCCCAAACTTCAGCCAACCTGTGCACATACATCTAGTAAACTCGTAATTCACAAACAGAATGAAAGAGACTGAGAATGGGAGCAGATTAATGTGAACTCGTTGCGTGGAAGAACTATTGATTCTACCGTTAAGACCGGAGTCCATGGCAAAAACCTCACCGGACAAAATGGCCTAGATATAAAACACCCAGCGTACAAAAACCTCCCCTTCTTAAAATCCCCATTGCAAAAAAAGCAAAAAAAAAACTACACCGGACAAAAACCTCGCTGGGCACAACCCACTGACATAAAATTTGTAGTGACAAATGAAATTGTGAATAACTTCGTGATTTGTATTTCAATAATTTGTGCAGCTGATAGAGATAAAACACACCTACACCCACCCATACCCACACACACTCATGCTTACTCTCAAACTTACTTCATGACTCTCCTCTTGCATTGAGACAAACTTGCAACAGATTTGGATGTCATTTATTACTGACATACCCAGATCCCAGATCTTAATATATGTGCATTAAATAGATAGATGCCACGCAGTTCACCGTCAATGAATCATACGTCCGTGAAATTGATCTAGAGTTTGTGCGGTATGTTACAGGGGATTTCCGTAACAAACCTGACTTAGTACGTCCTACACTAATTATTTTATCGTGCCGATCACTTTGTGACCCTGAAAGTCCAGGTCCCCTCTTCCATGGCGAAATAGCATCCCAAGCTCAGTAACACCAGTCTTTGGTAGGTAACACCCCGAGGCTTGCGGAGCAGGAGCAGGGTTGGTGGTGGTGGGGGTGGACGGCCTGGGGGTGGGGGGGGGGGGGTTGGGGGGTTGGGAGGACCTAAGTGGCTCACCTGGGTTCAGGAAATATAAGAATATTCTGTGATTCTAAGAGTCATATACATTTTATGTCAGCAAATTCAGATAATATAATTTGTGTTCTAATCGATATCAGTACCATGGTTTTTCCCATTAACCCATTCTGTTTATTCTGTCATGCTCGGCAAGCATAAAATGACAACAGATAATCGTGTCAGTTGATGTGTGAGTGTTGGTTTTGGTTATTTATTTATTTATCTATTAGTTCGTTTATTTTATTTTATTTCATTTTTTTTTCTCCGCGAAAAACAAAAAGAGATAATATTTAGGAGATACGATGATATTATTATTGTTATTGTAATGTGACAGACCAACTACCGGGACTAAAGTTTTGGTTTGTTGTGCACCTGCCTCTATACGACGTCAATATATTATAATTTCTATACAGATGAAACTGCACGCATTCAAGGGCTGAATTTACTTATGGCCTTTACTTAACTAGGCTCATAATATCATTTATTGTTTCGTCCGCTAGCAACGGCATACAGATTTCCAACTGTTTTTATACTGTATATCGCATGATTGTTTACTATGCTCCAGCCAAAAGTTCAGTATGTCCCTCAAATCCGGTCCAGCTCAGACGAACCTTAGCAAAGATTTACATTTTTTTTTCTCTTTAAATCTATAAGATACCGCGAGGTATCGGAATGAACCTCGCTATTTCCTCTTTGCTTATTGTATACCAGGATAAAGTGTGACATGGAGAGCACAGTTTGAGGCTTATGTTAACTTTGTGTAGAGACAAGCATGTATCCAAGAATGCATGAAAGAGCGGTCTGTAACAGGTATATAAAAATGCATTTTAGAATAGCCTACGTCCCTTTCTGTAATACGAATACGTTACTCTAGCTGTCTGTCTAAACATATTTTTCTTACTATTTGTAACAAATATTATGACCACGCCACCATGAAGTGGTTTTCTCTGGCCGATATGCCCACCCGACAAAGCTATTCAGAGGATGGGTAGTTCATCTATAATTTTCTTCCCATCTTTCGGATCAGTCAAGCATAGAAAATTCTCCTTCCGCAGCGTCTTTCGCAGCATGACGCCCAAAGACACCTCTTTTTATTTTTGAACGCATGACTGGCCTGGAGAGGATTGTCTCAGGTGTTTCTAGTGACCCCACTCTATTTTTACGATGTTGGCACTTTTTCTTTCTTTTTTTTTTTTCGTTTACATTCGGTAGCCAAATGTAGCAGGTTATTATACCGTAAACTTATCAATTCCCAATCCCGCATTAACCTTAAGATAAGAAGTGATTCCAGTCACTGCTGCACATTGGGATGCAGTAAACCAGTAAACAAAGTAACCAGACAAACTTTTTTTTTTCTTTTTTTTTTAAAAACATTTTCCCCATACTGAGGGGTTAATGTCAGTGCGAAGTACTAATTTGCTAGCGGTGACACGGAAATGGTGAAAGTTCACCGGTTTCGTGTTTTTTTTTGTGTTTTTTTTTTTTTTGCTACTGTTCAGCTGAAAGACTTTGGGCACTATTAAGCTATTTCTGTTTTAGGGGCAATAAAAGACCAGATCTCTGAAAAGACGTTATATCTTGAATGAAAGTGGATAGAGCATTGTAGCGCAATACCAGTACTGTCGAAGATACATGTATTTAATTTGTCAGTGGCTTGAAGCTATAATATTCCCAAATCAATACTTTAGAAGTGCACTTCGTGTTCCACATTGGCCTTTTCATCCTAAAGGGAGAACACCATACTTGGACAAGTAGGCTAATTCGTTATTATATTGATAAATTTATGACAGGTCTGTCTATGGCTAGTGGCTTTTAGGTGCCCGGTGTACATTCACGTTTATATCCTGTATGGTCTTGTTGGGTAAAACATGTTTCCTGCTTGATTATTGATTACTCTTTGGACAGTTGAATAATTAATGTTATCTGGGCTGCCCCTCCTCCCTCTCATCCCCCCCCTTTTTTTAAAAAGTGTTTTAGCCTATTTTGGGGGTGGGGTGGGGTGGGGGAGAGTGGGAGGGGGTGACTTGGGCTCAACTGATTTTTTTTTCTTTTTCCACCTCAATCGAACTGATATCCTTCAATTGCATTAGCTCCCGAACTAAAAAACATCATTAGAGTTGGAGATATGAGCCTGCCAGAGTATTTTATTTTGAATCGTTAGCTCGCTGTAAATTGCGCTGGGGGAGGGAGAGAAAGAAGAGAAATTCTGTGTCCGCGACAGATATTTATTTCCAGCCTGTATGCCACAGGGTGAAGCCTTCATACAGATGCAAGTCTTGTCTCACTATGAGAGTCCTGATCGTTGGTCAGATGATCACGGAAAACTGGAAGAATGATGTAGCCTTATTTATTGCAGAACATAGCATATTATAGCAACTTGTGCCACCAAACAGCATCTTGTTTAGGATAAAGGTGAGATGTTTTGAACGGTGGTGCTGCTTAGCCATACTTAAATGAGTAATCCTGATTATTCCAAATGATTCATGACATACATGAGTGCAATTGCTTTTGCCGCAATATCAATACCAGGTCAAAACTGTTGATTTTCTTCACTGGCAAAATTCACAAGGGAAACAGCAATAAAGAATTCATTTTAAATCTTTTCGTCACGCGGCGTCATTGTTATTCATAGGACACCGATCTTTTCCATTTAAGATAATTTCCCTTCAGACTGTGTTGTGCTGAAAGACTACAATTCGCTATCAACATGCCACCACAGCACGAGCCACCGTGCATAAGCGGTGCCACCTACTCTTCTCCCAGTTAGGAATGAAACGGATAGATAGATAGATAGATAGATATAGATAGATCTGTGTTGCCCAGACCCAGCCCTTTTCCTGCGCTCACTCGACGCTGTCAAATTGCGAGTCCGCATCAATAGGTTCCTGCTAGG
The DNA here is from genome assembly GCA_963931925.1 of Onchidella celtica. Classification (NCBI taxonomy): domain Eukaryota; kingdom Metazoa; phylum Mollusca; class Gastropoda; order Systellommatophora; family Onchidiidae; genus Onchidella; species Onchidella celtica. The sequence continues at coordinate 25,489,101 of OZ007573.1, read as the reverse complement.
CTACAGACACGAGCGGCTGTGTAAGGTTTTCCCCGCCCAGTACACGCCGTCACCCGCCCGCTGGCTAAGAGAACAACACATTGACACAGCAGGTCTCCATCGCAGCCCCGCACAGCTTCAGCTACAGGACTTTTTATGATCAATACAGTTGTGCTGGTTTCTGGATATCATAGTTTGGATGATTTCATTCTTATACCCTAGGCCGAGTCCAGATACAAACGATCAGTTTTCGTGCAGAACTTTATGTTGGACGTCCGAATAACAGCGAAAAGGCGCGAGGCGTTCAGGGGGCGGGCACTCTACAAAGGCGCTGCTGGGCAGGATCGCGTTCTCCCTGTCCAGGTCAAGTAATTCATGACTAAACTGCTTAATGCAGTGTCGGCAGACAGACAACATACTACGTTCATTATTTGTTGAGTGTACTGCAAGTGGTTTTGAAAAAAGGTGTTTCCGTGCAGCTTTCAGGAATATTCTAACTGTTTCTTACATGAGCTGACCACAAACTGTTCACCCACTGGAGTACGTGACATTGTGACACACGTACGGTGTGAGACTTGTGAGCCAGGGAGTTTCAGTGCGAGCAATTTATTTTCCAATAGTAACCGAAATTTTGGCTTTTGATAATCTTGATAATACTCAGGACTCTCGCAGGGTGAGTTTGCACTTCCCAGATGTCATAATTATTTGTGAGAAAACAACAACAAAAAAAAAGGTGGCACGCAGTTCTCAAAAGAGCTCATGATAATTCAGGTGTCACAGGTATACAAAAAAAAAAAGAAAGGGAAATATCATTCTCGGTTTTGATCAGCATTTTGTTCCATATAATTTTGTTATCAGAAATGCATGTAGTTGTTGTGCAGTGTATTGGGGTGATCAGAAAGAATATACAATCCATATTATAATATTATGTGAATGAAGAACTGTCACAGAAAATATGCCATAATTTTGAAACGTTTTTGGAAAAAATTGAGAGTTGAAAAATAAAAGACGTTTGGTAAAACTTGACTCTTTTCATGAGTAGAATACACAAATGTGCATAGTGTACTGAAAAGAGCAGATTTAAAAGAAATTAAGTAAACGTTAATCTAATCTCCAACGTTGATACAAATATGAGCAAGACAAAAAAATAGTGCACCAATAAGTAGCCGAGACAGTGAACGTGCGGACGTAAAAAAAAGTTATAATCATGACATTTGTAAGGTTGCAAATTGTCGAAGTTCACTGCATTGACATAATTTGATAAAGGCGAGAAGGGAGTGTGGAATAGCTTAAATTCTCCTTGACAAAATTTATAACCCAGATCATGTGGTATTTTTAGCGAAACAGGTGAGGCTTTCATTTCTGTTTACAAGTAGCAGGCCTGGCAACGTGGTGTAGGCTACATGAAAAGAAAAACAAGGTGTAACAAAAGACTGCTTTAATTGTGCTAGTGTTTATATTTGTGTTTATTTATATTGTGACAGTTTTAAGTGAGACTCAGTCGTGATTTATCGATCCCTAGAAATGAACAGGGTTGCAGTCCCAAAGAAGTGACGCCACAGCACTGGTGTAATGCTAGGAAATCGAACAGAATTTAGTACATTATGCACTTAGTTCTGCTTCTACACTATGGTCTATAGTTATAGTGTATTTTCCTGCATGTATGTGGGTAGCGGGAATTTTTGCAACGTGGTTTATTCCGATGCAGAGTTTTACACTTCAGTGTAGTAATGTTTAGTGTCCATCAACGATATTTTTCCTTCAACAAAACGGGCTGAAGAACACTTCCCAAGATCAGTAGGCTACGTAATATAGAATGCCATTTTAATTTTATGATAAAAGTTTAAAATTTTCCTGTCGTTGTTTGAATGGGATTTGCATAATCAAAAATATAGTGATTTGAGTAGGAGAGAAGGACATTAAAAGGGAGAGGGGACATCTCAAGAAGGTCGATAACATAACATATATGAATACATGCTTGAAAATATTTTTGTCGTGATGGCGAGCAAATCAGAAAGTGAAATATGAACCGAAAATATTTACGTCTGATCTTACAGAACAAATACAAGAGCGATGGCCCAGCGTGCATCCGGACTTAATACAATGCCATCCTCGGCGTCTTGATTTGTATCATTTTATAAAGTACAAATACATCGTGATAAATCAATACTGCACCGGAACATTTGCGGCCAAACTGTTGAAAAATGACGCCGCCATACAAAGAACAGACAGGAAAAGTTAAGATCCTTAAGATTGTAAAGTGTAAAGGAGGCGTGGAAAAAATGGGGATCAGTTCCGAATATTGTTCTTGCTGTGCATAGTGCAAATAGTAATTTAGTATGTACCCACAGTTTCATTCGATATCCCAAAAATAATTTGGTTAATGAATTTGTGTGATTTTCACAATAGTGTCTTGTTTCCAGGTATTGTGGTTGTCTCCGAGTTTTCATACGTTTTGCAGCTCGCTTTTATTTAGGATAATAATGATAACATTCAGTTATTTTCAGTTGTGAACTGCGCCTAACAGGCTGCGTTACAATTTGCTCTGAGATAGAGAGAGAGATAGAGAGAGTGAGAGAAAGAGGATGAGAGAAAGAAAGAGAGAGTGAGAGAGATGCAAATGGAGAGAACAAGACTTTCTGTAAAGCGCCGAGAGCAAACTCTTTTGGATTAGGCGCTATATAAATGATCTTCATTATTATTTAAATGAAATCAGCAGACACCCTTTTCACTTCTCTCCTTTTTGGATAATGTTATCCTTCTGAGAAGACCGGATCAAATAGTGTGACGCCCACATATTGTCACATTCCAGTGTCAAATATTCAGTGAAGTCTGTTTTTATCACAGCATGTCAATCTGAACGTCGTTATATCTTGTAACACCGCAACCAAGTTCTTGTTATCAAACGAGAGTTTGACGGGGCTGTGAATGTCAACATAATTGACCTGTGATTCACTGAGTCGAGTATCAGAGGCTTTGTTATACTTGTATGTCCCAGTGTCACAAATCCCAGACTGGGAGATGTAATAGTTTATGACAGGACGACAATCACGAACAAACAAGTTAACACTTAACAAAACAACCCATCAGACTCACACATTTATTAAACATAAATCATATCATGAAAATTCCATTCATCCCACGAACAAAGACAACAGCATGAATTCCTAGCACAACAGAAAAACAACTAGATATAATGAATACACAATGTCAAAATGACCACAGGTAAACAGGACGAGCCCCCAGAGTCCGACGCATCCGTTCTGAGGATAAAATTAGATCGAAAATCGGGTAATATCAGAATGGGTGACGATGATAACGCTGTCACCAAATTATCAAATGCTGTCTGACATTCAGACGTCCACTGGACCTTATCGGGTTGTCCCTTCTTAGTAAGGTCAGTAAGAGAAGATGACAAGGAGGAAAAATTTGGAATGAACTTTCTGTAATAATTTAAAATTCCCACTAAGCTTCTGACTTGTTTCTTTGTTTTTGGGATTTGCAACCCTACTAACTTGTCAATTTTTGTTTCTTCAGGTCTCTGAACACCTCTACCCACAATATGTCCTAAGAATACTATCTCTGGACATGCCAAATCCATCTTTGCGGGTTTAGCAGTTAACCCAAAATGACGTAATCGTTGAAAAATTACTGTTAGTGTCTGAATATGATCAGACCATGTCGACGTATGGCATGCTATATCATCAAAGAATGACACGACATTAGGTATGTCCTTCAACACTAATCTCATTAATCGTGCAAACGTCGCTGGCGCGTTTACCAACCCAAATGGCATGACCTTAAATTGGAATAATCCAATGGGCGTTTGGAACGCCGTGTATTGTTTAGACTCCTCAGTAAGCGGGATTTCCCAATACCCTTTCGTCAAATCTATCTTGGAAAACCACGTGGACCCGGCCAATGAAGCTATTAATTCCTCCTGAAACGGAATAGGCTCCCTATCGCCTACCGTAATAGTGTTCAGTCTTCGAAAATCAATACAGAACCGCACCGATCCATCAAGTTTTTTCACGAGGACGATGGGTGATGAATACGGCGATGTTGATGGTTCTATCACATCTAACTTCAACATTGACTCAACTTCCTTTATGACTCTATCTCTCGAAGAAAAAGGCAGCGGATACGGTCTAAGAAATACTGGCTTATCCGAAGTCAACTTTATTTGGTGCTGGATCACCGTAGTGCGACCCGGCAAATCCGTAACAACATCCGGGAATGACGCTAACAGGGTCTCAAGTTCCCTACTCCTTGAACTCGTAAGGTCAGGGTTAATTTTTACGTCCCTGTAACCTTGTGTCGGAGTTAACTCCGGCAATTGAATTTGTAACTCTTCCTGTGCCTCGGTGTCGCTTACGTCACAGTCCAACTGGTCTACGACCCCCGTACAAGCAGTAGAGAAGACAGTCTCCTCTGGTCTTGTCTGTGCACACAGATACTGTGGTCTCTCATAAAATCTCTGTAGCATATTAACATGGAAAACCTTACTCGTTCCATCAATGTGGATAGCGTAATCTACCTTTGAAACAACTCGCTCAATAACATAAGGACCTTTCCATGTCATTAATAACTTATTATGGTCCGTAGGTAACAACAACAGAACCTTGTCTCCTGGCTTAAAAATTCTCAGTTTGGAACCTCTATCTTTATAGTCTTTTGCTCTTTTCGAAGCGATACCAGAAGCTTCTTCTGCTATAGTGCGCGTTGAAGATAGTCTTTCTCTTAAATCAACAAGGTACTGAAACACCGAAATCTGCTCATCGTCTCCCGATGATGGCGACGTCATCATGTCCCGAAGAACATCAGTTGGGCCTCTAGGACTACGACCGTACATCATTTCGAACGGCGAGAATCCCGTTGACTCCTGCCGTACCTCTCTGTACGCGAATAACACTGCAGGGATATATCTATCCCAATCTTTAGGGCGATCAGCAGCTACCTTACGCAGCATCGACTTTAACGTCGAGTTCAATCTCTCGCACATGCCATTAGCCTGCGGATGATAAGGGGTGGTAGTGATGGGTTGTATACTGAATAAGCGGAACAATTCCTTCATCATCTCCGACGTAAATTGCGCGCCCCTATCAGACAGAATTTGCTCTGGTATTCCTACCCTAGCGAAAATTGCAAACAACGCTTCCGCGACTGCCTCAGACGTTATGGTCCGCAGAGGAACCGCCTCTGGCCATCTCGTAGCATTACATATGACCGTTAAGAAAAATCGATTCCCCCTATCGGTCGCTGGGTGAATGGGGCCAACAAGGTCTATCGAGACCTTTTTAAACGGTTCCGAGACCGTGGGGATCTTCTGAAGAGGAGCCTGGGGTGTACGACCCTTATGCGTCGTCTTTTGGCACGCACTGCACGTCTTACAATAGACTTGCACATCTCTGTGGATCGATGGCCAGTAAAAATTTTTAAGAACCCTTTCTTTGGTTCTAGCTATCCCCATATGACCCGCTAATGGGACATCATGTGCCAAATGCAATACTGTTGCGATCAGCAACGCTGGCACAACGACCTGCTTTAAAATGGAGGACACCGTTACATACTTACGGAACAGAATGCCCGCCTGAACAATAAAGGAGGACGACCCGTTCTTATATCTCCTCGTTTTCTCGGTTCGCGCTTCCCCAAAACATGGGTTTAATGATGGGTCCTCCCTTTGTAATCTCGCCAAGCGCTCTGGCGTGATATCTAGGTTGACCGCTGGCGTCGCCAAAGGTCTAATCTTATCTTTATCAGCTACCCGTCGACGTGTTTCGACCGCGGCGCAAAAGTCAATACCTTTTGATTGCGACCACGCTTGCACGTTCTCATCGGAAGGGGAAACCACCCGTGATACATTCCCAATGATGAGCTGGGCGCCTGGAAAACAACCAACGACTGCTTCGACTTCCCCGCTAAGGAAAGGTGTATCTATCATTATTCTTGCCATGGGTAATTTCTCAATGGCCCCCGAAAATTGGATGCACGGGACAGTCTCACCTGTAAGCTGTGAATCCCGAATGCAATCCCTATGCACTCCCACAACGGTAGATCCTGTATCTCGTAAAACCGAGACCGGTTCGTCCCCAACAAACCCCGGATAAACCCTAAGACCACCTCCTGTATGACATGAATTTATAACGGGGATCTTTCTCCCACAAGGTAAAACACCGGAAGATAATAACTTCTCACAACTGGGACACTTAGAATACTGTCCGCCTCCGTTGTCCGATGTAACACACGCAGCCGCATGATGAAATTTATTTGGGGAACATGGACTGGAGCTACTGTCCACGTTCGCCGCTATCCTACCTGCAGGGCAGTTCACGCTGATGTGATCTGCTCTTCCGCAGTTCCAACACTTCGCGGCCCTACACTCGCGTGAAAAGTGACCCACGCGTCCGCAAGTCCAACACTCCGCTCCATGTGCTGTACTAGGCCTGGGTCCCCGTGACCCATCGCGACCGGAACTAAAGTCCCTATGCCGTCGGTCATCGGCAAAGGTCACAATTCGCCCCCGGCCATTACCGCGACCTAGCCCTCCTGCTCGGTCAAACTTACCGGATCCATATGCCGGTGATTGGTGATAGCCCCTACGCTGCCCCTGGGCTTGCCCGCTATAGGCACCACGCTGACGCGACCTGTCCCTAAGTCCTGCCGGCGACCCCTCGACAACGGCGACGTACCCAGCATCTTGGACGTACGCCCTGGCGACTGGTTTGGACGGATGCGCCGTACGGTATGCCTCCGCCAACTTAGACGCCTCCTGCACCGTCGCGGGTTCGTTCTCTTTCAGGAAAGCCACCAGATCTTTGTGGCACGACGCGTACAGCTGGTCACGGATCATTAGGTCTTTCAGTTTAGCAAAATCCGTGCCCACATGCGCCAAGTCTACCCAGTTCGCGAAATACTCCGTTAGTCTCGCGACGAAGGCAGCAAAGTCGTCCCTGGTATCCGCACGTGCTCGCCTAAACTGCTCCCGGAAATATTCCTCGGTACGCGCAAATCGGCGAAGCAGCAAAGCCTTCAGCTTATCGTAATCTTGCACGTCTTCGCGCTGTAGCTCTTTAAAGTAGGTTAACGCTCGCCCCTGCAATAGCGACGCCAGGTACGTGGCCCATAATTCCTTATTTTCCCCCCATTGCAATTGTGCGTTCAGTTCGAACCTGTAAAGGAAGGCGTCTATGTCGTCCTTTCGGTCGTCGAACGTAGGGAGCTTAATCCTAACGCCACCTTTATTGTGTACCTGCCGCTCAACCGTTTCCGTTGGCGTATTCCTCTTGAGTTCTAACTCCGCAATCTTTACTTGCGCCTCTATCTCCTTTAACCTTATCTCCTGCTGCTTAAACTCCCTTTCCTGTTGCTGAGCCTCTAACTCCTTTAACTTAAACTCCCTTTCCTGTTCCTTATCCTTAGCCTCTCTCTCCTGTTGCTGATGCAACTCCTTTAACTTAAACTCTCTTTCCTCTTCCTTATCCTTTTTTTCCTGTTCTCTATCCTTAGCACGCTCATCGCGCATTTCTGCCTGCTGTTCTTTAATCCAGCCGCGTAGCTCTTCTCCCTCCAGGCCAAGTTCCTTACCCAACTTCATTAGTTGTTGGAGTTCCGCCATTTCACAGATTTATGGTTATGGTATCTATTATAAGACGACCAACCTGTCGGTATGATCACTAACGATACGACCAGAGACCTGAGATCACAACAGATATAACAATACCCAGTTGTCTCAAATACAATTCAGAAATTTACCTTTACAGCACAACTAATTCTATATCTATAAAATGTATAGCACTATTAATTATAAAAGAAAATAGAAACGACAAGAATGAAGAAATACAGTAGAAGGACCACAAGTACGTCAAGGACAACGAACCAGACTAGGACAAAGACCTAAAAAAGAAAATATAATGGAAAAAAGAATGCAACCTAACTACGCCGATTACACTACACGGTACGAACAAGAACAGAGTCTGAAAAAAAAGAACGTATCTATAGATAGGTAGAAAGAGGGACAAGAGAATACGTCTTCCTGCGGAACAGAGAAGATATCGACGCTACAACTAAACACTAACAAAGCCCTACAGAATGTTCACCGTGATGAACGAAGTTCCAAGTTTATCACACCTTTTTTCTAAAGGATAAACTAGGTTCAACACAGCAAACGAAAACAGCAAAAACAGAGAAAAAGACAGATTAAAGGAACAGCCCCCGATCCAGGGTACAAAATTTCAGTTTCACTTAACTTCGAATTTTGAGTTTAACTCCTCCCCTTAATCGGAGCTCTGGCCGCTTGACTCCTCAGGCTGGCACACACACTCTGCAGAAATTTAAGTACACATTAATACATATTCATCAAAATACATGCATCAATACATATTATTATTCATAACCATACATAAATCATACCATCATGACATTTCCATTCATCCCACGAACAAAGACAACAGCACGAATTCCTAGCACAACAGAAAAACAACTAGATATAATGAATACACAATGGCAAAATGACCACAGGCAAACAGGACGAGCCCCCAGTGTCACAAATCCCAGACTGGGAGATGTAATAGTTTATGACAGGACGACAATCACGAACAAACAAGTTTAACACTTAACAAAACAACCCATCAGACTCACACATTTATTAAACATAATTATACATATAATAGCGCAACTACATACATTATATTATTGAAATGAACTGCCGTACAACGGCCTTATTCTCACACACACTCTCCCTCGGATCCACAATCCGGTAGTTACTCCTAAAGGCACTTCGGCCTCAGCCTCTCCCCTCAGGGTCTTAATAGTACATTAATGATTCACTGGCACCGCAGTCTCTCAACATCACCTTCCTATTGCCATACAACTTATCAGTTCACTTGCCCATCATCATGGCAATAATATAGTATCTCATTCACTCTCATATCTACGTCCCTGTCCGTGGCCTGACTGCCACGACTTTATGTGCTTCTACTGTCCTGCACTGACAGCCTCACTTCTGGCCTATGTGTGGCCTCCGGCCCTATGCTGGCCTATCCCCTGTGCTCATCGAGGTGGCTCTGCGGCCCGTCCTCGACACCTACAAGAATAACATTACATTGGTATAATACCCTACCATTTCTATTCGCTCCACCTCTCCTTACAATCCATGAAGCGTACACACACTAGTTCACCTTTCACTCACCACACATACTACGGTAACACACCTCCATCGGAGTACACACTACTCACTCGCGCTACAATTCCATGAACTCACTTTCATCTATCGCTCATGGCGCACATTGCTATATCCAATATCACGGACTTCCACATTCCTCACATATACTTATTCACATCATGGTAATAGACGAATATAATATAATACATCAATCATAATAATCAATCAACGTTCTACATACCAGTCATTACTGGAAAGACTCTTCCACTAGTCTTCTCGACTGCTTCCTTTATGTCCGCCCGATGGGCTCTTATTCACAGGTCCGCTCCGTAGGACCTTCTAACTTGCAGTGATAGTTATACAGCGCTTTCGCCTCATTCAGACCCCCCCCCACTACTCACAACAGCACGCTTAACTTGCTGTCTACTGTGAGCCCTTCTTACTCTACACCCGCTCTGTAGCAATCCCCTTAATTGCACTCACTCCACTCGTGACATCCTCATTGCAGGCAGCAGCTAATGGCGAATTGGTACATATATGTTGCACATGATATGAAACTGGATGTGTCCGGTTCAGAAGATGTTCATTCTTGGTTAACATTTCGAGCGAGAGAGAGAGAGGGAGAGAGAGAGAGAGAGAGGGAGAGAAACTTGTTTGCAAAAATATGAGTTCCTCATTGAAAGGTGCAATCATGCTTCACGTCCGAGCCTTGCGAACCAGCTATAGTATGGCAAGATGGTTTTGACCAGACGTGGACCACCATGCAAGTTTTCTTCTCAAATTTTTTGTTGTCATCTTGTTAAGCATATATTATATAGGCTTTCACGTTTGCATTACTTGTGCCAAAGTGGTCTGAGGCAACACATGATACTTCATGATCCTTCAGAGAAAAGTGTGTGTGTGTGTGTGTTTTATTATGGAATATAAAATTATAACCGAAAGGTGACAATTAATGTAGTAAAGTAACTGTGTTGAATGAATATGAGCAGGCGCGTTATAATTACAAAGGCAATGGCGATGATTGAGAGAAGAGAGTCGATTTAACATAATACCGCCGGATATTTTTCGAATCCGAAGACCGCCGAAAAAAAAAATACATAGTCATTTCTTTGGTTGGCCTAGTGGCATAAGATGGATATTTTAAAGAGCCGTTTTTGGCTCGACGCTAGTCTAAATGGACCGACAGTTTCAAATATTATAAAATTAATTTACTTAAGTGTCAATTAATCCAGCCCAATCGCTTTTGTGTTGATTCAAATTTCAGATATTTATAAATAAAACGTAAAACTGTAAAATGCAGTGATCTTTGTTTTTGCTCCCTCTAGTAAGCCCACCGCAACGGAAACGATATCAATACGCGTTCAGTTCCGTGCGCGCAGTTTCCCTACCAGAAATTCATGAGTGCATAATGCTCTGGTGCGCACGAAATTCTGTAGTAAATAGTTACTCTCAAATAGATAGGCCAGGAATTAAAAGCGTCATATATATTTTTTTTTCATTATTCAGCCCATTATGGGTCCTGAACTCTGCACACATGAAAAAATCTGAAAATTTTGAATAAATCATTTTGGATGACAGTTTATAGCCACTAATATGGCGCTATCTCATTATTTTTTACCAGAGATGTATTTGGAAGATGCCATAAACATTTTTTAATTTGCTAATTGTATCATTAACCCCCAGAGAAAATAAATTTAGAATTTCTGAATATCCTATAATTTTTTGTAACTAAGACTAAGAGTTATTGCATGAGCACCAATTTCCTGCTCAGCCATTCTGTCGTACTAAGAATAACCACCACCACTGTAAAAAATTTCTGTAGTTTTACTAATCTGTTACCAATTATTTTGCTTTTAGATGCTCTCTGTGCCATTCTTACCTCTTAACAGCAAACTGTTTTCAAACTGATACAATATAGTTCAAGTGTGTCTTCTGCATAAGGCTATCTTAGCCGAGCATTAGGACGTAATGAAAATGTTATTGCTGAATTGGGTTGTCAGATGGCTGCTGATCTCGGTTCACCTTGATGCCAGTCGCGTATTTTTTATGAGAACCAAAATGTTTCGCTTTCATCATTAACAATGCTTTCGTAAGCACCGAAACCAGAATTGCAATACTAGCGATCCTTTGAGGTTCCATATCGTGGCCTCATAATATCGATGCCGACCTTGACGATTCTGCACACGATACTGTTCGATCTTGGAAATGTTGAATGAGGCACAATTCTAGCTGACAGGAAGACGATAAACTAACTGGCCAACCTGCTTAGAACTGAGCACTGAGCTCAGTCGTTAAAGACCTCTTGAGATCAGGATTTACCATCAAATTCACTAAATTCGTGCGATGGCAGACCCCATCCATTGGTGAACAGAAAACTGGGATGTCAACGAATGACGCAATCATGGACATGCTGCTTGACTGATTCTGCTTATCATGACAGCTTTTGTACCGGCTGGAAGGGAAGATGGCTGACCTTTTCATTTGATTGCAGCATGAGGATGCTGCCATATTTTTCGCAGAAGACCACAACAGCTACGCACACTGCAGGCTGTATTACCTGCCTTTCATACAGGGCTTCATCTTGACCTCTTAAGAGGTTTCTTTCCAGTAGACATGCTATGCACCGTGATTCGGTGTGTGGCATAGCATTTGGTCAGGTCTTTTCATTGGAACGAACCAAATGTAAACTTTTCGTTTATCAATAGAAAAAAAAAATGTTATTGCACAGAGTGTGGAGAATATTAGACAAAACAGAGTTGTTTTCTGCATTTGTGAGAACGCATTTCTGCGATTTCAGGGTAGGGCCAGGGATGTAATAGCTTCCATTCTTGAGCTAGATATTGATCCTGAATTCTGCGCACGTGTTTCTATCCTAAGAGGGTCACCAAGAGAAAATAATTATACCACTCTAGAGACTTTGTTCTCATAAGAACTCACTCAGTGTCGTCATCTTTTTTCTAGTGAAATGTTGGAAATGCGATCAACCAGTAAGTCAGTGTTCAAATAAAGCGTGCAAGATTTCTGATGGAAATTTGGCCTTGGCGTTTTGGAGTCAGTCATCCTTGCTGCCTGTGGACCCATACTGTGGCCGGTTTCCCCAAACAAGGTGTCTGACTTTATCACTTCAGCAGTGGTGAGAATACATCTAATGTTCTGCATGTGGTTTTCGACCAATGTTTCAAACTGAGTAGAAAGTCCTGCTGCATGGTCCCCCATCAGAGAGGATTCAGTTGCCTTTGTTTTTTATTTTACAATGTGAAGAGTCGTTGCAGACCTCAGCAGACCATTGTTCTCACCGTTGCTACATATAAAGAACAAACCAGACGGATGATCATCGGCCAGGTGATGTCTATGCAACACTCGGAGAGTACATGTCTCATTGTCAACAACCAATGAAAATGGAAGATGAAATTCAGCACGTATCTCTCAGTCATGAGAAAGCCGGTGTTATCATCATGACATATCACATGACTCGGGAAATCAGTGCTGGCCATCGTAACATTCAATGTCAACCCAGAGGTCACAGACGTACTGCTTATTTCTCCCTAACACCCTGTACGTGGAAACGCATGGAATTCTGGTCAGTATAGGACCTTTCATGAGGGCATTATTGCCAACCGGTAATGTCATGTCCGTTAATACTGTTGGCCAGCATCCCCAAAGGCATCATGCTGTACATCCTTGCAGTTCATGCCCTCTTTGAGTGAGACACTGTTTCCTTGTTTGCTGTCATTGGAAAAACTACAGCTCTTACCAAATTAAAAATGTTCTCTGGTCTTCCAAGATTTGGTGACACGTATTAAACAGAGGAAGAAATCATAGAATCCTGATTCATAGCTTCACCACATAATCCTGTTTCACTCTTGAATAAAACGTTGCTATTCAGCAAGAAAATTGCAACCAAGAGATATGTCACACCAAAGCTGCTCCGTTTCCCACCATTTATGCATAGTATCAGGCACACTGTCTCCGCATTCAGCATCAAGTGGTGCCGTGGAAAATTGTCTGTGGCCCTTCTACCAGACTTTAGTCCTCTGCAGTTGTGGCTACATGGTCTGTGGAGATGCACCTGAGAGCGCCAAAAAGGTTCTTGGTCTATTTAGTTGCAGATGCAAAAACGAGTTGCAGTACAAGCTAATATATACTGATCTGTATTCAGTTGTGCAAATGCAAAGGAGACAACCTCTCTATAGCAATCCTGTCAGGAATACAGCAGCTGAGATGAATCCAGCTGAAGACCACTGAAAATCAAATTTTTTTTTGCCTCATCGGTGAATTGAATGTGTCTGATGAGATTAATCCTTTCCTAAAAATGAGAACTGTCCTGATGAAGTTACTGTGGCTGAAGTAAAGGCGTGTTGGTGAAACAGTGATGGCGCGAAAGAATATCACTAATGACTAGAATCATGCATGTATTTGCACTGTGGTGATAACTTTATTGGTGGACTATACTAACTCTGCATCACCCCTCACCCTTTCAACAATGGTTATGTTCGAATTAAGATCAAACAATTGTTTCTGTTTGTTTTTACTAAATCGATTATTTCGAACTGATCCTGGAAGTTGTCACTGTGAAGCACACCCGACCACTTTCAGTGGTAACTATCTTGGATTTCGTCATTAATGGAAAAACGCTCAAATTTTCACGGAGGGCATCGATCGGATCTGGAATCAGAATTCAGTTTTCATTCAAAACCACCAAGAAACTTTAAAAACAAGATACATGGGCGGCCATGCTAGGATTAGTAGTTTGCTGGAGGTTGTCTGCCCATCGCACTGGACAACACAGAGGTTTTGCGTATTTGACTTTTTCTTTATTACTAACATATTGTTTTTGCTCCACATTCCGGCTTGATTCAGGTTGAATGAACCAGGCTTGAGCTGCAGAAGTGAAATAATTCACTCTTGCAAGCAATATAGTTATGTATTCATAACTACACCTCAACAAGAGACATAACATTCTAACATTTCTTTATATGTGAAGCAGTTCAGTGTGGATCTTGCAAATAGACATATTACTGTAACTGCCATTATTAATAATTTGATCTTCGAATTGTTGCATTATGTTTTTCAAAAAGTCCTGTGGGTACTTGTCCAGAATAATATGCAGTGAAATTAAACCTTCGCCGCCTGGTAGATTTTGTATGATTTTTAAAAAAAGTATTTGACTAGTCCATTTTAGCGATATAAGGGGTATGGTTTTGATTTTGTCCAATAAATTTCTTATAATGGGCACAGATCAGTACCAACATCTTTCATATGGTAGAAAATTGGCTTCTTTTTAATTTGATGTATATTAAGTATTATAGGTATCCCTTTGATATTTGGCTGGATACGACTACATTCTTTTCGTTTTGGCTGAAAAGAGCGCTAATTTGTGATGTCACGTAGAGGGTGTTTTTGAGGAATTTCTTAGCCTTGCCACCCTTTATCTTATTCTATCCGGCATTTTCAGTAGCCCAAAGTGGTTCTCTTAAGATTTATAGCAAAATCAGGTGTATATGTTTTGTGCAAGTTCCCGGCCATCTGAGGGCTTGACCCCCCCCCCCCTCCCAACTCAGAAAGAGAGAGAGAGAGACAGATTTGCCCCGGATAATGCCGGGTACCTCGTCTAGTGAGTAAAAAAAAAAAAATTCTCCTCTTACCCACTACTCTACGTATTTAAAGTGGGGGGGGGGGGTATACTTTTAAAATGATACAGAAGCCCATGTCGTAGAGAGAGAGGCGAAACATCGGACGAATTTGAAAGTGTATATTCGGAACACGCACCCGTTACCTAATTATCATTTGGATGAGTTTAGAATCATAACAGCAGCAGGTGCCAGCTGCATCTCCTATGGCCGGAACTGGCAAGAAACTCATCCATTCAAAATGCATATCACGCTTCCAACTTTGACCATGCGGAAACAATTTGAACATTCACATTCATGTGGATGGAGGTGAGTGTAACAGGGTGATAGATTGGCAAGGTATAACTAGTAGTTATAATAATATTGTGCCTATAACTAGCGTGGGAAGATAGTTAACGGCGGGGAGACAGAGTCATTGTAGGCCAGAGGGGGAAAGTATGGGATGCAACTGAAGCGCTTTGACACCCGAAAAGGGTAGTGTTTACTTGACCGCCGTACTTGTCGATCAGATCACCTGGGAATTGCTTGGGGGGTAGAGCTGTTTCAATAGTATTTGACGTGGAGCCGACGGGGGTGGCTATTAGGATAACTAATGCACACTCGGTGGGCGTCTTGGGACGCTACCTGACTGGGTATAAATCCCCGAACGCTCCTTCCAACTTCAGACCGCTGAGAGCACTCACCAGCTTCGTGCCGAAGAGGAGACCACAACTGCAACTGTAACTTTGTACTAGTCTTGTGAGTGGGAAAGGCCAGGGAACCCGCAAACATCCTTTGTCAGAGCGTGGTATCTTTGGTATCTTGTCGGCATTTGGGCTGTTGCTGAGTGGTAAGTTAATTGTACGATGTATGTGTATTTTACTTAATGTTCATGATTGTAGAACCTAAATCTAGTGGGTTTACTTTGGTATAACTACTGCCTCTGAGAGAGTCACGGAAACGCCGTTATATATATGTTACGAAACCTTATAGGATGGGGTCCGTTAGGGAGAGCGTTATTCTTCGTGGGGAACGTGTAAATATCATTTAAACTGTATTGATCGTTTATTCTATTGCCTATATGGGAGCCTATGGAGTATGGGAGCTGCAGCCTGACTTATAACAGTGTCAGCGGTTAAAAGTGTTAATGATGAATATCCGTCATGGAGTAAGTATGGAAGTCATGCCTTCCAGCAGTAGATTAGGACTTTGCGATTGTTTTTCTACAGAGGAGGAAGAACAACACCTTCTTGGCTTCTCAACTTCTTGTACTTTGATTAACGACATCGTGGCTTCTTGGCTTCCCGACCTATTGGTACCTGCCGATACCTGTTGATCTAACTGCGCAGTCAAGCCAGGGTAGAGAGGAAGAACCAGTGCCCAGATAGCGCCATACACCCCTAAAGGAGAGGTTTCCTTATGCTGAATGTTCCCATGTGTTTTATAAAATGTGCTAGAGATTGAATATTACGAAGCCATTTAATTAGCATGTACTGATTTGCATCAACTTCATTCCATCGAAATTCACATGAAATTGTATGACCTATGTTCCTATTATTATTGAATGAATTAATAATTATTGTATATATGTAAGCAATACAGATATCGTTTGTTATAACTTATAGAAGAGAGATAGTCGATTATTTAGTGTGTTTGTGCCGTGCCCATCACGGCTGGTGTCAGAAGAAAGTTAGTGAGAGAAAGTGGAAACATCACAATGGTGTCAGAAGTGGGATCCTGCTAGTAAATAACATTTAATTTTGATCTGGGTCGTGTCAAGGGGCTATTGTGTGATTGTGTGGACAGGTCATCTGCCCTGAGGCGAGTGAGAGAGATTGACATTTAGTGCCTGCGACATGCTCTGATTTTACCTGTGCATTGACTGTTCAATTTTATCTTTTGTCACAGAGAAAATTGTTGTTTGCTATTGCAGGAATATTGTTGTTAACTTCACAGTTACGATCCACGCTTTATTGTTAGCTTTGTTTACAGGTCAATTGCTGATGGACTATCTGGGCGCACTGAAGCTTGCCAGACAAGAAGGCATTAGTGATGAGGAATTCAAAATTAGGTGGGACGAAGAGAAAGCCCAAAACCGAGAACAAAGGGCTATCGAACGAGAAGAAAAGGAGCGCGAACGAGAAGAAAAGGAGAAGGAAAGACAATTTGAAAGGGAGAGAATGGAATGCGAACGGGAACTAGCCAAAAACGGGTGTCACAATGGTAAAGGGAATGGAAAATCTGCTGCCCCGAAGGTACCTAAAATTGCCATTTTTGATGACTCGCGCGAGGATCTCGACTCGTATTTGAAAAGATTTGAAAGGCTCGCGCAGGCAAATGATTGGGAAGAAGACACCTGGGCAGACATGTTAGGGGCATTGTTAACTGGCAGGGCGTTAGATGTTTATTCCGGTCTCAGCGATGAAGACAGTAGGGATTACGAGAAGGTAAAGAAGGTGTTGTTCAAGAAGTATCACCTCACGGCAGAGGGTTATAGGCGTAAGTTTAGGGAGAGTCGTCTAGATAAGGACGAAACTTATACGCAGCTGTCCGTGAGATTGCAGAGATATTTTGAGAGGTGGGTAGACCTCTCAGAGGCAGAGAGAACTATGGAAAGGATTACGGATCTGTTAGTCAGGGAGCAGATGTTGAAGATTGTCGACTGTAATCTTTCCATATATTTGAAAGAGAGGGACCCCAAGTCCGTGCATGAGTTAGTTGAGATGGCGGACTTGTATAGTGAGGCTCATCAGTCGAAGCGAGGGCTGGAGCAACAGCAGAAGTCAGGTAAGAGGGTTGAGGAGAGCAGAAGTAAGGGTTTAGGAGTGAGTAAACCGGTATGCTTCAACTGTGGCTCTCCCAATCACCTGGGTAGGCAGTGTGACCAGGGCAGGACGAAGAAGGGTGCTGCTGCCACTGTCGAGGACAACCGAGGTGAGTCCCAGCGTGAGAGTGGGCGTGGTTGTTTTGTGTGTGGGTCACTTCTCCATATTGCGAGATTCTGTAGGAAGAGACAGAAAGAGACGACCGCAGTCGTACTAACCAGCGATGAGGAAGCCGATGACAGTCAGTGGGAGTCATCGGGCAGGGCGAATACTCAACCAGGGGCTGAGCAGAGTGTTGGGCCACAGACCTTCATTTCTTGGGAGACGGAAGGTAAGAGTATTGAGTTAGAAGGTTCGACAGAACATGAGCCCGAAGACGATGTTCCGGAGAATGATTTATCCGCTCCATTTTTGGAGAAGGGGAGGATAGGGGATAAAGAGATTACTATCCTTCGTGACACGGGATGCACGTGTGCGATTATAAAAAGGGACAAACTGCCTCCTAACAGCTTAACTGGGAAGAACAGGAGTTATGTCCTGATGGACGGGACGAGAAGGTCTGCTCCTGTCGTGGAAATGTGGGTAGAAACCCCATTTTATACTGGGCTTCTCAAAGCGCTAGTAGTGGAAGACCCAGTGGCCGATTTGATTATAGGAAACATAAAGGGGGCGTCTCTTGAGAAGATAAGTGTGGTACTCACGCGATCTCGCAAGGTGGAGATTGACAAGGAAGAGCATGAGTGTGAGAATGCGAGTGCGAAAGTGAGTCAGACCACAGATAATGAGGAGGCCAAGGGCAACTCAACGGAGGAGGTAAGGGTAGGGGCCAAGATAGGGGAACTCACACCAGGTGAGATAGCCCGGGCCCAGAGAGAGGACGAAACTTTGAGAGTTTTAAGGGAGAGAGCCACGTTGGAGCAATCGGCTGAGGTAGATACTCACATAAAGGAGAGTAAGGGAATTTACTATCGGGTAAAGAAGGCCGGGGCTGGACGTGCTGATGTGGAGCAGTTGTTGGTACCTAAGCAGTACCGAAGTGAGCTGATGAAGATAGCTCACGAAGGAGTGTTCGGGGGACACTTAGGAATTTCGCGCACACAGGACAGAATAATGCAGTCGTTCTTTTGGCCTGGGATAGGTGCGGACGTAGGTCGTTTCTGTCGATCGTGTGACGCGTGTCAAAGGACATCCAATAAAGGTAGGGTGACAAAGGTACCCCTAGTGCCGACACCCCTGATCGACACGCCCTTTTCGCGCGTCGCCATAGATTTGGTTGGTCCACTTCCGCGTACGGAACATGGGAGATCGCGTTATATTTTGACGCTAGTAGATTATGCCACGCGTTTCCCGGATGCCGTAGCCTTAAGGGGGATATCAGCTGAGCAGGTCAGTGAAGCGTTAATGGAAATATTTTCTCGGTTAGGCATACCAAAGGAAATAGTTTCAGATAGGGGATCACAGTTTACCGGTGAGCTGATGAGAGAGGTCAGTGCACTTCTCAAAACGAAACAGATATTCTGCTCGCCCTACCACGCGATGGCCAATGGTCTGTGTGAAAGATTTAACGGAGTGCTGAAGAATATGCTTCGCCGAGTAGCTCATGACAGACCCAAGGACTGGGACAGAATGTTGTGGCCACTGCTGTTCGCGTATCGCGAAACCCCACAGGCCAGTACAGGTTTTTCGCCGTTTGAACTAGTGTTCGGTCACCCTGTGAGAGGACCACTTGCAATACTGAAGAGTCTGTTGACTGGGGAAGCGGAGTCAGAAACGAGGTCATCATACGAATACGTGGTAGATATGAGGGAACGATTGGAGGATGCCATGAAAGTCGTAGCCGAGAACAGCAGCGTCGAAAAACACAGGCAGAAGAAATACTACGATAGGGGGGCCAAACAGAGGAAATTCCAAGTGGGCGATTCCGTCCTCATACTTCTCCCAAGTGACGGATCGAAACTACAGATGACTTGGAAAGGGCCTTACAAAGTAGAAGAGCAGAGAGGGTCAGTGAACTACACGGTGAACGTCAAGGGGAAGAGACGACTGTATCACGCGAATATGCTGAAGAAGTATATTGAGAGGGAAGACGAACAGGAAAACACAGAGGCAATAGCTGCAGCTATAATTGACGAGACCGATGAAGGAGAGGAAGCGACTTCGATGCCTCTGGAGACAGTCATGCCTAAGCTAGAACAGACCGAAACCTACAGGGATGTACAGTTAGGGGACACGCTAGATCAGGATCAGAGAGAACAGATGCAAGAGCTCATGGAAGAATACAAAGATATATTTACCGATGTACTGGGGCTCACTGACCTGATCAAGCACAAAATCCCATTGCTAGATCAAAAACCTGTGAAGGTAAGACCCTACCAACTACCGTACTCAACTAGAGAAGCTGTCAATGCTGAGGTAGGCAAGATGCTTGCGGCCAGAATCATCGAACCGTCCGAGTCCCCGTACAATAGTCCAATTGTATTAGTTAAGAAGCCCGATGGTCAACATCGTTTCTGCAACGACTACAGGCGGCTAAATGTTGTGACTGCCGATGACGCCGAACCGATGCCTGAGGTAGAAGCCATTATTTCCAATCTAGCGGAGGCAAAATATTTCACCAAGCTGGACTTGACAAAGGGCTTTTATCAAGTTCCGATGGCCGAGGAAGATAAACACCTGACGGCGTTCGCCACACCGTTTGGGCTATACCAGTACAGGGTCATGCCGTTCGGGTTGAAGGGATCCCCCGCCACATTTAACAGGCTCATGAGGAAAGTATTAAAAGATGCTGGCGAAGGGGTAGATGCATTTGTAGACGACTGTCTTATACACAGTGCAAATTGGCCTGACCACTTGGAACGTTGTCGGAATGTCTTCGAGCGACTGAGACGGGCAAATTTAAAAGCTAGACCTACCAAGACGCTAATAGGGATGACAGAAGTCGAGTACTTAGGCCATAAGCTGGGACAGGGGACTGTAAGACCGCAGGAGAGTAAGGTGCGAGCCATTGTCGACTGTGACCGACCGACGACCAAGACACAAGTGAGGAGTTTCCTGGGGCTAACGGGGTACTATCGGAAGTTTGTACCAAATTACAGTGCAATCTCGGCGCCGTTGTCAGACCTCACAAAGAAGTCCCAGGGCACAAAGTTCGCGTGGGGACACGCGCAGGAGAACGCGTTCAATGCCCTAAAAATTTGTTTGAGTTCCGAGCCGATACTACGGATGCCAGACTGGAACAAGGAACTGATTCTCCAGACAGACGCATCTAACCTTGGAGTGAGTGGCTGCCTACTTCAAGAAGACGAGGGTACGAAGTATCCAGTTGTATATGTTAGCAGAAAGTTGAAACCCGCGGAGAAGAACTACTCAACAATTGAAAAGGAATGCCTGGCCATAGTTTTCGCCGTTAGTAAGTTGCAGGCGTATCTGTATGGGAGAAACTTCGTGTTAGAGACGGACCACCGACCTCTAACTTGGATGCGAACTAAAGACCAGAAGAACGCGAGGGTAACTAGATGGAACCTGGCGCTGCAACCATATAACTTTCGAGTCAGCAACATCAGGGGGCGAGACGCTCTATGGGCCGACACTCTATCTAGATTACCAGTAGATTAATGATTTTATTAGCCGATTTTGCCAGGGAAAATCGACTTAAGTGGGGGCGATTGTAACAGGGTGATAG
Source organism: Onchidella celtica (assembly GCA_963931925.1). Taxonomy (NCBI): domain Eukaryota; kingdom Metazoa; phylum Mollusca; class Gastropoda; order Systellommatophora; family Onchidiidae; genus Onchidella; species Onchidella celtica. The sequence goes on along the minus strand of OZ007573.1, from coordinate 25,467,843 downwards.
ATTGGCAAGGTATAACTAGTAGTTATAATAATATTGTGCCTATAACTAGCGTGGGAAGATAGTTAACGGCGGGGAGACAGAGTCATTGTAGGCCAGAGGGGGAAAGTATGGGATGCAACTGAAGCGCTTTGACACCCGAAAAGGGTAGTGTTTACTTGACCGCCGTACTTGTCGATCAGATCACCTGGGAATTGCTTGGGGGGTAGAGCTGTTTCAATAGTATTTGACGTGGAGCCGACGGGGGTGGCTATTAGGATAACTAATGCACACTCGGTGGGCGTCTTGGGACGCTACCTGACTGGGTATAAATCCCCGAACGCTCCTTCCAACTTCAGACCGCTGAGAGCACTCACCAGCTTCGTGCCGAAGAGGAGACCACAACTGCAACTGTAACTTTGTACTAGTCTTGTGAGTGGGAAAGGCCAGGGAACCCGCAAACATCCTTTGTCAGAGCGTGGTATCTTTGGTATCTTGTCGGCATTTGGGCTGTTGCTGAGTGGTAAGTTAATTGTACGATGTATGTGTATTTTACTTAATGTTCATGATTGTAGAACCTAAATCTAGTGGGTTTACTTTGGTATAACTACTGCCTCTGAGAGAGTCACGGAAACGCCGTTATATATATGTTACGAAACCTTATAGGATGGGGTCCGTTAGGGAGAGCGTTATTCTTCGTGGGGAACGTGTAAATATCATTTAAACTGTATTGATCGTTTATTCTATTGCCTATATGGGAGCCTATGGAGTATGGGAGCTGCAGCCTGACTTATAACAGTGTCAGCGGTTAAAAGTGTTAATGATGAATATCCGTCATGGAGTAAGTATGGAAGTCATGCCTTCCAGCAGTAGATTAGGACTTTGCGATTGTTTTTCTACAGAGGAGGAAGAACAACACCTTCTTGGCTTCTCAACTTCTTGTACTTTGATTAACGACATCGTGGCTTCTTGGCTTCCCGACCTATTGGTACCTGCCGATACCTGTTGATCTAACTGCGCAGTCAAGCCAGGGTAGAGAGGAAGAACCAGTGCCCAGATAGCGCCATACACCCCTAAAGGAGAGGTTTCCTTATGCTGAATGTTCCCATGTGTTTTATAAAATGTGCTAGAGATTGAATATTACGAAGCCATTTAATTAGCATGTACTGATTTGCATCAACTTCATTCCATCGAAATTCACATGAAATTGTATGACCTATGTTCCTATTATTATTGAATGAATTAATAATTATTGTATATATGTAAGCAATACAGATATCGTTTGTTATAACTTATAGAAGAGAGATAGTCGATTATTTAGTGTGTTTGTGCCGTGCCCATCACGGCTGGTGTCAGAAGAAAGTTAGTGAGAGAAAGTGGAAACATCACAGTGAGAAAAGCTGTCGAAAATGTATAATGTATTGCAGGTAGCTAACTTGGACGATGAAAGTGTTACTAGACAGTATCTCTATGATATCTACAGAGATGGCTGTCTAATATAGGGACAGAGTTATAGGAAGATAATATAGTCATACTGTCGGAAAATTTCTTCTCATTAACGTTTCGTAATTATGGCTGGTCCATTTACTACTTTTCAGTTCTCCACAAGGTAATCTATATAAAAAATGCCTACACCTGAAAAAATTAAATGTGAAAGATATTTCTTTTTGCTACTCTGCCTATTCCTTTGACATGAAAGCGAAGTGCCGTAATTTTGTAATAAATAGAAATAGGCCTAAAAATATCGAATAATGCTTTCTCCTCAACAATGATGGCCTCCCTCCTGCCTTTGTTTTCTTTCGGGTTTAAACTTCAGGTTGCGTTTCAAAGTTTGAAGGCATGAGTTTCTGTGCCGTCTGCCTTATGCACGGGCCATGCGGGTGTTACTGTGCCAGTTGTGAGTTGTTTTCTACCTAGATCTGCATAATCTGTGCGCCGATTGTGCGTGTTGTTTTCTACCGTTCTTGAACTGGTATGTTAAATAATAATAACATGCAGCCATCGCTTTAGGACATTAACGAAATACAATCAAAATTAACGTACGTCACCCATAAATTATTCAAGAAATAATTACCAAAAAGTTTTTTTTCAGTTACACATATATTTTTTAAAGTCCTCTTGAGGAAAGAAAAGGCCCAGATCCTTTGTTTTTCGTTTTTTACCTACTCAGAACTAAGGCTAGTCTGTAGAGTGTAACTAGATCTGCACCGTAGAAGAGAAACGCACGTGCCAGATGCAGGGACCCATTTTTTGGGGCAAAGGAGAAAACGGAGACAAGCAAACAGGCAGATGTTGCTAATTAAGTTACTGTAGGCAGACTGATGTCCACTGGAACATAAAAAGAATCAATAGCCAGTGTTATTATTTAGGTGTTGGTCTTTGCTCCGTTGCTGTGTGTCACAACATAATTAATTTCCCCACCAACTTGCTGACACCAGGGCCTAATCGGTGTTGGTGTCAGGGCTTTCGTTTGCTTAATTAGACCATCACAATAACAGAATTGTATCACATGCTTGCTGTCACTGGTTGATTGCCAAGAGTTTGGGTCTGCCTTTAGGATCTTTTGAACATTTTGTGCCCTGTCAAATGGTTGTCCTTCAACAGGCCAGAAGAACGTCCTTATTGTGTGTGTGAGAGAGAGAGAGAGAGAGAGAAAGATCATTATATGTATGATCCCACTGTGATCACTCTCTCCAGAAAGTAAAAGTTCAGTAGCATAATCAGCAATACAGTCATTGAGCATTAAATGAGCCACAGTATTTCCAGTTTTGTTAAATTTCTTAAATACAATTTGATAGATTTTTGCAATTTACAGTACCGTATGACCATAGACAGAATAAAGCGTAATTGTAGCGTAATCGTTTGGTTTTGTAAATAACGCTCGTTTAAAGCGTACTGTCCCATTGTGCTGTCCAAGTTTGTTAGTTTTGTTTTTTTTTGTGATCGCTCATGACCCACACTTAACGAAATAACGTAATTGTAGCGTAATCGTTTGGTTTTGTAAATAACGCTCGTTTAAAGCGTACTGTCCCATTGTGCTGTCCAAGTTTGTTAGTTTTGTTTTTTTTTGTGATCGCTCATGACCCACACTTAACGAAATAAAACTAACATACTGCACCAACAGGGACTACAACTACAAGCAACTGGTTCCAGTTTCCCCAGAATAGTGCAACCCTGTTAGGTTAATGCACACATCCAGTGCCAACAGTCCCGTTCTGTGTGTGTGCAGCGATGTTGTAACATAGTAGGTGCGAATTCTTGTGTTGCATTTTGTGATCTAAGGAGACACTCCAAACTCCTGCCACATGAAATCGCCAGTCCATGCGCACATTAGACTTTTCAGGTGTGTAGAGTCAGCGAAAAGGCCAACAAAGCCCAAATCAAACAAAAACTACCCGCCCTAAACTAAGACCCAGTTCAATAGTAGAATACAAACTGCTCATAGGCAATAATAGATTGAAAACATGCGTTAAGAAACTACATACAAAGCTGACAAATGTCTGAAAACTCCCACAATTCAAAGATAAACCTATGGGAACCATAACAAGAATTAAGGAACACCATGACGAAAAGGAAATTGCAATAAGAACGTAATTTTGCTCATGATTTAAATGTGAAAAAAAAAAAGAGTAAATTTTTTATATCGTTGTTCAAGTGGAACAGACATTTTATCATCGCAGGAGGTCCAGGGAGAGGGGATAATGGAGCGTGTGTGAGTGTCATGGAAAATTGATTTGTTGTTAATAATGTTCTGTTTATTATCATGATGTTTTACGACGGTTCAGTATACCCCCGAATCGTTGGATTTGCAACATGGCCCGAGATTATGACTTTTTTGTTTACCAGTTCATTTTCATATGATATGTTGTGCAGTGTAATGTTCTCAACAGTAAATATTTTGCAAGGAAGGTCTGCGATGCTATTTATCGAAATGGAATGAAATTTTTGGCAACTTCATATTCTTATTATAAAACATTGTGGCACTCTAAGTGAAATCAACTGTACGATGTCTGTTGGTTTGTGATTTTACAAATTCTTCGTGTTGACTGATGCAGCTGTACCGGTCGGCTTCCAAACTGCTGCTCATAATAACGAGATACAAATCGCTTCCCGATGAGAGAGTTCTTTCTGACTGTTTATTGTTTTTGTCTCACCATTTCCAGTGACTAAGATAATTGACACCATGTGAGCTGCTCTTATCATTGGTTCAGGACTCCAACACGTGAGCGTTTTGTCGCTTTCCACCGGCCTGTCATGTCTCATTATTTCTGTCACTTATACGATCTTTCATCAAGCTGCTTTAGCTTTCAATGCGAGATTTGTGGTTTTCAAGATTTCTGGTTAAGCCACATCATACACCAACAGGCGACGAAACGCCGTTTAGGTGACCTTCCTATGAGTCAAGATATTAAACCAAAGTGAAAAAATATCTATACTGAACAGTATTTAAAACTTAAACCGCCGTAATTATTATAGTTGTTACTGACGTAAAACTGTATCTACAAATATTGAATAGCATGTTTTCAAATAGTCTCATAACAGGTAACGGAACTTGTAAGATGGATTCTGGGAATTTAAATACTCAAAATTTAATAACGTATTTGTCATCGGCCTACTTCACGAAAGAAAAGCATGGAAAGTGTTGACAACACTGTCTTCCAAGCTTTAGGCGGGAGTACATGTGCCTTTTATCCGGCGTCATTAGCTCGAGACTACTCTTGTTTTCGGATTGCTGATGTGGATCTGCCCAAGACTTGACGGTATCGTGATTGCACGGTAAAAGTGTGGCCATTTGCAAAAAGTGCAAGAAATCAGAAATTCAGTCAAATCAAACTCATTACGTGCAGTTCTATCTATTTTGAATACGTCATGCAGGCACGCACCCCGTTCAGCATATTATATTATTTCTGTTTTAGTAGCTCAGTGTCAAATGGTTTGTACCTTCGCGAAGCAAACGGAAGACGCAACATTTATTATGTCGCCAGTGTGGTATGAAAGACCGAGGGAATATCGCAAAGAAAGACGTGGAAGCATTAATTCACTGCATGTGTGCTCTTCCATTCTTGTCGTGCCTTAACTAAGAGCACTTCAGTAGGAAACGTCATTCGGCATGCTTTGTGTGCTCTTCTGGATTAACCTTTCTTAGATAATCATAAAGCATGGGATAAGTCTGCATTGTTGTGATGTTCACACGCAAATAGTAGAACACACACACAAAAAAAAAGAACAACAAACAAAATAAGACTATGCTGTAAATGGTATATCATATGCTATGCCACCTGACAGGCGGCCGTCACGGAAAATTCCAGAACAAGAATATCTCGTATTACCAGTAGTTGTATCACGTGAATTACAATGAAATAGAAATAGAAGTTTTCTGGCATTTCCAACAACCTTCGGATCGCCCTGTCCATATGATTGCTGGGGAATGAATCATTGTTTGACGATTGTGAATAGTCAAGCGAATGCCATTTGCTGTCCCCTACATTGCCACAAAATGGTGAGCCATGTTAAACCATCTGTTTATCAAAGATATTTCTCACTTTATTATCCCTGTGACATGGTTATATTTGCCCAATTTGCTTGAACCTACCATCAGTATCTGTGTCGCGGCGTAAACCAGGGTTAGACATTCACCAGCTGCACGCCGATATTTATCAAAATTTAATGCAAAATTAACATTGGCTATTCCACAGTCTATCGTAACTTCGAAAAACTATCAGAAACTGTCCAACTTAAAGAATAAAATTATAAAAATATATTTTTCATGTTCCACACCCTCCTCTTTACACCGCCAGTGCGAGCTGCCAGCAATCCATTTTTTTCCGCAGTAGAAGTGTAAAAGAGCACAGACATGTGGGTCTAGGCGGTAGCTGCGGCCACTGACTTCCTGTGGAATGTAACAGATGCCAAAAAAAAAAAAAAAAAGGTCCAGTTACGCCAATTTCACCCAGAAATTTAGATGTTTTCTCATAACAACAACTCATGGTATGGGTAAGACGTTAGGCTCATGAATTAGTTATCTGATTACCCTTCCCCCGACCCCCGCCCTTTTTTTTCATTTTACATTTACATTTATTTAAAGACGAAGAAATCTGCCATTTCATGCAAGGAGTCCTACCGTCCATTTTCTTTTATTTAAAACAAAACACCGTGCATCTTGAGCATGAGTTGTAATTTTTGTACAGCGTAATTGTCGTCAGTTAAAAGAGTATGTATAAGGGTGCTTACAGAGAGAACGCTTGACGCTTGAGAAAGCGAGCGCTTGAAAGTAAGCGCCTGTTAAAAAGCGCTTGTTGCAAATTGAGGGGCACACAGATAACGCTTGTCGCGAGCGCTTGCTTTGGGGGCCATCTGAAAATGACAGTTGATTTTGGCGCCATGGCGGCTTCGTCTCACGACGAATTATTATTGCTAGGCAGTGTTTTACCTAAATTAATCCTTGGAAAACGAAAGAGAATAGCTGTTCATGAAATTCATCAGAAACGCAGAGAAGGTGAATATCATCACCTGTTTCCCCGATTGAAAAACCACCCCAATCGATTTCATTCATACATGAGAATGTGTCTCGACACATTTTATTACATCTGGGGAAAAATAGAACCTAAAATAATTAAAACCTGGTGCAATTGGCATTAAGCCATAATGGCAGAGGAACGCCTTGTCATCACGCTAGTCAAGCTTCACTCAGTTTTAAAAAAAATGAAACGCAGACACTGTGTTTTCAAGACTTAGTATTGAAGTTTTTTTTTCTTTTTATACTTTATTCTTTGCACAGCTGTGATGAGCGATTCGACATCCATTATTTTGTTGAGTTTATAATAAACTACTGTGCGCTACACACTAGGCCTGACTTCTCTGCAGACAACATAGTTTAGCCCCTTCAATAAACTACTGTAATGTAATTTTTTTTTTTAAAGGCCTAACTTCTCTGCGGACGACACACCCTAGCCGCTTTAAACGCGAGAAAGAATTAACAAACAATTCTTTACGCTTTACAAGCGTCGCGACAGACAGCAAGAGCTACATAACAAGCTTTGTCTCTGAATGGTACTAGAGAAATATGAGAAACATTACAAGCGCTTGTCTACACGCGCTCGCTTTCTCAAGCGTCAAGCGTTCTCTCTGTAAGCACCCCAAGGGTCCGTTTAAACTGCCACTTACGTTTTCTGTAGGTACCTAAATTGAAGTGCGCGCGCGGAAAAAGAGTGTTTAAAGCGCCACCTACAATTTCTGTAGATACCTAAATTGAAGTGCATGACTACAAGTTTTGTGTAAAAATAGCGCTTACGAGGTAACAGAAACTGATTTCGTGGTGGTGGTGGAAGAAAAGAGGCATGAAAAAACTTCGGTGGCGCCGATTTTCTGTACACCCAATAAACAAATCACGAAAATCTCATGGAGAGTTTCATCATTTAATGCCCCAATTGCTGACTGATAGAAACACATTCGTGGAGCATTTCAGAACGACACAAGATAATTATATGTTCAGTCATGTACTGGAGTCATGTGCAGCAGATATTGAACAGAAACAGACACATTTTTGCGAACATATTTCACACATTGAGCATCTTGTTGTAACCATAAGCGAATCACCCTTAAATGAAAGTGCAAGAAGAAAAGTGTATTTCCTGTTAAATCTTATCAAATATCATTTTTAAGTGGTCAGACACAAATACATATAGTTGTGTTTTTGACTTCGATGTGATTTTATTTTTGATAAAAACGCGTGCCAGTATGAACAGGGAGAGCACACCAAAATTAATGATTTAAAAAAAAAAAAAGTAACCGTTGGACACATTTCTTTTTGTCTGCACCTACGCGCAACTGAAGTGTGACAATCACGTACTTCTTTTATCTGCGCGTACGACTGTCGTTGGCAGTATAAACACCCAGAGCGGCGAAAGTTGAAACAAAAGAGGTTTTCAATAACGCACGTTTTCTGTAGGTACTACAGAAAACGTAGGTGGCAGTATAAACGGACCCTTCACTGTCACTGTCACTGATCACATAACCCGCCGGGGTCGCAGGGGCACTGCAGAGACGAACGCTGCACCATCTGGCTCCATTTGTGGCGATTGTGGGCGGGTGCCTGGGTTGGGGGAAAGCTCATCTCGGTCCATTCTGCGATGTTGTCGGCCCATTTCTTCCTCGGTCTGCCTTGCCTTCTCTTCCCTTGCACTGTTCCTTGTATGGTCTTGGGGGGCCCATCTGATCTTGTCACATGCCCATACCATCTGAGCTTCCTCATCTTAACTGTGGTCAGCAGGTCTTCATAGTACCTTACTTGTTGGGTGATGGTTTGTCGGACTTCTTCGTTGGTGATGTGGTCCGTGTATGAGATCCCAAGAAGTCTCCTTTGCAGATATTCATTCAGTGTCCAGGATTCGCATGCATACAGGAGAACGGAGATGACCAGTGCACGCAGGAGCTTGACCTTGGACCTGAGAGAGATGCTGGACACTGTTTGTCATGAGCTGTCTTCGCTGCACTGATCTCCATGTCGTATCTGGAGGATGTTTCATCCAGGTGGTTCACCAGTTTGACTAGTTCCTGTTCGTTTCCTGCCAGTCCATCAATGTCGTCGGTGAACCTGAGATTGGTGATTGCCCACCCCCCCCCCCCTACTTGCTGATTGTGCCAGTGTGTTCTTCCAAGGCATCAGTCATTATGCGCTCTAGGAAGATGTTGAGCAATGTGGACGCCAAAAGACAGCCTTGACGGACTCTTACTGAGGTATGTGTGATGTTTCCACTTTCTCTCACCAACCTTCCTCCGACACCAGCCGTGACGGGCACGGCACAAACACACTAAATAATCGACTATCTCTCTTCTATAAGTTATAACAAACGATATCTGTATTGCTTACATATATACAATAATTATTAATTCATTCAATAATAATAGGAACATAGGTCATACAATTTCATGTGAATTTCGATGGAATGAAGTTGATGCAAATCAGTACATGCTAATTAAATGGCTTCGTAATATTCAATCTCTAGCACATTTTATAAAACACATGGGAACATTCAGCATAAGGAAACCTCTCCTTTAGGGGTGTATGGCGCTATCTGGGCACTGGTTCTTCCTCTCTACCCTGGCTTGACTGCGCAGTTAGATCAACAGGTATCGGCAGGTACCAATAGGTCGGGAAGCCAAGAAGCCACGATGTCGTTAATCAAAGTACAAGAAGTTGAGAAGCCAAGAAGGTGTTGTTCTTCCTCCTCTGTAGGAAAACAAACGCAAAGTCCTAATCTACTGCTGGAAGGCATGACTTCCATACTTACTCCATGACGGATATTCATCATTAACACTTTTAACCGCTGACACTGTTATAAGTCAGGCTGCAGCTCCCATACTCCATAGGCTCCCATATAGGCAATAGAATAAACGATCAATACAGTTTTAATGATATTTACACGTTCCCCACGAAGAATAACGCTCTCTCTAACGGACCCCATCCTATAAGGTTTCGTAACATATATATAACGGCGTTTCCGTGACTCTCTCAGAGGCAGTAGTTATACCAAAGTAAACCCACTAGATTTAGGTTCTACAATCATGAACATTAAGTAAAATACACATACATCGTACAATTAACTTACCACTCAGCAACAGCCCAAATGCCGACAAGATACCAAAGATACCACGCTCTGACAAAGGATGTTTGCGGGTTCCCTGACCTTCCCCACTCACAAGACTAGTACAAAGTTACAGTTGCAGTTGTGGTCTCCTCTTCGGCACGAAGCTGGTGAGTGCTCTCAGCGGTCTGAAGTTGGAAGGAGCGTTCGGGGATTTATACCCAGTCAGGCAGCGTCCCAAGACGCCCACCGAGTGTGCATTAGTTATCCTAATAGCCACCCCCGTCGGCTCCACGTCAAATACTATTGAAACAGCTCTACCCCCCCAAGCAATTCCCAGGTGATCTGATCGACAAGTACGGCGGTCAAGTAAACACTACCCTTTTCGGGTGTCAAAGCGCTTCAGTTGCATCCCATACTTTCCCCCTCTGGCCTACAATGACTCTGTCTCCCCGCCGTTAACTATCTTCCCACGCTAGTTATAGGCACAATATTATTATAACTACTAGTTATACCTTGCCAATCTATCACCCTGTTACAATCGCCCCCACTTAAGTCGATTTTCCCTGGCAAAATCGGCTAATAAAATTATTAATCTACTGGTAATCTAGATAGAGTGTCGGCCCATAGAGCGTCTCGCCCCCTGATGTTGCTGACTCGAAAGTTATATGGTTGCAGCGCCAGGTTCCATCTAGTTACCCTCGCGTTCTTCTGGTCTTTAGTTCGCATCCAAGTTAGAGGTCGGTGTCACAAATCCCAGACTGGGAGATGTAATAAGTTATGACAGGACAACAATCACGAACAAACAAGTTAACACTTAACAGAACAATCCATCAGACTCACACATTTATTAAACATAATTATACATATAATAGCGCAATTACATATATTATATTATTGAAATGACTGCCGTACAACGGCCTTATTCTCACACACACGCTCCCCCGGATCCACAATCCGGTAGTCACTCCTAAAGGCACTTCGGCCTCAGCCTCTCCCCTCAGGGTCTTAATAGTACATTAATGATTCACTGGCACCGCAGTCTCTCAATATCACCTTCCTATTGTCATACACCTTAGCACTCCCCTAGCACCTCCGCAGGGCAATAACACCTTAGTATTTCCATAGCCATCAACATGGCAACAACATAATATCAGTTCACGAGCCTATCAACAGGGCACAATATAGTATCTCATTCACTCTCATATCTACGTCCCTGTCCGTGGCCTGAATGTCACGACTTTATGTGCCTCTACTGTCCTGCACTGACAGCCTCACTTCTGGCCTATGTGTGGCCTCCGGCCCTATGCTGGCCTATCCCCTGTGCTCATCGAGGTGGCTCTGCGGCTCGTCCCCGACACCTACAAGAATAACAGTACATTGGTATAATATCCTACCATTTCTATTCACTCCACCTCTCCTTACAACCCATGAACCGTACACACACTAGTTCACCTTTCACTCACCACACATCTTACGGTAACACACTTCCATCGGAGTACACACTACTCACTCGCGCTACAAATCCATGAACTCACTTTCATCTATCGCTCGTGGCGCACATTGCTATATCCAATATCAAGGACTTCCACATTCCTCACATATACTTATTTACATCATGGTAATAGACGAATATAATATAATACATCAATCATAATAATCAATCAACATTCTACATACCAGTCATAACTGGAAAGACTCTCACTAGTCTTCTCGACTGCTTCCTTTTATCTCTGCCCGATGGGCTATTATTCACAGATCCGCTCCCTAGGACCTTCTAACTTGCAGTGATAGTTATACAGCGCTTTCGCCTCCTTCAGACCCCCCACTCATGACATGCACGACTTTCTCACTTGTCTCCGTGCGTTAATTTTACTCTCCTCTCCCCCCGTAATTATTAACTATCGCTCACTCCACTCGTGACATCATCCCCCACCCCAAAAAAATTAATGCAATTAATTTCAAATCGCATCAAGATGACTGTCAACGAGTGAGCCTGAGCAATACCTACATTAAAAATGACCTACCAGTTCCTAGTATATAGAATACCGAAATCAGGGGAAAATATGGGGATCAATATGGCCTGCAATATGCATATATGTGTCACATCATGAATAGCTAACTAACCACAATACTTAATACAGAATCAAAAACCATTCAACCTATCAACCATTCTTCATATCATATTTATAATGTCAATATTTTAAAGTCGACTTATTCACACAGATCCTGTCAATGTTCCTGTCCTCCGATGTATAAGCTCCTGAAATCTTCCCCTAGGCTCGACTAAGGTAGTCGGCGATATGATTGCTGGTTCCTGGAATTGGTTGAATAACGAAGGTATACGGCTGCAAAGCCAATGCCCATCTAGACAAGCGTGGGCTGGACGAACGATTCCTCGACAAAAATGTCAGCGGCTTGTGGTCTGTCTGGATACAAAATTCTCGTCCCATGAGATAACGTCCTAGTTTCTGGACGGACCAGACAATGGCAAGACACTCACGCTCTATCACAGAATACTTTCTTTCTCTCTGCAATAACTTCCTACTGACATAACATACAGGATGGAGACATTCGTTCTTCTCCTGTAGAAGACAAGCGCCGACACCAGAGTCCGACGCATCCGTTCTGAGGATAAAATTAGATCGAAAATCGGGTAATATCAGAATGGGTGACGATGATAATGCTGTCACCAAATTATCAAATGATGTCTGACATTCAGACGTCCACTGGACCTTATCGGGTTGTCCCTTCTTAGTAAGGTCAGTAAGAGAAGATGACAAGGAGGAAAAATTTGGAATGAACTTTCTGTAATAATTTAAAATTCCCACTAAGCTTCTGACTTGTTTCTTTGTTTTTGGGATTTGCAACCCTACTAACTTGTCAATTTTTGTTTCTTCCGGTCTCTGAACACCTCTACCCACAATATGTCCTAAGAATATTATCTCTGGACATGCCAAATCCATCTTTGCGGGTTTAGCAGTTAGCCCAAACTGGCGTAATCGTTGAAAAATTACTGTTAGTGTCTGAATATGATCAGACCATGTCGACGTATGGCATGCTATATCGTCAAAGAATGATACGACATTAGGTATGTCCTTCAACACCAATCTCATTAATCGTGCAAACGTCGCTGGCGCGTTTACCAACCCAAATGGCATGACCTTAAATTGGAATAATCCAATGGGCGTTTGGAACGCCGTGTATTGTTTAGACTCCTCAGTAAGCGGGATTTCCCAATAACCTTTCGTTAAATCTATCTTGGAAAACCACGTGGACCCGGCCAGTGAAGCTATTAGTTCCTCCTGAAACGGAATAGGCTCCCTATCGCCTACCGTAATAGTGTTCAATCTTCGAAAATCAATACAGAACCGCACCGATCCATCAAGTTTTTTCACGAGGACGATGGGTGATGAATACGGCGATGTTGATGGTTCTATCACATCTAACTTCAACATTGACTCAACTTCCTTTATGACTCTATCTCTCGAAGAAAAAGGCAACGGATACGGTCTAAGAAATACTGGCTTATCCGAAGTCAACTTTATTTGGTGCTGGATCACCGTAGTGCGACCCGGCAAATCCGTAACAACATCCGGAAATGACGCTAACAGGGTCTCAAGTTCCCTACTCCTTGAACTTGTAAGGTCAGGGTTAATTTTTACGTCCCTGTAACCTTGTGTCGGAGTTAACTCCGGCAATTGAATTTGTAACTCCTCCTGCGCCTCGGTGTCGCTTACGTCACAGTCCAACTGGTCTACGACCCCCGTACAAGCCGTAGAGAAGACAGTCTCCTTTGGTCTTGTCTGTGCACACAGATACTGTGGTCTCTCATAAAATCTCTGTAGCATATTAACATGGAAAACCTTACTCGTTCCATCAATGTGGATAGCGTAATCTACCTTTGAAACAACTCGCTCAATAACATAAGGACCTTTCCATGTCATCAATAACTTATTATGGTCCGTAGGTAACAACAACAGAACCTTGTCTCCTGGCTTAAAAATTCTCAGTTTGGACCCTCTATCTTTATAGTCTTTTGCTCTTTTCGAAGCGATACCAGACGCTTCTTCCGCTATAGTGCGCGCTGAAGATAGTCTTTCTCTTAAATCAACAAGGTACTGAAACACCGAAATCTGCTCATCGTCTCCCGATGATGGCGACGTCATCATGTCCCGAAGAACATCAGTTGGGCCCCTCGGACTACGACCGTACATCATTTCGAACGGCGAGAATCCCGTTGACTCCTGCCGTACCTCTCTGTACGCGAATAGCACTGCAGGGATATATCTATCCCAATCTTTAGGGCGATCAGCAGCTACCTTACGCAGCATCGACTTTAACGTCGAGTTCAATCTCTCGCACATGCCATTAGCCTGCGGATGATAAGGGGTGGTAGTGATGGGTTGTATACTGAATAAGCGGAACAATTCCTTCATCATCTGCGACGTAAATTGCGCGCCCCTATCAGACAGAATTTGCTCTGGTATTCCTACCCTAGCGAAAATTGCAAACAACGCTTCCGCGACTGCCTCAGACGTTATGGTCCGCAGAGGAACCGCCTCTGGCCATCTCGTAGCATTACATATGACCGTTAAGAAAAATCGATTCCCCCTATCGGTCGCTGGGTGAATGGGGCCCACAAGGTCTATCGAGACCTTTTTAAACGGTTCCGAGACCGTGGGGATCTTCTGAAGAGGAGCCTGGGGTGTACGACCCTTATGCGTCGTCTTTTGGCACGCACTGCACGTCTTACAATAGACCTGTACATCTCTGTGGATCGATGGCCAGTAAAAATTTTTAAGAACCCTTTCTTTGGTTCTAGCTATCCCCATATGACCCGCTAATGGGACATCATGTGCCAAATGCAATACTGTTGCGATCAGCAACGCTGGCACAACGACCTGCTTTAAAATGGAGGACACCGTTACATACTTACGGAACAGGATGCCCGCCTGAACAATAAAGGAGGACGACCCGTTCTTATATCTCCTCGTTTTCTCGGTTCGCGCTTCCCCAAAACATGGGTTTAATGATGGGTCCTCCCTTTGTAGTCTCGCCAAGCGCTCTGGCGTGATATCTAGATTGACCGCTGGCGTCGCCAAAGGTCTAATCTTATCTTTATCCGCTACCCGTCGACGTGTCTCGACCGCGGCGCAAAAGTCAATACCTTTTGATTGCGACCATGCTTGCACGTTCTCATCGGAAGGGGAAACTACCCGTGATACATTCCCAATGATGAGCTGGGCGCCTGGAAAACAACCAACGACTGCTTCGACTTCCCCGCTAAGGAAAGGTGTATCTATCATTATTTTTGCCATGGGTAATTTCTCAATGGCCCCCGAAAATTGGATGCACGGGACAGTCTCACCTGTAAGCTGTGAATCCCGAATGCAGTCTCTATGCACTCCCACAACGGTAGATCCCGTATCTCGTAAAACCGAGACCGGTTCGTCCCCAACAAACCCCGGATAAACCCTAAGACCACCTCCTGTATGACATGAATTTATGACGGGGATCTTTCTCCCACAAGGTAAAACACCGGAAGATAATAACTTCTCACAACTGGGACACTTAGAATACTGTCCGCCTCCGTTGTCCGATGTAACACACGCAGCCGCATGGTGAAATTTATTTGGGGAACATGGACTGGAGCTACTGTCCACGTTCGCCGCTATCCTACCTGCAGGGCAGTTCACGCTGATGTGATCTGCTCTTCCGCAGTTCCAACACTTCGCGGCCCTACACTCGCGCGAAAAGTGACCCACGCGTCCGCAAGTCCAACACTCCGCTCCCTGTGCTGCTCTAGGCCTGGGTCCCCGTGACCCCTCGCGACCGGAACTAGAGTCCCTATGCCGTCGGTCATCGGCAAAGGTCACAACTCGCCCCCGGCCATTACCGCGACCTAGCCCTCCTGCTCGGTCAAACTTACCGGATCCATATGCCGGTGATTGGTGATAGCCCCTATGCTGCCCCTGGGCTTGCCCACTATAGGCACCACGCTGACGCGACCTGTCCCTGAGTCCTGCCGGCGACCCCTCGACAACGGCGACGTACCCAGCATCTTGGACGTACGCCCTGGCGACTGGTTTGGACGGGTGCGCCGTACGGTATGCCTCCGCCAACTTAGACGCCTCCTGCACCGTCGCGGGTTCGTTCTCTTTCAGGAAAGCCACCAGATCTTTGTGGCACGACGCGTACAGCTGGTCACGGATCATTAAGTCTTTCAGTTTAGCAAAATCCGTGCCCACATGCGCCAAGTCTACCCAGTTCGCGAAATACTCCGTTAGTCTCGCGTCGAAGGCAGCAAAGTCCTCCCTGGTATCTGCACGTGCCCGCCTAAACTGCTCCCGGAAATATTCCTCGGTACGCGCAAATCGGCGAAGCAGCAAAGCCTTCAGCTTATCGTAGTCTTGCACGTCTTCGCGCTGTAGCTCTTTAAAGTAGGTTAGCGCTCGCCCCTGCAATAGCGATGCCAGGTACGTGGCCCATAATTCCTTATTTTCCCCCCATTGCAATTGTGCGTTCAATTCGAACCTGTAAAGGAAGGCGTCTATGTCGTCCTTCCGGTCGTCGAACGTAGGGAGCTTAATCCTGACACCACCTTTATTGGGTACCTGCCGCTCAACTGTTTCTGTTGGCGCACTCTTTTTGATTTCCAACTCCGCTATTCTTACTCGCGCGTCTGTCTCCCGCTCTTGAGCTTCTATCTCCTTTAACCTTATCTCCTGCTCCCGTTCTTGAGCTTCTATCTCCTTTAACTTAAGCTCCCTCTCCTGAGCCTGTCTCTCCTGTTGCTGATGCAACTCCTTTAACTTAAACTCCCTTTCCTCTTCCTTATCCTTAGCCTCTCTTTCTTGTTGCTGAGCCTTAGCCTCTCTTTCCTCTTGCTTATCCTTAGCACGCTCATCGCGCAAATCCGCCTGCTGTTCTTTGATCCAGCCGCGTAGCTCCTCTCCCTCAAGGCCAAGTTCCTTACCCAACTTCATTAATTGTTGGAGTTCCGCCATTTCACAGATTTATGGTTATGGTATGTATTACAAAAACGGCTAACCTGTCGGTATGATCACTAACAACACGACCAGAGACCTGAGATCACACCAGATATAACCACACCTACTTGTATCCAATACAATTCAGAAATTTACCTTTACAGCACAACTAATTCTATATTCATAAAATGTACTGCACTATTAATAATAAAAAAGAGTAGAAAAGACAAGAATAAGGAAATTCAATAGAAGGACCACAAGTACGTCAAGGACAACGAACCAGACTAGGACAAAGACCTAAAAAAGAGAATATAATGGAAAAAACTGCAACCTAACTACGCCGATTACACTACACGGTACGAACAAGAACAGAGTCTGAAAAAAAAGAACGTATCTATAGATAGGGAAGAGAGGGACAAGAGAAACGTCTTCCTAAAACAACGAGGAAGATAGAACGCTACAACTAAACAAAAATACAGGTCCCTACAGAACTGTTCACTGTGATGAACGAAGTTCCTAGATTAGCCCACCTCCCGAAGAGGACAAACTACGCTCACCACAGCAAACCCGCGCCACCGCCCGTATAACCTATAACGACAACAAAAACAGCAAAAACAGGGAAAAAGACAGATTAAAGGAACAGCCCAAAATCCAGGGCACAAAAATTTTGACTTTCACTTAACTTTTGAAATTTTGAGTAAAACTCCTCCCTTTAATCGGAGCTCTGGCTGCTTGTCTCCTCAGGCTGCACGCACACACTCTGGAAAGTTTAAATACACATTAATACCTATTCATAGCAATACCTGTATCAATACATATTCATCAATATACATAAATCATATCATGAAATGTCCATTCATCCAACGAACAAGACAGCACAAATACCTACTAACTAACTACAACTAAATATTACGAAAATGGACGAGTCACAATGGACGAGCCCCCAATGTCACAAATCCCAGACTGGGAGATGTAATAAGTTATGACAGGACAACAATCACGAACAAACAAGTTAACACTTAACAGAACAATCCATCAGACTCACACATTTATTAAACATAATTATACATATAATAGCGCAATTACATATATTATATTATTGAAATGACTGCCGTACAACGGCCTTATTCTCACACACACGCTCCCCCGGATCCACAATCCGGTAGTCACTCCTAAAGGCACTTCGGCCTCAGCCTCTCCCCTCAGGGTCTTAATAGTACATTAATGATTCACTGGCACCGCAGTCTCTCAATATCACCTTCCTATTGTCATACACCTTAGCACTCCCCTAGCACCTCCGCAGGGCAATAACACCTTAGTATTTCCATAGCCATCAACATGGCAACAACATAATATCAGTTCACGAGCCTATCAACAGGGCACAATATAGTATCTCATTCACTCTCATATCTACGTCCCTGTCCGTGGCCTGAATGTCACGACTTTATGTGCCTCTACTGTCCTGCACTGACAGCCTCACTTCTGGCCTATGTGTGGCCTCCGGCCCTATGCTGGCCTATCCCCTGTGCTCATCGAGGTGGCTCTGCGGCTCGTCCCCGACACCTACAAGAATAACAGTACATTGGTATAATATCCTACCATTTCTATTCACTCCACCTCTCCTTACAACCCATGAACCGTACACACACTAGTTCACCTTTCACTCACCACACATCTTACGGTAACACACTTCCATCGGAGTACACACTACTCACTCGCGCTACAAATCCATGAACTCACTTTCATCTATCGCTCGTGGCGCACATTGCTATATCCAATATCAAGGACTTCCACATTCCTCACATATACTTATTTACATCATGGTAATAGACGAATATAATATAATACATCAATCATAATAATCAATCAACATTCTACATACCAGTCATAACTGGAAAGACTCTCACTAGTCTTCTCGACTGCTTCCTTTTATCTCTGCCCGATGGGCTATTATTCACAGATCCGCTCCCTAGGACCTTCTAACTTGCAGTGATAGTTATACAGCGCTTTCGCCTCCTTCAGACCCCCCACTCATGACATGCACGACTTTCTCACTTGTCTCCGTGCGTTAATTTTACTCTCCTCTCCCCCCGTAATTATTAACTATCGCTCACTCCACTCGTGACAGTCGGTGGTCCGTCTCTAACACGAAGTTTCTCCCATACAGATACGCCTGCAACTTACTAACGGCGAAAACTATGGCCAGGCATTCCTTTTCAATTGTTGAGTAGTTCTTCTCCGCGGGTTTCAACTTTCTGCTAACATATACAACTGGATACTTCGTACCCTCGTCTTCTTGAAGTAGGCAGCCACTCACTCCAAGGTTAGATGCGTCTGTCTGGAGAATCAGTTCCTTGTTCCAGTCTGGCATCCGTAGTATCGGCTCGGAACTCAAACAAATTTTTAGGGCATTGAACGCGTTCTCCTGCGCGTGTCCCCACGCGAACTTTGTGCCCTGGGACTTCTTTGTGAGGTCTGACAACGGCGCCGAGATTGCACTGTAATTTGGTACAAACTTCCGATAGTACCCCGTTAGCCCCAGGAAACTCCTCACTTGTGTCTTGGTCGTCGGTCGGTCACAGTCGACAATGGCTCGCACCTTACTCTCCTGCGGTCTTACAGTCCCCTGTCCCAGCTTATGGCCTAAGTACCCGACTTCTGTCATCCCTATTAGCGTCTTGGTAGGTCTAGCTTTTAAATTTGCCCGTCTCAGTCGCTCGAAGACATTCCGACAACGTTCCAAGTGGTCAGGCCAATTTGCACTGTGTATAAGACAGTCGTCTACAAATGCATCTACCCCTTCGCCAGCATCTTTTAATACTTTCCTCATGAGCCTGTTAAATGTGGCGGGGGATCCCTTCAACCCGAACGGCATGACCCTGTACTGGTATAGCCCAAACGGTGTGGCGAACGCCGTCAGGTGTTTATCTTCCTCGGCCATCGGAACTTGATAAAAGCCCTTTGTCAAGTCCAGCTTGGTGAAATATTTTGCCTCCGCTAGATTGGAAATAATGGCTTCTACCTCAGGCATCGGTTCGGCGTCATCGGCAGTCACAACATTTAGCCGCCTGTAGTCGTTGCAGAAACGATGTTGACCATCGGGCTTCTTAACTAATACAATTGGACTATTGTACGGGGACTCGGACGGTTCGATGATTCTGGCCGCAAGCATCTTGCCTACCTCAGCATTGACAGCTTCTCTAGTTGAGTACGGTAGTTGGTAGGGTCTTACCTTCACAGGTTTTTGATCTAGCAATGGGATTTTGTGCTTGATCAGGTCAGTGAGCCCCAGTACATCGGTAAATATATCTTTGTATTCTTCCATGAGCTCTTGCATCTGTTCTCTCTGATCCTGATCTAGCGTGTCCCCTAACTGTACATCCCTGTAGGTTTCGGTCTGTTCTAGCTTAGGCATGACTGTCTCCAGAGGCATCGAAGTCGCTTCCTCTCCTTCATCGGTCTCGACAATTATAGCTGCAGCTATTGCCTCTGTGTTTTCCTGTTCGTCTTCCCTCTCAATATACTTCTTCAGCATATTCGCGTGATACAGTCGTCTCTTCCCCTTGACGTTCACCATGTAGTTCACTGACCCTCTCTGCTCTTCTACTTTGTAAGGCCCTTTCCAAGTCATCTGTAGTTTCGATCCGTCACTTGGGAGAAGTATGAGGACGGAATCGCCCACTTGGAGTTTCCTCTGTTTGGCCCCCCTATCGTAGTATTTCTTCTGCCTGTGTTTTTCGACGCTGCTGTTCTCGGCTACGACTTTCATGGCATCCTCCAATCGTTCCCTCATATCTACCACGTATTCGTACGATGACTTCGTTTCTGACTCCGCTTCCCCAGTCCACAGATTCTTCAGTATTGCAAGTGGTCCTCTCACAGGGTGACCGAACACTAGTTCAAACGGCGAAAAACCTGTACTGGCCTGTGGGGTTTCGCGATACGCGAACAGCAGTGGACACAACATTCTGTCCCAGTCCTTGGGTCTGTCATGAGCTACTCGGCGAAGCATATTCTTCAGCACTCCGTTAAATCTTTCACACAGACCATTGGCCATCGCGTGGTAGGGCGAGCAGAATATCTGTTTCGTTTTGAGAAGTGCACTGACCTCTCTCATCAGCTCACCGGTAAACTGTGATCCCATATCTGAAACTATTTCCTTTGGTATGCCTAACCGAGAAAATATTTCCATTAACGCTTCACTGACCTGCTCAGCTGATATCCCCCTTAAGGCTACGGCATCCGGGAAACGCGTGGCATAATCTACTAGCGTCAAAATATAACGCGATCTCCCATGTTCCGTACGCGGAAGTGGACCAACCAAATCTATGGCGACGCGCGAAAAGGGCGTTTCGATCAGGGGTGTCGGCACTAGGGGTACCTTTGTCACCCTACCTTTATTGGATGTCCTTTGACACGCGTCACACGATCGACAGAAACGACCTACGTCCGCACCTATCCCAGGCCAAAAGAACGACTGCATTATTCTGTCCTGTGTGCGCGAAATTCCTAAGTGTCCCCCGAACACTCCTTCGTGAGCTATCTTCATCAGCTCACTTCGGTACTGCTTAGGTACCAACAACTGCTCCACATCAGCACGTCCAGCCCCGGCCTTCTTTACCCGATAGTAAATTCCCTTACTCTCCTTTATGTGAGTACCTACCTCAGCCGATTGCTCCAACGTGGCTCTCTCCCTTAAAACTCTCAAAGTTTCGTCCTCTCTCTGGGCCCGGGCTATCTCACCTGGTGTGAGTTCCCCTATCTTGGCCCCTACCCTTACCTCCTCCGTTGAGTTGCCCTTGGCCTCCTCATTATCTGTGGTCTGACTCACTTTCGCACTCGCATTCTCACACTCATGCTCTTCCTTGTCAATCTCCACCTTGCGAGATCGCGTGAGTACCACACTTATCTTCTCAAGAGACGCCCCCTTTATGTTTCCTATAATCAAATCGGCCACTGGGTCTTCCACTACTAGCGCTTTGAGAAGCCCAGTATAAAATGGGGTTTCTACCCACATTTCCGCGACAGGAGCAGACCTTCTCGTCCCGTCCATCAGGACATAACTCCTGTTCTTCTCAGTTAAGCTGTTAGGAGGCAGTTTGTCCCTTTTTATAATCGCACACGTGCATCCCGTGTCACGAAGGATAGTAATCTCTTTATCCCCTATCCTCCCCTTCTCCAAAAATGGAGCGGATAAATCATTCTCCGGAACATCGTCTTCGGGCTCATGTTCTGTCGAACCTTCTAACTCAATACTCTTACCTTCCGTCTCCCAAGAAATGAAGGTCTGTGGCCCAACACTCTGCTCAGCCCCTGGTTGAGTATTCGCCCTGCCCGATGACTCCCACTGACTGTCATCGGCTTCCTCATCGCTGGTTAGTACGACTGCGGTCGTCTCTTTCTGTCTCTTCCTACAGAATCTCGCAATATGGAGAAGTGACCCACACACAAAACAACCACGCCCACTCTCACGCTGGGACTTACCTCGGTTGTCCTCGACAGTGGCAGCAGCACCCTTCTTCGTCCTGCCCTGGTCACACTGCCTACTCAGGTGATTGGGAGAGCCACAGTTGAAGCATACCGGTTTACTCACTCCTAAACCCTTACTTCTGCTCTCCTCAACCCTCTTACCTGACTTCTGCTGTTGCTCCAGCCCTCGCTTCGACTGATGAGCCTCACTATACAAGTCCGCCATCTCAACTAACTCATGCACGGACTTGGGGTCCCTCTCTTTCAAATATATGGAAAGATTACAGTCGACAATCTTCAACATCTGCTCCCTGACTAACAGATCCGTAATCCCTTCCATAGTTCTCTCTGCCTCTGAGAGGTCTACCCACCTCTCAAAATATCTCTGCAATCTCACGGACAGCTGCGTATAAGTTTCGTTCTTATCTAGACGACTCTCCCTAAACTTACGCCTATAACCCTCTGCCGTGAGGTGATACTTCTTGAACAACACCTTCTTTACCTTCTCGTAATCCCTACTGTCTTCATCGCTGAGACCGGAATAAACATCTAACGCCCTGCCAGTTAACAATGCCCCTAACATGTCTGCCCAGGTGTCTTCTTCCCAATCATTTGCCTGCGCGAGCCTTTCAAATCTTTTCAAATACGAGTCGAGATCCTCGCGCGAGTCATCAAAAATGGCAATTTTAGGTACCTTCGGGGCAGCAGATTTTCCATTCCCTTTACCATTGTGACACCCGTTTTTGGCTAGTTCCCGTTCGCATTCCATTCTCTCCCTTTCAAATTGTCTTTCCTTCTCCTTTTCTTCTCGTTCGCGCTCCTTTTCTTCTCGTTCGATAGCCCTTTGTTCTCGGTTTTGGGCTTTCTCTTCGTCCCACCTAATTTTGAATTCCTCATCACTAATGCCTTCTTGTCTGGCAAGCTTCAGTGCGCCCAGATAGTCCATCAGCAATTGACCTGTAAACAAAGCTAACAATAAAGCGTGGATCGTAACTGTGAAGTTAACAACAATATTCCTGCAATAGCAAACAACAATTTTCTCTGTGACAAAAGATAAAATTGAACAGTCAATGCACAGGTAAAATCAGAGCATGTCGCAGGCACTAAATGTCAATCTCTCTCACTCGCCTCAGGGCAGATGACCTGTCCACACAATCACACAATAGCCCCTTGACACGACCCAGATCAAAATTAAATGTTATTTACTAGCAGGATCCCACTTCTGACACCATTGTGATGTTTCCACTTTCTCTCACCAACCTTCCTCCGACACCAGCCGTGACGGGCACGGCACAAACACACTAAATAATCGACTATCTCTCTTCTATAAGTTATAACAAACGATATCTGTATTGCTTACATATATACAATAATTATTAATTCCTTCAATAATAATAGGAACATAGGTCATACAATTTCATGTGAATTTCGATGGAATGAAGTTGATGCAAATCAGTACATGCTAATTAAATGGCTTCGTAATATTCAATCTCTAGCACATTTTATAAAACACATGGGAACATTCAGCATAAGGAAACCTCTCCTTTAGGGGTGTATGGCGCTATCTGGGCACTGGTTCTTCCTCTCTACCCTGGCTTGACTGCGCAGTTAGATCAACAGGTATCGGCAGGTACCAATAGGTCGGGAAGCCAAGAAGCCACGATGTCGTTAATCAAAGTACAAGAAGTTGAGAAGCCAAGAAGGTGTTGTTCTTCCTCCTCTGTAGAAAAACAATCGCAAAGTCCTGATCTACTGCTGGAAGGCATGACTTCCATACTTACTCCATGACGGATATTCATCATTAACACTTTTAACCGCTGACACTGTTATAAGTCAGGCTGCAGCTCCCATACTCCATAGGCTCCCATATAGGCAATAGAATAAACGATCAATACAGTTTTAATGATATTTACACGTTCCCCACGAAGAATAACGCTCTCTCTAACGGACCCCATCCTATAAGGTTTCGTAACATATATATAACGGCGTTTCCGTGACTCTCTCAGAGGCAGTAGTTATACCAAAGTAAACCCACTAGATTTAGGTTCTACAATCATGAACATTAAGTAAAATACACATACATCGTACAATTAACTTACCACTCAGCAACAGCCCAAATGCCGACAAGATACCAAAGATACCACGCTCTGACAAAGGATGTTTGCGGGTTCCCTGACCTTCCCCACTCACAAGACTAGTACAAAGTTACAGTTGCAGTTGTGGTCTCCTCTTCGGCACGAAGCTGGTGAGTGCTCTCAGCGGTCTGAAGTTGGAAGGAGCGTTCGGGGATTTATACCCAGTCAGGCAGCGTCCCAAGACGCCCACCGAGTGTGCATTAGTTATCCTAATAGCCACCCCCGTCGGCTCCACGTCAAATACTATTGAAACAGCTCTACCCCCCCAAGCAATTCCCAGGTGATCTGATCGACAAGTACGGCGGTCAAGTAAACACTACCCTTTTCGGGTGTCAAAGCGCTTCAGTTGCATCCCATACTTTCCCCCTCTGGCCTACAATGACTCTGTCTCCCCGCCGTTAACTATCTTCCCACGCTAGTTATAGGCACAATATTATTATAACTACTAGTTATACCTTGCCAATCTATCACCCTGTTACAGTATGAAACCATTCTCCCACCGGGCCTTGGACAAATACTGCGCTGGTGAATTTAGCGTATGTCTCCTTGGTGATCTGGATGAGCTTTTGTCCCATGTTGTATTTTCTCATTGTGGCCCATAGTGCGTCATGCCATACCCGGTCGAACGCCTTCTTGAAGTCAATGAAGACGTGGTATATAATATTTATATATATGTTCATTATTTGCTGGCTGTACTTCTCACACAGAAGTCGCAGGTTTAATATCTGTTCGGTGGTACTTCTGACCCTAACGCATCAAAATAAGTACTTGTATCTAAATAGATTCTCAGAAAACGTTAAATTGCACAATGTATGACGTGCATTCTCGTCAGTCTGAAAAGATAATATCCAGTTATATCTTTCGATTATGCGTGAATTGTCCAGACTCCCTTTCTGTAAATGTTTAACATGCGACAAACAAGTACTGTAATGAGATAAGAAGCACACATTCCTCGGTTTACTAACTGCATTTGTGTGATATCTGCGGATGGTACCGTAGTTGGAACCATAAAGGCAAAAAAAACCCACAAAAACAACGGACATATGATCCGCGGGCAAGGACGCAGGACAGAGATTTTTAATCATACTGCGGGGTAATAGTATGTCAGACATGTGGTCAGCTGAAGTAAGGCAGTCGCTCATAGGTTAGTGTGTTTTATCGTCACAGTGTCACTGAAAAGCGACCTTCCTTTCATGTACTTTATTCTGTAGCTCCAGCTGTTTAATCGTAGTTGCCAGTGATGCAACCAAGCGCACACGCCGATGACTTAAAGTTTTATTTAGTTGTTTGAACTCTTACTACTACCACTAAGCCGACATATTTTAGGAATGGGAAGGGAGGGGTAAGGTGGGTTGAAGCATGTTTTCTCAGCGTAATTTCACCTTTCACCTAGGCATTGTGCATCCTGTGACGGATGTAGCCCTCCGACAATGACTTCCATTCCTTTGTGTCTGATGTCTTCCTCATCCATGTTGTTCCCCTTCTCTTTTCAATATCATCCTGCCATCTTCTTCCTGGTCGTCCTCGCGTCCCCTTTCCTGTCCATGGTTGCCATTCAGTGCAGCGTTTTGTCCATCTATTATCATTCATCCCTCCCATATGTCCAGCCCAATTCCATGTTTGTTATTGCATGAATGTTACTATGTCCATTAGCTTTGTTTGCATATTTCAGGGTGGGGAATTTTATCTTGCAGACTGATATTACGCATTCTTCTTTCCATTGCCCTCAAGATAGTGCTTAATTTGTAGTTTATTTTGTAATCGGCCATGTTTGGCAACCATAGGTAATCGTAGGAATAATGCACAGGTTGAATACTTGTCACTTAAGGGATATTGGCAGTTTGTGGTCCAGGAATATCTCTGTTTTTTCCAAAGAAGCCCCATGCTGCTTTTATTCTAGTGTCTAGAATTTCAAGATATGTAAAAAAAAAAAAAAAAACAGAATTCGGAGCTCTATGCGGTACATATTTATATTGCAATGCTAAAGAGAAACTGGGCTTTAAAGTGAGCTGATTCCCAAAACTCGGCCCTAAATATGCAATCCTCTGTGTTTGTTTAGCATGTCGGCTTCATGTTTACCTTAAAGATTTTCATAAGTCAATCTGTCAAGTTAGTATTTTCAACAGTTAATAAATTTTACAGTCTACCTGTTTGTCCTGTTTCTTCCATCATCATTGTTCGCCCATTTCCTACGGCTGGTGGTGAGAAAAACAGGAAGCTCTGGAAGATCAATGAGTAATGTTAACCAGCTTTCCTATGAGTAGATGCCTGGGATTTAGAAACACATGTGGTATTTTCTGCTTTAAATGGGCAACGATTGCGCAGTCATATTATTTTGAAAACGCTGTTTGGGATTACAAGTCTGAGCTTGTGTAATTATTATACTAATCTGGTCAAAACGATTTACTTTATTTTTAATTTTCTGTAGTGTCTGTTTTTGTCAAATTAGGCTTATGACACATATATATTTAGGCCCACCCGGGCAAAACACGCCTTTTTCCTGAACCAGGAAACTAGGAAAAGACAATTGGGTCTCGATATGTTTTTTTAAGGAAGCATTATTATTGTCGTTAATCTAAAATCTGTTTACGTTCGTACCATGATAGTGGATACTGAAAACCTCTAAATTTAGAATTTTTTGTCGACTGTATCGCTAAGCTGACTGATGAAAGTGTAATCATAGACTCAGTATAACAACATAACCGATTGTAAATTATCACCTAGTGGTAAGAAACTCCTCAGGTGGAGCGCGCGAGGCAGATGACGATCTTCAGTGGAAGAGTGGACTCTTTCATTAGATGTTTTGGCCTTAACTTCCTGACATCTTCTAGAACCCCGGCCACACCGAGTTCATGACTCTCGATGTTCGTCACCCACTTTTTCGTCACCAGGCTCTTCCTTGGATTTGAACCCGTACCGCTGGTTTCTATTTTGCTAAAACTGCCACCGGTTATATGGTATAATTTTAGGCTGTATGAATAATTAATTTTGGTGTTAATTTCTTTCCTTAAGGTTACTCCTAATTTTTCGGCCACCAAAAGTCAGATGATTTTCCCAGGCGAAATGCTGGCAGGCGTGATTCAGATGTTGTTTCTGTTTAAATTGAATTGTGATGGATTTGATTTTATATTTTTAAGGCGGGAAAAAAACAAAGTAAAATTCGTTGGATTCTAATTTCTTTCTTCACATTGTTCACTAACAGCCAACGAGACTCATCTTTATCAGTTTGCCTTTTCTTTTTTTGTTTTTAAAGATCAGTTGATGTTTCGCGCAGTCACTGAGTGAATGGCTGAAATTTTTCATTCCGAAAGCAGAAAATTACACCAAAATCTGAGCATCATTTTTTTTTTTTCATCGGGCATCATTTGGATGGAGTTCATTCTGGCAGTATTTCTGTTGATTTTTCCTTCTGCTTTAATTCATAGACCGAGCCGAACATGAAAAAGTCTTTGTTTTCCAATCTTGTCCTGCAAAAGGTAGACAGAGGCTGGATTGTCATTTTGGAACGACATTGATATTTGTGGTATTTCGTTAATTTTTCTTCAACATTCCACCCTGTCCTTGAGCGCACTTTCAGTTCTAGATATCACGTTTCGTTTTTCTTTTGGAATCGGCTTTATGGAATGCAACATGGATTTAAGATTCCGAATGGAACTAATCATAATAAAGTAAAATACATGTGGGAAAAACTGCTGATAAATCATAGGGGAAAAAGGAACAATATGGCATTAGTGATCGAGTCAGAAACTTCCTTCAATTGTTTATAACGAAAATCGACAGAGCCGACCTCAATGTTCCCTGGTCTCATCCCGGTGGAAAATCTATGAATGCCAATTGGTTTGTATGGAGCTACATCTCCGTAGCAAGCAAGGAGCTTATAATACAGCAAGTCATCTCCAGTTACTAAAGGGCCATGAAGCGGACACGCATTCGGGACTGGCCCACAATTTGAGTGACGTGTGAATGGATTGGATTTCCAGGCGGCTTCGTTTTCCACCCTTTCCTCTGTAATATTGCATACATTTAAAAGATTTACAAATCAGTCGGAAATATACTTTTTCTCTCTTTGAGAGCTATGAATACTTGAAGGTTGTCCTGGAGCTGACGTGAAGACATCAAATGGACGGCTTTGAGGCGATTGGAAATAAAATTCGCGAAAATACTGTTTCAAGTATAGCATGCAGTTTCTCTTGGCACAATATGAATCTGCAGCACCATTCTGGATTTAGAAGTCTCCCGGCAATCTGCAGTGAATGGTCAGTCTGATTCATGGGCAACAGAAAGCCAAACAAATACATGTAAATCGATGTATATTCACAGGAGTCGGCATGTTTTAGGCTTAATGAAAATTGCCTGTAGCAATTGTATTTCTGACGAGACAATGGGGGCAATGCAGACGGACAAACGCATACACGCACACAAAATAAGAGAGCTTTACAATAATAAGGAAAGTATGTTGCGGACAGGAAGATTTGTTACTCGAGATCCTATTGACCAGAATGGCGTATCGGATCACCTTGCAATAAGCTGGGGCCATTGACAGGTGGAGCAGCTGCTACATCGATGCCATTTCAGGACATAATTATGCGATGTTATACTGAATATTATACTGATCAGCTTACTATAACATGAATGGCAATCACCATTGGGGATGGATGTCCTTACAGATTTGGCGACGGCAACATGTCTCCACATACAAAGATGATATAATGGGGAGGGGGGGGGGGGAGTGTCAAGTACAGAGGAACGGAACTTTAGTACCATACATAACCAGCAAAAAAGCGTTCAAAATAGGTTTAAAACAATAATGCTGATAATCTTTTATGCACAGTGAACAAGGTCAAACAACTGTTCACCTCTGAAAGTTCTAAATTTTATGAAATGCTTGGTTCAGTGGCACCTAAATGGTTAATGCCGCTTCCGTGTTCGTTAAGCTACTCTTAAATAACCACAAGTCTTTGTAAGATCAATGCAATATCAAATGCAAGATCGTCATCCACATTACACTTCATGCGAGAGGGAAACTTGAAAATCATTGATGAATTTTGTGTGTCCGTAAACATTTTTGCCACTGAACATGAGAGATCGAGATGGAAAACATCATTTCTTGTAGAACCCAGCCATTCAAGCATTGATAAAGAGAGATTACATGGGCTTCTACTGTCTGTTTTTTGCAAAAGCAACATTAAGAAACTGGATTGTCAGGGTCTGATCGTTCTCGAAGGACCACAGAGTGCTTCTTTTCTCTGTTCCCGTCGGTATGGAATATACATGTATTAGAAAATGTACGGAACAAAGCCAACGCCCTCTCCTAGGCATTTGTAGAGGTTCGCGGAGACGCTTATTTTATTGAGCTTGCCCTGTGTGAAATTGTTGTTCTATTGGTGATTAGATCCTGTTGTTTGCCAGTGTTAATTGCACCAAATGTATACATTTTCATTTGACAGGTTTTGTGGTGTTCACGAGACTAAAGCTCAATGTGTATTTTTCTCATTACAAGAGTTAGTACGCCAGATCTTCATCAGCTGCACTGTTTGTTTCTTTTAGATGATTTCAGCCCGGTTGCTTGTGGAGCGGTAAATATACGATCTGTCAGTGGTCTTATGGGTGCTTTAAGTAGGTGAAGTTTCGCCGCAAATAAAAAAGAAAAGAAAAAAAATACCAATCAGGGTAACCAAGCTTCTAGTATCATCATCGATTCCTGATTGTCGTCCCCCCCCCCTCCCCCCCCCCCCCCCCCGTAAAACTGAAGCTGTCAAATGATTCCAGTTGTCAGAAATTGCCATTGGGACTACAGTATACATTGCTGCTTTCAATTTTTCCCCCTTGAAAGTCCCGAAAACGTCAGGTTTAAATGATGTGATTGAGCTATAAAATGACCTCCTGCCATTAACTGTATTGTTTCAGTGATGGAGTTGCGATATGCAGTCTGAAACTGGGGTCGTGTTCATACGATATAAGGCGAAAATCATGACATTATTATCATAAAATGATGTGAAAGCATATTTACATGTATAAGTAACAATATTTACTGTACAGGACAAACATTGAGCTCATTGACTGATCCAGAAATTTGACCGCCCCGTTTCATTTATTTGCGAAGAAGTAGAAGGGGTTTCCTTCTTTACTAGGATATTGTCTAAACTGATGTTTATCGTTAAGCCGCCAAACGTAAGCCGCCGTAAAGTTGACTCACGAAGGTTAACTGACTGCGTTTTTTAAACTGACGTCTTTTCTAGGCTTAGTTAATTCCCTGCACTGTTTCCGTACTTTTTCTCCATTGCCATTTCTCGACAACACATTACGCAACGCTGCTGCATTTGCAAGTTTCCCACATTGGCTCTCACCCTGCGGATACTGAATATTTGATGGCGTCTACCTAGTGGCTGTTTTCTGTAGACGTGTTTATTTGCCTTGCACTTGGTCCTGTCTGCCGCTAGACAAGGTTTTTAGGGATAGGGCCTGGGGGTGCAGCAGGGTGGGGTGCTGGACTTTTCTGTCGCTGTGCAGGGGAGGTAAGGGGGAGAGAGGAATTGAGGATTCAATAATTCCGTTCACTGTTTCGTACTTGTTACGTCTTGTATGAAGTGTTGAGAAGTGGTTCGTAGATGGAGGCGGATGAACTAGTTCCAACATTTAAAAGAAATAATACATTGAACATGATTCTCCGTGTTAAGATTGGCTTTACAGGTAGTAGGCCCCTATCTCTCGGTTAAAGATACGAATATTTGGCCATGTCATTTATACTCTTTCTTGTCATGTGGGTTATGTTCTTAATCGCGGCTTATTTTCATGTGGTCGATTAAGTTTCGACAAAAAGAAAAAAAAAACTAACCCTGGCCTGCAGGAGATATTATATCTTTATATCTTTATTTCAGTGGATGATACATTAATTTCCCGTGGAGGAAAATGCTCTTTACCAGTATTCTTGCATGGCATTTAAATTTTGCCATGATGATTTAACAAATCCTGCGCTACCTTGCACTCGTTGATCTCTGAAACACAACAGCCCGTCATTAGCAAGAGGCCAATCTATAATCTAACCAGAAGCTCGCCATTTTATTCCTTGGTTTATCTGATTTGGTTCTCCCAGATGAATTAGCTGTGATACGTTAATTACACTGAAATCGCCTTTTTTTGAAAATGTAATTTAATTTCATTTTGACATAGATTGCAAGCAGATGGAATCAATGATGGCCAGAGTTTTGCAAGGTGAACTTCTATCCTGAAGGAACTGGCGCAGTCTTCGCATGAGAGCAGGTATACAACAGTAGTGCCTGGATTTATCAGAAGACAACGTATCGTTTCATCTCCCATGTAAGTATGCCTCTGGATATCTTTGTTAATTGTTTAAATAAATTGGAGACGACGTGCTCTTATGGGTATAATGTGGCAAGAAGCAGAGCAGCCTCTCTGTAGAATGAAAGGGGTTATCAATACGTACAGCACGTTGGTATTTTACTCTGTATATGCCTCCCCTCCTAGAGCAAAAGGAGACGAAACTGTATTTTTCTCTATCCTTATCACCCCATCTTTGTTTTCCTGTCGTTCGATGTTCCCCAGGAATGAACGCGTGTTGCAGCGTTTATTTGTTCGAAGGATTTTCCTCCTTAGTTTGATAGTTAGATGAGTGTTTGAACCGGTCTGACTTTCAAGCAGCATTAATTATTTGCAGCCGAAAAACACCTCACTGATACAATCGTAGTTTAATTAATATTTCCCCGTCAATTTTGAAATGTTGGATTGTTTCCTTTCCTTCTTGAGTCTCAGGAAAAGAGTTGGTCTTTATTGAGCATCACTTTATGTATACTCCTCATTTAGGTCATGACAATATTGGATTTTGAGTAATACCGTCTTGTTCGGGATGAAACGATGATATAGATGTAGTTTTTGTTATTGTTGTTTCTTCTATGATATACGTATTGTGCATGATGCGAACTTTGCCACACTGTTTCTTTCAATTTCAAGATTTGTTTCACCTACAGTAAAGGGACTGTTTATATTGGGATGTGTTCCTAATCTGACAGGCCAAGCTTTCTCAGTTTGAAACACATCCGTCAGTTCAAACAGCATATTACTGCAGTGGAATCTCAAACAAGCAAGTTTACCAGATGAAAACTAAAATTTGTAATTCAAAACATTTTTAAATTATTCGGGCATTTGGACATATGAAGGAAACACACAGCAATTTCAGTGTGAAAGTAAAGAAGGATTTCAAACGTCGCCAAAATCTTTTCATGTGTGGCATTATGTTTGGACTTCCCTGTCATTTTTACAGATGGACTCCGCGATGTAAATATTCAGTTAAATATGTATACCCCCGGTCCCAATTTTCGAGAAATAGATAGTCCCTTCGGTCTAAATTTTATGGGACGGATGGAGCCCCAGTCCCCACCCGCTTTTCAAATTATATTAAGAACTTCCTACCCACTTTAAAGCATAGATCTACACAGGCAAATGAAAAATATCGGTACCTTGCGGGGTTTTTTTTTCATACGTTTGAGTTAAGGTTTTTAATTCTTTCCTTCGCCTAGTAAGGTATTATTTTCTCTTGCAGTAACTGACGAGAACTCTTCTGTTAAGTGAAGAAGACTGATGAAAATGCAATTTGTTTCCCTTCTCAGTTTGATGTTTGTCCAAAAGTTGCAGGTAATGAACTCTCAGTCCCAGCTGTTACTCCTCTCGTTAGTTGCAAACGCTGCTACTAACCAGGTCACAGTTAATGCTCATGTGAACGCTCGGAGTGTTAGATAACAACAATATTGCGATTTTAAGAAAATGTTTTTGATTGAGGTCACAGTGGAATGCCCAGCAGCGTTTCATCTCCTGGGGTTGTTCTTGATCAAGTTGTTATGTCTTTTCCTTGTAGATTAACACAATATACTCTGAGAATGGAACAAGATTGGCGAAAAAGGAGGGGGGGAGGTGTTACCTATGATGAGTATGATTTACGTTGGGGGGGGGGGGGGGTCCAAATTAATTTCTCTCCGGCACTCATAATTAGTGTTGATTGAAAAGAAATTTGGACATTGGTAGGATAGGTATGGTTTAATGTGAAATAAATGTTTGTATGTGTGCTGTTTTCACGATTTTGTAAGTGGCTTGAGAGGTGTTCTTTACTATGAAAAATATATTGTTTTTGGTTTATTTAACTTATATGTTTTTGTTTTTTTTTTCTTACAAATAGTTCAGCACCCATGGATAGACTGTGCATTCCTATAGTATTTTCTTAGGTGCCAAAAGAAATGCAATGAATGTTACCTCAATACATTTACGTTCTTGAATGCGAGACTATCTGCTCTTCATTTACGGGGAAAATTATTAGTATGAAGATGGCGTATATAGATCTGGAAGTTATCCGACAATCGTCGGAATTCCGATAGTCCGCCAGCGAATCAGTTTTCCGACCCGAGATTCCGACCGCCAGCAACCCCGACAGGTTTCTGACATCGAATAAACGAATTGAAAGTCAGATCAGAAGCGAGGTGCTAAAATTGCGAACGCCGGAAAGGACGAACTTGACCGTATGCAAAGGGACATGCAGGAAACACTACGAGAAAGATAGATGCACTTCCGCTTTCGGTCTTTCAGTTGCGTTTCCGCCGTTTCAACGCTGCACTAGATTGGGCATGCGGTTTGTGACTTTGCGTTGTCGGAACTAGATTATACCTTTCGCCATGCAGCTTAATGTGCCAACAGAAACTCAGACCTAAAGAAAATCGAGGATAGCGTGAAGAATACGTTCAAATGGAACTGGCTCGGGGAGAACAGTGACGGAAATTCACAAGGCTTTATATTGAAAGATCTAATGTAGATTTAACTTACATCAACTACTTACGCAGTAAAGTATTATGAAGTAGGTATCTGTTTCATTCATGTGGAATTTACATTGTCATGTTCTAGGATAGGCGTGGTCAGAAGATATCATTTCAAGATTTTAATTGGCAAGGCCCCACAGCATGTTATTGCAAAATTATCTGGATCTAGATCTAAATTCAGTGCATGTTTTCAGAATTATAGTTTAAATGTTTTCATGTTTTAAAGCGAATGCTGGCAATCTTTTCCTTTCTTTAAAGAGGCAAAGCCTGAAAATTCCTGCCCGCCGACTGCAAGGGGGAGGGGAAAAGGGGCGAAAACACCATAAGTACTGCGGTTGGCGAAAAAAGTTCAGACAATTTTGTCAGGGGGCACTTACAGGCCTACATATAGATAGACTAAGAGTACCGAAAGGGTCAGTAATATATCTTTGCATTTAACCGGTGTATATTTTGTGTGTGAGAAATACTGTATTGGAAGATCGGCTCTTAAATACGGCACCACTCGAGCAGACCATCTACTGTCTGACGGGAGAACGAAATGAACTCCGTGTATGCAATGATAAAATGCGTGATAATGGCTTGTTCCACTCACAACGACCAGTTGATATCGTTCCTTGATCGTGCCATTATAAGATCAAAGGCCAGCTGTTTAGTCTGGGCATCCAACACAGATCACCAGAGGCTGGTCCTGTTTGCTAAACATGCAGACATATGGCAATGTATCATTAAGATCCACTACTCTGTCGTATTAGGCAGAAAGAGGTAATGTAATATTCCTTGTTATAGAGCAACACAGGAATTATCTTATATGTGTGGTTCCCGAGGCCAGGCCATCATTCTTATTGTAATGTTTGCGAAATTAGCAATAAAGAGATGTGAGCTTGTGATTGCGTTTGCCAAAATTTGAGGGTTCCCGGGGGACTGCTGCCAAAGAAGTATGTGTGGCAAGAACGCAGTGAAATTCGAGGCAGTATTTTCTGCTAGAGAGACTCCAGGAGAATTTCCCTATAGCTCAAGTGTTGTAAAACCGGGATAACAACATCTGGATGACATAATATTCAGTTCAGACGAACGGAGTGGGAAAAAATGGTCCGTGGCATTTTTTTTTTTTTAACTTACAGTGTAGACTCTTGCCAGCTGTCTATTAAATGGTAAAGTTTTTCCTTTTCTTCATTTTGTAAAGCAAGTCATGCCACCTTAACAGTTGGGGAGAAAAACTGTTGTTACGTGCTCAGTGATAGATATGGAAATACAAGTAGCTGTTTTTGTTGTTGTTGTTGTCTTTTCTAGGCCTAGTCTTTATGTTTTTGTAACAACAGGTAAGCTGTATCATTCAATGTCAGTGCGGTCATGGCATTTAGTTTCAGTTCTTTTGGAACTGGTTCTGTTTTGAATATACTTTGGCAGATCGGCTCAGGAAAAATTCCACCGGAGAAGTACTGTAGTGGCCAATTTTCTGGCGCTGATTGCAAAGGAGGGGTTTCCTTTACCTTTCTTTCATGTAATTTAAGTATTTTAAAATTCCCAATCATTGAATTGACTGACGTGCTTGTTGTTGATTTGTTGACACGCAGCAACTTCAGGAACTGGAGGCAGAAATAGGCGGAGTAGCCATGTTCGCCTTGATGACATTGATTTAAAGCTTTATTCCTAGGCAGTTGCAAGTTCATCAGGATAGAATTGATCTTGTCGCAGTATTTTGGCTCTGATGTTTTCTTACTTGTCGAGAGAAAGGAGACAGTTAGTCAGGAGCTGAGATCGATGAAGAAACGACTCATGCGCAGAAAGGCTGGCGAAGGAAAAGTAGAAAAGAAACTCGTTATGAACATTAAGACAGGAAAATGGCATGTATCCATTTATCCCCCGCCGCCTTTTCCCCCGTTTCCCTTGAAAATGTTTTTCTTGTAAGTAGGGGCGGACTTAAAAGTGAAGTTAGAAGATGCAAGTCTTTGAGGTAAATAATACTTACTGTGTCAGCAACTTTAGATGAGTACGGGCTGCCGTGGGATATTGTAGCAACCATCTTAAATTTTACTTCTGACAAATGCATAATTTTAATATTCAGAGGCCTGGGCAGTAGTTTTTCCCTGCGCTTGTCGTGAAACGATGCAAGCATTTTATTCTTACCCATATCCAAAAGATGAACATATTAAGAAGTAGACTAAAACACAATGGAAAAACTGTTAAGAAACCTGGTCGACACCTTACAGGCAAATTCTCAAATCGACACAGTTAATTAAATTTCACAGAATACAAGATTTAAAAGTCAAATTGGCTGCGGGAGGAGGCATAATGGTTTTCAAGACCAGAGGGAGGCGACGCCAGTCTATATAATACATTTATCGGTCGTAAAGTTCTGAACTCTGAGCCCCCCCCCCCCACCCACCGCCCCCCCCCCCCCCGGCCGCTTTCACTCTGTATATTATTATTTTTCACATTTCACTGGCTTCCATCTGAACTTTGGTTTCTACCTGAGCTCTCGCTGTTGAGGCTGTTAGTGTATTTGGCACGTCTATTGCCCTTCTCGAGTTTCCACCGCTTCCTTTTGTGACGTCAGCAGCGTTGTTCCTACTTCACCTTTCCTCTCTTCATGCACTTCAGTGTGCCAGGTTTAGGAGTATTTAGTGAGCAAGGAAGTCATAATTTTGTGAACTCCTTATTGGTGCTAGCGTAGTAAGAACCATCGCCTTTTTATATTTGGGTATTTATAGTAACATGGGGTTACAGAAAACATTGTTATTTGAGGCACTGTATAGAATAAAGTGTTGTTGAAATAGTCATATTAGTCTAGGAACAGGAAATAATGGAAGAAGGGGACGGATGTCAAGGTAACTGGAAGAATATGTTATGAACGTATGAAACTTGAAAAAAACACAACACAAACTCGCACTGGATGACTTAACATGTTAATGCGAATCTCGAGACGAAGACAAACCTATACACAGGTTGGCGTGCCAAAGAAAAAACCATGTGTCTAAAATATGGAAGTAAAGAATGTTTGATATTGTGTACAAGGACCTTTTTTTAAAATATTTATATGATGTACATAATGATCCGGTAATAAAATCCTATCCTTTTTATACTTGCAATCGTAGTCTGAGCACCAGTCTGGAAAAGTGTGGTAGCATATTAATAACGTAAATGGCCTCGAGAGATGGGGTGGAGACGGAGAGGGCTGGCAACGAGTATCCTTCAGTTTGAACCAGAGATTACCAAGCTCTTCGCCACAGCCACAGTGTAGACATAACACTGTGTACGCCTAGCTCTTTCATTGTATGATTTTTGACCACTGTGTTTACCACCGCTAAGGCAATGACCTAGAACAGCCGCAAGCTCATTGGATACCGTTCAAGTAAGGTCAATCCGTGGTTTGATACGGTCAAATAAGACACCAGAAAACTTGGACTTTTAATCAGAAATTTACGGAAGACGCAAACCCAGGATTAAGGTCACTTCCTTAGTACGAAAACGGAGCAATTTTCCTCATTACTGAGTTTCCCTGGTGCTAAATTCTCACCCTCTGGGACGTTTCAGTGTTTAGGCGTAATTTATCTGAGAAATACTTTTCGTTTGTTTGTTTGCTAAAGTGGTAGTTTTGCACAGAAGTTTCGGTTGTCAGTTAAGAGGTGTGATTGATAATAAAAATTGTCTTGGTTTCATATTTGTATCAGGGATATAGCACTTAGTAAGTAAGTGCGTCTCTCTCTCTCTCTCTCTCTCTCTCTCTCTCTCTCTCTCTCTCTCCTCTCTCTTTCCCTCTCTCTTTCCCTCTCTCTTTTCTATCTGGCTCTCTCTCACTCGTTGATCCCATATGTATTATTTGGAAAACAGCAGGAAGCGGATTAACTGTCATACGTTGCCTGTGGAACTCGCACTGTTCAATCACACAACCAGTTCTCCGCCACAAGTCAGTGGTACCATGTGCTGCGCGATGATGCTCTTGGATATAATGTATAGCCCTTGACTACAGCACGTGCGACTGATAGAGCAAATTTGCGCCTCAGCTTTCTGTAATACAAGAACATCGACGTGTTTTCAAACCGCCAGTTGCTCATGGTTTCGAAGACATTTGTACACCTGTCTCAACTTGCACTCGGTTCTTCGCTTTCTTCATGCCCATAGACAGCCATCTCTTCCAGCTTATTTTCTTTTTTCGGTCGTCAATGGCCTATCCTAATCTGCTTCTCTATTTCGTGATGCTCTCCATTGCATGTGTCTCTTCAAAATAAGAATGACTCGCCCTCAGTCATCTTACCATCTTCCACGTGTCGTTCCCACACTCCCTTTTCAATGATATTCTGCCTGTACTTTTTAGACACAATCTTTTTCAGTATCTTGTCAAAATTTGTCGCTGCGTGTATTTTGTGTTTAGTAGATTTAGTCCAACAAATTGTGGAATCAATGCAAATTGTAGTATCAGAGGTTGTCCTGTACAGGATTGCTATGATGATCGGAAAGCGCAATTTATTGCCGATGAACGCTTATGTTCACTGTGGTAATTATGGTTAGGTTGTGGCGATATGCGTGGCTTGCTCAGCGCCATCCCGTGAAATGAGATGACTGCTGAGAGGTAGTCCTCACAAGCCGTCTCCTATTGGGATAACGACATTATGGCTCTGCACCACAGACGATGTACTACCGATCAATAGCAGGACACAGGCGTACACTTCGGAAATTCAGTACTGGGAGGAGCGTCATGCTGAGTGCGATGGCATATTATGTATCATGCGTACAATAATATGCATTCATTTTGTAGTGAAGAGATAATGTTTACATCATATTTGGTCTTTAAGTTGTGTATTATTCGCGAATAATACGGATATGGGAGGTGGCTGCTGGGACAGTCTTTTGAGGACCGCTTTCTCTGGCATTTAAAGATTAACACTTGTCTGTCTTTCTGTGTGTCTACTTATTATGTCAGTCCATGCTTCTACCTGTCTGTCGGTCTGACCTCACGTTTGCTTAACTTTCTGTTTCTGTGTCTGCTGCTCAGTTGAATTAATAGTCATAATTATTTAAAAATGCAAGGAATTTGCTAGAAGAAAGTGTGCAACTTCATGAAATTCATTCACGTTGTAAAAATCACAAAGTCATGTGTAGACTCCAGTTTATCAACAATTTGTCTGAAATAGATATGTTCTTAGAAGGAATTACATGAATTGAGGTCAAACACTATCAGTAGTCGGGATAAACAGTCAGCCCGGACTTACACAGTCAGGATCAAGGATTGCACAAAGCTGTTGGTTTTATCATCCAGGCTGTCTGCATATCTATGAATAAATCATCATGGTCTAGAGTGCCGGTCAATACTTGCTAGTTCATAGCATGTCTGAGTGGTCACTAATGGAATGGATACCGCGAGCGGAACGGCAAGAACAGCGGTGATACCATCTTACCCTGAGTACGTGACTATGGGCTGGAAGAAATCATGCCCCATGCTGTATGAATCATGGCTGTCTAAGGAAGGAGGGGGGCGGGAGGGGTGATAGTGATACACCAGTAAATTCAAGCTACAACATTGTTACAAGTAGATGTATACAGTTATTCTTATCTTATATACACAGTCGTACAAGTCATCTAGTCTCGTGTAAATAATTGTGTGGAAGTTTGTCAGCATCCAATAATTATACGTATAAGGATATCAGACATAATTAAGGAACAGAATTACAATATCATATTGTAGTATTTTTCTTAAAAATAATAAAGAATACAATGCAGTAAGGAATTTTATTTTACACGACGAGACCTCTTGTTCTTTATGATAATTTATACATTAATGTGTTCATTATCACATTCTGCAGGCTAAAACGGGAAGTATGCTCTAGATATCGGTCATAATAATATTATAAGGACGTGAATACTTTTGATTCTGTACTGAAAGGCAGCCCGATGCCGCATATTATTTTCTGTGCGCCAGAAATGGAAGAGAAAAGTCGTTATTTATGCGCTTATGCGTTGGCATCAGCGATGTATGTGTACCAGATCAGTAAACATGTGTAGCTATATGGAGATATCTACCTTTCACTGCCAACTTATTCTCAACAACACAACAACAAAAAAAACCCAACCCGAAGACTCGGCCTTGGCCATAACCATATGGTATTTATTCCCCTTTGTTTCGCCTGACTTCCTGCAGGAGGAAGATAAAGCAGCTTGAGATAAAGGAGAAGACAGATTTTAAAAAGTAACAAGAGGAATATAATGTCTTCTTAGGGGCTAGAATTAAGTAGTTTGGAGCAGAAAACGTGAAAAATAATATGTTGGAGATTTTTGTGCGTCTGATTTGTGTGGATATAATGACCGCCATAAAGCTGAGAAGGACCGACACACATGAGGGTAATTAGCGTCGGGGTGCAGAAAGTCCACAACAAGAACTATGTAATAGTGCATGGGGCTCCTTCTCTCACAGGGTAAACATAAGTGCCATTTTCTACAATTTTTGCTTGCACCCATCCTGACCTTACACTTTCGCCGTTAACCCATTTCTCAACGTCATGGCTCATCGACACATGTTGTGGTGTGGAAAGCTTAATCTTGTTTGCTGGAAATGTACAAGGGCTGATAGGATAACGTATAGTTCGTTTGTTCGTGCGGGTGAAAAAAAGAAAAAGGAAGACTGGGTGAAAAGTGAAAGAGATAACGGAAAGGAGAGAGTGAGGGTTGAGGCGATGGATGCTTACACTACAGCCTGTACTTTAACTTTAACAGTTTCTTTTAGTTTGGGAAAGTTGTGCTACGAAAACTGTATGAAACACTGTATTTTTTACGTAAAAAGTGTTCGGTGGGGAAATTAAAATTGTGGATTGTATGGTAACCTCATAATTAATTAATTCAGTGTCTTGATACTGCAGACACATGATTTTGTCCATCTATGAGAATTTAGTAGGCGCACGAATTATGAGAGAATAGAAATCATATGTGTGAATGCAAAAGGCGAACGTCTAGTGAGAGAATGTGAAGAGGAGGAATATCATATGGGTTCTTTTGTTTCATTCTGTGTATCTCACTGAGTACCTTCTAAACTATATTAACCTCATCATTTATATGAATTAAGGCAACGATTGACCTTTTCCGAAAGGTGTTGTCTGGATATACATGTATTATGTTAGTGATGTAGATATGTCCGTAAATGTCGCAGTGGCATTGGACTGTGATAATTCGCCAATCAGGACAGATCTGGGATGTAAATTGTCTCAAGAATATAGCAGTCTGAATCATCACAGCATTAAATCCAAGCTGGTTCCTGCAACCATTAGTAGCTTAAAACGTGTGTTGGATACAGTGGCATTGTCTTGTTATATGTTTTACTCTATAAATGAAACAAAACATGTAAGTATGAAGATAGGAGAAACATGTTCATTCAGCGAAGAGAGAACTTCAGAGGATGGTATTTATGATAACACCCCATGTTATTGCATGTGTCAGAAACGGTTTTGTGGAGATTTTAAAACACAAAGAAAAGTACTGTGCAAGAAATAGGAGCAGAGCCGAACCAGAAGCAGAGATGCAGGTGGTTGATACCAAGCGTCAGACATCCTGCAGTTTAAACGTTGAAATAAAAATTCGCGAAAAGCAGCAATAGCTGGGAACTCCTTACCCCGAGCAAAATCCATTATTAAGGCTTCAAATAGATTAGATGTAGCAGTAAAATACTGCTGAAATCTCGTTGGGATTTCAACTTGAAAATATAATTCAAAACAATACGCAGGCGGTTAATTGCAGGTATTTGCACGGAGAACATGGCAAATAGCGCTGTTATATACGACTATTATCAGGCATTTCAGAGAAGTGTTTTTATTTTTGCAGTTTGATTTTTTTTTTTAAATTAAGATGTTGGCTTTAATCTTTGATAGAGGTAGATAAACAGATTGTTTGCACCCATAAAGAAAAAAGATAAAATGTGCCGTGCCCCCCCCCCCCCCCCGCCCCCCACCAAAAGAAAAACCCAAACAAACACTGAAGTGTATGTTGCGAAACTCGCGTCAGAAGCGATAAAGAAACACTACAATAAACCAAAATCGAATTAGAAAGGAAAGGCAAAAAGAAAGAAAAGAGGGGTCTAGATTATGTTTTCATTGCCAATTTTGTATTATTTTTCCCACAAAAAAAAATGAGCATTGTCGTTAAAAGAGCAACGAGATTGGTTTCTGAAAAAAGAGGACACACAGGCTGATGCTTGAGCCACTCTTATATCCATTTTGTGTACCGTCTTTTTTATCTTTCTCATTCCAGGTATCGAACTTGATCTATTGGAAAATCTGACTGTGGGTTTGCCGTTACTTTGTTCTGAAGTATTGTTGAAATTTACCGGTTTGAGCTTCAGTAGGTTACGGTTTCCGTATTAAGCTCGAGCAGACATTCTAAATGATTAAGTCTGTCTCTGACGCTGGCTTTTGGGTTCTGTTGCATAAATAAGATAATGCAGGTTCCCAGGGGTTTTGTTATTGTTCTTTTTTCCATCACAGCTTATTTTTTTTTTGAAAATCAACTTCTCACATTAGACGAAGACGAGGAAGTAAAGAAAGAAAAAGGAGAGAGAGAAAAGGTAAACTGAAAAGAGTTTTGATGGTGCCAGTGGATAATTTTAGCCAAATCGTCGGCATTAGCAGTGAGCACAAATGTGGATAAAACGGTGCGGGTCGAAATAGTGGTGAGGATATCAACATTCATGTAGATAACAAAGGGAATGTTGGAAAGATCGTAGTGAGAGATACTCGAGCCACAGGAGAATGGTTGGATGGATGGAAAAAGAAAGGAAATGTATGTGAGAATGGAAAGGTTGCAGAAAAGTAACTCAAATTGCTTTTGTAATCTGTTTCCCATTCACTGCATGCGAGCCGCTTTACTGGAAACTATGTCCGGACTCTTCATTCACAGCCCATCTTCACCTGCTCGTATCTGTAAAATCCATTCAAATCCTCCAAGGACTGCATGAGAACTAAATACGCTATCTTCGCCTTCATATCTCCTGCGTCAGCGGCATGAAAGTCCGTCTAGTAGTTTACACGTGCGAGACAAAGTATTTATTCATGGGAGATAAGTACCTCCTAGATTCCAGTTGGTGCGAAATACAAGTTTTGAAATACGTTAAACGCAGTAAGCTCACAGATAACAAAAACCATGAGAAATCTACAGACTTCATTCAACAGCGTCGATTACCAGCTTTTAGAATTTGTGAACAAGGTAACCGTGAGATTTAATATTCAGCCAGTTGCGCTATCGCGCTTGGTTCTTTTTGTCTCTGTCAGCTTGTTTTAATAATGTGCCTTCAGTTAACACGATTCTTCACGGTTTTAGGAAGGGTTAACTATAACTTGACTATTTTGAAGCAATACTTTGCCGTTTCGTATTTTCTATCCAATTTTATTAGTCCCAAAATGTTCTACCGAGTTTTCTCATAGAGCGTTTGGAGTCGCTGACGGCTATATCCAATAG
Organism: Onchidella celtica; assembly: GCA_963931925.1. Classification (NCBI taxonomy): domain Eukaryota; kingdom Metazoa; phylum Mollusca; class Gastropoda; order Systellommatophora; family Onchidiidae; genus Onchidella; species Onchidella celtica. The sequence continues at coordinate 25,424,434 of OZ007573.1, read as the reverse complement.
CATATAAATGCTAGGGTTAATGTCGTAGTAAAGAACTAACGAAGTTGTGTTGGCCGTGTAACTTGCTGAATGCGGTTGAGGCTTATGGATAAAATTCTGTATACATTGTGCACATGTGTGTGTGTGATTTGACTGTAAATATTACGATGAGGCGGCTTTTGTCTGTCACACAAATATCATACGTGGTATGAACATATGTCTGTGTAAATATATCGTTTACATACAAATTCGCTAACGCGTCTGTGATCTATTTGGAGGCGATAATTAACATAATTTGATCGGAAGTGTGAAGTTCGTTTGGTGGAGACGTAGAGCCAAAGCGTGGGAATGAACTGATGAGTCATAACTTGTAGGCGGTGAACTGGCGTTAGGTAAGGCAGCACGGGGATGAGACAAAGAGAGGTAGAAAAGAAATGAAGGACGAGAAAATTAATCCGTCCGGAAAAAGAATAAGAATTAGGCAATGCTGAAAATGCTCAGAAAGCAAGTGTTTGGCACATGATGCGGCTGAAAAAGAGGGAATGAGCATGTTAAAATATAAAGGATCATTTCTGTGCTCACTCGTCTCCTTCAGTGAGATCTGCGATGACCCAAATTACCGGTGACCAACATCCATTAATCGCACAATGTCAGCAGAGAAATTTACGAAGGATTTTCACCTTTCCTGGTCAATACAGGGTGTCTCAACAAATGAATACACACTTCGAAATTTTAATATAAAATGTCAATTAAGATACATCCTAGACTTATAATTCAAATTCAAGAGGACAGATAATTATGTAATTATTCGACACTGATGGTCGCTTTGGGTCAGACACTGACGACAATGCAGTTCAATCGAGTTGCAGAAAACATTAAGCAGTTCATTTGTGTAAACATATGTATTTTATACACCTGAATAGATATTTAGAGAAAGACCAGGTATATGACTGGACCTTTGTCAGTCCAAAAAGACAACTTAAGTCTCTTAATTTCACATGTCCTTCCTCAAGTGATGACCACTTATAGCCTAGTCAAATAAAAGGGGAGAGAACTCCTTGATATTGGCTACACGGAGCCATCATCTTTGATATAGTGTGTTGGGGCCGGATGGCGTGTGCCAATTAGGAAATATCTCTGTGAGCGAGAACATTCAATAAGACAGATCCACATGGTTTTCGCAATGACGGGATTGTATGTGGCGTCTGACGATGTCTGAAGTGAGAAAATAGGAATTGTTTTTGTTCTTTAACGCGTTGTTATTGTACACACTCTGATCAGAACATGCATAGTAATTGCTACAAATTTTTACCCGTAAATAATAGCATCTCGCCAAATGTATTTTATAGGCCTATCTAAAAGTCATGGAGGAAAATATGACACAGTTTCACTTTGTTATACACGTTAACAGTACCTTTGTGCAATTCAGTCTGCGTCAGCATGTGTCAGCTGATGCCGATATCAGCTTGAATTAGCGAAATGAGCAAAGATGATTTGTTAGGGGAGCCTAGCGTTTTGCAATCTGTTACCATGTTACCAATTTCTAGTCTACCCAAGCTGTGACTTCGACACGGTACACTGCGTGTTCATCTGTTTGTCATCTCTAATAAACTGTAATTGTCGATGGTTTTAGGAATGAAAAAAGAAATTGAAAATCGATGTAAATCCCAGAGAAGTTGAACCAAGACTGCAGTGTAATCACATAGTTAATAATAGTCCTTCAACGTTGTGAATGCAAGTTCCGTGCTGATATAGGTGTTGTCAAGGTGTGCACCAAAAGCCGAACCTCAGTTACCACAGCCAAGTGCAGAGAGGAATAGTAGTCCAGCGTGGAGCAGGTGGATTATAGAGCAAAGGATGTCTTCAGATTGGAGATGCCATTCGCGTTCCCCTTACCGGCACACTGTTTGGACTTCATGCAGCAACCGCAGGCCAGAACAGATGTGCCAGCTATTTGTTATATAAATTTGTGAACTTGGAATCCCCACATTATAAAAACGCCGTCCATGTTTTGTCTACAGACTGTTAATGGTAGAGGTGAAAATTTGATTTTCTGAGCATTTTGATACGACTTTGTTGGAATTTCGTACGAAACGTTGAAAAAGACCAGAACAGATATTTCGGTTGTTTTGAAGTTTCAAACGCCAATAATTTTGGAGCCTCAGAAGAATGACGTCGACACTTATCCGAATCCACGTCCAGAGGCCAGCTGCAAGACTGACAGGCTTCTTAATACACTAAGAAAATGGGGTCTAATTGTGTCTGTCATGAAATCAAGTCGTAGTATGTTATGTTTAAATTTCCAAGCGTAGGAAACGCAAGGTTCGCCACTAACTTGTCTAGGAATAACATAACTGGTGGAACAAGAACTCGACATTCGCAGAATTCCTTGAGATTGTCCACGGAACCAAGAAAGTGAGAACAAAAGGGCGACTTCGGAGGGGAGAGGGGCATGTCATCGCTGTTCAGAAGAAACAACAGAAAAAAACGGGGAGAGTTGCAAGAAATTGGGAAGAGAGAAAGAAAGCAGAGAACAGGATGAAGTGAAAAACAAATGAGAAAACAGAGTGGAAAGAAAACCAGAATGCAAAGGTGTCGACTTTTCTAGACATCGCCACATTCGGGTAAAGGTTTTGGCGTAGACATCGTCTTAAGTTGTATCTCATCCTGCGCAGTGGAGAATGGCCTGGACGTTGGTTGTTTTAGACATGTTCAGCATTTGTCATTCAGTGGCAGTCCTGTCTACATTGTACAGCATAAGGAACCATTTTGTTGAAGTATATAATTTATTCAACAGTTACTGCGGTAGGCCTATAGTTAGGTCTAACAGAATGAACGCCCCCTTCCTTCTCCTCCACCCCCCCCCCCTCCCGCCCAAGGTTGTTTATAACGAAGGATTCATTCAAAGACTGCTTTGAAGAAATGCGTGACAGATAGTACTGGCAATGAATTTTGTTCTATGTGAGAAAATATCCAGTGGACTCAACCTTTGATCCACGAAACGCCTGCCACTGCTGACTGATGCTTTCTTACCTCCACTGCATTCTGGGCAAGTTTTCCTGTGCCACGGGAGATAATTACCGAGCACAGTGAGAGAGCCAAATGGTTGTTCCAGTGTCTGTTGTTTGAAAATATGCCGATGAGTGATTCTTTGGTTTCTCACTTCTCTCCTGAACCAGATTTATGGGAGAGCTTCCAACGGGACAGGAACGAAATCTACATGTGTGGATGGAGACCCCTTTTTTCCCAACTGGTATGAATATTTTTAGAGGAAGCTGTTTCACACAGCGATTATTCGAGTTTATTCTGCTCTATGGTTTGCCCGTCATGTCATGTGGCAATGATAATAATAGTATCATGCAAAGCACCAGTGCTGTTGGTGGACAATGGACAAAGTGGTTATGCGTCTATGTGTCGACGGTCATTATTATTACTGATCTTTATTATTATATCTTTTTAACCACCGATTTCTTTGTCTCTTCATTTGCCCCACTTCTACTGAAGTTAGTGGTAAGTTGTTAATGGTAAAGGCCCACACGGTGATGTGAGCATAGGCGTTCATCACATAGGCAAGTGACGCAAATTGCATTTCAAGCAAACATTCCAGCTGTTCGGGGCTTTATCTTTAATATTGATATTCCAGGTGAAACACCTGGTCTGGTAAAAGACCAAACCTTCATTGTATCTTAAGAGTTTAGTGACTAAGGAAAGAAAGAGAGAGAGCGAGAGAGAATACATCTTGGGGCAAATCTTGGTGGTTGCATACTTAGCCAAAGTATCATAATTTACTCATGAAATGTTAAGAGTAATTTAATGAAAGGAGATTTTGGAGGCGGGTGAAATAAAAATATTTTTTTACAAGTACAGGAGAAGGCCTGCACGGGTGCAATCCATATCTTCTGACAGGGATTACATTTGCGATCACGAGGGTTTGTCAATAATAATTGTAGAATAACCCCCTCGGTTATATTTTCTCATTATTTGTTTCGCAGCGTGTGTTTTTCATTTGTGTGGAAGAACTTCGTGTAACTTTATGAAACAGATATGGCCGATCAGCAGATGGGTGGATAATGCAATTTTACGAATGCAAGAAGAGATTATAATTATGGTATCTGGAAGTATTTTCCTTGTCACAAAATCGCTGCTAAGTGAGTTATTTGGTGGACAAAGGACGTGCTGAAATAGGCGATATCGCGATGTTTTTTGTTGTTGTTGTTGTTGTTTTTGCTTAATAGTTGTAAAGAAAAAAAAAGGAGGGGGGGATAGGGGGTCAGCTTAATATTTACGTTCACCACCAAATATTCTGACATTTTGACATGTTCTTTATCAGAGTGTAAAAGAGTAAAAGAGCACGAACATTTGTCTACTTCATTAATTACATAATAATATTTCAGAAAGCCACGTCATCTTACACTCATGCATACACAACGAGACTGTGCTAGATGAATTTAAGAAATATAGTAGAAACACCAAGATAAGGAAAGGAAATTTGAAGCATTTTGTGTGCGTAGCTCTGCTGTGGGCCGTCTGCCTTCTAGATAAACATACGGTTATTGAGTATGTCGCTCAGATTGTATTTGTATAATGTAGCCAGGAGTTTCATGTATTTATGATCCCCGTTCTATGTTTTATCATGTTGATCATTCGTCAAAATCGTCTGTCTACTCAGTATACATGTATTAGCAAGAGAAAAATATACGAAGGTGTAATTCGAGTTGGCAGTTGTTAATGGCAGTGCAAAGATGATTTGTATTAAATAAGCCTCTTTTCTTCTAGGGAAGGTGGTTGAAGTTGTTGCATTTTTTCAATTTCCACTGACTGTATTGCAGGTAGGTAGAAGGCGTGAGGTAGAAGTGCTCCTGTCCCCAATTGTTGCACTTATTGAGACAAGCGAAAGTATATTATTTTATCAAGGCACCTTTAAGACCCCAAAGGATTAAATTACAGGGATAGGTTTCTCTGACAACAACTTAACAGAGAGTAAGCTCTGAAAAGGACGTGTTCAGTGAGAACCCAAGACTGGCACTGGCCCAGCTACAGACAGGTTGTAGATTTCCTAGCTGTGCGGGACTCCGAGTCCCAGAGGATCGCTGTTGCGAAAAGGAGGAAATTCAGTCCTGCTTTGAGTTGTTACCGCCGCGTTTTTTGCATTGTGGGTGATCTTTTTATTAGCTCAGCACCAACAAAAGGTCGAAATGTGTCTTATGTTTCTTTAACATCTAGAGATCGCGTGTGGAAATATGCGAGACCTTTGCACACCTGTGTGGTATTTTAGCTTTTCTGCTACTAAAAGAATCGCATACATTGGTTGAGGTCGCTGCGGCTTCTAGTTTTGTAAAGTTCACCACACAAACAAAGACATCCTGAAGCAAAAAACATCTACTTCTCCCAAGCAGAAGAAATCATTCTTATGTCGTTTAGCGACATAACGGGATCTGTTGTTAAACTGCTTAAGGAAATGTGACAATTGCCTTAGGCTATATTATTACTTGAAACGTGTCACTTTGAGACCCAGAAATAGACTACTAGGATTGGATAGTTTCAATTCACACCGATGGGAGTAGTGATTGTTTATATGAGGCACAATAATTTGGACACATGGTCGAAAAGCACCTGGTACAGAACCCAAGTCATAGAGAAGTGATGAACTAGTATTACGAAGCAAAATATTCCTGTTCAAGATGCATGAAAGTGATCACACATTTTTGCAACAAATTGTGCCGGAGCTTTTGCATTAAGATATGCACCTGGGTTATTTGAGTGAACAGAAGTGCTTGTGAAACAGCATTGCAGCATTTAGGATGGTTCAGTCTCAATTCTTACCACACCAAGATTTTATATCTGGTCTGTGATGTTTCTTTTTACATCTCTGACAAAGAAAACCAACATCTGAGTAAGCTACTGATAATTACTCGTAGTGTCGACCTCGAAGTCCATCCAACTATTAAGCTGGCTATCCATATGCCCGAAAAATCATGCGAATTTCGCATGCGAATTTCGCATGCGAAATTCGCATGCGAAATATTTTTTTCGCACCATTCTTTTTGTCAATGTGTGAATCCATATACCCGAATTTCGCATGGCCGATTGCGAAACTCGCATGCGAATATTTTGTTTCGCAACAGGGAGCGAAAAACTTTTCTTCGCATGCGAATTGTTTTGCGAAGTGGGCGGGGTAAGGCCACCAAAGATGAAAATGGATCGTTCTGTGAAGACATTTGTTTCAGAATGAGAAAAATGTCTCCTCGGGTACAAAGTTTTCTAAAGTATCAAATCAGCACCCTCCTCTTCAATGCTGAAAATCATGACTTTCCTCAAATGCCAATCCCCCCCATCCCCCTCCCAACACAAAATTCTGCTTCTCAGCAATCGGTTGCCGATGGTATGACATATAAACAGACGCAGCCACCTGACCAGGACTTCGCCCCAGACACTATGGCAACAATGGTCCCAAGTAGGCCTACCTCTGACATTATTGCCGATGCAATTCAAATTTCACAGATTTATGACTGATGGTTACTTTCTGCAGCAATTAATATTTTTTTTAATAAAACTAGACTTGTGGAACATGCTAAAGGCATGGGCATGTTGCTAAATTTTTGTTCTCTAATCTGTTTATAAGATAGTTCAGATCTTTCAATGTTTTGTTATATTATTATGTTTTGGATCATATGGTTTACGTTTGATTAAAATGTCAGAATATACTCAAACAAGTGTTGGCGTTTACAATAATTTACTCACATGAGCAGAGAGAGAGAGAGAGAGAGAGAGAGAGAGAGAGAGAGAGAGAGAGAGAGAGAGAGAGAGAGAGAGAGAGAGAAAGAGATAGAGAGAAAGAGAGATAGAATAGTCTACATTGATTGATTGATTGTGGATTAAGCCCAGTACATCCCAATGGGATGATCTCAGGGCTTTTGCAAGAGGAAATAGCAAGATGACAGACAGATGTAAAAGAATGACAGGAAAGAAGTAGGACCTACCTGCTGCACCCGCCAACCGCCCACAAATAGTCTACATACCTGATGCATATCGCCAAACGTTCTCTTGGGCATATCGCTTCTCGACTGACGCCATGTTTGACGATGTCCCTTTCTACCAAGTACAGTGTTCGAGCAAATTGCTCCCTTGATAGTCGCATATATTTCCTGAAGAGATCTCCATCAAAACCAAGCTCTTTGATAAGGTTGACGTAAGCACCATGCTGCTGTCTTAACTGTAAAATACTGCTCACCCAAAATCGATGCTTCCTCTTTGCCTTACTTTTCTGTTTTCGTAATAAGAATAGCAGTGCTAACAGCAATATTCTCTCGTTTTCAACGTAGAGTGCTTGCTTTGACTGTACCGGTGCCATGGTTCAATCAGAAATGGTCGATGCGAATTTCGGGTATATGGAAGAGGGCTCATTTTTCCGCAGCATGCGAAATTCGCATGCGAATTTCGCATGCGACATTCGCATGATTTTTCGGGCATATGGATAGCCAGCTTTAGGCAGGCAGGTCCTTATTTGATTAGGAAAAGGACTGGTAAGCCACAGCTCGTGAGCGATGACAGGAGTGCAGGAGTATTGGATATTCACTCTAGCATGATACATCATGATTCTTGACAGCTGTCACTTGTGGCTGTACGCCTTTAATCAGTTTTATAAGCTACACTGGGGTCGCTGGCGCCAATTCCCTCCCTTCCACCCAGATCAGTGTTAGCATAGAATGGTAAATAAATTATGCATTCTAATTCTGTGGTCTGTCATAAAGCAGTTAAAATATAACGCACGAATACAGATTATTTTGTTTGTGTGTGTGTGAAAAAAAAAAGGGGGGAGTGGGAGGGGCGACCATCACTCGAATTAGAAGGACACGGCAGTTCATTAACTTCATTAAGTCTGTGATGTTCCTTTGGAAACTCTTGAACGAACAACTCAGTACTTAGGTTCCAGGGGAATTATGTAAACTAAGTATAGTTGTGAATAACATCACAGTTTGGTCACTTGCGTATCTCAAGCAAGCCGTTGTGTAAATTTCAGCAACTAGACTCTAGATCTTAATAGGAAGCCCAAAGACGTTTTTCCTTGCCTGCAAATCAACACGTTTTCTTTCCTTTTCCACCTAGCATTTCAAGTCACAATGCCATTTTACATTCTTTACAAATCAGTCCGACTTAAATCTCCCTGAGCCCATTCTGTGAAAGCCTAAACGCATTTTCGATTACATTTATTTTGTATCGAACTTTCAGCCCTCTTGAGATTTTTCTAGTAACAATGAGAAATTCAGGCCTACTTGGTCGCGTTAAACAGCACCGTCATTTTGAGCTAAAGTACGAAAATCCCTAGTTTTTTTAGCGCCGTAGACACGCTGTGCTGACCATTGCATTGCTTTTTGTTGAATTTCACTGTCGTTACCTATTTAAAAGAACGCAGTTTATTTATTTTTATGCATCGTATTAATGTCTTTTATTCCAAACTTCAGTTCACGCGCGTGTATATGTGTGTGGGTTTGTGTGTATGTATGTCTGTACGTGTATGCGTGCATGATGGTTTGTACGTGTGTTTTTTTTCCGGCATAAAACATCAACCTTTTTAGCATTTCTTTGAAAAACTGGTTGGCGCATCCACCTCGCATTCATTTCAGATGTGATATTGGGAATGTGCATTTACTTTTAGAATATGATTCATGCAAGGTCAGTAGTAGATCTAATTTGTTGAGATCATTCGAAAAAGTGCAGTGTTTCTTCCGTTTTCTTGTGGCTAACATTAGTAACAAACATCAAGATTCCCCACAGACAGACGGTGGAGTACCGCGGGAACAAAATCTATGAAGAACAACCTCGAAATGCGATTCATATCCCCACGGGTTTGACTCCATACTTTCTAAGAATCAAGTTAAATCAGCCTCGCCCTTGTCATAATCTGATCCGGGAACACAGAGCACTCGAGGGACACAGCTAAAATCTCTTAGGCTTTATATTATATTGAGGTCCCGGCTTTTGTTTTGAAAGTTGTGTGTTTGTTTGCTTTTAAAGCGTTTGGAAATTATTTTCATGAAAAGAAATCGTTTTAGTGTCTGTCTCCTACTTATTTGATATGCCATATAATGGTATATATATCCCGCAGCTGGCGTTTTTGGCGACTTATTCACTTCAGTAAAACAATCTTCAACCGAGCATCGCGTTGTAATGAGAAACAATGGCAGTCTGTCAGAAGTTCTTCTGCTGCTCTCTCAGGTGAAAAATGAAGCAGATCACTAGTACCTAGTGCTTGCCTGTTGTGTGCCCTGAAGTGAGTACCCCAGGTTAAGAGATTCGGTGCAACGAGTGAGTTGATTAGACATTTACATAAGTTATAATCTGCATTATGTAGTATTGTGGAGTTATGAATCTGAAAAGGATGTCCGGTAAGATGGAACTACATCCACACTCTTCCACCACCAGCTTTGGGATAAGATGAAAGGGAACATGAGGCTGAGTCTTGCTCTGCTGTATTTCTGATCAAAGCGATGCGTGTTGCTTTGGGGCCATTACGACTTAATATGTTGTTTGTCCTTTTCAGACAGAGTTTTCATCTTGTGGTAGATTTCTTCCTAGCCTAGTCTTTGCCTTGTCAGTGGATGGCTGCATTATACCAAGATGTTGCAATTCTAGTAAAATAAGATGTCAAGTATGTCCTGTATGAGATGTTCCATACTGCCAGATTTGAATGGTGTTGCCATTTTGGAGTGATTCGCTTGATGCTACGGTGTTGTTTAGCATTAGCCCGAAAAAAAAAAAAATTACGGAATGGAGAGTCAGGCTGAAGCTATGTTATATTAAGATTCTTTTCTACGGTTAGAACACTATATTAAAAATTAACAAATAGGTGCGAAAGCAATTATTTCTGACCACATTATTGCCTACCACCAGCCGAGCAATCCGGTCTGCTGTGAACGTAACACACTGATCAGAATGCACCAGAGCAGACTTTGCAGAAGCTGTTAAGATTGGAGAATAGAGTGTTGCAACTGCAGTCACATTCCTAAGACTTTTGTAACCCATATTTCTGTTATCTTACAGCTTCAAGCAGATACTGTGACCGATGCTAGGAAAACCACCGCATGGCTTACCCCAGACGTTGACCAGTTTCAGGAGATGCCAGTCCTAAATGTTTGAAGAAAGGATGTTTTAGGGGAAAAAAAAACAACACGGGCATTTTGATCCGTGCTCTGGGGTCTTCTCCACTCCATGTAGCTCAAGAACAAGAATTTTTGTTTAACCAGATAATCGCGCCCCACATTTTCACAGTGACCTAGCTTCCACATTGGAGATTTATATGGTATTATATTTATATTGGAGCTGGTAGCAAAGACAGCACGGTGTTTTGAGTATCGAAATTCATAGATTTTAAGTTTGGGTCAGTTGAGTTGGGCGGTAGTGTTTGGGGTTAATGTTAAGAAATGTTACGCTTTTTTTCGGAGGTTTTCGAAGGTCCCAGAGTCTCCAGATATATCTTGTGCCATGTTCGCGCTTCGGAGGACAAGCACAGCATGGTTCTGTTTCGCAGTAGCGTGGAATGCTATATCTGTTGTTTAGTTAGTTTGTAAGGTTGTGCAAAGTACCTTTTTTTCCTGCCGCATTTTAACTTTGTGTCCAAGCCGCCAGTGCTCGATTGCTCAGAACTCGACTACCACATAACAAACTGGTGAACAAATGATGTTAGTAGATGCAGGATAATTTTTCTGTGCCATCATAAATATCATGCCTAGACAACAAATTTTAATGTTACCTCAGGGAACAGTTAGAGTAAGACGTCTCTATGTATCTAGTCATATACGCGAAGAATGTTCTTACACAAATGAATAAAATTAAATGATTCCTTCTGGTCACTTGTCTCAAAGTCTCCCTCTCTCTGTCTATCTCTTCCCCCCCCTCTCTCTCTCTCTCCCTCGCAGCTCGCTCTCTCTCTCTTTCCCTTTCTCCGCCTCTTTCTTTTTCATTCTCCTTCTTTCTCTCTCTTTTTCTCTGTCTCTGTGTCCCTCTCCCCCCTCTCTCTCTCTCTCTCTCCGTCCTTTCCTTCCTATCTGTCTGTCTCGTTCTCCCCTCTCTCTCTCTCTCTCTCTCTCTCTCTCTCTCTCTCTCTCTCTCTCTCTCTCTCTCTCTCTCTCTCTCTCTCTCTCTCTCTCTCTCTCTCTCTCTCTCTCTCTCTCTCTCTCTCTCTCTCTCTCTCTCTCTGCTGTTTGGGAACTCGCTCGCCGTTGTTATTTGTTGGTGTTAGTATGTGACCATTCCTAGTTTCAGTGTTATCGGCAGCAACCAGTGTCCAGAGCGCTGAAACGTTACGATGTCAACTATGTTTCCGACTATTTATTTTAAGTTCTTTCTTATTTTTTTTAAAGTTTTCATATTTCTTTTTCTTGTAATTTTTATTCAGTTATCCTCTATCCATCTTGACTAAGTTGATTACAGATCGAAGACTTTACCGTTATAAGAATTTGTTTTTTCTCTTGGAATTGTCATACGTACAGATAATAAGAAGTGAATTGTATTTACTGTATTATAATTGCCTGTAAAGCAGCTGACGAACCATGTTATTTTTTTTTAGTGAATCAGATCACACTCCCGTCCCCTCTTGGACCAGAGTTCTCTCAGTGCCCAGAAAATGCAGAGACGACAGAACTTCTATCAGGGCTTTTTCTTATGCATGCCACAGTAAGAAAATACATGTAGGTCTAGAGAAGACTCGGTACGTACCGGACATTTGATCAAGTGATTCTGTGCGTCATTTTTGTCTCTTTAAATTCAACCTACTTTTTTTATTCGCGCAAAACCACCGTGTAGCCCCGACGCTTGTGGTTTAAATTACCTCTGTCCCACACCATTGGCAGGGTTTTCTCTGCTTTCCCTTTTCTCTGCTACAGTGCTAGCCTTCACTTGTTCCATGCAATAGGCTTAGGCTTCAAGTTTCCTCCAAACCCATCCTCACGGATGGATGCTGCCTGGCGCTGGTGACGGCTGCCCATTGATTCTGATGGTATCGGCGGCTCGACAGAGCGCGTGCGTGTTGTGTGAGCTCTACCCATAGCCGCTGTGCTGGAAGGATAAAGAAGTGTACAGTAGTGCTGCTATCACGCTCTCTCTCCCTCGCTCTCTCTCTCTCTCTCGCGGTCGCTAATTTTACGGATATTTTTGCTGCTTACAAAAGTGTTTTTCATCCAAGGATATTGTGTTGGTGAAACGTGGAACAAAACTGATGTTACTGTGGCATCGTGGCATCACTGTTGTTGTGAATGACGACATTCACTGTCAGTTCTTCTGCTATCTCACGTGTAAATGATTCACTGTAGTCTATAATTCATTTAGATCTACATTAGATTGCGCTCACTGCACTGTTCCCTAAATCTCAATCTTGTTCTCGCAGTAACTGTTACTTAAAAAAAGAAAAAAGTCATTGCTATGAAAACAATTTTCGTTTAGATACGCCAGTGAATTAAAATGTGACAGCGTTTAAAATTATGAAATTCCACTCGGCGAGAGGATTGTCTGTAAGACATTTAGGTGTCGATGATTGATCCACAAGAAAATGGACTCGCTCTGGTCGTTAAATCCTGTTAGTGCCGCATCCATATTATTTTGTATTGATTTTTCTCTCCCTGTCGCCACTCAGTCCCATAAATTCAAAAGATGTGTCACTTGCGTTGGGCGAAAATATACCTGGAGTATGCCTTCCCGCGGTGAACGCTGTCGAATTGCATTGGTGTAATTAGTTTATATTATTATTTAAGAATGTGGCAGACTACAGCGACGCTTTGTTTTTTCTTAGAAAATTTGTAAGACCTACATCAAGTGTGTGGTGGAAAGCAAGACATTCAAGCTGAAATAAAAATCCTTGGGCTGTTCAGTTCTCTGGACTATTTTCTGAAGCTGCAAGCCTGACAGTATGACCATTTACAGTAGGTACTTTCACACTTCACCTTTCTTCTTCTTTAAATTGCTGTTTTGGCAAGCTTTTTATCAAGGTGTTTCTCGATCCGATTTCTGTTCTCCCCCCCCCCCCCCTCGCGCTTCATTATGTGTCATCGTTTTGTGGTGTATGGTTTGTGTGTGTGTGTGTGTGTGTGCGCGCGCCCTTATAAATTAAGACTATCATAGGTCATCTTGTCCATCCACCTGTGTGTTCTGTTCTTTTCACACATAGCTACCATGGACACACATGCAAACGCTTTCTTTCACATGTCCACCCACTCGCCCATTTCACTTTCAGTACCTTTCACACACGCCTTATCATTATAATCAAACCACACCTCCTTTATTTACCCTGCTTGCCAGCGTCTGATGATTATCTGTTCAGTATGGGTGTTGGAACCTCGGGTCATTACCAACGGGTAACGAGGGGCTGTGACTTGTAATGGTGTGCCTTTGTAGACAGCCTGTGTAAACCCGTCTCACAGTTGGGCCACGGAAATTCATTTAATTGGAAGTGATCTTGTTTATAATCATTTTGCACTGACATGTTGTTGTTGTTTTAACACGTGAATATTGTTTCAGTACCCACTGACATGCTCCTGGGTCGAAGAATTCAGATCACCATCCATTTTGTTGGATCTTTCTTTTTCTTCCTGTACCCCACCTAGATCTGGAAGTAATTTTCTGGCTGTTCTTGTGTTAAGAGTTCTTCTTCTTCTTCTTTCATAGTTGGCACGTCTAGAAGACGATTCCCCCAACTGCACTACTATATGCGACTCAACGTCGCTCCTCTGAGGCTAAAAGCAGGGTAAAACCTTCATAGATGTTAAGATCATTTAAAAATATCTTAGTTGTGTAAAATCTTTTGTATATAATAACTCTGGTATAAATATCTCTTGGTTTCCAGATTGTGCACAGAAATACAACCCGCACTTTAGTTACAATGGTAGCTGCAACGGATAATTATGTTCTTTAATTCATTGTCGAAAGTCGTTGCAGACGGTAGTGTTTGGACTTCTGCCGGGAGGTTGTTCCACATCAAGATGACACTAGGGTAAAAAGAATAAAGATGGCTGTTAGCAGAGAAGAAACGTAGATTAGAAATTTTCATATCAGTTGGTAGCCATGTTAACTAAATTAGTTTCAAATGTATTTCGTTTGATCTTCTGGCCGATGCCTCAGAACTTCAATTTTAGTTTGTCTTCAGAAATATGTGAGCCATCTTTAAGATCAGATAAGAGATCATTGCCTAATGACGCGCAGGAACAGTAGCCACACTGATTGCACACAAATGAGCCCCGTTTTGTACGTTTTCAACACATTTGTGTCGGTTCTAAACTATAATTGCCCCCGTTCCCTCACTGAAAGGGAACCTTTGTTTTTATAAGCTTTTTTTTTTTTTACCTTCCCCACAGCGTCTCATCTTCTGCCAGGCATTTGCCCTCTCCGGATCTGGCTTCTTGTTCCTTGTTTTCTGTTCTTTTATTTCAGATTCTGTGCGTCGTCTCTCCTTGTTCGTAAATTGAGTTCGGAAGGTCAAGAAATTTGCCCGACATTATTTTGAAAATATAAAAGAAGTAGGAAGATTGATAAGGAAAGCGAAATCAAGGGGACATAATATGCCGACGGCTGAGCAGTGTACGTATCTTTACCCCTGAATTACATATTAATATATATATTATATTTTACAGAACAGTTTGTTCTGTGATTTTTGCGGCGTTGTATCTGCAACTCAATGTGTATGATGATCCGAGCTCAGCGAGAACTACATGTATCGCAGAATAACCTTAAGACGGCAGCCTTCAGCATGTGGTATGCAAACAGGCACTGAGCAATGGTCTAGGCAATGCACGGTATCTTGAAACGCTTGCGTATAATGAGCTGCTGTTAATACATCTTTAAAGTGGATCCACCGCATGTATTGATCTGCAGCTGCTGTTTCCCTTTTAAATCCACCTTTTGTTTCTTGGCTGGTGATTACCTTTCATTTTTTTCCAACCCGCCGCTTTTTCTTTCTTTCTTGACAATCCTTGTTTTGTGAGCTCCTCAGTCCCTTCTCTTTCTTTAAAAAAAAGCATGTGGCGTCGGTCCCCAAAAGCTGTTACACTGCAGGATTACTGGAGCATGAATCATGTGCTTTAGGGTGTATCCTTGTTTTTATGAACATAGCACTTAGGCAAGCGCGTTTTCTTGAAATTACACGCGCAAACTGCTGGCCAAGAACAGAAATTATACCCCGTTTCTGTTCTTTGTTGTTGTCATTTCTGATGTCGATGTTATTCCATTGTTGACGATGGTAATGATGATGACTTTGATATTGTATTCATTTTTTTTTTCATGTTGTTCCTGTAGTAGTAACAAATACTTGATAAAATTTTGCTTTAAAAAAACCCAGTCAAAGCAGAATGATACTTCGTTTTCTGTGGAAACAATGATTTGATAGACGTTTGATTTATAATGTTGGACCATTTGGGACTAGCCTAGAATTCGGTTTTTAATGTTTGGATAACTTGTTAAAGAAAATACTTTATGCTCACTCGTGTGGGAAATTTATTTCAAAACTAATATCAAATATAAAATGTATTTATATGTAAATATATCAAAATTTATAAAAACCAAGACGCAGAGGCAGGCCAGTAACCTACAATTAGTGTTGTAGAAGGTGACAGGATTTGGCCATGTATATTGTGTCTTGCCAGCAAAAAAACATTGTACTTGTTTAATTTGAGAATTAGAGTAGGCCTACAGTAGCATTTGGAGGGAAACTGAATTACAGCGTTGAAGCTATGCACATGGCTTTCATTCATTCAAAACAGATTGGTTGGTGATGCCATTTTGTAATTTTTTTCTTTTTATTTATCGTCATATCAAACCAAATGCTTAAATTTGCCATTGCACTTGTAGGATGAGCATGCAAAAAGATTCCCGTGCTGTAGGTCTTTATTGTACGAGGTTCGCTCCTCCTGGCATTTACACCTCACTTTGTTCTTGTTTCTGTGTGCTTTTTTGGTAGTGATTAGTTGTTGTTTTTTTTTTTTTAGAATTTTGCCTGTCCAGCGGTTTTGTTCGGCTGCTCTTCTCGACTTTCAGATGCCAAAGTATCTTTAACGTGCACATGGACCCTCCTAGTTTTTCGTCCTTATCCGAGAAGACTAGGTGCTCGATCCTGCCTACCATAGGATCAGGGACAGCAACCCCCCCCCCCCCCCAAATAAAAAAGATTTCCAACGTGCCTTCATCGACCGGGTGCCTTCATCGACCGGGGATGCCTTCGGCATGAGAGAAGAGCACTTTGCCTTTAGTCCAACGTGTCCCCCGAAAAGGTTCATCTGCATTTCCATTTAATAAGCAAAATGAACATCAGTGACACCTCTACATTAATAAAAATAAATTTGTGAAAATATCAGTTTGTACTCTGGTAATTCTGGAAATCAGGCTAATAATAATATTGTCGTCTCAATTACGAGTTTTCTGCGAGGAAATCTTGCAACAACACTTGATGGAGTTAAGGTACATTATATTGCCACCAGGGATAGTTGCTTGGTTTTCATCTCCCCTCTCTCTTTCTCACAACCACTCACCCGCCTCCGCACTAGCACCAAAGATACTAGAAATGACATCATGAGACAGCTCGGGGTTTTCGCGTGGCGTAGGCATGAGAGATGTAAACTTGTTTGTCGTTGTTGTAACGACATTTTTTTTACAAAGCCGAACAGAGAAAATGCCGAGTTTTTGGTCAGTGTTCAGCTCTCACCCTAGACCTTGCTGGAGTCGCTTACTTTGTAATTATAAAGTAGTTCGTTGTAGGAAACTTCTGGCTATTTTTTCTCCTTTTTGATTCTGGTAATAATGTCACAGTCGTTTTATTAGTTTACCATCATACCGAAGACGAAGATAGATCTAGTATATTTTTAAAATAACATGCGACCGAGGCTGGATTTTCCGTTCATGACGTAACTCATCCGCCTTGTCTCCGAACATGCAAATGGAAAGGAGAAAATAAACAATAGTGGGGAGTAGGAAGGGTTTGCCCTTTAACAATAACAGGCTAACTTGGATTTTCCTTCTTCTCGTTCTTCCTCCTCTTCTTTTTCTTCTCCAAAATCACGAAAAATACACCATCGTCGAGAACCACATCAACCGTTGCGGCAGAGACACATAGCATTACAAACAGTTGGCAGTCGAGTCCAAAGCGCTGTCGGTAGGCTAAAAATAACTTGTCGCGAGAGAGGCCGGGGAAGCCGCACTCACATTACTAGATCTGTGTCTATGCCATCTCGTGAAAAATCTGTTATTTTTTATCTCTTTTTCCTTCCTTCACCCGCCCTTTTTGTGCTTTGCTTTATATAAAATTTGATTATTAATTACATACTACATATTTTAAAATATTTTGATGGCGAAATTGCCTCTGGAAGCGAAAGCGATTTGTGTTGTGTCTTATTTTCTATGCAAATCCATTGTACGAAGCGCTGGGTCTGCGCGCCTAAAGTGGGCGATGCCCGTGACCAGATGTAAACGGTATTTTAAGAGTTCGGAAGAAGGGAGTGCCTGATCTTATCAATCTAATATCTTTGCTAGCATCTGGCTTTGAAAGTAATGACAAGACACATTTTTCTCCGACATGCCAAAATATTATAATGTTATAATTTTTTTAATGCCGAGCCAGAGCTCTTCTCGAGAAATAAAAGTGAAACTAATAGAAGACCTTTTGAAAGTTACCATTCATCTATTCACTTTCTGTAGTAGAATGATTATACATTAGAAGGTTTTTAAGAAAAGAAAACTAGTGCTTGTATTTTGATACATCAGAATTGCCCCCAGGGCACAAAATGTGATATACACCATGCTTGTGTTTGCCTAGCAGTAGTAGCAAGGACGGTATCTATCTTTAGGGAATGCTATTATGTAAGCGATTTGTACTCAAAACGCCGCTACAAACAAGTCGTTTACTCCGTCATTGTGAGCGACGCAAACCTGTCCCATATAATCCATGTGCTACAGTCGGGCTAATATTTACCTTCAGCAATGGTTATGTTTACCTTTACTCTCTCAGATCAAAATACGATCTGTGGAACGGCCAGCTTAGACAGATTTCGGCTGTGCCTCTCTTTACTCCCTTCCACCCCTCCCCACCCCTTATCTTCCTCCAACAAGCTGTTAATTCTACCTGATATTATTGATTCCATTCACAGTGTAAACGCTGCTCAAACCTTAACCCGTTATCCTCGACACGTTTCCCCTATTACTGCATTTACTTTGAATTATGCAATTACATACGTTTGCACAGGGCATGTCTGTAATTCTCAGTGCTCGATTCAAGACATGACCATGTATTTAGCGGGCGTAATGACAGTGTAGTTTTGGATGACCATAAGATTAAGACGATAGAAAGATGATTTAAAAACACTCTGTATTAGTGATTCACTGCCATCCATGCGTCACATTGTCATTAAGCCGGTAGGTAAATCAGGTGGTCGTGAATTTTTCTTCAGGGTAAGTAAGTGACAGTGCCCAGTTATTTAAAATATTTTAACTAAGCTTTTTGGTCAGTTCGTTAATTTACGTTAGGACTTGTAAGTATGAGGTTGTGAATTGCAGGGTAGAGATTGATAATAAAATAGCATGTCCAGAATCCGGAAATCATCCTTTAGTATTGGCACTTTTATTCTCGTTTAGTTCACATTTTGTCAGTGTTTTCAATCACGGTGTTCGCGTTCTCCTCAAGTGGGTACGTCTGCTGCTTCTTGGTTGATGTGCGGATCCATATGGGGTAAAGAAACGGCTTGCACGCACAAGGAAGGTACCATTAATTGAGAGTAATGGCATTTGACACAAGTGTAAGAGAAGTAGGTCGATCGATTGACAGGTTGATGAATCTATCATTAGTAGCTGGTAGTTAGAGTCTTCTGTCTTTTTCCTGTCAATTAGATATCCGTTTGTGGTTGATCGATCAACCGTGATGTCTCTTACCATGGACCTTCTCATTGTAAATGTGCAAGTCTTCATGGGCGTAGTTTCCCTTTATCGTGCCTAAAATATACAGGTAGTACATAAACATACAAGAAAACCTCTTTGTTACTAACTCAAAAATTACGGAACGGATTTCTCTAAAACTAAGGCATGAAGAAGTGAAATATGGTGCGGACCAACCAGGCTATCTATATATAGGAGCATACAATGCGGCGCGACCGAGGCATAATCTACAAAATGGGCTGATGATTGAAGTCTTAGCTCGTGAGAAGGCCTAGGCGACATGTTGCGAAGGGGATACCGCACACACAAAAAAAGATGTGGTTTTGACTGTCACTATCCTGTTTCACAGTAATGTATAATATAATGGGTTTGGGCTATGTATATCAGTAAGAAAAGAGAAACTGGACAGTAAGGAAAACCAAAACCATTCCCTGCTTTTCTTGAATGATCTTTGTCACATACATTGTCTTAATAAATACCAAGAGGTTTTCTTTCAGTTTATTTTGTCATGTATTTCTCTTTTCGAGAAAACTATGCTCTTTCTTTCATATTATGAACCCCGTGCATTCACATGCAAATACATTAAGGTTGATGGTTCATGGAGTCAAAACTGTTTCTTCTTGGCACGGCTTGTCACAAAGGCGTAACAACACAAATATAGAGATTTACAGCATTTTTTTGTCGTAATTTTTTTTTTACTTAAATAACAAATCGTGGCTGATGCTTTGTTGAAAACTATTTAAATTTACTCAAATAAATCTATTCTGATGGAAAGGAATTGCTGTGAAGTACTTCACATGACTGCAAAATATTTAATAGCAAACTCATTTGAATGGGTTTTGAGTTTGTGTTTGGGTTTTGTGGGCTCCTCGGCACGATAACGGCCACTTTGCGCCCGTCACGGTCTATTTGGGGATATCAATGAAACTGATTAAAGAAAAATACAAATAATTGACTTTTGAAAATCTTGATCAAGAATGTGTCGTAAATAGTACAGAAAACTGCGCTTATTGTGTCATGCTGCGTACCACAGCGTTACGTAGTATTTTTCGTTCTATTATGAAGGGACGAGGTTGCAATGTTGAAGATTGTTTTGACTCAGTGCGTGAGGTCTCTCTTTCGGCCTGCTAACTCAAGGTAGTTTTGACGTGCCCGGTTTGAGTCCTGAATTAACAAGCAAGACATACTTGCTACAGTCTGACTCGTGTGCGAGGTCCCGTTTGACTTTATAATCCACATCTGTGAAACCGAGAAAAAATAGCTTTGACTGAGTATCAGGTGTATTTGCTACACAAAATATATTCATAAATGATGATGAGGAAATTACTATTATTGAATTGAACTGAATTAGCAGGAAGATAAACTATTAGTAATCATAAGCAAGACATATATTTTTTAGAAAATATGCTGCTCCATTACGTCGTCGTATAATATAATGGTCCTTTTATGAGATATGGTTGTTCTTAGCGGCAAAGTGAAATTATCACAGGACAGTTTGACAGGAAATTGTTAATTTTTTGTACACTGTAAATTCTTTCCCTATTTTCTTAGGTAATCTTTCTGAAGGAAAAAAGAAATAGTCTCTGAACGAAATTTGATGAAAAAAATATATTTGAGTTACGCATTGTGATAAACATGTGTGCACAATTGGTTGCGGTCTTTTAATGCTTTTGGAAGAAATTGGGAAAGAAAAGTTTATTTTGCTGTATGACCGCGAAGTGTTTTTCGTTCTATTACGAATGGAAGAGCTTCACCGAACCGAAACCGGTTTTGACTCACCGCGCCAGGTCTCTCTTTTCGCCTTTGGATTCAGTAGGGCGAATCAGACTTTCGTATTGTGCATTGCTTCAGTTCCATTGGGCAGTCTCTTGTTGACAGTTGTACGGTACTTCTGACTTGATTGAGTCAAGCTGATTTGGAATAAACTTGGGTAAAGAAACGATTTTTTGACAATTGGTTTCCCTCTATCACTTCCACCAAAGTATGTCTTGGCATCTTACTTGAAGACCATAATAATAATTATAGTTTTCCTGAAATGAAGAAATGCTTTTATTGGTTATGGTGGTCGTTTCTTGCGGTTTCATTTCTTGTTTGTTTGTTTGTTAAATGTCTTTGTGTTTCCACCCCTGTATCAGCAAATTTTTCAATGGCAGATAGAGTTCTAGAATCCTGGCCTGCAAAACTTTATTTAAATATCCTTATTTGCCCGTTGTTCTTGCCGTTTGTGCCTAAATGCCACTCCTGTCAGTTTAGTTTCCGTTGTGTAGTATGAATTGCCAAAATACATTCCGAACATTTGCAACCCGGCATTTTTGCTCCAAGCGCGAGATGCATGGAGTATGTGTGGATATAATAATGTGATACTTTTTTTTTTTTAACCGGATGAAAAGACCAACTTTACCAGGGTCGTTCAGTACATTTTAAAAGGCATTAGCATGAAGCCTTCAGGAAGAAACATTACTGCTACGCACTGAACAGATGAGAATCGGTGCACAGTTATGTCAGTTTTTGTACCCTTGTTCATGAAACACATTGTTGCTAATCAGCAGTGTATGGCTAGATCTCAAGGGGTCGCACACACAGTGAAACGCTTAACAAATACCATTGATGAGAACAGTGTTTTTCCCCTTTGTTTCTGAGTATTTTATGTGTACATGTGTGTGTTGTGGTCTCGTGCACAAGCTCATGCTAGTCGGGTATGGAACATCTCCCTGACCGAGGAGGAAATGCGTTTTAAAAAAAATTAAGGGGGCGGGTGGGAGAGAGAGAGAGAGATCGAATAAGTCCATTGAGTTATGTTACAGTATGGCAAATAAATTTAGCTATTTTATCCATCCCACCCTTATCCCTTCACCTTCCCCACTCCACCCCTTCCCCTCTCTCTCGCTCAAACACACACACAAGCACGCCCTCGGCTCCTTTTATGCTTTCTGTCTTGTTATTCAAAATGTCGTACTCACTCTCCACACAGACCATCTGGCCCGAATGCAGTGCTATTTGTGAAAACAGGAACTCTTAGACAAAATATCTCGGTGAAGAAGGCTTTAAGTTTTCCCCTTCAAACCCATATCTCAGTGGGCTGCATTCTTGTCTTGTATTGGCCACCTTCGTGATGCACCGGTTCTCCCACCCTTCACGCACGATTTCCACGTTTGATTTCTCATATGTGTTTTTTTTTCTTCGCCCATTTTAGTTCTTCTAAACATCCCCACAAGTTTCCGTTCCTTTCCTCTGTTTCTTATTTCCCCTCCCCTCGGCTTTGCGCGGCCAAAAATGTCTAGAACCGGCATGAATATTTCATGCCATCTGAATGAATTACCAGAGCGAACCGTGTGTGTGTTACGAGTTTGATTGAATAGCGAGTTGTGATGTGATGGGCTACCCTGTTCGCATTTCCCCTCATCCGCACACGGCAGTGGCCTGATCTATAATTTAACGGGCCGGGGGGACCCGGAGATGATGGGATGGAGCTTTTGTTGTCACTGCCAGACACGCGTGTGAATAAATAAGATATTCGTTTGTTATTCTATGTCGAGTGCAGAGGCAAAGAGATGGGCGTTTGGCCCTGTGCTAGTGAATGAGTATGTACTAGTGTGTTTATTTATGCCAAGAGCCGATTCGTTCACTGTTACTATAATTTATTTAGCCTTGTCATATTTCTAGAGCCTACCGGTTGTGGGCCATGCCCGGAGTCCCGCGCCTTCATATCGACCGGATTTCATTATTTTACTCTCCTTCGATAACCTGAACAGCAATGCTATGGCAATGCTGTCAGCTAATTGAATTTCATTTATACGTTCTAAAGGCAAACAGGTGTTGTCCATTATTGATATTTAATTATTTTTTTCTTAACTGTGAGAAACCCTTTATATATGGTACCATTTCCATTTTATTGGATTGTTTAGCCATATAAGCAATTAATTATATCTTTTGAGATACTGGATCGGATGACTTCACTGCAAATTCATGTGTTTTATCTTTTTTCCTTTTTCTCAATGCAGTCACAGGTTTCCCATTCTGTGAACAGATGGGGCGGAAAATTTTTCCTTTTTTTTCTGAGACGAGGCTGACGCAAAAGTCACTGGCGCAACCATAAGTGATAATGAAATGGCAGGCACGCAAAGATATCACGTAATGCACACAGTGTGGCCGTTAAAAGAAAGAAGAAAAAAAAAAATGAGAGATGGCAGACGAAATTACCTTATCTGTTATTCAGAATGGCTTAATCTGTTCCAGCCTGTCTTCTGAGCCAAAATCTAAAACTGGAATATTTTTCTGATGCCGCCGGGCACTTCTATTCCAGTGACAGCAAATAAAACTGTACATATGGTTTTAGAAATAATAGAACATAATATTCCCGAAGTTACCTTTATTTAGTTTAAAATCCATGCTAATGAGGAATTTCAAATTGGGATGGTCAGTTTTTGAACAGTGGATTCATCTGGACAGATTTCCGAAGTTGAATACCATCAACCAGTACTGTGTAGTTAAAGAGTATGCTGTAATTAATGTCATTCTATTTGCAGATGCTTAGCCTCTGCAGACAATTTCAAGTTTGCAACTTAGTGATTTACCATGGAGATGACGTCAGCTGGAGCTCTTACCAATGGCACTTCATTGGGCAACCCTAGACCGGTGCGACAGGGTTCTGGCGCACAAAGAGGCTCGAGGAAGGCGCGCATGAAAAACCGAGGCAGTCAGACGTGCAGTTCTGACGACGAAGATCTTCACTCTGATGATAATCTCAGACCTTACGAAGAAGTAAAAGTGGCACATCACGACAAAAAACTTGCCGGATTTGGTAAGTCATGATAATACGGTTTTTAAAGTTCATTAGGATGAAGGAAAGAGGCATCCTTTGTAATGCTTTTATTGCACACAAGGTGGGGTACCAAGATAAACCTGTTATTCAATGATGATCATTATTATTACGAATTTACTTCTGATCTTCCGAGCCCTGCTCCTTTCTATGTATGCATTTTGATAGTCTTTTAATTTGCAGTAAAGCACTGTCACATTAACATCCCTGGAGCCCGTGCTCTTCTGTAACTCTTAGTCACGTCTGCGCACCGAGCAGTTCGTTTAGTAAACATGCGGTTTGGAACATCATACACAGCAAAAACTGGGACAGGAAAATGTATGAATGTTAGAGAAAAATATAGCTTGGAAAAGGTAAGGACCAGCTGTGAACAGTGTCCTACAGCATATTAATACAAGCATATATGCCCACAATTTTGTTCGTCCATCGCAGACTACATTCTATTTCAGGAATTTGGGTAAAAACTGCGAATTTTAAGGTTTTTTGCTTATTCGGGAGTTCCCTGCGGAGATTTGGAACTTGCTTTTATAGATTTGCATGAGAAGCGAATGAAAAATATATGCATTTGAAACAGACAAAGACAAATGCTCTTGTACAAACTCCAATGTATTTTTTCCAGATAAACAGTGATGGCAGAAAGTGGGCCTTACAGTCTTATTTCAATTTTTAGTAAAAACTATTTCCGTCAGATAGATTTCGTTTTCATCAATTATTACCATCACTACTTATCCGTCTTGTGTGGTGAAAGTGGCAACAGTTTTAGGAATATCTATATGTCGACGTTTCTTACGAGTGGGGTGGAGTGGGGGATAGGGGGGGGGGGTGTTCTCAACAACTTCATAACATGCAAGTGCCGTGAGTTTGGCTTTGCTGTTAATATCTTCTGTGAGTTCATTTTGATGATGGATTTGAGGATTTGAATTTTCTTTTCTTGTGGTGCTGCGCAGCTATGCTGAACACTCTTAAGAAATGAAATAAAACACTTTGTGCTCCCAAAAACATCAAAGCTTGAATGTGGGGAGATTTTGCATTTCAGCAGTGAAGTTGAGCAAACTCTGTATTCTTTAAATGATTCTAAGGTAAGCACGAGATTTGGCGTCGATGAAAAGAGAGAGATTTTGGGTCTTTTGCAAGAACTGTCAACTGTGAGGCCGAAGGCTTGGTGGTGGAGATAGATCAGAATCACTTTTTTTTTCTTTATTTCAGGATGGTCGGATTGGATTGTACATTTGTTGAGAATCCATCCCAAGAATTGCAGTACATAGTACGACAATAGCTTTACATCGTGGTTAGCGATTCGGGATTGCTGCGTGTTTACATCGGTGCGTCAGTAGAGTCGTGTTGTCTGAGCTTGAGACAGACTGGGCTTTTTGTTCCCACTGCCTGTCCCATCCATCCTGTTAGACATGAAAATGGGAATTTCCCATGTTCTAGCCATTGAGAAACGGGCCTTGGCGCCGGATCTGCGGAGTGGCGTCGTATTAGAGTTCCCTTTGAATGCCACTTTGTCGTTGACGCCTTTCACCGAAATTATTCTTTTAAGTAAAATAGATATACTTTATGGTTAAATAATCATAGTAATATACACAGAACAACAAAAGACTCCGATTCACATCCTCACACTCATTCCAACGCCTAGGAATGTTTAAATGATTAATAAGCTTCCCGTTTTCAGTAGTGTGTGTGTGTGTGAGAGAGAGAGAGAGAAAGTTTTAAATATGGAAGGAGAAGGGCTGCTACTTCCCAAAAATAGATTATGCAGAGCCCTGTAACAGAGCCATGTATGACCTTCTGATCCAAATAATTTTCTTTCACACTTTTTCCCCTCCCACCGGCCACCTTTTCGTCAGTGCCCAGGGACAGAGACTGTCGGGCTATATATAATTACATTCATGCAGACTAATTATATAAACGTGGCGTACAGGTACGGTGAAACGCATACTCAAGTATAAACACTGCCTTGAAAAATCTAAACAGGACTAGGCCTCTTGTTGCCCCTTCACTCATTTTGCTTGTTTATACTATTGCCTCACCACCAGATTGCCTGCCCGGGAGTTTGCGGTGGTCAGAGGTAAGGGTTGACAGCAAGCAGATGAACTTTTTTCTCTCGGAAAAAGGGGGGGGGGGGAGAAGGGGTTGAGTGAAAGGTGACCTACCAATACACCAAGCACCAAAGCAACTGAAAGGAAAATATGGGGAAGAGCGAAACATCATATATGGTGGAAGCAGCCACGGCTAATAAAGCAATAGAGGTTGCCAGTATTCGAAGAAAGAACCGTGTGCCAAGCTGACCAGATTTCTGATGAAGGGCAAAACCTTGCATAGTTATTGTTCCCATTTTGTTTTGTCAGTATAACAAAACGAAAGAGCTCTCTCACTATGCGCCACAATAAGATCTGACCGCTTTATGTAAACGGAAGCGAATGCACTTGACATAGAACTATCCTAGAATCCATCTCAGAATCGAAGATCAATTGTAATTACAATTATTCGAGATCGGTATTTTCCATTCTGGGATCGAGCCACATTGGGCTTAGTGTTTAGTCGCGTGTATTACGGTCGAGAGCCGTCCTTGAATTTAATAAATTTTAGTGACCAAAATTGTTGTTAGTATAGTAACAAGGATTATGTCGGATGGCTCTTTTGTTTATGCATAGGCCTACACATGGACAGCATACCTTATTTTAAAGAAAGGCGACGTTTCCAAACATATGAGACCAGTTAGCTCCCATAAATGTTATTTAAAATCGGTCATGTCTTTAGACAGTGAAGTCTACTTTTTGTAATGTTTTTCCCAATATAACGCTTTGATCAAAAGTGGCCTTGTCCCCGGACAGAGCAATTTGAACAGCAACAGAAAATATTGGGGCGGCATGATGACATTGAGGAAGATAAGTGTGTTGAAAGATAAAGGGAAGCTGTTTGGGACCCTCCTAGGCATGCTTGTTAAAAAAAAAAAAAACAACACATAACAAAAGCAACAAAAAACATTTGTTTACGTCTCTAGTCCACTGTCGCCTGTCCCCCCCCCCCCCCGAATTATAGGAGCACTGCATGATAGAACGCCGCAGCACGAGCCTATATCACCACTTAGTACCATTAAAATTACGTGTTGCCTGCACACTTGACGTGCAACGCATGAAAATGTATTCAGTTCGGCAAACCTGGATTTTATAATAACACTCGAGCAGCGCACGTTCTCTCTACTACTTCATTTGTTTGTGTCTCATCTGCATCTTCTCATACTCCAGGCACGTTTCCCTCTTGCCAGAAAGCCCCCTTACATAAACTTCTAGAAAAATTCTTGGCTACCACATAATTGTTTTCTTGTGTACATGGGTGCGTTCTTAAGTTTGTGTGTACGATAGTGGCCTTTTGAGAAACTATTAAACTAGCAGTTTGAGAACATGCAAGATAGGATGAGCTTAGAACAAGCACTATCAGCCCCCAGCCCCTTTTTCTTTTGGTCCATGCCATTTTAAAAAATTTATTTACCATATGTTCTGTTTATAAGGCTGTATCAGGAACAGTGTAATTTGAGACCGCCGTGAGAGAAATATTTAGCATCCTGCCACTTATAGAGCCCCTCTTCCCAATCCTGTTTAATGTCAGAGGGTTACCCGGATGACCTTTCCATGTCGAAAGACAGAAAATAATTATTTCACAACTCTGTCACCGCATCATGAAAATTTAAATAGTCCAGCTCTATGATTTTTATGGTCGCCGCAAGCTTTGTGGGTGATTGAAAACCAAAACAAAGAAAAGGCAAACTTGTGCATTGAGACGCCCTTGGTTCACCTGATTTGCCATGCATGCGTGATTGATTTCTACTTCCGCCACGCAGATTGTGTACCAGGCTACAGGGCCTGTATACATTCGATGCAGCTGATTTAAACAGTAGGGGAGGACGGGGGAAAGAAAGTCTAAACCAGACATTGGCAGCCTTTCATATAGTAGGAGCCTGGGCATCTTTCATATAGTAGGGGCCAGGCGTGTTAAACTTTCAAAGGCCTTCGAGGAATGGCTTGTAATTTAACTTTATTTGGATGCTGACTTTGGGCGATAATTTTAAAATTGCTTGGCGGACTGTAGGCTGCCCATGTCTGGTCTAAACTATGCCCCCCCCCCCCCTCTTCCCAAATCTGCGACCGGCAACCTTCAAACAATAATGTAACGGAACCATACGTCGGGAGAAGAACCTACCAGAAGCGCACACCAACCAACCGCGTTTATTCAGAAGGTGCTTTTCTTCAAAGTTATCATTAGTGAATCTTATTGCTGTGTTTTGCATTAAAATGTGGATACAAGATTACCAGAAGCGTACATAACGAGCAAGCAGTTTTAAGATAATGTAAACTATTTTTATAAAACAGTGTTGTAATTATTGGTCATGAAATAAAAGGCCGGGAGCGTGACCAGTTTTGTTTTTTTTTAAATCTGGAATCACGTCAAACGCGCAAAAGTACTGGGAGTAAAGAAAATTGAATGGACTATTTAATATAAACGGTACTTTGGTAGAAATATTTAAGACTGAACTCGTCAGAATAATTTCCCGGCTT
Source organism: Onchidella celtica (assembly GCA_963931925.1). Lineage (NCBI taxonomy): Eukaryota > Metazoa > Mollusca > Gastropoda > Systellommatophora > Onchidiidae > Onchidella > Onchidella celtica. The sequence goes on along the minus strand of OZ007573.1, from coordinate 25,396,177 downwards.
AGTATGAGGATTTCGGGCCCAGACCCAGAATTACATTTGCTCGCGCGAGAGACAACTTTTCTTTGTTTAAAGAAAAGAAATTCAGGAATGAAAAAGAATACCATGAGAGCGCATTTCTGAAATTGCAATCTCCATTATTGCAGCCGATAATTAAATCAATCCTTGCGTTACATGCTTGCCCTCTTAACATGAATGTCTGTGTGTGCCCAGAGTTTTACTTGAGCGCAAATTCAAACGAGTTCCAGACAAGAACAATTTCATACCCTGTTAGTGGATTTAAGCTATGACGTGAATGGACCTGATTTGGCAATTGAATTCTTTGGTACATTTAATCTGTCGAAGCAATAATTCATGAGTTGTTTGTTATTGTTGTTGTTGTCGTTGTCGTTTCCAGATGTAAGAACCTCTGCCTAAACATCCTTACATTTTTTTAAAAATGTTTCTCGAAACGAAGAATTAGTTGGGTGTTTTGGTTTGAGTTCCCTTTTTCCCTTTGTCTTTGTGTTTGGGTGCATTTTACATGTTCAAGTTCATTTTCAAGAGGAAATGGTCCAGGGTTTTGCATTAAAGTGAACGGAAATAGCAAATCTCAGATTTTTAATGGGGACAACATGTTTCGACTGTAGAATTTGTAAATTTTTGTTTATACCTGTCTGCCTCTCATTATGGCAAAAATAGTGATTGATGACTTGAATACTAACATTGTGTCGTCCCTCAGCTTTATTAGCTCTTTCTCTATCCAAAGGAGGCTGGTCTGGCTTTTTATCTGTGAATAGGTGTAAGCCATTATTATGTTATTTAGACATGGAGTGTTATTGTATTTGACCTTTTGGCCTGAGCTTCATCTTATGGCTTATAACAAAAACCTTTCCGCTGCACCATATTTTTTGTTATTTCTGTTCCATCGACACAATGAAAACATTCCCACCCAAACGCCATCGTCCATCCTTTGGTTATCATGTGTGAAAAACACAACAGGACAGTTACCATAAATCATGATCATTGCTATTCATACCTATTTCACACTATCCTAATATATCTCTATGTTGGATATGGACGAAGTTCGTATGAATTTAATGTTCACTGATATTATCTGTACACATCGTTTTAATGATGAATACATTAAAACTCTGAAAAAAGGAATTAAACGGTTAGTTCATTGAAGGCGCCTGCAAAATCTGCGATCAGTTTGCTTGATATGTGCAAAGTTATCGGTGTTACAATGTATCACTGCTATCCATTAACTTATGGCAGTGAATGTAATACATTTTTTTTTAATGTTTTGCAGTTGCCCAGTCTATCTTCAATATAAACAGCTGCGTCGTGTATTTTGTAAAGGACTAACAATAGTCTGTTTAGATAGACTTTGCTTTATCAGAAAGGAAGGATATTATGTTTATGAGAAACAGAGAATTAATGTTTAGTATTCCAATTCTGATGAGGAAAAAAAATCATTGAAACTCGTTAATTGTCTCATATTGTCCTCGCGTGCTGAAAGAGATTGGCCCACTGATATGGCTGTCGGTAGCCGGAAACCGGTGGGCTATCTGTACAGTGAAAAACTTTTGTAGCCCGCATTACCAGGTCTTTTTTACCTGTCTCGGGTGCCGGAAATTGTCATCTAGGCCCAGCACACGTGTCACATGGCGGCACTGAGCCCCGGACCCAGGGATGAAATTTGATGATTGATTTTTGCTGTTTGATTCCAGACTCCTGTGGATGGGAAGGGATTGTGAGGGGAGGGGTTGGGGGAGAATTGATTTCCATTTCCTCAGCGACCATGTTTGCCCCAAGGGAGAGAGCTGCCAGAATGGAGCAAAATTATACAGGGGGAATATAATCGTTGAATTGGAAGAGGTTATACCGTTTAATTGATTTTGGTGCTGGTTTGTGAAATCCTTCTCTGCTAATGCAGGGGTGTGAGGAGAGAATTTGGGATGGAGATTCCTTCCGATATTTTAAAGAAAGTTCTCTGAACACAAATGCATTATTTCACTGATTAGACCCCCCCCCCTCCCCCCTCCCCCCAAACAACAAAAAAAAAAACACTCGCCGACCCCACTCCTCGTGCAGTATGGCGAGATTTGATGATGTAAAGGGTAGAAATATAGATTGCATTATGAAGTCCAGTCAAAATTTTCAGTTATTTTCAATATGGACGAAGTTCGTATGAATTTAATGTTCAATAAAATCAATATACTGCTGAAAACGATCTCACTGCCAGAGTGTTCAAACAGTAATGGATTGTTGTTACCTGTCAAATAGAGAGCCCTTGTATGAAGAGGTAAAAGGTACATTTAAAGTACAAATCCTTGTCGACCCTACGACCCGATGTCGAATAGCACTGCGATTGCCCTTTTATGTGTGCCATCAGCAGTCTGACCTTTAGCCCTCGAGGAGAGAACATAGACAGGAGATCTAAACCGGGTGCTGCCTATGGTATTTCCCAACTTTTTCTACATTTTGGGCAGTGTCCCAGGAGTGTTCCGTGGTGCTTTCGTTCAGACTTACCAGAGTTATGGAGAGCCCTGGCTTTTAAGCGTTTTCCCATTCACCCTTGTACATTGTATAGAATTTTATCCCCATCCTACCAGCAATTCTTTCAGCTGTTTTCATTCTTTACTTTGCCCACCTTCCCCTTTATAAATTGCTGTCGCTAAAACGTTTTTGTCCCATTTGCAGAGTTCAAGTCAATATTTTAAATCATTTCCACACCATCAGTCTCAACATCCCTGGAGAGTATTTTATTTCAGTTGGAAGTAAGGGAATTAGATCTATATAATTATATTCATGAGTGAACAAACAAACAAACAAAAAATGAATATTCCAAGATTTTCAATTGTTTCCACAATTTGGTGATCATACAACTGCCCGATTCACTTCAGGCATTATTATTGCAGTTTTAAATCACGAAAAATGTTGAGCAGATGCAAGACATTTTAGTTTACAACATTGTTCTTTTAAGTTGAATAAAATTTTTGATGTATGATTGACATAAATGTACAAACATTACATTTTTAATGCAAAATAGAGGTTGCACAGTCTGTCTTTTCGACTGTAACGAGAGCTGTTCTAATATTATTTTTAAAGCAATGTTTTTTTAGTACAGCACGGGGGGAGGGGGGGGGGAGGGTTGCTTACCGATACAGAGCAGACATTTTATAAGGTTGAATTTGTATGTTTGTGTTACAGTTTTGTTTTTGTTTTTTTGTCATTTTTCGATCTTCTCTTTCCATCTGTTTTACTTTTATTTCTGTATTTTATTAAATATTGAAATATTAAATCAACAACACGCTAACATATTGTGATTATTTTAAACAAGATAGCTATGTGCATTTATTTGAGTTATTATTTGCAAGAGAGAAGACTCGAGATGCCGAGGATAAGAGAAGGCAGAAAATGAGAGCTAAATATATAGGAATATTGGTACCACAACAGCGAGAACTAGCATATTATTATTATTATTATTATTATTTTTATATAGCGCATATCCATTTTTAAAATGCTCTATGCGCTTTACAGAAGAAACCTGACAACCACAGAGCAGAATGGAGCGCCGGCGAAGCCCTCAACACACTACACTGCTTCTTTCTCTCTCACTGTCTCGCTCACTCTCTCTCTCTCTCTCTCTCTATCTCAGAGCAAATTGTGAGGCAGCCTGTTAGGCGCAGTACACAACTCACAACAGTTCACAACTCACAACTCACAATACAAACAATATTTGAATATTTATTAATAATAATATATATTTAATAATGAATAATAAATTTTGTTGTTGCTGGTGGGGGGATGATATGGATACATTTTAATCTATTAATTTCAATTTTGCCCGGGCAGCGGCCTGTTCGGCCTGCTCTTTACGATTTCCAACTGCCAAGGTGTCTTTAACGTGCGCAACGTGCACACGGGCCCTCCGAATTTTTTCGTCCTTATCCGAGAAGACTAGGTACTCGATCCTACCCCCCAATAGGATCAGGGACTTGAAAATATGGGGAAAATCCCAATTTCCAACATGCCTGCACTGCCCGGGTTTAGAACCCGGGACTCTTGGCATGAGAGGCGAGTACCTTGCCTCTAGACCACCTTAATTCATTAATTCACTTCTGTCAGGCATCAGTGCTGACATTAACATCTTTCAGTTCTTTATATGTAATACCTTTTATGAAAATTTCAAGAAAAGTTACATTATGAATATTTGCATAGTGGATTTATGATATTATGCATTGTGTTGTGCCTGTGGTGTTGATATCTATAAGTGAAGTAAGAGAAGCAGTAACTGGTAGAGCAGTGGAACTGGAGTGGTCACTTGGGGGGGGGGGGGGGGGTGGACTTTGAGCCTTTGGGCAGTATTGTAATATAAGGGGAAGGGGATCGGTCTCCAGAATGCGCGAGTGACCACTCAAGTTGTATGTGTGGGGCTTGGGGTGGGGGAGAACGCAAGTGATCTTTGTATTTTACACACAGCTGTGGAAACAAAGTTGAGTTTATGGATACTTGTATTGTCAGTATATATAGCTAAATAGTCACTGGTGAAGTTGGCGAACTTCAGTAATCATTAGCTAAAGTCACCCCTTTAAGATTCGCGTTCTAGATGAGTCCTGTGGAAATTGGGTTTTAACGCAGGAATGTGACATGCAGTAAATGAATACCCTGTCTTTTCCTGTCTTTCAGGTCTTACACCCGATGAGCACGCAGTATCTCCTATTATGCCCTCACATTCACAAACCAAACCAAACCCCCGCTCTGCTGGTCGTGCATATAGCTACGGTTCTGATGAGGAGGCAGAAGCCAGGGTACCTTTACAAGGTAGACCAGTTGTTTACCAGCAACAGCAACATAGAGGCCAATTGCAGGCGCAACATTCACAAGACCATGTTGTCTACGATCCCCCATGGGATCATATCAACTTTGAGCAAATCAGGTCTGCCCACAGGTCGGCACAGGCCTCTGAGAGCGATGAAGATAACCGACACGCTCTTCAAAGATACAGTCAAGCAGGTATGTCATTCAAACATTCGGTTCGTTTAACTGTTTCTTATTACCTGGTAACAGTCGCAGAAACTTCTGACTACAGTAACATTTTAGTTAAGTATTCAAATGTTTTGTTTCCCACGTGATTTTGATGACGCAGATCTGACATAGAACAGCCACGATAGGAATTGCTGACATTGCGCGTGGGCCCGCTAATCATAACTTATAATCTTGTGTATTTGACGATCATGGTTTGAGCACTGTCATGTGTAGGGGCCAAGCTGTAGCTGACCAAACCTGTGCTTGAGATGCAATTAGGACAGTGAAGATTCGTGAATTATATTACTAGTTTGAGCAGGGGCTGTTTTTTTCTCTATCCAGTGGCATAGGTCATTATTGTAATGATGTCGCCCATTCGACTGTTGGACTGCTTCATGGGGCTAGGCTCACATTTGCAGCGCCTGCACTGATCGCAGGTTTTTAGTCGATCTAGGAAAAACGTCAGATGGCATTAGTTTGCCTGTTTGTTTTTTGACATCTTTGCTTTTTTTTTTTTTGGCATCTTTGCTTTTACATTTATGTATGGCAGTGGTTTCTTAAGACGTTTTCAAAATCTTGGAAGGGCTGATCTGACATGAAGGAATCATTCAAGCCGGTGGCATAGCCAGCTCAGTGGAGCTGTGCCGCAGTATTAAGCTTCCAAAATATCTTGAATATGCTCTGTCTTAGGTTGGTAGATTTTTTTTCCTAAATTCTGTGGCGTGCCAAATAAGGTCTGACAGAGATACCGTGGTCAGGCTTATGTTGAAACAGGTCGACGTGCTTTGTAGCGTGGAACTTAAGAGATGAGAGCTATTCTTTTTTTATACAGTTAATGATACTACTGCAATGCCAACGCTTTTCATGTCTACAGCAATCACTGTTGCTCCAGTCATTACTTCTGTATTTTTTTCCTGCACAACAGCACCATTTTGTTTCGTTTTTAGACGCGGTCGCAAACTCTGTTGTGCTGTGTTCGACAGAGTCCTGTGATAAATTAATTATGCTTATGAAACTGGTCAGTGTCTTGCTGATTGAGGGGAAATTCAAGGACATTTCCACTTTGAATATTTTAGTAATAACAAGGGTATATGTTTAGGCCTCTGATTATTTTTTAAGCCGATAATGTCAGAGATAATCGTCTTCCCGATGTTACTGCAAGGCGGAAAAGTACAACGACATGAATGATCCCCAGTTAAAGAGGCAGAGGAAACAGCATCACTGGGAGAATAGTTCAGGAGAAAGGAAGCCTGTAATTTGACTTTAACCGAATTAATTAAAAATTGAATGGTACTTGTTGACATTTGTTCCATACACTGAAGTTGAGGTCTTATTTGCATATCTTTTTCTCTGATGAAGCCACTGTTGTTTTCAACCGACACAAAGCCACAGGACAACTGTTTCCACACGAATTCTGGCAATTGATTTTCTGGGGGGAAATGTGGTGTTTAATTTGGCTCGTGCGAAGATGGCGACTTGTTTTGTCTAGCTCTGCCCAGCTGATGAATTGCTGGAAAAAGTCAGGAAAAAGTAATTTAGGGCAATCAATAGTGTGTATATACGTGTGCTTTTAAAAAGGAGTCTTCATTTCATCCTTCCACCTCACCAACTCGGGGTCAGATTTCCCGTCGGCTAAAAAGTTCTCATTAATGCAGACAAGGAAGGTGCCAATTTGTTGTTGAACAAATGAGAGATAGAGCACAATTTTTCGTTAAGTGAAATTCCGGCAGATTGTAGCCGTAATACTTACCTGGCAATTTCAAGGTCCCAATGTAATTTGTGCAAATATTTCAAAATAACACAATTCTTTCTCTTTTTCCTGAGTCGATCACCTAATGTTTGCAAACAGTATTATCATTTTGTCACCGCGTTTACCCCATTCAGTGTCAGAAATACAGCAGATGGGAATTATGAAAGAAATAATATTACGCCGTTTCTCAATGCTCATTATGGATTATTTAATTTTAAAATGTAGTGCTTAAGGATAGGATGCTGTTCAATGTAATGCATACACACACCCAGCATTGGGCTTAATTCGGTAATATATTGACGCAACCATTTTTTCAATTGCAAACGGTTGACATGGAGAATGATTTTGACGGATTCAGTCGGCATGGCAAGGATGCATAGGAAACAAATGAACACAGAATGATAAATGCATGAAAAGAGCAAGCCGGGAACATTGCTCCGCCCTTGGAAAGAAAAAAAAAAAAAGGTCCAGGATGAACAGCGCAAGAACAAATATGGGGCCGAGGCTTGTCGCTTGCGCCTGCAACGGCGACAATCGATATTTATCCCGTGATGGCTGCTCGTGCCGATATAACTGTGTGCTGTGAAATCCAATTTGGCTGCCCTGTCCTCCTTCCTCCTAGCTCCACATTTGTTTTATTGTGGACCAATGCGTGTGTTAATGCCTGCGTCTGAGGGCTGTTTTGTTTAATTTTGTAGTGAGTTTGTTTCCTTTCCACATTCTGTCTGCTTCATAAGGTTAAAAAGGGTTAAAAGAATGTTGAAAGAGGGAGGGAGGAATCGAAAGAAGAAAGCAATGAGAGGGAGAGAGAGACAGACAGACAGAGAGAAAGGGGGGGGGACCCTAGGCATTTTGGACGAGCTCTTTGTGTGAATAATTTATTGATTTAAAAAAGCCTTCTCTTTTTTTTATTTTATATTTATTTATATAGCCATAAAAATGGAGAGGTTTGAAGAGTTTTTTAATCCATGTGCCACCAGATACTGATTGCATAATGACCGGAAGGCATACCCACCAAAAGGTGTTAAAGAAAAATATCATAACACTGAAAATAACAGTTGCAAAAAGCTTTTCAGGACGATTCTTAGAAGACACAGAAACGTATTCCGGGGACCACACAGTGGTCGAAATCGTGGAGAGCCAGGGTCACTCAAACAGATCGAACAGATTAACGTCTTTTCCCAGCTCGTGCGTGCTTCTTATAAACGGAGTGGGGAATCCGTAAGGACCTAACCCAGATAAGATCCCAAATTTAATTACAAGATTGAAGGAGATAGTTCTGAGTCTGCTGGCTATGAGTATAGTCATGTCCACTTTGCAGACCAGACTGGTGCGCATCCATTGAAAGAACCATGAAATCAAAGATGGAACAGTGAAGTAGGCCAACATTGCATACACAGAATTGCAGTTACTATTGCTGGGAGACGGTCTCCGTGTTTTTCACACGTTCTAGAAATCCATTCTTCTAAATGTATTGATGAAAAGTTTGTTCCTTGAGTGTCTATTTAGTTGTTACGTATTTCATAATTCTGTAGCATTTATCATTCAAATAGACTACTGGAGCAGAATACACGTATTTTAATATTATTATTATAAATAGTAAAATCGTACTTAAGTTGATTGTAATCTCTAACACATGTGGTCCATTTAGGTTTTTGGAGTGAGAAAATTTCATTGTGAACGAGCTGAGAGGTTTGGACAGATAGAGAGAGGTCTCTCTTGATGTAGCAGGATGCTCATGCTCCGCGTTGTCGTCGCTTTAGGTGCCATTTGAGTCCCACCAGCAAGTCTAGACTTTTTTAAAAACTTGATTACATCAGCATGTGACCGCAGCCACTACTTTGGTTCATAAAATTTAAAATGGCAGTGATTGTAAATTGCTTTGAGTTAAGTCGCCACTTCTTCAACGGTAGCAGTAACGAAAGGTATCATGTATGGGTTTGATGTTTGTTGGATGGGTGCATCGTTACACAGGTAGATCTGATTTGTCCGAGAAAGAGACGGTATTGTGGTGCGCTCACCAGTAACCGGGTTGAAGACCTTAAGTATTTTCTGCGGCAAGTAGCTTCCTATAGAGGTCACTTCTCTAAGCCTTGGTCGTTCCGTGAGGACACTAACTTGATAGATGGCTGAACTCACTATCCAATTGGGCTCAAGATTGATAGTCCTTAATTTTCCCAGTTAACACTGAGCGCCCTCCCTTGCTCTCTCGGCCACTTTCATTGTATTTTTTTTCTTCTTCCTTTATTTTGGGTTTCGGCACTCTGTTCCCGGAAGATTCGTTTATTTAGGATTTTATTTTCATTCTTTGCAGTGTAACAGTGTTTCTGTCTCGCGCTTTCCTTTTTTGTCATAACCAGTTAAAAGTGTATGCTCATTTCCATCTGTCCTTTTGTCCAAAATTGTTTGAAATCTAGATTTTAGATTGCAGCAAAATTTCATTTGTATTGTCCCCTGTGTGAAATCAGCAATCCAGATTTTTTCCTTCAAACGTTTTAGCAGAGTAGGCTTGAGAAGTCATTTCCCTGCCCTGCTCTCACTCAGAGTTATGCAGAATGATGAACTACCAGCAAGAACAGCGATACTGAAGGAACCATTCTAATTTTCTTGCAAACACTTTACCAAGCACATAATATCACGCCAGTCTTCAGAATGAAAGGTTTATCTCATTTTGATATGTTTTGATAGTTTTTATCTTCTTCACTTTAAGTGTGCAGTGCCTGCTTAGGAGAACTTTGGTGTGCAGTGCCTGATGATTAGAGTTTCCATTCTCGACCACAGCGCCACCATGAAGGGCTATGAGGTCTTGTCTTGCTCATTACTGCATGTCACGTCTCTTGCTGTAATCACATTATGCTTGTGGGTGGAGTGGCTGAGCGGCGGAGCAATCTGATATAGTTATTTATTTCAGAAATACTGAGAGGGGAAAGTAACTCACAAGGCTGTCAAAGAAAGACGGGAAAATAATACTTCCCGGTCTTGAAGTATGTCGATAATAACGTCATGTTTCACAGAAACCTAACCAGCTTTGTTGCGTCGACAAACCTGAAACAGCGATCAACGGATGACTGTAGCGACTTGTCACCTGTTTATGCCCTTGCAAATAATTATTAGCACTTGACTACCGTTTTCACGGCATCTTTTTGTGCAGGGCAATACTCTTTTTTATATGTTTTTCTTAAAATACTTTTCTAATTTTCACCCCCCTCCCCCCCCCCCTCCTTTTTTTTTAACCGTTAAACTGGTTGGCAAGGTTTACGTCTCACAAGTCACAGTGTGAAAATATGCAACACCTTTGCTTTGCCACACTTGTTCTTTGCTTTAAACCGTTTGTTTCCATTGTATAGTTGTAGAGAAGGTTTAGAACAGTCAGTGTTACGTCCGCTGTCATTGCAACTGATAACAGCAGTTCATGACGTAGTTCCCTGAAAACTAGAGCTAGGGTTTTCCAAAGTTCCAAATTTTGAACAACACGTGACTGAATCAACAGGATTTGTTAAAGTGTCATGAAATTTTTGCACGTCATACCTGGGCGGATTGGTTCATTATTAATATAAGAGTTACTGCGACACAGACCCAGAAAATGCAGTTACTGACTAATGCAACTAATTTGAAATCATCAGTTAGTGCAGTTTCAAAACATGGGGTCTCAATGTCAGTCGAGAGAATTCACATTAATTTGGGACAACTAAAAGCGTAAGTTTAGACCACAGAATTCTACTGATTGCTGTTTTCATTCGCTGCTGAGTAATATTCGGGAAAATCCTCGGGGTTGTATATCACTCCCGCGCCCCACCGTATACCACTCTCCCACCTTTCCTCTTCAAACTGTTTTAATAGTATGGATTGAAATAAATGCATACATTACAAATTGTGTATGTGTGATGTTGGTGGAGGCACCGGCAAACCCTGGCAATGAGAAGCGTAGTAGTTTGGGATAGCTCTGTTTTCTAATCCTCATGTGATGTGGGGGCAAGCAGGCATCTTGATGGTCACCAGGTCATATGAAAATGCACCGGGGCTGGTGCTGTGTCCCCGGCTCGACGCCAGGTCCTTGGAGTTCCCCACCCTCGCCCCGGCGGCAATTTTTTTACATTTCCATACATCCGTTGGATTTTACACGCTTTCGGTCATGATAGGATAGTATAGACTTTCTTTTTTTACGAGCACTGGGTAATGGTAAATGATGTAGAAAGTGAAGAGTTGGGGGAGGATGGGTTGAGATATATTGTTTCGACAGTGATTTGGCTTTTCAGCAAAGAGGTAACAATCGACATCATTGTCATAAAGTCAGGAGCACGCAAAGGTGTGGCACACCGAGTTTCGTAAAACCTTAAAAGAAGGGTAGGAACCTCGTGACTAAGTCATGAGCAAGCAAAGGTATTGCTCGCCGAGTTTTGTAACACCATACAGAACATCAGGGCATCTCACGCTTGCTCTGCCAAAACCCAAGAGACAGTATAAATCAAGTACTAAGTTTAATACTAGGGTATTATGCTACAAAGAATAGTTGGGGTTATGAATGATATATGATTTATACATAAATACATCAAACAGCAAGAAAGAAAGATAGGAAGAACAAACGAATAAGCAAACCAGACAAGATCGACCATAAAAGATACAGTGAATAGGATGCAAATCAATACTTCAGAATATCCTTACTTAAAGAGCACCTTAAAAGATTACCTCAAAATGCAGTATTAGCTGCGGTCTGAAAATACAAACGTCACCTTAAACAGGATTTCCTTTTACCTTTCATAAAACAGGAATCACACATTCTAAACGCTCGAGAACTAAACAATGATTTTAGTCCCATTGAACATCACATCAAAGACAAAGTTCATATTTGTCTACCAGTCCTAATAATAAGGGAAATTTCCAATCTGCAGGTCACAGGCTCTAAAATATCACTTGATAAATACATAGACAGTTCCGCTCCTCCGCTCGGCTATGTCTCCCAAAAAGAAGTATAATTATATCTTCGAACGTTCCAGGCTATGTCGTTGTCGTTCCGGTCAGGACAAACTCCATTTAAACCTTCTGGTAAAATCTCCAGGTAAAACTCGGAGTAAAAGCTCCGGGTAAAACCTCCAGGGTAACCGCCCAGTGATCTGAAAGTCAGAATCGACTGTGGTTAGATTTCCTGTTAGGAACCAATTCATACTGTTAGATCTTCAGAGGTTAAAGTTAAGAGGTAAACAAAATCAGAGTTAATACATGCATTGTTATTAGGCAATGAAATACTTTAATCAAACACCGTAACAGTTACAATCATGCAGTTAGCACAATGATTATAAAATACAGGGCATGCACCCCCAAGGGTATATACAGAAACGTCATAACAGTAAGAACCATTATACAAGGCTTGACAATATTCTGCCTTTGCATTTGCAGTTCATACATAATGGCGTATCCCTTAGGAGGATTCTTTCACTCATAGTTAAAACTTAAATCAGTATGCAAAGTATTAGACATTAGATACGGGTTTTCATCCCGTTATCATTATTAATCAATTACCACCTTTCAAACAGAATAATTCTGTGTAAGAAAAATCCGTACTCATCTTATACGATGAACAATCAAACCGGGGTTATTTCACCAGCTACACGCTGAGTCAGTAATTATATTGAGTCAACCACACGTTGATCTCAGTCAAACACTTTCTAACTACACGTTGGTTTTATTTTAAAGTACACTTTACCAGCCACACACTGATTTTCTAAGGATGGGTCTCGTACAGAATTCGACCACCCGCATACATTGTACATTGTACTTGGAAAATGACCTCTGCTGAGTGCAGTCTTACCATTCCACGACAATCATTAGTGTGAATCTCATAACTAACAGCTTAGCTTGGCCAATGTGGAACACAAAACGAACAGCTTCTATAATTTTTGTGTGTGTGTGTGTGTGGGTTTTTTTTTTCTTTTTTAGTTTTTGAACTGACACAACAGCACTTTTAGTTCTCTCTTCAAAGTAATATGAAGCACTATATGACATAGTGATATGACTGGAACCCCATGAAAATATGACAACTGGGTTGCTTGGAAATGCCTAACAGCTATTTGATCTCCATGTCACAGTGATACTCTTTCATTACATTATCATTATATTAAAATTCGCCAGTTCTTGAAGTGTCCTTTAGAATCCACTGGTAGTTATTTCCTCTGGCTACATCGTCCACGTTTTTCGGAAGAATGCACGAGAAATCTGTACCTTTTATGATTTTTTTTTTCACCAGCTTTTGCGTGAATTAGTGAATTACAATTGGACAGTTATTGGTGTTGCTGTTTAAGTTTTCCCAGGTATGTTCTTATATCACTGATTTAAAAAATGCAACTTTCACGGTCACTGTTGTGTTTATGAAGTCATTGTTGCTGATGGTTGCAAGACACTGTGACCTTGAGTGCACCCTGCTTTCAGTCCTGTTACAGTCCTGTTACCTGATGCCATACAGGAACAGGAAGGCCTTTTCGTGACAGTCTGTCGTGTTTTCTTTCGATTTTTATGTACACCATAGGCATCGATTTGAACTTTGCCCTTTCAGTTCCATCCATCCTCTTTTAATTTCTGCGTCTCTTATCACACAGTTACCTTGTATTAATCAAACTTTTTTTTTTCTGTTTTTTTCCTTTGCTATTTATTCCGTGGCATTTCATGTTCTCGGACGTTTGTGTTATTGAGCAGTGTGTTGTTTTGCTGTGCAAGCTGGGCCAACATTTCTTCTCTGAGGCTTTATGTATTTCAGCTGTTTGCGGTGCCGAACGTCTCGGGTTTAAACGTCGTAGATCTGCGTCCAGTCTTCAGTATTAACTCTCCGTCCAGTACTTTTACACAAGTACCCACCTCTCGATCTTCTTCTGTCTGCCATTCACCTCTCTGCTGTCGTATCATTGTTATCATTGCAACCATCAGCAGCTCAAAACTCTTTTGTGCGCACTTTTGCAGCAGATAAGATACTCCTGTTAAAATTTTTCAGCAAAGATCAAATCAGGCAACTTCCTGGTCATTATATGTAACTGACAGCCGGCGCTGATCTTCCAGTAAATTTTTGGACGAAATATAGTATGTATTTTAAAAATTAACATTGGATAGAGCTGCCCGATAGCCAGTGTCTGAGATCAAAATTGCAGACGTAAAAACTGTGACGATTTTTACAAGAATTTCTTACTTTAGTTTGTGAGGAGCTGCTGAAATGGCCTTCATGATATGGTGAAATAATGAAAGAACACGGCTGAAGATTTTTTTAGTCGTGTGTACTATATCTGCCACCTTGGCTAAATAATCAGCGATCGCTTCAGCATATCTGTCAACGGTTCTGCTTAGCCTTGGAAAACGTTAGATAACAGCAAAACACGGCTGGAGATAATATTATTATTGTTGTCTATGCTACGTGAAACTTCAATAGAGGAGCATTGTGGCTTAGTGTGATGGCACAGATATGCCTTGCGTAATGATCGCTTCGTCCTTCACACAACCGTCATCTTTCATTTCCTGGGCCTGTTTTTTCTGTGCCCCCCCCCCTTTTTTTTTTTCACCGCCATTTCCAATTTTCAGATCGTCATTTGACGACTCGGTCTGCAATACAAGTGTGTCTCGGCCCAGCTTCACATCCAATGCAATTTGCTCAGTGTGAGGTCCCATAGCCAGGGAGGTAGCACTCCCATTGTGCTGGTGGAGAATGTAGACGGGGTGATTGTCACATCAATGCCTTGGTTCTAATCCTTCCCACAGCAATGAATGGAGAGTGGAAAGTGTGCCGCGGATTTGGGTTGTCTAGCTCTGTCACAAATATCTTTCGAGTTTGTGCATAAAGAAAACAGATACCAGTAAATTTTTTATCTGTTAGCATGTATCCCTGTCCGGGATAAGATTTTGATTCGCTTGTCTCTACAGGTCCATCTCTCATTTCTGGTTGATCCGATAACTTAGTTATCGTAATCCAGTGATTTCACCCGGTCCTAGTCGAACCCTAGTGCCGCTACTTCTCTCTCTCTCTCTCTCTCTCTCTCTCTCTCTCTCTCTCTCTCTCTCTCTCTCTCTCTTTCTCTCTCTTACACACACACACCCTCATACAGCCGGTGTTGTTTAGTTTCCTTCTCATCCACCATTTTTGGCTAGCAGAACGACCACACTGATGATTCAGCCATCATGAACCCATGAATAATGGGACTTTGTCCAAAGATGCCAACGCTTACCTGGGTATCTTTCTTGAATTCATGTAAAGGGTTATTAGAGATCCATTTAATGTATTCGTTATGTGCCCACTGCTTGGGAAGACACATTTTTTATTAGACCAAGGCCTTGAAATGTGCAAGTACATGTAGAGTGCAAGAGTGAAGATTCCTGTTTGTGAGCTGTGATCTCATTTGAATACCTTTTTTTTTTTTTGTCAAATTCTCCGGTTACTGATAAAGCAGATTTTATCCTCTAAAAAGTAGAGAAAATGTTTATATTAGGGTTATATATCGTATAACCATGGTTGTGGAGGGGGAGATTATTGAGCAAAAGTTATGCAAATGTATCGTCCGGATCAGAGACGTGATCTTTGGTCTTATGTGAGGTCTTATGTGCATACAACTTCACACAACTAAGCCAGGCGCAAATCTTGCACCTACCCTGTCATTCTTTGTGTCTGCTTTTGCATGTGGATTATATTGCGACGTTGATCTTGTTTAGCATTGTTACATTCCTTTCCTTGGCGCGCCTTTCGGAATGTTGGCATTATTCATCTGCTGTTCTCTTGCCACTTATACAACCAGGCTGTGAGATGATAGGGAAGTCCCAGCTGTACACAGCAGAGTGTTCTCCTTTCCACCGGCGAAAAAAAAAAAGTTGGCACAGATTACATTAGCGTTCTTGTATCCGAAGAAGAAAAAGGACCTGATTTTGCGTAAATTTGGTGTTTTGATCAAAAAATGAAAATGTAAAATACCATTTGTCATTTCTTGTCAATAATTTGTATGCGCAACATTTTTTTCTTAAAACACACTAAGACTCTTCGAACCCCGATTTGTGCCATAGAGTATCTAAATCTTGATCATCAAAAGCAGCGAGGTAGAGATCTCTCGTGAGTGTTGTCGTGACCCATTTTAATGATGTGGCTTCATTGCCGCCGGTTAACTATAAGAGTTACTGTTTATATCTAGGTCCCAATGGGTCTGTGAAAACAAAGTGCAATCTACGTCCACACAGAGCTACACAGGCTAGGTCCACTGGTGTAGATATTGGGGGATAATAATTACGACTCCATAAATATGCTGAGTGTGAGTCATGTTACAGGAATATTCTACCTTACGGGGAGACATTTGCACTAATAAAATTGCTCATATTCCCCCAATCAATAAAACAAAGTTGTTGTATAAATACTTTAGTATGCATTCATTGTCAAGACATGAAGCCCCCATCCTAAATTTGACAGCAGACAATCGGCCATTTGAAGGTAAGGAGAACTTCAGTAAGATACGACAGGCTGCGAGATAGCTTTCCATCATCACCTTATTGGTTCCTCTAAGATTGCAAACTTTAAAGGGCAAGTTGGAATGGAATGGTGTTACGTTTGTGGGGGTAGTATAATCTCAAATAGGTATCCTCTTGTCACTGTCGAGCTGTGCGTTGGCAGGTAGACATCTGTTATCATTTATAAGAGAACAAAGGGAGCAGGAGATGGTCAAACGCTCAATTTGTTGATGGGTAGGCTTTTGAAGCAACGTTTCAATGGGAGATCGTAAGAGAAAATTTGGGGAGGGCACGTGAGCAATACATTTACATAGGATAGGAGGAACTTTTATGAATATTATGAAACATTTTTTCTGTTCGTTTTCAGGAACTTTACCCATGCCCCCACCTACGTTTCCACCTCCTCCACCCCCTCCTATCGAGGACATTCCACAGCGCAGCCCCGCCCCAGCCCGGCAGCGTTCCTTTGGCCCTTCTATGAGAGGAAACTACTCTGATACAGATTTCAGGCGCCAACAAGCGTTCTCAGATGGCGAACATGAGCCACCCTTGGAAAATCCATATATGGTGCAGAATGCCGTAGGAGCGGCCTATAATATGGGTAAGTATTTTTGTATCTGCAGACATAAATGTTCCTGGCATCTTACTGCCCATATCTGAGGTATGGAATAGTATGATGAAGATTGTCTCTGGAGAGAGAGATTTACCATTGACAAGATGTTAACATAATTAATTATGTACTACATGTGGTTGCATCTTGTAAGTCTGGCGTCGGATTTTGTTTGTCCTGCCTGCTTTAAATTGGCGTAGGAAGAGAGGAAAAGATGGCAAATTTTATCGCTGTTGTTGTTGTTGTTGCCTTGAAGCTGGTTACGCCCTGAGTCAAATCTGTTTTGTCTCGAGTTAAGTGTGCGACGTGGGCAATTGAGTTAAACGGTATCTCGCACACTGGTGAGACTGAAACAAGTTTGTTTCATTAGTTCGGGCTTTCAAAACTGCATTGAGAGATTGGGCACACTGAGTCCAGGCACATGGAAAACAGACTTGACCTAGTGCCCTACCAGCCAAAGATTTTTTTTTTTTCACTGTCTATTGGCGCATGCAATTTCTCTCACTGTTTTATATCGCTGCATCTGTTTCTTCAAGTACACATAAGTATTTTATGCCTAATGCTCAGCGTTCTTCAAATGTTAACAGTTAATTGCAATGCTTTAATTGGACCGACATCAAACGCGCCTTTGGGAAAATTGACAACATCTGTCTTCAGAGAAGCAGCGCATGCGTTCGCCCAACCTCTCGCGGATGCTGGCTTGCTTATGAAAGAACGAATGGCCGTGCACTGAGAGCTGGCAGTGTTACAAGCGCTTTTTGTTTTTTCATTCACGAAGCATTTTACGGTCAGCCAGTCCGAGCCTAATTCTTCACAAGTGCCAGTTACAGTTCCTGCACACCAATGCAGTAGACTACTTTTCGCTTTTTATAAAGCCCTTGCCAACAAAATGGTTTTAAAACTGATCTGTAAGATAATAATGATGTAGGTGCTCTAGACAGAACATTGCGGAATTTCCAAAGGGATGGGTGCATTATGTGAAATGTTCGAATTTTTTTTACCAAGCAACGGAGAGGTCGATTAAGTAATTAGTTCATGAATCGTAATTATGTTTATTATTTGAAACTTTTTTTAATGTATGTTTGTTAGTGGAGTCGTGCGCTGCAAGTTTCCTAACGAGGCCTCCAAACCTTCCAGCTCTCTTTGCTGTGCTTAAAGAAAAGAAAAACGAATGCTGAAGTGATAGGCCTTCCAACAGTAAAGTGGGGCCCAGTAAATTTATTCCAAGTTCACCATCACATTTTCCTGCCCACCCCCCCCCCCCACTCCAATCCCCATATCAAAATTTATGGTCCACCTTTCTCTTGATCCCTCGTGACTCGAGTCCGCGTTACATTCACGTTTTCCTTCGTGTAGCCTATTATGTTTGCTTTGCGACTCACAGGCCTCCGCACCTTTGCCCAGCTGCACACATCTGGTTCATGTCAAACTGCTGTTTCAATAAACATGTTTTCAATGCCGCCATGGCTTATGTCCAGCCGCCAGCTTTTGATTATTATGAAAGGAAGAACAGCTAACTCGTGTTTTTACTAGGGAGACCTGCTTAGTAGGTTGTCCTAAGTAATAAAATTTGGAAGAAAGCGCTCTTGCGCGCACGCACTCACTCACTCACTCACTCACTTCCACTCTCGTGAGTGCACACATGTACTTATATACTAAGATATGCGTGCAGGCACAATATGAAACACAAAGCACAGAATAATAAAGAAAGTGCTGAACACTAATATCTCCGTGACCAAAATGTATAACATCAGAATACTTAGTTGTTGCTTTTTTATTTTTATCTCAGAATTATTCCAGTTTGTTGTATTAATTTGAATTTAATTACAAAATAGCAATATTCTTCGACCCTTACACGACCCTGAATTCCCAGCATTAGTACACATGTATTAAGTCAAATTTAGCGAGCTTCAAAGTCGCCATGGGCAGAGGTTTAATTTAAGATGCGACATATTTTGATTTCGCTCGTCGAATGATATTTAGATGATTTGAAAAGCATTCATTTCGTATTTTTATCCTAACAGAAAGAGAGAAAGAATGCAGGCAGAGGGAATGGTCTAGTTGCCTTAGTGCCAGAGAGTAGTGGAGAAAAATGAAATAACGATTTAAATGATTGAATTTAGTTACATTTTTTCAGTTGTGAAATAGAAAACAAGAGTCGTGGAATGTTTGTATTTTTGTCTTTTTAAAATGTTTAATACTATTTGCAAACGGTGGTATTATAATTGAAGTATAATGCGACGCTGTATGGTGGCTGAAAGTGAATAGCGCATTGTGAGAAAACATGTTCTTGGATCTGCATGGTTAATTTCGATCATTGCACGCTGATTTCAGTGTACCGTCTGACTCACACCTCACTCACTGATCAGCTAAGTCAGTTCCCGACTCTGCACGCTTTCTCATTATGCATTTTATTTCTCTGCTGCACATTATTTGTCGTAACCCACATGGCTTGGGAGAATTGAGTGATTGGAAAGTGGGTATTATTTATTCCACTGAGACCCAAGACTCGCCTACACAATCGGCGCGGTGAGTTAAGGAGATCTGTCTTATCGACAATTTGTCAGTGCCAGGCAGGCGGATAAGCCAGCCACATCCGTAATAGATGACTCCTCCTGTAAACTGTTGCAGAACGAGCTAGAATACGTGCTGAGATAATAAATGAGTGCTATGTTGCAGTGGTCAACTGATAGTGAGACAAATCACGAACGCAGAAACAGAACTGATATGTAGATGAGGATTTTCTCTCTGGAAGAAAGGTGGCGTGATCTATTGGCACGCTTAAACTATATTCAGTATGCATCTTTCCCCAGAAACCATGATGCCATTCAGCACTCGCTGCCCATGCCTAATGATGGCATAGATTTACATCTAGCCAGTAAAATTTTGTATGCCAAATTGCTCCCAATGTTCATGTAACAAACGTTATACATGTATTATTAAGGTCATGAAAAATGGGCGGTTGAAATAACAAATTTCTGAATCATTGACCAAGCAAAAATTCTAAAAAGCCTCACAGTCAAAGCTGGAAACAGGCCTCTGATTATTGTCTTTGAAATGCATTCTTAAGTGTAATTTTGAACCTGCAACTGCGAAAAAATACTTCACTGGGTAAAACAGTTGAAGTACCTGCAAATCTATCACATCACTGACTCTGTTTGGTTCAGAAGAGTGTCCCTTTGTTTTATCAGAATGATCCGGATTTATGCTGACTTAAGGTGTTGTTTTTTAATTGTACAGAAGTTTCATATCTGAATAGCATTACAGTCTAGCTAATCTGTCGCTCAGGGACACCGTTTTCCTTCATGTCCATCAACATAAAAAAAAAAAAACACCACACCATAAATGGCTCCTTCTTCTCCCCCACTCTCCATTCCGCTTTTTTCCATATATACCTTTTGGATCGAAGATCGCACGAATTGATCAACAGTTTAATTTCATCACTCTTATAACTCTGTGTGTAATGTATCACTCCCTCATGAATACTTTTTTTTTATTTTTCGACGTTTACCGGTACAAAACATAATATGGTCTTTGGAGTGATGTTTCATAAAAATTTTCGGTTCGAGGATACCAACAGCGACATATTCCTTTCTTTGATGGAAGATACCCATGAAATTTAGAATTTGAGCATCTTCATTGATTTTTCTTTCATCTTTATTGTCGATGTGATTTTTAAATCAAGTGATAATTTCTTTCACATATGAGGAATTAGCGTTGCATAAATTATCATTGGTGTCACGTGCAAAAATAGCATGACAGTCTACATCGCTGCTATCCTAGACACTGGATATCGAGATGGTCCAGTCCGTCGACCTGCACGCATATCACCCATGTCAACAGTGCAACAATTTGCATCACGCTCCTTCATAATTGAATGAAAACGGCGAATACCACAGAGCTGTGTGAGTAGTACTCATCGTGTCTATGTCCGCCAAGTTGTAGACATAATAATAGTGAAAGAAGGAATGGTCCGTCTCGGTATTCTGTGTCTCGGCTACCACACGAGATTAATGATTTTTTGCAATTTTGCTTTTATCAATAGATAACCAAGTCAGATACCAGCACCAGCGTCCACCCATGCACCGCTCTGGGTCAGTTCCTTCGGGTCATAGCCATAGCATGGATGTCAGTGACCACTACATGAGTAGCGGACATTCAGACACGTATCCTTACCACTGTCCTAATGTTGGAGATGGCCCAGTTATTGTTCACACGGGTGACAGGTGAGTGTAGTGAGTGAACAGATTGATAAATGTTATTGTTATGCATTTGTTGTGTACATGGATGATTTGTCAGAAACACCTAGCAGGATTATCAATAGATTGATAAAAAATGACAGTCTGAGCACTTAGTTCACAAGAAGAGAACAGATAGATAACTAAGTGGTTTTCCCTTCTTTCTGGTTTGCGAATGCCTGCCACATTTAATGCCTGTTTTTCTTTCAACTGGAACATTTTTTATTTAACCAATTATTTATGCCTCAATTTCACAAGATTTTGCAGAAGCACCATGAAGTACACGTATGTACAAGTTCGTTCTAGGTGTGTTTCAGAAAGAAGACAAGCCGGTTTGTCGCCATAGTGTTTTCCACAATCAAAGCATTCTTTATGTAACATGCCACCGGTTAGTGGATGTGATGTTTTTACCACTGCTTCTTTGTTACATTTTTTTTTCAATATCAAATGACCGGACAAAATTAAAGGTAGCAGCGACGGTTCGCTGTAGGAACATCGAGGTTTTCGTTGGACTTCGTCAGATTTACTTGTCATTACTTATTTAGCAACCATCTTTTCTTGGGTGCTGTCTGCTCGTGTGAGTATTATGATCTTCACATTTTCAGTCTGTCCTGTCCAAAAGAGCAGACCGCGTGGTTTTTGCTAATCAGCGGTCGACTGACCAGTTCTTTGGTAGTAAAGAACTGAGATTATGGCAAGCAGGGCTGTCTCTCTCTGCGGAAGCGCGTGACTAGACGCTGGATGTAGAATGGACACAAATGTGTACTGAAGAATCGGCCGTAATGATTAAAGATACTGTGGAGAATGCTATCCCGGCACACGAAAAGGGTTTGGGATGGGCGATCTATGAAGCAGTCATTGGGTAAGGGGAAAGAAAAAGATCATGCTGATTAGTAATGTCTGGCGGTCTTGCAAATTTAATACAGGCAATGTATTCCTAGCGAAAAACATATTTGTTGCTCCTTAAACTTTCATCAATCCCATTCTAATTACCAGACTGTGGCGCAAACTGCGCAGCTTTTGCGAAGAATGGCTTAGGCATTTCAGTGTTGTGGTCCACCTCTCCTGGTAAATATTGGGAACTTTCATATAATGTCAGAATGGCAACTTCGAATCATTACCGCATTATTTGAATTGACACGAGTTCGAACTGTTGTGGGCGCGATACAGCTGTTGACGCCAGTTTTCGAAGTGGTGGGAATTTGTGATATTTCTATAGTAAGTCGTGTCAAAAAGAGTTCAGCGAAAATTTGTTTTTGATCGGATTGAGATCTCAGATTTTTATTTATTTATTTACTTTTTTTTCCGAAAGGGATGCCTTCTCTCGTTCTTTGCCTGTTGGGCACAAAGAAGACGCTTTTGATAAATTTTGATAGATTCTCTCTCTGTCTGTCTGTCTGTCTGTCTGTCTGTCTGTCTGTCTGTCTGTCTGTCTGTCTGTCGCTCTCTCTCTCTCTCTCTCTCTCTCTCTCTCTCTCTCTCTCTCTCTCTCTCTCTCTCTCTCTCTCTCTCTCTCTGTGCCTCTCTTGCTCCCTCTCCTCCGTCTCTCTTTGTGTTGATCTCAACCTCATGAGGCTACGTCTAAAACACGTCATAGTTTTGATTATCAAAGCGAGTCAAGTTGGACAAGTTCATGTTACATTGTCTTTTATTTGTCAGGAGATTTTGACCAATAATTTGAGGGGAAAGATGGGTTTGATTAAATAAAAAATGTTATTAAGATGAATAATGTTTTCGTCCATTGTCTTAGTTTTTATATTTTCATAACAGAAAACAGAACAGTCCAAGGATTGGGTTTCTAGAGGTATTGTGCTTGAGAAATCAAAGGCAATCAGCCCTTCTGACAATGGTAACAATAATCTCCACATGAATTTTGTCGAATTTCATTCGATAGTGGCCCATGGTTTCAAACCTCACACATTTAAAATCACGAATTCTTTACGCCGTTTGCGTTTGTTTGCTTAAATTTCAGAGGGTCCGCATTTTTTGTTTGCTGAAAGCGGCTTTTAAACAGTCATCCACTTAATTAGATTGATTCTGTATCGTTTTCGGACACGATTGTGTTGTGTTTTGATTAAATTCGCAACGGGATGCAAGCTGGACTACGGTTCTGTCCCCATTCTTTCTTAGACATTAGTCCATCTCCTGCCTCAGTTCGTTTGTCTCTATCGATTCAATGACAACACAGAGACAACTGCTACAATTGAACAACGTCCCCCAAGAGTTTGACATATAATTTGATTCTCGTCTTCTCTAAAGCCAAGCCAAGCTGAATCGGAACCCGTTGTTATTTTTCCACATTCTCTACAATTTGGCTAAAGTGCTTGTCTCAGATTCCAACAAAAATACTTAGAGAATAATCGTGCAATTTCAGGGAGACTCCCCCTCGCCCCCCATCACAAACACTCATACCCGAAAACGCACACATGTACACATGTTTGGTCGTATTTTCTCAAGCAGTCCTCGTAGAAGTAGCCTGTATGGAAATTTTCCGAAGTGCTCGTCTGTTGTTGTTGTTTTTTTTTGGGGGGGGGGGGGGTTTATGAAAACTGGATTAGCTCGAGCTCGGGGCTTGTACTTGTCCGGAATAAAACGAAAGCCTCCTGTTTAAGTCTCCATTAATAAAAAAAAATGATCTTAATTCATGTGCTGGTATAGTTAAAATTAATGATTGTGAACGATGGCACCCTTAATAATGGATAACGACCGATCATTTGAAAGTTAGGGTAAGCTGAAATTAAAACTGTTCCGTGGTGAACCAGAGCTGGGGGTGCCTGATGAAGTTGAACCAATATCCTCGATCACTCATGTGTCTTGTCAAAGAAGTTTTGTGCTTTCAGCTGCGTGTGTACATGAAGATTGAGTTTTGAGTTTGGGTTTTATGGCGCGTCGGCACGGTAACGGCCACTTTGCGCCCTTCATGGTCTACATAGGTACCCTTTCTTAATTTGTATTTCGTTTTCAGAGCTGTTCAAGTTTGACATAGAATTAAATGCATTCATATAATTTAAACACATTGGTAAGATTCTAAAAAAAAAAGTTGTTTTATAGATCTGGAAAAAGTTTTGTAAACGAGTATAAAAGTTATTAGATCCAAGTTATAAATCTTACCCTCTCTCAGAAAAGACACTTTTACATGAAGATAACACGGGATTATTTATGCAAACCCCAAAATCAATGAGTCAGAGATGCGAAGTTTACATCCACTCTATCAAATGAAGCTCCTGGGCACAAATGATGATAAATTTTGTGTCCAGCAGGGGAAATTTATTTCTGCAGTACGGGTCAGTCCTTAAGCGATAATGTGTCGTTTTTAGGCGTGCGTGTTTTTTCTAAAATGGGAGGTTATTCCCTGACTCTGGGGACTTCACCAGATCCTAATGACTGATATTGTTACCCGAAATCACTGGAGTGCTCCCACTTAAAGGCTGGTCATCACGCTGACCCTATGGTTGAGAGCTGTTGCGCGCCAGGGTATTCCCTCCCTGTATTAAAGTGTTTGAATTGCAAGCCTTTTCAGTCATTAATGGTTTAGATAGTAATCAAATGTCTGATGGATCAGTTTTTCTGGGGTGATTTTGGAGTTGCTTTGGAATAGTTCATTGGGAGGGGCGCGTGGTGGGGGGGGGGGGGGATTGTATGTGTGCTCGCAGGATTACTTGATCAGTGCTGCGTGGAGGGAAACAATAAACACTGCAAAATATTTAGTCCTCTGCACGACAACAGAGTGATCGTTATGCTGATAAAGCATGATGTCGGATTGCCGAGTCCGCCCTTCTTGTTATATTATAACTTCTGCATTCTGCAAAACCTGGGGCCAACTCTCTCACTGTGTCTTTTCAGTGCGATCACCTTTCTCGTGTGTTCTTGCAGCGGGGAAGATAGAACATCGCTAATTTCTGTAAGAATATATCCATGCACATGGATTCCATTACATGTGCATCCTTCAGCCGTTAGGGATTAGGCGAGAATGTAAGGATGGGTGTATGGGAAAATTTCAACTTCGGAAATTGGCCATGAAACGATACAGTACTTACTTCACAGCTTTAAAAATTTGGTTTGTGTCGAAGTGAAGGAAGAAAAAATGAGAAAAACTCATATGCGGTGGAGAGAAACTGAATAAGAGAACTCAGGTGCCAACAGTTCCTATCTAAATTCTGCTCTCGACACTTTTATGACTGTTAGTTGGCTGACAGAGGTCAGCGGAGCCACCGAGAAATATTGACGTATATCCAGCGGCCCTTGGGCCCATTCCAATTTCGAATCAATAACCTGTACTTTACTGATACTTCCATTAATATGCGTTTTAGCGTTGTTTCTGCAGTGGATGGCAATTATTTTGATAAGGGAGAAACAACAGTAATGTAGACAAGATTGAACAGGTAAGAATGTTTGAGTGCATTATTCCGTTTTTGGGGGTGGAGGGGGGCAGACGAGTAACAAGTGATTCTCCACTAGCCAGAGAGATGCTTATGAGCATTAAACATTCAATTAATTTTATCTGAATAATATAGCCTTTATGTTTCTAGTCGGAATTAGATGAAGCAATTACTCCATGCTTTTTTAAAATTTATCTGTTAAATTTAAAAGAAATGTGGGAAGCGCAGACAATAAAACATTACAATGCATTCGTGCATTTGCACAGGCAGCAGAGTCAGCTGGAACTTGTTTCAAGAAACGGGGTACTATGACGGGCAGACCCCAGACAATTGTATGATGAAAAAGAGGGAGCTTCATTGTTTTGTTAACGTAGTTTGGGAGGGCGGAGAAGACGGTAAATTATATAAACCTCGTAATGTTTTATTTTATGCAAAATAGGAAAATAAACAAAAACATAATAATGGTGTTTTTCATTCATATAACGAGTCGGAAGGAAATAAAAGATGTGGGTTGAAATCACCATTAGACACATAATAACCATCCACTAGTAACAGCAGCAAAATGTCTCATTCAAATTTATTTACTAGTCTTAATCTAACTCTGATTAAGTCTTCAGTTGCCATGAAGTGTGAACTCAGCATCAGATCTCTTGTTAAGATTTCATTCGTGTATGTAAGATTTACTTTTAGCTCCATGTGTCTGAATTGTTCAGCAGTTCAGCATTATGTCGTTATCAATCCCTGGCACTTATATTATACAGTAGCAGACTATTTCAGTTTCTGAATCTCGATATGATGGAACTGATGTGGAAAAAAGAGAAGCGTGGTGTAGATCAGATAGATCTATCCGATTTGTCCGCATAGGAGTAGTAGTGAAGTGTCAGTCGTCAGTTTTTCGCTGGCGACTTTTTCTAATACATTTCATTTTGTCTCCACTGTGGCGGCTGTGATAATTTGATAGTACTCATGGTTTTCCAGCTGCCCTAGACTGATTTTTGTCACATTTTATTAGCAGGTTTTGTTTCGTTTCAGGCATTTTCTTAAACTTCTCGGCCATCCCTTTTCTCTCTCAGTATTTCCTGACGTAGGTTTCAAAAGGTCACTTTCATTTCCGTCTTTTCATTTTCCCCCCGGTTTTCTAAAGATCAGGCCACCATGATGAAGTGCTGAGAGTGAGGTTCAGTAATTATGGATGCTTCAACATTTCCTTGAATTGAATTTTATCAGGAGTAAAGTGCAGCCGATGTTCTGGCGGGACAGCGATCTATCAAGTTGGCTTGTCGCGAAAGACACGATTTGGCGGCCGCCTTAATATCCAAAATGCGTACTAGTCTGACGTAGGAGAGCGTTCTAATATCAATAACTATCCTCCCATGGCACACGCGATGTAGTCTAATACATCAAGACGTCCAAGTCCCACCCGTATATTCCAGTTCCCCTCTCGCCCCCGCCGCATCCCACCCTGAATTATGGACGTATACCACGGGAATGGTCAGAAGAGTCGGGCCTTGATGTCAGTAGGGGGCGTCATGAGTTTGCGTTCTTCAGTGTAAGGAGACGATGTCCTTCCGTTGTCAAGAGAGAAAGAGAGAGAGAGAGAGACAGAGGAAGAAGTAAGAGGATGATGTATTAAGTGTTATGTTTATCCATGGGTGGTTGGAATGAGCAACTGGCCAGTCGGTT
This sequence comes from Onchidella celtica, assembly GCA_963931925.1. NCBI lineage: Eukaryota > Metazoa > Mollusca > Gastropoda > Systellommatophora > Onchidiidae > Onchidella > Onchidella celtica. Next base: position 25,369,048 of record OZ007573.1, on the reverse strand, counting down.
GTCTTCTTCTGTCAAATCTAGCTGAGGAAGAGATCGGCGTGGTACCAGGATGATGATGATGTAGGTAATATTGACTGCAGCTAATCCTTCAGTGATGACGGAGCGAAAGAGAATGATATAATGAATTTTCGTGGTTGTTTTTTTTTTAATATTATTATTTACATTAGAATATATCATTTGCACTGTTTCTGCTTTATGAATTTTGGGGAATCGTTGGGCGGCTGTGGTAATCACTGTTGTACACATTTTATGAGGACGGGGGGATATATTATTGTTGCACAATGTCCATTATATGAAAAAAAACGAAAGAAATGAAAGAGGGAGAAGAACGCTGCGCCTTGTTTCTCAAGTTAACCTATCCTCCCTAGCCCCAACCCAGTATCAGTTGTTTAACTCAGTATAATATAGTAAACACCAAGTATTGTGTTAACTGAACTAGTTGACTGTCTATCTTGTCCTTTTATCACAGTATGTGTATTATTCTGTCGCTGTAGAGAGTTTTTACAAGTGATTTTTTTTTTTTAATTTGATTGCTATGATAGGGGAACCGTTCATCAGTGTATATAAATCTATGAGGGGAACGGGTCTCCCAACGACGGCGGAGTTTTGGGAATGAAAAAAAAAGTACTTAAGATATTTTTTTTTTTTTTAAAAGGCGCCCGATGAAGTCCGGTCTTCGGGCAGTTTAAGTCAACGCTTTATTGGAGTTTTTCAGTGGCGTGCAGAAAAGGGGGACAGAGGGGGCGATGGCCTCGGGCATTCATTTCATGGGGCATCCAATCAAACGGTGAAATTAAAATAAAAATTAACTAATGTGGCAGATTTATATTTAATTTGAATAAAAAGTTTATTTCTCCGTTTTTACTTACTTAAGATGTCTTCGTTTCTTACAATTTTCATTACTTGACGCTAGGCTTGAGTCTGGGGGCATACAATCGAGGAGTTGGCCCCGGGCATTACCAAACCTCTGCACACCACTGATTTCATCGCGAACTTAGCGCCTGTGAATAATGAGGGAGCATTATTTATTAGATCCAAATTCAAATTAAACCAAATGAGCCACAAAAAAAAAAGAAGGATTAATACAGAACCAAAGCCGCACGGCGATTAAAAACGTTAACCTAGTTTTGGGCGCTAGTTAAGCTCTTTGTGTTGTCTTTTGTAATTCCGTCTTAAGCGTTGTTGTTGCTATGTCCGAGCCATCCATCTTGTACAGACTGTTGATGTGCAAATTTGCGTTGTGGTTGGGTTTACTTCGGTACTCAAGCATTTTCATTTTCTTTAAAATAATAAACCGTTGAGGGTGAGTGTTTAAATCGGTATGATGCCATGACAGTGCATGAGGTTCCGTTGTTTACTTTCATCTCATTGTTTCCTGTCCTCTTCCCAGACAAATGATGGCTTATCCCCAGTTCGGCGTACCTCCAAGCATTCCCCCTGGTAGTTATCCGCCATCACAAGACTACCGCTACTATTCCAAGTTCAGTTCCGCCGGGAGTCGAATGAAGAAACAACTGCGACAGAGATGTACCTGGCGTTGTACAGCACTCATCCTCCTGGTCATGTGTGTGGGTCTGCTGGCTTGTACTGTTTATTTCGCTGGTGAGTATTAATTGGATGGTTCATGCACTGACTAGGCTGCTTCACTGGCCGCATTTTTCTTTTTTTTTCCCTATATAGTCAATTGTATAAGGTAAATGAATAAGGCATTCAGTTAAAAATTATAATTGGCTATGCCACTTCTAGGGCAAATTCATTCTCTGAGAAAACTTATTCTGTATACTTAATAGATAACATAATTTAGATGTACCCATCGTAATTTGCAATAAGAATTGCTTGACGTATGCATGTAAACCTGTTTTTTTCCCTGGCATTCTCTCAGAATCCCTCATTTTGACCTAGGCATTTCTTATATATCTTTTCCCTTCATTTAACAGCTAAATTAAGTACTTTGAGTTTTTTGAGCAGTTATCTCAACAAGTGTGAGCACTAACAGTGAAAGCTAAATTCTAAAATAATATACAAAACTACAAAGTAGCTTTGAATTATTACTGACGCTTGCCGAAATCGGTCGCTTCTCTGCACCCAAATTTTATAGACACTGGATCATGGATTGTGTTCGGTTTTTTTTCCCTGGGGTATTACAAACCCTTGCGACATTTGATGAGAAGAGTTCTCATGAGGTTTCTGTGTGTAGAGATGGAATTTAAATATGTGCCAACCTAACACTTTACAGCCATATACGGAGTATGTCTATGCAACATCAGCACAAATAATAAAGATGTCATTTATATTGTATTGCACTTCAGCAGAATGTCAAAGCACAAACCATCATTTATTGTATAAGATTATTCAGTCTAGTCAAGCAATCGTGGCTCGTTTTTAAATTTTTTTTAATGATTTGCGACTGATAAATGTTCCTGTCTTCTTATGCCACATCTACAGAACACATTCATTGCTATGTACTTGTATCTTGGGGGAATTAGCACATTCCTTTCTTGTGCTACTCTTGATTCGGGACGTAAGAGAGAATGTCTGTGGGCTTTACAAGAAGTACATAATGGTGACTTTAATATCAAGATCGTGCGAATGCTTTGTTGGGCGAAGCCGAGGAAACGACTGTGCGTACTACAGATCTGCATTGATGACATGACGTATTACTTCCTGATCATGTGTATATTGTGACATGGTCTGTCTGGACAGCCAACTGTGTAACATGGCAAAATGAGTCACTGATTAAATGTCAAGCTTAAGCTGATCTCTGGGATCGGGTGGACACTAATCTGGTGTTGGTTATAATGATCACCGCGGGAGGGGCGGGGCAGGATTTTGATCACAGTCACAATGCGCAGATCCGTAATTAGTCATCATAGAAATCCGGCGATCAATACACATTAAAGTTTTATCACTTTTGTGAGCGAATTTAATCTAGTGCCGATAACATGTGGTATTTTCAGCCTCATTATTTTAAAATGTCCGCCCCTGACTAAGGCGGTATCGATCGTTGCCGATGCTGCTCATTGCGGTAATGCAACGTTTTGTGGGTATAATCTACTCCATACGTCCTCCGGGAATTTCAGTTTAATGAAAAGTCAAGCAAGCTGAAAATGTTCTTTTTCTTTTTAAAGTTTCCCCTCTCTATCCTCGTCTCATGCCAGCATGCACTGTGTTTGTATTATGCGTGTCTCTCTCTCTCTCTCTTTCTCTTTCTGTCTCACTTTCTTTCTCTCTTTTCTCTCTTCCTCTCTCTCTCTCTCTCTCTCTCTCTGTCCCCTTCTCCTCTCTCTCTTTCTTTCTCTCTCTCTCGTTTTCGTGAATATTTGCTATAGGACCAAATCTAAAGTCTTAGTGTTTCATTATTTTTAAGTTGAAATATGTCACTCCAGTACCTCACTAGCTATATGGATCGAGAGGCCCAAGATCTAGTTTTCAAGAACGTTCGAAAGACACTACTATTCTGTGATGGTACATATTGACAGTGAGAAAATTTTGTATGGTACACCTCTACATCATGGCACACAGCAAAGATCGTTGTTTCGCCTACTGCACTTGCTCTTTAAATTCAGTTGCAACAAAAATCTATCTGTCTATCCATGCATGACCTGTCTCATTCTAGAAATCGATTATTTTGCATAGCCGCCGAAGTGTCTGTCGGGCCATCACTAAACATGTGAAGTAGCATGAAGTTTTTGTTTTTCTTCTTTTTGCTAGAACCAACGTTGACAGGATTAGTAATAAAACCATCATGTGAATCACTTTTCTCTACTTTATGGAGATTCTTTGCAGGCATTTCAGAGAAGATGGACAACGGCAGAGGAATGAAATCACTTTGAGGGGGGTGAGGAAGGGAGAGAGAGGAAAAAAGTGTGACTGAAGGGTTGGCATAGGAAATGAAGTGGAAGAATGAAGAAATTGAAAGTGATGAATTTTTGTGGAGTGAATACGCTGGAAACAGTTTGGATAGTGGCAAGCGAAAAAAAAAATGTTATTATTACGAGAATTGGCGTATAGGAGAGATTAATGGAGCATCACGGAGATGAATTGGTGTATTTCACTGATTTAATTATTTCCTGATAGAGGCTGTAGATTTTAATGAAGAAAAGCACTTGAAATACCGCATTGGTGAGCGACGTTTTTGTTTAGTGCAATTGCGGACAATGGAGTGGGGAAAGCCTTACAATAAACAAGTGGGCTCTATTGTTCTGATGTTTCAGCCGCTGCTGAGCTGTGGGAAACTTAACCAGGAAGAGAGTACTGAACGAAAATTAGACGGGAAGATAGGGAGGGGGCTTTGTTCGTTCAGGGTGGATGAAGAGGAACACCATAATTATACAATGAGGCAGAACTTGTTCCAGGAGGGGGGAGGGGGAGGGAGAGCACAAAAGCAAAGAGAATTGGCAAACCAAGCTGCACCAAATGTGATGCATAATGAAGTTAGTTTATAAAGTTTTTTGTTGTTGTATTTTAATTTTATCATTATTTGTGTTTTGATATTGTTGTTACTGTTGTCTTTTACCGTACAGCAGAGAGCAATTAGGGTCTGTTCCCCGGTCTTGTAGTCTAGCAAAGAGAAAGAAAATCAACCCTTTGGGATTGGACTAATGAAAACATTTCATCTTCTTTCTCATTCTCTCTCTCTCTCTCTCTCTCTCTCTTCTCTCTCTCGCTCGCTCTCTCTCTCTCTCTCTCTCTCTCTCTCTCTCTCTTTCTCTCTCTCTCTCTCTCTGTCTCTCTCTCTCTCTCTCTCTTCTTTATTTTCCAATTCCTTGAAAGAAAAACGTTTGGACAACAAAGAATAGATTATGTGGCTGCAAATACCCATAGTTTGGTCTCATGCTCATTCCTCTTTGGTTCATGGAAAACGTGTCAGGTTTATTTGATCTTTAAGTTTAACCAGAACCATAATATGGGTAATTGACTGCATGATTCTTCTTCCGTATTTTGTCAAAAAGTGAACATTGAGACTGTATTATTCGTTTACTTTCAGCTTCATAGATCTTCATCCCCGCCCCTACCACCCGTCCCAGTATGATCTAATCTTGTCAGAAAAGGGGGAGGGGGGGGGGAGAAAGAAAGGAGACAGAAATCCAATAATGGCGGCGGTTTGTGACGTTAAAACATTGGTCGATGATTGAAACTATAAATATGACAATCAATGACTTTGAGAAACGAGACTGTGTTGACCACATTGTTGAACAATCCGGAACACATTGGTCGATGATTGAAACTGTGATTGTGATCTGACCTAGAGAAACTAGCCATTGTAGATCACAAGAAAAGGTGGAATTTTTTTTGTTTTTTTCAACCAGTTGTTGTTTCTTTTACAGGAATTTGTTTTATTCCACAAAACCAGATTCGCAAGTTGACGCAAAAGTAACATTTTGCACCCCCTCTGTTAGCAAGGCGAAGAACAGGTAGCGTTGTAATTTGCCTGCAATCATGTCAAGCCGTGATGCTGGTGCCTGATATAATCATTAAATGTTGATTAACTGTGAGGCATTAGGACTGAAGGATGTTATTTACTCAGCAGTATGTCTGATTGTCCCGTCACTTATTCGGGGAAATGGCCTACCACAAGGTCTGGCTCTGGCTGGTATCATTTTTGAGCAGTGCGATAAATGGGATGAACTTTTATTTATTAGGTTTATTTATACTTCACAGATCATTCTCTCCATTCGCTTTCTTTCAACCTCTATTTCCCTCGCTCTTGTTTTTCTGGCTTTATTTTTTGTGCGTGCGTAGGGTGCTTACTGTCTCTATCATTTTCTCGTCTCTGCATTAAACAAATTAAATACAAAAGCACGTATTACAAGAAAGAACTCCAATATAATTATTATATTATGGGCTATGACCTGCAAGAGCATTTTGCAAAATCCATAAAACTTTACTCCTCTACCAATTAGCCTACCCACCTCATCCCATCCACACTATGACCACCTTGTTCTAGCTCTTCTGCACTTATTCAGTGATTTATAGCGAGAACAAAAGAGGTGGGGGGGGAGGGAGGGGGGTGCGCAACGCGTGGAAATCGCAGTCGTGGAGCCACAGAGCAATTCATTTAGTTAACACAGAAAACGATTTCCTTCAGAGCTTATTTGCATTTGTAAATGGAAAGTACATTGAGCTGAACCCTTTACAATTTCTTCCCTTGGCTGTGTTTTGGACATTGCATTCTGGAGACGATTATCTGTCAGAAGTTACAAAATTCAAAGGTTATCCAATTGCTAATAACCAAGGAAATGGGAAGAACAGTGCTGCGATGCCGTAAAGTTTCCCCCCTTTTTAATTCGGGTTACGTTTGGAGTATTTCTTAATGTTTTCATCATAAATTGTTTAATGCCTGGTTTTTAATTCAAGCTCAGATCATACTGCTGTTTTGGGGGGATGGGAAAGAAGGATTCTGTTGTTCCGATTCATGATTGCGGTTTCACACAAACAAAAATCTTTGCGAGTCCTGGGTATTGATGATATCATTCGTGGCAAAGCAGCCATCTGCAGTGCGTTTTTCATATATTTTTCTCGCGCTGCATATTATTATGCGCCTGCACTAGAGCTGAGCCTAGAGAACAGATCAATATGGCACGACATGGAAACCGCGTATTAATTGCCTTTTTTCTGTGTCATCCATTTAAATTAGAGCTGGAGTCGGCACGAAACAAAAACAGGAACAGCTTTATGAAACAAAAAAAAATCTGCAGCAGCAGTGGAAACAAAGATTGTAGTAGGAACCCATCCGTGAACGCGTCACTTCAATAGCAACTGGTAATTTTAAATGAAGAAATCATGTCGCTTTTGGCGTCGTCCTCTTTGTGACAGCAGGCAGCTCTTTTGGAATCGTTGCTCTGGTGAGTTACTAGAACTTTCAGTCCCAGGCATTAGATAACGGTGGGCATATCGATATCCAAGTATCGACTGAAATGAGATTTAGCCTGTGCTGTTCCTTGTCCTTGTCGCCACAGTATCCCTTTTTCTCTCTCGATTTCATTTTTGTCAGTCGTTCATGCTGTGGATTTCCGCCACACATGGGAGTACATAAGGCACAGATTTTCACCATCCAAGTTCATGCAGGCAGTTTTTCTTCAAGACTCGCAAGTGATGATACGAGTAGCACATCAAACAGAATGCTTTTTAAAAGTAGTATTATGATGAAAATGGTGTATAAATTTATGCCTAGATGTAACCATGGAAAGATCTCTACAATGTACTCAACAATGACCGAAGAAAGCGGCCTGATTCTATGTCAGACAATTGTATGTTCCTCCAGCGAGTGTGTTCCTCCAGGAATTTTCAGTTATGAAGCCATTCAAGTGAAAATTGATCACTTTAAGAGGCAGTGTCTGAGGCAGAATTTATCATATGACAATAGATAACGTATACCATGTGCACATTTTCAGTACATACATAAACTTATATAAATAGGAGGAAACAACATCCGAGATATTTCTCTGTCCTCGTGTCCTTTATTTAAACCATCTGCTTGTCGTCTTAGCTATTCATAAAAGCCCTTCTTTGCTTCGTTACTGGGATCCACACTTGCACTATTGACATAATTTATTTTTATATATTTTTTATATATACATAGAACTCGACCAATGACTATTTGGTCGTTACTGAAGCATGCATTTGCTAGTCTTGACACCGATCTAGGCAGGAGGTCGGAAGGTGGGTGGATGGATTGGTTGGTAGCTAACTAGGTACGGTAGGTAGTCACAAGTCTGCCACAAGTGGGAGTGCGTGTGGTGGTGGGGTGGGGGGGGGGGGTGTTCAAATTTGTTTGAATGCATGTAATTAAAACAAATTAATTCTATCATGTTGTTTTTTTATTATTATTATTAATAATTTTTATGGTTTGTGGCTGTGGATAATGACTAGGCAATGCTGCCGCCAGAATCAGAGCACAACTTGTTCCATACGCGAACAAGCGGATTGTAATTGCCAGGAAGCGCCTGGGGACGAAAGTTTAATTTGAAACCTCTGTTTCCCCGCTAGGGTGTCTTGTCACAATGTCACAATGTGAGCAAAAATAAACAGTGATTAAAGAACCACTTACAGGTATTGGCGTCCCAAATAGAAATTGTGGACTGCTGTTTTTCTGTTCTTTACAGCTATTATTTGTTTGTACTCCCTGCGATATTGATTTTTCTTTTATCGATGTTGGCAGCATGAAGTCTGGTTAACAGCACTCAGCATAGAAAGATTGTTGGTAGTCGTGATTAAAAGCAATCATCGCACAGTCGGTCAGAGCTAACTAAATCTTGGAACTAACTTGGAAAATGGCACTTGTATTTTTAAGTTTTCATCGCCATTAACCCATACAACTGGCAGTTCCAGATATCCGCAGTTAACATAAGCAAACAGTGTTTCTTACATCTGGAACGCCAATGCGTGTAAGAGGTTTTTCCGAGGTAACTATTAGTCTCTGTTTCTTTCTTGTTATCAGTCTGCCATTTGTATCTGCCCTCATCACAGCGCAGATAAATATCGCTAGGACAGTGGACAGCAGCCATAGTTAGAAACATAGTTAGAGTAATGGAAGCATGCTTCTATTGATGGAAGCAAAGCAGCAGAACGTTTTGAACTTGTTCTGCCGGGGGCATCTGCTCCATGAAACATGCGTTGATTTTACCTGGCATTGATGTTTCAGCTTGGTAAAAGTTTATGCCCTGTGGATATATGCATCAAATTCTATATGCAGTTGCAATTTTCTAGGCATTGCAGTGTTTCTAATGAACTTGGAGAATCTGTCGTCTTCATAGAAGAATGTCACAACAACAAGGAATTCCAGAATAGATATGTTACATAATAATTTTTGTTATCTAAAGATAGAACGATTATCATTGCTTGCCCTATCACAGAGAGACATAAACTTTAAAAAATATTTTTTAGGTGTCCCTCATGTTGCCAGTTTGTGCATAATTATTATTTGTTCGAGTCGGTACGATATACGATATTATAAAGCAAGTACTTCAGAAGGTTAATAACAATAAGTGTAAGCCTGTGTTACAACAATATTATGAGTGCTTCTCATAACGCGTACTGCTATCTTAGTGTATGTACAAAGCATGCGTATCAGCTGCCATTGCGTTTGTTGAAATATCAATGAAAGACTCAGACAAGAAGGTGCTCACTCAATTAATGAATGTCCCGCCAAAACTCAGGTGCCTGCCTTTTGAAACCAAGTGGCTCTACTCGAAGGTATGAGTGGTCCACAAGTACATTTTCTAGTACCTGACTGAAAAGATGGAAGCAGTAGACGTTGGCCTCATCAGCGTCACATATTATGAATACTCTCTCTCTCTCTCTCTCTCTCTCTCTCTCTCTCTCTCTCTCTCTCTCTCTCTCTCTCTCTCTCTCTCTCTCTCTCTCTCTCTCTCTATCTCTCTCTCACTCACTCTCTCTCTCTCTCTCTCTCTCTCCCTCCTATTGTTCTTCTGTATTGTGTTTATCGTCTTGCTTTTTCTCAGCACAGTGCGTCGGCGTGCTTCTTCTCCAAACTCAGACCCCAACTCTCTCTTTCCCTTTCTCCGCTTTTTTTTCCTTAATAATTTTTTTATTTTTACGTATGCAATCATTTTCAAACGTGGCATTTGGTTTTCAGATAGAAGTCTGTACCTATTTTCGTTTTTGTGTTTTGTCGGAGAAAAAGTATTCATAAAATAAGTTTGTATATGAAAAAAAAATATTCAGAGAAAAGTTATGATGTTCTCCAAACATTTCAGCTTTCATCAGTAAATGTGAGTGGATCTTGGGAAATCAGGCTTAAGGTGAAATTTTTAGACCTTTTTGAAAAGTCAAACTAAAATAGTTCTAAGATGATTTCAAGCAAAATATTTTAAATGAATGCCGAAAAATGGCTAAGCTTTTATTTTTTAAGCAAATCTTAATTTCCCCCTTTTGGAGAAGTTTTCTGTGGAATTTGGCCTTTCACCTTAAGCCCGATTTCACCAGATCCTCTGACAAATGTCACTGACCAGCTTCATTCCCGAGAACGTCTATTGTTGCTTACTTCCACATAAAGCGACTAATTTTGCTCACGGTGGTTATTGGCATGAATGAGGTTTTTGGCAGCTGGGAAAAGGCACCTACTATAACTAAGGCATCTCCAGCAGTGCACGCATTTAGGCCTGTAGGCTTTCAGTTTGTTTCAGCTCTGGAATGTGTAGGGATAATGCCAGGCACTTCAGCCTGAGTTGCTGGTGAAAGATTTAAAAAGTATTATCTCGTTCCCTGCTTCTATACAGGCAACAGTGGCGCTTTCTAAATGTTCCATCTGTTTGTCAGTACTGTGCCAGATAAGTATGTGAATCATGATTAAGACGGGAGGCAAGCAAGTTAGAGCGTAGCCGGGGAAAAGATTGGTCAGCACCAATTTCCCCCAGGTGCAGTGCTCTGGCAAAGGTGGTTGTGACAGCTGCATATAATCTTGAAATTCTTTTCAGCTTTCGGGAGAGTCTGGTTTCCATTGAAAAGAAAAAAATAAAGTTAAACTGCCCTTGGAAAACATGTAAAAATCCTGCTTCAAGATCTGTTTGGCCTCCGGGACTAAGGTAGTTTTCTTAAGTGCTTAAACATTCCTTCAGGTTACTTTTTAGAAATCGGTGTTAATAAGGGCTGACAAGTAACATGTGGAGAAACCGGTTCAAGAATTCTTGGGGTCGGTAATTAATCAATTTCACAGACGGATGGTGACATTATAATGAAGGATTTGGTTCATTTGCACACAATTAGTCCTCTAATACCATACTGTGTAATAAGTCTATGAGACACTCGCCCCCATCCATGTTTGATCGGTTGCGAAACAAACAAACAAACGAACACACACACACACACACACGCACGTGCACACACACACACACACACACACACACACACACACTTTCTAAGAAAGCTGTTAGACAACACAGCAGGTCCAGCAATTAATTTAGAAAAGTGTATACAATATTGGTTTTCATCTTCTTCTGTTTTAGTATTTAATTTTAACCACGGTAGCTGTTTAATGACCAACTTTACATGTTTATCCTTTTCCCACAAATTATTGACTTGGTGTACTTTAGGGAATCAGATACGAATGAAATTTAGAATTATAAGTCAAAAGAAAAAAAACGAAAAAAAGAAGCACAAAAAAAACACATTTATTTATGAAAACAAAATTAGATTGAAGAAAGAACCTGGAAAATGGACGGCCCGATGAGGTCAGCCAAGTGGCATGCGATCATATTAAGGGAGCATGTTATAGGATCTTTATGTGGAGCGAAAACCTCCTCTGCACGAAAGAAATCTTATTTTCAATGTGTGACATGGGTGTCTGGGTTTTCCCTGCTCTTCAACGCGAGAGAAAGACGCATTTTCCTTACTGTCATGTGGTATGTTTTTTAACACATTGCAGATACCGCTTATCCGTTCTTTGTCCCACAATGTCAGTGATCTGAAAGAACCATGAATTAGATGCATTCTGAGCGGCCACAGACGCAGAGGACGTTTTCTGGAGAATAATTACTTCAGACACGTTACTCTGAACGTTCACACATACAAATCTGAAGCCCGCACAAAGTGACAAAACAGTCAGCAGACGCAGAATTCAAAATTCTCAAGCCGCATTCCACACTCATCACCACATAGAATCTGAAAGTAAATACGCACGCCCTCAAGAGCGAACACGCACATACCCAACCAAGCAGTCAGACAGGCATACCTGTATGTTTCATTCTCTGACTACCAGAGCATGTTTCTCACCTTTGTCGATCCGAGGCACTTTAGCTTCAAAGGGATATAAATTATCTATTATATATTTCAGTAACTTGCAACCTTTGGCATGACTAACTGACCAAACTATACACTCTTCAGGCCTTAAATTTGGCAGGAAGGTGGCAATTGAGTAAGGAAGATGGTGGCTATAATTAAAAGTTGTTTACTTGAAGCATATATTTAAAAACAATAACAATGTTTATTGCTGTGTAACATTTCTATTTTTGCATGTTTGTTTCGTAACATATATAGTACCGTGCATGTCATAAAAAGTAATCGTATCAAGCGTTCAGTTTGGTGCGTAGTGTTCTGGTGCGCATGAATTCTGAAGTAAGACCAGGTAAGACTGTAGTTTATTACTTTTATTATGTGGGGGGGGGGGGGGATGATTGTTTATTCCAGTCAATGCCCGGTAGGTCATCTAGTAATGTATATTTATACATATATGGAAGTTTGTTTTCAGCTCTGAAATGTTCTGAATTTACAGAAACGACATGTGAGCCACAGCATAATATCGTTACTGTTTGCAACTCGGTGCACTTTCACACACATGCTGGCATAATCGTGAGCATTCTGTATCTTAAGAGTTGATGACAGCTACTCAAGTGCCAGCTGACGTCAGTGGGCAATCTGAGTTTTATTTGCTTCTGTCAATTTTCTTTATCAAGGGAGTGTCACTCAACAACAATCCCATAAATTCATACAGCTGCAAATTAACTTTGTCATATTAACGGGGACTTACACGCCGTGCTCTCCCTTCGCGTTTTACAGACGTAATGGATACAAAGAAATAAATCTTTCATGCTTTAGCCTACAATGGGGCGTTTGAGGGAAAGCACCGGTATCGAATTCGCCTTCACTACTCCAGATATGCCAGCCATCCAGCCATTACAGCACTTAAGAAGCTATTCAAAACAGGCGTTTGGCTTTCAAGAACAGTAAACAGCTGAGGCAGAGCGTACCCATAGATCTGGGGCATTGAAGATTATCACAAAACACTCTGGCAAGGCAACAATTAGTCACGAAACTTTTGATTAGGCATAACCCAAGCATATAAACTAAACTGGTGCTTCTGGATCTTTGAGTAAAGAGGAACAGTTCACTTGTGCTTTTCTTGTTTTGTTGCCCCTCATCCCGCCGGGGGTTTTAAATGTTCACATAATAAGAAGAACAATTTCAACAGGAAACAGTAACAAAATTCAGTCTTCAAAGTTTACCGGATTTTTGGGTAATAAAATAGGGCTGCTCAAATTGCTTCGGCAGGAAAAGATAAAATGAAGTTTATTTGGGCCTGAAATAAGATTTTATCATGTACTTCCGTCAGTCTTGTGATGCTAATTTGAAAGTGAAAGAAGAGTGCTCCCAGCTTCAGTGTGCCAACAGGTAGGGCAACTCAAAAATATATGAAAAGAAGCATGCTTACACCTTCGATGGAATGGGAAAATCGGATCTAAGCTGTAAGCTACCAACTTGGTATCAGCATCTTTTTTTTTTTATCAAGACAAGAAAAATATCGTTCATATTTTCTGCAGTGGAACCAAAATGATTTGGATTAGTTTTAAAAGATTACCGGCATTTTTCGTCTCTGCACCTTCAGCCGTTTTTTTTTTTTTTTCGTGTTTTTGTGAATAAAGTGAGAACATACCCCCCCCCCCCCCTACAAAATTACCAAATTTTAATAGTAATCATGTTTGCAAGGCTGCAGAAGAAGTTCGGGGCAGTGCATTTTGTGGGAATAATTTTATCAGACATAACATAACATCGCCGCTCGCTTCAGACTACATTCACATACTTTTGTTACAACTTTCGAATGTGGAGGCTTGAAAACTGGAAAAGAAACAGGAGACGTGCGCCTGTTTCACTCATTATTCATGTGTGTGTGTATCGTTGTTGTAGTCGTTGCAGATCAGGTGGTATTCTCTTTCCCAGTGAGTTGACCCAGCCGTCTCTGAAATCCGGGCAAGCGATTGTTGAAGCTATTTCAACCGTTTGCCCGTACTCACAACCGGCATTTCTGGATTGCCCCAACTACTTTTTATATCTAGTGTCCCCAGAGCAAGTCCCAGACCTCTGATATAAAATTGCCATTGGCGAACAGAAACATTTTCATCAGTGACTGTGGTATTTGTTATTCGCAATCGACTTGTTAGCTGTGTTTATCAGAGCCAACAGACGAGCTCCCCAGCTTTACAAAATAAGAGAAACTTTGTCTCCAGACGTAGCACGTTGTACCGACGTGGCAGACATTTTTGGTAAGATAAATGTAGGGCAAAAGATGGCTGTTTGTCGGTTTTGCTCATCGTTCGTTGTCTGTTTATTTTTTACTTTGGGGGGGGGGGGGGCACGGTTATAGAGACAGACACCATTTTTCTTGCTGATAATATTGTATGGCAAGTTTTATTTGTTTGTTCGAGTGACTTAGTTTCGTCTCATCTTGATTCTACGCTTGAAGTTAACAAAAGCTATTACAAAACTCAGTGTAGAATAATTATCATTGGTATGTCAGTGTAGCGTGCTTTACATAATGTAGCGAGAGATCGGTGAGGGGCAAACTGATTTGTTATATTATTTCAAACCTGGAAGCCAAAGAGGCTGTTGCCTTACCCACAGAAAGTTGTTCTAATTTAACACAGGTAATCCTTTCGCAAACAATCGCCCATTAAAGCAGATGTTAAGAGTAATTTTGTTACTCAGTTTAGGAACTATGATTTAATTACGCTGTGACAACGCTAATAATAAATAAATGAGTGGGGGGGGGGGGGCGCAAGGGAGCGAAATGCGGAGGGTTTCCATGCCAGTTTGTCTCTCAAAAAGATGGGATACGTAAAGAAATGAATGAAAACCAATTCTGCAACAGCCGCCTGCACACCCTGTGGTATTTCTCTGATCTCTGCCATTCAGATGTCAGTTGGGATGAGCAGTGGCATAAAACTTGACATCTCATTAGTATAAAACCAAGCATGCCACTGCAAAAACTGATCATTAAACAGAGATAAACCTGGCCCTTTGAGTCCGCAAAGCAGCGTGTAACGACTAGAAGATGCTGGTTCCACCACTAAATCCACAGGCTCTGGCAACTTTTGTGTCCCTTCTCTGCCTAGGCAATTAAAAGCGTTATCAAGACTATGTCCATAGCACAGCCGACAAGATGGCTTTATAGCTGTGCTTGTCTCTATCCAGAAAGGTTTGCCCTGTGTTTGAAAGCAGCTGGCGAAAGACGTGTGGCACGAAATAAAAACTGCTGGGAAGACAGAACCATGTTTGACAGAGATAAATTTTTAAGTTTAGGGAAAGCAAGATGCAATCATGATAGATTTCATACGAAATTTGGGTAAAAGAAACTGTGTTCTGAGCGTAAATTATTATATGTCCCCCATGTAAGGGGGTATTCACGGACTTCTATTCCACTTGCCCCAATTTCTTCTCAACGGAAAGGTTTTTTTTTTACTCTGGTTGCAGGGTCTTCGACTCCCACGTCTTACCCAGGTGCTGTCATTGCAACAGTACTGCTCAACTCCTCATTTCATAGTTGTTCATTGTTTTTATTTTTTCTTTAATGTTACCACACAAAAAAAAAGGGAAGGGGGGGGGGGGGTTTGAGGTTGAGCCAGTGGGCAAAACGAAATTCATTGAGCAGTCTAGCTTAAGAGACGGAGCAAACCAAAATAAAGCATAGTTTTGTTTTGCTTTTGTCTTTGTATGAAACATTCTCCGCTTCGGTAAAAACCTAAAACTTCTCAGTACCGGTAGTTAACGATTACATCTTATTCAGGTATGGATAATAATGGTGATTACCTGTATTTCACTAAAAAGCACCCAATTTGTTATGTGCTTACATCAGAAACAGAACAAAAATATCACATTCGCGCATGGAGTGATTCCAGTTGTGATTGTAGTTAATTTATTTGGAAACGAAAACAAAATATACACCCTATCGAGTCATAACTCTCTTTGCTTGGAATCTCTTTCTTTGTTCATGGAATTTATTCAACAAAATCATATATGAAAGCTTGCTGGCCTGTCAGCTCACTCTAATTACGCTGAAGAAATCGTAACCACGCATGCCCCGCGATTGGCTTTTTTGTTGTCTGTTGCGACTTTGTTTGGTCATGTACTGACAGTTGGAAACGCTATGTGTTTAAAGGGAGCCCAAAGGTTATGCATAGTTCAGAGTTACTACCTCACTTAGGAACACAACAAAACATGCTGAAACATGACACAGCAAAACATAACATAGCATTTTCATGGGCTCAGTACAGTATTGTTGGGGGAGGGGGTGGGATCGGATATCATACAGTAACCTGGACATACCGTAGTTGGCTGGAAGTATTATATAAATATTACTAATACAGATACCTTTAGTATGCTGGAATCGAGGATGGAAGGTTGATATGAGATGTGACAAAAGCTTATGGGCATGGGCAAGAGCAAAGTATTATATCATAATCTCGTATGATCTTCATGTCATCACAGCTCCTCGATCAGATTTTGAAACCAGAGAAAATCTTACTTATTACATGTTTGTACTATATTCTTTCGTAGGCGGTGGCATAATGGAGCATGGACATTCCTATTGTTGCAGAATGTTTTAGTGTCATTTTTGGCTTTTAACTTACGTTCACTACTGATATAATTATATAATAATAAGATTTTTTAAAGGATCACGCTTTTTTGCAGACGTCTGCGGATAAGATCTGGATCTTATTCGCAGATGGATTTTTGTTTAGGAAGAGCCCCTGTTGATCACAATTCTGGCTTGTTTTGTTGAATAATTAGGCACTTCACACGGTAAGATGGTTCGATTCGGAGTAATGCATGGTGTTTCTGGCGGTATGGATGCACCAGGTTGTCTTTTTTTTTAGCGATGCTTATCGGTCATCGTGTCCTCAATAGTATTACAGAGACCCTGCGTAGTAACGCTTTTACTCAAGTTCCCCGGCGGCATGCTAATAAGTAAACTCGCCTGCCGAGTTGGTAAGGGGGGTTCGAATCTCGGAAAGAGCTGACATTTTTTTCGGTCGCTTATTTTTTCTGCTTTTTCCCCCACTGATCATCGTTGCTTTGCTCCAGAATATAAAATTGTGACCAGGATTTTTTATTTTTTTTTCCAAATGAATTATAAACCAGTTTTGTCGGGTGTGAAATTACAGAGTAAGTCAGAGCAAATAAATATGAACTAAACTTCCATGCAAAGAAAAAAGTAATAAAACAAATAGCTGAAGCAGAAGACCTCCGAAATATATTTTCAGTAAAATTACCGTAGAGAGAGATGAGCTGTTCAGTTCACACTGACGAAAAGAAATCATTCACATGTTTAAAATTTGATTTACATTTTTATTTCTAACTAGCAACTGTCCCGTTCAGTGAACAGGAATCAATAAAAGAAAGTAATGTGGAGCACACTAGTAATGATCAGCTTCCCCGTGACATCAATTTTGCAGAATCCTTAAGAACAAAAAATGATTATGAGCACTACTAGGTTTAAGAAAAAAAAATAAAATAAGGCTCCGGCGTGGGATTGAACCCATGGTCTCCGAATGATAACCACAGATGCTAGTCATTGCGCCACCGCAGACCATGATACTATTGATAGGCTGGAGGAACTTTTCCATGGTAGACATCCCAAAACCAAGAACCCCCATCTGCGAATAAGATCAGGATCTTCAGACAGCTGCGAATAAGCACTTCGTTTTTAAAATAGGTCTGTAGAAATCCAGAAACAGTTTGTAGGAAACGCACCTGCATAAACTGATAAAAAAAAATAAAAAATTAATGGGGCCTTTTTATAAGCCTGATGTTCGTTGTTCATGTCAGTGGGCCATTTATATTGTTGTTGTTGTTCGTTTGTTTGTTTGCCGTGCCTTGAGAAAAAATTTGAGAATGCATTTCCCTGACATAAAACGGCAAGAACGTTCGCACAGGGCCAGAACATTGCTTAAAAGACCGCTCACTCGGAAACAGTGTTGACGAGAATGAAACGCCAACCACTGAATGGGTGTAGAAGAGAACATCTGTCTTTAGAAAACAGGAATGCAAGGTGACATAAGCATGGTGGAAAACATACATCATGCCAGTGACTGAGTTGACTGTCTTTGTTTTTCTTTTCAGCCAATTCCATGTTTATGGAAGAGAAAGTGGAGAAAGACTGCAGCCCCACAAGTTCTGATCACAACAATGTGGGACATTCCCACAATCAGTCATTATCATCCTCTGGTAGAAAGAAATCTTCGCAATACCCAGGTAAGAAATTCCAACACACCTGAACTAGCATTACACTCCTACCTTGGTTCGGTGTTGTTTGTGTTTTCTATTCTCTTGATATACTCAGTTTCCCAACAGTTATTAGTGTGTCCTTTTGTTTTGTCTTTTTGTTTGTTTCTACATCTCTTTTATTGAGAGTCTGGAACTTTCACAATACTGTATAATAGGAACTATTCAGCTCGATCGCAAGAGTCAGATTGTTCCTCTTTTTGTCATACAATTTACGTAATATTAAAGGTTATGTGAATTGGTGGTACGTACAATAGATGGCTGAAGCAGCGAAAATTGTGATATTTTGAATCATGCATGTTTTGCGTAAGAAATAAGAAAATGTCTCGGTATATTTTATATCACTCCAGAATCCCTAATAGTTCTACAACCCGGTAGAGCAGCAAGGAAATCTGTACCGCCAGGTAAGTCTTTGAAGACATACCTATTTTTAATTTTTACGTGCTCACAGCCAGATGTGAATGTTGTCAAAATAGAGGTGTTGTAGTTGAGACAACAAGTGAAAACTGAAAATCAGTAACTCTGCTATCTGCCCGATTTTTGAAGATAGTTCCTGCCCTTGTGGAGACATTTGCCATTGTCAGATCAGCTATGAAAAGAGGGAAAGAGCAAAGGCAGATTCCCACAGGAGATTAAACACTACGACCAAAAATAATATATTGTGTAATAATATGGAGTGAAATGGAATATTATGTGCTCTTCAAAAGTTATAAATCATTTTCTCTCTTTCTCTTTCTCTCTCTCTCTCTCTCTCTCTCTCTATATATATATATATATATATATATATATATATAATAATAATAATAATAATAAATTACATTTATATAGCGCATTTCCAATAAATGCTCAATGCGCTTTACAAGTAATAAAAACTCATTCCTCTCTCTCCCACACTCCCTCTCCCCACCCCCCTCTCTCTCTCTTCCCATCACATTCTCACTCCTTCTATCACATGCTCTCTCCCCTCAGGTAAGTCAAGAAAAATAAGCCTGCTGGAACAAAAAATGCTTCAGCTGCCTTTTGAAACTTACTAATGATTTTGTTTGTCTCAGTTCCATAGGTAACTTGTTCCACATTAAGGGGCCAATATATGTGAATGATCGTTCACCATAACATCTGTATGATTTCACAGGTGTCACTAGCATGGTGGAATCAGTGGAGGATCTTAAACTTCTCCCTGGTGTATACAGTTTTATCAAATCTTGTAAATAAGAAGGAGCCGAGTCATTCAGACATTTGAAACACAGGATGCAGATTTTAAAAATTATCCTTTGCTTCACGGGGAGCCAGTGCAATTCTTTCAGGAGTGGTGTGATATGATCTCGTTTTTTGGATTTGGTTATCACCCTGGCAGCATTATTTTGGATTACCTGTAGACGATTCAAAAATTTTTTGTATGAATACCCGCTAAAAGTGAATTGCAGTAGTCCAGTCTAGACAAGATAAGGGATGTAACTAATGTTTTTGTGGTCTCTTCATTTAGATATTTTCGGACAAGGCTTATTCTTCTCAACTGAAAATTTAAGGATTTAGACAGAGATCCTACACCTGAACCCATTGACAAATGGTGATCAATAAACACACCCAAATTCTTTACAACTTCTTTGCATGATAATTCATGGCCATTGAAATCAATGGTGACATTTTCAAGATCTTTTGTTAATCGTGGGTTGTGGAATAGAACTATGTCTGATTTGTCTTCATTTAATTTCAATTGGTTTGTTGTCATCCACATTTTAATTTCCTGAACACATTGTTTAGTGGCGAGAGTCATATTTGACAGATGTGTGTGTGTGTGTGTGTGTGTGTGTGTGAGAGAGAGAGAGAGAGAGAGAGAGATCACCAAAACGGCCTAATTCCAATGTTTCTTCCGGATTATAAGTTATAGAAGAGGTGTTCAGAACGTTACTCTTCCTGGAGAATGGGAGCAGACAGCGTGAGTGAAAGCAAACTTGAAATTTCAGTGCCTTGACACAATTCGTTGTAATACTGCCTGTCTATCCACGATGAAGTGTAACTAGAAGGTCTCCACTTATCTCCCATTTATTTTTGACTGTTTGTAATTTTGTGCCAGAGTTCCATCGAAACAACCATCTTTTTCAACTTCAGGCACATTCTGGATGAGTAAAATAGAACAGAGAACGCCAGGTTCCGTAAAGTTTAACTTGTCTGTGCCCAGTGATGCAATGGTAGGGGTGTATGGTCGGAGGGGCATGCCTCCAACTCACGTTCAGTTCGACTTTTTCAAAATCATCGACGGCACGAGAGTTGGACTGAGGACGAAGCGGGCGCTGGTAAGTCTTCCAATACTGCTTTCACTCTGTCAGTGAATGTGAGAGGAAAAATGTGATAAAAATATTTAATTTATAAGAGTATTTTGGAGAATACCATTAGTCCACCTTCCTATCTCAGAATTATTTCAACTTGAATACATTCCCCCCCCCCCCTTTTTTTTTTTCTTCAATCCATTCCTTATGGAATTGACACCTTTTTAAAAATGTATTTATATATCAGAAATTCGTTTATTCACTAGGAGAAAGTCATGTACTGGGATATGATACATGCTTTCTTCAGTCTTCTTGAAGATTACATTTTGTATAAGTATAGGTTCTTTGGCACCAGGCCTCTCTGTCTGCATTTGTTTTATCGGACCCCTACAGTGTTAATCACAAATAGTGATCCAGTCTTCCTATACACAGTTAAAGATGGTCTGTGGAGGAAAACGTGACAAAAATATCTAAAATATTAGTACTCTAATCATGACATTTCCTAATTTTTTTTAATGGTGCTGGTGTTCATTTGCTCGAAAACTACTTGTTGTTGAAAAATTGAGAAGACTGCTGTTGTGTAAACATTCAGCTACAGATTAGTGGGATTATTTCGGACATTTTTTTTTTTTTTTTGGCACATGTGTATGCAAATGATCATTAGTTGGAGAGGTTCATTTGCTACAAATATTATACCTTTTTTCAGTGTTTACATCCAGAAAAAGACTTAATTTCAAAATTACTGCTGTGATTTCCAATATAGACCAGTTTTCACAGAATATCTCACAAAAAATTCAGAGTATTGATCTGTCGATGGAAAAACTGGCAATAGGTATGCAGAGAGCCACGCAGGAATTCAGTCACATATAATATAATAGATAAAAGGGGCTTGGACTAAGTTCTAATATAATGTTAAATGGTATTATTTCTCAGAGAGGAAATGATTATTTTGCACGCGACACGGCCCTTGTGCAGTTTCTGGACAAAGGAGACTGGTTTATAGGCATATTCAACGACAGAGAAACCTACCAGTCGGTGCTGTTGACAGCCTCACCCCATGGTAAGTTGTTTTGAATGTTTCTTTCTCGGTCTGACTGAGCATTCCCAAAAGTCTGTTTCAGTTTTCAGTTAATTTCTGTATGTTGGATAGAGTTAAAGATGTATTTTGTATTTGTGTTTGTATAGTTCTTTGATCCCATTTGGGAAATTTGTCTTAGTGTCATTGCAGCCCAGTTGCAACTGGAGCAAACAATGGTCGCCAGAGTACAGGCAGGTGGGCGTTTTGGTGAGAAGGGGGGGAGGGGGGGAAATAGGGATTACCACAGTAGGGAGAATAAAACTTTTTTTTTCAGACACCCGGTAATCTCATTTTGAAAGTAACAAACATAATGATATGATTTTGTGCCTTTGTTAAAAGTTAAGAAATGACAATCAAGTAAGTCTGTTTCATTCAACTTATTCACAATGTTCTTTGCTGTCTGCCTCATTTCACTCTTTTGATGTGTGTGCATTAGTGTTTTTCTAGAAACAAATACACAATAAAGTTGCCAACCAGACAGACACAAATTTAATTTCATATAATTTACAGAAATGGACACTAACTGCCCAGCAAATTGCCATGGAAATGGAGAATGCCGAGACAGAACATGCCACTGTTTCTCTGGATATAATGGGAGTACCTGCTCTCAAAGTGAGTATTATTGTTGATAGTATTGCAGAGTTCCTGGATGAAATAAAAATGTCGTTATATTTGGATTATTGTCTTTGCCAATATGAATTTCATGTACGGCTTCTGTGTCCACAACCCAACATGGATCAAGATGTATGGAGGAACAGTCGCACTAAAGACTCTTACCATTGAATTCTTCTCGGAAATGCAACTGAAATGGTGTCCATTATGCAAACAATCTGGTGGTGAAATGATACTGAAACAGGGAATAACAGAAAATGCAGAGTTCAAGAATGTGCCAACCCCATAGAAAGTTCTTCCATCATTTCTCTGCACCCCAATACATTCCTGGCAACACTGTTATAACAAGGACCAGTTTGAAGTTTTCGTCATCTCCTGTTGACCACCCGCCCCCCTGAACCTGTCATCTTTAAGCCTTGTTATTTTTCATTCCTGCTGGAATTTCCAAAACTGTAAATTCGCGTTCTCTCCTGCTATCGACTATTTTGCTTCAGTAGGACACCTTCAATTCTGAATTGTCATTAGGGGCCCTCGAACATATGCGTAAGTAATCTTGAGCGATTGGATTTTCCACTCGGGGAAATCAATAGTGCTGGTGTAGTTTGAGCTCCCAGCGGAAGAGTAGTTCCATTTCCAGCGGAGGCATTAATTTCAACACACTGACGTTTAATTTGGCTGCCTTCTATGCCACTGAATTGCGCAAAAGCTACACTGGAACACACGAGACATTACTTACCGCTGTCCACTCTGTGATAGAAGAAAGTATCGTCCAGACCCTATTAATGTACTGAAATCAGGGGCATAAACAATATATCCGTATTTGCAGCAGACAGTATCATTTTCATAAAGATATCACAGGGCCACAACAAAGTGAGATTTCATAATTATTTACTCCACACATTCTCCCTCCCAAACTTTTTTTTCCTTCGTATTTAGGTGATAGGTTATTATAATGAACAAAGGAGTGGTAAAATATTTCTGCCATGAGCAGAGAATACACCAAAAAGTCGGTGCAAATGTGCTTTTTTTTTTCAAATTGGTGGAGCATTGCTGAGCATATTTTCATCATGTCCTCGATCCTTTGGTCAGTTATGGTGTGAAAGAATCATTCTGTTTCTTGTTATTGCTATTGTTGTCGGAAACCGACAACAAAATCCGTAAATGTTGTGCTTGTTGAAGGTGATTTTAGACGTAATTATCCCCAGGCTGGGTTTTTGGGGAGATTTTTATTTCAGTAACACGCCTATTTTGATAAAATGGAAATGATGAAGTGATGTCTAAAGATAAAATCATTATTTAAAACACCCCGTCATGACATGAATTCTCTCTTGCACAGTGAGCGCCAAACGAATTCATACCTAAAACTTCGATTATGTTAAGTGTGTTTATTTATCAGTATAATGCATTTAGAAACATAATGCTTTCAGTCTCCAGCAATTTTCTCGAAAACTGTTCATTGTAAGGCGTATTTTTTTGCATGCAGTCACAGATTGTCCATGACCTTAAGATTTTCTGATTGGTAAATCCACAGGGAATGAAGCGGCGAATTTCATCGATGATATTGACAGATTACCAAAAATGTGCCTGAAACATTCAATTTTATGTAAAATTTTGTATTTTGTACTTGTATTTTGTATACTTCTTCAGACCCATTTGGGAAATTTGCCTTAGTGTCATCGCAGCCCAGTCACCGTTATCTAAAATTCGGAAGCATTTGCGAAATTCGAAATAAAATGAGTTTCCAAAGGACAAAAAATAAAATATTTTATTCACGCCACGGGGGGCAGTGTCCACATATCAACTTTCGCTACTCTCAGTCAAAGGGGTCCAAACTTACAGCTTTCAGATGAGGGACACAAATTTATGAACGGATCTTAGCAAGCCTTCCGAGAACCTGATAAGAAATTTATGGGAAACAAACTATGCTCAGAGAAACAAGGACTAGTTACGTGTACCTCAAAATGCACTTGCTAAATAAGAACTGTTTAACGTTACTCACCAGCATTTTAGCAACGACTTGATACCATTACCTGCGCTTTTCGATTTTTCTTCCAAAGTTTCACATTGTCATGTAATACTCAAAAATGTCTTTTAAGTGGCACATTGTTGGGGCGGCATTAAAATTGTAGACGTGATAAAACAGTTTGCTGTACAAATCAATGATACATGTTTTGCTTTGTAAGTATTGCATGTCCGTAAATGTCGTTGATAACACTTAAATCGTAAAATATGAGAACCAATCACATGTGTCAGATAACGCGTAGACAGTAATTACTTAGTAATGTTCGATTTTGCTGAGGATCTTCCTGTGACGTTACAAGCGTGATTAAATTCCGTGTTCTGTCAAGTGCTAGGCGAAGTTGGCGGAGCTAATACGGGTTGCCTCACAAATTATGCCAGCACTGTCAGACGGTTTCCTGAGAAGAATATTTCTTGATTAGGAGAAATGTCAAAACGCTGAATGCCGCATTGAAGGCCGTGTGTCATGGTCCAGAAGGGGAAGCTTGAGGATCTGGAATGGAGCGATGAATCAATTAGCTTGTCCTAGATTTGCCACCGGAACATAGAATTATTCAGCGGTGTCGACCCAGACATGATTTGAAATTTACATAATTAGAGTACATTCAGTTTGGTGAGCAGTTGGGTATATTTTCTATAATGCCAACCTTCTTTTCCCCTTTCTCCTCTTTTCTTTCTGTTATTGTGCTCGCTCCCCCCACCCCCCAAATTCCTTAGAATGAATTTTTCATGGGTATTATCTAGTCAGTAAGTTCGATTATTATTGTCTTCAGAAGTTAGGTGCATACTCGACAGCATTTTGATAAGTGCATTATTAAATAGATTTAATTCTCGTTTTCTGTCTGTGCTGTCTGCAGCAATATTCCAAACAAACAAAAACCGGAATGTTTTGTTCGTTTCTGAAATGAAGGAATAAGTTGTTTCATGTTCTAAGTTGTTCATGTCAGTATGTTAGACCTTATAGAAGCTTCTCTTATAGAAAAAAAATGCGCATTTATCTTTTGGTGACAGAACAATCCTTCCCCTTTTCCTTTCATTCCCCACTCTCTTTACTGATAGTTCCAAATATCTCATGATACTCTTTAGGGACACTTCAAGTATTCGCCCTGACTCATATGGCAGCCCACGAGGGAGGTGCTAGAAGATTTGCTCTGTCCCCACACTGGTCTCTCCTGGCTTCAGAAATGGGGAACCTGACATTTCACAACCCTGTCATACGCAGGATATCTGATACTTTATCAAAATAGGGAGAAGGCAACCAAAATTTTGGACAATTTCATTTGCGTTATCCCAAAAGATCGGACGGTGTTGTCCCCAGAGATTTCCCGAAAATGGATTGCCCGTGCCCGATATGCATCAGACAACAGCCTGTGTCTTGGGGTCACTGAGTCATTTTTAGCACATATGAAACAGCAGATGCCTTCGATTTTTGGAGATCAGTTGTTTCATGAAACTGGACATCGATCCACTAGATAGGCAGGTTCTGCGAGGATACCGAGAGAATACAACTGCGACTATTCCTATGTGTACTGTAACATTAATTCTTGAATGTGAACACTTTTGAGGAAAATATACGTATCCTTGCTACAGACAGATCATGAGTCTGCCGCCTTTTGACATAAACATGAGATAAGATTCTGCCTATAAAGCTATCTCTCCGGTGGCTTGATTGCTGTGGCAGACAGACTCTGGTCTGCTGCCTCACAAATAGTTCGATCAAAGACCGAGAGGCAGCAAAAAAATACACACTCGTATAAAAACACCTCTCATCTTTTTCCCCAGCCAACAGGATTCATTTCCTTCCGTTCGTCCTACGGGAGTTTTTTTCAGTTCCTGCTTTCTAATATGCCACCGCGGTTCACACTAACTCTATCGAGTCCCTAAATAATGCGTGTCTCTCCACGTGATGTGGATATTGGAAGTGCCTGACCCTGTGTAGTCATGCTGTATTTTGTCTTGAAAGAAACCTAGAGCACTGATTTATAAAGAATAACAGAAATAATGTGAAATAGATACATGTTATCTAGAAGAGTACGTAAAGGTGTGGTTTTTAAAAAGACTGTGAAAGACATTTCGGAAGTTCTGCTTGTCCTACTGAACTCTTTGTCCCGGAGGGTCCCGGGGACACTGTCAGTATTGGCTCCTTTCCAAGATTTGTTGTTGTTGTTGTGATTGATATTTTGCAAAAAGAAAGACACCGAAAACGAAAATAGTCATGATTACATGCTTTAGAGTCGTGGAATGACTTTTTGGTGTGGAAGAATCGGTTGTCTTCGATGAAAGTAATTTTTATGGAGCCTCAGTGCTCTAGACAAATGTGATTTCGGCGGTGGCGTTGGTCGGTCTCTGTTGTCAAGTCTTGCTCTTGTCTCGTATTTCGTGAGAGAGAAGGAATATCCCCAGAGACGTATGACATCAATCATCTCTGTGGGATCAATAATATCTTTTCGCCCCCTTTTTGAAAAAAAGAAAACAGCTCGATTTTTTTGTCGTTCATGAATATTCAGATCGTCGTTGCATACATCACTTTCTGACTGCTTTTGTAATTTGTGGGCGTGAATCTCATCCCGTTTTGTAAGTTTTAGCTTGCCCAGCAATGTGTCTTCGTATGACACCCGCCATGGTGGTGACCCCCTCCCCTGGAATTGCTATTGTTGGATATGTTGGGGGGGGGGGGGGGGGAGATCCCTGAACGGCAAAGAGAATTATTTTTATGAGGATACACTTGTCAGAAAGTATCCAGCAGAAATATTCCGAGAAAAGGAGGTAGAAACCAAAGATGAAACTTTTCTGTTCCCTTTGGTGATAAGAAAGGAAAAAAGCACTGCAAATAACCATGGAGGATTTTTTCAGAGGAAAGTCGTAGAGCGCAACGGCATCACAGGCATGCTTCATTTGCTTGCAGTTGCATGCTCACCCGCGCATAGAGTCGGATGAGCTCTCCTCACCCTTTCCTCCACGGTTCCACGTAACGGCAAGTACACAAGGGGTCTGGATGTGGCAAGATTCTGTTATCTTATCTCTTCGGAGTGTTCTCTCTCTCTCTCTCTCTCTCTCCCTCTCATTATTATTATTTATTTTCATTTTTACCTCCTCCACTGACTCGGTTGCACAGAGTGTTGATGAATATTAACTATTTCCGTCTCGATCTTGTGCCTCTGTTCTTCAATACTTTGTCCCCACCATCGACCCTGGGGGGGGGGGGGCGCAAGGTCATCGTTATGAGTGAAACATTTGCAAGTGCTTATGAGTGTTAACCGAGAGCATTGCTCTTTTGCACTGCCTGTCTTGTTTCACCAGGATGTCCATCCAGTTTTTGTCCCTAACATAATTATGAAATGCGGAATGAGGTGTTTTGTTGTTGTTTTTTTTCGATCATTCTCAGGGTTTGACACCCGGGAAGAGTTTTTTTTTGTTGTTGTTGTTTTGAAGGTTGTTTTTTTCTGGCCGCGGAAGAGGGCGGGGGGGCTGTGACCCATGGGGGGTGGGGTGTGAAATAATTGAATTTCATGGAACAATCCAGCTGCCCCCGGGCCGTTTTTTTTTTCACCAGAGATATGGTAACGGAGTTTGTAGAGCTTTTGCCTCAATAATATACTTGACTAATGCTAGTGTCATCTGGATTGGTTTCAGGTGTGTGCCCACTTCTGTGCAGTGGAAATGGCCACTACTTAAGAGGACAGTGTCAATGCAACCAGGGCTGGAAAGGCGTGGAGTGTGATCTCCGAGAATCTGAATGTGCAGTGCCTAGCTGTAATGGTAATGGTCACTGTATTCATGGCCAGTGTGTATGCTTCCCAGGTTTCCAAGGACCTGACTGTGGAATAGGTATGATTTTGCTGTGCTTATTATTGTCATTGACAACCTAACACTTTCTCTTGCCACACAATTCAAGGGCATTTTTTTTTCCTTTTTTTAACCTCACAATCTCCTACTCTTTCTCCATATAAAACAGGTATTTCACAGGTGTGTCTTCTATTTCATGTCTTATCATTTTTGTTTTCTGTGTATGCTTTGGTTGTGATAGGTATGGCCTTTTCTTTCATGGGCTAAACATGGAACAGATTTTTTTTCAAAAGAAAATTAGATGTCATTATGTACAAAATAGTGGACAAACATTGGAATAGAATTTTGTTGTTGCTGTTGTTGTTAACACTGATAACTAAGTGATCAGTAATGCTTGAACTTTGTATGTTACAAAAACAGTCATTACAGCAAAAACGTTTTCACTGAGCTTTTAACAAAGATTCTGCTGTAACTGAGAGAAAAGTGGTGATCTGATAAGAAGAGGAAAAATGTAAATGGCAATTATTTTACGTTATTTTTTTTTTTGAAAGGTAACGATCTTAACAAGGCATATAACAGGCCTATAACAGGCCTATGGATATCTTGACTATGGCAATTCCAAATACACTGTATCAGTTTACATAATAGTAATGATTTCTGACCTACCCATAAGATAGTTTTTGTTCTAAAATCAACCATAAAAACTACTATATTTGCCATGGATGATGAGCTTTCTAACAAAGAGCACTTTCATTCTATATGTGCTGTCAGTTTGTGATGAAACCTGTTCCTCGACACTTTCATGTACCCTCGCTTTCCATGAAACTGGGAGTTGCATGCCTTGCTTTTTGCTTCATGGCTCCACAATTTTCACACATCATATTTCTTTTCATCGCTGATAAGCAAGTGGGACTTTTAGATGTCATCAATTTTTACAGACATGGCACAGAGTAGTTCAAGTATAGTTCAAGTATAATTATATCGAGTCTTCTCCACAAACAAATGAGAATCACAAAGTTATCCACCATCCTCATCCCTTCAGAATGTGATTAACTTGTCTAAGACAGAGTAAAATTCTCCATTTTCATTTTTCATCTCTTCTTTGTGATGTCTTGATCTTTTAGCAGAGTTTCATCATCATTATATATTTCGTAAATTTTGTTATTGCTGTTGTTGTTTCACATCATCAATTTTTGTCTATTTATATAATTATTACGAGGTGGGTTAAGTTTTGTGTTATATTTTCTTGGTCATGAACAAGAAGCATTCTGTCAATAAAAGCACCCATTAATCCAATGGAATATTAAGAAATGTAGACTCGCACATGCATACATGGACTGGTTTTTTTTCAACGCTTTGGGGCATTTTTGTAATTCCCGCAGAGATATTTTCCATATCTATACGAAATGATATGTACTAGTTGCCCAGAAGAGGTGTTTGATTCTAAGGGATGTACCCTACAGCACGTTATTCAAGATACCTACTACATGTCTTTCTGTCTCAGAACTGGAAAACATTGTTTTTACTAAATATAGCATTTTTCTTAAATCAGCAGCTGTTGCTGACCATGAACATTCACTTGGGAAGATAGGTTAGAACGACCATACCATAGAAATTTACTGAAGTTTTTCAGGGGTCAGAAACACGCGAGTTCGCTTTGCGTTAGTCAGTCAGGTTTTCAGAATTTGATGTGGAAAATAATTAACTTGAACAAAAACTTGGTAAAACTAGGCGAGAGTGTAACTTGACACCGGAGAATGTGGATGTGAAAATGCAAGGCGTGCAAAAACCTCTGTTGTCAGCAACATGCACCTGGAATAGATTGTTCATGCTTTCTTTGGCAGAGTGGAATTTTTTGGTTCTTTCTAGAAAATGGTTCAAGTGTTGAAACTGAGTAGATTACTCAAAGCATGAATCTTTTCTGTCTGAAATGAGGCGATATGTAATCTTGACAACTTACGTTTTGCTTATACATGTCATACTTCTTTTATCGGATCGGATGCATTATACTGAAAGAATAATTTAGTAAACTAAATACCTATGTGAAAACAAGAGAGATTCCCTTCACAAACATTTTCCATGATTTGATGATCTAAACCAGCACTAAGTAACCAATCGTGCACAGGCGGGCTTTTAACATTTTCTCACAGTCTGAACTAAACCGATAAATCATTTCAGCCTGATATTTACAAAGGCATTGCATGCCCAGAAGAGTACTGTATTTTTTCCCTGATTGAAAATGACAGCAGACATTGGATTTGATGATAATAGAAGATGAAACAAGCTAATTATTTAATGTCTATGGGGTATCATTCTTGCTTTTTGACTACATAACTATATGTGTATGTATTATGATGTGGCAAACTGTTATATAATGCTTTTTTAAAATAATATGTGGCACATCTTTACACTTTTGACTCTTTTCTTGTCTGATTCTAATAATTTGCATCTCTGAAATCTGAACAGTTGTGAGGCTTTATGCCAGATCTTTCTTTTAATCCTCGGACACCATTTGTTATTTTCCTTTTTTTTTGTATAGCTCTTTTTAATGCTTTTAATTTTGCAATCTACTTTCAATTAGTGGTTGGTGTAGGAAATAAATAATGTGATTCAGGGGAGAAAGTGTAAGTCATAATAAGTGTATTCATGCCTATTGAACAGAAAATATAAACATTGGAGGTGTTTGCTTTTTTAATACGGATGCTTCTTGTTGCACCACTGAGGTGTAATCATGTAATCTTCCTGTAATCTCATTCATAATTTTTATCTGAGTTCTCCGTGGATGTTTTTTTTTTTTCTCTTTGTTTATCTCATTGTTATTGGTACCTTTTTTTTCAATGCTGATCTGTTAGGAGTTGCTTTGAGATAATATAGAATTTATATCCTGTTTCTGTAATCAGTGTTAGTTATTGCCATTGTGTATTCAGCATGGAAGGTTTTCTCCAGCATCTTCCTTTTCCATTTCCAAATTTAACAACATTGAGGACAAAATTTGTAGTCCTTTTGTTTACTCTTTTATGGTGGAATATTTTTATCTGGTGCTACTGGCCGTGCAGCGATATAAACATTATGTTGCAGTGATGAGTAACTTGTAATCAAATGAAAAAATCCCTGATAAAGTATGCTAACAATAAATTTACTTTTATCAAGAATATTCTTCTAAAGAAGAAAAAAGATTTAATTTCTTTTGGGCATTGCAGGAGAAAAGCTTTGGCAGCTGAGTTGATTATAATGAATGAACTCATGACTGTCCAATGACTGCAGACATTGGGAAAAAAAATGTTAAAAGAAAACAAAATCGAAGCATCTTTGCACCAGGTCTAAAATAATTTCATTGGCCTTCCTGGTCATGGTAGAAGACAATTAAAAACTTCCCAGTAAAATATTTCCTAATGATCATTCAGACAATCTCTAGGTTTCTGATTCATTTGGCAGTTGATGAGTCATTGCTTAGCCCATTATCAGTGTTGTATTTAGCCTGTTTCCCCAATATATTTTCTGTATCTCTGTGTTTTGTCTACTTCTTCGTGATTGTCTGATCTAGTGGACTGTATGAAGCCCAATTGTTCAGGCAATGGCGTGTGTGTTCTGGGCACTTGCCGATGCTTTAGAGGGTTTAAGGGTCGAGACTGTAACTCAGAAGATAAGATCAATGTGACGCAACTGTGCTCCAAAAGCTGCTCAGGAAATGGCCTCTATGACGTGGAAACAGGACGCTGTGAATGCAAACGACATTTTACAGGGTTCAACTGTGAGACAGGTAAAAGTTCTTGATTAGGGCAGGTCCTCTTACTGAATGAAATAGACCTAGAAACTCAAGTGATTGAAAGGATAAAGAGAAATTTTGCATAGTATTTTTTTTTACCTATTATATTTTAGCTATGTCTTAGACATGAACAAAATATTTAATATAAATAAATAGGGTAAAATGGAACTTATTCAGTAGGTCATATTTCAAATAAAGTACAGCTGCACGTCTAAAAGGATGGTGTAGAGAGCATTTTCAAACTAACTAGCTTGCATACTGCTACCATTTATTTCCTTCAGTCGACAGTCTGGAGAATTTTACCCTTTAATTATGTACACCGCATGAGTTTCATGTTGTTGGGTCGGCTTTATATTAGTCCCTTTGCTGGCCTGGTGTCAAGTCATTCCCATGAAAGCAGATTCAATGTAATAAAGCTTCTTACTCTTTCCTACAAAATAATTATGAACATATGGGAAAAGAAGGAGGATTTTACAAAGGAGAGCAAGGCATGCAGAAAAGTTTGTGGTCATTAACACAAAATACGTTTCCAATTAATAGCCATAAAGTCTGTAGACATTGTAGGCTTTGTAGTTTTGAAATATTAATCATAACTAATGAGTATCTGCTGTTTATCATTAGGAGTTGTCAGTTTTACATTATGTGTTTAACTGGGTCTGGTTGGTTGTTGTTTTTTTTAATGCCTAACACACACTTACCTTGTTTGCTTTTGGTGCTGGTTTCTTTAACATTTTGACACAAAGGTAACAG
Organism: Onchidella celtica; assembly: GCA_963931925.1. NCBI lineage: Eukaryota > Metazoa > Mollusca > Gastropoda > Systellommatophora > Onchidiidae > Onchidella > Onchidella celtica. Next base: position 25,336,755 of record OZ007573.1, on the reverse strand, counting down.
TTTGGCCTGAAGAGGTGAGATGTGTATACTCAGGCATGGGTTATCATGGTCCCACCAAGAGGCTACCTTAGGGCAGTAGCAAATCTTACATAAATTAGTAGCAGTGCAATCAGCAGAAAAGAACTCCTTACATGGAATGAACAGTAATCTGAACCACATGTACATGTCTTTGAAATCATCAAATCCTGAACTCAAATATGCCTTCACTGGATGAAGAAAATCCTGATAATTCACTGAAGTTTGCTAGTGCAGCCCTTGATGTAGAGTATTTTCTTGCTTGAGAGTGATTAGTTGGTGGCTTTTTCTTTCATGTATTCTCTCTCATGTTGTTTTTCCTGTTGATTGTTTCCTACCCACAGCTTAGTAGATAGTCCTGCTTTCTGTGTGGTGCCTTATTCATTTATTATGGCTTTGCTCTCATTGTTAGTAAAAGACGATTCCTCTTTTATTTCTTTGCCTTGGAGTGTCTGTGTCTTATGTTGCATTAGGTAGAACATGAGTGTTGTCACCGCTTCGTGCCAGTGCTAATCTGTGCAGTTTGCTTCATTCATTTTCAGTTAAGCATGGTTGATTTATTTGCATAGGTTGCCTTTGTTATTACAGTCTCTTATCTGTCCAGTGTAAACAGTCGTGAATGTTTTTGTAAATGCTCATGCACCTTTATTGGTTTGCCTGAATCCATTCTCCAAGTCTTAGTTTTTCTTTACATTTAATTCAAGCACTTGCAGGCCTTTTTCAAGATGTAACTTTTCTTATACATCTGTGTTATCTGCAGTTGTTTTGTTGTTTTTTTTTTAAATTTCAACCCGGGTTATTTCAAAACAAATTCTTTCTATTATGAAAGTGCACAAAAATTTTATCTTGCCCAAGTTCCGTTTCTTTGATATGATATATGAATAGTTCATTTTGACCTGCCATCCCTAAACAGAAATTTGCCGCCTGGCATGTGTCCACGGAGGGTGTGAGAATCAAAGATGTGTCTGTAACTCAGGCTGGGCAGGTGCCCTGTGTGACCAGCTGGAATGTAACCACAGGTGTGACCTCCATGGCTCCTGCAATAATGGGTCCTGTGTGTGTGACAAAGGTTGGAATGGCAAGCATTGCACTATCAGTAAGTTTTTTATGATATTATGGCGTAGTGGCATACCAACAACGTATAACATCTCTTGGTATCGTCCCAAAGTGAAGTTTTTAAATTTACTAAAGTTTTGAAATATCTGTTTGAATTTTCAGATTGAAATGTCTTGGTTTCATTCTTGATCTAGGAGAACTAAACTGGTATCAAAAAGAGCATCTTGAATTAGGAATGCACTGATATTTTAGGGCTTGTATGTGTTCCATCAAAAAGAGAGAAAATGATGACTTAACTGTTTCAATCCAGCTGAATGAATGTCTTTGGATGTGATCAGTAAGTCACTCACTCTCCTCATGGGTCTTGCGGCACTTAAACTGAGACATATGCTTACTTTTGTTTGTGGTGTTAGACTCTGCCATGAAGTGAAGCATTCAAAGAAGGTTTTGTCTCACAGAAATGGGAATAGTGCCCAGTGGTTCAGGAGTTTGCTTGGACACAAAATTGTAGTGGAATTATATCAAGTTTCTATAATTTTGGCAGAGCTGAAGTTAAATCTGGTAAAGCTTATTTCATGTTGATATTAATGAGAGAGAAAAACAATAAAAAACTAGTGACCAGAGAATGAATCAAACCTGTACCATGTTAACGGGAGTAATTATCTCAAAAGACTTGATGAATGAAGATATTAAAAAAGAAAAAAAATTCTTTTCATACTGTTTCAATTTGTTGTCTGAAGAAGGTCCTTTTAATCAAAAAGCCTGTTTTGTCTTTCCTTTTCTGTTGTGTTTTTTTTTTTGTGCGGCATCTCTGTAGTATTCCTTATGCAAGGTTCTGCAACATGCAAACCTTATCTGTTTGCAACATGTTTACTTTGATAAATTAAGGCACCCTTTGTTCATGATATGTTGCTCTGAACATATATATATATATAGAACATAGAGAGAGAAAATAGATGTTCTCTGCTGTTGGTTTTTAACTATATTAGGGTAGGAAAGCAGTGCAAGTAAATTATCTTTAATGTGATTGCATGAGAGCTTTCATCTTAACATTCCACCGGGAGGAATTGTGGCTGTGCTGCTGCTGTAGGATGAGATACACATGCTGTGTTCTTTCTGTGTACAGATGGCTGTCCAGGTAATTGCAACAGCCATGGCAACTGTCGTAGGTTCAAGGAGGGCTGGCGCTGTGACTGCAAGGATGGCTGGAAAGGAGTTGCTTGTGATTTGGCAATGGAGACAAGTTGTTCTGATCGTGTTGATAATGATCATGGTTTGTATCTTTTTATCAAGTTTTTAACTATTATTTCTCCAAGTTCAGCAAATGTAGATATGCTAAGTACAGGTCCAGTTTTAACAATTCCTCCATACATCTTGTTTTGTCATTTCATCACAGCAACATCCAACTTATATCCATATGTGAGACATTTTTCCAGTGTTAGATTAGACAAAGCTCAGTCTTTTTTTTTTTTCTTTTCATTTCTGTGTTAGTGCTGTTGGCAGCTCACTTCAACTCAAACATAATTTCATTGAAATTCGAGAAGTGAGCATTTCACCATATTGATATTTAATTCAATAATTTTAAGAATTTCTTCGTTCTGCTACAGGTCATTTTGCTTGCAGTTTATGTACAGTCATCTTTTTCTAAAAGCTTGGAAAGTGTTCAGATCTTATGTAAACATGTAGAGCATTGTTAGAAAGACTGTTTGCCTTTTGCAGATGGTCTAGTTGATTGCCTAGACCCAGACTGTTGTGCCACTGCACCCTGTGTGAAGAGCTCCTATTGCCAAGCTTCACCAGATCCTAAAGAAATATTGCTGAGAAAAAATGCACCTGCACCAACAGCATCATTTTTGGACAAAATGAGATTTCTCATCGAAGAGAACAGTGTTCAGATGGATGCCCCTCGGAACTCATTTAATGAGAGGTAGTTTGAAATCTTGGCAAAAGGCAGTGCTTGATGTTTGGTTAGAATTTTTTTTAATCAGAGGGCAACCCCTCTTCCCCTGCCTCCCTTTGTTTATTCTTTCATCTAAGTAAATAAGTAAAGGCAAATTAAATGTGATCTGTTAGGTTTTGAAGTTGGCGCTGATCAGAAATGTCAGAAAATTGAACTTGCAGATTGAGATCATCTCGTTCAGGGTTTACTTCTTGCGTACCAGAATTTTTTTTGTAATTCTTTTATTATTATAAAGTGTTATTAAATGCAGTTTTCTTTTCCTTTCTCACTTATGTCAATTCTAAAAAAAATCCATGCTTCAAATGTGTTTCTTTTTACGGTAAGAAGGATGCATAGGGCACTCATTTTGTACAGTGACATGCAAGATAGGGCAAAATCACTGCTTTTCAAATATTTTTGTTGGTAAATGAATCTTTCCTTTCATTTTTGTACACTGAAAGTGATAGCAATGGTAGATATAATTATAGCCTCTCTAGCAGTAATTCTCAATAAGAAGCTGTGATTTTTTTTTTTTTCATTCTGAACTGTGGAATTTTTATCTTGTTCTTCATTTTTGCCCCTCAGCCAAGCATCAGTCATCAGAGGCAGAGTAGAAACTCAAGATGGGACTCCACTGATTGGTGTCAGGGTTGGTGTTGTCACACAGCCACTCTATGGCTTCACACTCAGTCGAGAGGAGGGCCTGTAAGTTAACTTAAGTCAAGACAATAAGCATATGACTTAATAAGCAGATTAGGAATGATTTTGTTAACACGTAATGTCAAAAGCCATTGTACCACGCAAATATTTTCAGATTGGCATTTTTATTTTGGTGGCGGAGATTCTTCATTACATCAAATCTTTGAAAAAATTTTAAATAACAGTTAAGTAGGGCATTGTCGTTCATGCATCGTTTCTCAAAGTTTACAAACCTGCAGTTACACATGTAAATCATTTCATATTGGAAAACATAGGTTTGTTTCTCATATACAGGTTTGATATCCTTGTCAATGGTGGTGGCTCTGTGACACTGGAGTTTGTGAGAGATCCATTTGTCACTCAGACAGCTAGTGTGCTTGTCCCATGGAACCAGATCATTACAATGGATTCAGTTGTCATGTCCACTGAAAGTCGAGCACAACTCAGTGCTGGGACATCATGTTCAAACCTAGGCAATAACCATGACCATTACCTTTTACGTCCAGTTGTACTGAGCACATGGCAGCATACACAGTTAGGTGCATGCCCAAAGACCAGCACCATTATACCAGAATCACAGGTAAACTTGTCTTAACCAAAGAAATGGAGTGGAATTGGGAAATGAAAAAAGTGTTTTAGAAGTAAGCCTCAAATCTAAACTGGTGGAACAGCATGATGTTTTGTGAACTGTGATTCGCTGTTGGAAAGAAACTTGTTTCACATAGTCTGTTTAAAGCCAATGGTATTTTTGTAATGTATATGTCGTATCCGTTGCTTTTATGGCGCTACTATAAAAAAGTGAACTACACTGCTAGGATTAGGGGATCATATGGCCAGCTAGGTTGCATGTATTTTTGTTTTCTGAGCTTTGTAACAAAATGTTTTTCTTCAATCAACCAGGAATTTTAAGTGGGCGTTAATTTGTGCTCTCTGCATATGTAATTTATGCATGTAACCTTCATTGAAAATGATTTGCAAAGATTCATTTTTTTATAGTGTGCCCATAAACAACCTTCAGAACAGGGTTACATTTTGGTTCACTTTGGCCACAATATGCCAGCTGTTTTTCTAAATACCAATCCAACAATGATCGATCTGGTTTTTTTGTTTTTTTTGCAGTGCATTCAGTCAGAGGTTATAAAAATATACTGAAAATATATAGTGAATTTTGCTGCTATTATTGATGGAATCTGCTCTCTCTAAGTGACAACTAGCTAGATGCCCATCTTCTGGAAATATTCATGGTTTTTTAAATGTACCATGCTTAAAGATACTTTATGCAAGGTTAGAAATATGGGCATATGAAATATAAATTCAGGCTAAATGTAAACTTGTATTAGATGTGTTTGCAGCAGACAGTGATTTACAAACAAATGTCATTGTGTGAAAATTTCATAGGCCGTTTATTTTTGTTTAGCATTTTTTACTATGGAACATTGAAGTTCGCATTCTTTATTCATTTTGATATGGGAAAGACATAATAATAATAATAATAATAAATGGCATTTATATAGCGCTTAACCCTGTTCCACAGGCTCTAAGCGCTTTACAGAACTTATTTACTACTTTACAAACGCATTCACTCCCACATTCTAATTGTACATAATATGCACACAATCTCATGTCAACCACAGAGCAGAATGGAGCTGCCTGCGAGGCGCTAAACACACTGCACTGCTTCTTTCTCTCTCGCTGTCTCACTCACTCTCTCTCTCTATCTTGGAGCAAATTGTAACGAAGCCTGTTAGGCGCAGATCACAACTCACAACAGTTCACAACTCACAGCAGTTCACAACTCACAGCAGTTCACTACTCACATCAGTTTACAACTCACATAATATTTGAAAATTTATTAATAACAATATATATTTAATAATGAATAATAATAAATTTTTGTTGTTGCTGGTGGGGGATAACACATTTATTATCAAAGAGGTGTGGATTTCATTGTTTATGAGTATCTGATAAGAAGTTCCAAATACAATTTCATCCTAGAGCATGAGGAAGATAACACAAGCAATAACATTCAGACAAGTGCATTTAATCTTTGAGGCTTGATACCACAGCTTATCTGGCATGAATAGGTTAGAATTCCAACAATAACAACCAGGAAGGCAGCTGTGACTAAGAACGATTTTTTGCTCTAGATAATTTAAAAGTTCTTCTACAACTGCCGAAATATATGGCTCTTGTCTGAAATTGGTGAGATGAATAAAAAGTTGCCAGTGGTTCTAAAATATGAGATGTTAAAATTTTTTACCATATATATATTTATATAAAAAGTCAACTTAATCATCTTAATTTCTGAAGTTTGCATAGGCAGATATGAACTGTCATAGAAATGAGGTTCAGAAGTCTACTATGTAGCAAATGCTTTGAACATGCTTATAATCTGGTACTTTTACTTTCCAGGTGCTTCAAGAGAGTTTGGACATTCCAGGCACCAATGTCCATCTGGTTTATCACAGTTCAGAATCTTCAGGTTACATGTCATTGATCATGATACAGATGACACCCAACAAAATTCCAAACACACTATCACTTGTGCACCTGCGAGTATCTGTCCAAGGAGTGGAGATTAAAAAAATGTTTGAGGCAGATCCAAACCTGAAGTATACTTTTGCTTGGGACAGGCTAAATTCTTACAAGCAAAAAGTATATGGAATTGTTACTGCAAGAGGTAAATGAAACATAATGGTTTATTCTTCTTTAAACTTTCACCTTTCACCTAGGTGTTGTCCACCCACTGCAGGATGTAGTCCTCCGACAATGCTTTCCATTCTCTTCTGTCTGTTGTTTTCCTCATAATCCATGTTGTTCCTCCTCTCTTTGTAATGTCGTCCTTTCATCTTCTTCCTGGTCATCCTCTTGTTCTTTTTCCTGTCCTTGGCTGCCATGCAGTGCAGTGTTTTGACCACCTATTGTAATTCATCCTCCCCACATGTCTGGCCCAATTCCAATTTTGATGTAGTATGAAATCCACTATGTCTTTTAGTTTTGTTTGTTTGTATATGTCAGCGTGGGGGATTCTATCTTGCAGTCTGATGTTAAGCATTTTTCTTTCCATTGCCATTTGGGTAGTTCTTGGTTTATTTGTGAGCTGTTTTGTGATCAGCCATGTTTAACAACCATATGTAATCGTTGGAAGAATGCATCGATTGAATACTTGCTTGTTGAGGGACATTGGCAGTTTGGAATCCAGGAATATCCCTCTGTTTTCTCCGAGGCAACTCCATGCTGCTCTTATTCTGGTGTTTAATTCAGTTTATTTTTTTATTTTCCTTATTCACTATCTGGCCTAAGTATTTATACTCTATGACTCTTTCGATGACTTTGTTTTCAATTATAACTTTTTCTTCTGTCTCGTAGTTTGTCATGTATTTAGTTTTGTCCTTGTGCATTTTCAGGCCGACCTTCTTGCTCTCTTTGTCTAGAATGTTGAGATTGATTTCCATTTGGCGTACTTCATCTGTGCAGAGTACGATATCGTCTGCAAATCTCAAGTCTTCACCATCAATATTTATGCCATTTTCTAGATGTAACTGTTGAAATATTTCTTCAATTGTTGCTGTGAATAATTTTTGGCGATATGGGGTCTCCCTGTCTCACTCCTCTTTTTATGACAAACTGTTCTGATACATGATTATTGATATGTATTCTGGCATATGCTTCTTTATATATATTTTGCAGTATATTTATATAGTCTTTGTTAACCGCGCGCTACCCGTAAAGCCCGCTGCACGGTCATTGACCTTACTCACGGAGAATCTTATCTGGGGTCACTGACCCGTGCCGCTATGCGATGACCACAAACGCTGTCCACGTGGTTCGGTTTTTATTGATCGGTATGAAAACATTCGCTGCTATGCCTTATCACGCTTGATTATGAATTAACCAGCAAAACCTTAGTCTGTCAGTCTCTAACCAATGATCTGACTTATGATTCCAGACTGACAGCTGTAGTTTTCGTGAGAATGAAGCATGATAACTAGCCACGCCCTCCCAAGCCCTACACAAATGGTTTCATCCTGATTGACACATACTAATAAACCAATGTGGGTATTTGGGGCAAAGATTATTTCAGAGCTTGTTTCTGATTGGTTCTTAGATACAGACAACTCCAGATGGTGGTCAGCTTGTGAGAAAATGAGATAATATTGCAAATTTGTTGAGCAACAGTTGCATGTTGGTGTTACATCTTTTGAAAGTGTGGGGAGAGCCTTTGAAAGCTTAGTCTTTGTGATTCCGACCAGTGGTTCACTGGTTAACATGTCCATGTCACAATGCGTTTGATTTAGAAGAGATACAGTGAACAATAACACGGTGGTTACGTCTCAAAAAGGTCAGTGACCTGATGCGTGAAAATACGGCTTGCGCGTGGCGTGGTCAGCTTGATCTTCCCGACTTTTGCCGCCCGTGCGGCGTGAGCGCTTGAGAGTAAATACCGACAATTGCCGCCCCTCGCAGGGTGAGGGTTAATATTGATCTTTCTGAGAACTTCAAAGATTGCGTAGTGTTCAACAGAGTCGAAGGGTTTTTCGTAGTCGAAATAGCCCACACACAGTGGTAGATTATATTTCTTTTTTCTATTATTTGGTTAAGAGCCTGTAGGTGGTCTCTTGTTGAGTAACTCTTTCTGAAGCCAGCTTGTTCTCTTGGTTGGTTTTCGTCTACCACTTTCACTGTCCTGTTTTGTAATACTTTTGTAAAGAGTTTATATTTGTGTGGTAGAAGGCTTATTGGTCAATAATTTCTTATATCTCTTCGGTCCCTTTTTTATGTAGAATTATGAGCTGGAGCTGAAAAGAGATTTGAATCCCTGGAGGAAGAAGTGCCATTCGTTGAGACACTGAACAAAATTGTGACGGAAGAAGTAATGAAAATACAAAGTCTGAAAGAAACAACAGAAAGAAAAAATCAAAAGATGACACCATAGAAGTGCTAGACAAAAAAAAAAAAGAAAGGAAACCCTACATAAAATGGAACATAAGACAAAGATAAAATCGAATCTACAGAACTGAACAAGGCAGTGAAGAAAATGCGGAGAGACAGAAGAAAAAGAAAAGACATGGTAAAAAGAATAATTGAAAGGGAGGAAAGGACCAAAAGAAATATACAAACAAGGAGGTCGAAAGAAAATCACAAGTATGTTTAAAAAGACAGGTGAAACAACCACAGACTGAGAAGAAATCCTGAGTGTCTGCACAGATTTCTATAGAACACTTTATCAGAAAACAATGGATAAACCCGAAACAACCAGGGCAACAAGCCCTGACACTGATGAAGTACCACTTAAGAAAGAGGACTTTAAGAAAAATGAACAAAAGGAAATCACCTGGAAATGATAATATTATAACAAGCGACATATTACAGATGGGAGGACGCCACATAGTAAAATATATAACAAAAGCATTTAATGAGATTCTAACCACACAGAGAACACCTGAATGCTGGTAGGAAGCAAAGATCATAATTCTACATTATATTTTTCTTTAACTCTGATTATAATTGCAACAATTTGCCCATCATGGCTATTATCGGTGTTGAAATTAAGCAAAAGAAATCATTTTTCATGATAGGAGACATGCAATGCTGACAACACCCTTACATGCCTTATGGATACATCCAACAAAACGGGAAATTGAGTGAAAGTCAGGTAGACAGAAGATGATTAAATCTGGCTCATCTGTTATTAAGGGCCAAAATAGAAATTTTAATTGGAAACTAATTGTTGTAAGAACAGTTTTACAATTGTCCATTTTCATGCTGTTGTTATATTGTTTCAGGATATCAACTTTCAAATCTGTAACAAGAAACTATAATCGGATGCTCTTTTTCATAGCCTGGCAACGGAACTGGAAAGGTTATATTACTTCCCTTTAAGATAAGAACTGATACAACTTAAACTGTCATAATTGTGTTTGTTATATAAAATTCCATGGGTTACAATTATTTATGTGTCTTTTCTAGTGTATGTCGGCTACCAGTATCTGAGTTGTGACCATATTTACTGGGAGACCCGCAGTGCTACTCTCAATGGTTATGACATGACAGCCTCTCACATTGGAGGATGGAACCTGGACATCCATCACACTTACAACCATCAGGAAGGTAATCTATATCTTATGAATGAATCTTATTACTGTTGTGACCAGTGCATGGCGGTGCTAGCTCACCTCTGATATTCACAGATATGACACAGCTCAGCATATTAATTAAATTGATACACCAGACCCAGTACCATACAGTTAATGACATTTTATGTCTTTTTTTTTTTTTTAAATCTCAGGCATCCTGCACAAAGGAGATGGAACCAACATTTATCTGAAAGAAAAGCCCAAAAAGATCATAAATATTCTGGGAAGTGGGCAGAGACGCAAACTGGATTGTAGTGCTTGTAATGGAAAGGCTCTGGACAATGGATTACTGAGCCCAGTAGCACTAGCATCTGGTCTGGATGGCAGTTTGTATGTTGGTGATTACAACTTCATACGCAAGCTGTCTCCTTTTAGAGAGGAGATTGCAAGCATACTTCAGATGAGGTGAGAACTATATCAGCAGTGTCTAATGACATCCATGTAACTGCAGTGTTTGGGTAAAATACAAAATAAGGTTCCAAATTGCTGGGAAACACCACCTACATCTTTAGTAAAATGGACCAGGCAGGCAGCAGCTTTAATGCTGTGTCTATGAAGTCGCAAGAGTTGACAAGTGTTGCTAACTGTAAACCCATTTTTGCATTTTCTTTAGGATTAGGTATATTTTAGTATTCTTATTACTGTAGGACAGTAATGATAAATTTGATATTGAAAGCCAGGTTGAAATCTCCTCTTCAGGAATGTGCCATGTACAAACATGCACCTTATATTTTCAGTCAGGATTAAATGGATATTCAATGCTATTGCATGAAAATTTTATATATCTAGTGTGAAACATTGGAGGGGGGGGGGGGGGGGGGGCTTAGATTCAAATGCATTGCATTCATTTCGTGCATGACTCAGTGATTGGAGATCACAAAGTAGGACTGGTATATAATTGTATAATTAAAGGAGATTTAAATTTTAAAAAAAACTATAAAAAGGTATCCGTGTAAGTGAGTTCGCAGATAAATACTTAGAGAAGTCTAGTGGCTAGTTAAATGAATAAATAGATAAGTATGAAAGTACGTATACAACCAGATAATAGTCAGGTAAATAAATATACAGCTGTCTATAATGGACTATTCTGAGGATCAGACCCAATTGAAGTCCTTTTTATCCCAGAATTGTCACTTGCTGAATTCTGTGTTGTTGGCTGTTCTCGAACCATTTGGTTTTTTCATTATCAGCTAACAGATTTTACAGTTCAGTTTCAACAGCTGGTAAAAAAAAAAGAGAAATTGAGTGGATGAGTCATATATAAAATATTATGGTGTGCATGAAGAACAGCTATAATTAAATAATAAATATTATAATGTATAAAAATCTCTACATATAGTGATATATAAAGGCAAGTAAAAAGGAAGAGAAAAAGAGGAAAAAGAAAGAAAAAGAGATAAAAATAAGAATAAATAAATAAATAGGTTATTTTCAGCCATATGCGGCAAGACATGATCAATTATTAAACTAGATGATGTATTGCCAATAGTAGAATAATAAAAGCAGTATACAACCGTATACTAATTTTACTTTATATCATCCCCCCACCAGCAACAACAAAATTTATTATTCATTATTAAATATATATTATTATTAATATATATTCAAATATTATTTGAGTTGTGAGTTGTGAACTGCGCCTAACAGGCTGCATTACAATTTGTTCTGAAATGGACAGAGAGAGTGAGCGAGACAGGGAGAGAGAAAGAAGCAGTGTAGTGTGTTGAGTACTTCGCCGGCGCTCCATTCTGCTCTGTGGTTGACATGTTGCTTCTGTAAAGCGCATAGAGCATTTTAAATGGATATGCGCTATATAAATGCCATCCATTATTATTATTATTATTACTTCATGCACTTTGGAATACTAGTGTTTGCATTTTTCATCTTTTCGTCATCCTTTTTTTTCTTTATAGTTTATTTGCTTACTCTTACTTCACTTACACATTCTCCACACTTTTCAATCATCCATTCATTCGTTGATTATATTTATCCGGATATACCTTAAGATATTTTTCTCTTACCTGCATTTCTCTTGTCTGAAATTACATTTGCTCACAAACACAAACTTTGTTCAATTCAATGTTTCGTTTGTTTCAGTACCATTACCACACCCTACAAGTTTTATATGACAGTGAGTCCTGTGGACGGTCGTCTTTACATCTCCGATTTTATGAGTCATAAAATTGTCCGAGTGCGAACCATGGGTCCAGTTCCAGACTTGCTTGACAACTATGAAGTGGTAGCAGGTAATGGAGAGGAATGTACTCCAGGTGAAGCAGATCTTTGTGGGGATGGTGGCCCTGCAGTAAATGCAAGACTTAGGTATCCAAAGGGTGAGTTGTTCATTGGACATAAGCAAGATGGAGTCATGTCTAAGCTATTATTTTTCTAGGAATAGAATTTTCTAAGAGTGTACAATTCTTACTTGTCACCTCAAGGTAGCATGATCAAAATATGTGACTGGCTCTGGTCATGGTATTAAGATACCTATCTCTCTTTTCTTCCAAAAATGTAAAAGGAATTTGTTTAAGTACAGTGTAAGCCTCAAACACTGTGTTGGCTTTTGATGGGTGTCTACAAGAATAATTTTTATTATTCAAGAATTGTGCAGTGTTTCAAAAATATGTAATACGATAGCAGGTAGTTACAGTTTTTTTTGCAAAGTGACCATACAAATGAGTTCAGTCGAGTATCTCAAACTTTCAGGCATTGCCATCAACAAAGATGGTGTTATTTATGTTGCTGATGGACCCAACATAAGGAAAATTACTGCAGATGGTCTCATCACCACACTGATAGGAACCCAGGCCCAACCCAGAGAATGGACACCAATGCCATGTGATGATATTTTATCAGCAGAGAGGGTAATGAAATGAAGAAAACAAGAAGAGCATGACAGTGTGCATGAAAGAGTAACAAGAGGGATTTTTTTTTTCTTAGTTACTGTTTTACGTAAAGTATCTTGTTAGGGTGTTGTTGACACTTTTGATTGGTTTTATAATTTCCCTCTCCCCACTTTCCCTTATGTGTAGAGATCTATTGACTATCCACATTTTCATTTTAATAACAATTCTATCATCCTCTGTCAAGACAAACTACTAATGGCACCATTTCCCAGTCTCACAGATAGGGTACCGTAAATCTCTTTCATCTTAACTTTGACAGCGAAACACTTCAGAGATTACAGGAAAAAAAGCATTTTAAAAAATGCCCACAGAAACAAATTACACCCCCTCGCCCCCTTTTCAATTCAAGGATCCCAATTCTGGCTTAGCTATAGAATGGATTTTTTTAGTTCGTTGGTTTTAACGAGTTCATTTTAAACAATCCAGGTGTCTCTGAAGTGGCCTACAGCTTTGAGTATCAATCCACTGGATGATTCACTGCATATTCTTGACCATTCCATCATACTAAAGTTGACTAGTGACTTTAAACTGGTGACTGTGGCTGGACGTCCTGTGTACTGTCCCCCTCGTCATTCATCCTTCCTGCCCAGTGGAGTCCTGACAGATGATGAACAAGCATCTAGTGTTGCTGACCATGTCACTTTAGTGTCACCAAAAAGTATCACATTTGGACCCCATGGAGATCTATACATTGTGGAGAGTGATACTCATCACATTAATAGAGTTAGAGTTGTTTCAACTGATGGCAGGATTCATCATTTTGCAGGAGCAAAGAGCAAATGTGATTGTAGACAAGTAAGTTAGCGTTATCCTTAAGTTGTCTGAGTATTTGTTGAGATATACTTTATGAAATCAAAGTCTTAATGGATTTGTCGGGGAAGCAAGAACTGAAGTGTATCATTTGTGCCATTTTTTAAAAGTATATAAAATTTTTAGAGAGATTGGTTGCAAATTTCTTAACTGATTTGATAACGAGTATTTCATCAGTGGAATATTTCTCTGTATGATTGATAATTTACGACAACGCTTGCCATAGGTTGGCATAGTTCTTTAAGCACTATTTGAATATATTAAAGCTGTCAAGATTTTGCAAGATTATTATCAAATTTCCCAATAAAGCAGCTCGGGCCTTTTTCACAAACAAAGAAGAAATAAGATCTGTTCCTCACAGATTCACTTTATCACTTCATTGCAGGAGAAATGTGCTTGCTTCAACCCACAAGAAACTTTAGCAGCTCAGGCACTTTTCAGTGATCCCACTTCGGTTACAGTCACTCCTGATGGCGTTTTGCATTTAGCGGACATGGGGAACTTACGTGTCTTCTCAGTGGTCTCAGAGCTGCCTATCCTCACAGATCGTCATTATGAAGTTGTATCCCCCGAGACACAACAGCTTTATGTCTTCAATATGTATGGACAGCATCGTCACACAATAAACATTCACACTGGACAGTATGTCTACAATTTTACCTACAATGTCTTTTCTTCATACGGACGTCTTATTGAAGTTGAAGATGCTGCACAGAACAAAATTGAAATTAAAAGGGATTATCAAGCACAAGCTAAAGAAGTTATTTCCCCTACTAATGAACACTGCACTCTTGTAATGGATAATCGACATCGACTGCACAAGTACCTGGCTTCAGATAATTCAACTGCAACTTTCACATATACTGTCAACACAGGACTACTTGAAGCAAAACAAGATAGTGATGGTCAAACCTTTCTCTACCACTATGACGATACAGGCAGATTACTGATGGTCCGCCAGCCTACCGGCCAAATAACAACTCTCAGTACAGATATCAATGCAACAGGTTCAATTGTCCGTGTGGCTACTGGTACGCGCCATGTGAGCGCCATGGCTACCTACGGGAGCGTGCAATCAGTTATGCATGGCAAGTTGCTTGCTAAGCCACCTACTTTTACACTTTCATTATCATAGCAGCCAAAACACAAACCTTTTTTTAGCATCAGAAATAGTGAGGCAAATTTACCAGAAACGGATTTACGAAAGGACTGGTAACTGAGAACAGCATTTAGTCAGATTGTACTGATTCTAGTTCAACTCAGAGAATCACGTACTTTAGTCAAAAGTACTTACTACAACAGCCAAATTTGATGGCTTTGCTTGCCTGCTTTTGAAGATTATGCACCAGTTTCCTTTCTAAGTGGTTAATTGATTTGTGGGTCATCTGTAATTATCAAAATCAGATATATTGAATGTCTCTCTTTGTGTTTTGACTGCTTATTGATTAATTTTCCTACTTCTCACGTTTCTTATCTCCAACAACACAGTAATATACACCAGAATTTCACCCATTCCCAAGAACATCCAGCACCCCAAGGAGGTCACACATGCCAGCTAAATGCAGCTCACAACAAGTTTTCCTTTAAGTTTTAACACAACTAGCAGTTTCATGGTGTTTTCCTTCCATTGTCTTCCCAGTGCAAAGCATGAGTTTGGCTGAATTTAAAACTTGTCATGAGGTGATGCATAGCACGCAGATATATATCCTTCCAGAAAAGAATTATGCTGGATATGAGTCTTTTGATGGCAGCAAGTAATATGTAAGAAAAGGATTTTAGCAGTACTGATGAAACATGTGATTTGATGTGTCTTTCATGTGGACACATCCTAATTATGGGTTCATAACTTAATTTTGACGCTATGCATAAAATCTATGCAGTTCATATTCTGAAACAGATGTCATGTACAGCAAACTTGAAAAATGTTATCAGTGTGGGCTCTGATAATAATTTACAATACAGAAGACAATAAACAAAGCAGACATCTTTTGTTACAAACTTACACACTTTTTCTTTCTGCTACTTTATCTTCTTTAGAAATATTTCATGTATTTTTCCATTACTGTTTATTATTATTATTACTTTCAAAATGGTAAAGCATGCAAATTAGTTGTGTTTTTTTTTTACATTAGAGCTTATGTATCAATAAAAATTTCTGTGATCTATCAAGTATACCAGAGTCTTCAGATAGATAAAATGGTTTTACATATGGCCTATTTTTATTTGAGAGATATTTGAAATTCCTCAGGTAAGTTAAGAAAATGTTTGCTCTCTTGACACATTGGTCCCAAACATCATAGTATGCCCAGTTTGTAGGTTACCTCTTTAGAACAGGTGCTTCACACGTTAAAGTTGTGGAGGTTGTCAATCACAATCTTGTCATTAAATGAAATTTGCTAAGAAATATATTTTAGTGTTGGCATCAGTAAACCTTGTATATCCTTGTTTAATCTAAAAACAGTCAGAAGATAAAAAAACACTAAGTACAATCTGGTAAAAATAGGCCATATATCAGTAGTATAAAAATTGATAAGTTTTAGGTAAAGGTAAAGCTTTAAACAAGGACGGAAGAATAAAAGTATATGTATGTCAGCTTTTTTTCAGAGTTTAGGTCAGTTTCACACTACACCATCATATTATCTCATTTGAACAACTATGCTGCTTCATCACCACATGTTATATCTAATATCACCATGTACCCACAGACTACAAGATATATGCTAAAACATAATTTTGTGGGAAATCACACTTTGAAAGTTCACCTTTTCACTTTCATTTGGCACTCATCACATAATATATGTTTAACACCTAATTTTAGTGAAGAAATTGTTTAAAGTGGTAATAGAATAACAAGATATCAATAGAATTACAGTGATACTAACTTGAGGAAATGAGAAATGTGTCAGTACTGCAATATGCGGGCTCTGGTGTGCTATATTGGCCTGCTGGTCATAGGATTATCTGAAGTGGATAATCTGCTAAGGACAGAATGATTGGGATGGTAATATTTAGAATGTTGTATTTCCTAACCTCAGCAGTCTCATTTAATTTCAAGCACAGAAGCTAAGTCATCATAGTCCACATGCAGGAAGTTGCTTATTCTTAGAGATCATAAAGCATACCCTTGTGTTTTCAGTGTTACATTCCTTTGAACCATCGGCTTATTACAATAGTTGTAGGCTGGCCAGTATAATTTCATCAGATCAGTGCATGTGCTTATTTAGTATATTGCTTCAGCATTATCAACTATGTGGCATATTCAGTGTAGACTGTTGACCTTGTCTGACTTACTGATGCAGTGAAGAGTGTGAACTAATATTACTACACATTACCAACTTTCTGCTTTGTATATGGGGTCCTATTGTGTACCAGTATGTTTATCCATACCTGCTTTTACTCCTGTGAAAATTGTAAACTGCATTTTGTGTAACAAATCCGAAACTATCATTTGCCAGAACCAAGAGATCCAAATTTCTCTTCTTTTGCCTGGTGAAAAATTTTGCTGAAAAGAGGATTAAGCCTGCAAAACAACATTAAAAAATTTGTTCAGTTCATTCATTTTGAGCCAATAATTCATTTAATGTCGCTGTGTGACATCTCTTGAACTAAAAACTTGACAGTATACATATAATGTATATATGCAGTTTACATTACGTGCAGAGTTTAGTTTTAACCTGTCAGTTGATCTCCTCATAAGCTGTGCACTCACTTAAGTCCAATACATGGTCCATG
The DNA here is from genome assembly GCA_963931925.1 of Onchidella celtica. NCBI lineage: Eukaryota > Metazoa > Mollusca > Gastropoda > Systellommatophora > Onchidiidae > Onchidella > Onchidella celtica. Next base: position 25,319,461 of record OZ007573.1, on the reverse strand, counting down.
GAAGGATAGTGGCATAAGCTAATGTCCTTAATGAAAATTATCCCTCATATTATTCACTGTGTGTTTGTAATAAATATTTGTGAAAGACTGCGGATATAATTTTAAAAATGTTAAATCATATTGCCATACTTTGCTCATTCATTCCCTTGGCTTGTAAATTTCAGACTTTATATTCTTGGCAATTTCATGGCTTAGCTTCGGAACTTTTCTTAATGGCTTTTAGACAGCCTGTGGGGAAATACAAGAGTACCGGTACTTAAAATTAACAAGAGCCAAAACGTAAACAGGCCGCGTAATTGCTATGAAAGAACTGAAGTTAAAGTGAATTGGTTCAGTGTGTCTTACTGAAAGTGTCCTTTCAACAGTCATGTCTTTTCATAACAAGCTGAATTGTAATAATAACAGTTAATACAGGGGTCTTTCATTTTTGTCAGTGAGTCAAAGAAATAGGTCTATAGTACCATGACATGGTGAAAACCTTTAAAAAGAAAGATTTATAATCCATTACTTAAATGTTCAAGTGAATTAGTCTCAGACTGCCTTTTACCTCAGTCACAGCCATGTACCTTGTATTGGAATAGCCCACATGGTTTCCATTTTCATCCATAATCATGCTTTTCCCACCATATTGCCAGCTATGTAGGCTATTAAATAAGCCAAGAATTGCCGCTCCTAAGGTAACACAATAATTTAATTAAAGAAATAAAGTAGTTGATACTTCATCTGCAATTAACTAGCTAAGAGATCCACAAAATTTAAACTCAGCCAACCTATTTGCATAATTGATAAAGGTTTTTGAGCATATTCATCTATTTTGGATTTCTTTAAATTTTCTTGTCAAAGAAAGATGTCTGAGTGTCTTTTTAGAGAGGATTTAGAACTGAGGCATACAATTAGAGTGACGTAAATTTAACTGAAAACTCACTTGCTGTCATTATTGTTTTTCAGATTATTAGCCTTGTATCATGATGGAATTTAACACAAATTATATACATAGAGCTGTCAAATACTTTTTTCACCAGTGGCCTTCAGTACAACATTTTAATTTTCTGTGCAAATCTCTGCCTCAAACCAAAAGCTTGATTGAGAGTTAGGTTTTGTGGATCAGTAGTTTTATTAACGTTGTCTTTTCATGTTCTTTGTTCTGATGTCATTTCTTTAATTTTTCATGTTTATTTCCAGTGCTAAATAGAGCGGAAACATCATGGTGATGTTTTGCTTTCAGTGACTCAGCCTAGCATGTGATAACTAATTTATTGATGGCTATGACTTCAGCAAACAGGCATAACCAACAATTTCAATCATATGTTGTCTTTGTTGACAAGTGTAAGACCTGAATGTCTCAGCCTTTAAAAGAGCTGCAGCTGCCACACGGAAGAATCAAGGAAACAGTTTTCTTAGTTTTCTCCAAAACAATGACAAAGACCTTCAGGTTTTACACATCCTGCAGTGGAAATTCCTGTGGAGTATGTCTTTTGATATTGTTCATAAATCCATCAGTTCATCGTCTATTTTGGTTGACATTGTTCTCCTCCTTAATTACACTAACTTATTCATTCCCCCTTCTGTTGTTTCATTTGTTGCTTCATTTGTTCAGTGCAATTTTTACAGCCAATTTTCAAATTGAAAAGGCATCCATTTTGCCCTATTTAACATGCTGAAAGTGCTGAGACAGAATTTTTATAAAAAATGTACATTCAAGATGGCATTTTTCTCCAGATGTCTCTGCAGTAGAAAATTAATTATTGACACATGTGTTAGCAGTTGAATTTTTAAACATCATATGCATAATGAATTGGCAGGAATTGAAAAGATAATTTTGGGTCTGACAATCCGCCAAAAATAAACCAATTTGGATTGAGTGAAAAAGCATATGATAGTGTATGTACTTGATACTTGCACCATAATGAGGGTGAAGGAAATGAGGAAAAGCTTGTAAAATACTAAGCAGCATGAAGGAAGGAAGTGAGCTGAGAAATGAAAAATTAAAATACCAAGAGGCAATAGAACTCCACACTCCCACATATTAGGCAGACATATTCATCACTTCTTTATTACTAAGGTATATTACTAAATGAAAGTATAGTTTAGAAATATCGCTAAGCAAAGTGGAAAGAGTATCCTGTTGAGACTTAGAGCTACTTTGTTCTACCTCATAGTATAAGTGAAAACAAAGTACTATGTAAAGTATTAATTTCATGTGGGCATCAAGAAAAGAACTTCATGTTCTGAACTTAAGCTTGACGATACCGTTCAAAAGTCCTAAAGAAAAGCAGAAATTTGGGAAAATGCACTGTATCTATAGTTTTTCATTTGCTTGTCGTTTTTTATTCTTTACTGTATTTTTGTTTCATGTTCTGTTTCATTTTTCCACTGCTTTTATGTTAAAATTGTCATTTTCTCCCTTTCATTTTTCAGTATTCAAGAAAGACAGCATTTACATCTGAACCTCATTTCTTAATTATAAAAAAAATGAATGTCGTTCTATTTCAGACTGCAGGGTTTTCAATAATAAAAATTCATTTTTTTTCTTGTCACTTTCTACCAGGTTTAAGTCAAACCAAAGTAACTTATCTGCCTGATGGTGCAGTAGTTGTGCTATTCCCAAGCAATCTCACAGTTGCTATTGAGACAGGCAATCATCCCGTCATGGAAAGTGAGAATCGTATGCACTATAAACGGAAAGTTATCGTGCCTGGTCCTTCAGTTCATCGATTGGAGTGGAGATTTTACCTGCGTCGTGGTGGACGAGTGCGGGCCTCAAGAGTAATTGAAAAACTGGGTCAACGTATGCGGGTAGGGGACCTCGGTCGGCAGCATGTTGTGCATGATTCTCTAGGAGGAGAGGGCAGAGATAAAGCCCTGATGGTATGTCTGGTGCTGCCCTCCACAGTCTGTTTCATCTAACTCACTCCATCACAACTTTACAGCCACAGATTGATAGTTTTCTTGTAACACCATCCTGTACATTTAAAAAAACACTGCCAAATGTTAAGTGCAAGTCCATCACAATACCCTGTTCTTTGTCCAGTGATGTGCTTTTGAATAATTGGAAAATATCTTTGGCTGTTTAGTGTGCTTATGCTGGCTGCTATACAAATTAATGAAATGTTAACATTTGTATTAAATGTTCTCATGACATTAATGCAAATGTTATGATATGAAAGGGAGCTTACATTGAACTCCATGATCAGGTTATGTTTTTTCAATAGTATGTCCTTGAGGCTGTGGGATGCCTACTACCTCCTGAATTTTCTTCAAAGGACAGCCTAATTGGAAATATTCAGTTATTTTGTGACTTGTTTTTTTTTATCACAGTTCGTGATCTTTAGCAGCAAATAAATAAGATTAAATATATGACTAGGAATATTGCTGATTGTACAGCTTAATGAAAATAGCAGCCAACAATTTTCTGCATCATTTCAGTCTCTGGATAATGGTATCAGGTGTTAAATATTAAACCCAAATATCTCACTCTCACTTTTATATCATGTAATTGAATTTGAGGTATAGTGTAATCTGAGGACTGATATCGTCCAGACTGCTTGCTCCACCTTTAAATTCTTTGCATTCAACTGCTTTTAATCTGAAAACAAATATTTCAACTTTCAGTGCTTTTACATAATTTCACAAATGTTGAGATAAGTCGTGGAATGTTTTAATACCTGTCTATAACATCTAATTACCTCCTAGATAAATCCACTGCATTAAATACTTAATAATTATAGTATCTAGCACTTTTAATATCTGATAGTTTTTAATTTATCTTATTTCAAATTGTGAGCAAATAACACTGTGAAGTTTACTTAATAAAAATTTAGACTTTATAAAGCATATTATAAAATCCCTAATATGCACTACATGTATTTAATTAATTTTAATTAATTTTTCAATTTAACTAATATTAATCAGCGAGAGGAGGTCCCGCTGCAATTGCAGATTCTTACCTCTGGTTGTAGTATCAAGTTTTGTTCAGTCATGATGTGTCATACCAATAATTTATTTTACAAACATATTTTTTCAGTCAAAGAAACTAAATGAAATATCAACAACAGATCACCATCATATACATTTGAATCACCCATTTGTTTTATTTTCATTCTTTGTTAGCAGCAGTTGTACTTACCTGACAAAGTGACATTAAAATATTCCCATTTCACTACTTGCATATGCACTATGAGAATATTCAACTAACACGTAACCAATCTCTCGTAATAATTATGCAAATAAAGTATCTATAACTCCAAACATTTTATATTCATATTGTGTAAGTTGCCCATAAGTATCTTTTCTTAGACCATTTCTCACAAATACAGGTAATTATTTTTGTTAAGCTTAGTGGCCCATGTGTTTGCATGTTGTTATCGTTATAACCTCTGTGATATTTCCAAAGTAAATTAACAGTTTTAGCCATCAAAGAACCTTAACTAATCGCTCGTTGCCACCTTTGCCGTTGCATATGGGGATAAAATTTTGTAAGACTTTAGATCAATTTCAAATTAATGGAGTACTTAGTGTTGTGAATGTAGTTCTTTTGTCAAAAGTACCCAAAAGTCAAGAAATTCTAGTCTGCAAGTATCAGCAGAAGTATCATATATCAGGTACCATTGTGCAGAGACTTAATTTTAAGTGGACCATAACCCTCATCCCACGTTGAGTGAACTGGTCCACGTAACACCTCATGCAGGGATAGCAGGTGGCTAGTCAGCTGATTGTCTACATGTTGATGCTAAGCTTGGCGGTCAGGTCAGTCGGCATTTTGAACAGGTGTTTCCTATTTACTTCAGCAGGCAATAACAAAAATATGCTGGATAAATCGTTTGCGACCCCCATGATATTTGGATAGGGTACTTTCGATGAGATACAATAACTTTTAATGTAAAGAGAAGGCTCATAATAAAGAATGTTTTAGATTTACATTTCGTTGAAACATAGGTCCGTGCTTTTTTTGTCCCAATTTTGGCCATAATGTGAACAAATTATTTTTTAAGCCAGCTTTTATCAATGCCCTCTCCCTCCTCCACTGATTTAAGGCCTGACCTCCATTACTTTTGTTTTCTAATCACAACCTTCGTAGTGAGTGGTAAGAGATTTTGTTTCCACCTCGTGCAGTACTTACATGTACTTTAACCCTCACCCTGCGAGGGGCGGCAATTGTCGGTATTTACTCGCAAGCGCTCACGCCGCACGGGCGGCAAAAGTCGGGAAGGTCAAGCTGACCGCTTCACGCGCCAGCCGTATTTTCACGCATCAGGGCACTGACCTTTTTGAGACGTAACCACCGTGTTATTGTTCACTGTATCTCTTCTAAATCAAAGGCATTGTGACATGGACATGTTAACCAGTGAACCACTGGTCGGAATCACAAAGACTAAGCTTTCAAAGGCTCTCCCCACACTTTCAAAAGATGTAACATCGACATGCGAACTGTTGCTCAATAAATTTGCAACATTATCTCATTTTCTCACAAGCTGACCACCATCTGGAGTTGTATGTATCTAAGAACCAATCAAAAACAAGCTCTGAAATAATCTTTGCCCCAAATGCCCACATTGGTTTATTAGTATGTGTCAATCAGGATGAAACCATTTGTGTAGGGCTTGGGATGGCGTGGCTAGTTATCATGCTTTGTTCTCACGAAAACTACAGCTGTCAGTTTGGATTCATAAGTGAGATCATTGGTTAGAGACTGACAGACTAAGATTTTGCTGGTTAATTCATTATCAAGCGTGACAAGGCATAGCAGCGAATGTTTTCATACCGATCAATAAAAACTGAACCACGTGGACAGCGTATGTGGTCATCACATAGCGGCACAGGTCAGTGACCCCAGATAAGATTCTCCGTGAGTAAGGTCACTGACCATGCAGCGGGCTTTACGGGTAGCGCGCGGGGTATGGGTTAAAGTCATTTAACCAAAGCAACAGAAAATCTTTCAAATTACCGCATCTAATGAAGACAATGGCCAACAGCAGAGACGGTAGTTTTCTCCTAGTTTTCCTGATGACACCCTTATGCAGCATTCCTCCAAGTATTACACTGGAATTCATACTTACACATAGAATGGCTTCTCAAATAAGCAGATGGCCCCTTTCTTGTCATAACACATATAGATGACAACCGGCTTAAAAATCATGTTTTCCCTAGATTTTCCCCAGTTCAAAATTTGACCGTCAGCAGTATTACATGTATATGACAAATAGTTACTACATTTCATGGTAATTGTGTTATCGGCTGATACCATTTTGGTAAATGTAGTAGGGGTGCAGGATAGATAAACAAGCGAAATTAGCACAACAACAGCAACAACAAAAGAAAGGGTCAGTGGGAGCAAATCGAGTAAACAAATAGGAGATGCTGCATTGTTATAAATAGAAGTGGCCTCACCCCGGGTAAGAAAACGGGAGACACAATAGTAGCCTCTCGTGTTGCTATAATGGCCTCCCGCAGGACGAGGGTTCATATAAAATGATTCATAAGGACAAGCTTAAAATTATTGTCTAGTCCCAGGCCACACGGTTTAGCCATACTAGTTTACAAAAGGACATATTAATAGAATTTACCTGAATAATCTGAAAATCATTATTGCTCGTTACATAGAAGAAAAAGAAGAGGGGGGGGGCGGGGCTGGCGCTGAAATTAACATTAACAAGCCAACCACTGAGTGCATTAGATGTTATTTTTGTGTTTATTACAATTTTATCTTGATTTTGTGACTTGCAAGGTTTAGTTTCATTTCCTAGCAACATTATTTTGGGTGACATTACAACTTATTTGACTAGTTCTGTTTTCTTCATGCTCTTTTGTTCATTGTGTGCTAAGAGGGAGCTTAACTTCTGTATTTTGCTTCTTCAAATATAAATTCTGTTTAGATATGTAGTTAGTAATATATTCATTCTCAGATACTTACTGTAGTGGATATTTTCTTGCTTTACTGCGTAAATGTAACCAACCTTTGAGTAGATCTCTTATAAAATTTTGCATGTCACACTGACAGAATTGACAAATTTTCATTATCCGTGCACTATCTGGAAAATTAATTAACATTATAGCCAGGAAAGATGTAGCCAGTCTTGATAGTGGCCTTCATATTTCCTAGGATATCTCAGTAAAAGTGAAGGTGCTCATGCTGTTCTGTTGGTGGGCTTTGCAGAACTTCAGATGAACTCTATAGAATGGCTTGGGTAGAGACATATTAAATTTCAGCAAACTTAAGTATTGAATTGTTGTCCACAACCATTCTTCAATTGTTGCAATTAATTTCCTTGTGTTGATTTCTTCCTTTAGATCAATGGAGAAAATCTGTTGACTGTTGAGTATGACAGACGCAGCCACACAGAAACAGTGTTAGACAAAAGTCTTCATGATATCATAATAGTAGTCTACAATTCAGCAGGATTGCCAATACAGTTTATTCCTGCATCTTCTCATCATTCTATGAATGTGACCTACAACAGCTATGGTGACATTTTAGAATGGCAGTATGGAGATTTGATTGAACAAAGAGAATACAAAGATCCTGGTCTCATTAAACAGAGAACTCTCAAACCTGGTGGAAAACAGTTCAGATACTTCTATAGGAATCATTCAAGAAAGGTAAGTAGATTCTTAACAGCAGCATTATAGTCATCATGGTTTGGGGCAATCATGCCTTCTGCTGCTTGAGTTGGTCAGATATTGGTCAAGTAATGCAAGAAGCAGGCAGTTTGACTTGTTTTTGTATGGTTAAAAGCAAAAATGAATCACCCAGTTAAGTTGTTTGGGTCAGTGATTCATTGGAGATAAATTTGCAGATGATTTAAGTATGAATGTGTGGGATGGTTTTAAAAATGATGACCAAAAACAAAAGTTGGATCAGTGAGCATGATTTTCGCATTCTTATGAGAGAGGAACACAAAATTCTATGTATGTATTTATGTGCATGCATGTGCAAGTATTTAAATCATTCTGTATGTAAATTCATCTTTAAAAAATTTGATTGGGTAATTCTGATTTAGATACGTTTCTTTGTGCTTGCATTTTCATAATTCATATTTTCCTTTTGTCCATCTCCTACAGCCTACTGACATTTTCCTTCCAAGTGGCAAGCAATACTTATTTAAACATGACATACAGGGCAATCTACAGAGTGTCATGACACCATTCTTGGGCCATCATCATTTCAACACTCTTCTTTCATTGGGTATGAAACGATACCTTTACAAAGCTCCAGGATTTACATTGCCATACATTGAAGACTATGATGCGATGGGCATGTTGTTGCAGGTAACATCACTCTTTATCCCAGCAGGGCCAGTAAAAAACAAAAGAAGAACTGTTATAGTTATTTATATTCAAGTGTCATTAGTGCTGTCAAACTTGTGCTTGTAGATATCTTGCTGCAGGAGAGAAAGAGGTCCGCAGGTTTCAGTTTTCAAAATTTTGGTCTAATGGATTGTTCATTCAGTATTGTCAGAATCCTGCAACTGTATCAAAGTATTTTACCCTGGTCTTGCGTTACTAATCAGTGGCGTCTTAGGCACTTTTTATCATGATCAAGATCATTATATTTTTTCGCCAGTGACTGTAACAAGCATTGTTCCTCAGACTGGTTTTCCTCTTTGTTGTTCATATTATTTACAGAGTTCTAATGGTCGCACATGTAAGAAAATGAAGATTCAAGTGTTACCATTACTGTTGTTGTCTGACCATCATGTTTTTTCTCTTTTTCTTAGGTGATCTATCCCAGTGAACAGAGGCGCATCATCCACAGATATAATGACATGGGCCAGAGATCTCTGACAATGTTCGACCAGACGCTTATTAAATTTACCTTTCACAAGGAAGTGTTGCTGCTATCTGTGGCATCCCTTGTTGCTCGTGGTTATGCTAACAGACTGACATTCGATTATCTCAGTTCCTTGATCTGTGATGCATCAGTGACATTCCCACAAGACACCAGTCTTGTTGGAGCTAGTTTTAAATTTAGCTATGATAACAATTTCAGACAAGTGGAAACTGTGCTGACTCTTTCTAACAACATCAGCTGTGTATCAAACCGTTCCTATAGCAATGACAATGGAAAGTTATCGCACATTGCAGGAATCAATGTAGAATGGTTAACTGAAGCAAAGCAGATATTTTCTGATAATCATATGTCTGCCACTAGAGAGTTTGATGGCTATGGCCGTCTAAAGGACATCAGATTCAGATTTGGTGGAGACGTTAAGTTTGAAATGCACATTGATTATGACAAGATTGGGAGAGTACATGAGTGGACAAGAAGAGTCGACAAGTGGAAAAAAATTGCTGTAGAATACATATATGATGTTGATAGTCATGTGACTGATGTTCTTCTACAAGGTAAAGGAGCATGGGAGTTTGGCTATGATGCTGATGGCAACATAAAGAAGATTACCTCTCAAGGTACAACTAGACACATGGAGTTTGATGTTGGTGACAAAATCACAATGATGGGAGGTGTTAGTTATAAGTTTGATAGTGATGGACTCATGGCTCAAAGAGGTTTGGACCATGTATCCTTCAACTCAGCTGGGCAGCTAGTATCTGTGACTCGTCATGGTGTTTTCAAGTTCTCATACTTTTATGATGCCCTTGGTCGTATGTCAGTCCAACGAGATAGATATGGGCGCATTCTGCAGTTTTTCTATGGTGATGTCAAAGCTAAGAATACAATCACCCATGTGTACAACCATACCACAGGAGATCTAACACAATACTTTCGTGATTCGCAAGGCACTTTGATTGGACTGGAACGTGGGGGGCAATTGTTCTATGTTGTGGTTGATCCAACTCAGAGTCCTTTGGTGGTTTTCGATAAAAACGGAAACATTGTGAAACATGTCAGCTACAATCCACTTGGAGTAAAAGAATCAGATTCTCATCCAGATTTCGACTTGGCGTTCGGATTCCAAGGTGGCCTTTATAATTCCATTACACAGCTGGTCCACTTCCCTGATCGAGTCTATGATGCAAATCTTGGTCGCTTCCTTACTCCAGATTATCCCAAAGTTTTTCAGAAGCTTAAAACAGTCGCAGAAGATCCAGAGATATTGAACCTCTATGGGCATCGGTTTTTGGTCAATACGCATTTGCAGAGGCAAAATTACCCTCGCATGGGTGAGTATCTTGTTTTCTTATTTGGTCATTCGCATTACTTTTCATTTTCATCAGTATAGTTTGTGGACTTGAAGAAGACTTGATTTTCAAAGGTTTTGAATAATTATTTTTGCAGTGGATTTCTTTTCCCAGCAGGTGCTCATTATCATCTATTAATATTCTTTTTACATATCATTGCACTTGAATGATAGTTACCAAATGCAACAAAGAGGTTCTGTTGATCAAGCTATATTGGAATTGATAGTTTAGATGCCATTGAAATCTCATCAGTTCGTTCTCGGTTATCATTGGGTGCCAGTTTGTGTTTTTTATTTATGACAGTCTTCAGTCACACTCCTAAGCAGGTATTCATTGTCATCAAACAAGGCATGAGATCAAGAAAATGTCACTGAATAGCTCCCGGAAGATAGTGAAATAAAGGAGATATATTTGAGCTCAATGTGAAAGCCATGTAAATATTTAAGAAATAGTTCTTAAGTATTAAATACTCTGGTCATACCATTCCTTTCCCATTGGTGCTGAAATTTGGATTGTTTCAAGTTTCCTATAAAATTTCTAAAAGGGTTTTACAACAGTCAAGTTTTGGGATGTTATTCCAAGTTTACCTTTGTTTCATTACAGCACATTTCAGTGAGCAGAAGAAACGTTTTATGAAAATCAATCTTTTAAGAAAGGGACACAGCCCACAGATTAGTGCAGTGAAATATAACTATTTGAAATGCTTTTGGTGGCGTGAAATATCTGAAGACTGCGTTTATTTGCTTAAAATTTGCAGATTGTAAAAGTGTGACCCAGTTATTAAATTACGAAAGACATGTTACCTTTAGTCACCTAAAAGATTTCTAATATTTGTCTCCAATTGGGAATTGCATCAAATTTTTCTGAGATTTTTTTCAAGCTGATTTCCCAGAGCAGATATAAATATTGATGTCTGCCACTATAATTTATTGCAGACTTCATTATTTTATTTCATTGCAGGGCTGTGGTTAAAAAACCAGGATGTATATATGAATTTCAACATCATTACTCTGACATTGTTCTTCTTTTCAGACTTAGGTGAATGGCTGAATATTCTAGGATATGACATCCGTTCCATGGCACCAGATGTGTCCTACACTGGAGATCTCAGTGGAGACTCCCAGGAACACAACATGCAGCTGTTACCAGCAGCTTCAGCATTTGAATGCACATTCCAAAGGGATATGAAAAATCTGCTCACTATATCCACTGTTCCTCAGTCTAAAGTAAGCACAATACTATGTGAGCGAGCCTCACAAACCTCAACAGAAGTAGCATTTTTTCAGTTTTGAGTTATGAACTAAAAAATTATTGCAGTGCTCCTTTTTATCGCAAATTTATGGCTTTTTAACTCATTCCACCCGGAGCTAAATTCCCAATTCTGCCGGAGCAAAAACTCGTTTGACATAAACTGGTACTGGGTGACTGCAGAAAAAATTGTTTAATGCAAACAAGGAAGAAAGAAAGGTAGACATATTTGGTATCAAAATAAACAGGATTGGACAGAGAAACAGTGTACTGTCTTTTTGTGTCAATTCTAGTGTCTGTGATGCTAATATGTTGAAGGAATGGGGAGTATTTAGTTGTATCAAAAAAAAAAATTTCTACTCGCAAATTCACTTCTGCCACCTCTAGTTTTGACTGTAGTTGCCCTAGGTGGTCAAAGGTAGCCTCAGAGTGTACGTAATCCAATCCCCTTTCACATGGTACCAAATATATGGGTATTGTACGTAATATCACTTTTATAATAATCCAAATGAAATAACTCGTCCGAACATTTTTACGTAAAATCCGTGCAAATGAACAGGTCAGTTTTAGGAGTTATTGGCTCCAAAGTAATCAAACGAAACAAAACCGGAAGAAGTTGTATTATTTAGGTCAATAAGTAACTCTACTAGCAATTGCCGTAAAATATTTCAGCAAATAAACGTTGAGTATAGAAAAATACCGGTCAAAACAAATCGACGAGTGGCTCGTTTCCCCGGCGATTTGACAGGAAAAAATCGACGACTCAGTCGTCGCTCCGGCCGGAATGATTTAAAGACACCTACCTCCTGGTCAAAAACGGAAGTAACTTCCGAGAAAATCGCCATTAAAGATGGAGGAGCAATTTTCGCTCTCAGCAAGATGGGTGGCCTTACCGTCTCCCTAGCATCGGGTGCTTATAATTAACCTACGGCTTTGAAATTTTGCATATCTCTGCCAATATAAAAGATACACACCATGTGAAAATTTTGTGAGAATAGGTTTATTAATTTTGAAGTTGTCGGGAGTTCAATGAACCCCATTATAGTCGTTTTGTCAAAGGCAAAATTAAAGGCATTAAAAAGCGATATTTATCATATTTAGGGGCTGAGTTGAGACATAATATTTTCACAAAATGTAGAAAAATAGTTGAACTTCAAGTATCGACCAAAACACAAAAATGGTCAAAAAATCGGATAGGCCTATTCGTTTTTCATCGCGATTTTCTCCGTTTGGTCCAGTGCGACTTCCGTTGAGGTAAGTGGGGCTCACTCACATATGATATTAGACCACAACATTATATTTTGCTGTGCTTGGAGACACTTGAGATTTCATCATAATGCTGGGAAGAGCCAAAGGCTGTCGTCCAGTATATCTGCAGATATGCCCACAATTATTATGCAACATAGTTGTGAAACTGTTTTTATTTTTAAGCTACCTGAGTAGAGGTCATGAACAAATTAAAAAGCAAGTGTTCAGCAAAGAGATTTTTTAGTTTGGTAATCTGAAAATCTTGACCCTGAATGGGGAAATGAATATTTTTGGGTAGACATTTATTTCACTACATTGAGAGAATGACTTTAATGCATTTATGACAGGATAAATTCTGTGTTCGGGCGAGATTTTATTGTAGTTCATCTACTCAGCAGCCTAAGGTAGTGCTACATTTCAACACTCATTTCATACAGGATACAGGCATAATCTATTTTAAGATAAGGGAATCCTGATAAAATTCTGAAATTTCTTCAAGGAAATGGAGTTAGGATCAAAACTGTAGGATGAAATTGAAAAGCACGACAAATTTTAAATAACAGTTGCACTGACTAAGTAAGTTGGAAATTGAAAGACTGAATTTGAGAGTTATTTTGCTGTCTAAGTGAATCCATTTTACCATCATCTTTTAGAGAGGTACCAGTTCTAAGTAGGGAATGAATTTGAAAGGGAGAAAGTTGTACACATCCCCATGAAGTCAGTCTCAATATTTTTTTATATATTGTTATAGAAATAACTATTGGCAGCTGTGATGGACCACTTTATTGTATAGTTTTCCATGTTGAGATTAATTTCTTGAATTCCTATTGGATTAGTGTTGGAAATCTATATAACAGTATCTTTCATTCCCTTAAAGATTACGTAGAAAGTACTGGCTTCACCAGATCTATATATAGTTGGCCGGTTGTATACCTTGTATCCCCAAAATTTCACATATTTATTTTATTTGCTTATTGCAATGTCCTATCTCTCATACACACTGTGTTAAAACCCAGAAACTGATTTTTTCAACAGAAAGTGACAAAGAGCATTGTTAAGATTTGTGAGCATATCTTGTATCCCCCAGTCGTGGTGCGATCACACCTTGTATCACCTTCTCTGACCAGGCATACGTGCTGGGCTGCACATAATTATCGTATTTATTTTTCAAGGCCAGATGCTGCTGGCACTTTACAAAGCCAGTGAATAGAACATGGAGTAACTGACATCTATGAAGATGATAAGCTTGATTATATTCTTATTTTGAATTGTGTGATGAAACATGAAGATGTTTTAGACATGTCCTTTTCCTCATCTTTAGTTCATAGTTTTGCAATTAGCACAAAAAACAGAATCCACTCTTCCTCTGAAGATCGTCATTTGCCTCGTTCCATCTCAGGAGTTTCTTACCACTTACCACTGAATGACAGGAGCTGGATAAGTTTCAAACACTCCTGACAGAAAGTACTGATATATCAGATGTGAATAAGGGGGTGGGGGTGGCCAAGCTGGAGAGCAGGAAATTCCAAAATTCAGGAGATTACCCTATAAACAAAAAAAAGTGAGCTAGAGAAAGAAAACTGGGCAGCTTCACCGAGACATGCCAAGAGGTAAAAGGGTGAAAAATATGATTGAAGGACATTGGAAAAAGAGAGTGGGAAGTACATTAAAAAGGAACAAGCAGAAAGGCAAATGGGTGGCCTTTGTTTATGTCACAGGGCAAAAAGTGGTGGAAAAGAGTTCAAGGGGGAGGTGGAGAAAAAATATTTTACTAATGAATGCAACATGTCCTGGGATTATTGTGATGTTGAAAGCAGAGTACAAGATTCCAGAGAGTCAAAGAGTTTTATGTAATATTTTTGCACAAAGATGTAGGTGATATCCAGTATGCAAAATGGTTTTCTTTGTAACAACAGCAGTTGGTCAGGGGTCAGTCACAAGTTGGGCATCCTTAAACACGTCTGGCACAAATAAAAAAAAAAACTACTACAAAAGTATGAGACCCGTACTAACAGAGTAAGAGCTGAAGCTCAGGAAAGGTTATTATTCTTTCTGCCGAAAGTGTCTTTGCACTGTTGTAGGGCTATCATTGAAAAGCTCCAGCAAGAGCCTATTGTTATAACAAAGCAGGTTTACAAACTGTATGAGAAACACTGCATGATAATGATGAAAATGCTGTACCAATGAAGATATTTTCAATCCTCTTTGAGGAATTGAACCTTTCGATTCTGTGGAGGGATAATGTATTTGACATGTATGTAGCTCATGAGTCAGATGCTGCTCGAAATACAAATAGACAGGACAAAACAGTGGCATTTCTGAAGGAATCAGCCATCAGGCCACTTGTTGTCACCATGGATTTGCAGGCAGCCATGTTAGCTCCTGTGTTGAATCTAAGTGCCATTTACTACCAAGTCCAACTTCAAGTTCACCACTTTGTTATTAACAACTGAGTTAGTTCTGATGTGTCATGATAAGTGTGGCATGATGGTCAGGTTGGACTGGCAGAATGAATTTGCCACATTTGTTATTTATTGCCTCATCTGCCAACACTTAGACAGTTATGACACTTTCATATACAGTGATGGCTGCAGTTAACAGAATTGCAATGTTATAGTAGCCTTCCAACACTTTAGTGTCACAAATAAGAAAGCCATTCAGTGCAGTTCATTACTTTGAGGAGGGACATACAGTGATGTAAGGTGATGCTATCCATTCCTTGGTTCAGAGGAAAATACCCCAAATTAGTATCGATGTTATCACTGACTATATTTCCATCACTGAGGAGGCATGCCAACGCTCTAGCCCCTACAAAGTTGTTTTCTGTGTGGAAATATGGTTTTGGGTGATATTTTGACCTCTCAATTCTATTTCTCTCCCCTAAAAAATAAGCGATAGAAATACCTAAATCTAAGAGCTGATTATCGTAGTTTTAATGATCAGCTGCTGTATGACTGGAGTCCACAGAAGCAATAATTAATATTTTGACCAATAATTCAGTCTTTTCTGTAAGATTGCCGGCATTCATCTTGTCCAATATGGCCTAACTATAATGATTGCTCATGAGATGGTTCATCATTAGCTTCAACAACAAAGATGTCTAAACCTAATATGTTTGAATTATTATTGAAAACTCAGGAAATCAAATACAATCTTGTAATAATATTTCTGTAGACTTTGAGAAAAGTCCCTTTCACGGATTATGTCTTGAATGGAAATGATGCTTATTTTATGAAACTGCCCTTATTCTTTTTATCACATAGCATTTTGTTGTTGTTGTCTGGTTACTACTGGTTGGATCCATCTACCAGATCCATTCATTGTCATTCTCTTTCATTCCTTTCCACATCTCTTCTAAATTATTACAGATAACAAGAAGATTTCAAATAATAAAGGTTTTCGAAACTTTCCCATCCATCTACAGTCCGGGGGGGGGGGGGGGGGGGCAATGGATGTGGAGCTCTGATTGTTAGGGGACCTACTCCCAGTGCTAGAGCCTGAAAGGGGGGGGGGGGCGGCTTTGGTAAAGAATGTCCATATTATTCTAAAGACAGCCAGGGGGGATCTGAAAGTTTCAGCATAAAATGATTTTAAAGAAGATTCATAGACTAAAACAGATTAATCAATGTCTATTTAGCACTTATTACAAGAATACTTAATGATCAGTTTGAAATGTGGGCTTACATTTCCCATCTGTCCTGGATCTACCAGCTTTGCATGGGCCTGTGCCAATAACAAAATTAATGAATCGCAGAGCCAGGAAGCAATAAGCATACCTTGTATCACCTGACCATGTATTTCCGTTGTGAGTGTGCATAGATTGTAACCCCGGTAGCGGCAAGAGAGCACACCTCATATCAACACTAATTTCTGAATTATTTTGTCAGTTAGTGTATTAGTGCCAGCACCTAATATATAAAATGTTGGTAATGTTCTACAGATAGATTTAGCCTTTACATGGTTGGCCACTATCAAGAAAATCAGTTTTTTCTCGCCCCTGTAGAATTTCCTGTTTCGGGGATACAAAGTTTGATCAGCCAGCCAAAGATGTAAATTTCAAAGGATATATTCCTTCAGAATGATGTTGGCATTATAAATCTTGCACTTAAATCAAGGCTTTGATTAATTAGATTTGAGCTGAACTCTCAGGTGTTATCAACGAGGGTCAAATATCTGCCGGATATGCAATATATTTCATTATAATTTTGTTTACTTTCAGGTCACCCCCCTTCAGCACTTGCCAGAGGAGAAGCCAGCACCACTCAACTCTATATTTGGTCATGGAGTCACCATTTCTAACTTTGAAGGCAAAAGTGTGGTTAATATTGTTGATGTAGCACAGTCATGGGCAAAGAATCTAGCAACTGTTCTTCTGAATTCCTCCCAGGTTGTTCCTGTTCACTTTACCATTCATGGCAAGGATGTCCATTATTTTGTAAAACCCAGTGCTCAGCAGGCAAATGATGATCTCAGAGATCTAGGTATCCATAGTGATCTGGTCACATATGAGTCGGGCATTAATGTGTCCGTTCATCATAATCAACGTAGTCACGGATTTGGTCCCTCTCATCGTGAAGTGGATGTTCGTATACATGGCAACCACACAGTGTTAAACATTCGTTATGGTACCACTCTTGATCGTGAGATCAGAAGAGTTCTTCGCCATGCAAAGGACAGAGCTGTCAATCATGCATGGGCAAGAGAGAAACATTTGTTACAGCACAGTTTGCCATCTTTGTATCCATGGACAGATGCTGAGATGCACCAGATCCTTGCAGTTGGTCGTGTGACTGGCTATGTTGCTGATTACATCCGCCAACCTGATGAATACCCAGAGCTTTCAGATGATTGCAACAACATCAAATTTGTGGCAGAAACCCCATAAACAGTCAAAACTTTGAATTTCATCTTGTATGGATGGTGATCATGCAGTGCAAATACTCAAAAGCCTGGTTTAGAAATTTGAATGCAGTATTATATGATGATATTATTTTGTTTGATTTTCTTATCTCTTTGAGAGAGAGCAAGAAATCCACCAATGCAGCAGGCCATTTGCCTATGGTAACTATGCACAACAGGTAGAAACAGTGGCTCATTACAACTGCAGTGCTGGAAACCAAAATACTTCAACATTTACAAGTTCATTGATATTAAAGGGCTATTAGAGAAATTCACTTGGATAAGCATCAGCAGAAAAATATTCTGTCAAGTAAATGTCAGACAGATTTTGTGATATAGATAAATTTTTTTTATACCAGTGCCAAAGCCTCAAAGATTAGTTGGACCGGCTGTTTCATGAATGTCTGTGATTGTGATAGCTAGGAGAAGAAAAGACTCCTTAACCTGACTTTTCTATATGTCAGGTCCTTACTGCACTCTGTGACAGAATCTAATTATTCATAGATAATGGCTGTATACATTGCATTCTTGATATCCAGATTCGCTTTGTGTCATTAAAAGGAGCAGTTCAATTGAATTACCTTTGAGAGTGCCAAGGCTACACAGGTTTGGTATCATGTGCCATTATGAGTACCCATTGAACTGTGACATTCAGTTAAACTTGAGTACCAGGATTGTCTGCAAGTGGCTGATGTTAAAGTTACTCGTTGTGAAAGAATGAGCCATAATGAAATGGTGGCATATCAGCCTTACCAAATAGCTGATGGCAAACGATAAGAAAGCCGCTGGAATTTGAATCTTATGAAATAAGATTTCTACTTCTGGAAACATATCGATGCATTTTTTTTAAACAACTGCTGTGTAATGGTGCTGGATGGACTGATTTCATCAGCTGTGTTAATACACTACAATAAGTACATTTGCTGTGTTTTTTGCTTATTCTGTATCGTTGATTTATGTGCAACAGAAGAAAAAAAAGCTGCAAAGATTATGGGGTAGTTTTGTCTTTGAGTCAGATCTTTGTGCAATATATCCTGAGGTGTTTTAGTTTCAACACAAAGATGCAATATTATTTCAACACAATTTTTGAAAATTTGCTAAATCTGTTCTGTTTATACATATGATTGCTTTTGTCTCTTGAGTGTTATAAATGTTTTAAAAAGAGAGAATTGTGAATGGTGCTGTATCTGCTCAGACATTGGAAACAAAATTTCATCAAGTCAGTCATTCATGCTGTCCATGACAAGAATACAAGGACCAGAAAATGAAATGAATGTATAAAAAAACAGCAAAAACATTAGGTGAAAGTGGTTTACTCAGACTGGTGAAACAAATATGTGGTGATATTTTGTACGACTGTAAAAATGTTTTCTATGCTTTTATTCACTTCTTCACTCAATAAAATCCAAATTCTTTGCATTTGCTTCTTGCAAATACATGTAATATTGTTCATTCACAGATATGGAGTGTCAAAAGCCATTTTGCATTAACAAATTCATAGACACAGCAAAACCCATGGAAATCTGGATGCCTCAGTTTGTGTCAGAATCAAACTATATGCTTAGATGGATGCATTCCTTTAATGTTTGTGATTATTCACTCCACATTCATTCGTCTGCCAATCATTGTGGGTGATGACACAGAGATAATACAGTTTCTGTACAAGTTGAAGCCCTTTACTGTCATCAAAGTATCTTTGTCATTGGGGGGCGGCTGAAGAATGTATCATGAATCATTGTGAGAAATAGTGTTAAAGGCATGTTGATGCCACTGTTGCACTAAAAATTGGTATGATTAGACTTCTTCAAAGACTGTGTTTGCATGTCAGTTTCAATTACAATTGAGGTGAAATAGTATTATTCTGTTGGTAATGATTTCTATTTTCCAAAGTTCTCAGTGTCTTGTCTCCAGATTACTCGGGTCCTGCTGCATTTAGATATAATCTCCAGCAAAGTAAATAAATGTGTATTTTTTTCCTTTCACCATTTCTGTCACAGGTGAATTTTGAAACCGCAGAGAAAAGAACAGGTACTGTAAAGAGCAATATGGTTTAATTTTGGTAGGGTGGCTTCATGACAGTAAATGCATTAATTCTGTCAGTTTCAAGGACAGAAGATTTGAAAGTAGAGATTGGCTAAACCTGTAATGTTAATCTGAACCTTTACAGCTGTATAAATTGTTCTGTGTTTATTTGAGACTGTGCTTCCTAGGTGTGGAAATATAGTACACACTGATTATTATTATGTTGCAGTTCTGTTGTTTGATTATTCATTATCGTGTCATTTAATCCTCTTTTTTTTTTTTATTAAAAAAAAGAAAAACAGATCCTAATAGACTATGAGAGGATTATTTGAAACAGATCTTTTCATTTTTATGATGTGATCTGATTTTGCTCTCCATGGAAATTTCTTTGCAGGTTGGAAGAGATAAATTTTATTTATGTCTCACAGGCTCTTAGAAATATTGCACAGAAATATTGTCTGGCACGGTTTGTGATTTGTTCAAGTGGAAGCCAGTGCCATTGACCAACAAATAGATAGTTTTTTCCTCACTTCATTCTACAACTGACACCGGGTCACCAGGTACGAAAGCTAGATGTAAGCTACCTGAAGTGAAGAATGTCTTAGGAAAATTATTTTTACATGGTTCAAACTGATCGAACAAAAAGGAAACGGAACTGACAATGACCATTGCAGCGCTTGGTGTTATTTTGATTCATTGTATGCACATTATATTGCAAGGAAAAGTGATAGATGAGGAGGTGTCTTTTTCTGTGTGCCAAACGTAATTTTTCTACTCCCTTTTCTGTGGGTTGTTTTCTCTTCTGTATCTGCGCTGAACTTGAAGGAACCTCAACTGCATTTTTATATGGCCTTGTTTTTGCCATCTGTGTCCATAGAGAAAAGATCTTATCACAAAGCTTGTTTTGGAAATATCAGAACATTAAATGCCATACATGGATTTCTAGATACTTTTGAGTTTGTGGGCTTGCTTTAATTATTGCTGTCTTCCCAATGTAAATAAAAAATTGCAACAAGGGAGACACTGCTTAAAAAGAAATCAGACATTTCTAGATCTCAGAAATTATACGATGTTGGATTTAAGTTAGCCTCTGTCTGGGAGCAGCCATTTCTTTTTATATAAAAGTGTTTTTTTTAAAGAGTGAGGTGTAGGGACAGGATACTTTTTGAATGTCTTTTACAAATCCAGCAGGAGTTGGGTGTTGTTTTTTTTAGTAGAACCTATATCAGGCAAAAGCATTTTTATAGTGTTGATTTCAGTTATTGAATCTGTAATCTGTGTGCACCAACACCAATGTCATGCATATGAAGTAATGGGTTTTATGAATGTTAATTTGCAATGACATAATATCATGTTATCACCTATGAGGTTTTCATAAAACTGTCATTGTGTGACTGGTGTAGGTCCTAAATTCTCTGAGCATTAGTTACTTTTGTCGTTTTATTGCTACACAAACACTTCAAATAGTGTTTTAAAACATATTATTAACGTTTGAAGTTGCAGTGCAAAACCAGAACCATTTTCCATTTCATAATTCATCCTATGAGTGTTTTTGGTCACATTTGTTCTCATAAATGCCCAGTTTCTAATCCACACTTTTATAGCCCTCCACATTGTGGCAATTTATATCTGAGTTTGTTGTCTTACTAGTCTTATCAATGATACAAATGAGAAATCCATTTAATTTACAGGCAAGCATTTATTTTCCAGATTTTTATTCCCTTTGTTTTCCCTTTTATTTTGCATTTATGAAAGTATTGCTATTTTCATATAAATTTTGCATTTGCAGTGTTTTTTTTTTCTCCTGCAAAACTGTCAATACTCATACCATACATTTGTTGGTCATTGGAAATCCACATAAACTGTTCTCCTGCATAAGCACACCACATTTTGCTCTAGCTTTGTTCATGTTTGCTAGTTATCTTGGAAGATCATGATGTCCTTAGTTTAACACAAATTCATTCCAATGTGCGCTCTGCCAAAATGCGTAGCAATTAAAATCTCATACTCCCAGTCATCCCATGGATATAATTACAATTGTTTACTCAGTGGACAGCTTGTGTAGAAAAGGGAGATTATCCAAAACAGCATTTTCTCCTATGTTATGACATTACTTATTCAGGAGATCCAGGAAAATCACAATAATTATATGAGTGCATTTGTTCATTAGCACAATTTATGGCCAGGTCTGTCTGCACAATCCTCTGACATTCATTCACACTTTATTCTTTCTGTATAGATGTTTCAGATTGTGTGCAGTCTCTAACAAGATGTTACTGCACTGTAATGTAATCAGCAATTTTTGTTTAAGATGTATTGAAATACTCATTTTACATCAGTAAAATTACTGATGACTTTGTCCTTTTTTTCCTATACTTTTTTGCTGAAATCAAAACTTGAATTGTGTACATGGCAATGTCAGTGTGTGAATGGTTATTTATTTTTACTTTGTGATCTGTAATATAATATGTCCCTGTTTAGCCCCAGGATGAATGAGGGATGGATATTGCAGTTAAGAGCCACTATCATAGATCTTACACTTGATGTAGTAGTCCTTGTCTTGTCACTTGTGGGGCTACTGGAAGTACATTTTTGTAACTATTAAATCCATATTTCCAGGCTGTTCAGTCTTTGATTTTATTTAATGATTGTTGACTTCTATTGCTTTCTTCCATATTTCATTATGGCATCCATTCATGTTTACTAGCAACAAGATTGTTCACTTTTCTATTTCCAACCCATTTG
The DNA here is from genome assembly GCA_963931925.1 of Onchidella celtica. NCBI lineage: Eukaryota > Metazoa > Mollusca > Gastropoda > Systellommatophora > Onchidiidae > Onchidella > Onchidella celtica. Next base: position 25,297,162 of record OZ007573.1, on the reverse strand, counting down.
TTGTGGCATCCAATGCCAGTCTTATAAATTTTTTTAATGTATTATGACATGCTACTATAACATTGGATAGGGCTTGAAACCTAAAGTTGCAATAACTATGCACTCACATATCAATTTGAAGAAAATCTTAAAAGTGCAGGAATACTGAACTTTTCAAAAAGTACAAACTGGCCAAAAAGTGGGTTTTCTCTTAATTTTGCGAATCTTAAAATGAGCATCATCCAGTCTGTAGGCTACACCTTCAAATACATGTGTGCAAATGTAGAGCAGGGTAAATGTTTTTTGTTGTAATGAAATATATTGGAATTCTGAGTGTTTCCCCAAGACCTGTCCATTCACAGCATTTTGCGACTCCTTCATTCATATCCTGCCACTTGATTTGCAAAGTTTTCAAACAGCATTTGATGAAATGACAAAAGAAGGGAGATAAAATCTTTACCTCCATTTAGCAAAGCTAAGGTGACTAGCTGATTTGAAGTTGAAAAAAAGTTGAGCATATAGCCTATAATTGTTTTGAGAGTGTGATATCAGTCCTTTACTTTAGTGATTTAACTGAAATCTTATCATTAACTGATTTATGGTCAGCATGGGAATGAAATACAAATGAATTCAAATTAAAATTATGGACAAAAAGAGCAAAACTCATAGTTTTATTTCCAGCTGAAATCAAGTGAGCCTTCGACTTTTTAAATTCAATATTGTAAAGAAATATGGGAATCAGCAATTTAGTGCATAATAACTTTCAGTCTGCTATTGCTGCAGTCATATTATGATGCATTTTTGTTTCACCTTTTGCAAGTATAAGAGACTTGATCTTTAGTTAGCTAATTTTATGGGCAGAAGAAATGATTTCTTCATTTGTGACTTGTTTTTATGTCTCTATTGTGAATGACTTGCTTCTGTCAGCACATTCTGTACAAAAAGACAATTTGTTCCAGGAATTGTTTTTTTTATTTTTTTTTATTGCTTTGATAAGTGGATGATTTTTCACACATGAACATATTTTCATTCAATTTGACTGTCAGTCTGTAGATAAATGCAAGCCATTGGTTGTTTTATCTACTCAAGTGGTCTTCGAAACTTAAGATCTACGCAATTCTTTTTGTCCATTTGTTTGCTTGTTGTTTGTACAGTTTCATAATGCTGTGAAAGCATGTTATAATTTTTTTTTTATTCTGAATCTGTTTTTTGCATTGTCTGCATAATTACTTTGGCGTTTCAATTTTGTATAGAAGTATGAATATAAATGCAATATTTATGAAAGAGATGCAAGCCAATACCATCATCATAAACATCATTGGTTGTCTTATTTTACAGTTTATTTCAGATATTATGATGTCATGAAATTAAATCTTACTATTAAGAAATGAATTCAAGTTTAATTTTTACCTTTCTGATTGAATGTCATCATGAGTGGGTATTTCCGTTTTGCCGAAATTTTCTTTCACTTTTTTTTTTTAACAGTTCTTTGCAGTTTATAATAACCAACAGACTTGCCGTTAAAAGAGAAATAAAAATTCTATATCTTAAATAAAGTGCCTGAAGCCAAATTAGACTAATCCTAAATGGGTGATACATTTGGGCAACTCCGTGGAAAGGAAATTCTACAACTTGGACAACAGGGTCTGAGGAATCATTATCAGAGATTGCAGGGGGGTCATTGTGGCCGCAGCACTTAGCAGAAAATGGATGAAAAAGGAAATCAGAAAAGATGTTAGTACTGACAGAATGATTGAATTGTGAGTAAATAGTTTGATGGTGGCATGGGATGGCTACAAACAAACAACATTTGCTAAGGCTTGTAAGTCAGCTGTTTCGCAAGAAGATTGCCATGAGCAGTAGGACTAGCATCACTGCGAGATTACTGTGGGATAAGAATGAAGTTCCCGCATTGATGAGATCGACATAACGAGATCTCACACCCGTGCGTTCTCGGCAAGTGTCAGGTACCCCAGCATAGAAGAAATCTTGCATTATCTGTCCTACAGCAGCATTACAGAATGAATACACTGCTGTCTCACAACGATACCTGGTCACTGATACACTGTAATATAAACGAAAGAAATTTTATGAGTAATAGTTTTTATTTTATATTACCCTTACCTCTGGGTACTATTAAGGGCAACAACGTGATTTTTTTTTTTTAGTTTGTTAGCTAAGGAACTGCTAGGCAGAGAAAGAAAAGAGAGCATCTTGGAGATTAATCAGTGAAAAATCAAATATTTAGTTGGGATGTTGCATCCGTGAACGAAAATTTAAAAAAAGTTTGCTGTGGTAATGCTCAGTTCATATTAATATTTTTGGTGGAAGGGTTTGTTCTTAATGGGCAATAAACTTGTGATGTATGAATGAAGACATATTTTTATACACAGTTATTTTTACAGAGAAAGTGGCTCCAATCCCTGCATTAACAACAGATTAACTACGCAATAGCAACATGTATCACTGCTTTAATGAATGGTTTTGAAATGGAGTGTGTCACCCTCTAACCATGAATCGCATGCAGTGGACGAATTTCAGTGTTCAATTAGTCATGCAACGTATTGAATCATTAAACCAAAGCCACAACTTGATATATCAGTGTACTGACCAGTGGCAATGTTACTGTGTGGCAGAGAGTGTCGGCATAGAAAATGGCTTGTCATGAAAATTATAACTGACCAGACAGAAAATAGTGATACTCACTTGCAGGCTAATTCTTCCAGCACCTCATTCAGCACCTGGTTTTGGTTCTGTAGGTTAATAACCTGGTTGACACCTTGATTAAAGTTGTTGTAACATCGTCTAACTTCGGGGGTACTCAGTAAACAACGAATGTTGCCACGTAGAGCTGCACATAAGGACAATATTGTATTCAGTGTCAGGGGTTTGTCGGGTTTAAGAAACCATCCGCTATTCCGCTATTCATCTAATTATCATAAGTGGCGGTGTTGCCCAAAGATTTGAATGTTTTTAATGGCATTCGTGCTTAGCTATTTTCTAGCTTGACCCTTCTGAGTTTCTTTGTGAGACGATTAAGTAAGCTAAAGGTTTTTAAAAAAGGAGGGGTGGTAGCAGTTCCACAATTTCTGGCCTTAGCTTCGCTCACTGCTTACTAAAAAAAATACGATACTGCCGCCCAACAAAGGAAAAACGACATAACTTGACAGCATGGCCTTTTTCTACTTTGGTGTCTGTGATTACGAATCACCACAATGTTGGTTTGCCTCACTGGAAACTACCACTTCGGTAGCAGATACATCTATCTGCCCATGACAGAGGAGAATTATGTATGAGACAGATTCATAGAGACAATAAAATAGAAAAAGGCCATGCTGCCAGTTGCGTCGTTTTTCCTTTGGGCAGCAGAATAACCCTGGCATCTCTTACCTTCCGACCCTGGCATCTCTTACCTTCCGGACATAGTAGTCCGAAGTATGCAATGTCAAAGTATTAGACCAAGTCTTTTCGTAACGTCGTCGGTTCAATTCGGCTCAATGACATGTCGTCATTTGTCAATGAAAGCATGTCGGGTCATCTGAATAAATTAAAGAAGTCCAATCAAGCTTTCTACCGGAGTAAAGGCATGATTCACATGTATCCCAATGCTAAGTAGCCCTACAGGATTTAAGGCGTAATTTACATCATTGTTTGCAAAGGCGTACGGCAAGGAAAGAAGAAAGTTTTACCTTCAAGATCCAGAGTACATAAACCTGTATAAGCCCGGTTCATGTCTCGTTGCGAGAATATCAGTCGCAGAAATCTGTCAGCTGGGTTGTTTGATGTCGGTAGACGGGTGTCGAAACATTCAGTGTAGCTTTCATAATTCCTACAAAAATTAAAGGAAATAAAGCATTAACTTAACTTAAGTGTTAAGAATAGACCCTGGTAATGTTAATAATAGGACCATGAAAACATTATGTATCAAGAACGGATGGGTACTTGTTCGACACCGAAAGTGATAAACAAATGGGTCACTGTTGGTGCAGTGCAAATTCACGTATAGCTCTTCTGGCTGCCTATCACCAACTAATCTGTGCCTTTAGTATCTATCCCACGTCTGGCTGTCAACGTATAGAAATGATGTTTCGCATAATTAAAGAAAAAATGGAATCAAATTAACTGGAGACCGTTTGTGGAGACATGTCAGCAGTGACTGATTCTTTTGAAGAATAACGAAAGTACAGTCTGATGTAAAGGACTTGCCTGCAAATTGAATCAAAAGCTGCTATCGTAATGCCCTCTGGCGTGGCGTTTTGTTGGATTTGGCGGTTGCCGTTATTGTTGTTATCGTTGTCGTCATTGTTGTTTCTGATTTGCTCTGTCAGACACTGTTGAGCCACCGACTGAGCATGGCTACTGGCACAGAGCAGTGAAAATACTGATAACGAGAAAAAGAAGATGGGTCGTTGCCATATTTTTGGAAGTCTCAGATTGGACACTTCATGCTGCTAATTGTGGAACCTACAATTATAGTATTCTGGACAAAAGCAGAGAATTTCAGGCTCATTTGGAGCTTTGCTGAAAAAGTAACTCATTTAGCTGTTGGGCCTAGATCAAGCCAGGTTTGCGAGAAAAGCCGCAGAATACGCTGATTTACTATAGGATAAATTGTAGCTATTGTAAATTGTGAAAATGTAATGACTTTTAACTTCGGGAAAGACAGCGTATGAGCCAAATATATAGCTTTATTTGGAACTTATGGATCTTTGTTTTCTCTGAGCCACTTCCAACAATATATTATTATAAAATAATGTCAAAATCTGATGTTGAAGAAGCAGCCGTCTGTACACGTTTACTGGCAAATGAAAAAGCTTAGTTCAAAGTAATCTGTAAATAAATTGCCTTGGCTTCTGTTAAGCTGAATAAAACGTACAAAGTTTGAATTGTTTCCATTTCTCAATCAGCATGCAACACCGAACAATTTCGTAACAGTTTTATTGTTCCTTTTCATTTTATTTGATTTAAAGTTAAATCACATAATGACTAAAAAGGAAAGACAAAATTTGGTAAAAGAAAAATTATGTAGCCAAGCCTGGCGTAAGAAATAATACCCAAACGATATGAAACGCAAACTAAAACAGAAGACAGAAAATGGCCGATATTTCGGCAACAGCCTTTTTCAGGGAAAAAAACGGAAACACAACAACAGAGAACAAAAAAATTGGAAAATTGAACAGATAAAACAATCTCTACTTACGCGAGGCTTTGCTACAAACTTTTCTTTTTGCCAAATTTTGACTTTGTTCATAGCCTTGCTGCGACCCCACAGTTTTTCTGTGGTTTTTATATTATTTCATCAATTTCTAAAAAGGAAAGGTGTTTGTTGCAATGCCTGGGGTAAGAAATAATTCGGAAACGAAGCAATAAAACCTAAAGAAAAAAGGAAATATAAATCAAGCTGTCGGTCAACAGACATTCGTAGGGGAAAAAAAATGTTACAGTATAAAATTAAATACAACCTTTTTCTTTTGCTATGCTTTGACTTTAACTGTAAGCTTTGGTGCGAGCTCACAATTTTATTTTTTTTTGATATAATAATTACATAGAATATACTTTTTTTATAATGACAAGAAACTCAAAAAGGAAAAACCAAATACTTACCAGTGGCTATTCCAACCAAAACCATTTTAGTTCCAAATTCTGACTTATCACAAAAATGTATGTCAAAATGTGGACAGACTTTCCAATGACAAGCCTAGCACGTAGAATCACAAGTATAGTGGTGTATCAAATCCTTCCCAAGATCCGTTACACTGATTGTGATCTCGTGGTAAATCAGTCGTAGGCACAGGAATAATTATGTCTTCATTCCTCCCATCAGTATGAAGGCTACTTTTTTTTATGACAGGTTTTATGTTAGAAAAAAATTCAAGATTACGTTATCAATTAGGAATCAATGTAGTGTGAAGATTATGCTCTTTTAGGTCATCAAAGTTTTACTATGTTGACATTCGTCCGTCGAATTGAAAGTAAGTATGTTTATAAATGTTTCGGCAATGTCATACTTGAGTGTAAGTTGGTTTCGCACGATCAAACAAAACTACACTGTGCTGACGGTTGATTTTGATTGGTGAAAATCGTTCTACTTACCAGCTGCCAAATTTAACTTGCTGCAGTTAACAATACTTTACCACAAATCAGAACAAAAGAAATGTGTACATAGGCAGCTTTAACAACTAAGGATCAGTTTATTGAAAGAAACATCAGTACGATGAATTCAAATCATCAAATATTGCAAAGCTACTCCTTGGTGTTGAGAAAGGTGACACAAAAGACTGAACAAACTACCATTATTTCCCACTTGTCAGATGAACTTGTTTGTCGCGTAAGAATGAAAGGACCACAAGAGAAACAAAAAAACTGAAAACACCAAGGGAAAATGTAGACTTCGTGCAAAGAAGAAAGTCAGAGGGATTTCCTTGTGTACACAGGACAGTACAAACACGCAGCGCATTCATGAAATGACCCGGTCCACAAAGATAACATTTAGCCAAAATATCCAACACTTTGCGGGAGTTTAGTCCTGAATAATAATATCTCCATAAAAGCTCCAGCAAGTGAACTTTTTTTTTCTCATCAATATTATTGTCTGGCAGTTTGGTATAAAACGAAATGTACTAAACCGTACGTTATCACTCTGTCCTTCAAACTCCGCATAGACCACTCGGAGTTCGCCACCAAATTTACTTCTGTGAGATCGCTGCAGGGCTTAACACAAGCCTAAAATGTAGCTAGTTTTCGAATTTTTTTCAAATATTATTTTGTGTGCTTTCCGGTTGTTGTTGTTGTTGTTGTGTGTGTGTGTGTGTCTGTGTGTGTGTGTGTGTGTGTGTGTGTGTGTGTGTGGTCGTGTTATTTGTTTTAATATCGTCTCATAAGAATTCCTTGCATAGTTTTCTTTTTTAATTGTAACACAGGGATTTACGAAGTATATTATATAGATTTTTTTCTTTTTACAATTTAACTAATTTTATTTATGTCAGTCTACACACACCAAACTGGGAATTACAGTCCAAATTCACGGCCATTTCTAGGCTGGTGGCTCACTGAGTTAAGTCTATTTTGTCTCGGTTTTAAAGTGAGATGTGAACTATGAATTAAACATGACATCGCGCACTGGCGGGACAGAAACAATTCTGTCTCGTAATGTTCGGGCTAGTTAAAACTGTCTTGAGTCATCTGGCGGGAAAAAAAAGGTCTCGCGTACTAAGTAAAAAAAAAAAAAAAGACGCAAGACAGACTTCACAAGACTGAGTGCGTCACCAACATTAGAGGCCTGTCAGACCAGGGGGAACTCATACTGCAGGAGTTCATCAGGGTTGCCAACTTAGCGACTTTGTAGCTAGATCTGGATCCTTTTTAAATTTTCTAGCGACTCGCAAATTTGGATAGTTTCACTGAAATCTAGCGCCAAATCTGGATACTTTTGGACTTTTTACATGTCAAGCCTTAATAATCTATATATATATTTGGACAACTTGGAGCGGTCCTTCCCTATGCATAGAAAAACGGCTAAACGTAGAAAGTTCAAACTTTCTGTGCTCATTAGTTAAAAAATCTACTAGGTTTTTACACATTCATTTTGAAGATATAATGTGTGGAAATGTACAAACTGAATTTATGAAGTCATTTGTTTTGTTACCAGTTCCAATCATCTTTTTAAAACACCATTTTCAACATTTCCAAATAGGTTTTCCCCTGAGGCCGTGTTTTGGTTTAACAGTTTGGTCACCTAAGGCTCAGGAACCGCATCACACTCAGGCTTCAAACTTTGCACAACAGCATATTATCAATGAGAAATTAACATGGGCTATATTAGAAATCATGAAATGTTCAGGCTTCTACGTTTCGTTTTTCATTGTTTCGCCATCATTTAGATCTATTTCGAGTCATGGTTCGCCATTTAAAGGTTTCGTTATCACTTCCTGCGATGTGTGTATCAAACACACCAACCCGTGCGCAAATCATGCTATTGTACGGGATGCGCAGGGTGTCAACTCACAAAGGCAGAGCAGTAAGACTTATTTAAAAACAAACAAACAAAAATAAAATAAATAAATAGGAACAGGCAAGACGAAGCAGGTCCATAATAATCTCCCAGAACTGAAACTAATATTCAAACCGATTTATCCCGGGCAGGGCCGGGGACCTCAGCTAGTGATATTATAACACTGGTCAACAAATTTTGAAAATTTGTCTGCTTCTGAAATGAACTTCTTGACCAGTGTAATCGTAACAACAAACTTACAGAAATTGTAAATAGCAACAAGGATTAATTAATAAAATTTTATTTATTTATTATACGAAACGGGTCAGGCTTAAAAGCCCGGCTTACGACAAAGTTTCAGAAAGTTGGTTCTTGCCAGGATGTTAAAATTAAAAAAAAAATTGTTTAGTATATTTTGTATAATGCATTTTAATTGGTCATCAGTCGGCATGTTCATGAAAATATGTATTTGCATCAAATTACTGCTGTGTGTGTGAGGGGGGGGGGGGTATACAAGCGACCGGCAATAACTAGCGACTTTCCATGGGAGTTTCAGCGACATTTTAGCTACTTTTAGGCATGAGTCTGGCGACATTTAAAAATCTGGGTTGGCAACCCTGGAGTTCATGTGCTTGTTGAGAATGCTAAGAATGCAGTGGGACCTGTCATGCTGCCGCGCGGCATGAACTCACGTTTGACTTCCTCGTCGTCTCCAGTTGTTTTTCACTCAGGATTTCTTAAATTCCGATTGCTGTTGTCGGTAACTCCGTACTGTATTTTACGACACGTTCATCTTTTCGTCCTGTCCGACTGCTGCCTTTTTAAAATTGTTTAAACGGTGCGGCTGGCTAATGATTCAATGCATTGTTATTTTGTAAACTATTTTCTTAATATTTGCCCCCCCCCCTTTTTCCCCCTTTTCTTTCCAAGTGATCTTCTTTCCAACCCTACCCACCCCCTGCTTTTTTTTTTTTTTCATGACCAGTATCCACAAGAAAGACTCGGTCCCCATCACGAACCTGGCCTTTTCTTTCTGATCACGAACTTCTCTCCTGTTTAGTGTTTACAACTGAATGTTCTCGTCGCGGTGAATCCTTCCATTTTTCCTCCTTTTTCAAATTGCACAATACATCCGCCAATATTTCGTCCCCTTAGAATGACAAGGTTCTATCTCCATTTTCTTGGCTGAACACACTACTACTATAGGCCTTCTCCATTGTGTGTCAAAGTATCAAGCAGGTTCGATGTGTAATTTGTAAGTACTACTTAAAAGGGGAAAAAAATCGTATCACTAAAAGTTGTGAGCACTTCAGACACCAGTTTCTCAAAAGCTGACAGAAGGGAGTCATTCTATGGGGACGATTTGTTTTCAATACAATTCAACACAACCAAACAACATGCATTTATCAGCTCGTGTTATTACTGTACTTGGCAAGTAATAATGAAAGACCAGCTATGACTTATACAATTGCACTTGAAAAGCAAGAGCCCAGGCTGATGTCATCAGATTTTGGGCCAAGTCTTCCTGGAATACAGTGAATTGGGCGGTTGGCCAAGAGCCTTCGGCTGCTGAGTATAAACTTTCAATAAGTCCAATTTATTGGTCTATCCCGCAAAAAGAATTGACTGCTTTAGTGGTTTAGGTTTCATGTCTGTCTTTGTCTTTGAGAGAACAGCATGTTTGACTGGTGGTGATGAAAGATCTTTATTTTCTGGGGCTCGTTGCCTTGGACATTTTCACTTTAATACTGTTGTGCTTCGTCTTTCTAAGTTCTGAACAATCAGAAAAATACTGGTGCCGCAGGGATTACTTTTAAATGTTATTCAAAATCATCCAGCATTATTCATTGTGGTAATTGTAATGTCAGGTAACCAGGGGAGGGAAGTGGGTAACCTGTCACAAAAGAGACAGAAATGACCAAGCCCTTTGGTTTGATTTCAGACATAATAAAGTGAAAAATGCATCACCAGTGATACATAAATATTTATCACTCGGCTGCAGTTCGCACAAGAAAAATGAGTTATATTTTCAACAATATACACAACAAATCATGAAAAACCCCTATTATTGCCCCTAACAGCAAATTCTCACGAAATCAAAATTCGCCCACAAGCAGAAATGGAGGCGGTGCGCGGGGGGTTAAAAAGGCGTTGACTGGGCGGGAGAACAGAGAGAGGTGGAATGGACAGCGTTTAAAAAATTTTTTTAATTGAAAAAAGAAGAGAAAAACGGAAGGGAAGTCGATTTACAATCCCCCCCCCCCTCTCTCTCCCTCTCTCTCTCTTTCTCTCTCTCTCTTTCTCTCTCTCTCTCTCTTTTCTCTCTCTCTTTCTCTCTCCTTCTGTCTCGTGTTCTCTCTCTTTTATCTCTCTGAGCTCTCTCTTCTTCATTTTCGCCTCTCTCTCTCTCTCTCTCTCTCTCTCACTCTCTCTCTTTCTGTCTCTCCCGGTCTTTATGAATTGCCCCTCTCCTCATTTTGTCTCCGGCCTTTGCCCTCTACACCTCCCTCACTCTCTCCCCTTGCATCTCATTTACACATAGACACAATCATGTTAAGTTCCGAGTTATCCAAACCCTCTGAACAAGCAAGGAGGAACGCGGCAGATAATAGTGCACAATTAGGCCTAATCTGCCATTCAGGGGCGGGGGGGGGGGGGGCGGTCAACCTTAATTGAGGAAAATACCAGTCTACCCTAGAGGAAGATAGTTTTCCCTCGTAACTGACAGACAGTTGCTGATAGCTGGTGCATAAACGAGATGTGGCGGAAGCCCACCACTGGACTGTGGAAAGAGCATCGTGCAAGTTAAAATGTCTGTCGTGTTGCCTGTATGACTGGTCTAGAGGTGAGCTCAAACAATGTTGTGGTACAAGCTTCAGTTGGACACCAGTTCGTTTGTTTGTCTGTTTGTTTGTTTGCTTGCTTGCTTTCGAAATGAATGAAAAAACAACTTCAGTGTCTTTCCTCTTCTTTGCATTATCTCATGACAGGAATTCTATGGGCTCTGAAATAAAATAAAAGCCTCTTATTTTTTTTATTTTTTTTTTAGAAATTGGTGAACTTTGCTTGGGTTGTAGTAGCTAAAAAGAAAAGTGCGTTGGCCGATATGATATTCATGGTTAATCAGGTGCATTGTAAAGAACCGTTTGCTGTTTTCAAGAATAACATTAATAAAACTTTGAAACTCTAACCACCAACAGAGGAAAACATGCAATACTCCACCACCTACTTGGCACGTTTAATGCAAAGAATTTTTTTTTTAATTCAACCCCACTTCCAGTTCATCCGACTGAAGGGCAGAATCTTTGCAAAGGGGATGCTTTTAGTTTTAATGAGCCATCGGAAACATACTGTTTCAGTTTTCTGATGCTTTAAGAGTTAATCTAAATTTGTTTAACTCATATTGTCCCATAGATTTGATTTCGTTTCATTTTCAAAATTCAGCGGCATTTTAACATCACCATCAAACAATTTTCGAAATACATGGCGTGTAAATAATCAGAGTGCACCTTGGTAAGATGTGCAAACTAACGAATGGAGGCGTCTAGACAGATTGTTTTGTAATGTTGAGAATCAGTGGCAAACTTCATCGTTTTGCCTTGGGGAGACGTGCTGATAATTTATTATTTTCATTCTGTTTGACTGCTACTGTCAAAACAATTAACAACATTTAAAAAATATTGAATTTCTCAGCGAGTTACACGTACACACATGGAGGATGGACTGAAGCCAATGCGTATTTGATGGAGGGGGCGAGGTAAAAAATTGCCAGAATCGATCGTACGCAGGTTATTTCATGAATGGTCTCATCCTGGATTTCTTGCGAGTGAGAATGGCCAGATTGGTTTTGCTATATGATATAAGCTTAAAATTCTACATGTACTTCTAACTTATTTAAAGAAGGCAGAACTTGACTTCATAATGACTGAAAGATAAAAGGGGGAGTAAATACATTCCTGACAAGCCGCGCTAATAAACATTTAACACTAAACGCGTCGCTTGCACCCTGCACACCTAAGCGGGGTAAACTAATTTCCAACAAACAAACAAACAAAAATTAAACTCAAAGAATGATCTCACTGGAGTTTCAACTTGAAACAGGTACTGGGTTTCAGCATGCGGGTTTCATATCATTCCCTCTCCAGATCGTACGTTTCAGACAAAATTTTACTCCTTGGAAGTTGAAGGCAGTTTTTTGTGGGGGGGGGGGTTCTCGAAAGGAGGATACTAGGAAACGAGATTTAAAATCACAACCATTTTTGTGCAATATGTGTGCTACAGGGGAACAAAGCAAAATGTCATTTCATCTGCTTAGTAGTGATTAGGTTGTAGGTGGTTTAAAATCCAACCCTGGAAAGTGAGTTGGTAGGAAATTCGTTAACCAGTGATGGGTTAGCTTTAGAGTATACAGCAACGAATCATGTGTTTAAACTATGGTACCTCATTTTGTGGACAACTATCTTGGAACAGCACATATAGACTACCTTTCCTTACGTTGAAGTTCGTCAATGACAAATGAATCAGCATTCTGTTTTAATTGTTTTGACAGTAGCAGTCAAACAGATGCCACATGCCTACCCACCCCAAGAGCAGAGAAGGTCCGGGAGATGGAGGAGAAAAAACATGGTATTTATCAACAGAGGATGAGAGACCGATGAGTCGCATTCTACTCTCAAAGTAGCCCATTTTGCAAAGCCCCACCCGATAGCTTCGACTGGCATCGAGTGTTGCAATTTCAGGAGTAAATAACTGCATATAAGAGAAATTGAAAGAGGGGAACCACCGGAAACACATAAACTCGATCTACATGCCCTTGGAGCAATGATCACAGTATAGAGTATGGACTAAGGCCAGTCTCCGACTGTCCGGGCAATAGTATTGTTTGATAACCCCGTACTTTGCTCCCCCTTCCCCATCCCGCCCCTTCTTTATTCCAGTCATGTGGCCATTTCTCTGATCACTGCGATTGTTTATCTCCCTTACCGCTGCTGCTGGTGTTCCACCATTGCTGATATGGGTAACCTAAGTTTACTAAGTTTTTTGTTGTTTTTTTTACTTTGTGCACATCTAAATTTAGCAAAAGTAGGCGAGATTCAGTCCTGGGGGTATATTTACCGCAGTTTGGGGACCACTGGCATAAGCAATGAGATGAGATGAGAAAAACTCTGAGCATATTATTCCAGGACGCAACACTGGACACCAGTTACTGTTGTCTGTGGCACCAAATCGGATGATATCTGCTGTATGAAATTTGGCTTGCTATTTAAAAAAAAAATGTTGCTGTCAAAAAGAGATCACAACATATTTTTTGCAGACATTCAGTATGGGAAATGAGAAAAAAAAAAAGGAGGACGTGCATTTATGTTCCAAGTATAAGCAAACCGACCTTCTAAGAAAAGGATGAAAAAGAATAATGTACACCAGTTGGGCCTCAAACGTGAAGGTGTGTGTATCTGAACAAGAGGATTTTGTAGCGAGCAGTCCACGAATTGGCTTAATCCTCAAGACTCCTAAGAACACACGAATATGTATTTACCAGCATGCCAAAATACATGTTATGCTACCGATGTCGGCTTTTGACCCAAAAAGTTTCACTGACTTTTTTGTTCTTCAATTCGACAAACATTGATAGTACGTTAGTAAAGGTCACAGTGCAGTTGATATGAAAAAGCAAACATCCTAATTTATTTTTTTATTTTTTTATTGGTTCTGATAGGCCCCTATTTAGGCTCACATCCCACCTGACTCTTGTTGTCTTCTTTAAAATCGAGTTCAGTTCAGCAATTCACATTACAGTGGGCTTGATAAATGGAACAATCGTCCAAAAAATGATAGCAACCATGAAACTTGGCACAAACATTTTCCTTATGATATTGTTTGAGAATAAAGCTGTTGGCCACGAAGAAAAATCGAATATGGCGGCAAAATTCAATATGGCCTCCAAACAATGCAAGCATCTATATTGTTTGTTCCTTGTCAGCAAAGCATTGTGTTTACAGCCAGAAATGCTATAACTGACAAACATTTGTCTTTATCAAGTCAAGTTTCATTAGTCCTCACCATAATAACCTTGAAAATAAGTCAATATGGCCGGAACATACAACATGGCCGCCATGTCTCCCACTGATTGTTACAAAATGGTGGCTGTCAGAAAGATCAATTTTACAATTCTCATGAATAAAAGCTAATTAAATCGATGTAACAACTAAATGTGATAACCTTTCAAAAACAAAACTTCAAGATGGCGACACAGTTAACTCAGCCCTAAAAACGAGAAATGTCAGCCCAGCCCACAGATTTTAAGACTTTTCAAAAATCCAGAAAAAAATTAATTTTTTTTTCCATTTCAGCGGCACAATACTTGTTATCAGTATCATTTAACACTCCTATCTTGATATGCCCATGTTTTACATGGGTGTCTAACATGCTTTTTCTGTAAATGGCAGATAAAATAGGTCACCAAAATGAGCCGGAGACAGAGAAGTGTGTCTTGACGTCATTGATAATAATTTTTTTGACAAATCAATTATAAAAAGATAGCAACATGAAACTTGGCACAAACATTCTTCATTTGATAGCGTTTGAGAATAGTGTGTTGCCCACTACAAAAAATCCAATATGGTGGCAAAATCCAAGCTGGCAGCCGACAATCTAAATTTCACTTCCTTGTCACCAAAGCATCGAGTTTACAGCTACAAATGTTATGACTTAGCCTTGTCTTTACCAAACTTGTTTCATTCATTACCAATATAATTTAACAAATTAGTAACCTTAAAAATGGTCCAAGTGTCACTTCTACACAAAGGTTCCAAACCTTTTTTCATACTCAGATGGAAAAGTTTATTGCTGATTTGAATAGTTACAAGGCTACCAACCTTAACTCCGTTTTATGCCCCTAATTGATGTGAGTGTAACAGCTGAGATTGTTCTAGCACGTTATAGTAGGGGGAGCTAGCTGATCCAACTTACAACCCTTTAGAAAACGAAACTATTACAGCTGTAGAAAAAATAAACACGAGATCCGGCGATCGATTAAATAATACTATAATACTGAAGTTTAATAACTGTATATTGAACAATAAAATACTAGGAACGCACCAGCGAACAACTAAATATCCTACGCCACACGAGAAGAAAATCTCACTTACTCACCAACCTTTACCACTTACAAGGGTGTATATTATATAGATATTTCTGTAGAAAATTCCCGAAATTAATCTAACCTCTGCCCTCGCCCGAAACACACAATCACGTATCAATACGTCACCAGGTTACATCACTTAAGGCCAAATCTGGTGTAAACATCCACATCTACGATATTATCGAATGTTCGGGAACATACTAATATTTACCGAGCGAGAAAAAAAAAACACAGAGAGGGAGGGTAAGGTCACGGAGTACACATTGGCGAACGTCAACAATAAGAGGAAAAAAGAAGTGAACACATGCCTTTGTAGTCCCCACCCGATGTCAAGCAACGGGGGAGGGAAAGGGGTAGCTTGCAGATGCTACAGTGAGTTAAGCGGTTTTTGTTGTTGTTGGGTTTTTTGTTTGGTTGTTGTTTTTTAATAGGGGCGGAAATGTTTCGCCTCCGAGAATTGAGAAATGCCTTATTCGATACCGATATTGGACATTCTCGATACTAGATCTTTCCAGCGATCCTTTGAAGTTCCACCCTAAGACGTCACAACATCAGTGCTGAATATCGATGATCCTGAGGACATGAGGGCCTGATTTATTATAACGTAGGAAATATAACGAGTAAGGCACAATTCTAGCTGACAATGAACTAACCGATCGACTTGCAGTGATCTCGGTACTGTGGTTAGTCGTTCAGAAACTCCTGAGACCAGTACTCACCAAGGCGACCTCAGCCATGTTCGAAGTGATAAAAAATGTCAATGGACTTTGCAAACATAGGTAAATTGCCCGACTTGAGACTGCGTTCCTTATGGCGGCATTTGTACGGACAGAAAGAGAAGATGGTTGGCCACTCCATTTGCTTCCAAGTTACAGGCTCTGTTTCCTGCTTTTCATACCGTGTGTTCATCCTGACGTTGTCACGAGGCGTCTCTCTGGCAGACATGCCATGTGCCATATCGATGGCATGTGGAAAGGCTTTTTGTAAAGTCGTTTCATCGAAACGGCCTACATGAAAAGCAAAATGGCTTTAGCACGAAAATATACTTGTGTCACTGGCCCTATTCTGAAACTGCATCATGTGTGAAGGACCTACTTTTGCAAGGGGCAGGTAGCCAACTGTTTTAGCTGAACTGCAGCCAGCTGTTTTAGCTGAACTGCATTCCTTGTCATTCATACATTTTACTTCCTAGTTTTTAATAACTGAAATATGTAACATCTCCTTCCTGGATGGTAAAAAACGAAAAATTGTGCAAGATGTTTTTCCCAACGTATATTGGCAAAACAGAGTTGTCATACACATGATTTGTCCGGTTTCATGAAAGGGCTGTGGTTGCACTTGTAGCGTCCACACAGGAGCCAAGTATCGACTATGAGTTCATCTGTGTACGTGTTTGTGGCGCAAGAGCATCATCAAGAAAAATAATTCACAGTGAATGCACTTGTCCACCACGACGAGAATGCAGATGTTCTGCACGTGTTGTTGTTTTTTTAACCAACGTTTCAGCTGCGTAGAAAGTCGTGCTGCAAGGTGTGGCAAGGGTAGTTGAAGGTTGTGGTCAAGAGCTTGGCCCCTGACAATACTGCCTTGGTGAGGTGCTCTGTAAATGTGCTGTTACTGGACTGCTGTTATTGATGAGGAAAAGTCAAACTGTATGCTTTTATGCATAAATGATTAAAAGGGCCTTTTCTGGCATCGTCAACATTTATTAATAAGGGCGACCTGTCATACAAATCTCTTTATCTTCTGGATATCAGTATCATCAATACTCACCAAGCATCTGCTCAACCTTGCACAGGTTTCTGATGCATTTGGATTTTATGTCTGAAGAAATGAATGTTTCCTTTTCCCTCTGAAGTACACAGCTGACACAGTAGCCTACCATAGACGCTCAAGGCATGAAAGCTACGTCCTGTGCACCTTGTTGCTAGATCACAGGTAGCTTTTTCTTGATCTGCCAAAAGAGACGCACAGTTTCTGCAGTCCACAGAGTTTCAGCTGGTCAAGAAAATACCGCAATAATTGTTATATATCCAATTCTGTGTGATTTGAAAGCATATAGGCAGTTGTAACATAGACGTGTGCATTTGCAGGCTTCAGATGGATGAATTTTTAATCGCCCTTTTCAGTGTGCGCAAAAGGGTTGTCTGTCTAACTATCTTGTTGCAGGCTAATTTCATTTTTTGTTATACACCGCCATTTTATATATTATGTATGCTGTTAGCCAGCAGAGGAAATTATTATGATCTGTCTCATAATATATTTTGTAAATATGCGGGCCAGCTCTTCGGCACACATCAGTTGGTGTCATTTTTATGTTTCCTTCTGCCCCTTTAACTTTAAGATTTCTTATTATAGACCTGCTCCATACTGTCTGACTTGTACTGACCAGACACTACATCAACTTGTGCATGTCTCTGGGCAGGAATATCAATTTTTTCGGCAAAACTGATTTCTGAAAAACTCTCGAAATGTGATTTTTGTTGGATGACGATAATGAAAAAAAAACAAAACAAAGCTATCACAGTATCACAGTATCAGTGCAATAACTTGTAGCTGACATTATTTGCCCTCTATGAGCTCTGCTTATATGTATTAGTGTAGATAACAATAACATTATCTGCTTTCTGAGTTCCGCGCAGTTCTCCTGCGGGTGGACCTAGAGAGTGGCTGATTCTCATATTTAAAAAATTCATCCCCCGTGAGGGTGACGAATTTGGCACATATGAAAAAGATTAGCAAAGAGTGTACAATCCTGCTTCGGACTTCTGTCGCCGTTCTGTTGTTGTTGTTGCTGCTGCTGCTCTCACACACCAAAGTCTCACTGCAAAGTTATTTTCCTTTATTGTGCCATAAAAGAAAGAAAGTGTCAGATGTTTCTGCATTATAAAATGGTCGGTTTCTATGCCATTTTTATACATGTGTATTCAAAAACAAATGTAACGGCGGCAAATCTTGAATATGACACCCATCTTGAATTTTTGCTTGTCTTCGAATCATTTTGTATTGAACACACATTCTTTTCAACATCATAATTACATGTTTTGAGATGTAAAAAGTAGTTGTAACAAGTTATGCCTATGAAGTTATTCTTATGTAGGCTACAACATCTGATAGTGTTATGTAGCTTATTTCCTATATATGTCGGCCATCTTGAATTTTGGGCGCCATATTGAACATTTTCCCTGGGCAACACCTTTTTCTTATAATACCTCCTATGGGCAACATCTGTACCAAGTTTCATGCTTCTATCATTTTTTGAACGATTGGTAAAAAAATATGGACTTATTTATCAAGCCCATTATTAAACTTTGTAAGATGAACAATTTGCAAAGCGGATACAGCAATAGTTGCCAGTCTTGGGTTAGTTGGTTGTCATAAGTTTGTTCTTTCACCCATATCATAATTTGTTTTTGCTGTGTTTTCTGTTTATAGACGTTAATCAGGCAAATCAGATTTTGTGTGCCAACCTAAGCGTCTCGTGGTTTAGCTTGCATTTTGGTGTAACTAGGCGAATGTTCATTCCCACTGTAGTCTTCCTAAATGTAGTAAAAGAATAAAATTCTAGCAAGGGCTTCAAGGCAAAGTGTTATTTACAAGCCCATTAAAACAGGAAACAGCGGGCTACAAACTAGATAGACCTACTCACAACAGGCTGCGAACTAGATAGGCCTTCTCACTTATTACCGGATGTGAATAATCAGCTAAAGCTGCATGAAACACAGCCAGCAAAGCTGTGGCAAAATGTTGGAGGGTTTAACATTCTAAAACGAGTATTATTTTGTCTCCGCTTTGCATCGAACATGCCACTGTGTTATGTCCATAGTTTATAATTAAGGCACGCTGAGAATGAAAAAGGGATATATAAAATGTAGGAATTTGTAATATTATCAATGCACAAATTTACCACGCTTGCCCCCGATTATTCCCCAGCCTCGCACGGCAGTTTCTGTTGAAAGTTGTCATAGGCTATCTTGTACCATTTTTTATTATTACTTTATTTTATTGGAAGAGGGCACCTTTTTTTTTTGATTTTCTAAAGAAAGAGAAAGGGGAAGGAGCGAATACAGCAAATTCATTTACTACATAATAAGATCTGTGCTCATCCATGAATGTGAGTCGCACACTGTCCTTTGGCTTTTTGGATCCGCTGGTCACCCGTTTCCCCGCTCAACGATTTTATCAATACAATTGCAATCTTTCTTTTCCTTTACTCCCCCCCCCCCCCCGACCCATTCCACCCTCTGCTGAGTAGGGGACCATTAAGAGCCAATAAAGCCACTGTGTCATACATCAACATTAACAAGTCACCATTCTACATGATTGTTAGCCGCAGTGGAATCCAAGCATCCATCAGCTGGGCTGTGGCAAAGGAAAACAATAAACAGCGTTTAGGTAATATGGCCCTGGTCTTATGTCAACACAGCTAGAATGACGACAGTTATGTTGTGGAATTACCTGTCAACGACCCAACAGCGAACACGTTTTGGCATAGATGTACTAGAGCTATAGTTATTGCTCTATATCTATGATTGTTCGCCGAGCTTTAGGGTAACGCTGACACCGGACAAACAAAAATGTAAGTTAAGCTGAGTCAGAAATCAAAGGTCTTTCTGAAGTAGGGGCTTGTTCACCACTTCAAACAGTTCTTTTTCAAGTGAATCTTTCGGTCACAGCCGGCTCATAGTGTGACTTCACAAGCCACTTTCATAGGTAGCACATTTATTTAGCAGAGCCATTTTCTTTTATGCGATTCTGAGTCCACGTGCCTCGCTTTGTCCTTGGCGAACTCGTTTTCTGATGTCGCCAGTGTACATTCATACAACTTCCTTGCCAAGAGTTGTTCTATGCTTGACGTTCATTGGAAATCAAGGCCATTTTGCTTACTCACATGGAAAGGTCAGTCGCAATTTTGACATTCCTATTTATTCAAATATTTTGTCCATTTATCCGCTTTTTCTTTCAATGACAGAGCCATGGTTTTAAATGCTTTCCGGCTGTAACTGTGTTTATTAAGTTTTGAAGCCACTCCAATCCCCCTTGTCTCTGTCTTCGTCCCCATAACTTTCGCTTCTCGACCAATGGTGAATGAATGAATGATACTACGGAGTTTCATTTAGCGACAATTCGAAACCAGAGTTAGGCGTACATCACAGACTATCCGCCAGGGACAAACAGCCTAAATGACAGCTTGAAAAATTGCAAAATCAATTTTCTTAAGTGTTAACTAATCCCGCCCAATCGCTTTCGTATCGACCGATTGTATTGATTCAAGTTTCAGTTATTTAAAAAAAACAAAAACAACACAATGATCTTTGTTTTGGCTCTTGTGGTAAGCCCATCACACCGGAAACGATATTATTATGCGTTCAATTCCGTGCGCGCAATTTCTGTACCCCAAATGAGTGCGTAGTGCTCTGATGCACATGAAATCTGTAGCATGGCTGTAGAATATGGGAAGCTTTCTAGACCGAAAAGAGAGAGAGATAGAACGACGGGTTCACGAGTTTATCCCGGATAATGTTAAGGAAACAAATATTTGAGCTTCTTTGTGACGCAGCTGTTAACCAATGTTTTGAAAGGCAAAAATATGTACCACTTGAATACGGAAGTATATTCAGGAATGATAATTGATATACCAAACAAATGCATTGTGTTTCCTTTTATTTATTCTGATTTTAACTACACCACTGATGTCGTCCCGGTGTAGCAGGCCAGATTATACCACCGCCAGACTATACCCGGGGTTAAACTGGCCTAGCCCAGAATATCCCCCGGGGTATATTCTGGGCTAGGCCAGTTTATACCCCGGGGTTTACTTTGGGCTAGGCCAGACTATACCCCCCCAGTCCAGATTATACCCCCTACTTTTTTTTAAAAACAAGTCAAGGCCGTAGTTTATTTCAACTTTAGTTTGAATTGTTCATTATCACTGTCATCAGATATCATATTGAAGCATACATTTTTGACTCTTGTAAATTATGATACATTTAAAAGGACATAAACATGCTTAAAAAGCATTGATATACAAAAGGATTGAAAATCAATTGAAACTGATATGATTAAACTTTAACACTAATTTTACTTGTGTCCGTTGGTATTATTATTGTTTTGGTTTTTTTATAATTAGTTGTCCATGAGTTAAACATGTATTGTAATTTTTTTGTTTGGCACCACTAACATATACTTAGTGGCAAGGTATGAACTAATTATAAGACTCATAAGTGTAAAGTTATCTGAATCTTATTATAATTTTTGAAAATCAGAAATGTGCTTGATATGTCGGAACAACTAGATCTATATATAAAGTTACACTGATGCAGAGAGAAAGGCCAGAAAAGAATACATAGAGAAAAAAACAACAACAACATTTTAACAACTGGACTGGCAGATGGTGCAATTCCATCATCCAGCAGACATTAAATACTTCACACAAAACTAAATACATACCAAAATTGTTTCACATAATGAATTTAACCTGTCCAGATCCACTTGAAACGTTACAGAAAGCTAACCAGTAATATACAATAATAACAATAAGAAAACCAAATCATCTTATTTACTCTTGAAAATAAAGAGAATATAATCAATATCAGAATCACCATCATCTTGGAATAATACAAAGATAAGAGGGAATATAAAAATGACCTACACATCATTCTAGAATCTATAAGCAGCAATAATATATGTGTATATGTACCAAGTACATGTAAAAAATAATGTGTTAAATCTTTTCAACTATTCAAGTAGAACTGGACTGAAAGCTTTAGCGAAGTAGCTTTGATAGTCATGTAAAATGACAGATTAAATCCACTGAGACAACAGTGCTTTGCAGAAAATAATTATAGTATGTTATGGCAAAAATTCGATGGATCATGTTGCATGAACATGTCTTGTTTGTAAATTCTTTGATAGCGTATTTGTAGAAATGTATACATTTTATGTAGCTCATGGTTTAAGGCACTGGATTAGTGTCACTCACGTTCGTTGGCATGTTGTAGTTGTTTTTGTAGTTGGTTGCCCTTGAGTAAAATTTGCACGGTACTGTTTGTTTGGCACTGACATACACTTAGTCCCAATGGATGAAATAATTACCGGACTCATAAAAATGAAGTCATTTTAAATATTTTTTTGTGTACAAATACACAGTTGTTAAATCCCTTGGCAAGGGACGTGTTAAGCTTAGGAAGGTAAAGACGGACAAGGTGTTTTCTTTTTTTATTTTTATTTCATTTCACTCGCGAGTGACATTCCCTTACTCACTATAAGTTATAACACATAAGTTCAATCTTTCAAATAACTTGCAAACTAATCCAGTGTCTTAAACCGTAATGTACATGAAATGTATATCTTTCTACAAATAACCTATCAAAGAACCTATCAAAGAATGATACTCACTAACAAGAAATACTGTTAATGTAACATGATCCATTGAATTTTGCCTCAACATGCTATAGATCTTATTACCTTTTATAATGCACTACTTTTGTCTCAGTGGACTTACTCTGTCGGCCTACACAACTGTCAAGGCTATTTAGTATTTCACTAAAGCTTTCTGTCCAGTTCTACTTGAATATTTGAAAAGATTTAACACGTTTTTTATATATAGTTGATACACATACATTGCTGCTTATAAATTCTAGAATGATTTGTAAGCCTACGCTGCCATTTTTACACTCCCTCTCATATCTTTGCAATTTCCAAGATGATGATGATGATTCTGATATTGATATTTCTCTATATTTTCAAGAGTAAATAACATGATTTCGTGTTCTTATTGTTATCATTATTACTGGTTAGCATTCTGTAACGTTTCAAGTGGATCTGGACAGGTGAAGTTCACCAGTCGCAAACATTAAGTGCCTATTTAGTTTTATATCTGCTGGATGATGGAATTGCACTATCTGTCAGTTGGATTATCATTGTTATTTTTTTCTGTGTGTTCTTTTCTGGCCTTTTCTCTCTACATCATTATAACAAAAAATACAATGCATGTTTTACTCATGGCCAACTATCAAAATAATAATAATAATAATAATAATAATATCATCAACACTCACGAGTGAAATTAATGCTGAAGTCTGATCATGTCAGTTTGAATGGATACTCAACTCTTTTGTATATCAATGCATTTTAAGGCATGTTTGTTCCTTCTAAAATGTATCATGATTTACAGGAGTCGAGAATGTAGGCCTATGTATGTACACCAAAGTAAACTAAGGCTGAAATAAACTGTTATTATTATTTTCTCTAAATTGCATTATGACTTGTTGGTGTCAAGAATGTGTTCATGTATGTCTTAATATGATATCTGATGACAGTGATGAAGAACAGGCTGAAATAAACTGTGGTCTTGACTTGTTTTTAAAGAAAAAGCAGGGGGTATAATCTGGACTGGGGGGGTATAGTCTGGCCTAGCCCAAAGTAACCCCGGGGTATAAACTGGCCTAGCCCAGAATATACCCCGGGGGATATTCTGGGCTAGGCCAGTTTAACCCCGGGTATATTCTGGGCGGGGGGTATATTTTGGCCTGTTACACCGGGATAGTGTTGGGTAAGAACATGCCTTTTTTCTGGTAGTGTGTGGCACCTCCTTGAGGGATTCCTGGATGTTTTCTTGCTCTTTCAGGGCTCTTTTTCTTTTCGTTTTCCCCATTAACATTATGACCTGACAAACATTATTCCCCAGTGGGAATTTTGAAGTCTCGGTATCACAGGTCAATCGAGCAGTTGGTGGATCGGTCAGTCGGTCAGTTGGTGTAAAGGTGGCGAGGTGGATAGGTCAGTAAGTCCCTTCGTGGTTATGTGGGTGGATAGGTTGAAAGGTCAGCTGGGTCAGTTGGTGGACATGCCACTTAGGGGATAGAACAAATAGGTCAGTTAGGAGGTATCAACCGCGCGGTGACCAGGTACGTTGGTGGGTAGGTAAATAATTCATTTGGTGGGTCGGCCGTGGTCGCTGGGTTTGTTCACGTGAGAAAGGTTGTCAAGTCGATTGGTGAATAGATTGTATGTCATTGTCATTTGTTTGTTTTGCCAGAATGTTGTAGGCCTATTTTATTGGTGGTGTTGTTGTTTTCTTTTTATCATCGGGTCCTTTTATTTAACATCTATTATACAACGCCGCCTTGCACCAATTTAACCCAGCGATGTATAGAGCGTGTCCATTACTATATTACAGGTTTGAAAACAACTAGAACGATATTAAATGAAACACAAGGACTACTATATGAAGTATATATAGTCTAGTAGTCCTTGATGAAACATCCTTTTCACCGCGGTAATACAGATTTTGGATTTATGAACTTTTTATTCTCATACCACCATTGAAGACTGAATCCCCCATGCAAACTGTCTAGGCTAACTTCTAGAAACAGACTTCGCCATTTCGCCGAATTAATTTTGAAGGTCTTTGTCACGAGCAGGTGAGCTGGGATCAGTAGTTACGGGGGAAGGGGGTAGAGTAAAGTTAACCCACGGCCCACGGGTAATGAAAAGCGTGCATGTTGTGAGTGGGGGGGTCTGCATGAGGCGAGAGCGCTGTACTACTATCACTGCAAGTTAGAAGGTCCTAGGGGACGGACATGAGTGAGAACAGTCGGGAGATTGTGACAGTGTTTTCCAGTGATGACTGGTAGGTGGAACGATGATTGATAATTATGATTGATGTATTATATTCGTCTACGACCATGATGTAAATAAGTATATGTGAGGAATGTGGAAGTCCTTGATACTGTATATAGCAATGTGCGCCATGAGCGATAGATGGAAGTTAGCTTCATGGATTTGTAGCGAGAGTGAGTAGGGTGTGATACGGTGGAGGTGTTACCGTAAGATGTTTGGTGAGTGAAATGTGAACTATTGTGTGTACGCTTCATGAGTTGTAATGAGGGGTGAAGTGATTAGAAATGGTATGGTATTATACCAATGTAATGTTATTTTTGTAGGTGCCGAGGTCGGGCCGAAGAGCGCCGCCTACGGTGAGCACAGGGGATAGGCCAGCATAGGGCCGAAGGCCACACATCGGCCAGAAGTGAAGCTGTCGGTGCAGGACAGTAGAGGCACATGAGTCGTGGCAGTCTGGCCACAGACAGGGATGTATATATGATCGTGAATGTGCTATTAAGATGTATTACTGTGACATGGATGTCGTACTGTGCGAATGAGATATTCATGTGAATTGAAGTATTAACGTGCTATGGCCACGTGAAGTGTATAGGAGGCTAAGGTGTATTGCCATAGGGAGGCGCTATTGAGAGACTGTGGTGTGAAAGAATATTAGTGTGTCATTAAGACCCTGAGTGGAGAGGCTGAGGCCGAGGTGTCTTTAGAGTAATTACCGGGTTGTGGACCCGAGGAAGTGTGTTTACGGAAGAAGGCCGTGGACGGCAGTTAACTTGAAGAATATAATGTATGTATGTAATTGCACTGTTATCCTTATCTTTATATTTATGTTTAATAAATGTGTGAGTCTGATGGGTTGTTCTGTTAAGTGTTATACTTGTTCGTTCGTGATTGTTGTCTTGTTATAACCATCGTATCTCCCAGTCTGGGATTTGTGACAGTCTTAGCAAAATAGTCCCGATGGGCTCATGGTCATTGCTCTTTGACTCAAGCCACAATGAAGATTCAAGATGACACTGTACCGACTGTGATCACTAGAAGATTTTATACTTTAAAAAAAAAAAAAAATCAGGACACATTACCTGTTGGTTTTTATTTCATCGATTTCTTTTATTCTGAAAGCATGGGTCGCTACTATATTAAGGAACTGTTCACACACAATCTAGGCATGTTTGTGTGCTCATGTTCAAAATATCCTGCACAAAATACAAAGCAACGGCACGGGAAAATACATAGCTCTACTGCATTCTCAAACTTTTAAATATTTTCACACTAAATCTAGGAACTGCTGAGGGGAGACTTACTTGGTTAATGATCGCTGCATATTCATCCATCATTATTTTAATTACCCTAAGGCCAACTGAAACAATCACCAACGACATTCTCTTTATCTCTGTACGTAACCTTGCGTAGTTAAGTAACTGTTCATGATAACGGGAGCATAGGCCCACAATTATAACACTAATGGAAAGTAAGATATTTATAATGTACATTTAGTTGCTGAGGGAAATGACATTAACTTTTTCAATTTCATACGCATTTCTCTCTTCTTCATCTTCCACGTCTTTGTCCGCCTTTATACATTATTCTTGTTCTCTTCTTGTATCAGTTTTCTTGTATGCTTTCAAAACGATTACTTTGATATTATTATTAAGACATAAAAGGAGAAAGCCAACGAAAGAGGTGGAGATTAAACAGTCGGTTCGTGGTGGATAGGTCATTGGATCTGTTGGTGGATAGGTCGCTAAAGGGATAGATCAAATAGGTCAGTTAGCAGGTAGATCAATTGGTGAGCAGATTTGGCGTATAAGGTGGATATGGTAAAATTTCAAAGCCACAATCTCGCGCAGTTTCTGCTGCTTTCCTTGAAGTACTGTATGCGTTGTGAGGCGGTAATAGGCTACATCTTTTCATTTGAGCAGCACCTCCTTTCACTTGGAGTGTTCTGTCCCCAAGATTAGTGAACTGAAATTTTCGAAAATTTGCATGCACTCTAGTAAGAAGTTGGTGTGCATCCACATTAAGTTCCAAGACTTTTTATCTCTATTCATTCATGCAGGTGGAAAACTTTTGGTTTGCCCCTCATTATGTTGTGACGGTGAAAAAAAAATAACAATATGTGAGTGTGCATGAGAAAACCCACAATAAGTCGGCAACATGACATTTTGAGTTCTGTGCATATAATAAAAGACAAGACATTTCTGATAAATTGAAGTCATTGACCCCCCTAAAACAAAATTTTGAGAAAAGGGCATTTAATCCTAAATGTGGCAATAGCTAATTTACCAAGTAATATTGGAGTGATTGCTGTTAGGAGACCGTGGTCTAATAACCAAGCAGTTATAGAGATCATAGTGAGTCACTGCTCATCTACAGTTTACCCTGTAACATGCCACAGTCTCCTAGTAACAGCCAAGACGGAAGTTTTTGGATCTTGTTAGGAGACCCTAGTCTAATTACAAAGCCTTTATAGAGATCATAGTGAGTAGTGTTCACTGCTCGTCTACAGTTTACCCTGTAACATGCCACGGTCCCCTAAACAACAGCCAAGTTGGAAGATTGTGTGGGACCCATATTTTCACTTCAAAGCCGTTTTTTTCAAAATCAGCTCTTGCGACATAATATATTGTGGGTTTTCTCATGCACACTCATATAATTATAGCCTTCAGAACAGGAGTGTCAAACCCGCGGCAAGGGACATTAGAGTGTGCATCGTGTCCAATCCTCGTGGTGTTGTAGTACTTGCTACCGAAGTCCGGCTTCAAGTTCAACACAGCACGAGACCTCATGAAATGCAGATCGTGTTTCAAGTAAGAAAATACCGCTCATGTAGAGCAGGCCTCATTAGCCTGTCTGTGTGAAAGTGGCTGTGTATATTAACATGTTGCAAAGTGACCTCGGAAGAGCACAAGTTCCTACTGACCTGTTTTTTCTGTTGGGACTCCCCTGGCATGCCCAAATTCTGTGAGAATTTCAGAGAATAAACAGTCATGTTTTTCACTTTGAAATATAATTCGATTATTGAATATTATATACATGTATTAAATTGCCCTGTTTTGATATTAGCAAGGCCTTTGCAATCCTATGTGGGAAATGTAAAGAAATTAATACTCTCTTTTTCTCTCTCTCTCTCTTCCTCTTTCACACACACATAACACATTATCTATCTTATGTATCTATTTATAATTCACTCACAAAATCTCCCTCATCCTTCTGTCTTGCCTGCCAACCGACAAACAAATTCGAACATAACAGCAACCGTTTTTTCAATATTTCTGTACTCATGTCTGCTGAACAACGTAAAGTATTCACAGCTTTTTACAGTTCACTCCATAGTAAGATTTAAGAAATATTAAATGTTCATGTCCTACAACCTATAGATCTCCATTTGCAGTCGTTTTCTTTTTTCTTTCTGAACTTGTTGGAGAGAGAATGACGTCATCATTTACAGGGGCTGGACGTTAGGGGACCGTAGTCTAATTGCAAAGCCGAACAGAGAAACTACTGGGTTGTGTTCGCTGGTCATCTGTCCTTATTTATAACTGTCATCATGGACGCCTGGACGGCTGCGGGGGTGTAGAAAAACTCGCCCAGTTCTTAACAAGACCTACTGCCACTCATACAGCTCTTATTTGCTTGAAATTTTGAAGGAGCAGAGGGTTCGTTTTAGAATTAGATTCTTGGAATGGCGGTGGAGTATCTTTCTGAGTTTGCTTTGTGTGGCTGTCTGATCGCCTCCGATCCTTTTTTTTTCTTTTTTTTTTCTTTTCACAAACACACGATCCGATGAGATCATTATTTCACTATTAAACACGCTAGCCGCCCAGCGAGCAGATTATTCATGTCATTTTATAACAATCTTCACCTCGAATACTGATGGGTGCGTGGGGCATTCACGCACAAAGGAATTGCAATAAGGCTTACCTAAGAACAAATAAACAACAGCACCTGAAAAGTAAACTTAAAAGAAAGGCTAAAGTGAAACAAATCTATCATAATCTCTCAGAACTGAAATTAATATTAAATAAACAGATTTAAAAAGACAACGCCGGAAACCTCAGCTGGTATCCCTAAAAGCACTAGGTACAATAATTGTATCTAGTAGCTTTGATATCTCTAATTTTCTATGGAAGCTACAAGGTGCGCAGCCACGTTTAGGGATAGTAGGCAAATGCTTTGTGTGTATTCTGAAACTGTAATTTAACGCATGAGTTTATTGTAAACACCACTGTCATGGGGAGTAAAAACATACCCGGTAAGCGTGTGTTTGAATCAAGGCCTGAAAAACAGTAAGGCAATATGGTGGTTTTACTTTCTTCTTTCAAAAATATCTATACAGCATAATAATAATTAATATATAATACCTTCATAATGTCGTATTTTATATCGCCGTCATTCTTACTCGTGTCTTTTCTCCCGAAATAGGCTTTCTGATTTCACGGCAATATATTATTATGTGGATCAGAATATAAGAAATATAATTTGGGTCGGGGATGGAGGAAAGAGGAAGGAGGAGGAGGAGGAGAAGAAAGTACAGATCCGCCTTCGGCTGTCGCAGCGTGAAGTTTAAGTGTTTCCCTGAGGAAAGTTTCGCTTTATCATTACTAGAGGTGGGTTGGAGATGGCGAGTCTCGGTTTTTCCTTGTGGAAAAAGGAAATGAAAGCTTACATGGACTAATTGCGCCGACCGTGATTAGAGGGCATGATGAACGAGAGAAACTAACGTCTAGTGACCTAGGCTAAGTAGTAAACAACATTTTGTGTCACACGGTAAGTATTTTGAAGGCATTTGATTGATCTTGCTGGGAAACTAGTGACCAACGAAGCGGCCACAGAAACGAGTGTGTGTGAATAAGCTTGGATTGTGTTTGGTGAGAGGCAATTCTTTTATTGAAGAGAGCAAGGCCTTATTCATAGATGTTGATTTCTTCTTTTTTTTACTTCGGAGTCTACAATGGATTTGTTGTCCTGACTTTTCTGTGTTCCAGGTTCGCAGATTGTTTTGTTGTTGTTTTTGTTTTTTTAATTGTTTTACCGAATGAAAGTCTTTTCGCGTTTAAGGTTCGGGGATAATGAAATTGATATTATATTATATATTATTATCACGGCCGTAAGGCCAGGTCACATGGCTGGCATTGCAAGCTGTCCTTATTTGGACTTTTGGAGGCTCATGCAACAAGGTCGTCAAGGAAAAAAAAATGTGCTGCTGAAGATGGTATTTAACATCATTAATGGAAGTTAAACGAGGATAAGGATAAACTAAATTGTGTGTATTATTATCATCTTCTCGTAAGCTATTCGTCAATACAGTGCTGACGATGTTTAAAATTTCAGATCGTCTCGCAGACGAGTTACATTATTTTGTTACCACATAAATAAAATAGGCTTTTTCATTTTCCAGAGATTCTCTTGAAAAAAAAAATGACATCGATGCCATGTTCAGTTCTTCATTCTGAGGTTATACCGTACTACAATTGATTTGACAAAACAGATTGAGGAACTTGTACTCTTGTTCGTTGCGAATAGAGTTCATAAAGTGGAACAGTCCCAAACATCGATGTGCAAGATCGGGCATATGTACACAGAAAGTCAGTAAAAGGCAGTAGATACATAAAATATACTGCTATTTTTGCTTGAGATTAAGCTGAACATCGGTTATATGTGCAGCTCTTGGTCATTATATCAATAGTTTATTCATCAAGAGTCATTTTCCTGTAGATATTGAGAAAAATGAAGACCGATTTCTGCTAAATGTTTAATATTATCACTACTGCAGACCGCTCTTTTTTTCTCACATTATTTATCACATCTCGTGCCACAACTTTGTGTTGTGAGCCGATGTAAGATAGCCATAGCATCATCGAGGACAGTGCCAAAGACAAAAGTGACAGAGATTTTCTAGATCAACTGATAAGCATAGATTCGCTTAAATATATATGTTACAGTTCTAATAATGTGTATTATCCGCTATTGTAATGAGTTTTCACAGTTAGACTTAAATGCCTCTTTACATGTTGTAATTACTAACTTATTATGTTCAATTCGTTCGTTCGTTCGTATTCATGGCCATCCTTTACTGACCATGCTTACTGATCATCACCATTAATTCTGTGTGTCTTTCCAGGTCACCGAACAGCCCTTTGACCCACGATGGACTTTCGGATACAGATGACCGAGCCTATACCCCGAACATCTTGTCAACCGTAGCATTTTCCAAACAGTTAGATGTAGACTTACATGATGAGACCAGAAGCCTTCCCAATAGTTTTGCAACCTCAGGAATAGGCGCCTATTCTCACCTTTTTGCTGGTATTGGTAATGAAAATCTGTGGATGAGAAACAGCCAAACTCCAACTGCTGAACAAGAGATTCAGTCGTTGCCAAACGCGATTCCAGGCACATCAGTTGTTTATAGGACTTCAGAACTCAGTGAAATCCAGGTAGATCAAAGCGAAAGTAAGATATCTGACACGGGAAATGGGATCATAGTGACAACGCCAGTTTTGAATTTGTATACCAGTGCTGAAGACCTATTTTCGGGATATGTCGACAATCAACTTTCAGAAAATCAAATAAATCACCACTGGGACTTTGAAACACTCTTTGAAACAATAGGATCTGTCTCTGATTTTACTAAAGACAAATTTGTTTCAGCAGCTTCAGACGAGAGTGTTGCTAGTGAAAAGCAAACTGCTGATATTCTTACACCATCTGTTCAGCCGATCAAAGACTTATATTCTATAGCTGGAAATAATGCTAACCTGACTGTGGATGCAACAATATTTCCCTCACGTAGTCTGGGACTTAATGTCAAAAGTGAATTCGATCTCATCTTGCCTTCAGCGTCTGTGAGTAACAATGAAAATTTTCTTCGGTACCCACAAGCTGCGAGTGGTCCGGACAACATTATTTTAAAACCCTCATGGAGTCCTACAGCCTCCCAGTCTCTCGGACTAGACCTTAACACTCTACAAGCAAGATTCTGTAGTGACACTTTATATTCCGGCGTTCATTGTGAAAGCCGCGCGATTTCTGATAACTTGCATATAGAACCAAAAACCCCAAGGGAAAAACCCCAGTTTATCTCCAGAACCGTTTCTGCTGCATTTGAGAAGGACGGGCCTTCACCTACTGTTCCATTTCCACCGAAGACGAACTTCTGGACACCAGGAAGTGAAAATATTTCTCAAGATATTGACACGGTTGTAATAGAATTTACCGAGACTTCATCTGAAATATATCTATATCCGTCCCTGTCAGAAACTGCGACTTCGTCTATGACAAAAGGATCTTTTGTTCAGCAATCACCCCCACACAAGGTGAGTAACAGCTTACCCCAGACTCGGCAAACAACGCTAAGTGACAAAGATGAACTGCTTCGAGGAATGTCCATCACGAGAAATGATGGTCACGGAAAATCAAAGACAGTTTATGATTCTGTGCGCAGTGAAATAATTCGTTTAATAGAGGATGACTCATCAAGCGGCGTACCTGTCCCTATTCGTGATTTTAACTCTATGACACATTGGGATGTCATAAATTCAATTAGTGTTATCTCAAGTGACTCTGGGTCGTCTCAGATTTTTACAGCTGGACATAATCTTATTAGCTCTTATGCATGGAAAGAAAATGAGCAATTGTTGCACTCCAGTCAGAACACAAAGTATACTTATGCTAAAGGCGTGGCTACATTTGCGTCAACTATTGTCAGAACGCTGGGGGACACACAAGACTCAGATACCATTCACAGTATAGAAGCACATTCAAAATGGCTTCACATCGATGACAGGAATCAAAACAATCAGTTCAACGTATTGTCTATGGTTGACATCAGCCATTCAACCATAAGTAAAACTGACCCTTTAACCTACACCTTAGTTCCTCATTTGTCTGAGGACATTGTCAGAAATCTGCCCGATAATACAATCGTTTCAACGCAAGCTGTGCATGATATCGATGCAACTGGAAGTCTTCAGTCAAATTTTTTGGAAGAGATTAAGAACTTCGACTCACCAACTGTCGAAATTGCCTTGCTTAGTACTTGCTGCGAGAACAGCAGTTTTACAAGCTCTGTCAGCATGGAACCTGCAACCGTGATAAACTTGCTGCCATCGTCGACAACACTGCTTCAGTTGGTCACCCAAGATGTACCTATAATGTTAACCAACGAGTCACGGCAATTCCCAGGCGCAAATGACGTCGCATTTCCAAATTTAAGTACAACATTTACTACCCAATCAAATCAGCGGACGATGTGGGAAACACAAACAGCTGATTTGATCCGCGTGGCTACTCAAACAGCGGAATTGTTAACAAACTCAGAGAAAAGCATAAGTCCGTCTCCAGCGCAAACAAACCATATACCATTGACATCGACAGCTGAAAGCAACCTCGACCTCCCGGATATGTCGGTGAAGGTGAGCAATGAACCCAATGCCAACGGTGTGTTCAGTACATTTGTCTCAACATCAGAAACATCGCCAGGG
This sequence comes from Onchidella celtica, assembly GCA_963931925.1. Taxonomy (NCBI): domain Eukaryota; kingdom Metazoa; phylum Mollusca; class Gastropoda; order Systellommatophora; family Onchidiidae; genus Onchidella; species Onchidella celtica. Next base: position 25,263,942 of record OZ007573.1, on the reverse strand, counting down.
AGTGTGACAACACCGGCCGGTGGTGGATCTGGTCATAAACAGGGTAATTCAGATACAATTAACGCATTATGTTGAAATTAGTATCAATAGCATCCGTATCGGCTTCCCCAACATGTTGTTTTAAGGGTCTATAGGTCGACGAATTGTGTTTTTATCCCAACACAATCTTCCGTTTTCTGAGGTGCCGAAAAAGTTCGCAGAAAAATGAAGATAATAATATTTATGTTCAAATATTTCTTATATTAACGTCAGCCTCATGATCAGTGAGTATGTGACCACGAAGTTTGTGGACCTTTCATGGGTCCTGCTCACAGAGTTTTTGTTTGTTTCTTTTCTCATTTCCACTATCACTCGTGCTGGTGATACAGTTCAGTCGGCATTATAATGCTGGAGACCTGCAAAAAATGAGTGGGTGTCATTTTGGTTTTCTGTTCAGTGTAACTGTTGTTGTTGTTCCTGTTTGTCAGTGTACACGTTGGCCAACTTGTTATGGCTGTTGTTATTTTGAATGCTCTGATCTTGACGTATTGTACGCATGCATCAGTTTCGACGCATCAACTTTCGAACAAATGATACCATTCTTAAGTGCAGGCTGATATGATTCGTGTTTTTTATGACCAGCAATAATGTATAGTAATGAAGCGCTCAAGTCTATGTAATCTCTGAATACTAGAGCAACGTAGGACATTATACACATGGATGAAGATGGTTGACATGGGGAGCATCCCAAATGGCAAAGATACAAAAAAGCAATAGCTGTGAAGCTTTCCTACGTAAAGGAGACAGAATATATACCGTGAATACATAAATACATATTACACAATATAAGCATAGAAGAAGTATTTTTGTACAAAGCGGCTGATAGACTTCATATTGAAAGCAAACAAAACAAGCTGATCGTATTTCCTTCACCGGAAAAAGCGTGATTACTGTGCGGGTAAAGGGATTTGGCTTCCACGGCGGTCTTTGTTTTTAATCAGATTGAAAGTTGTTTAACTAGGAAAAGACCTGCGGGCTATTGTGTCATTCTTGCCCCTGTTGAGACCGAGGTACCTCAAAGAAAGTGGAGAAATACAAAGTCAGGTTCACACTGAACCATTGTTTTCATTTTACTGGTATTTCCCCTAGAGGTTTTGCTTACCAGCCTTGGGAAGCCTTTCACAAGGACAGAGACGCAGAGATAATTCGTTGGGCCAACACTAGGTAGGTTGACCTCGAGTGCACTGTGAAATGAGTCAACATAACACAAAGGACAAAATCAAGGGAAGAGCAATTGTCTCTTCTTTTTTTTTTTTTCTATTGTCATTTATGTTAGACTACAGAAAAAAAAAAGAGAGACCGCATGTATGTGTGATGTTTAGACGTTAGATGATCCTCATTTGACAGTGTTGTCAATCTTGGGCTCGAAATCAACATTATAACAGCGTATGTTGTATATATGGCTATATCATTATGTATTTCAAACTTTATGTAGGATTTGAACTTGTTTCTTTTCATATACTGCATCTTCTCGCAGAATCGAGCTTCAACACGCACATCATCATCGCCTCGGCAAGTGCAGTTTTTGCTGTAGTTCTTTTGGTCATACTCGCTATCATCTGCCTCAAGAGAAGGAAACGAGGAAAAGCTCAAGTATGTACCAAATGTTGAGTCTGAGCATGTTTTCATTTATATTTTCGTTAATTTTCATTCAGTATTTATTCTTCTTATTATTATTATTATTAGCAGTCAACAATCTGGATCATGACCGTTAGGAATCATTCCCAGTTCTGTTCCTTGTCTTGTGCAGAACAGAAAGATTATCAAAATGCATCCTCATAATTATCTTCATCTAGAAGTCACTGCCTACTGACTCCTTTCGAAAGAATTTCAAGCACCAGCACCTAAACTTTAAAAAAATTTAAAATGCACTTTTCGTCAAGTAGCCATTCTAATCCCAAAGGATGTTCTGCCCGAGCACACGAATCGGAGACAGGGAGTTTATGGAAACTGGTAAAAGCTTTAAGGTGTAAATCTTTACACCTGGCAGAGAAATGTTTTGGGCCAGGATTAGATTGGGGCTATGACTGCAAGAGGGGGTGGGACTGAGTAGGCTACCACTGTAATAATGAGAGCAAAGCATCTACCAGGAAGATCTCTTGATTATAGGCCCCGAATATATTTACCGTATATATGCAAAGATTGCACTTGCCTTTTTTTGTTTTTGTTTTTGGCAGGAAAATTAGAGTGGGACGGTGGACTAAGTGCATGCTTCAGAGAGAAGAGTTTACTAACCTGTTTAATACATGTAGTTTTTAAATGCTATTTCACCGTTTGGACATCCTCACAAAATTTGTGCAATACCGATTGTTTTGGCATGACGTGTATTAATTTTTGTCATGATCAATTCTGGTATTTGGCAGCCGCCGAAACTGCAAGGCGATGAGCTTTGGGTGGAACTGCATAGCAGAAGTCCCTCCCATCAGATGCCATTACCATCCCTCACCACCTGTCCTTCTGCATTTGAGATTTCAGCAGTCATTAAACCAGGTGACACACACAACAAATTCATGTCTTGCATTGTGGTAAATTTCAGGAGTAGGAAATGTACGGTACATGGTTGTACAGTCATCATGAAATAGGCCTAATTCAAGTAAACCTTGCACATGTACATTAAAATGAAAGCGTGGACACCCATTCTCTCATTTCTGTGGAGGATACTGACATGTCAGTATTGACGAACTGAATCACATGAGAGACGAGGCTGGTCTCCTGAATGGAAGTAAGTTTTTGAAATGTATGCATTCACACAGTGGGTGGTTCCTTGTGATGATGCAAAATTGTTAGGTTTCCAAGAAGGAGAGAATTCATGGTTCAATAACAAATTCTTAGCTTTTATTGAAATGTAAATAAGAATGTCTGGAACATGATTCATTTTGTTTTTTAATTTGATTGGCAATATTCTCTTGCAAGTTGCATTATATTTCACAGAGAAAATTTATCGAGTCCATTTCCCATTCCAAGCCCAGCAGAGTGGACAGTTGTCATTAAAGGAGGGTGATGTGATCCAACTAATCGAACAAAATGATAATGGTTGGTCTAGGGGGGTCACTATCAAAGAGGGTACGGCCGGATGGTTTCCCAGCAATTACGTGACTCTCATAACTGGTAAGCGTTGCTACAATAGGCTCAGCGTTAAGGCTTTGAACTGTTGAGTCAAAATTTTACAAAATGACGTTTGATTTCAAACCAGCTAATGCCATTTACACAAATGACATGCAACACACATTTGCTATTTGTAAATACATGTAAAATACTTTCGATTTCACACAGTGAAGATAGTTTTATTTTCTTATCGTTTTATAATGGACTGCAACTTCACCTGTTAAACATTAATACAGGATCTACAGAGTATTTACATGATGAGCATCCAAGTAAGCCACCATCTCCCAGCTCTCCTCAAGCTTCTCACGTGAAAACACAAAGACAGATAAGTTCCTTCCAGATCAAGAAAGACAATCCAGTCAAAGGAGAAACCCTTCGACAAAAATACCCCGTGCTTGAGGTAGGCTAAACCAAAGATACTCTTAAACTATACTATCTTTCACTAACTTGAGGAAATCTATCCACAATAGTGTGAGAGGATGAACGATTTTCTATTTTCAATATGTGCTTTCATGGTAACGCTAGTGCGTGAGTAAGGGACGGCCACTCATAGTAGTTTATGGACACTTGGCCGAGTACCATTAATTGGATTATTTCCCTTGTAATAGTAGCGCGGGACCCGTTATTCACATCACGGTGAAAAGCGCGCATTTTGATTGGTCAATTGGAAATTTTGACCACCGGGCTTCCAACTCTTATATCATGGCTTTAAGTTTCTTACAACTCGCTCCTTCGTTGTTATCCACCGACAGAAAGACGGGAACCCGAATTCATTGTTGAGAGTAGGCAATACCCTATCGGTACAATATAGGTATTTATGATAACGTTTGTTATCAACGGAGATACGTCATATTAATGGACTGAAATATCCCACACAAATCTGGCAAATGTTGTTAGTCCTGACACTTTGAAAATTTATATTAAAACTATTACCGGGTTTCTGGTATAAATAGTCAGTTAGAATTTTAGCAGCAAGTTTCTACTTTATCATGGTACTAATTTCGTTGTACGTTGATGCACATGTCCTATTGAAATAATTAATAAGAGGATCTCGGATTTAAAGCAAACTATGAGTTAGACGCATGTTATCCCCGATAATTCCAACCTGGGGCAAATTTATTCAATTATAGCTGGAGGGGACCATAGAGTAATTTCTGCAGTTTACTGGGATACCTAATTGACTTTTGTGTGCACCCTTTTAACCGTACTGTAAATTCGATTGTGTTAGGACCCTAACCGGTTATGTTGTTCGGCTGGACTCAATGTCCGAGCCTTTCACTTGTCCAACACTGGACTACGTAATAGCCCTCTCGGACGTCCGCGCTGGCTCATAAAGATGATGCCAGTTCGAGTGGTCAGTAGACTCCATCAAAGACGCCGCAACAATAGGAAGCACAAGTGGACCTTGCAGTACAATAGACCGGCGGCGGCCTGCCGTGGCGCGCCTCGCCCAAAACATGGCCTTGTCCAGTTGCGCCAGTAGCAGAGAGACTTTGGCTTATGGCTGGTTGGGTTTCTTTTGCTTGGTAGGGTTCTCCTATGCCTTTTTGTTTGGTAGTGATACCTTTATGTTGAGGCATTTATCAATAAATAAGATTGCCAGCAGAACCCTGTGTTTGTTAATCCTGTGTATCCTTAAGGGAGTTACTATTGAACCCACGCAGTAACCACATTAGCCACTCGTAGTTCATCCAACAATAGCAAGGACAAGAAATCATTGCAGAGGTTAACTACACAAAATTTCATGTACTAAAAATGGTAAGTGAAATTCAAATGGTCACTCAAACAAAATTGTGCAAAATGAAATGCACGAATAACGTTGGTGTCAACATGTGCCATCTCAGCATGTGAAGGGTTGTTGGTGTCAATCGCCTTAAAAACAAAACACAAAAAAATTCATAATGTCATCTCAAATGGTAGATCACTAAGTGCTATCCTCGGGTTCCAAAGGAAGTCGGGTGGTTTGCTGGAGCAAAATGATTTCACACTTCGTTGACTGTGCTTTGAAATTCATACCACTTCAAAATGTTGAAAATTTTTACATGTATTTACTTGCAGATTTCTAAAGGAATATATATTTTTTCCTGTAACTCTATGAACTTAAGTTGTCTGAAAACAGAATAGCTGTATAGCCATACATTTTCTTTCACATGTATGAACATATAATGTCAATACATACTTTGAAATTATGTACATGCACATGCAATAAGAAATTCTTTTTATACCCTTTTCATATTTATTCTCCCCAGCATTTGAGATTTCAGAGATGAATTTTAGGCACTTTTATGACTTATTCCACATCTAGTTATCTATATAATCTTTTTCAGATAATGAATTTTACAAAATGACATTTCAGTTACTTCTAGTTCATGTTATTTCTTAGCCCACTGATGAGATTGACCATGTGGAATGCTGGGTGAACATGGCTGCAAGTGCTTCAATGACGTCACTACCTATAACAGAAATGAGCTGCAATACAAATCTCACAGACAGCCACACAACAGGTACATCAGCAGACATTCTTTCAAAGAGATAGCTGCCATTGAATTATTATGAATCTATTGGTGGCCTTATCATGAAACTGTCCGAATGTGCAGGACTTATACATGTATTTCAGGAAAGGAAAAAAAACTGTCTGTTTTACTTGAAGTGCAGTCCATTACATTCAGTTTCATGAAGAAGTATTTGAAATACCATACTCAATAGGAAAATAGAATTCCTCATCATGTCGAAAAAAAAAAAAAGCTGCAAAAAAAGTGTTGTCATCTGCACCCTTTATGCAATTTCGGGACAGACCAGCAATGTGCTCTGCTTGCTTCTAAAAAGGCTAGGTATATTTTGGCCGAATACAGCCTAAATAGCACAAGACCCTGATTCTGGTGTAGCAGGCCAGATTATACCCCCACCAGACTATACCCGGGGTTAAACTGGCCTAGCCCAGAATATCCCCCGGGGTATATTCTGGGCTAGGCCAGTTTATACCCCGGGGTTTACTTTGGGCTAGGCCAGACTATACCCCCCCAGTCCAGATTATACCCCCTACTTTTTTAAAAAACAAGTCAAGACCGCAGTTTATTTCAACTTTAGTTTGAATTGTCCATTATCACTGTCATCAGATATCATATTGAAGCATACATTTTTGACTCTTGTAAATTATGATACATTTAAAAGGAAATAAACATGCTTAAAAAGCATTGATATACAAAAGGATTGAAAATCCATTGAAACTGATATGATTATACTAACACTAAGTTTACTTGTGTCCATTGGTATTATTATTGTTTTGGTTTTTTTATAATTAGTTGTCCATGAGTTAAACATGTATTGTAATTTTTTTGTTTGGCACCACTAACATATACTTAGTGGCAAGGTATGAACTAATTGTGAGAGGATGAACGATTTTCTATTTTTAATATGTGCTTTCATGGTAACTCTGGTGCGTGAGTGAGGGACGGCCACTCATAGTAGTTTATGGGCACTTGGCCGAGTACCATTAATTGGATTATTTCCCTTGTAATACTAGCGCGGGACCCGTTATTCACATCACGGTGAAAAGCGCGCATTTTGATTGGTCAGTTGGAAATGTACCGGGCTTCCAACTCTTATATCATGGCTTTGAGTTTCTTACAACTCGCTCACTCGTTGTTATCCACCGACAGAAAGACGGGAACCCGAATTCATTTTTGAGAGTAGACAATACCCTATCGGTACAAAATAGGTACTCATGATAACGTTTGTTATCAATGGAGATACGTCGTATTAATGGACGAAAGTATCCCGCACAAAATTGTCGAATGTTGTTAGTCCTGACACTTTGAAAATTTATATTAAAACTATTACCGGGTTTCTGGTAAAAGTAGTCCGTTAGAATTTTAGCAGCAAGTTTCCAATTTATAATGGTACCAATTTTGTTGTACTTTGATGCACATATCCTATTGAAATAATTAATAAGAGGGTCTCGGATTTAAAGCAAACTATGAGTTAGACGCATGTTATCCCCGATAAATCCAACCTGGGTCAAATTTATTCAATTATTGCTGGAGGGGTCGTTAGAGTAATTTCTGCAGTTTACTGGGATACCTAATTGACTTTTGTGTGCACCCTTTTAACCGTACTGTAAATTCGATTGTGTTAGGACCCTAACCGGTTATGTTGTCGGGCTGGACTCCATGTCCGAGCCTTTCACTTGTGCAACACGGGCTACGTAATAGCTCTCTCGGACGTCCGCGCGGGCTCATAAATAAGATGCGGTTCGAGTGGTCAACACACTCCATCATAGACGCAGGAGACAAGAGCCGACAGCACAGTGAACCCAGCCCAGCAACCCGGGCCCGTAGCAGCTCAGAGGCTTGCCGACGCTTGCCATCGCCACCCCGCCCCATAAGGCATGTAGCGGTAGCACAGGACCCGGAGAAACTTTGGCTTATGGCTGGTTGGGCTTCTTTTTCTGGGCTCCTTTTTCTTGGCTTCTTTTTTTTGTTTGGTAGTGATACCGTTGTTAGGCTTTTTGAATAAATAAGATTGCCAGCAGAACCCTGTGTTTGTTAATCCTGTGTATCCTTAAGGGAGTTACTATTGAACCCACGCAGTAACCACATTAGCCACTCGTAGTTCATCCAACATAATTATAAGACTCATAAGTGTAAAGTTATCTGAATCTTATTATAATTTTTGAAAATCAGAAATGTGCTTGATATGTCGGAACAACTAGATCTATATATAAAGTTACACTGATGCAGAGAGAAAGGCCAGAAAAGAATACATAGAGAAAAAAACAACAACAACATTTTAACAACTGGACTGGCAGATGGTGCAATTCCATCATCCAGCAGACATTAAATACTTCACACAAAACTAAATACATACCAAAATTGTTTCACATAATGAATTTAACCTGTCCAGATCCACTTGAAACGTTACAGAAAGCTAACCAGTAATATACAATAATAACAATAAGAAAACCAAATCATCTTATTTACTCTTGAAAATAAAGAGAATATAATCAATATCAGAATCACCATCATCTTGGAATAATACAAAGATAAGAGGGAATATAAAAATGACCTACACATCATTCTAGAATCTATAAGCAGCAATAATATATGTGTATATGTACCAAGTACATGTAAAAAATAATGTGTTAAATCTTTTCAACTATTCAAGTAGAACTGGACTGAAAGCTTTAGCGAAGTAGCTTTGATAGTCAGGTAAAAATGACAGATTTAAATCCACTGAGACAACAGTGCATTGCAGAAAGTAATTACAGTATGTTATGGCAAAAATTCGATGGATCATGTTGCATGAACATGTCTTGTTAGTAAATTCTTTGATAGCATGTTTGTAGAAATGTATACATTTTATGTAGCTTATGGTTTAAGGCACTGGATTAGTTTCACTCACGTTCGTTGGCATGTTGTAGTTGTTTTTGTAGTTGGTTGCCATTGAGTAAAATTTGCACGGCACTGTTTGTTTGGCACTGACATACACTTAGTCTCAATGGATGAAATAACTAACGGACTCATAAAAATGAAGTCATTTTAAATATTTTTTTGTGTACAAATACACAGTTGTTAAATCCCTTGGCAAGGGACGTGTTAAGCTTAGGAAGGTAAAGACGGACAAGGTCTTTCTTTTTTATTGTTATTATTTCACTCGCAAGTGACATACCCTTATTCACTATAACACATAGGTTCAATCTTTCAAAAGCCTTGCAAACTAATCCAGTGTCTTAAACCGTAATGTACATGAAATGTATATCTTTCTACAAATAACCTATCAAAGAATGATACTCACTAACAAGAAATACTGTTAATGTAACATGATCCATTGAATTTTGCCTCAACATGCTACAGATCTAATTACCTTTTACAATGCACTACTTTTGTCTCAGTGGACTTACTCTGTCGGCCTACACAACTGTCAAGGCTATTTCACTAAAGCTTTCTGTCCAGTTTTACTTGAATATTTGAAAAGATTTAACACGTTTTTTATATATAGTTGATACACACATATTGCTGCTTATAGATTCTAGAATGATTTGTAGGCATACACTGCCATTTTTACACTCCCTCTCATATCTTTGCAATTTCCAAGATGATGATGATGATTCTGATATTGATATTTCTCTATATTTTCAAGAGTAAATAACATGATTTCGTGTTCTTATTGTTATCATTATTACTGGTTAGTATTCTGTAACGTTTCAAGTGGATCTGGACAGGTGGAGTTCATCAGTCGCAAACATTTAGTGCTTATTTAGTTTTATGTCTGCTAGATGATGGAATTGCACTATCTGTCAGTTGGATTATCATTATGTTTTTTTTTTTTTTTTTCTGTGTGTTCTTTTCTGGCCTTTTCTCTCTACATCATTATAACAAAAAATACAATGCATGTTTTACTCATGGCCAACCAACTATCAAAATAATAATAATAATAATAATATCATCAACACACATGAGTGAAATTAATGCTGAAGTCTAATCATGTCAGTTTGAATGGGTACTCAACTCTTTTGTATATCAATGCATTTTAATGCATGTTTGTTCCTTCTAAAATGTATCATGATTTACAGGAGTCGAGAATGTATGTATGTACACCAAAGTAAACTAAGGCTGAAATAAACTAGCTGTTATTATTATTTTCTCTAAATTGCATTATGACTTGTTGGTGTCAAGAATGGGTTCATATTTGTATTAATATGATATCTGATGACAGTGATGAAGAACAGGCTGAAATAAACTGTGGTCTTGACTTGTTTTTAAAAAAAAAGTAGGGGGTATAATCTGGACTGGGGGGGGTATAGTCTGGCCTAGCCCAAAGTAACCCCGGGGTATAAACTGGCCTAGCCCAGAATATACCCCGGGATATATTCTGGGCTAGGCCAGTTTAACCCTGGGTATATTCTGGGCGGGGGGTATATTTTGGCCTGTTACATCGGGTTATTTGGACCGATAGTGCGAGTTTGCAGTTTGCACTGTTCTGGCGTGATTTTTGTGGTTGAACACACAGAATTAAAGGTACCAAAGCATTTTCCGGTAGTCTGTAGCGTCAATTACCACCGCATTTTGCGGTGGCCATTGACGGTACATCGATCGCCAATGGCTACCCCAGCCCCCATTTGCCTGATTAGTCAATCTGACTACCTCCCATTGATACAAACTGGCTAGACCCTCACGCGCCCAAGTCCATCTGACCATTCCAATGGACACTTGAATCGTCAATGGACACTGTATTCCGCGGTGGCAATTGACACTCCCTTGCCTAAAATACCTTCGGCCCAAATAGCACAGCACCAGGTTGTATAGGCCGTATTCGGCCTAATATACACTTCCTTCTAAAAACACAAAACAAGTGCCTGCATTTATCAGGAATACTAGCAGTTTAGAACAAAATTTTAAGGTATATCTAGTGCATAGTTAGCAAAGATAATTTGTATCTTTGTTGTTGTGCAATCATCTATGACTTGACTGGTTATGTTTTGCAGTCTTGTTCATATGTTGTTGGTTTTTTTTGTAATATGTTCATTATCTTCATATCAGTGATGTCCAGGCTTTCTCCTTTGAGAGAAATGTCTAGAAAAAAAATATACAAAAAAACAACTTAATTTGTGCATAATGTTCTTGTGTCATGTAAGGAAAAGAAGTAACCAGGTCAAATGTTTGAATAAAACTACATGTAATATGCTGCACTTTTTGTGTTAAATCATTCCTAAATTTAAGGATCACAACAGTACAAGAATTACGAACTTTTTAAAATATCAGTACGGAGAGGCTGCAATACAATTGTACATGTATGCATTTATCTTCAATAGGTCACAAGTTTCAAGCAGTTTATGCTTATAAGCCTGTCTGTAAGGGAGAAATGGCTCTCAAGGAGGGAGAACTTGTAGTGTGCAAAGAGAAAGATCGCAATGGATGGATGCTTGGTTACAAGCCTAGAACTGATGAGGAGGGGTGGTTTCCGGCAGTGTATGTGGATGAGGTGCGTAGTGAAACTGGAGGCATTCTGACATTTGTGATAAAACTATGTAACAATACCTGTGATAAGATAAATCATGACCTTTTTCAATTTTGATATTATTATTCTTGATGAATTATATTTATCAAAGCTGGCCAGTGGGTAGGGAAATGATTCACTTTTGTCACACACATGTTAGCAAGAGATTGAATTAGTTATGTAGGCAACCATGAGTTACTTGAATCCAAGCTATACTGCCAATCCCAGACAATAATTGGATATCTGTATAAAACATAATAAAATGGCAGCCCTTTTTTTTCCGGTTTTATCCACAAATTGTGAGTTCAGAGCAAACTAATTTATATTACTGATTTCTTGATTGATACATTTCCAGATTCCTTATGACCATGAGTTATTCTGCAATTCAGAAATACCTGAAACTTACGATATTTTAGAGTCAAACAAGCTGCATAAGATGGATCAAACCTGGACTGGAATTGGTAAAGACATGTCGTTTATTCTGTTACTAACACGATTGTTCATTTGTAATTATATAAACATATAAGAACTAAGAATATATGCTATTTCTGTTAGTATTGCATAAGTAGTGAGACAGTATTTGTAAACATGCACTAGCAAGGAGGGGCAGCATTAGGAATTATGGAGCCTAATACATGTAATAATAATTGTTGCTGTTCTCTATAAAACCTGCAAGATGGTGTTAAGTGTATGTTGCAATGTGTTATTGTGTTTACTTGGCAAGACTAGATCACCCCAGCACAGGACCTTATCAGAAGCAGTTGGTCCCTTGGCTTAAAGCCGGCCCTGACAATATGTGTGATATTCATCTACATATACAGTACTGTAGAAAAGCAATGAGAGAGTGAAAGAAAATGCATGAAACAAAACAAAGTCCCTTGCCTAATTGTAGCATTAACAGTAGAAGAATATCCTGACAACCAAAGTAATGCCCTAGTGAGTGAATTTAAGCGAGCCAACTCACTGTGCAAAGACTTTCTCCCCCTCCCCCCTCCCCCCCCCCGGCATTGTGAGGGTCAATTTTTACACTTTTGTAAATAATTTACTCATTTTTGTGGCTTCCAGAGCACAGAGCCTTGTTTGAATACAAGAGTTCAGACCCAGCAGATTTGCAACTGAAGCCTAACAATGTCATTATTGTCCTGATAACGCTGGCAAATGGATGGTGGTTTGGTATGTCAGGGAACAGATGTGGCTGGTGTCCTGGATCTTATCTAGAGGTGGGCCAGCAATTGTATGTGTCATAAAAGGGGTCAGATTCTGTTTGCCCCTAAAGTGATACAATTTACTTGAGTTGGTACAATTTATGTTTTATCTTGGGATTGTAAAAAAAAAAAAATTAAGCACGATTTTTGTTCCATTTTTGTAATGATTTATCAAAACTGCACAATAGTTTTCATTAAAAGTATTGAAATACTGGTGTTAATTCATGTCAAGAGGGTATGGAATGTTTTTCATTTCACATCAACCTAACAGTTTTATACACATGTAAGGAAAAGTCACAGCATTTATCTATATAAAATACATGTAAAGGTCTTAGTTACTGTTAATGTGGAAGTTATAGCTACATGATCATTCACTCAGTGCATTCATCAAAACATTAGAATTCCTTTGAATTTCCATTTAAGACTGAGAGAGACTGCACTAACAATATAGTGCTCAACAAATCATGTGTGTTCACTAAACAAAATCCCCTGTGTGCACACTGCTGCAACTTTCATCCATTACACATGGGCTTTCCTTTTTCCTTTAATTTTTCTGTTTTAAATCTCTGAGGTTGTAGGGATGAGATAGGGCAGGATGGTTGCAATGTGGAATGTGATGAGATTGGTACCATTTAGTTGGTTTACAAACTGGGTGATCTCTAGCAGGTGTTTGCTAGTCTGAGATAGTTTTTAAAGCAAGAGAGCAAATCGAGGGCCGCCACGTAAACTATGGTAACTCGTGTTTTGCAAATTTTACAGGAGACACAAAAAACTGCATAGCTCGTTCATTTTTATATGTATATGCTTGATATTCACAAGTAAACATATAAATGTCATGGGATGTTGATATATGTCTTTATTTTACATGATTATTTGATAATATTTTAGTTATTGGAGTTGCCATATTTTGCCAGTGAAAATTACACACGTAAAGTATTGTATCTCGAGTTACAACAATTTTATGGGTGCTGGCAGCACAAGAAAACTATGGTATGTCTGAGTTACAATAGTTTACGCGCGGCACAGGACTGAAATTTGGGAACTTACAATAGTTTGCCCCACCTCAAGTAACAGGCTCACATTGTATACTAAAATTCATTAGTTGTTATCTATATATTTCTGTATGGATTGGATCTTCGAGGCTGAGAAAATAGTACAAAGCAGCGACTACATTTAGAGAAAAATTTATTGGTGAACTTAAAACATGACATACAAATACATTGTCTATAAATCATGAAGAAGTCAGCTTAATTTTGCAGTAACACAACTTGATATTTTCGTTCATCGGGCTGTCTTGCACGCGCTATACATTTTGACAAACAAAGGAACATGTTGCAAAGCAAACATTAGGCAGGCACAAAAAAAAGTAAAATATTGAAATAAATAATTCATGAATATTTGCAGACTTAGATGGAGGAACTGTGGCATACAACGTTGCTATGAACACATAGAAATGTTCCATTTTCATGTTTAAAGGGTTTGCATGCGGTAAAACGGCTGATTATACCATTTCATCAATAACAGAAGCAGCAAATGGCAGTGTTGGACTTTGAAAAATGCCAGTGGACTCTCCTGAGAATGAGTATTTGACTCCAAGCTCCAAGTACAACCTTTAAACTATGACATTGTATAATGATGAAATTATTGATTTCCTTCACACAAACGCATTCACGCACACAGTAAAAGATATGCATTAAATGTACATGAGATGAAAATACGGCGTTTACAAGTAAATATGGAAGTATGTGATGTGACATCTTTTCAGAGGAAAAAACTGACACAAATATGCGACACTTGAGTGTTACAGTTGAACGATCAAGCTGCTTGTAATGTCTGGCAATTATTGCATCTTAATCTTCAGTAGATTGAAGAATTGGTGATGTATTGTGGGAATAATTTGGGCTTTACAAAGGGACTGCAAGTCAGCGTATTTGTCTTTATCAATTCCTGGGCCTCCCCCATGATTGAGGACATTGAGTTTGATTTCATGGAAAGAAAAACTCTGTTGTATTTTTCTTATTCTCTGAATTAAATTGAGCTGGTGGTATTGTCCATCATAATCATATAAAATGTGAACAAGGTTGGGATTGTCTTTTGTCATTTTCATAGATTTTATATTTAACCAATGTACTTTTTGTCTATCCATGTCTAAGTCAAAATTTTTCAACTGCCCAGCAATTTGCTTAAAATCAAAGAAGCACTGCTCATCAAGTTCCCTAACAATATATCTCGGGTTAGTGTGTTTAGCTGCACTGATAATGCTTGCCCACTGTGCAGTAGTGTAGATATCTAAGTGTTTACTGACACGTTCTATAGTGGCATGGACACTGTCGTTTTCATTTTTGCTGTGACCTTTGATGAAAAAATTGTGCTCTATTTCTGAAAAGCCAAATTTATTCAAAGCATACCACAACATGGTGAGGAAATATTTGTTGCGATTCTGACCGCCACACGAGTCTGAATACAATGTTATAAACTCAACGCCCCTTTCATGTGCAGACCTAAGGTAATCAAATACACAGGATCCTATCTCATTGGAGCCCCTTGCAGCTATACCTTCATGCCAGACATTACAGACAGCTTGACCTCTTCCAAGGTCATACAATGATAAATTGAAAGTGTTCAATTTTCTTTTGTAGAACAATACTGAAGCATTTGAATGAGGGGTCATCAAGACTTCTTGTAAGTCAAAACAGATTGAACTTCTCTTTTTGTTCGTACGACTGTCTTCTTTGTCTTTTGCCTTTTTCTCCTGCACTCTAACCTTGTTGCGGTGGTGGTCGTCGTACTTTTGCCTTTGCTTTTCCTTTTCTTCGGGAGAGAGATTTTCAAAGGATACACAGAAGTCGCATCTGTCCTTGCTAGGGTTGTGAAAGCCAAGATTAAACTCTGTTCGAAACAACTCACAATAGACTGTGGAAGAGACGATGTTAGTTGCCATTTCTTGGTTCCTTTTCTCTCGGTAAAGTCTATACATGGTGGCCAAGTTTAGGGAGGCACCAAGGTACCGCCGCTCACTGTCCTTTCGGCAGTAGTGACTTTCCACTGTTGGAAAGGACTTGATGTGTTCTCTAATTATTTCCTTCTCCTTCTTCATTGGCTCTGTAAGTTTGTTATGCTTTCCTCGCATGTCGGGGGCCACATGCCCGCCCTCATCTATTTTTGAAAGTGCTGTAAAAACAAACTGGTCACTTAATCCAAGGGTGTGTAAAAAAAAGGTTTTACACACAGGAACTTTTACTCCGTCAATGCTTAAGTAATACTTCAGGCTTCTCTTTCTCTTAGATGTGTCAATGCCTGTTGCCTTGTCCTTGGCATCTACATTGTGGCAAACGTAATTTCTCCTCTTGTCTATGCTCCCTGTCCGCCAGAATAAATGAAATACAGACTCTCTTTGTGCAGTACTAATTCTCTGATGGCAATGCATTCTGCAAGTTGTTCCACACCCCTCCTTCATTGTTTTCCTACAAACGACTTTGTCTTTTCTGGTTGTATACCCTTCGCCTAAGTTTAGGCCTTTTCTTCTCTTACTGTCCTTCCAGTTGTTTTCGTTTCGTCTCCTCTTCCTACCTCTCATTTCCAGGAGAGACTCAGAAGAAGCCACAATGCTGATATTATCTTCTGTTGTCGTGTTGCTGCAGTCCAGCATTCCGGCCTCTGAAGCTGTAGACGTATGGATGAGCTGCTCAAGGGAATCTTGATTTCCCGCTGAGCGCTCTTCCATGTTGGAAGGTGATGCAAACGATCGATGATCGTACTGTGGGTCACAATCAGATCCACCAGCAATAAGCCGCATGGCATCAACAGACACTTGCATGTACTTTAAGGGTGAGGTGGATTCAGGCTGTACCTCTCTCTCTGGTGTGCTCTCTCTACCTTTCGGCGTCCACTCTTCATCAGAGGGCTGCTCATCTTGTGGAACATAGTCTGGGTCTTTGTCAGAGTCCCAATTGCCCAGATCTGAGCTACTGTCACCGATACTGGCTTCGACAGACACCTTTCGTTTTCTCCTCCTCACAGAGGTCTTCCTTTGGATCTCCACGAGAGGTAAGTCATCAGAATCTGACTGCGACGAAGCCCTCTGTTTCCGGCCTTTGCTCAGCTTCCTGATTGAAGCCAGCGGTAAATCCGAGTCTGATGATTCATCAGACCTAGAAGGCACAGTTGGCTGGAGATTGTGGTACACTGGTTCTGTGGCTTGGTCTAGAACATGCACCGGTGTAAGCTCAAA
Organism: Onchidella celtica; assembly: GCA_963931925.1. Classification (NCBI taxonomy): domain Eukaryota; kingdom Metazoa; phylum Mollusca; class Gastropoda; order Systellommatophora; family Onchidiidae; genus Onchidella; species Onchidella celtica. The sequence continues at coordinate 25,247,367 of OZ007573.1, read as the reverse complement.
GGGGATTGATGAAAGTCCCAATGATGTTGCCAGAGAGAGGAGATACTCCTTCACTTCCGCTACTGAAATGTGAGATGTCCTAACTGCAGCTCCATCTGGGCACGCCATACCGGCCAGGTTTCTGCTATGGGGGTCAAAGATGTGGTAGACATTGTCATCCTTGATGACTGCAGATGAAAATGCAGGTGTGTCCGAACCAATAATCAGGATTGCGTGCTTGTCCATGTTTGAAATTGCACTTTGGAGACTGAAGTATGGTGGAGTATCATCCATGGTTTCCAAAAGCCCAGTGTATGAATCCATGATCTGAAGATCAACCTGACAACCACATGCTTCACACTGATTAGGAATAGAGCTGATGAGTGGATACTGATCGCTGAAATGTCCAAACAGTGATGAGTGTAGGTTATCACCATGGAATAGTATCTGGTCTATGTCATGCGTAGTCCATGTTGTGGTGAGTTTGTTTTCATGATAAACAAGAGCTGCAACAGAGTTGCTGATACACTGACGTCCACTGTTTTTAAATATGCTGGAGGCTTGGTGGAGTGTACCAAGAATGGACATCTTTACACAGCAACTCAATCCTCTGTAAGGTAAAGGAGAACACACGGTGAATTTGTGGAGATAAGAGGTGGAGGGGGTACGTGGAAATTAGAGAAGAGACAAAGAGAAAGAGAGAGAGAGAGGAGGAGGAGGAGAAAGAAAGAAAAGGAAATAGGTTGAGGAGAAAGAGATAGAGGGAAGATGTTAGTTAGGGTCATAAACTACTGTATTTGTATGCAATACTAATCTTTGTGACACCTTGTGGTAAACGAAACGAATTCTCAACTAATCATCAATAGCTGTTTCATTTCTATTCTATATACAGCATAGATATTTAGGTATTGTGGAGGTGGACAGGAGTGGCATTTTCACTAAGAAGACATGTTTTTGTAATATCTGTATGAGCTACTGTGACTGATCTCACCCTTTTTGGAAAAAGGTGTGATTTGTGTGGCCCACTCACTTAAAGGCATTCATTAAACATTTTTAAAGGTGAAATTTTATTCAAAAGAAAAAGAAAGGAAACTACTTACCAGATGTAAGAGAATGATTTTGAAGAACTGGACACTGGTGGAAACAAAACAAAAGCCCGCACAAACAAAGATGTGTTCGGCACACAGATTTTAGGCAAATCTGATGGTGAAAGCTAGCCAGATTGATGCTGGGTGGTCCCGGGCAGCTTCATTAACTGGTCGGGATCTTCTCGCAGTAATCACTATTCCAAAGCACGGTCCTTGTCAGTGTCAGGCCATTGTGTATGGTGCCCTTTACGCCTGGACTCGGTACCTTACAAAGCCTAGTTTTAAGTAGGTCTTACAGAATTACAACGTGAGCAGTTTCATACTCAAGACATTCACATGTACTTGAAAAAATATTGTATCTGGGTGGGCCACGAAAGAAGCTGGTGGTTTTTACACATGTAAACTATTGTAAGTCCGACTTACAACACCTCATTCCTCCAATTCTGTCGCGTATACTATGGTATCTTGACTTACAATAGTATACGCGGCAAATAACCACTACTTTCAGATACAATATTTTAAAATTATGGGATATCTCTCTTAATTTTAAGAATATAGGTGTGAAATTTTTCTGGAATGTGTATAGTGGGAAATGCATTCTTCATGCTAAAAATGTCAATTTTGAAAAAAACACGAGTTACCATAGTTTACTTGGCGGCCCTCGAAATGCACTACATGTATATATATCAAGAACTTTGAAAAATTGAAAATGGGGTGCGACGCAACCAAGGACGGAGTCTGAGACCAACTGTACTTTAGGTATCTCTATCTGCAGAGCCATAATGCAGCAGGGCAGGTAGAGCATTTTCCTGGAGCCTAGTTGAATTCAAGTAAACCAAGGTTGTCATGAACCACTTTTCTGATCTCTCATGAACATGTATGAAATGTATTTGACATTCCTGAACATTGTTTTTGTTCACTCAAATGAGCCTTTCTCATGATCCATTGACATATAGCTATAATGTTAGTTCAGGGAGGCTTAATCTCAGGCAGAAATACACAAACAGTATAAGTATTTATAATATGGTTGATTCATTTTGAGTATAATACAGCACATTAATATTAATGCCATCTCTCGTCCTGTGTTTCAGATGATGGAAGATAAGGGCTTACAAGACCCTGTTAGTACTGAGCTAGATAAACAGACAGCTCAAGCAGACAACACAAATAAAAAACTTCATCAGCAACTAGGTGCAGAACATGAAAAGCCTGAAATTTCAGTTACTCCTGACAAAAAAGAAGAAATTAACCAAGATAAAATACCAGCAGGACAAGCAGACTCAACCTTACCATTAAATCCCAAGGTCAACTGCACCACTGAAAAACTTGTATCTCCTATGTCACATGAGGTAAATTCTGCACAGGCCACAGTAGAGGAAATTATATTGCCTGAAACCAACACACATTCATCAAACACGAAGCTGAAACCCAACAGACGAGCCCCTGACCCACCAAAGACCCCAGAGAAAACAAATCACACAAAAATTGAAGTTCATGGAACAGATTTGCCAGACTCATTTCGTAAACCTTCTAGACCAGCACCACCTCCACCAAAACGGAAAGACTCAAAAGTCAGAAAGCCTAGTCTAACAGTTAACGGCACGAGCCACATTCAACAGTTTGACACATCCAGTCCCAGTCATCCTGCTAAACCAGTTATCATCATTCATGGAAAGAGACCAAAGTTAATACAAATTGCACGCAGCCAACTAGATGAAAAACAACTTAATCCCATGATAAGACCAGCAACAAGAGGCTTCAAACCAAAGCCATCAGATGATGCAAAGAGCAGAGGATTGCCAGAAAATGATGATGCAGACATTAATAGGAAAAGTCACACTGTTCTACCTGCCAGTCCTAGTCCAAGCATCATAGATGATGTACATAATGAAAATCCCTACAGAGAAGCAGTGATACATCCATTTCTACAAATACCCATGAAGGATAATAACTTCTCCTCTACAGCTTCTTTGGAATCTGGGTCAGACTCTAAATTTACTTCACCCACGAGTGTATTTTCAAATCAGACTAAAAGCACCAAAGAGAGTCCATCAGACTTACATGGTTCAAAGCACCCTAATTCTTCTGTCAAAGATTTAAGAAAAGAAAGAAGTGTAACTCCAGAGTCAAAAAGAGAAAGACAAAATTCTCCATTCCTTTTCACCACAAGCAATCTTATACAAAATGTCCAGAGATTCAACAATTCCTTGAGAGCTACTTCTCCATCTCCATCACTGGACAGTGAGAAAGGATCTGTAAAAAGTACACCAGCGAGATATTCACCAAGCAGTACCCCTCCACATTCATACAGTAAGAAAACAGGTAGAAGTTTGAAGACCTTGACCACTGTTGCACCTCCTAAAGTACCAAAAGTGCAAAACTTGGTGCCAAATAGTGAACATAAGAGCACCAATGGGACTGCACTCAGTGATGAGCTTTGTTCAGAGACTGCTTCAAAATCTGTGTCATCCTCAGCTCATCAACTAAAATTCAAGACTGCAAATGATGGGACTGACAAATCCACTGTATTTTTGAGAGGTTATTCCAATACATCTCTAGAAAAAGATCCAGCTATGGTGAGAGATTCACTTGTTGTAACACCAGGGAAAGTGTCAGAAATAGTTCAGCAGATAAATAAAATAACACCAAATAAAACTGATGATGTTCCCACATAAAGATCAAAGACAGAACAGGGCAATGTGAAACAAGTGCTAGAATTCTAGAAATGAAGTGCTACTTTGAGTCTATTCGTACTGGAGAGACACCATGACGACAATGATTAAAAAGTTAAATCTGTGGCACATTATGCTTCCCGTTCTGTCAACACAGAATGTGTGTCCACATGAAATGGGACATTTATTTTTAGACAGCACTGCTGGTCGTTTAGGCTGAGCAGTTTGACAGAAAACACTATTTACCCTTATAATGCTGGACAGCTTCTCTGGACAAATGTAACCATGAACTAAAAATCGACCAATTCAAAGGGGGGGTGCGGGTCCTGAAGGCGATTTTTGTTATTATGAGAAATAGACAATTTTAACTATTATAATCGAATTCAGGATGTCTGAATTAGCAGAAAAAAAAATGTAAAAAAATTTGTTCGTCATATTGTTGCCATGGAAGCACCGCTATCTTAGATTTTGAGTCCCCAAAAAGTACCAAATTCAATATATAGATAGGCTTCGCCAAATTTTAATGGATTTATTTGAAACTTCTCTTATGTCTTATTCAATCCAATTAAAAACTTTACACAGAAGGGAATTTTGATATCTCTGTCAGATTGTTTGTTGTAAATTTTTGAAAATGGTATGTAGCGGAATTCCGTTTTTTCTTATTTTCTATCACAAAAAAATTCAACCAAAAAAAAAAACGAAAAGTTAAATTTCCTTCCGTAGGAATTTTTTGATTTGTTCAAACATGTTGTTAGCCAAATTTTATACCAATTGGTCAATAAATAAAAAACTAGTTCCCAAATCACTGATCAAAAGTGCAATTTCGAGAAAATCGCATTTGAAAGTTTTTTTCAATAAAAATGTTATTGAAACGTGTTACCCATGGCTAAAGTCATCATTACTGGTGTGCTGAGCCTCAACAATGATTTCCAAACCACCAAAGGCTTATGACAGATGTGTACGGAGGAGTAGGGGTTTTGATAGCGACACTAAGATGTTATTTAGGGCTAATTTTGCAGCCCAATGGCATGATTCTTGTGCCTTTTTCTTGACCCCCCACCTCACTAAAAGGCATATTTCAGGATTATAAACATTCAAAATTGACATTTGGTTAGTAAAATAGTGTTCTAAATGGATAAACTAACCGAAAAGTACAAAATCGCGATATCGGTATTTTTAAGCCAATTTTCGATTTCAGGACCCCCCCCCCCCCCCCCCCGCCTTAAGACAGCATTTTACAAAGAGCTGATTCTACCTTAAAATTACATGTATAAATTAAGTACCCCATAGATTGTATTTCATTATCACTAAATACACCACAGCAACAATGGAGTTTGACAGTAGGCAATATCCTCAAGAGAAGTGCATAACTTGAAGGGGTGCATTTTAGATTTAAAACATGATTATGGAGACATGATATTGTGCCATCACTGAATCACATGCTGTTTGAGGTAACTGATTAACGAGTTTACTTTTAGTCTGCAAACATCCATTGTAATCCAGAGTTGTGGTCTTTGTTTTGAGATTTCCTGCACTTTGAATATTCAAGCATTGGCAATTTGATATGGCAATTCAGAAAGTAATGCAGAAGATGGAAACTTCACAGGAAATCAAGGAAAAGACAATGGGCTTCTAATAATACATGAACAAAAAAACAATGTAACAGTTGTTATTTTATTGCTGTAATTGCAGTTACAAAATTTACTAACAGCCTCTCAGTTTGGATTTGCTCTTATTCCTATGCACGTCAGGTATAGTTTGCCTCCTTTACATTTTTAGAACATACATAATTGAAATTTTGCCCAGCTTTTTTTTAAACATAGATTAATAAGATACTGGCCAATGAATCACCACTGGTTCTAATATCATCCAACTGCAAACGAGTGATTGTTGCATGACTCTGTGGAACATTCATGGTGTGAACATAATTGGGTCTTCATATCTATTTTGTATATACTGAAATACTTCATTCTGCATTTTTAACAGATTTTTTTACTATTAAGAATGTATAGCAGAAATTCATCGTGATATAGGATTTTTGTTGACACATTTGTTTCATGGGTCAGCACAAGTTACAGCCAGCAGTCATCTCTGCACAACTTCAATTGCTCATTATTAATTGCTCATAACTATACTGAATTACCATTGTCAAAGGCCGCTGCTGTTAATTGCTTTTGTGTGTTCCATGCCCATACAAAAGTTGAGCTATCCTTAAAAACATTGTTACAAGCATTTGAGGACAAGTATTGCTGCTGGTAATCCCAGTACATGTATTTTATTATAGGAACCTGATATAAATTCTGAAGAAGATACATACATGTAATGTATATTGGAAACAATTTTTAAAAAAAAGAAAAGATTTTTCTTTATCTTTTGATCAGTGAACTTGACAATTTTGTTGACCGAATGTGCTCAAACATTATGAGGGCATTTACTTCAGTGCAAAAATTATTCAAGTGTGAGAAATGCAAAACTTCACCAACATCATCACTTTTCAGTTTGTCTTGCGCACAAAATTTGTAGAAATCTGCCTTTCAACAATTCATAAATTTCTCTGATTTAAGTACTTCATGAAAAATACACATAGGTGATGGGATGCATCTTTTTTTTTCTTTTTTCTCTGCCCTAAGATCTGGCAGCCACCTCTTTTAACTTACAAGAAATGTGGAGAATTACCAAACAAAGGCTGCAAGAAGCAAGAAATTTGCATTTAAAAAAAGAACTGTGAAGTGTTTTGAATTTAGTTTTCTGTTAGATCCTGTTTTTAGTGACGCTATTGCTTAAATTTCAGGAAATGAATGTCTGCCGTATTAAATTTTTTTTATTTTTTTTTTGATGACATACTACTTCCTGAACAGTGTATATATGTAATGTCAAACGAACTCCTTTTGTTCTGAAACTGAAATGGCCATCTGGAGTTTTTAAAAGTTATGCATAGTTTGTATGTTTGTAATGATGAATAGTTTCCATCCCATGAAATTAAATTATTGTTGGGAATCAGGTTTGCTATGCTTAACATCAGAAAGATGTACCTGATTGATAAAATAATGAAACTTAAAATCTCTGTTTCAATTTCTGCTGTGCTTAAATTTGGAAAGCTGTAAATGAATTCTGAAATAATCAAACAAAATCTTTCTGTTTCAATTATTTCATTTTCACAGCTTTCACAAGTGGCCATTCTATGAGCAAGCAAAGTACCCATTCTAGGAAGAGAGAGAAAAAATGAATATATCAAAAAAGATATCAGCCACTACCCATTTTTCGCACTACCTCTTGAAATGGCAGGTTGAGGTGATGTTTCCCTGATTCAAATTGATGAAATTGTGATAGTATTAAAATCACTTTGTGTCTTACATATAAATATGTGCATGTGTACTGGCAAGCTAACTTTCATCTACCTACCAATTTCCATATTTTTTCAACAAGCGGTTGCAGAGCCTTTTCGCTAAAAACATATTTAATACGCTTGCACCTGAGCTGTTTTTGGTTCAACAGGCGCTGAAGATTGGCTTTTTTCGGGAAAGAACTTTTCAAGTAAACTACTCAATTTTTTTAACACTTACCAATAAATGTGTGTTCTTTCACAAAAACATAACATGGGCCTTTTTTTTTAGTTTGAATAGTTTTTTTTTTTGTAATGATTTTTCAAAAATGACCATCATTTAAATTTGTGAAAAATAAAAAAAAATGTAAATGTCTTTGAAATTTTCAACAAGCAGAATTACTTTTGCCAGTAGCCACAGCCGTAGATCTAGGGGTTGCTAGGGGAGCAAGAGCACTAGATGATGAGCCTGTTTCAGAGTCAGAACTAGATTTAGACCTATCTTCTCCCTTATCTGGTTTGTATTGAGGATTTAAATCAGAATTGCACGCCTTTTCAATACTTTCACTTCTATTCCCCCACCTTCAAAAACATCAAAAACTTTCTGTCTTTCCCATTCTGCCTCTATTCTGTGTGTTGTATTGAGCATGCAGTGCAAGTTCGTTTTGATAAAGTGATCGTGACTTCTTAGTGTTTTCAGAGATTTGGGGGTGGCTTTCCTTGAGAGCCCTCCACGTGAAAAGTTATCACCCTTTTTCAGTAAAACTGTGAATAAAACAAGACAAAAGGCTTCCCACACTGCTTGCGATGGTTCCCATATAATCTACGGGATTTAGACTGGGCACAATAGAATTTTCTTTTCCTTCCGTGTACTTGCAGGAGCGTCCACATAAAGGAACCATCATAAGTGAGTTAAGGTTCTAGCTCCATTATAAGATTATGTGATAACTTATCTCACCACTCAAACCTGCTGCTTACCAATCAGTGAATATCAAACAAAGTCATCCATGAAGATGCTGTCTGCTTTTTGTTAAAGTTTGTTAATTGTGCAAGATTAGCATCATATATAATCTGCCGTGATAAAATATAACTCCTGAGGTTGTCCCTACATAGAAATGGTGACTTTGTTTTGACTCCGTTGCAAGAAATGAGAGGTCTTTTGCACTACATGTTCATTATAAATACTGTTGCAATTACTCTTATTATTATCTGTCAATTTTAGTATCTTCTTTGCTCATTGTCTTCATGTAAAAATAAAAAATCTAGGCCTTGTGGTCAAGGTATTTTTGGATACTTTCAAACTCAAGTTTACTAAAATAAGTCCTCTCTTCCATATAGACTGCATATAATAGCACAAAAGTAATACCATAAGTCTCAGAATAAATGCAACCAAATAAGCAGTTACACTGCATGCTGAAATCTTGATATTAGGAAGACTTTTATGTCAGTATGTACTTTTCAATTTTCTGATCTGTGTGAAATGCTGGTATGCTCCATGTTTTCCTAAAGTATGTTAAAGATGAGATGATGAAAATGATTTGTGCATATACGGTATGTAATGCATCTGTACAACAACTCTAAGTCATCAAATAAAATGACTGCACTTCAATTCATCGTTTTCCTTTACGGCTGTATTGTCCCACTTCATTTATGAGACAATATCCTGGCAATTTATCTCACATGATGCAAACACCTGTAAGCACAAAACTGTACAAACTGCAACATAATAAGAACAAATTTAATTCAATATACGTTCACCGATCATATCAGTACATTTTCCCTGCTCACATAAAATGAATAAATTCCATTTCTACAGTATTCCGTCGCGTCTCATAAATATAACTGGCACACTGGAATACCCACTTACAATACATATATTTTCAACTGCTGGAATAGCAACTTGGCAGTCACATGGAACTGGCCTGAAAAACTATTCATCATAAATTGTGAACAGTCATATACGAGCTTCGACAATCAGAATGAAATCAAGAATAACTTCCAATTTCACCCATTTTTTCTTGCATTCAATCATGCACGGGAAAAAAACAACCTATGAAAGAAAACTGATGATCGCAAATAACATTCTTCAGTAAAGTTAATTCCAAGTGGGTAGGAATGGTCATCTTCTACTTGATGGGCAGAAAAAATTCAGTTTGTTCCTCAGAAACGTAATATCTACAGGCATACCTTCAAATGCTTCACCATCAATATTATACCACTGATCCTGAAACAAACAAGGAAATGAGTTGTGTAGAATGAAAATTATCCAGCAATATTTAAAAGCCTTGTCATTACATTACTTGTTTATTACCATTGCTCCACTGTCCACTGCATGCTGTAAAGTTCTACCAAAAATGTAAGAAGTATTTTGTATTTGTTGTATTTGTATTTGTATAACACTTTAATCCCATTTGGGAAATTTGCCTTTGTGCCATTGCAGCCCAGTTACAATTGGAGCAGGCACGTCATCGCCACAGTGCAGCGCCGGTCAGCGGATTAAAAAAATTTTTTTTAAAAGGGGTGGGTGGGAGATGAGGGAGGGAGGGGGAGGGAATCGTAGGGATGAATTTTATTTAATTTTGCCCAGGCAGCGGCCTGTTCGGCCTGCTCTTTACGATTTCCAACTGCCACGGTATCTTTAACGTGCTCAACGTGCACACGGGCCCTCCGAATTTTTTCGTCCTTATCCGAGAAGACTAGGTACTCGATCCCACCCCCCCCCCCCCCCAATAGGATCAGGGACCCAAAAATATGAGAAAATGCCAAACTTCCAACATGCCTGCACTGGCCGGGTTTTGAACCTGGGACCCTTGGCATGAGAGGTGAGCACCCTGCCTCTACACCACCTTGTCCCCTAATATAAATATACTAGCTGAGTTCCCAGCCCTGCCCGGGATAAATCGATTTATTAGTTTCAGTTCTGGGTGATTATTATGGACCTGCTTCATTTTGCCTGTTCCTTTAGCTTTATTTTATTTTTGTTTGTTTATTTATTTTTAGATACGTTTTACTGCTCTCCCTTTGCGCATTGACGTCCTGCGCGTCCCGCCAGCATCCGTCGAATGGCTACGATTTGCGCACGGTTTGCACATCGCAGGAAGTGATAACGTCATGTGTTAATGGAAAAGAAATATTATGATATTTTCCTAGGAATAATATTGAAAACACAAACCTGTAGTTTTGGCCCTGCAATGTCAATCTCCCAATTCCAGACCCTTTCTTTTTCCCAGTCTAGGCACATTGAGAACACACAAAGTTTTATACTTGATAGTCTTAGAACTCAATCTCATCATTCAAATCAGTCCTAACCGGAAGTTGTTTTGTGAGTGTGATACAGTCTACACCGGAACCATTCTTAGTTACATTAATTTGCCGAAAAAATAGACCGAACGCCAATGTGTCACAACCTAGAAACTAATACAAATGTTCTGCGAGTTATTATTTTTTTATTTTCTGTGCCGGGGACACGATGACAGTCTATACTAAGCGTTGTATAAAATCTGAGGGCCACCGAATCAGCATTAACAGTATATATATAATAGCGAAAGGCGCGCTGCAATTGTCATAAGGTTTCACTTTTATTAATATAGATAATATATAAAATCAAATAAATAGAAATGTAAACAGAGATATATGATGAAAAACAACCAAATGTTACATGCATCAGGATCAAGACGCTGGGCTGCAGAGAAATTATCTGAAGTTTTCTGAGGTCATCTCATTTCTGAATATTTATCTTCTTGCCATGTGGGGGCAAAAGAACATCTAGACTTAATGTGGAGGTAAAAAGCTACAGATTTCCATGGATCCACAGGAAATTGGAGTCCTGTTGTGAATGAAACTCCAAATAAAAATCCTTAAATTATGCTTGATTAAAGAATGAATGAATTTGCATCTATCTGCATGCTGCATGTTTGTGCACTGTTATTATACAATCAATCTGACAATACCTCATCTTTGGGCTCTATGTGAATTTTCTTGGCGATAATCTTTCGATCTTCATCAGACCCCATTTTAAATCCAGATCTGTTGATTCTGCTCCACCTGTAAATGGTCATGCATTTGTTTTTAAATTGAGGGATGGCTGACAAAAACAGCATTCTGCTAAGACAAAAAACTGTATTACATTGATGCTGATAATATCTTTACATACAACATTAAAAGAAAAAGAAAAAGAAAAACATGGAAAACAGCCACCTCTTCCAACAAGCTATTCAAACCAAATTATAAAATTACATGAAAGACCAAGCCCATTCTCTTGTGAATGCATGTTTTTCCAACAAACAACAAAACACATTTAACTTTATAATTTACTTCCCCAATTCCACTGGAATATAATTTCTACAAATATAAGCTTGTGCTTCAGTGTTCAGCTTCAACCATGATCACTCTTGATTACTATGACATACATAATGATGATTGATTTCTTATAGACAGTCAACCCTTTGCATTGTTTGCGTCTTATGTCTCTTTGACTTAGTTTATTAGAATGAAGATATATGTCAATACCGATAAACAATTTCAAAGCATTTTAATTGCAGGCAACTTATTCTTTCTCGAACTGACATGCTGGTAAACATACCCTTCCTGTATTAACTGCATTTTTGTAGGTTGACTTGGCCCAATGGTCATTTGTAGAGCCTCCAGAAGCTGCAAGAGAATATGTAAAATACAATTACAATAGCTATAATGGCACAAAATAAATACAGTCCAGCATTCAAAACTCAAACACACGTAAGCTGAAATCACGGATCCCATGAACAAAGACATCAGTCCCCAATTTATTTCTTAATATTAATCCATGTGAACCTCAAATTATGGACAGATTTGTTGAAACTGTTTTTCTGTTGAATAAGTGATCTAAGTAGCTTTAGAAGTAGGATGAAAAAACATGCTTGACTTCAGTGACTTAGCCATGTCTAAATAAATACACCTGTCTTCTTTCTACGCTATTTTAAAGCAGATAAAACATTGTGTTCCTCAAATCTGCCCCCATGAAGGTGCCTAGCTCAGTTCCGCTAAGAATGACTGGCCATGAAGTATGACTGACCCAATAATGTATATTCTACTTATACTTATAGTGGTATATATATAGTAGAATTGCCTAATTCAAAAACCAATGAAATGTCGTGAGTTGTTCTATCGATCGATAGAAATGCCAAGGGTGCATGGGTTGGGATGGCTGCCATTTTTGGCAGACACGGCAATCACCGTGGCAACACACCTGCCCAGATCCAGAGCTGGTACCACACCAGTCCCCAGTATGGAACTCTACCACCCCAACCTCAGCTTTGGTCTGGCTTACCCCTAAGGTGTAGCCTAGTGAAGGAACGATCGTGTATGGCAGTTTCCACGGTAATTAGGTCAAAAGTCAGCCCCAAAATTCTAACTGGTGTTATGAAAAAAATGTAGGCAAAAATGCTCTCCTATGACTTCAGTTCTAATTGAAAGGCGATAAGGAAACGCTAAAATCAATATCATGACTCTTACTACAGGAATAATATCAATTATCAATACAAAGAGCATTCTGACCATGAGAAAAACGACCAATGAAAGTTCCCGACCGAAAATGCCCCATTAAATTAAAATGTTTTGTGTGGAATTTTAATTTTTTTTTAAATAAAACCTATTTAGACATGCTGTCTAAGACTCTAACACGTACATTTTCATCCTTTGTCTCATTTGTCTTGATTTTTTTGGCATGAAATGACGTTCTGAATGCCACCCAGTTTATGATGGCCCATCGGACGCTCTGTGCTAAAAATAGTACATATATCAACTGTTGTTTTAAATCTCTCGAATGTTTTTTTTAACCAAAAATACATTCCATGCTCCCTTTCAAGGGAATACCACAATTTCAATAGCTTTAGGGCAAGATTGAATGCCTTTTTTCGCATTTTCAAAATTCAGAATCTCATCTGCGACGCGATTCACACTATATGAAAACTACAAAATTTGTCACAAAAAAGAGACACGGTCTGAGAAGGAACACCTGCTTTCGAGAGGACATTCTTCCTTGAAAATACTTTCTTCTGGGATATTCTAAAGGTAAAAAATTTAATTTATCGTGCCTTTGTCACTTTCCAAACTTTGTCGGACACTTTTCTAACAATCGGAATAAAGATTCAATTTCAAGAAAATCTGGGTTTTAGCTTCGAATTTCAGTCTGAAACCTGAAGCCTGGGCAGAAATGGAAGCACAGGCCCTTCTTATTTGCGTTCGAAGTGTGTTCACATAGCTCTCGATTAGAAAATCTGCATTTTGGTGTAAATTCAGATTGTAGAAAAGAGTGACAGATTAAGATCTGGTCTGGATCAGATCGTTAGAATGGTGACAGATGTCCCACTCAGATCGTGAGGAGAGATTGCAGAGAATAATTCAGAACGTTAGATTGAGTCATCGATGCCCATGACAGATCGTTAGAAAAAGCCACAGACGTTGGTTTAGAAAAATCATATCGTTAGACTGAATGACTGATGCTTCTGACAGGTTTTCTTTGAATGTTAGAAAACGATGACAGATTTTAAGCCTAATATTTAGTGTTTGTGATTGTGCATGGGAAAACCCGGCATAAGTTGGCAACATGAGATTTTGAGTTCTGTACATATAATAAAAGACAAGACATTTCTGATAAATTGAAGTCAGTGACCCCCCTAAAACAAGATTTTGAGAAAACGGCATTTAATCCTATAAGTAGCAATAGCTAATTGACCAAGTAAGATTGGAGTGATTGCTGTTGTCACGACCACGCGCATGATGATTGTCACGACCACGCGCGTGATGTGTACAACTTATTTTTTTCTTTCAAACCTAGCTAACAAGCTAAGCAAGTAGACCAGCGACCAACGGACACATGGAGTGAAATTTTAAATCAAATGATATTTATTACTAGATGCGTGACATGTAACTTATGCCAAAACATTCAACTCATAATAATAAAATACACAGTCACAAAAAAACAAAGATATGTAAAAATCCCTATCGGGGACGACGACTATTCTCTACTCCCTCTTAGGCCAACTAACGCCTAACCCCTCTGTCCATAACTTAATTATTTATACTTAAAAGTCTCTGTCGACATCTGATCTCCTCGCTGATGCAGTTTCATGTCTCCAGAGTTCAAACGATCCTTCCTAGATCTCCAACTTCAAACGATAAAGGGGAACAGACGGTTCACACTCGCCCATGGCTTCAAACGAATAAGAAAACAGACGGTTCACACCCGCCATCGTGGATTGTTGGTTCTTGAAGGGTTCCCATCCCCTCTTCAAGATTGCCACGCCTCAGACGAATAAGAAAACAGACGGTTCACACCCGCCATCGTGGATTGTTGGTTCTTGAAGGGTTCCCATCCCCTCTTCAAGATTGCCACGTCTCAGACGAATAAGAAAACAGACGGTTCACACCCGCCATCGATTATCCACGAACTTCTGTGGGAACATAATGGATCCCTCACACCTAACAACTCTGGTCCCCATGGCACGATCTCCACATGATCGTCCGGACCGAAAACCTCTGAGAACAAATGGGAACCGCATGTGGCGAGCTTCTCCTCTATTTATACTCCCGTGGACCTTGCACACGGGACTAGTTTATTAAAGCGAGTCGTGTGTATCTTTTCAAGCTCGTCAACAACGTTAAAAACCGTGTCTTCCCCTGCTAAGCTCACCCCCTAGACTCGTGGCGCACAAGGCCACCGACCTTACTCGTGACAGTAACCTTTCATGCTCGTCAACAACTTTAAAATCCCCTTCTCCCCTAAGTTTACTCCCTCTACACTCGTGGCGTACAAGGCCAATGACCTTACTGACACTGTTAGGAGACCGTAGTCTAATAACTAAGCAGTTATAGAGATCATAGTGAGTAGTGTTCACTGCTCATCTACAGTTTACCCTGTAACATGCCATGGTCCCCTAGAAACAGCCAAGTCGGAAGTTTTTGGATCTTGTTAGGAGACCGTAGTCTAATTGCAAAGCCGTTATAGAGATCATAGTGAGTAGTGTTCACTGCTCATCTACAGTTTACCCTGTAACATGCCACGGTCCCCTAAACAACAGCCAAGTTGGAAGTTTGTGTCGGACCCATATTTTCACTTCAAAGCCGTTTTTCTCAAAATCAGCTCTGCCGACTTATGCCGGGTTTTCCCATGCACACTCACATTTTAG
The DNA here is from genome assembly GCA_963931925.1 of Onchidella celtica. Taxonomy (NCBI): domain Eukaryota; kingdom Metazoa; phylum Mollusca; class Gastropoda; order Systellommatophora; family Onchidiidae; genus Onchidella; species Onchidella celtica. The sequence continues at coordinate 25,232,141 of OZ007573.1, read as the reverse complement.
TAATATTAGATCTAGGACCTAAACACTGATAATCCAGATAATCTCTAGATGTAGTTTCTAGATGTTCTGATCCAGAGATTCTTGATTAGAATTCACACAGATCCACGCTAGATTACTAGAGATCTAGATCAGCAAACTGCAGTATTTTCTAATGAATCTGAAGGATAGATTTATCACCTTTTCAGATTTAACTGCCTGAGAGTGAGAAAATTCACAACTTATCATGTAGGCCTACCCTTTAAAATTTAACCAGTGCTACATTTTAACAGGGACTGTGCTGCATTAGGTTGGGGTTACATTGTCACTCGAGATAATGTGATTTCCAGTTCGAGACCCAGGTCTAGACCCTCATTGAGTCCTTGGGAAAGACTCGTGGCATTATGAATAGATAGATCTAGTAAGTTACAATTTTTCGTAATATATTTCTATACACAAGAATAATGGCATTATGTGTTGCTCATGAATAATTTTACAGTTTTAGTAAAAAGTTTATAAAATTTTTGTCTTTGCAGTTTTGAGATACAATGGCCTCCACTAGCGCCCATTGGTACCAGCAGTTAAAAGAAAAGGATCCTACAAAGTATGCTGAGTACCTTGACAAGGCAAAGGAGAGAAACAAGAAACGGAGAGATGACTTGAAGGCATTAAAGGAGTCCAAGACCCGTCATGAAAAAAATAATCATGAAAAAATCGGTTTTATTGTGTAACCAGGGACTTGACTGACCCTAATATTGTCATAAGTGAGTTAACAAGAAATGGAGAGATGACTTGAAGGCATTAAAGGAGTCCAAGACCCGTCATAAAAAAATAATCATGAAAAAATCGGTTTTATTGTGTAACCAGGGACTTGACTGACCCTAAAATTGTTTTGTTTCAGAAAGACGAATCCAACCATATATTACATATTGTTCAGGTTTGATCTAGTGAAAAATTTGACTGAATATTAAAACACAGGGAAGTTCTGAATAGTTATACTGTGGAAACTGGACCATATCTCACTGCCCCCCCCCCCCCCCACACACACACACAAATACACAAGCAACTGAACCGCCAGAGACAACGATTCAGAAGGAAAATAAGTGTGCTCTTTTTTTTTTTTTTGTTCCATAAGGTAATACAACAAAAAAAAAAGAGGGAAGGAGGGCAGTAGAGAAAAATGATGAACTTTATTCACTGTTCAGTTATATTTCTTCTATTTGGCTTGATTTGGAAACTGTCCTTATGGAAGCACTTCCAAAACAAAAAAGTGTTGTCATTACCACGCATTAGATCTAAATTTGGGGGTGGGATGTAAAGGAAGTAGTTTATGGTAAATGTCAGCTGTATTGTTTTCCTTGAATGTACAACCATGGTTCTCCATACATTCCTCAAAATTCAGCCAACCCGAACCAAATGAGGCCACTCCCAAGAATATTCGAGTTATCCGATACGTGCTCGTTGTAAACATTTACAAAACGAAACAATGACAAATTGAAATAAGCACAGAACTGGGACACCAACAAAAAAAAAGACAATTATAGCAAAACTTTAACAAGAATAGAAACTACTCACCAGGGTGAGAAAGGCAATGATGATGATGATGATAAAAAGTGTTAGTTAGACTGAGAAAAGTAAATGTTAAAATTTATAACCCTACCGCTGTTTCATTTGCCAGTGTTGTAGTTGTTACAGATAACTCTACTGTTGACAACTCTGTGTGGATCCTGTGCAGTTCATCCTCTGCCTCTTGTTCTGCAAGTTTTACTTTCCTTTCAGCATCTGACACCACCCAATCAAGAAGTTACACAATTACAACAAAAACTTCAGTTAAATAACTTAAATTAAATAACTTCAGTTAAACATAAATATGTACTATGAAAGACCATTATGAAAGATTTCACCCCTAATTTCCCAAATTAACTGCATTGTCCTCATTCAGTTTAAACAGACCCTGAATTAGTATTAGGGGTGAAAGATCTTTTAGTGGCCCAAATCATTATCTTGGTAAATAATTGAAAATTAAGGGTCAACGAATTGGAGCTTTGATAATTATGTAAGAGACAGATATTTATTCTCTCAAATAAATATCCATATGAATGCAGTATTAGAAGATGAAGGCATCATTCTTCCGATTATTCTATCAAGTAGCAATAGGACACATAACATGACTCATGGAATCAGCATAGCTCTGATTTTATTGCAATACACAAGGGAGCTCACACTAGAGTCATAAATGTCTACTAACATACAAACGCCACTGCCAAAGTTTGGCCATTTATTCTGCCTTGGTCTTTACTGATCTGTTCTTATGACTTTTCATAGGATAGTTTAGCTTTTTACTTTGGCAATGTATTTCAGTCTTTCATGTGATATCCAACAACAGCTGCTGTATTATCTCTAAGCTCTTAGTCTTTCTCCACCTGTTTCAACTTCCTTTCTGATCCACCACTAAACCGTCCACCAATCTACATTTATAAACTCTGGCAACACTGTTGTGCTGGCATTATAAAATAAAAGTAAAATTCAATATCACAACAATATGTAGTTTTTTTTCACCAAGCAGTACTGCTTTTAAACAAAGCTTTTAAATACTTTAATTTTAGATTTTAAAGTGTAAAGAATCAAATTTGTTGACATAATGTAATGTTTAAGTTTCTGTTATCATGGTCAACAACTTCATCCTTTTTTTTAAAACGCATTCATATTTTCCCAACCTAACACACCACATACCAATGAAACGGGAAAATCCAGAGCTTTTCATCCATAGCTAGTGCACATGAATACATTAGCTCTGTAATATTTTGTAAGAGTTGCACATCTTCATAAACATTTCAACCAACCTTGTCTTGCACTATCTTGTTTACGTCCAAATAGAAAGTTTACAAAACTCCACGTCATTTTCGGTGTTGCCGGTTTGTAGGGGTCTGTACCTTCATCTGCCACATTTTGTTCACTGGCCTCAATGTATGACAGGTTAACATTCATCACCGGGGGCCATTTTTTCATGGCTGTACGTAAGTATGTCCAGCGAGATTTAAGGGGACCAAAATACCAATATCTGACAAGAGTAAAAAACGACAGAATATGGTCATATGTCTGTGTTATCTGTACTTTGAAATTGATCATTAAAACATTAAGAAAAAAGTCTAAATTAAGCATAAAGGGTAGAATGCCATCACAGAACCTGAACAGAATAAAGAACAAACTCCTTGAATAAGGGATGAGGCAAATTTCAATGATGTTTAAGATACTAAATAAAAAAGTAGAAGTTTTGAAAATGATACAGAAATTATAACCATATCATATTTCCCTAATCTCATCTTTATACATTTTCAATGGTGAATCTCCTTACGTTCTTTAACTCTTTTATTTTTTCTTTAATATTTCCTGTTCTAAGTTAATTATTATTGAAGGCTATCGGCAAACACATAACCTAAATCAAGTGATATTTCCTAAAGTGAAATCTGACAATGCTGTGATTTTTCGAAAATCTTGTAATTACTTAAAATTCTTGCAATTTTTCTTTTTCTGAGCCTGGTGATAAAGTATGTGGTTATTTTTTAAGCTTCATAAAAGGAGCTCTATTTTAAAGCACAATGAAATTATAAGTAAATCCATACAGCCTCAGTAATTGGGAACAGTCTGGCAGGTTCCGGACCCAAAACAATAGTGAGGTGGTCTGAGAAAGCCCATCAGGTTGCGGAAATCTTAGTAATAAGTAATCAGCTTCCAAAGGTCATCTGGGTGACCCTGAACCTCATTCTACATCCATTCCTACATCTTGTATGTAAATTTTAGGATGAAACAAAGCTTTTAAATACTTTAATTTTAGATTTTAAAGTGTAAAAGACCAAATTTGTTGACATAATGTTAAATTTAATTTTAAGTTTCTGTTATCATGGTCAACAACTTCATCCTTTTTTTAACATTTTAACATTAACAATATTTTCCCACCCTAACACACCACATATCAATGAAAAGGGAAAATCCAGAGCTTTCATTCATAGCTAGTGCGCATGAATACATTAGCTCTGTAGTATATTGTAAAAGTTGCACATCTTCATAAACAAAAGAATACAGTCTGCTATGAAAGGCCAACACTACAGCATTGGTTTTCTAATTGATTTTAATTGCAATTCTACATTTAAATCTTCTATCTGACAAAGTAATTTATGCTCTCTGCATTAAATCCTTCCCTTTTGATATATTTTAAGCACAGAAGAATTTTATTTTAATCAATATTTGCAAAAAATTGCAGTTGCTACCAACAAAATGGCAGGCAGAGAGATAGCAAAACATCTGTTTTGAGTTGTCTCCATGCAAAAAAAAAAAGTCCTGGATTGCCTGAAATGTTGATCTCTATTCAATATTTGGCTTTTACGATGGTTTTAAACTCAAATAATGGTACTATTTTGCTTTCCTGGTGAGAAAAAATTCAAAGAGCAAAATGCTTTGCAAAACCCTCCTACATAATGGTGCTAATAATTCAATTGTGAAATTTTCGCATCACGAGTGGTTTTCCTAGGCTGCCTCACAATTGTTATTATATGTATTATTCCAGTTTGAATTATCAAATTGCCAACATATGCACACATATTCACCTTTGAAAGATTTGTTGACGCTAAAATTAAAAAAAAAAATATCAAAAAGTTTAAGATTTCTATTTAGCTTTGAAACATAAATTCTTACTTCGATTTCCTTTCATTAGAATCTCTGTAGGCTCCAGCCTCCAGACCAGTGAGTGCATAAATTATTTTACCATCACCTCCCTGTATAAAAATTGACAGAGTGATTAAATTAAATCAATTTATACCAGAACAATACTAATTAACAATACTGTTATCTCAAGAATTAAAATCAGCTCTCTTTTTTTTTTCTCTAAAGTGTGTATGGAAAACAGATGTAACACTTTTATGCCTCAAGCACAAAAATTATAAAATCAAAATGCTTGTTTATAATTTGCTCATATTAAAAACTTGCCAAGGCACACAAGGGGGGTGGGCTGTTGTAACTGTTGGAACCTCCGTAAAACTAAACTCAAAGTCAACACAACTCTGTATTTTTGTCCATTTGGCTTTGTCATAGGCTTCACCAATTTTACCAAAAATTCCCAAATTCTGTGACCTTAACCTTGCTCTTACGTGAGACAAAGATTGCATTTCATACTAGTCAGTTGATATGAGTAGTCTGAGCTTGACTCATGGCCAGTTGTTTGCTTCACCTTCTCCACCCACCACTCTATTTGATGGCTAACCTACATTCAACTAGCTGGGTTTTCCCCAAAATCTTGTTTTCTACTATTAGACTACAGTCTCTTAGAAACAGCCTTAGAGGCTAATTTCCATGAGGTTCTAACAGTAACAGCCCACCACCCACCATAGGCACACAATCATTTCTCAGACAGGAAGAAGCATCTTTCAAACTGCAACAGAACTAACATACATTTCAAGTCCCTACATTTATTTCACAATGGCGCCTTTCTGTGGCAGTAAAAGCATGTTAAGCCTTCCATCTAGGGGCCAATTTTTAACGATTTTTAATAAGGCACTGCTCCTTAACCTTCTGCTTTTCTGTGCAAGAATATAAAACTTACATCTAATTTGATAACATCCACTTTCTTTGTGACCGCTCGAACAACAGCAATGGCTGCCTCTGCAATTGCCCTGGTTAAAAGACAATGAAAGAAACATATGTCAGTTTATTATTTTTACTTGTTGTCAGTAATAAATTTGTTTTAGCATGGATATATATGTTTAAAATATGTGACAATACATGCCTGTCATGAAATGCAAATTAAAACCTGAATATTTACATCAGTAATACACCCATGGGTACAAGTGAAATTTTCGAAGAATGCTGAAGTTATCAGCATGGTGCAGGTGAAAATGTTTTGATTCTAAAACTGTTAATTTTGATGTAAAAAGCACTGTATGCATAGTGTGTATGTTTGGTATACGAATTCCCACGTTTTCCTGTGGAAACTGAGACAAGACTGATAGGTGCTGGCAAGTCTACAGGCAAAAGGATTTGTATATATTCACTTTGGTAAGACATTTTGAGATACTGCATTAGGTTTAGTGCCACCCAATGCCCATGTAACAAGTTGTGACACTAAGAGGCAATGTAGACTCACAGATTCTATTCACCTATCTAGGTCAAACATCAAGGCACCTGCAGGAGATTGAAAAACTCTGGACTAGTGGATTAAGGATTGTAGACAGCACATGCCGATACATGATTAATGTAATTTTCTGATTATTATATAACATCAAATAAATTGATCATATAGAGGCTCAGTGTGAAATTTGTCTTAATAGTGTTTTCTTAACTAGAAAAAAAAAATACTTCCAGGTTTTACACAGAAAAATTCAATATTTCTTGAAAATATTGGGGTCACCAGAATAATACTTTTACCTCATTTCCAGCATTAAATTTAGGGAGTCACATTATAGGCCTACATGAAAACTAATGGTAGGTGTCTTGGATAGAAAAGCTGACTATCATAAGCCACAGCCAATAATTATTCAGGTAGTTTTGTTGTTGTTGTTTTTTTTTTGCGAAACTAATTTTTTAACATATCAGTGCTGCAGTTAAGTGACTGAGCCAGAGGGCGCCAATCCAGGAAGCAAATTCATGCACAAGCTTTGAATCCAAAATAATCCAGAGCACTTGCACCCGTATATTCAAAAAGATCTGATTATTTGAAATCTCTTACCTTACTTCATCCAGATCTTGGCCAAATAAAATCTTGAAGAATCTATTAGATTCACCAATGGGAATGACACCAACCGGTATATTTTCACTGAAAGACTGAGATGAGATGCAAAAACAAAATCACTGAAATCCAAACATTTAGGCCTACAACAGGAAGCAAAGTTAACCATTCAGTAAATTTCCCCTAAATACATTATCCATTTCTCTGATAGTTCATTATCAAACAGTTGAATTTCTGAAATCGAAATTAGGCTTCAAAATATCGAAATCGAGATTTTGTACTTTTCGGTTAGTTTATCCATTTAGGAACACTATTTTACGAACCATATGCCAATTTTGAATATTTATAACCCTGAAATATGCCTTTTAGTGAAGTGGGGGTCAAGAAAAAGGCACAAGAATCATGCCATTGGGCTGCAAAATTAGCCCTAAATAACATCTCAATGTCTCATCAAAACCACGTTTTAGTGAATACTTGGTATTAAGACCTTTATTTATATGTTGCCCACATGTCTGGGTCAAGGTAACAGGCCTGAAACATCCCATTCCATGTACAAGCATGCAAAACCACTATACTGCCAAAGTAAAACAGAGTAACCCCCAACCTTCACCTCGCTTCCATTTCACTCATTAGCCGACTGTAAACGAAGCAATAAATTGAGCCTTCTCATTGGCTGGGGCGAAGGTCATGCCCTCCATATTTAGCAGATTTAGATCGTGACCTACATAATAGCCTAAAGAATACACTGTCAGCTGACTGGACAGTGCTTTTGTTTTAAGTTTTTGTTTTTATGCTCTACAACAATGGACTTTGTTACAGTTTGTGAAAGATGCCCAAGTAGAAAGTCACTTTGCATTCCCTGCATTTGCAAAAAGCCAGACAAGAAGGTGAAGGCCAGTAACAGAAGAAGAGTGCTGATTATCTTACATTATTTTTATTGTAGATGGCTGAGATGAGCAGTAAGGGGTTCAAAAGCTAGTAGAATGGCGAGAGGTTCTTCATTAGTCCTTTTATTCATGTTGCTACATACGTTCATATGGTACAAGCCCGCCTGCCCCCCCTCTCCCCCGGTTATCCACCACTCCCAACTGTTCTATACTCCTATAATTATTTCTTCCCCCCCCATACTCCTCTGTACACATCTGTCATAAGCCTTTGGCAGTTTGCAAATCACTGTTGAGGAACAGCTTACCGAGCAGGGATGTTTTGAGCTATGCGTGACACTTTTCAATAACATTTTTATTGACAAAAACTTTCAAATGTGATTTTCTCAAAATTGCACTTTTGATTTGTGAACTAGATTTTTATTTACTGACCAATTGGTATAAAAATTTGGCTAACAGCTGTTTGAACAAATTTAAAAATTCATACTGAAGATAATTTGTTTAACTTTTAATTTCTTTTTTTAATGAATTTTTTGGTGACAGAAAATAGGAAAAAATGGAATTCCGCTACATACCATTTTCAAAAATTCATAACATAAGATCTGTAAAAGATATCAAAATTCCTTACCATATAAAGTTTTTAATTGGATTGAATAATGTATGTAAGAGAAGTTTCAAATAAATCCAGTACAAGTTGGCAAAGCCTTTCTATATTGAAGTTGACACTTTTTAGGGACTCAAAATCCAAGATGGCGGCATTTCCATGGCAACCATATGACAAACAATTTTTTTTTTACATTTTTTTCCTGCTAATTCAGACGTCCTAAATTTGATTATGATAGTTAAAATTGTCATAATAACAAAAATCACTTTCAGGAGACCCCCCCCCCCCCCCCGGCAAAGTAATGAATGACAAAATAATGGAATTCTACTAGAATAATCTCATTTTAAGTTCATACTTCTTCTTCTTCTCCTTCTTCTTCTTTTATAGTTGGTTCGTCTATAAGACGATTCCCCAACTGCACTATAGTATATGCGACTCAACGTCGCTCCTCTGAGGCTAAAAACAGGGTAAAATCTTACATAGATGTTAAGACCATTTAAAAATATATTAGTTGTATAAAGTCTTTTGTATATATAACTCTGGTATAAATATCTCTTGGTTTCCAGATTGTGCACAGAAATACAACCCGCACTTTAGTTACAATGGTAGCTGCAACGGATAATAATGTTCTTAAATTCATTGTCGAAAGTCGTTGCAGACGATAGTGTTTGGACTTCTGCCGGGAGGTTGTTCCACATCCTGATGACATTAGGGTAAAAAGAATAAAGATGGCTGTTAACCCGTGAGCTTGGGATGTTATATTTTATATTATTCCTTCTGTTGCCTCTGGTATTAATGGTGAGGTGGTTCAGTGGGATACTTAGATTGCTCATAAAATTATACCTACTCTGTCCTCTTTCCTGAGAAAGCCTGTCACCGCCTAAAAAAAGATAAAGTGGAAATAAGCAATAGCTGTACATTGTTCACATCTCATGAAGCCACAGTAAATGTGAACTCCATGTTATCACCATGCCACATCCACCAAATTATCACTCACTGTAAGAAATTTACTGATATTTGTTGCTACATAAATAAACACCAAACTTTCTCTTATAACACAATTGCTATTTTACAACTGTTCACTTGTCTCAACCTGAAGGTAGCCCTGAATGTGGGATCCCTTTACTTTTGTGGAAGCTCAGACGATAGTTTTGCACAAAATGTAAACAAACATTATTTCTGATTATCAATGGGCAATAATCACTAAACATTTCAGACAAATTATACGTCAGGGTCCTGTCATGAAGTAACAAAAAAAAAAAAAAAGTATCCCTGACAAATCTCTAATTGTAAACACTGATGCTGTAAAACTGTGCCATTTATTGATACCTCCAAAACAGTTCCATTGCCTCCGGCAACAACGACTCCATCTGTGTCATTTGTGTCCAGAACAGTCATAAAGTTCTTCACTTGCCCTTCATACTCTGTCTGAAGTTAAAAGTATCAAACTTTAATGGTCACACACTGATAAACAGCATATTTATAATACGATAAATCACTGTAACTTGTAAACATGTAATTTTTAAGGCTTTCCTCAAGCGGGTAAAGTATGCTTTTTCTCGGGATACATTAACATGCATGCAGCAACGTTTGACAAATATTTACATCTCTCCCCACACTATCAAAAGGCCTAGAATGGTTTGTATGTAAACTGTTGCTCAACAAATTGGCAACATTATCTCATTTTCTCCTAAGCTATCATTTAGAGCTGTCTGTGTCTAGGAACCAATGAGGAACAAGTACTGAAATGACTATTGCCCGAAACACTCACCTTGGCTTGTTACTATGTGCCAATCTGGATGAAACTATTTGTTTAGCAGTTCGGGGTGGGGCAGGGCTAGTTATCATGCTTCATTCTCAAGACAATTATAGCTGTCATTTTAGTATCATAAAAAAGTTGTAAATACAATTGGTTCTAAAGAGACAAAGGTTTCATTGTGATCTGGCATGATAAGACATAACAAAAATTTTATGCTTGGAAGACCCAGCATGCCTATCAAAATAAACCACATGCACAGCCATACTGTGTACATTGACAAGGAGCACTGAACAAGATATGATTCCAAGTGAATTAGGTCACTGACCCAGTTAGTGGGCTTTACCCACTGCGCCCAACCTGGGATTTAAAAGAATTAACCATAATTGGATTTACTTATCTGCCACTGCGTGTTTCAATAAACCACGTCTGTATATTTGTGAAATGTTTAACCAGTTGCACATAAGACACATATGACAAGCAAAACTCACTGACACTACACTGATTTCTATCCCTGCCAAATATAAAATTGGTGCAGCTGTTTTCTCAAATAGCTTTCTTGCTTTCCTGAAATATAAATAAACAAATACCTTAAAAATGATAACAAACAAGAAAATTAACCCGAAGAACTGAATTTTGTCCAGAAGAAATGACAGTAGGCTGACTGATGGATGGAGCGGCCGAAACTAAAAAGAAAAATATGGAAAGTACTTAAGCATCAAATTTTGAATAATTTTTCATTCTATGACAATGTTTGGAATGCAGCAGGCACAAACTTTTATTTTTGATTGTCAGCTTTTTTTCACAGCCTCATCAAAGTATGCAAGCAAAATCTACTTAGCGAATTTAAAATAAAATGCATTCAAAGACACAGATCATCTACAAAAATATATCCTGGTGCTTGTTTAAAGTAATCACATAATTAGAAACAGCATCATGGTGCCTTTGTGTTATAACCCAAGTATTATTATTTCAATTATGACAAAATATCGCCTAACTTGCTGTTTGATATTTATGCTGACTTCTCTTTCATATGTTGACAGATTAAAGACACTATTTATTTCAACAAAAGCTAATTACTGCACAAAACTCATGATCCTGATAAACTATGGCTTTCATTAAATCTGACTTTCTCTTTCTTTCTGTTAAAGTTACGGCTCCAATAGTCATAATCTAATGTAAAAAACAAAACCTATCAGATACAAGCACTGTTTTAACATGAAGCCATTTCAATATTGTTTTAAGAAAGCAACACCTGGATTTTCTTTTAACCATCTACGATGATGGTTTAGCTGTTGTACTGTAATTCCCCGCAGCTTCACATCTGCCCAACTTCTGTGTGGAATCTACATTATTTAGAGTTGATATACACTTCATAAGGATGACGTTTCTTTTACAATATATACATGTACTTTATATCTTTATATCTTTCTCACTGACACAATGAAAGCAATCACTTTACCAAAGAAAAAAACAACAAAATTGCCTGTGCACTTCACCCACTTACCCTCCTCTGGCTGCAGGGTTTAAGAATACGGTGACTCTCTTAGGTCTGTGGCCCAATTCAATCTTTTCATCTCCATATCTCTGATGAAATTGATATAGGATGCAATTTATTATTCAAGAGAAACAAAACGTAATTTTCTATTTTAATTTAACCCTTCAAAGAGCTCAGCAGTCCACAAATCTTGCTTTTTTTCCAAACAACACTGATTCAATCTTATTATTAAAAAAAAAATAGTGGCGGGAGTAATTCATTGTAGTGCAATTTTGGCCCTTTTTCTGCTCAACGCTACAGCCTAAGTGACAGTTTCAAAAATTGTAAAATTAATTTTCTAAAGTCCTGTCCAATCGCTTTTGTATCGACCGATTGTGTTGATTCAAGTTTCAGGAATTTTTAAATAAAAAGTTGTAAACATATAAAACACAATTCTCTTTCCTGCCAGTTCTTCCTCCCTGTTTTCTATCAAACATGAACTGATGTCAGACGACCTTCACAACCAAATGTTTGGGCCATGAGCACAGTGTTTTTAAATATTCAGCATAAATCACATTTATACCAAATTTATAGAGCACGCCTTTGACCGTAACCACTTTATAAGATTAGGAAGGATCTATCCTTCCCAAGCTTCTAAAGGTCTTCATTCAACTTTAATATGCACTTTATAACATCTAGTAGATCATGACAAAAACAGAGATATGATAATGATATAATAATGAAATCAACATATATCTGGAATTTGCTGTGCACTTTACATGTCATAACTGGCAGACATCAATATATTAAGAGCATTTCATGTCACATTTTATAATTTCGTTTAAATTGTACAGCAAATTGATGCCTGATCTCTTTTCACTTCCTATTCCTGGCCAAATCTTTTCATAAAAGCACAAAATAAATATCAGCTATTACCTTTGCCTCTTCACAATACTGCCTCCTCAAAAGATTGTCTCTGGAAAAAGAATTATAATTATCGGTCAGTACACACGTTAATGCAAACACAAACAACCCACTTGAACAATAAGAAAATAGAACAAAAAAGGGCACAGATAGAGGATAAGAAAAGAGTTGCAAGAATATAACAAAAAGAAAAAAGAGCACAACAAAGAAACTGTAAACGTCTAAAAGCAGCAGATTCATGCTTGGCTTAGCAAAGACAACGTTAGGTCACACCTCTCAATTAAGCAATAATTTAATGCACCCAGATCAGGTCCATTCCACATAAAATGAAAATATGGAAGTGAATCAGGAAATGTGCATGCTTTTATTTCCCCCCTTTAGACTCGCACCATTGAAGAAAGAAGCAGTTTAGGGAATGAGTTCCATTTTTACAAGGAGCTTGGCTGACAGCAGTCCTTTAATTTGCCTTTATTAAGTAGTTTCAGCTTGCCACTACCATGGTTTAGAAATTAAATAACATGTACAATTTTAATTGCTGATCCATACAGGACTTTCCAACATTTGCTACTCTGCATTTACAGACTGAAAAGTTTTATTATAAATGTTCTTGTTGAAACAAGTACAGGAAAACTTCAGGAGATTCAACAAGTTTGTGAAAGAGTAATAATAACTTTTTGCAGCAGTAAATCTCATCACAGAATGGGTGTATTTTCCAATAAGCAATACTGACCTTCGTAGGAGGGAGGACTTCTGAATGCAACTCATGGCAATTGATCATGTGTATATTATATATTTCCTACGGTAATGAAATACTAAAAAATGAAACAAAGTGCTTATCTGACCAATCGGTCCCATAAGCTGTTACAGGCTTGGCCTTATATTAGTCCCAATTCCCGAAGCTGAATGGTATGTAACGTCATCTTTTACTGGCCTAGCATGTGCTTAATTGCTTACACAGTCTACAACATAACATATTCGAAAATACCCTTTGAGAATACTATTTCTTTCTCCACCGTGTCTGAGAAACATCAAAATCACCTTTACTCTGACCTACAAAAAAAAAAACATGGATTAAGCCTGCTATGCACCATGATACAGTCTAATCCAAACAGTTCTCCCAACAGACCAACCTGTCACCTGTGGGTTATGGTAAAAGAACAACAAAGGAAAAAAAATGGCTTCAAAGAAATATGTGTACCCAAAATTAATGCTCTTTCTTTCATTTTAAGACAAAGCATTAACTTTGATACTATCATACACTGATTGAAATGAAATGCAATCATGTTTTAGATTTGATGGCTATTTGACAGTGTGTTTGGCAAAAAAAGTTACCTCCTCACTAAGCAAACTTCAAGGGAATTTGAGCCATTCCAACCCATGATTGGTTGGACCCAAAAATATCAAGCAGTGATTTTTGTCAGAATTCAAATTTTGGCCTTCAGTCCCTCCGATTTTCTTATCGTGTTATACACACACTCACTTGTTTCTTCAGGTTTGTATTTTTGGACAAAACCATCAGGATTATAATTATAGGTCTATGTGTAGTGGGCTTATTAGTACTACATGTATAATGTTACGTGGTAGGTACAGAATGAGAGTTAGACCTAAGTACCATGTACTTCTCTGCAAAGTTATCTCTTTTCTTTTCCACAAAATTTACCTGTCGTGTGGGACCATTGCTGCTATTCTTTGCCTGGTGGGACAAATTAGGCACATGAATCTCAAGCTTAGAATTTATAAAATACAAATTGCACAGTAAACTGATGCCTGATCTCTTTTCACTTCCTATTCCTGGCCAAATATTTTCATAAAAGCACAAAATAATATCAGTTATTACCTTTGCCTCTTCACAATATATAGCATAGTTAGTAGTTTTTTTTTTAGTACAAATATACATGTAATTTATATATATATCAATACTGGGACAAATTAGAATTAGATTAAGACCTTTTTGCCCATTTGGACCATTATGTTTTCACTAATTTGACAATTTGGTCTTTGGTCAAATTAAAAGGATTAAGCTTATTTGCCAGTTTGGACAAATAAGGATTTAAAGGGCATCCCATTGGGACCAATAAGGGTTAGGCTTTTTTGCCCATTTGGACCAATAAAAAGACAAGGGTAGCCAAAACTTAAAATGAAATGTTTACTTGCCTATCAACCATTTATTTAAAATCTTTTTCAAACACACTATATAGAATAAATGACAAGGTGAAAACATCTTTGGCAGCTCTACAGTAGGCTACCTGTTGATCATGTAAGTTACTCCATCAGCGTTGTTAAAAACACCACTCAAGGACACACACAACTAAAAGACTATAATTATAAAGAGTGTCCATGTACAAGGAGTCGCAGCCCCCCCCCCCCCAGGGACTTAGTCCTCTAGATCTAGATAATCCTGGATTGTTGTTGTTTTTTTATAACACTCAGGACATAAAACTGTCAATCGTGTCAGTGTCTGTTGGGGTGTAAACTACAACTGGCATTCGGAAGTCCTTGCCCGTCTTCACTCAGTCATGGTATGGTTATGGTACACATGAACAGTATAGGACTGATCAGCCACAAGTACAATATAATAATATAATAGTGGCAATAGTAATAGAAATCATTTTAGGAATACTAGGTCTAGACCACAAGATGTAATAGATTACAAAATTAATAGTCTAGAGTCTAGATCTAGAGATCTACAATCTACAAGTACCAAGTAAGGGCAAGTTCGCCCTTCAGCTTACTTATGTCTGTCAGAAGTGTACTTCAGTCCATAAGCTGCCGCACAAAAGAAAAACGTTGATTTCTTCCAGTGCGTTCTTAGAGTCTGTGCTGTCCTAATCACGAAAGCCATTTGTCCTGGATAAAAACGTAGACGTGAGTCTCTCACATTTAACTTCTGCAGTGCAAATTCCGTGTAGACCTGGCCGCCGCCATATTGAATTATCAAAAACAAAAACTTTTTTCGCATCGCACCAGACCGTGTCTGTTTTCGCAGTCTTCTCCCTTTTCAGTGTCTTGTCTCGTATCTTTATTGGTGGTGATGCACATTCTATGTAACTGCTGCCCACTGTGACAATCAAAATGATAAATAATTCGTCAGTTGGGCAAATTTTTCAAGCAGGTTTCATATAACACGCGACAACTGAATTAGAGGCTTACTTGTCCTTTGTCAATGACTTTCATCCATCCATCAAATACACCTCCCATATTTCTGCCGATTCCATCGACTTTTTGGACATCAAGGTCTCATTGACACCCACGGGACTGTCCACATCTGTGCATTATAAGGACACGGACAGCCATACGTACTTACATTATGGTTCTTCTCACCCGCGTTCTTGCAAGGATGCCATTCCCTTTTCGCAATTGCTCCGTTTGCGTCGTCTTTGCCAATCGGATGCAGACTTTGCCACTGAAGGCAAGAGGATGTTAGAATTTTTTCGTCTTAGATAAAGCCTGGTCGAGGGCCCGTAATATCAGTAGGCTGGATGCCCTCACTCCCAGACAAAGGAGGCAAGATAATCGTATCAAACTAGTTTTCACTTATCACCCCCAGTCTTTTCCTATTAAGCAAGTCCTCCTTAGAAATCTCTCTTATCTTGAGGGCTGACCAGAGCCTCAATGACATGCTGATGCAACACCTCCTCTGCTGGTATATAGGCGATCCAAAAACTTAAAAGACATTTTGGTCCGGAGCAGGCTTATTCACACTGACCGTTGCGGTACTAAACCGTGTGGCAATTCTCGTTGCAAAACGTGCACACATGTCCTTCAATCGTCTTCCATCGAGTGCCCTTTGTCGACGTTCAGCATTAAGGAAGGTTTCACTTGCCATAGTCGCAATCTGGTGTATGCTATCCGCTGTGCCAGGTGTCATATGTTGTACATTGGTGAAACGGGACGTCAGCTTCACACTCGGTTTCGGGAGCACCTCCGTGACATTGAAAATCGAAATGGAAAGCCTGTTTCTGTCCATTTTAATCGACCAGACCATGAGCCATCCAACGACATTCAAATTCTGGGGCTCAAGTCTTGTCATGCAGGCGCTGATGTACGCTTTGAAACCGAACAACGATTAATTTTCCAGCTCGGCACTATCTCTCCCCATGGCATCAATGTCCAACATTGCCTTCGATAATTCCACTGTTGCTAATATCAATATATATATATTATATATAATTTTCTTTATTATTATTATTTTCTTTCATTTATTTATCTATTTGTTTATTTATTTATTTTTATTTTTTTAATCTCTTTTTCTTTTTCTTTTCATTTACTGCGACTCCTGACATTGCGCACCATCCCTGTCTTGTGCTGTGAGGCACTATATGGCGCCTTCATCTTGGTTACTAACCAATTGCGTCTCCCAAGACCATAGGCTAGGGAGACCAGAATCCTAGTCTCCCTAGCCCCGAGTCTAGGGAGACCACGATTCTGGTCCCCGAGTCTAGGGAGACCAGGATTCTGGTCTCCCTAGCCCCGTTAGTTCGACGTGTCTAGCGAGACCAGGATTCTGGTCTCCCTAGCCTGTGGTCTTGGGAGACCAGAATCCTGGTCTCTCTAGACTCGGGGCTAGAGAGACCAAAATTTTTCCCGGCCAGTGCGCATGTCTGCGCCGGATCCTTCCTTCTCGATTTTTTAAAATAAGAGGACGCATCATTCCCGAGCTCTTCACCTCACAGGCGTCAGCACCCAGCCTTGGCCATGGCGGCAACTTTGTCTGTTGGGGATAAAGCACCCTCGTGTACACACAGCGTTCCATAGCCCGAGTGAAAACAGTACATAGCTACCCCGGCGGCTTTCCATGATATGCCATTCTGACTACTGCCCAGACGAACATCGGCCTACGGCCTCGATAATACAAACTGACTAGACCCTCACGTCGTTACATATCAATCTGACAATGCCTATGCACTTTTCGAGCTATGGAACGCATTCGGAAGTCCTCCCAAAATCTTGGTCTCCCTAGCCCCGAATCTAGAGAGACCAGGATCTTGGTCTCCCAAGACCACAGGCTAGGGAGACCAGAATCCTGGTCTCGCTAGACACTTCCTTTTTTGAGTACCTTACCCTAGCTCGATTTTCATAACCTGATCAATTAAAATGTTCCTTATCGATAACAGCGGGACGCAAAAATGCAGCACATTTATGATAGATGTTGGCCTATATATGTGTTTTGTCCACAATTGTTTTTGCCAGTAACGTAACTCACTGGTGTTCCTGTTAATATCAAGTAATGGTTTTATGTTAGATTACAGGCAGACTAACGACTAATGGTTGCCTAGTAAAGAGGACACCACTCACCGGAAGAGGCTGGTTTGGGTCAGTAGGCTAAATAGTTTCGACACAGTGATAGGAATCAGTATGTTACTTTGCCACAATAACTTGCGAGTCTGTGTTGTATTCATGTTTGTGAAGTCGCCCTTACAAAGAGCATAATGTTTTAAATGCACCTATTCTTATGCTAGGTCACGAACCCTCGTCTGTTGAGTTTCGCGCCACCATTGAGTTATAATCTAGAACTCTCGCTGTCATTAAAGATGATTAGTGTCACAAATCCCAGACTGGGAGATGTAATAAGTATGACAGGACAACAATCACGAACAAACAAGTTTAACACTTAACAGAACAACCCATCAGACTCACACATTTATTAAACATAATTATACATATAATAGCGCAATTACATACATTATATTATTGAAATGCACTGCCGTACAACGGCCTTATTCTCACACACACTCTCCCTCGGATCCACAATCCGGTAGTTACTCCTAAAGGCACTTCGGCCTCAGCCTCTCCCCTCAGGGTCTTAATAGTACATTAATGATTCACTGGCACCGCAGTCTCTCAATATCCCCTCCCTATTGTCATACACCTTAGCACTCCCCTAGCACCTCAGCAGGGCAATAACACATTATTATTTCCATAGCCATCAACATGGCAACAACATAGTATCAGTTCACTAGCCTATCAACATGGCAACAATATAGTATCTCATTCACTCTCATATCTACGTCCCTGTCCGTGGCCTGACTGCCACGACTTTATGTGCCTCCACTGTCCTACACTGACAGCCTCACTTCTGGCCTATGTGTGGCCTCCGGCCCTATGCTGGCCTATCCCCTGTGCTCATCGAGGTGGCTCTGCGGCCCGTCCCCGACACCTACAAGAATAACATTACATTGGTATAATACCCTACCATTTCTATTCGCTCCACCTCTCCTTACAATCCATGAAGCGTACACACACTAGTTCACCTTTCACTCACCACACATCTTACGGTAACACACCTCCATCGGAGTACACACTACTCACTCGCGCTACAAATCCATGAACTCACTTTCATCTATCGCTCGTGGCGCACATTGCTATATCCAATATCAAGGACTTCCACATTCCTCACATATACTTATTCACATCATGGTAATAGACGAATATAATATAATACATCAATCATAATAATCAATCAACATTCTACGTACCAGTCATTACTGGAAAGACTTTCTCCTAGTCTTCTCGACTGCTCCCTTTATGTCTGCCCGATGGGCTATTATTCACAGATCCGCTCCCTAGGACCTTCTAACTTGCAGTGATAGTTATACAGCGCTTTCGCCTCCTTCAGACCCCCTCCCACTACTCACAACAGCACGCTTAACTTGCTGTCTACTGTGAGTCATTCTTACTCTACACCCGCTCTGTAGCAATCCCCTTAATTGCACTCACTCCACTCGTGACATCATCCCCCACCCCAAAAAAATTAATGCAATTAATTTCAAATCGCATCAAGATGACTGTCAACGAGTGAGCGTGAGCAATACCTACACTAGAAAATGACCTAGCAGTTCCCCTAGTATATAGAATACCGAAATCAGGGAAAAATATATGATCAATATGCCCTGCAATATGCATATATGTGTCACATCATAAATAGCTAACTAAACCCAATATCTAATACAGAATCAAAAACCACTCAACCTATCAACCATTCTTCATATCATATTTATAATGTCAATATTTTAAAGTCGACTCATTCACACAGATCCTGTCAATGTTCCTGTCCTCCGATGTATAAGCTCCTGAAATCTTCCCCTAGGCTCGACTAAGGTAGTCGGCGATATGATTGCTGGTTCCTGGAATTGGTTGAATAACGAAGGTATACGGCTGCAAAGCCAATGCCCATCTAGACAAGCGTGGGCTGGACGAACGATTCTTCGACAAAAATGTCAGTGGCTTGTGGTCTGTCTGGATACAAAATTCTCGTCCCATGAGATAACGTCCTAGTTTCTGGACGGACCAGACAATGGCAAGACACTCACGCTCTATCACAGAATACTTTCTTTCTCTCTGCAATAACTTCCTACTGACATAACATACAGGATGGAGACATTCGTTCTTCTCCTGTAGAAGACAAGCGCCGACACCAGAGTCCGACGCATCCGTTCTGAGGATAAAATTAGATCGAAAATCGGGTAATATCAAAATGGGTGACGATGATAATGCTGTCACCAAATTATCAAATGATGTCTGACATTCAGACGTCCACTGGACCTTATCGGGTTGTCCCTTCTTAGTAAGGTCAGTAAGAGAAGATGACAAGGAGGAAAAATTTGGAATGAACTTTCTGTAATAATTTAAAATTCCCACTAAGCTTCTGACTTGTTTCTTTGTTTTAGGGATTTGCAACCCTACTAACTTGTCAATTTTTGTTACTTCAGGTCTCTGAACACCTCTACCCACAATATGTCCTAAGAATATTATCTCTGGACATGCCAAATCCATCTTTGCTGGTTTAGCAGTTAACCCAAAATGACGTAATCGTTGAAAAATTACTGTTAGTGTCTGAATATGATCAGACCATGTCGACGTATGACATGCTATATCGTCAAAGAATGACACGACATTAGGTATGTCCTTCAACACTAGTCTCATTAATCGTGCAAACGTCGCTGGCGCGTTTACCAACCCAAATGGCATGACCTTAAATTGGAATAATCCAATGGGCGTTTGGAACGCCGTGTATTGTTTAGACTCCTCAGTGAGCGGGATTTCCCAATAACCTTTCGTTAAATCTATCTTGGAAAACCACGTGGACCCGGCCAATGAAGCTATTAATTCCTCCTGGAACGGGATAGGCTCCCTATCGCCTACCGTAATAGTGTTCAATCTTCGAAAATCAATACAGAACCGCACCGATCCATCAAGTTTTTTCACGAGGACGATGGGTGATGAATACGGCGATGTTGATGGTTCTATCACATCTAACTTCAACATTGACTCAACTTCCTTTATGACTCTATCTCTCGAAGAAAAAGGCAACGGATACGGTTTAAGAAATACTGGCTTATCCGAAGTCAACTTTATTTGGTGCTGGATCACCGTAGTGCGACCCGGCAAATCCGTAACAACGTCCGGGAATGACGCTAACAGGGTCTCAAGTTCCCCACTCCTTGAACTCGTAAGGTCAGGGTTAATTTTAACGTCCCTGTAACCTTGTGTCGGAGTTAACTCCGGCAATTGAATTTGTAACTCTTCCTGCGCCTCGGTGTCGCTTACGTCACAGTCCAACTGGTCTACGACCCCCGTACAAGCAGTAGAGAAGACAGTCTCCTCTGGTCTTGTCTGTGCACACAGATACTGTGGTCTCTCATAAAACCTCTGTAGCATATTAACATGGAAAACCTTACTCGCTCCATCAATGTGGATAGCGTAATCTACCTTCGAAACAATTCGCTCAATAACATAAGGACCTTTCCATGTCATCAATAACTTATTATGGTCCGTAGGTAACAACAATAGGACCTTGTCTCCTGGCTTAAAAATTCTCAGTTTGGAACCTCTATCGTTATAGTCTTTTGCTCTTTTCGAAGCGATACTGGACGCTTCTTCTGCTATAGTGCGCGCTGAAGATAATCTTTCTCTTAAATCAACAAGGTCTATCGAAACCTTTTTAACCGGCCCCGAAACCGTGGGGATCTTTTGACGAGGAGCCTGGGGTGTACGACCCTTATGCGTCGTCTTTTGGCACGCACTGCACGTCTTACAATATAACCGCACATCTCTGTATACTGACGGCCAATAAAAATCTTTCAGAACTCTCTCCTTGGTTCTAGTACTTCCCATATGACCCGCTAATGGGACATCATGTGCCAAATGCAATACTGTTGCGATCAGCAACGCTGGCACAACGACCTGCTTTAAAATGGAGGACACCGTTACATACTTACGGAACAGAATGCCCCCCTGGACAAAAAAAGAAGATGACCCGTTTTTATATTTCCTCGTTTTCTCGGTTCGCGCTTCCCCAAAACATGGGTTTAATGATGGGTCCTCCCTTTGCAATCTCGCCAAGCGCTCTGGCGTGATATCTAGGTTGACCGCTGGCGTCGCCAAAGGTCTAATCTTATCTTTATCTGCTACCCGCCGACGTGTTTCGACCGCGGCGCAAAAGTCAATACCTTTTGATTGCGACCATGCTTGCACGTTCTCATCGGAAGGGGAAACCTCCCGTGATACATTCCCAATGATGAGCTGGGCGCCTGGAAAACAACCAACGACTGCTTCGACTTCCCCGCTAAGGAAAGGTGTATCTATCATTATTCTTGCCATGGGTAATTTCTCAATGGCCCCCGAAAATTGGATGCACGGGACAGTCTCACCTGTAAGCTGTGAATCCCGAATGCAATCCCTATGCACTCCCACAACGGTAGATCCTGTATCTCGTAAAACCGAGACCGGTTCGTCCCCAACAAACCCCGGATAAACCCTAAGACCACCTCCTGTATGACATGAATTTATAACGGGGATCTTTCTCCCACAAGGTAAAACACCGGAAGATAATAACTTCTCACAACTGGGACACTTAGAATACTGTCCGCCTCCGTTGTCCGATGTAACACACGCAGCCGCATGATGAAATTTATTTGGGGAACATGGACTGGAGCTACTGTCCACGTTCGCCGCTATCCTACCTGCAGGGCAGTTCACGCTGATGTGATCCGCTCTACCGCAGTTCCAACACTTCGCGGCCCTACACTCGCGCGAAAAGTGACCCGCGCGTCCGCAAGTCCAACACTCCGCTCCCTGTGCTGCCCTAGGCCTGGGTCCCCGTGACCCCTCGCGACCGGAACTAAAGTCCCTATGCCGTCGGTCATCGGCAAAGGTCACAAATCGCCCCCGGCCATTACCGCGACCTAGCCCTCCTGCTCGGTCAAACTTACCGGATCCATATGCCGGTGATTGGTGATAGCCCCTACGCTGCCCCTGGGCTTGCCCGCTATAGGCACCACGCTGACGCGACCTGTCCCTAAGTCCTGCCGGCGACCCCTCGACAACGGCGACGTATCCAGCATCTTGGACGTACGCCCTGGCGACTGGTTTGGACGGATGCGCCGTACGGTATGCCTCCGCCAACTCAGACGCCTCCTGCACCGTCGCGGGTTCGTTCTCTTTCAGGAAAGCCACCAGATCTTTGTGGCACGACGCGTATAGCTGGTCACGGATCATTAAGTCTTTCAGTTTAGCAAAGTCCGTGCCCACATGCGCCAAGTCTACCCAGTTCGCGAAATACTCCGTTAGTCTCGCGACGAAGGCAGCAAAGTCCTCCCTGGTATCTGCACGTGCTCGCCTAAACTGCTCCCGGAAATATTCCTCGGTACGCGCAAATCGGCGAAGCAGCAAAGCCTTCAGCTTATCGTAATCTTGCACGTCTTCGCGCTGTAGCTCTTTAAAGTAGGTTAACGCTCGCCCCTGCAATAGTGATGCCAGGTACGTGGCCCATAATTCCTTATTTTCCCCCCATTGCAATTGTGCGTTCAGTTCGAACCTGTAAAGGAAGGCGTCTATGTCGTCCTTCCGGTCGTCGAACGTAGGGAGCTTAATCCTAACGCCACCTTTATTGTGTACCTGCCGCTCAACTGTTTCTGTTGGCGCATTCTTTTTTATTTCCAACTCGGCGATCTTTACTTGCGCCTCTATCTCCTTTAACCTTATCTCCCTTTCCTGCTCCCTATCCTGTCTCTCCTGTCGCTGAGCTTCTAACTCCTTTAACTTAAACTCTCTTTCCTGCTCCTTATCCTTAGCCTCTCTCTCCTGTTGCTTAAACTCCCTTTCCTCCTCCTGAGCCTTAGCCTCTTTTTCTCGCTCTCTATCCTTAGCACGCTCATCGCGCAAATCCGCCTGCTGTTCTTTAATCCAGCCGCGTAGCTCTTCTCCCTCCAGGCCAAGTTCCTTACCCAACTTCATTAGTTGTTGGAGTTCCGCCATTTCACAGATTTATGGTTATGGTATATATTTAAAAAACGGCTAACCTGTCGGTATGATAACTAACGACACGACCAGAGACCTGAGATCACACCAGATATAACAATACCCAATTGTCCCAAATACAATTCAGAAATTTACCTTTACAGCACAACTAATTCTATATCTATAAAATGCCTAGCACTATTAATTATAAAAGAAACTAGAAACGACAAGAATGAAGAAATACAGTAGAAGGACCACAAGTACGTCAAGGACAACGAACCAGACTAGGACAAAGCTTCTACAACAAAAAACTATAATGGAAAAAAAAATGCAACCTACTACGCCGATTACACTACACGGTACAAACAAGAACAGAGTCTGAAAAAAAAGAACGTATCTATAGATAGGTAGAAAGAGGGACAAGAGAATACGTCTTCCTGCGGAACAGAGAAGATATCGACGCTACAACTAAACAATATTACAGGTCCCTACAGAACTGTTCACTGTGATGAACGAAGTTCCAAAGTTTACCACACCTTTTTAAAAGGATAAACTAAGTTCAACACAGCAAACCCGCGCCACCGCCCGTATAATCTATAACGACAACAAAAACAGCAAAAACAGGGAAAAAGACAGATTAAAGGAACAGCCCACAATCCAGGGCACAAAAATTTTGACTTTTACTTAACTTTGACCCTAGATTTCAATTTCTCCCCTTCCTCGGAGCTCTGGCTGCTTGACCTCTACAGGCTGGCACGCACACTCTGCAGAAATTTAAGTACACGTTAATACATATTCATAGCAATACATGCATCAATACATATTATTACTCATAAACATACATAAATCATATCATGAAATTTCCATTCATCCCACGAACAAAGACAACAGCACGAATTCCTAGCACAACAGAAAAACAACTAGATATAACGAATACACAATGTCAAAATGACCACAGTGTCACAACGGACGAGCCCCCAGTGTCACAACGGACGAGCCCCCAGTGTCACAACGGACGAGCCCCCAGTGTCACAAATCCCAGACTGGGAGATGTAATAAGTATGACAGGACAACAATCACGAACAAACAAGTTTAACACTTAACAGAACAACCCATCAGACTCACACATTTATTAAACATAATTATACATATAATAGCGCAATTACATACATTATATTATTGAAATGCACTGCCGTACAACGGCCTTATTCTCACACACACTCTCCCTCGGATCCACAATCCGGTAGTTACTCCTAAAGGCACTTCGGCCTCAGCCTCTCCCCTCAGGGTCTTAATAGTACATTAATGATTCACTGGCACCGCAGTCTCTCAATATCCCCTCCCTATTGTCATACACCTTAGCACTCCCCTAGCACCTCAGCAGGGCAATAACACATTATTATTTCCATAGCCATCAACATGGCAACAACATAGTATCAGTTCACTAGCCTATCAACATGGCAACAATATAGTATCTCATTCACTCTCATATCTACGTCCCTGTCCGTGGCCTGACTGCCACGACTTTATGTGCCTCCACTGTCCTACACTGACAGCCTCACTTCTGGCCTATGTGTGGCCTCCGGCCCTATGCTGGCCTATCCCCTGTGCTCATCGAGGTGGCTCTGCGGCCCGTCCCCGACACCTACAAGAATAACATTACATTGGTATAATACCCTACCATTTCTATTCGCTCCACCTCTCCTTACAATCCATGAAGCGTACACACACTAGTTCACCTTTCACTCACCACACATCTTACGGTAACACACCTCCATCGGAGTACACACTACTCACTCGCGCTACAAATCCATGAACTCACTTTCATCTATCGCTCGTGGCGCACATTGCTATATCCAATATCAAGGACTTCCACATTCCTCACATATACTTATTCACATCATGGTAATAGACGAATATAATATAATACATCAATCATAATAATCAATCAACATTCTACGTACCAGTCATTACTGGAAAGACTTTCTCCTAGTCTTCTCGACTGCTCCCTTTATGTCTGCCCGATGGGCTATTATTCACAGATCCGCTCCCTAGGACCTTCTAACTTGCAGTGATAGTTATACAGCGCTTTCGCCTCCTTCAGACCCCCTCCCACTACTCACAACAGCACGCTTAACTTGCTGTCTACTGTGAGTC
Organism: Onchidella celtica; assembly: GCA_963931925.1. NCBI lineage: Eukaryota > Metazoa > Mollusca > Gastropoda > Systellommatophora > Onchidiidae > Onchidella > Onchidella celtica. Next base: position 25,206,407 of record OZ007573.1, on the reverse strand, counting down.
ATTCTTACTCTACACCCGCTCTGTAGCAATCCCCTTAATTGCACTCACTCCACTCGTGACATCATCCCCCACCCCAAAAAAATTAATGCAATTAATTTCAAATCGCATCAAGATGACTGTCAACGAGTGAGCGTGAGCAATACCTACACTAGAAAATGACCTAGCAGTTCCCCTAGTATATAGAATACCGAAATCAGGGAAAAATATATGATCAATATGCCCTGCAATATGCATATATGTGTCACATCATAAATAGCTAACTAAACCCAATATCTAATACAGAATCAAAAACCACTCAACCTATCAACCATTCTTCATATCATATTTATAATGTCAATATTTTAAAGTCGACTCATTCACACAGATCCTGTCAATGTTCCTGTCCTCCGATGTATAAGCTCCTGAAATCTTCCCCTAGGCTCGACTAAGGTAGTCGGCGATATGATTGCTGGTTCCTGGAATTGGTTGAATAACGAAGGTATACGGCTGCAAAGCCAATGCCCATCTAGACAAGCGTGGGCTGGACGAACGATTCTTCGACAAAAATGTCAGTGGCTTGTGGTCTGTCTGGATACAAAATTCTCGTCCCATGAGATAACGTCCTAGTTTCTGGACGGACCAGACAATGGCAAGACACTCACGCTCTATCACAGAATACTTTCTTTCTCTCTGCAATAACTTCCTACTGACATAACATACAGGATGGAGACATTCGTTCTTCTCCTGTAGAAGACAAGCGCCGACACCAGAGTCCGACGCATCCGTTCTGAGGATAAAATTAGATCGAAAATCGGGTAATATCAAAATGGGTGACGATGATAATGCTGTCACCAAATTATCAAATGATGTCTGACATTCAGACGTCCACTGGACCTTATCGGGTTGTCCCTTCTTAGTAAGGTCAGTAAGAGAAGATGACAAGGAGGAAAAATTTGGAATGAACTTTCTGTAATAATTTAAAATTCCCACTAAGCTTCTGACTTGTTTCTTTGTTTTAGGGATTTGCAACCCTACTAACTTGTCAATTTTTGTTACTTCAGGTCTCTGAACACCTCTACCCACAATATGTCCTAAGAATATTATCTCTGGACATGCCAAATCCATCTTTGCTGGTTTAGCAGTTAACCCAAAATGACGTAATCGTTGAAAAATTACTGTTAGTGTCTGAATATGATCAGACCATGTCGACGTATGACATGCTATATCGTCAAAGAATGACACGACATTAGGTATGTCCTTCAACACTAGTCTCATTAATCGTGCAAACGTCGCTGGCGCGTTTACCAACCCAAATGGCATGACCTTAAATTGGAATAATCCAATGGGCGTTTGGAACGCCGTGTATTGTTTAGACTCCTCAGTGAGCGGGATTTCCCAATAACCTTTCGTTAAATCTATCTTGGAAAACCACGTGGACCCGGCCAATGAAGCTATTAATTCCTCCTGGAACGGGATAGGCTCCCTATCGCCTACCGTAATAGTGTTCAATCTTCGAAAATCAATACAGAACCGCACCGATCCATCAAGTTTTTTCACGAGGACGATGGGTGATGAATACGGCGATGTTGATGGTTCTATCACATCTAACTTCAACATTGACTCAACTTCCTTTATGACTCTATCTCTCGAAGAAAAAGGCAACGGATACGGTTTAAGAAATACTGGCTTATCCGAAGTCAACTTTATTTGGTGCTGGATCACCGTAGTGCGACCCGGCAAATCCGTAACAACGTCCGGGAATGACGCTAACAGGGTCTCAAGTTCCCCACTCCTTGAACTCGTAAGGTCAGGGTTAATTTTAACGTCCCTGTAACCTTGTGTCGGAGTTAACTCCGGCAATTGAATTTGTAACTCTTCCTGCGCCTCGGTGTCGCTTACGTCACAGTCCAACTGGTCTACGACCCCCGTACAAGCAGTAGAGAAGACAGTCTCCTCTGGTCTTGTCTGTGCACACAGATACTGTGGTCTCTCATAAAACCTCTGTAGCATATTAACATGGAAAACCTTACTCGCTCCATCAATGTGGATAGCGTAATCTACCTTCGAAACAATTCGCTCAATAACATAAGGACCTTTCCATGTCATCAATAACTTATTATGGTCCGTAGGTAACAACAATAGGACCTTGTCTCCTGGCTTAAAAATTCTCAGTTTGGAACCTCTATCGTTATAGTCTTTTGCTCTTTTCGAAGCGATACTGGACGCTTCTTCTGCTATAGTGCGCGCTGAAGATAATCTTTCTCTTAAATCAACAAGGTCTATCGAAACCTTTTTAACCGGCCCCGAAACCGTGGGGATCTTTTGACGAGGAGCCTGGGGTGTACGACCCTTATGCGTCGTCTTTTGGCACGCACTGCACGTCTTACAATATAACCGCACATCTCTGTATACTGACGGCCAATAAAAATCTTTCAGAACTCTCTCCTTGGTTCTAGTACTTCCCATATGACCCGCTAATGGGACATCATGTGCCAAATGCAATACTGTTGCGATCAGCAACGCTGGCACAACGACCTGCTTTAAAATGGAGGACACCGTTACATACTTACGGAACAGAATGCCCCCCTGGACAAAAAAAGAAGATGACCCGTTTTTATATTTCCTCGTTTTCTCGGTTCGCGCTTCCCCAAAACATGGGTTTAATGATGGGTCCTCCCTTTGCAATCTCGCCAAGCGCTCTGGCGTGATATCTAGGTTGACCGCTGGCGTCGCCAAAGGTCTAATCTTATCTTTATCTGCTACCCGCCGACGTGTTTCGACCGCGGCGCAAAAGTCAATACCTTTTGATTGCGACCATGCTTGCACGTTCTCATCGGAAGGGGAAACCTCCCGTGATACATTCCCAATGATGAGCTGGGCGCCTGGAAAACAACCAACGACTGCTTCGACTTCCCCGCTAAGGAAAGGTGTATCTATCATTATTCTTGCCATGGGTAATTTCTCAATGGCCCCCGAAAATTGGATGCACGGGACAGTCTCACCTGTAAGCTGTGAATCCCGAATGCAATCCCTATGCACTCCCACAACGGTAGATCCTGTATCTCGTAAAACCGAGACCGGTTCGTCCCCAACAAACCCCGGATAAACCCTAAGACCACCTCCTGTATGACATGAATTTATAACGGGGATCTTTCTCCCACAAGGTAAAACACCGGAAGATAATAACTTCTCACAACTGGGACACTTAGAATACTGTCCGCCTCCGTTGTCCGATGTAACACACGCAGCCGCATGATGAAATTTATTTGGGGAACATGGACTGGAGCTACTGTCCACGTTCGCCGCTATCCTACCTGCAGGGCAGTTCACGCTGATGTGATCCGCTCTACCGCAGTTCCAACACTTCGCGGCCCTACACTCGCGCGAAAAGTGACCCGCGCGTCCGCAAGTCCAACACTCCGCTCCCTGTGCTGCCCTAGGCCTGGGTCCCCGTGACCCCTCGCGACCGGAACTAAAGTCCCTATGCCGTCGGTCATCGGCAAAGGTCACAAATCGCCCCCGGCCATTACCGCGACCTAGCCCTCCTGCTCGGTCAAACTTACCGGATCCATATGCCGGTGATTGGTGATAGCCCCTACGCTGCCCCTGGGCTTGCCCGCTATAGGCACCACGCTGACGCGACCTGTCCCTAAGTCCTGCCGGCGACCCCTCGACAACGGCGACGTATCCAGCATCTTGGACGTACGCCCTGGCGACTGGTTTGGACGGATGCGCCGTACGGTATGCCTCCGCCAACTCAGACGCCTCCTGCACCGTCGCGGGTTCGTTCTCTTTCAGGAAAGCCACCAGATCTTTGTGGCACGACGCGTATAGCTGGTCACGGATCATTAAGTCTTTCAGTTTAGCAAAGTCCGTGCCCACATGCGCCAAGTCTACCCAGTTCGCGAAATACTCCGTTAGTCTCGCGACGAAGGCAGCAAAGTCCTCCCTGGTATCTGCACGTGCTCGCCTAAACTGCTCCCGGAAATATTCCTCGGTACGCGCAAATCGGCGAAGCAGCAAAGCCTTCAGCTTATCGTAATCTTGCACGTCTTCGCGCTGTAGCTCTTTAAAGTAGGTTAACGCTCGCCCCTGCAATAGTGATGCCAGGTACGTGGCCCATAATTCCTTATTTTCCCCCCATTGCAATTGTGCGTTCAGTTCGAACCTGTAAAGGAAGGCGTCTATGTCGTCCTTCCGGTCGTCGAACGTAGGGAGCTTAATCCTAACGCCACCTTTATTGTGTACCTGCCGCTCAACTGTTTCTGTTGGCGCATTCTTTTTTATTTCCAACTCGGCGATCTTTACTTGCGCCTCTATCTCCTTTAACCTTATCTCCCTTTCCTGCTCCCTATCCTGTCTCTCCTGTCGCTGAGCTTCTAACTCCTTTAACTTAAACTCTCTTTCCTGCTCCTTATCCTTAGCCTCTCTCTCCTGTTGCTTAAACTCCCTTTCCTCCTCCTGAGCCTTAGCCTCTTTTTCTCGCTCTCTATCCTTAGCACGCTCATCGCGCAAATCCGCCTGCTGTTCTTTAATCCAGCCGCGTAGCTCTTCTCCCTCCAGGCCAAGTTCCTTACCCAACTTCATTAGTTGTTGGAGTTCCGCCATTTCACAGATTTATGGTTATGGTATATATTTAAAAAACGGCTAACCTGTCGGTATGATAACTAACGACACGACCAGAGACCTGAGATCACACCAGATATAACAATACCCAATTGTCCCAAATACAATTCAGAAATTTACCTTTACAGCACAACTAATTCTATATCTATAAAATGCCTAGCACTATTAATTATAAAAGAAACTAGAAACGACAAGAATGAAGAAATACAGTAGAAGGACCACAAGTACGTCAAGGACAACGAACCAGACTAGGACAAAGCTTCTACAACAAAAAACTATAATGGAAAAAAAAATGCAACCTACTACGCCGATTACACTACACGGTACAAACAAGAACAGAGTCTGAAAAAAAAGAACGTATCTATAGATAGGTAGAAAGAGGGACAAGAGAATACGTCTTCCTGCGGAACAGAGAAGATATCGACGCTACAACTAAACAATATTACAGGTCCCTACAGAACTGTTCACTGTGATGAACGAAGTTCCAAAGTTTACCACACCTTTTTAAAAGGATAAACTAAGTTCAACACAGCAAACCCGCGCCACCGCCCGTATAATCTATAACGACAACAAAAACAGCAAAAACAGGGAAAAAGACAGATTAAAGGAACAGCCCACAATCCAGGGCACAAAAATTTTGACTTTTACTTAACTTTGACCCTAGATTTCAATTTCTCCCCTTCCTCGGAGCTCTGGCTGCTTGACCTCTACAGGCTGGCACGCACACTCTGCAGAAATTTAAGTACACGTTAATACATATTCATAGCAATACATGCATCAATACATATTATTACTCATAAACATACATAAATCATATCATGAAATTTCCATTCATCCCACGAACAAAGACAACAGCACGAATTCCTAGCACAACAGAAAAACAACTAGATATAACGAATACACAATGTCAAAATGACCACAGTGTCACAACGGACGAGCCCCCAGTGTCACAACGGACGAGCCCCCAGTGTCACAACGGACGAGCCCCCAGTGTCACAAATCCCAGACTGGGAGATGTAATAAGTATGACAGGACAACAATCACGAACAAACAAGTTTAACACTTAACAGAACAACCCATCAGACTCACACATTTATTAAACATAATTATACATATAATAGCGCAATTACATACATTATATTATTGAAATGCACTGCCGTACAACGGCCTTATTCTCACACACACTCTCCCTCGGATCCACAATCCGGTAGTTACTCCTAAAGGCACTTCGGCCTCAGCCTCTCCCCTCAGGGTCTTAATAGTACATTAATGATTCACTGGCACCGCAGTCTCTCAATATCCCCTCCCTATTGTCATACACCTTAGCACTCCCCTAGCACCTCAGCAGGGCAATAACACATTATTATTTCCATAGCCATCAACATGGCAACAACATAGTATCAGTTCACTAGCCTATCAACATGGCAACAATATAGTATCTCATTCACTCTCATATCTACGTCCCTGTCCGTGGCCTGACTGCCACGACTTTATGTGCCTCCACTGTCCTACACTGACAGCCTCACTTCTGGCCTATGTGTGGCCTCCGGCCCTATGCTGGCCTATCCCCTGTGCTCATCGAGGTGGCTCTGCGGCCCGTCCCCGACACCTACAAGAATAACATTACATTGGTATAATACCCTACCATTTCTATTCGCTCCACCTCTCCTTACAATCCATGAAGCGTACACACACTAGTTCACCTTTCACTCACCACACATCTTACGGTAACACACCTCCATCGGAGTACACACTACTCACTCGCGCTACAAATCCATGAACTCACTTTCATCTATCGCTCGTGGCGCACATTGCTATATCCAATATCAAGGACTTCCACATTCCTCACATATACTTATTCACATCATGGTAATAGACGAATATAATATAATACATCAATCATAATAATCAATCAACATTCTACGTACCAGTCATTACTGGAAAGACTTTCTCCTAGTCTTCTCGACTGCTCCCTTTATGTCTGCCCGATGGGCTATTATTCACAGATCCGCTCCCTAGGACCTTCTAACTTGCAGTGATAGTTATACAGCGCTTTCGCCTCCTTCAGACCCCCTCCCACTACTCACAACAGCACGCTTAACTTGCTGTCTACTGTGAGTCATTCTTACTCTACACCCGCTCTGTAGCAATCCCCTTAATTGCACTCACTCCACTCGTGACAATTAGGCCTACCGTCAATATCTTGCAACATTATTTATTATTCTTGCAACGTTTGTGCTACTACAATGCTATGTGTTTTGTTTGTTTGTTAAGCGTGGTGGCAAAATACAATCAAGGGGAAGGAGGTAGTGAAAGCATTAATTTTAGATCAAACTCAGTGCTTCACAAGGTGTGTAGATCTAGTGGCTAGGTAATGACAGAGATATGCGCGGCTTCAATGAAGCTTTGACTAGCCCAAGCAGCATGAAAGGTGAGTTTGCAAGAAAGAAATCTGACCGAGTACGGAGTGAAAAAAAAAAAAAGAAGAAAGAGAAGAATAACAGCCGGTTAAATTAATGAACATATCTGATAATCCTTAAATGTAAGAACGGAAATAGGCTACTAGTATACCCGGTAGCTTAAGTATTCGAAATAGGAAGAGATAGACCATTAAACATATCCAGATGCTCTCAGTTTGCCATTGGATAAGAAAGTTTAAGATTACAGGAAAACTGGATTATTTATTAAGCTGTTGTCCAGCTTGCTGAGAGTGAACGCCAAATGCTAGTACATGTATGTCGAGACTGTCATCTCTCCGAACTCAAAGTGACAAAGCGGAAGAGTTCTGCTTGCTGATTTATGAGACATTGCTTCAAAATGTTGTGCATGCTCTTCTGATTCAGGTGCGATGTCCATAAATTGTACACAAAATTTATGTTATCTGAGAATAATACCAAAATCGTTAAATTATAATAAATCAGAGTGACAGAAAATACAACATTTGATCTTTGCCACTTTTATCAACTTTCTAAATAACCCAGCACACATTTTCGTTGTTGATATTTTACACCAACTTACAAATTCAGATGTTAGTGAAATTTTTCCCTAGCCAATTCGACTCTCTCGTGGGCGCATTTTAGTAGTATAGTATAATCTGAGAAGTCTTGGCTGTGTGGAGAGAAAAATTAGTGCATTTTGAATCAGGTTATGGTGGAATTTTGTATACTCCAGTCATGTGAGATGTGGTGTTTGTAAAATATGTAGACCCCTAGTTTCATAAGCGCCAAGACGGACCTCAAGTAATTTGAAATGCCTAAAGCAAAAGTTGGAAGCTGTAAATGCTGTAATTACTGAGAAAACGTGTTAATTTTCCCCCCAGAGTTCTAAAATATCGACCAGTTGGCTTGGGTATATATAATAGTACTGTCTGTGTCAATACATGCAGTTCAGAAGACATTAAAGCGCACCTTTGCCCGTGGTCCCACAGAAGAAAGCCAGTCAGCTTCTCTGGAATCCAATTCTCGACCATTTTTTAAAAATATTTTTTTTTAACCAGTCCGATTTTCTGCATGTCCTACATCGGCCATCATTTATTGGCCACGATGGCAGTTGTACCAGCACGGAACACTCCGTTTTTGGAGTAGCCTACTTTTGATGGCGTTGATGTCCTGACCTGAGAGATATTAGAGCCATGTTTTTCCGTGTCGGTTACATAACGACCGACACTCCTTGATGTTAGTTAATTTCAATAAGTAGATGTAGCTTTTTCCGTGAGTCTCAGACAAGTACAGTATATTTGGATGAACAACCTTTTTTGGATTGGAATGGCTATCCTTTCACACATATGAATAGATAACCATGGATGGTCTTTTCCAATAGCAACACACATAAAATTTTGTGTCAGTTTCAGTGTGCCCGAATCAGATGTCTTTGCCCACGAATCTGGTAGAGAACTGCCACAATACAGGGATGCATTTGCCGTCTCAGCGTTAGAATTGCAAGAAAACGGTGATTGCAACTTACACAACGCTAATCAACATGAGATCAAACAATGAACACATAAATCAGTTGTATATTTTTTTCGTGATCTTTTTTATTTTGTGATATTCCACTCCCTCGATTAAAAGATACATTTTTCTTTTCCCCGCATCAACAAATCTTGTATATGTGACACATGATTCTGTGACCGAAATGAACATTTTTAATGGTTTGATGTGAACAAACATTAATTATACACAAAGGATACTGTCATACTCATTGTCATGATTAGAAAGCATAGCATTGCCATGGTAATTACATCAGTAAAGGCACATTTTAAGGTATTATAATGAAAAGCTTCCCAACCAGTACATTTTGTTGTTTTTTTTGCGACGAGGCAGTTGGCCCTTTTCTTAACCGTTGCCGGCTTCAAGTACGATTGCCGGCTTCACGGGATTCCGTGACCTCACGACCTTCACCGGTTACAAGGAAACGTGTGGGCTAAATTGAGAACTGAGCAGGACAACCGTATGCCCCATGACACAGTATAAAATAATCAAGTGCGTGTTGGTATTGAACACGATTACCACATTGCCGTGAGAACCACATGGGAAATGAAGTTTGATCTACCTTATCTGGTGAAAGATGGCAGCCTCAGAGGAACAACGGCAGTCAAATAAAAGGAAAAGATTGGAATAAATGACAGAATGGAATTTTTTATCAGTATTTTTTTAAAATCATTTTAATCATTTTTTTTTTTGTTCGAAAAAAAAATTAAATAAATGGGATACAGAATTGGATACTTCAGAAAACCTTGTGACTTGGAAGTCAACAATAACTATGTACATTCAACATGTGTGCGAAGTAGAAAACAAGATTTAATGTTGACTCTGAAGAGGATTCCACATACATGCTGTTATAATGTAGGCCTATGATTGTAATAGTAGAGCAACAACAAACAAATAAACAAAAGTGCATTTATCGCGAGCCCCTCGGTCATTTCTTTTTCTTCTCAGTTTTATTATTTGTTTTTTATTCCTTAATACACAGTTATTTACATATTTCTCTTTGCATTTGAAAAATGATGTTTAAAGATTTATTTTGTTAATTATAATAAGGGATTTTTCTCATTAAATCTATTGGTTCACTTATTTATTTATTTTTACGTATTCATCCCCAACCCTTTCATTTGCTTTCTCGATCCATTCAGTTCATCAAATTAAATACTATCAGCAAATTCGTTTTTTCTTTATTTAATTCATTTCTCTACCTGTATAATATGCCTCATTCTGCGTTTTTCTTTTCTTTACGTTTATATGCATGAAGAAGGTCCCATAAACGGAGAGCTTGTGTCTCTGTTGTTGTTTTTTCTGACTTTATCCTGATAACGCCCAGTTTTTCCGTATCTGTTCACTCCCTCACCAGATACGCTCCCTCCCCATCACGTTTTATCGTTGTGCCCCACCATAATCTCGTACCTATATATATACCAGTGATCCACCACCTGTCTGTGTTCGTCTATACAGTAGGCCCATGTTTGTGTTATAATTAGTACTACATGTATATGACCATATACGTGTGAAATATGACTCATTCTTTGATTACTGCAGTATTTTCGTCAGTCGACTTTTTTTCAGTTTTCCTAGTAGGCCTACTATTAAAGTTTTATCGACATCGCCCCTTGCTCCCATAATAGTGTTGGACCAAGCCATGCCGCAACAAGCGGTGGCCGGTGAATCGTGAAGAGATAACGATAGCTATCGCGCAGAACGATACCGTATTAAAAGATGATTTCTCATTGGTCAAGACCATAGACCAAGACCTACACTGGAAAAAGCCCATTTCGCCTCAAGATCTCGGTGAAGCCGCTAACCGTACTTGAAGCCGGCAACGGTTAAGAAAAGGGCCAACTGCCGCGACCATATGTTAAACAAAGCCGTTCTCTTTAGTCCTGGGTATATAGCTGGTATACTATTCTTTGATTGTATGTTACCTGACATTTGACCTGAAAATGCGTCAAGGAACAAGTACAATCATGTACCACTATGATACTAGCTGTCAAAGCCAATGATTAAAGCACGTCACACTGTGGTCAGACAAATCGTTAGGAAAGTTGCTTACCGTATATAAAGATGAAAGCCAATACATGTAATAGATTCCTGTCTCTCACTTCGACTTTGAGTTTATTCAAATAAATTACATAGAACTTTCAATATTTTGTTTGGAGAAAAATACTCACTAAAAAATTCTGATGATAAAGAAGTTCGATTCTTCCCCGATCTATCCGTCTTCACTCCATTCATTTTACGTATATCAAATATCGCAAATCAGAAATAAGAAAAGCAGTAATCATAATTATATAATCATGAAAAGAACATCAACAGATAAATACTGATTAACAACATGTTTCACAAATAAAATCAAAAAAGTGTTAAACAGAAATCACAACTGGGAATATAATATACACAGGTCGATACAATAATAATGCTTGGTGAAGTTGAACATAAAAGTTGTAGGCATACGCTCCTTTCGGCATGATGTGTCATCAGAATAAAACACACAGACCCCATCACCCGCGCGCCCTCTCTTGTTCTTCTTTTTAAGCCTTCCCATCGCTTCTTTTATATTACTTATGTGGGCAAATAAACGAATCAAATATCTGTTTATCAATGAAGAGGAACCGCGATTTAGCGCCTGGGGAGTTTTTCCACTCTTCAAAGTATCTGTAAGTGTGCACGCAGGCGTCGGTGTTAGGGTAAGCCAGACCAAGGCTGGTGTGGGCGCCAAACTGGTGGTTGGCCACCTAATTATCAGGACTGCATCATGCTAAAACACTACTCACTGCCTATACCGCCGCGGTGTGGGCAGTGAGTAATGTTTTACTTTAGTGTGATGCATAATAATTAGATCTAGCCTAGGTGGCGAGCCACCAATCTGGGGACTACGCCAGCCTTGGTCTGGCTTAGCACTTAGTGACACACATTAGCCATTTACAGATAAACGTGGGGCGGCGCCATAACGCAAGCAGTTAATCGTCAGAATCATTTGGAGATGGTACCGGTACACTACAGATTCAAACAATTTTCATGTCATAAAATGCAGACCTGAGCATATGATGAGACTTTCAATTGTATTAGAAATGACTGGAATTTAGACTTAAAGAATGCGACAATACGCGAACAACAATCTGCATAATAACAAATAACATATTATTTGGTCGGTGAAATACCCAAGAGGGAAAAGAAATATAATGAATGAGCGAATGAATGAATGAATGAATGAATGAATGAATGAATGAATGAATGAATGAAGATCAATACTTTTATAGGTGACGAACATTAAGGTCATAGCCTATATGATTATGAACCTCTTTTTTTAAGCACTCTTGACCCACTTTGTGTACAAAACCATAAATTTAATACGGTACATTACAAAAAAGAAAGAAACTGGTAAGGTCATTCCTTTCCTAACAGATCACAGCATTCAACATCAACATCCACAGCTGACAAAGCTTCCGCGCTTGTTTAATACCCACTGGTACCATACGAAAGGTAACCTTTCTCTATAACTATAATGTAAACAACAAACTACATACGTATACCATCTGATCTTTGTCCTTTTGCCCACCCGTGAAAACAGTCATTTTGCTTATCTAGAAACATTTTGGCCTGACCATCAGCATATGAAGGGGTTTGAGAAGTTTGGTCGGCGACTAGACGGAGGGTGACGAGACAACCTATAATTTCAATGAGATTTCTCACACTCGCCAACTGGGTATCTGGTGGGCACCTGATCTTAGGAAATGAAACATCATTTTCTGGTGTGATTGTGACAGTGACCATTTTCCATGTCTTCTCTCTCTCTCTCTCTCTCTCTCTCTCTCTCTCTCTCTCTCTCTCTCTCTCTCTCTCTCTCTCTCTCTCTCTCTCTCTCCCTCTCTCTATCTCTCCCCCTCTCTCTCTCTCTGTGTCTGTAACTAGTTGTTATTGACACAATATTAATTTTACCATATTCTCCTCATTTGGAATATTATTTGATAATGCGAGATTGTCTGCAATCTCTGTCTAGTTCCCACAGTCCCATACCCTCCTCAGTACTAACAGAAGAATGAACACATTGTAATAGACAGGCACATTAACATCAGGTCTTCACATCATTTTGAACTGTAACATAATATTATGCGTGAAACCGTTCTTAAACATAACGGGTAGATGTTCAATTCGGTGGGAGAAGTAGGCATATCGGTATTTGAGTACCGTACGATGGCAGACCAAGGAGAAAAGCGATGAATGCAGTTTTGCTTGTATGTACCGATACGCAAGTGTAGGTTTATTACGGATTTTAAAGATTTAATAAATAACCTGAACTGAAGTACGTTGCCTTTCCATTATTTACACTGACAGTAGAAAGAAAATGCATTGTGATAACAATAATGTACATCATGCAATACACCTGATGTACGCACATACATAACGCTAGCATATCCAACATTTTCAGATCCTCCCAACTGCGTTGTTCATCCACTCCATAGATATAGTACACTAGATCGCCGACTCTCATTGGTGGGTGGAAAGGAAACCGACGCTTCCCAGGAAGTCCGGCCGCCATTGTTTAAGCCTGATAAACAGCAGACGGCGTACTCTTCCTGTGCAGTTTCACTTTCGTTTTTTTTGGACATCGTTATTGTTTCAAGATCGACTGCAAACTCCAGCTGACAATTTGAAAGGTAAGGAATCACAAGATATTTATTTGATTGGTTTTATTATCTTGTTTACTAAGAGTTTTAGTCTGTTTGTTGCAAAGTTAGTGAGGAACAGGCTCTCGTTCTGCCAGCAGTAGCAGCGCGTCATTGACCGCTATGATCTAATCTGGATCTAGATTTATGTGGGTGCAATTAACCGAATACAATGGGCCTGGCAAGATTTTTTATATAGACTAGATCTATATTATATGAGAATGGCTTTCTGATGTTGTTTGTCAAAAGTTTGTGTTAGTTTATTGCAAATTTAATGAGGAACAGGCTCGCGTACCGCTAGCAGTCAATAGCGTGGCGTCATTGACCCAAGTACAGCAGTCAGCATCACTGTCTGCTAATGCTATATAACGGTATTGATAACAGAACAGCTAGTGTGGTTTGGCTAATCAGATTTCGTTTCTTGAACTGCTTTCGTAACTTCTGTTTTGGCTGTGCAACTTATTATTCTCAGCCCGGACATCTGGCACAGTACATTAATGTCTGATGTCAATTGATGCTCAGTGATGAATATGAGTAGGCTACTGAGGGAAAAAAAAGTTAAGAGAGGTGTGCTTACAATTACATTTGCTTTGGCTAGACATGTAAGCAATTAAAAAGGCCCATTATGAAGAGCTAGCACAGTAGGTGATAGAGGCAAGGATGAAATTCATATGTGAAATAGACTTAATACTGATAGTGTAGCTGTTCCTCAGTCAGTCAGTGTTAACTATGAAGATATATAGGCCTATTATATTAAAAAAAAAATAGATCTAGAGTTTGTAAAACAGGACAAAAGACTAAGTCTGTTGATCTGATAGTCTGCTGGGACAGAGATAATCAGAAACAAAGTAGCATTTACAAGATCTTGCAAATAATGCTGACCAGAGGAAACTGATAATAATTTAATTAACCAACATAATTGCAAAATTCTGGGAAAATTCCAAGCACTATTTACAAGAAGAGATCTGTCTTTTTAGTGTGATCCTGATTATAGATAAATTATAATTGTGCTCTAGTGTTTGCAGTCCTCTGAAAGGTAAGGATTCGTGTTTTCGAAACATACCAAAGCAGCATAAAATGTCCATAATCTTTTTTATACCTCTGATGCTATGGTGGGTAGGACTGAACTCCAGGTTCTTTTTGGGATAGCAAAATTCAGAAGTCATGCACGCTCATTGTGGATATTAAGGCTGCCACATGTATTCTTTGCCATCTGGAAATTGAAAAGAGAATGCTGTTTGGACCATTGCTCAGGCAAATGTATCTATTCTACTCTATAGTAATCACTTGCAGAAAGTTTTTTTGAAGATTTTATTGTTTAGAGAAAAATTTACCTGTATTTTATCGAATGGAAATTATTAATTTATCCATTTATTTCAGATTCGTCAAAGAAATGGGTGGAATAACAACCCAACTGCACAACAGTTTCGGGCTTCAGTTCGCACACTCATGATTCAGAATGATGTGAAAGCATCCGAGTATGCTAATTGCCTTCAACTGGATGGCACAGAGGAGTTGCAGTTGGACTGTTTTCTTTTGAAGGCACCGGCAAAACCCCAAAACCTGCCTGATTTCTCACAGGATGACATGTTTGCTGCTGCGGTTGACAGGCTTGAGTCCACCTTTACACTCCCGGATAATGAGTGGAGATACTCATGCTTGACCTACACAGCAGGATTTGTGTGCGCACGTCTGATTCCAAAAATAAAATTTTCAGATTGCAGGGCTGCCTTGACATGTGCGGAAACTCCGGAAGATATTCGTTTCTCCTTTCTGAGGAGAAGAGATCAAGGCGGTCTTGTATGCCCTTCCGACGGTGTTGTGCAGCTTTTGTTGGCAACAGAAAAAGCATTCAGGGTTGTGATGCCTAGCCCAGATGTCATGTAGACCTTGCCACACAAGAAATTCATTGATGTCCAGATTCAAAACCTCGTCCTCACACATGTAAAGGAGAAATATTTTGATCTATTCCCATCTCTGCGGGATCATTTCTATGACCACGAGATGATTGTAGAGGAGGACCACATCACTAGCCTCATCAAAAGTGTGGCATCTTACTACTTGCGGATGAGACTCTTTAAGGCTGGCAAATTGCACCAACAGAGAATGATCCTTGGAGGCAAAGCAGCCAAGAGGATGAAACTGAACAAGTTGGTACTGTTTAGTGGACAGTAGTTTTTTTTTTGTGCTGCTCCTCATCCCCGTCTTGGAATACATGAACACCGGTGGTGAGTACAATTTTATGTATTTATTGTTTCTTGGTTCCTTGTTAAACCTGAATAGAAAATTACTCTATATGTGGACTTGCAATTTCTCTTGCGACCCGAGTTATTAGTGTTACAAAAGTGAATGTTTCATTTAACGTCCTCAAGAGATGTAGACTATCCTTACTGTGAAACATATGACAGCGTGTGGAGTTTGCTTTTTTAACAGGATGTATATGTGTTACCTCTCCTCCTTCCATCAAACTGTTTACTGATTTCCATCTTTCCTTCTGTACCTCTTCTTCTTTCTTTCAAGAAATACTGTGTCCCGTGGGTGTGTCGTCCCCATACATTCTTCACGTTTGACTGATATTCAGTTGGATTAACTGATAATAAGGCTCTCTGTCTCATTCCTTTCTCCATTATTGAAATGTTGCTTTTTTTGAATGGGTGACTGTGGACATCAAAATCATGAGTCGCTAGCTGGTCAAACCATTGTTTTTTAAACATCACTGTGCGTCGTTTTGTTTTGTTTTTTGGTGGGGCGAGGTGGGTTGTATAGCCCATTGAATGCATATGCGGTATGTGTTTTAATTGAATTCCGCCAAGATTAACATTGTAGATGTAGATAATTTTTTCAACATTTATTTATTATTATTATTTTTTTTTGAAGGTCGATATACATAGCACTATGAAAGTATAAAGCTGTCTCATAATGAGTTGTTTCAATGCTCAAAAACTTCTGAAGAGCATTTAGAACAGTGATTTGTATATTATTGTCTCGCAAACTCACACATGGTAAACCCCCTCCCCCCCCCCCCCTCTCCCGAAAACAAAAAACAACGCACGCCCGCAACATTACTGCTATACTCCTTGGCTGGCACGACTGTACAGCATCGGCGAGCTTCAGGCTTAGGGTAATGGCGGCCTCGTTTTCAATTCGTTGCGTGGGCCGCTGGCTGGCTCAGCGATCTAGTGTACTATATCTATGATCCACTCATTCATCCATGTATCGACGATACGCGCCGCTCGGACGTAGGAATGTGGCATGTCTCTAGCCACGGATTCCCTTCTCAAGGTTCGCTGAATCTCTTAAAACACCACCAATAACTATTAATATAATTAACTGTGCGAGGATAAGATTTATTTCACGCTGCAGAGACTTTTAAGAGTCGATTTACCTATACTTTCATCAACAATAAACATATTACACAACACATCCATGGTGCCCTTCTTAACTTTCATACCAGACGAGATCTATATCTCATTTCATTCTTCCTTTTTCTCTTCTATTTTTACTATTTTCTCCTTTTCAGATGCATACTTCATGCACACAAAAGTGTGCAAGCCCAGGCTATCTATTATTCAGGTCTTGAACTGATACATGTGATTTAAGCAATGCTCTCCGAGCAGCGTCCACCACAGCCCCACTCGTGTACTTGACTGTCTCCACTTCCAACTCAGGGAAGACATCCCAATACACACTCAGCGTGTCATTCTGCCAGTTAAAATTTGGGCCTGTAAAAATAACAACAAAAACGTTATGGCTGTATTGTTCTGTCTGTCTGTCTGTCTGTCTGTCTATCTACCTGCCTGCCTGCCTGTCTGTCTGTCTGTCTGTCTGCCTGCCTGCCTGCCTGCCTGTCTGTCTGTCTGTCTGTCTGTCTGTCTGTCTGTTCGTCCGTCTGTCTGTCTGTCTGTCTGTGGCAAACTTAAGAGAACCACAAAAAATCTAGATACATGAAGCAGTAAATGAAACAAAAAAGTGTTGAACCTATGGACAACATTTGACCCGAAGCTTGGTACTTGTAGTCAAAGAAATGTCCTTACTTGGCAAGTAGTCTTAATATTAAATAACATTAAGTCTTAATATTATTATTAAAGATAAACTGACAGTAGAAGCTCAGTGAGATTTTTTTGGTCAGTTTTAGTGTCATATAGATGTATGCCAACCCAGGAAAAGCACAAAGTCGGCAAAAGGGAGAAAAAGGAAAATGGTTTTACAGTGCATGTAATTTGTTTACAGATCATACCTAGAGGGTTTTCATTCATGGGCACTTTGTATCCTGGATGCCAGGTCGGATGGCAGCGTTGGTTCAGACACTTTACTTGAAAATGACGATCTAAAAACAGGACGTCCGGATGAAATTCCAGAATCTGAAATTTAGAAAAGTGCTTATTATAGTTTTGAGTAGCATGGTGAATGATTATCTTCAGTTTCAGAATCATGGCAAGTATGCTGATGCCCATTGTTACTCACTGTTAATGTTGTTTGTGCAATTTTAGTGAATGAAATGATCGTCTATGCATAGTTTTACAGTAAGTACAGTCAGATGGTGAAAATTTCGAAAGGACACCACGTGTATTATATAAGGCGACACAATTATTTGCCCACCCATGCGTTTTGATGTTGGTCACCTGTCAGCCGGGTTTTATGTCTCCTTTCTATTCATGCCATCCGCCCACCCATACATCCACCTTCCATCCATGAATCCATTTATCAATCCATCTTTCATGACATACAAGTTCCATTTACAAACTATTATTACCTTGTACGCCAGGAACTGATCAACAAACCAGAATCTCTGCCTATGATTCTGTGAGTGCAGATTTCTAAGCTTAATGAGATATTCTGAGTTCTTCTTTGCCATGATGGTTGTGTGAGAGATCGAATCTGGCCAAGCACCATGTTGATGCCAGTCGGGAGAAGCTACAGCGTCATATCTGAAAATGAAAAATAGTGTGGAGATGGTGATATAGTCAAGATCGTGCCTGACGCGGATTAAAAGGATAAATATAATATGAGCAGATAGCAGACATGCGGACAGGAAGTATCAAATAATAAGGCAGGCACGCAAGGAGACCACTAAATGCTCATGCTTGGAATCTGTTACGACAGCTCCCGATTGGATTTTTCCACAGGTACCATAGTTGTATAACTCAAGTGACAAGAGGGCTTAACAGTGTAGTTATATGTCAGCTGTCGCAACAGAACGCACCAAAGGAAAAAAAACACAAAACACCCCACAACTTGTCCCCCATGGAAGGCAATGATGTCTGATTAATTCTAGTAATTTTAGACTGGTCATTCTTCTTGGCGACAAGACAGGAGGTTAAACCTTTTAAATATTATTATTGTTTTTTCTTTTTTTTTGTTTCTTTTATCTGACCCTCTCAGAGACGTATGGCGAACTCAAGATCCCTAGTCCGTGACTCCAAGACACATTGCAGATTATCCTTGCATTGCCTTGTCTTGAACCAAATTAAATCACTTGGCAACAATACTGAAGGTACTTGAGGCTGTATTTGCATTATCTAAGCATGGGGTAACAATATTGAAAAGATTACTTGCTCTCTATCTCTCGTCTCAGTTTCTTTTCTATTGTTTGCAGGACTTACCAGTATGAGTTCTGTGGTCTGTTGAGTGCAATTGGGAATTTGAAGTCTTGATATCTAACCACGGCTAAAATCAAAAGTATCACCTTTAAAATCGTTCGCCTTACGTGTCTCTGAGACCATATACATAGAGTGATATATGGGACGAAATATAATAGCATATTAGATACGCATGAGTCAAAAGATTGACTGACTACAAAAGACAAGTGAGCTGTCTGAGATTGTAACTCGGGATGACAATATTAGGGTACTCTGATAATGGACTTTACGTGGGACCAACTAATAATGATTTATTTGATTGAGTTCTCTACTTCTTTGCGATATCACATAGTTCCTTGTGTCGTCTAATCTAATTCCCATCGACACCTTCAAGACTGGAGATTTAAGAGCACTTGTGTGTTTGATTAAATAACGTTGCTCAAGACTGGCAGTGTAACTTTGTTTGACAAGCAATCACTGGCAACTCAATGTGACATAACGGAAATAAAAGAGTAATCATGGTTTGAAACAGTATCTTTTGGATTTCGACCAGTTTTCATTTACTTTAAGTCTTTCGCTGTCGTGAAACTGTCATCTAAATTACACCTACAAAGAGACATTCTAAAACCACACCAGAAAATTGTGTCAGAGTTAGGACAATTCTGACTAAATGAAGACAAGCAGTGTCCTCTCTCGGTAGTTACCACACGGAAGGGCGCAAATGCCACCGGCTTCAGATTTTTTGTCACAGCAGGAAAACAAAACTAATAAATTCAGTTAATGTGTGCCCCTGGAGGTGGACTATTATTTCAAGTATTATGGAAAACTTCAGGGGAATTATCTTATTTTATTTATATAAGTGCATTCTTATGTTGACTTGTGTCTCTAGTTCGACTACACTCACTCGTCCCAAAACGTTTAGTGAAAAATGAGCTGCTCACTTTGTTTAACATGGAGGGAGAGGGGGGAGTCCATTTGAATCAGCTCAATGCAAGAAACCTTAACACCCTAAATGCGTTTTTACTTCCCACAGAAGAGTCACATACCCTGAGTTTGGCATGTAACCTAAAACGTTATCTATGGCATGTTTTGTGATGTACTGGTCTCTGCATGGGGCTGAATGATACGACATGGAACTGTGGAGTAATTCTATCGCATGTCCCACATTATACATCTTTACCAGACCTTTCATGTAAATCGGATTTAAGAGATGAATAGCTGATCGCATTTAATTTTCGAAATACTCTGTCTGAATCACACAACAAATTGTTTGACAAAATTTCAGAACAGTAGGCTATTGCGACTATTATTTGAAATGATAGCAATGACAGCATAAAGCAAGGGAAGCAAAAATCCTATTTTCAGGACAAATAGTGTCTTGAATAGCATAAAGTGAGGCCACATGTTTGAAAATGTTTATGTCCACTAAGCTGCATGAATTTTGAAGTACAAAATGTTGATGAACTGTACGTTTCTGCGAAAGGACAGTATCTTTTCTGTTGTCTGCAGCTAATAAATATTGCAATACAAATGTGATATTATTACGTATTGCGATTTTAATTTGCTTCCCTACACATTCCGTTTCAGATATTGTGTTCATGTGCACAGTTATTCGGTTATCCCAGCAAATTATTATGGAATTATTTATAAATATTTACCCGAAATGATCCTCTGGTATGGCGTTTGTCCAAATCACTTTGTTGTCACAGTAAACCCCTCCATATTTGAGTAAGATGCTTACTCGCATTATACCTGCAAGGAACAAGATAGGAAACATTGTTTGTACAATGACTATGAGGTTAGTGAACGAGGGGTTCGTTTCAGTGAAAATGTACACTGTGCAGTCGGGAAAAGTTCAAACTGCTTTCTTAAAATAATTTTTAAAAAACATTAGATCTATTTTCCAGTTCGAAAGAATGGTTCATTTTGTGATGCGGTTTTTTGTAATCTTAACGCTATTGTTTTGGTCGCTTGTTGTTGTTTATTGCCCATACCGGCTGGAACCCTGTGTATCTGATTAGTTTTCAGAAAACTATACTTTGGAAAAGTTTAAAAAAAAAAAAAAATCAGATGACCGAGCCTTTCAGAAAATATCCCCAGAAAATAAAGTCGGGTGGGACATAATTATTTCTGTCCACTTTGAGATTTTCATAAATGCATGCAGCACAATCTTTAAGTTGGTCCAGATTGGTTTACTTACTTCGCTCCCTAGCCTCGGCGACACTTGTCTTGACGAATGTTTTTCAGGACTATGTAGCCCGTGTGTACAATGAATATATATTATGGTGTCTATCCCGCCTCAAAGCATGCCCTTTTTTTGTTGTTGTTGTTGTTGTTGTTGTTTTTCCTGAATTTCATGAATTCACTAATTTCTCAACAGACTGAATTTGTATCAATTTATATCTTTTACATCAATAATTATGTTAGTTCGTTCACCAGTAAACATACTATTTACTTCTTGGTGTGTTAACCATAAGAGTCTTAAAAGTCTATGCAACAGGCCTGGTCTGACTAACCTTGCGCTAATTCTTGCGTCATAGTAGCCCGGTTGTGAGAATGTTCAGGATATTCTCTGTACACGTGAATGACTTTTTGTGTCTCCTGCAGTTTCCGCCACCACAGACCTGTTGGCTGCTTCACACTATGTATGTAAACCTGTGATCAGACAATATCAGCAACAATTAATTCTTCCTGATTGCTCATTAACTTCTGCCGGGGCTGTTTAAGTATATGCAGGAAATGTCATCCCCATTTTTTTTTCGGGGGGGGGGGGGGTGGGCATCTCTGGAGAATGTCCTTTAATCATACTAAATACATCAATGAATTAATAGATGATCTCACCCATTAACACCCCCCCCCCCCCATTTGCACCCCTTCTTCGGCATATTATAATACTATTTACATTCATTACATGTAGAGTGCAGCCGTGATAGACGACACTAAATTGAAAAACATGAAACAAAAAAGAAGTATTTTTTGTGATTCCAGACTGAAAACAGACTGAGATGATGTGATCAGAAGAAAAAGTGGCAGAAAAGAAAAGAATATATGAACGTCTGATCGTGGGAAAGAATTGTAGCGAATGCTGGAGTACACCAGCCATAAGGTACAAAACTCAACTTGTCTCATTGAATGTTATGAAATCATCGAGCAAAGAAAACTTTTTTTAATGTCCGAATGAAATGTTAAATGACAATGAAATTGTGTGACTTTTAGCAATCACACTTAGATTAATGTTTTTATTTGACAAAATTTTGACGACCACATAACAGAAATTATTCACAGAACACAATAGGTTCAATAAATCTCACAGAAACAACAGTTTTTATTCTCTAACTCACCTTGTTTAGACCAGCAACATTTAGTGCACTAAGCATACTGATGTACGTGCTAAATTTAAGCTCACAGTCCCAGCAGATATAGTGTGCAATTTTGGGGATTGTGCTTCGCTGGTTGAATTTCGGCCTCACTTCTTTCACCCCATAGTTTGCAAGACGGCTCAGTCTGGCGAAGTTTGATCTAGTGTCCCATATACTGGCAGGGAAAATCTCTCTGGAAACTTTCACACAAATGCACTCTCCTTGTTCTTCTGTGTTGAAATGCTGGATTGATCCACATGGTTGTATTGTACCCTGGGCGGCTGATCTACCTGATGCCAGTACGACATTCAGGCCCGTTTGACTAGAAGGGCTAATAAAACCATTTTTCTTTGCGACGATGACACCATCAAGGTATTCTGTGAGAGATTTTGGCACGACTCCAGAGATAAATTGCGCTGCTCGTAAATGGACAGGGAAATCCACTAGAATAGCATCCTCGGGAACATAGATACCACCAAAGTACTCCAAGAAGCTGAGGATCAACATGTATCTTTCAGCACCTGCGGTGGGACATCTAGTCATGTTCAAATGTTTAAGCACTATATGATCATTATCACTAAGAGTTTGGTTAAACCACGTATAGTACTTTTCTGGATCTTGTATCGGCAGCTCATCATAATGAAAAAATATTTTATCGGGTTTGATGACAAAATCAGCTCTTTTGATACTGAGGTAATGTCTGAATTCAAATATGCGGCGGCCACACCAAATGATATGAACGATAGGGGGTGCCAAGTCTGGTAACAAATCTGCATGGCTGTCGTCATTATCTATTTCTTCGCCATATTCATTCACTCTTTTCTTTTCAACACCTTCATCGTTGTCTCGAGCATTCATAAGTTTCATTTCAGGCCCTCCTCTGGCCAGGTTAAGACCATTGTCCAGTCGCACCTCTTCTTTCTCTACCACGCGGGTCAGTGACTGGTGGTAGCTGAGAATAGCTGCTTGCTGAGAGTACAGGAGGAAGAAGACGAGGCCGGAAACGATTAAAATCCAGGCGTATACACGTCTTCGCTGTGACCTTGATCTCGCTCGATGAATGAGACGAAAGAAACTGTGAGGCATCGTGTCTGAAACTGGCAACGAAACAAGACATACGTAAGTGAATATCAGTCAATAATCAGGTTATTAAAACTTTACTTATCAACCCTTTTCTCGTTTTGTTAAGTATTTCTTTAAATCATGATTGTGTTGTTCATTGAAATGTTAATAGTTGCCAATGTTACTTATGTGAAAGATACATTAAAAGTTAGAATATACCTTGAAGGGAATATGAAATAGAGATCAGTTTTAAAACCGACATAAAACATCCAAGATTCCCAATAGTCTTATATTGAAACGAAGCTAATCCATTTTGTAGCCTAATATCTCTCCAAACTGGAAGGTAACTGCCACGTGAACGTTCAAAATGTTCTTTTCAATCCTTGTCAACTGGAAACATAATGAAATAGTAAAAGAGGCAGTATTCAAAAGAAGCAAGGAAATAATGCCACAATAAAGGCACATTTCTTTCCTTTGTTGGTTAAATAATATCCCGTTTAATATTTAAACATATTTCTTTGACTTATAAACCTGTTCAACTTCAGTGAACCAGCAAAATGCATTACGAAAGGGTGCCATTAACTGGCTGAAATGAGATTAGATCTAACATTCAACGGACTGAGCAAATAGTTCTGCGCTTCGTGTGCAGGAACGGTGAACTTTATTAACATTACCGTTATACCCGAACCACATATATAAAGAAAAAAGTGTACAGTAATGGTAAACTATAATATTGCAATACCTCACACACACAAAGAAAATTGTCAGCATTGTCCCTTGAGTTCTCAACAACAGAGGTGGTGAGGAATGTTTAGTACCTCTGTGAAAGAACCCGAAAGCATTATTGTTGCCAGAACATTCTTCGTCATGGGCGGCTACTATCAAATCGAAAATTTATTCAGGAATTTACTAGGCAGAACAGACTAATTCTTCGATGTTCCGCATTCGAGATAAAGAGAGATTTGTTGGATTTGAACGTTTTTATCATTATTATTATTATTTATGTACGAAATGAAGCATATGAATAATTACGATCAGTCACCTAAGGTTCCACATTGTTTGCAGTTGATTTAAACAGGTTCTGTGTTTTCGCTTAGGTAGTATCAATTTAGATCACAGTAAAGATTTCAGACAAACCATTTATTGCCTGGGAGATGTTTAAGGGTACTGACATTGTTCGGTAAGATGACGAAAGAATGATTTACTAATGCAGTCCGCATCGAAAGGAAGAAAATCAAGCTGTCCATTGTACGCCCGATCTGTAAGTGGTTCACGTTGAACATTTGTCGCGACTGGAGGTGACAGGAGATTTTTGTCCAATCCGAAAATGTTTGCTGCACTCGAAACTTCAACAGTGAATTCTAATAAATGTTCCAAGTGCTTAACAGTACACGTCACTGTTTCATAATTGGATTTGTTCAAAGTGTGACCTGGGTTCGTAAGTCCATTTTTATAGGACGTGGTTGGTAATATAGATTTACTTATGTAGGCTATTTGACAACACAATCAAAGGAGAAAACTGCGCCAGCATTCAAATACCTTATTACCAATGGCAACAATGCCAATAATGACAGTGATAGTACTGTTGCTTGTGGCAGTATTTCTACTAGTAACTGTTAGTGGCAAAGTAGTTATGGTGAATGTGAGGGTGGTTATAAGGTAGTATTTTGTATTTTTTATTTGCACCGTTGCTTAGGGTAGTAGACGGGTACATATCATTTGGGGAACTGCAAAATTTCTCATTTGGGGAACTTCCAAAAACAGTGCATTTGGGGAACCAATTTCTGTCGACACTATATCGACAAATACTTTCTCTCCTGGTCGACATTTTAACACCAAGTTAATTGCCTCTTCCGTTTGCCAATAAATTGCTTCAGAATTTTGAAACATTTCAAAATTCATAGGTACCCGCTCTGTCTTTAATCTGTACATAAATCCGTTTAAAAGAACCGCAGGCTTTCCTTTCCTCGTCTCTATTGTGTACAGCTCCATTATAACAGGCAAAATTACTTGCAACAGCTAAACTTGGACTTGGCCTGGCTTGCTTTATATATCCCTTCGTTTCACACACTAACAATAACATCAACAGCAAAGATAACAAAAAAAAAAAAAAACCAATCCGAGGCCAACTCACTTTGTCAAATTATGCACTCAACAACTCAACAAACGTGTATCTTTGAATAAAATGTTGCTTTCTGCCCAACCACACATTCTGCCCGCTTACTATCAAAATCACTCATGCAATGAAGTGATTAGAGATGTCCATTTTTCCCAACATTGATTCCATAATATCGAATAGGATTGTATCGAGCAGGAATTCCCCAAATGAGAAGTTTTAAAATTTTAGTTCCCCAAATGATATGTACCCTAGTAGACAGGACTCAAGGGTGAAGTGTTCGGAATTACGAAATTTTACGTAATTTCACGAAATTCTAGCGAGTGTGGCAATGTACGATGTTAATAATATGAAATAATAATAATATGAAATTTAGGGGGACCATAGTTGTTTGGCGCAGTGTACACGGGGTGCGCGCAGGCGGGGTAGTGGACAAAAATCGTGTCTGGCAATATTACAGAAAGACTTTGCTTCTTTTTCTGTATTAGCAGAATGGGGTTATAATAATAAAATAATAATAATAATAATATAAAAAAACTAGTGACTTGAATAAGCAATATTTAAACTCTAAAACAACATGTTTATCATACTATAGTGGCCCTAAAAGGTGGACATGTAAGCATCAAAAACGTGGAGACTACGAGACCAAATATTACTTGGAAGCGCATATCCGTACAACGCACACAATTCGATGACGTAGAACACACACGGGAATACTATAAATATTACTGACCCTGTTAATTTGCATAGTTTTTAAAAATATGAATCGGCTTAGTAGCAAAACAACCCGACTTCTGCTCGGAGATTGCGTGATCTGCGCTAATAATATACTTGAGTGTACGTCGATCACCAATGGCTACCCCGACCCCTTTTCGCCTGATTAGTTAATCTGACTACCGCCCATTGATACAAACTGACAAGACCCTCACGCCCCCAGGTCCATCTGACTATTCCATGATTGTGTTGTCACTTTAAATTCGTGAACACTATACCAAGGTTTGTTCTTCACCAGTCGCGCTTTTTGGTAAACATGTTGTACGGATATGCACTGTCCATATCCATACAACATGCTGTACGGATATACACTTCCATATTAGTTAGCCGCAAAAAGGATACGAATTTTCGTCGGGTACCAGTAGACTCGAAAAGTATGATAGGAAATTTCGCTGTTCGCCTTTCTTCGCTCTTCGCCTTTTAAAAATATCCTTCGCATACTGCTGGTCAAAAATCAACTTCAAATATCACATCCGTGTAGTTTGTAAGGAGCTGTAGCGTAATAAAAATAATACTCCATTTGTTAGTCCTTGCATCAAATTCAGCTTCCATAATTAACGTGACCTAGATCTATAATTTACAGTTGGGCTCAAGCAGCCTGTGTGTTCTATGTTTATGACTCAATGTGTAGCGCGACGAAAAATGTGATTGTTGAATTAAGTACGCAATGCATTCAGGTTATTTCAAAAAGTTAATGTGGCAACATCTTTTGAAAATTGTAATAGCTTTGTCAAATCTCCTAAGCAACAGGAAAATATAAACAGATCTGACTTTAATAAATCTGTCAGAGAGAAGGGGAAAGTGATTAGGGAGAAAGGGGGGAGGTGGGGAGGGGAGGAAGAGAGAAGGGTGGGGGGGAGAAAAAGAACGATGGGGGAGGGGAGAGATCGGGAGAAAGAGAGAGGAAGTGGGGAGAGAGAGAGAGAGATGGGGGAGAAAGATCTGGTAGAGGGAGCAGGGAGAACAGAGATAAAGGGAAAGGGAGAAATAAATGGGGTGAGGCTAGGTGGCAGAGGGAGGGCGTTAACTTTGTCCTTGGCAGGTCAGGGGACATCATATGTACACTAGTGAACTAGATTCCACGCGTCGCTTCGCCAGCTGTCTCTTTCCCTGCTTCCCGACGCGAGCCAGAATGGTCCGCATTGAAACCTCAGGTTCCCGGTGTAGGCTGAGCGCTCGATGCTGGCCTAATCTAGCCTAGGTAGCGGGTTGAAAAATAGCGGTGATTGTGATTGATTTTGTAACTTTAATTTGATTGTGATTGATTTTGTAATTTTAATTTGTTTATAGTATCTCACATACCATTTCCGTACACTATGACATAAAACTGAACAAAATTCCTCGATTAAAAACAACAACAACAACAACAAAACCAGACTGATTCAACCGACACAGCTCACCATAACTACAATGTAAAACCAGTGGTGTTAATGTATATGACGCGGCGGTAGAGGGTGGGGTAAGCCCAGAGTGAAGACAACCGGCGATGAAAATAAATAGATAGATAGATAGATAGGGAGAGAGACAGAGTGAGAGAGATAGACAGATAGACGGACAGATAGTGAAAGACAGAGAGACACAGAGAGAGAGACAGAGACAGACAGAGAGAGAGAGACAGAGACATACAGAGATAGAGAGAGACAGATAAAGAGATAGATAGGTAGAGAGAGAGAGATAGAGAGAGAGCGCGCGCGAGAGATACAGAAAGAGATGGAGAGAGAAAGATAGATAGATAGATAGATAGATAGATAGATAGAGAGATAGATAGATAGATAGAATAGATAGATGAATAAATAGATAGATAAATAGATAGATAGAATAAATAGATAGATAGATAGATAGATAGATAGATAGAGAGACCGAGAGAGAGAGAGAGACATAAAGAGAGACAGAGATAGAGACAGATAGAGATAGAGAGAGAGGGTGGATAGAGAAAGAGAGAGATAGAGAGAGAAAGAGGGATAGAAAGAGAGAGATAGAAGAGATAGACAGATAAGATAGATAGAGAGATAGATAAATAAAATAGATAGAGAGATAGATAGACTAGATAGATAGATAGGACAGACAGACAGACAGATAAACCTTCTCATAGTCAAAGGCCTACACGCTGCTCCGTTTACAAACACGACGGCTCAAATAATGAGTCGCGCTCCGGCCTTTGATGGCCGCCAGCGCCTTCTAACAATCCCATTCAACTCGTGGCGTGTCTGGGCATTGGGGGACATCATCTAGACCTACACAGATTACGTCACAACAATACTGTGTCCGTATTGCCGTTCGTAGGGCGGAAGCTTTGGCCAGTAAATCTAATCTTCCTTCAGTTTTTTTGTCTCAATACATCATCTGATAAGTGGTTCTCTCGTCTTTTGCAGCTTCTGCGCATATTAAGATTTGTCTGCACTATGATGATAAACGTTTACAAATCTAATTACGTTTCATTTTCAAATTTAATGCAAGACATTTTTCTTTTTAATCAGAACTTTGGCTCAAATGATGACTCCTCACAATTTACGTTCGAAAAAGCATAATAAACTTGACACATAAAACGTTAGATGTATTGACTGATTGATTTTGTTTAAAAAAAAAAAGAGGGATAAGGGTTGATTTCGCGGGTATGACTTCATTTCGGTGTCATCTATGAGAAAACTCCAAATTTTATACTCTATTTAGAAGCTGACAAGAGCATTATGGCAATCAAGGAGATCTCTCTCTCTCTCTCTATCTCACTCTCTCTCTCTCTCTCTCTCTCTCTCTCTCTCTCTCGCTCTCTCACTCTCTCTCTCTCTCTCTCTCTTCAGGTGCCGGATCTGGAACAGATATCGGCGGTTATGGTTCGCCACTCGTTCTTCCGCTCGGATGCTCTCAAAAAGCCCATATTGTCCTGGTTTTCCCCTGTCTCCCAACTGTTCAAACTCTCTAGATATGTTATTCTTTGTCTATCTCTGCTTATTTTACCCTCTATTGTTCCAGTTAGAGTCAGAGCAAGGTGATTTTAACAATAATTTTTATAGTACATGTAATAAAATAAAAGAAACATTTGAACAAGCTATTTTGCCTTTGTTGTGACGATTTTTTAAAAACAATTCTTTGGTGGTTTTCAGTTCAAGATTGTGTCGCTTCTTTTTTAGATTTTTTCTATTGTAACTAGTGGCTTGTCCACGTTTCTTCGCAGACTAGTAAAGAATTCGTCAATTGTATGTCCACTGCAAACTGACTTGAGATAATACCTGTTAGCAATTTGCATGTGAAGCGACCATGATAAGGATTTTCAAAGCTTGGGCGGTCAGTACATTATTATTATTCCAGGTCACTGTGAAGTAGACAATGTTGAATTGGTCTTTGGCAAAGCTACTGTGAAACGGTCAGAAAATTGAGCTCGGTGTTCATATCGTTTACTATTCCCATGCCATTATAATTTAATTGTTATGTGAGTGAAATACACGTTCAAGTGAAAGGGCGAACGATCACGTGTTGCGGCTTTAAAAAAAGCTGCTATTTTAAAAGTTTTACTATAATGTCATTGAAGTGAACTGCAAACAAAAAAAAAAAACAAAAAAAAACAACAACAAAAAACTATGACTTTCAGAAAGGTCGTGAATTTCTGTTATTCTGAAAGACCAAAATATCCTAATACGATGGACTCCACTAACGGTTAAACTAAAAAAGAAAAAAGAGAGAAAAAAGCACAAAATCTGAATAACGGAAAAAGCGAACGATAGAATAAATGTATGGAGGTACAAAATCTAAAGATTTGGACGAGACGCTTATTTCTTCTTTAAACAAACACACGAAAACACATTAGGCAGGTTGACCGAATAGTTATGGTCATAAAAAAAGAATCAATAAATATTTAAAAATGGAACGAAAAGAGAATCTTTTATAACATTTATGGTCTGGGTGAGTTACTTACCACGTCCCTTGTTAGATGCAGGCATTACAAATATGCGATGGCTGCAAATCTCCTGTCTGAGTCTCACTTTATCCACATTATCACCGTCACCTTCCGCCATTCTCGGTAACTTAAAAGAAGACCAAACTCTAGTTGCTATTTCTGTCCAGCTATCAGTGTCCAACCGTATCAGTCATTGAAGTTCATAATATATTTTATTATCAGTACTCCACACTGATAAATTGGCTACTTCTGAGAAGGAACGTTTTGACACGTGAGGAAACCGCGTGACTTCGTCAAGGCAGTCGCTGAGACAAACCACAAGATTCAAGCCCAATAACTTATCTATTATACAGCGGACTGGAGAACAGTCCTCGGCGCGTGAAGTGAAGGATAATTTTCCTGTATCGTGGACTGACGTAATGGCAAGTTGGGTTGTTGTTGTTGTTGTTGTTTTTGGGGGGGGGGGGGGGGCTTTTTTCTTTCGGCCCTGTCATTCTACACACCACAGTAAAAAAACAACCTGTAGCAACAATGAGGCGTGTCTTGTTCGTCGGTGATGTTCATTTTTGGGATTGGTGACGTGGGCCTGCTATTGTTTATCAATCGGTAAACGTGCGCCCATCCTACAACAAGAACAAGGATGTTCTCCACTTTTTAACAACCGCAACTAATCAAGGGGAAAGATTTAAGAACTTTCCCAGAAAAGAAACAAGAAGGTAGAACGTTATGCAGTGGGCTCAGTTAAGCTAAGATGTCACTGAAATAATCGCCCTCCAAACAAAACTAGGTCACCTTATTTGTATATCACAGGAGATCAGCGTATAATTAACGATACAGTTTCTCCAGGAACATGGAAATAATCCCAAGACATAAGAATGAAAATGCAAGGTTATAACACGAGTTATTTTTTATTGTCAAATAATAATGATGCGAAAAATTTCTGCGTGTCAGTGGAAATTAACTTTTCAGAACTTAGCAGCCAATTACCTAAGAATGTGAATAAGCTTAATTATAACACCTTTGGGGTTTTAGTTTTTCGAAGTCTCGCCAACACAACACTATAACTGTTCAGTCAGTGAGATGAACCATTGCATTACTTTCAGGAAGAATGGAGAACAAAGTAATATTTGACAGAAGGCCTACTGTCAATGTTCAGAATTTAGCAACACAATATGATCCGCTTTAACCACCCCTTTGAGAATGTCGTGGTATTTATCTTAAAGCACCATAATCCAGACGTTAGATTTCCTTAAAATAATATAATGTTTCGACTTTAGTGTGGTGAGGTCTAATAACAATGCGTATACCATCATGGCCTTTTCTGGAGGCGGATATGATTAACAGATTAACACCCACTGTTAGTCAAATCTATTAAACTAACAGGCATTGTTGGGGGATTGCTGAAGTATGGATTGTGTTGCTCATGACGTTGTCTCGAGCTAAACCAGTATATACTCCAGTCTTCAGATCTTTGGAAACTATGTGAATCGGACCAGAAGGACCTGACACAAGTCCAATTCAGCGAAGATTAGTGCATTACTGAGGTGTAAATCCTTCATACGCTTCGTGGCCTGGGTGAAATTCTGTTGGACTATTTCAGCTGACTTTCACTACCAGAAGAAGTTCCCAGACCGTAACAGTCAAACGGACATGACCAGCTAACGAGGAACACATCCTCGGATCATCCCAACGTAAAAACTAACCTCGAACTGGGACAATGGTCGCATCTAAGCACGATAAGAGTTACCGCTAAATGCTAAAATATCAAAGTCAACACGAAAACACCTCCATGCTGAAATCTGACCTAACCAGGGGGATAACAGTGGGCCAGGTAGCTAATACCTTACACGATTATGTCCAAACATGGGAAAGAGGGAACAAAATAAAACCAACTAACAAATAAACTCTGCACGATTTCTGACGCCCACTGCCAAATCCTAATAGATTTTGGGGGGTACCTGGCACTGTCTATCACAGGTCGGTCTCTCAGTGTTGCAAAGCGCACAAAGTAGCACTCCATGCGAGTCAGTGAATTCGTTTTCACTTATCCTGGAGGTTCATATTTGTCATGGTTCACCGCTGTACGGATTTCATCAGCTACCTGAAGCATTATCCTCTCACTGTCCTAGATAACTAAGCCAGTTTATTCATGTCCCCTGGAAAAAGATTATTCATTTAACACATAACATGACATCTACCATGTTTTGTGAGACTTTCGGCACCGCAAATTTACTGTGTCGAAAACTTCACCGGACATGGTTTTTGTAAAATGAATGTCTTTTATGTAACAACTATCGAAAAAAAAAAAAGAAAGAAAAACAACTTCAGATTCACTTTGAGGTCAAAATATATATTTGATCAGATATATCTGATGTTCTAGTAGTCTATGTACTGTATCCAAATCATTCAACGACGCCTGTTTTACGCCACTGTTAAATTTTCTAATTTGCAGCACAGGACAAGAGTGTCAGTTTTTGCAGCATGACGCTGAAATATTGACATTCTCCGTAACCTGAATTGCTTATTGTTTAATGTTTGTAGCACTGATACAGAAGTATCCACTGTATGCACAATACGCTGGGTCGGATGGACTGGCTGGGTGATTATGCGATCTATCCAGCGCAGTGACCCATTGGTTTGAGTACCTAGTCCTGGTTTTAATGGTCCCAAGTTCGAGTTTTGTTTGATGCTAACTTTTCCCCCACTATTTTCAAGGCACACACTCGTTGGTGGCCTGACAGGGGCCAAAGTCTTGACTCTGACTCCACCTCACTGTGTTGAATAAAAGGACTTTAAACTCTCAACAAATCAAACAGCAGAAGGAAAACACAAACACAAAAAGAAGTCAGACGCCAACAAGTAAAACAAAAATAGGGCATGAAAACGAGACAGGAATGCCAAACGGCAATCAGCCTTGAGAAACAAAGATCTATATCCCAATGAAACAAAGACATGTGGACTAGATTTACAACTAAGTACTACAATAGCTACGAACCGTCATGTAAAATAAATGACTTTATCGCAGTAAATAGTTTTAGCACGAAACGATTCAAAGATTAGTAGTATACTAGATGACCTATTTTCTCTCTCTCTCTCTCTCTCTCTCTCTCTCTCTCTCTCTCTCTCTCTCTCTCTCTCTCTGTCTCTCTCTCTCTCGCTCATGTAATAATAATAATAATAATAATGGACGGCATTTATATAGCGCATATCCATTTAAAATGCTCTATGCGCTTTACAGAAGCAACATGTTAACCACAGAGCAGAATGTAATAAACTAGTCTTGCTTCAGAACTCATGCTCACCAGAACATTACACACCAAACTGAACGCTTGATACGGTTACTTTTTATGACATGCACGGTACTATATATTACGAAACAAACATGCAAAAATACAGATGTTACATAGCAATAAACATTGTCATTTTTTTAAAAATACGTGCTTGAAGTAAACAACTTTTAATTATAGCCATCATCTTCCTTATCGCAATTGCCACCTTCCTGCCAAATTTAAGGCCTGAAGAGTGTATAGTTTGGTCAGTTAGTCATGCCAAAGGTTGCAAGTTACTGAAATATATAATAGATGACAATGTAGTGTCTCACAGGTATCACTTATGCACTGACGTGTCCAGGAAAAGTGTCCAGCCTCCAGCAATAATAAAATCTGATGAGTCTTTTTTCGCCCCCAGACAGTTCACGCAAAGATTGATGTGATGAATACCATTCACCTCACAGGTCAACTAGTGAGATGTCTCCGATTTCTCCACGGTGTTAAACTGTCTTTATATAGGCACTGTGCTTAAGGACCCGATACAGTTTCCAGTTCATAATACATTTTGGAGGAAATTTTGAATTAATGTTGTGCAAAATGACATCATCTTGGGTTGAAAGGTATGAAAATAAATTTTTGCATTCTGATTCTGATGCAACGTAATGCTGCGTTTTTTAACGATTATTATAATGAGTACGACTGTCTTTTAATAATAATAATGGTCGCTGCACCTGTGATTGTAGCCATTTGACCTAATTGTGGTATGGTTACAATGTCCTAACTTTTTCACCGAAAACAAAATCAACATGAAAGTGTTTATTTTTTTCAATTTTTTACATGAACTTGCCTGTCTAAACTGAATAGCTAATTAAGTCTGGGGGCACTTGTTAAATGGCACAACTTCTTTTTTCTAAGCCAACAGGTAGATAGCATTTTCCAAGGACAACCAGGAAAATGTGAGCATTAGGAAATAATTCTGTCATCGTTCCACTCTTTCTGGTTTTACGGAAAAGGGACAATGCTTTGTCTGACAAGTTTCATCATCATCATCATTGTTTAAAGTTAGGAAAAACGTTCCTTTCTATGGGGACTCAAACGAGGCACGTTTCCTCTCGTTAAGTATTTGCCCCAGGGCACAGGATCTGACAATCAACAGGCAGTGGCAGGCACCGAGAATTTTGATCTCATTTCAAATTAAATGTTCATCTTTCTGTTGTTGTTGTGTTGTTGTTTTTTTTCTATTCCGTTAAGAGTATATCTGAATTTGATTTTTTTGAAAATCCTGTTACAACAGGTTGGGAAAATGATGGTATTGTCTTTAGAGTCTTTCATCAATTTCTCGTTTTTTTGGGGTACATCATGAAATTATCATTCTCAATAACCACAAAAAAATAACTCCGTTGTCTTTGGTATTATCGTTGTTATTATCATTATTATCGCTGTTGTGGTTGCTTTTGTTGAAAGTTTGAATGTGATGTACACAATAATTATGCATTTGTTAAAAATTCAGCGACGTTGAAAATTTAAAATGCCCTTTCGCAGTTTCCGAGTTTATTTGTTTCAGTTTATTTTCACAGTAAAAAGAATCATTTTCATCTTCGCGGAAACATAATTATGAAACTCCGGATGCGCGCGAGACGTTTTTTAAAGAAATTCAAGGAGATTTGTGATATTATCGTGAATAACGGATTAATGTTGACAAGATCTAGTTTCTGCAGTGTGGAAAATGAGTTAGCCTAGATTTTCTGAGAAATATGGAGCACAGCTAAACTTACTAGAGAATTCTCCACTGAACAATAATGGTTGATACGAAGTTTTCCCAGGTTGTTCATATCTGAATGTTGGGAACGCTAATATCGTTTCAGGATTTGATCAGATAAAAACGAAATCATGTGAGATGAGTCAAATGATACATGTTATAAAAAACATACATTTAGGGCTGTCCATGTCTAATAGAAATAGGATAATAAAAGAGAAGACTAATAGAAATAGGATAATAAAAGAGAAGACTATTTTTCCAGCGGCGGGAGTCATTTTAATTTGAAAAGGTTAATTTGGTCTTCTGGTTATGTTTTCATAACCTCAAATCTTATGTTATATGCAGTCCCATGTTTCCAGATTTGAGTCGATAAAACGCCCCATCATCCCCGTGGTTTCAAGTAAGAGATCGTTCTGTCTCCTTAAGTAGGTGAGTTTCGTTGTATATTTAAATTAATCAGCATAAACAAGTTTCTGCCACTGTATTATCGAAATTTTATCACCAACCTGACGCTAACCATGAAAGATTTTCCCGAACCAGAGCTGTCATTACGATCACACCGCGCCCACCATGGCCAGAAGAATTCCAAAGGACATACCTTCTCGTATTACGGTATTGATAAAAAAAAACTTACTCGCCAAAGTAACTAGAATGGCAGCTCGGCCGTAATAATCATGGGTTTGTTTTTTTTGTTTTTTTGATGCGATGGGCCGGTTTGCCTCGTAGCACTTTAATTACGGAGCGATGATGTTCAGTGGATTTCAGGTACAGCGAATTCGGGTAATGGGTACCCATCACACAAAAATTGTACAATAACTGGAGGTGTATGAATCCCTACGAACCTCATGTTCTCTATGAACATTCTAAGCCCAGGTCATAAATTAATAACGCTCTATCACCTATACGACACTAACTTTCCTATCAACATTTCACCCTAGAATTGAATCTCTCCTATTGTCCTGTCCAGCCTGTTATTTAATGACGCTATGAACCATGTACGCTGACGGTTAACGACCGATTCAACAATTAATTCTTCACATACATGTGGCACATTTGTGCCACTAGTTGGTACTTCTTTTATTCGAGAGACCTAGTTTATATCAGCAGTCACAATACACACGCCAAATGACGCCAATGAACCGTATTTCAAAGAGATATCTACAAACAAATAACAACGGTGTCGAGAACTTCGCGTAGTTTTCATGAAAGAAAGAAAAATCCAATCCGAGAAGTTAAGTGCCTTTTTATTTCTCTTACAGCATGTGTTGGAAACGGTGATATTCCCATATGCCTAACATCTGGTTTCAGCCGTTGTCACAATTTATTACACCCACCTACCATTTCTGCATCTGTTTTTCATGACATTGATTTGTTTTTCTTCTGTGGATGACCGCTTTTTTCATTCTATTTTGTCCTGTGCGGCGTTCCTTGAGTACACAGTACACAACAAACAAGGACTTGCCGTGCACTAAATCTGACATTCGCGACGCTCTCCGCTATTCTCCAAGAAAAGCAGGATCACCTCGTGCTTCAGACCCTCATCCCGTTTTTTCCTGTCTTGAGGTTTCTGGTCAATCATACACGTTCTGGCAGTCGCGGGTAGTGCATTGTTGTCCATAATCGCTTCAATAGTCATCATGCTGCTACCTATGCAAACAATCAAGTCTTATCTTAAATACGGAAAGTGAGTATTGGTTGTAAACGATAATGCTAATGCGGTAGTGTTTATTTGCAGTTTCTACACATTCCGAGTTACTACACATTCCAACAACTTTACCATTACACCTATTTTAAACTGGTCTATATTAGAAGCCGAAACAACAACTCCCGGACATATTTACCAGGTAACGACAAATACTTCAGCAAAAAGTGAATAAAATGTTCAACGAATTGTCTAAGCCTGAGCATCGCTTCAAGTTTTCTTCTGCCGAAAGAAAGATAAAAAAATGTATTAAAAACCTGTATACCTGACAGATGCGGTCTTTGAGTAACCACAGAACTCTTCTTGTAGTATTTGATTTCATGATATCAATTCATCTAATGGTTTGCATTGATTTTTGATAGCTGATAAAATATATTTTATTATGTAGTCCATTCTTTTGACAGTGGGTGCACAAATGTTTGGATAAAAAAATCTTAATCTACCTCCTGGGGCAAAACTTCAATGTCTTGGGTCTTCTTCTGCTGAAAGTCTAACATTACAAGCCTATAAATCATGCTCGAACAATACCCAGTCTTTATCATTTGGGCATATTTGTAATACTGTAATAGATGCAACCCTCGGTATTTTCTAAATTTATCTATACGTGGTGCAGATGACGCGTTTTATGGAAGTTTGAAGAAAACATTTAATGGAGGGGCTGGGAGCACAGAGACCTCCCGCGTATCGGATCTGAGGATCACCGCATCGCTCGGCTCATGTTTCATCTCCCTTTCGTCCGTCCCAGTGGTAGAAACCCTTGTGAATTCTCCCGCCCCCTCTCTGTGTATGATCTTTGTCCCAGTAGCTATCTTCAGTATACTTTTTTCATCTCTATGTTAAATAATTGTCATTCCTTCCGATTATTCATAATTACATACTCTTGCCCGCTTGCCTTTTCGCTCTTGTCCCATTATCTGCCAGCTGTTATACCCACCCCAACCCCAGACCTTGATTCATCTCTCTCTTCTCCCCTCTTTCCACCCTACCTAACCCTAACCCTGTTTTCACATAATTATTATCAGCCTAATATTTACAAAATTCATTCTCCCCACAACGTATGCTTTCCTGTTTTTGCTTTTCTGTACATCTGTTCTCGTGTCTGTTCTTTGTAGTTTGGTTTACATGTCGAAAATCTCTTTTCCATGTCCGCCCAACCAAGGGATACGAGTCTAACAGATCATGCTTACAATGGATGCAGTGTCAGGTTTTGAATGATACTGCATCTTCTTATGACAGCGATGAGGTATTCAGTCGGAGAGAATAATTTTTCATGTCAGATCAATATCTGTTTTCTCAGCTTGTCTAGCCTGGCGCGGCAAACGTTCTTTTTTCCCTTACAATAAAGGCGAACAACGATCCTTAAAAAAGATTACTTTACAAGGTGTGGGATCGACTTTCCTGCTAGGTGCAGGTAAATTTATCACTGAGCCTTGCCCCATCGGGCAACAAAAGACGCCCACGAATGACTGGGATGCCTAATTAGAGAAGGGAGAAAAGGGTTTGTTCAGAGTAAAGTTCACACTAACGTTTGTTTTCGTTACCACAAATTACCTAAAGTGGCCCACGAATCAGGCGGACACGAGTCTGTCTGCATTGAATGTCTCTGTGTTTGTGTGTCTGCCGTATTGGAGAAGCCGCGGCATGGCCAAGTATATTAATCATTAGGTAATTAATTTCAATTCGTTTCCATGGACTGGCAGCAGTGGAGTTCAAAACAAACAATCTAACACGTCTACCTTCATCCCAGCAGTGTCGGATTTCTAATCTTTTCAACCAGTGCCGTGAATACTCGAGTATGAGAAATTCCAATACCCGAACAAGCAAGTTTTCAGATTGACCCCACCCCCTCCCCCTCCCCACCCCGGGCGTGGAGATGATGGTTTTAACAATAATAGAATGTATAATGTTATAATACGGTTTTTCTGTCCTTCAAGATTGCCAAACGCAAACACGTAAATGTGCATAATTATAAAGTAATCTCGTGCTAAACATATTTCTTGCTAAAGGAAAGGAAAACACATTCGAATGGTAAGTCATTGCGTGAAATAGTAGTAACATGTCTCTCACTCTCACATGTGCAGTGCACTCTCTCTCTCTCTCTCTCTCTCTCTCTCTCTCTCTCTCACACACACACACACACACACACACACACACACACACAAAATAAGTATCGTGATGAATTTGTATAGTGAAGGTGGTGAAGGCAGTGACGGAGATGAATGTAAATAATACATCGTGTTTCTTTACTTTAGGTGCCCACAATAGGAATTTGTGGACGTGTCGTGGCTGTCTGATAATGATAATAATAGATATGGTAAACATGCCGCTCCTCGAGCAGAACCATTTTGACGCTAAGGCACGATGTCCTGGAGTAGCCACCCCTCAGATACAGAAACTATGCATCATTAATTTGTTTATCAAAGTATTTGAGGAGGGACTTGTTTAATAACTGGAACACACATCCGCGAATTCACCAAAGAAAATGGAATGTACAATTGGTCTATCAATTCTGTCGCTGTAGGGTATTAAAATGATGTCGTTCATATGATTAACTTACTATATCTGCTTATTTATATCTTATGAACGAAAGTAAAAAGTCAGTCATTCGACGCATGTATGATTAAGTTTGTGTTTTGTATAATATTAGAATTCAGTTTGGGTGGGTCTGAACAGTAACAAAATACTACAGTGCATTCGGATTTCAGTTCTGAATATCTTTTAAGTGTATTAAATTGTGGCTTTGCTTATTTCCGCACTTCATGACCAGCAAAGACACGCATACGTACGGCTTTCTTCAGCCGAAATTCAGCAGACTGCCTAAAATGCCGGAAGTTAAAACTATAGACATTGTGCAGTGAAACGTATCGGTAATTCACACCATCTTAAAATTGCAATAACAACAAAATAAAAAAGAATTAAAGATTGAACGTGGCCAACATTCCATTGCTGTTTTCTGGCTGTCTCTGCGTGGTCTCGATTAACGTCAATTATATCAAAGAGGGGAGTTGAGCATACAAATTTAGAACTACCGCCGCGTCGTTCACTTCCCATAGGAAGAAAACTGCACAATTCTGAGCTTATTCGCCCTCTTTTTACCTTTCAATTGAAATTCACATTGCATAGTATTGAATTTGGCTTTATTATTACATTTTGTTAATGCTGTAAACGCTATGATAGCTCATTTTTATAGGCCATCGATTATTGATTAGTATTGCCTCCGTCTGTCTCTTCATTCAGATTTAATTTTCACCCACTCCAACGAAAGATAACTATCTGTTTCCTAAAATACCCGTTACCATTCCTACTCAGCCCTACTCAGAATAACATTTCTTTCTTATTTTATCTTTGTTATAATTGTTTTGTTTTTTTCTTTTTTGAATTTTTTCCTCCCAATTACTTACCAGAGTTATCATCAAGAATGTTAACTGATTAAAAAAATGTCAAGATTACTGTTGCCGTAAGCTGATGTGCACTATCTTCACAATAAAAAGATATGATAAGAAGTTTATCAACTGATGAAACAATGAATAAACAACAATACGAATTACAGCCCTCGAAAAGAGCAATTAAATTAGCCATCAAAAAAGAGTAATTAAATCAAAATTAAAGCTTGCATGAACTGTTTTCAAGCAAGTGTATTTCATTTTCTACTCTGAATCTCACTCGTACTACCATGAGTCGCGGGTATAGAGCAAAATTGTTGTTTCTCCAGTGATATGAATAATAATTGGGGTTCATAATGGCAATACTGTAATAATGACAAAGTGCTTCTTGCAATTTTTTCGTTATTCCACAATATTTAACCAGTTCCAAGTTACACAGAAGTAGTGTTGTTGTATTTCCCTTAAAAATGAGATCATTGGGACCAATATTGTGGTATTTCCGAGTAAGCTCCCATTATTCATATCACTGGAGATACAACAATTTTGCTCCTTACTCGCGGAGTGTGCTCGCACATTTTACCAAAACCTGCCTCAGCTGAGATTGAAAGTCTGTTTGTTTGTTTTTTAATTAAAAAAATACATACATAAATTACAGTCATTTTCTCTATACATATTTGTGAACATGAAAAGTGAAGAGATTCACAATAATAACATACCCATCATGAATAACATACGCTGTGTAGATCCAGTATGTTTGCGTGATCCAAGAAAGGAAAATCCTAATTTTGTGAAACCTTAAACTTAGGTCGAGGAAAGAATCATGAACGAGTTCGCGTGCTGTGCGTGTCAAGCCACACCAACTTTATGTTCCAGGTGGGCGTGTCACAAGCTGCCTATGAAAATGACCACCGCGTCATCCTATACTGCTATCACGGTACGCGTCATTCTGATTCACCTACATCGGTATCCGGGGGCGACCCGTCAATAGTGAATCGCGAATAGCATAAATGCACTTAATCATACCCTCAACGACGCTATTTCAGCGGCATTTTTTTTTTTTATGTTAACAGTTTTGTAAGAAGTGAGAATCTGCCTTTCCGCTGTGACAGTAGTTTTCTATTAGTCCCGAGATATGAATCCAGCGTCATCGTATTTTAAGTAAGTTCTCTAATATTTATATAGGAAGTAAGGTCTCCGGTGTAATCTTGAACGGCTTTTTAAGCACGAAAGCAACCGCAACAGGTGTGTTGTGCGTCGAGGGGTGACATACCATCTTGACGAGCCAAGGCACCTGGAGATGACCGGAGATAAGCCTGCCATAGGGATTCTTATTTCCAGGGAGGGGGGGGGGATATTGAGGATGTCAATCTGCCTATAATAATAATTTTATTGTTCGTTTCTTAAGTCACACGGTAGCCTCAGGGGAAGTAAAACATGTTTAACAAAAACTCCGATCCACGACGGTTCTCCGTTAAAAATAATAATTCATCTGCAACAAGTGAATCAGTATATTTAATGTAATATTAGGATCTTGTACTTTTTGTACTTCGTGTTTGATTTTCAAATAGTTGTTTTTTTTTCAGTTAAACAACAGAAAGAAATCTCTTCATGGTTGTTATTTCATACATTGCCTAGACGACGCCCGCCATTCTATATAATGCCTAGGCATACTATGTAACAAATCAAAATAGCAACTCTATTTCATACTTTGTCTTATTTGTCTCGGCATTTTATAGAAAGCCTAGATAGGCATTCTATAGAATGCCTAAATTTCATATTTTGCCAGTAACAATACTGACCCATAAGCATTCTATCTATTATATATTTCAGTAACTTGCAACCTTTGGCATGACTAACTGACCAAACTATACACTCTTCAGGCCTTAAATTTGGCAGGAAGGTGGCAATTGAGATAAGGAAGATGATGGCTATAATTAAAAGTTGTTTACTTCAAGCATGTATTTTTAAAAAATAACAATATTTATTGCTATGTAACATCTGTATTTTTGCATGTTTGTTTCGTAATAAATATAGTACCGCGCATGCCATAAAAAGTATCCGTATCAAGTGTTCAGTTTGGTGCGTAATGTTGTGGTGCGCTTGAGTTCTGAAGGAAGACTGTAGTTTATTACTTTTATTATACTAGAGAGAGGGGGAGGGGGGGGGGGGAGAATCACATGATTGTTTATTCTGGGCAATGCCCGGTAGCTCATCTAGTATTATATGTTTCAGAAAGCACAGTAAGATCATTTTCGATTTCTTCCACTTCCTTCCAGTATAATGTGAAATTCCCGGAAATTCAACGCTGGCGATGGTTAATGCATATGAATGTCAGATGTCAAGAACTGATAGTTTAGCGTGCCTGAGGCAAATAATGGTAAAGACATTTACGTACAGCTTTGTTTTTGTTTTGTTGTTGGTTTTTTTTTCAACTGTATTGAAATGGTATACAGACACGAGTGTATGTGCCATGATTATATTAGATCTATTCAGCGCCCTCACAATTCTCAGTTACTGAATGGCTCGGCAGACCCGAATATAAAAATTAAAGTAAAGAACAGGCGGGGGGGGGGGGGGGGGGGGGAGGGTCTCACCGGAAAAACCACAATGTTCTCTTAAAGACACAGGTGAACAATCACAGAAGAGGTACAACAGTGACATGTATTCAGATGAAATCACTTTGGGATATAACTGTCAATATGACAAGAT
The DNA here is from genome assembly GCA_963931925.1 of Onchidella celtica. Taxonomy (NCBI): domain Eukaryota; kingdom Metazoa; phylum Mollusca; class Gastropoda; order Systellommatophora; family Onchidiidae; genus Onchidella; species Onchidella celtica. The sequence goes on along the minus strand of OZ007573.1, from coordinate 25,163,545 downwards.
AATAGAAAAAAAAAAAAAAAAACACCAGTCGGTGCTGGTCCTCTGTCATAAAATTTACTCAGCATGTGCAGCTGTAAAATTCACATGCACTTTATCCATAACGTGTGTGTGTGTGTGTAAGTTTATTTGAATGTGCTTTTATGATTTTTTACTGTGTACAGCGCCTAGAGCTTTTAATGTTTTAGTCCTGGCGCTATATAAATGTATATATTATTATATTATTATTATTATTACGACTTAGATCATTCGCCATACGAGAATAAGATAAGCTTTTTTCTCAACCTCTAACTTAAATAATCATCCTAGGGATATATGGGCATAACATTTGACACCTGCATGATGCAGATTCATAACTAGGCTACCCAAGTGGATTCATTCATCATTTCAGTTCTATGTAATGGTCTTATCCCATTTATCCGAATGTTGACAAATTAAAATTAGGTCGGTCATCGGAATAAATCGTTATCTTTTTCATTGTTTTCTCGAAGGTGGAAAACACATTCACGTTTTTTCATTTAAACACCTTGCTTTGTTTCATTCACAGCCGGTTCTGTGTATGTCGGCGACTTATCATTTCAAGGCATATTATTCTTTGATATTATTATTCCTATAGTACTTGTAGTTCAAATAGTGCAGACAGTGGATTTTTCCTCCAAAGTAACCTGAATTTACCGAAGAATGAAATCTCTCGATGTTTCTTATGCACTTCCACTTTCTATTTCACTTTCCAGCTGCCAGATCAACCTTTTTTTCTCACGGCTCTTGTCTTCTGCAACTGCAAGAGACGTCGTGTTGTTAGCAGTAATACAAAGCGAGGTTGCTGGTTTAATAAATTTGCAACAAACACTGACAAAGAATACTATATACCAAGGGACCACAGGACCACCTTTATCATTTCCCATAGCAATTCTTTTAGACAGCGATAGTTTTTTCTTTCTTGATCTTCTTTTCTCTTCCTTTTTTTTTTTAAATCCGATTTTTATCATTTGGAGTTGAGGTTTGAGCCTAAGTCTGGAGATAGTGCGTCGACATGATAACTGCTATTGTGCTAGGAGGAAGCAAGACGATAGACAGACTACAGTAGAATGATAATACAAAAGGAGATCCTCCCAGAACCGCCCATCAACCACCCGCTATCATTTGTATGTGTTATATATTCAGCACTTCCACACTCTTGCCCCTTTTTGAAACACACATTACACCATGGTAATCCCCATGTCCATATTTCTCTTTTCCTGTCTTTCATTCTGACTCTCCCGTTCCTTGCTTTACTTATGTTAATCCCCACTCCCTCTTCCTCTTTCTCTTCGAAGTTACCGTGTCTCAACGACATGAAAAACGTCTGAGCGATTCTTAGGTGATTGTACCTCCGTCTTTGTTATTATACTCTTACTCTGTCAAATCTGCTTTAGACCGAGCTGTCTCATGTCCTTGTATCACAAACTGCATGACTTGACAATAAAGAAGAAATACACTGCTAGATGACAGTGCATAGCTTGTTGTTCTTTTTCAGAACTTTTACACAAAAAAAGGCCAAGGAAGTGGTAACGTGGCACCAGTGTCAGATGCCGGAGACGTACAAAATCCATTTCAGAACAAAACTGATTTTCTATCTCGCCATTCAAGGTATGCTTCGGGCTGAAAAGGCTATCAAAATAAATGCATTATTTTGTGTCGGGTGACACTTTGTAAAGAGCGAAGGGTGACACCTTATAAAGAGCACTGGTTGACAACTCTGAGTATGGCAGACCATTTGACAAGTTCAGTCGAGTTACTGATATTTCAGTTATATGTCTGAACGATTCGATATCGAGTTAAGATAGGGAAGAAAAATACGGATTTTCACGTGAAAGCTGTCCTGAGCGTGCCGTTGAATAGATCTGATAGAATACACACGTAATTATTGCTGGACAAATCACGATAGACTACAATGCTGTGTGGAATGCTGTTGCTGACTAGAGGTAACAGATATCCAGTGCAAAGATACAGAGGATATTGATTCATGGTAGTATAGTTAAAGTCATAAAATATTCCACTAGATTGGTCTGTATATAAGCCACCCACCATAATTATGCTATAGCATGTCTCTCCCCCCCCCCCCCCCCCGCAAAAAGACCAAAACAAAAAACTCCCAAGGCAGCTGTGTATCAATATTTCTGCAGAGAGGCTAAGTTTGGATGTCTTAATGATGACAGAAATACCTGGATCCAAAGCTTGTTACAGTTCATTTCAAATGTGAAGCAAGATGACCAGAGAATGGCTTCGACAAAAATTTTAATGAGATTCGATCAAGTAAAATACTCTAAGGATATTAAAATATTTTATTAAAAAATCCATAACCTGGCCGATATATCAAAACGCACTAGAATACCGGTTACACGTTTCAAAATCTACAGGTGACAGAATTATTAACTTATGAGAAGAAGTGCCTGCTCGCTACAAAATTTATTTAGCCTGAGTGTATGGAGTAACACAAAGGAGGTTTTGGCATGGAAGTTTTTGACGAATCTTGGAAACAATTCTTTTCACCACAATGAAAAGGAATGGCAGTCGATTAACTCGGTAAAATGAAGAGAAACAAATTCTGAATAGCAAAGCACGGCAGTTGAAAAAAGCCCATGCCAGCGACAGGCAGACAGCGTTTTGATTGAAATTACTCAACTATTCAATGAATAGGCAACATTTCCAAAGATGTACCTGATGACGTGTGTCGCCTTCTACCTCAAAGGTCTATATGTCATCTATAAAGATCTTTTTTTACCTATTCCACATCCATTCAAATGTATATATTTCCTGAATTCAATGCATTTTTAAAAAGCCATCTGTATTCATAACCACCTTGAGGAATCAAAGGAGGAATGAGAATATGGCAAATTTCACACGTGTGACCACAATGTTACCAGAAGTTTGCGTCACAATTAAATGTAGCAAAATATGACAAAATATTATTCTGTACTGTTTCTGTTTTGTGTTGATACCAAAGAAACACGTGAACTATGTAAAGTTGCTTCTGCCTGAGTTATTGATTTTACTTTATGTTTTAAAGGACATGGATCGTGGCTTTTCGAGTGTACACAATATCCCAGTTTTAAAGTATCGCACAGAAAAGTTATGCATCTTATTCAGAATCGTTTGCAACCTCCCTTAAATGACTTCCTTTGCAAGAAAAATGTCGGTGAAAAAAAAAAAAAGAAAAATCACAGTGATGTCAAACAGGCGGTCGTTATGGAAATCTGCTTTTATTTACTTCGGTCCACATTGGGCGAACTTTTTGCACTTAAGAACCAATTTTCACGGCACTGAAAAAAGAAAAATACGTTTTTGCATACCGAAAACGAATTGGGAGGTTTCACTGAAAATGTTAGTATTTTTTTTGTCTGAAGAATTCATGCGACTAGCTGTAGATCTGTTTCCAAAACAATGTCACGAGCGATTTACATGTTCTCTCGACTGCAGATGACCAGCACATCGTTAATTGTGCCTCGAGAAAACACCCTTCAAGTTATCTTTTGCGCTTTGATTACTTCAATGAACGGTGTAGCATCTGCAAGCTACCCCTTGCCCTCCCCCGTTTTTCTTGTTATACTGGTGACTGAGCATGACTGTGTTCACTTCTTTTTTTCTTTAATTGTTGACGTTCGCCAGAGTGTACTCCGCGACCTTACCCTCCCTTCCTAGTGAGTAGTTATTGGGTGATCGTAAATATTAGTATGTTCCCGAACATTCGATAACGTTGTGGATATAGAAGTTTACGCCAGATTTGGCCTTGAGTGATGTAACCTGGTGACGTATTGATACGTGATTGGTTAGTTTGTGTGTTCGGGCGAGGGCAGAGGTTACGTTTATTTCGGGAACTTTCTGTAGAAATGTCTATATATATGGACCCATGTGAGTGGTTGGTCGGTGAGTAAGTGAGTTTTCCTTTCCGTGTGGCGTAAGATGTTTAGTTGTTCGCTGGTGCCTTCCTAGTATTTTATTGTTAAGATACAGTTATTAAACTTTAGTATTATTTAATCGATCGTCGGATCTCGTGTTTTTTATTCTACAGCTGTAATAGTTTCGTTTTCCAAAGGGTTCTAGTTAGATCAACTAACTCCCCCCCCCCCCCCCCCGCTATGACGTGCTAGAACAACCTCAGCTGTTACAAACGGTAATGGACAGTTATAGCAAAGTTATAAACAAAGATCGTTTGTGAAAAGGCAGTATCTCAAACAGTTTAATAATTAATCTCTACGTCCGCGGCACGTACAAATTATGCGGCCCTCCCGCTGTCAATTGTTATGGATGCGTGTTTAAGCGACATGTTTTGCTGGTTGTCTTTTGCAAAGGCTTGGTGAGATGTAAGGCAGTATCTCCGTATTTTCCATTTTGAGGAGAACTGCTTGTCTTGAACATTTCTGCTAGAATTTTCTTAGGGCGCGTAGTCTAATTAATGCCAAATAGTGAAAATACAGTGGCTTTTCCACAAACACCAAGGCAGAGCAAAACGTATGAAAAATTTCAATTTTTTTCGGTCTTTAATCAAGTATGCCTTGCACACCTTGCGGAGTTGGGGAAAGTAGTTAAATTTAATGGTAGAACATCCGAATAGCGAGCGATTTTACTTCTATTGTTCAACGAATATCGAGCGGTAGGGGGCAGGGTTAGCGAACGTATTACACAAGCTCGCTATTCCGATGCGTAGCCAATTTAATTTGTTATAAGCCTTGTAGAGTAGTGTATTGAAGACAATTCACTTTTTCATTTGTAGCAAATGCACTGCCATGGCCATGTCTCTCTCTCTCTCTCAAATAACAGTCTAATCTGTGTTCAACAATGCCGAGTGCTATCATGCTAGACGGGCATACAAAAGAAAATATTAGGCAAATGACGGGATAAACCACATAATACTAATAGGAAGGAGTACACTTTTTTTTTTTTTTTGCAACTGATTTTATTGCAACAAAGTCATTTAATTGAACTACCAGTTGTTGCGCGGCTATTATGTTCACATTCTATTGCCAGATGCACGTGTTTCTTACAGAAATTACAGTTAATACTCACTACATATAGTGGATAATCAGCTGCTCACTGTCGCTTTGTCTACGCATTGCAGATCAGATGAGTGTTGCGGATCTAATCATTATGGATTAAGAAATAATAATAATGTTCACCGACATTAGTTCTTTTACAGAAAACCCGATTCATAACATACAAACTATTCTTCTAAAAACCCACAGACATTTACAGGCATTTGAAAAGTAACCTGATTGATTTCAAACTAGATTACTGCATTATTACATTACGCCGCGTATCCACAGACGAAAAAGTACGTAGGCAACTTACCAAACATTCTGTGTAACTAAATATCCACTTAAAATTCACAAATCTGAACAAAAGCAGCGAAGCGGAATAAACAACCGAAGACCATAAGCAATTCCAGAAAATTTTGATTAAGCACTCTTCCATTCGACGATGTTGTCTGATCCCAGCCTCTTAAAATAGCATCTTTTATTTATATATATATATATATATATATATAATTATATATCATTAATACTTTTTTAATCCTCAGGGCATGAAAGCTCGGTCGAGATTAAAAAAAAAAAGCGCTTAAGGCAGTTTAGCACACTGCACAACAGATTTTGCGGTGACAGTGACTGAATGGCAGCATTACGGCACGCCCGCAGGGCGGTGGGGATATTGACGCGTCCTTTCAAAATGGAGAACATAAATAGTTTTGTAGCATGCTGGTGCGCGGCGTAACTACGGAGAATGCCGCTGTTTTTTGACACAGAAAGTAGAATAGTTTTTTTTTTTGCCCCAGTCGGAGAAAAAAATGCATCAGAAGAAATGTGGGAAGACTAGAACATAATTTAGGTCACCACCATGAAGAGAAGACATGTATACTGAACTTTTAAGTTAGTAAGAAAAGTTCCCGCTTTACCAGAGAGAGCTCAAAATGCATGTACATCGCTTAATTGTACCTCAGAAAGGAACTCCTATCCCTAGTGTCAGATAGCCATACGGAACATGTCAAGACTTTGCTGGGCGGCTCTGAGAAAACAGGATTGTGTTCAAATCTTGTCAAACTGAGTGACAATTATTTGAACATAATCCCATTTTCTCGGCGCCGACCTTTTTTTTTTTTTTTTACAATATAGACATGGACTCAATGGCACTCAATAGCTGTAGGCTCTGTGATTGCATTCCGGAACCAATTTTCTTTTCATTTTTTATTGTGATTTCATTTTCATCCCCCTCCTCCCCCATCCCCTTTCACGCCACTGAAGTCAGTTCAAAATTCACCACGAGTGACACTAAAAGTTGCCGATAATAGAACCAAAGAAATACAGCAGAAATTCCTGATTTTAGGTCAGCCGCACCTGAAACAAATGCGGGAAATTTTCAAGGCGGGACACGTTAAAGATTTTTTGTTTTGTTTTGTATGGCTGAATGGGTAACTGAAGTTTATTGATAAGTAGGGTTCTTCCCGCCTCCCCCCCCCCCCCTTTTTTTTTTCTTGGAAATATCAGTGGCATGGTTTTCAGATGAATTGAAACGAAAAGAAATGCTGTATTATATTGAAGCCGAATGGCGAAATCTTAATAAAGTTGTGGCTCTTGACAATATGTGAGTATGTAAGCATCGCCCAGTGCACACAGAAAAGGGTCTACTGGAGTATGTTTACACGCCTGGGGTCTATGCATTGTTGTGAAAGAACAAGGATTAAAAAGTCTCCATTTAATATCCTGCTAGAGTGTAACAGCATGCACAAAAATAATAAAACGCCTTTTGTTTGCTGTATGTTGTTAACCACCACCCTCTTCCCCTCCCCCCCCCCCACACACACACAAACACATACATGAAATGGGTGTTAGTTACACAATTCAGAACACCCCATGAACACTCATTTGATCCCGTATCCTGGTTCATCAGTATCGTTTTCATTATGAACTTCAGAAACGTTCGTTCCACATTAAAATGTCTTAGTTATTCTCCTTTTTTGTTTGTTTTTTTGATTTCGTGATTATTGTTATCGTTTTGTTTTGTGTGGTTTTTTTTCTTTGTCCCTATATGGATGGATTTAATGAAGTAAATCTTGGCGCTTTATGTTTTAGGATCACGTCGCTGTTTTCATCAAACTGCCTGGAATGGCAATATGTCAGCTAAGTTGAAAGGGTAGTTTTAAAATTTCGAAACAGAACCTGCTGATGTAGGCTATGCTTGAGCTTTAAAACTATACCCGGACCTGAATATTCCTCTTCATGCTTACTGTTCAGGTGTGAACATTTCTTTTACTAATGTTTATCACGAAGACAGATGGAATATCATATGGGTTTCGAAGGGAGTTACGGCTGCGTGCGATTAGAAAGAAGGGCCAGCGATCCTCACCCTACCATCACCCCCCCCCCAAAAAATTGAGTGATAGCTTAGATTGTTTTGTAGAGTCTTTGATATCGGAATTTACGTTTTTGTAATAATTGTTTTGTTCAACTGTTTCTGTGGAATGTTCTTGTAGAGAGAATTAGTAACTCCCTGGATTTCTGCATGGTGCTTTAAAATCTCCATTAAATCTTGATAACTCAGTAGACGGTATTAATCTGCTGCTGTTCTTGTGGTTGGTTTTACATTCACCATTACTTTATAACTGAGCTCAGGACCAAGCATATTGATTAACAAAAAAAATAACTGAAAAAATTCATAAAGAGGAAAAATACAACAGCACAACCACTGTCGCAAAATGTGATTTTCATCTTCATCCTCCCTGTGCTTATTTCATCAACTTCTTATCTGTTAAACCAACATTTGAAAAGAGAGCTGCAATCACCAAATATTAGACATTACCTGTTCAGTCGCAAGAGGGAAGCAGTGGATTTTCTAACTTCAAAAATCGATTGTCAAAGTTTCACACTTTTTATCGTTTCCCAGGTGGTTAGTGGTATTGTGGTTGGGTCGTGGGTATGGAAGTGAAAATAAATTTTGAAAAAAAAGTTTGCATATAATTTCCACAAACAAAATCAGTATGTTTCGGTGACAACTTTAAAACTGCTTTCAAGCGCAAATGTTTTCAGATGTGAGCACGCATTTCATTTAATAGAGAAAATTCCCAAGAGTGCAGTTGTCTCTGATGTGTTCTCTGCACGGGGAATCCAAAGTGCAACATCAGTTATAACTTCCCCGGAGCCCTAAGAGCGGGGCTAGAAACGGCATGGTTGGCTACGAGAGAAGGAATGCAGAAGAGTAGAGCTAAGCATGTCGTACGTAATTCCACTTTGGAGAACCTTACGTCATCGAATCTAGATCTAGTACTCAGGACCATGGTTTTGTAGGGCACTGTATTGCTTTAACTCAAGGACTACAGTAGTCCTTGCTTTAACTCGCCCTAACAGCGATTGCGGAGATCGGGAAAAAACTCGCTAAAAGTGATACAGGTGGTGATGAGGATTGTGATAGACGTGTTTGCGGTACTGGTGGAGGCAGAGGTTGACATGGAAATGTGCATAGATACTAGATCTATCTCGGCCGACCACAGCCAGAAAGCCGCAAGTCCGTCGAACATTGATCTTAAAAAAAAAAAACCCAGAAAAACTTTTCTAACATTCTAAAAACCACAACATACATTTAGAATTAAAATTTGCAAAACTGATTTTTTTTTTCCAAACCTAATTTTGACTAACGCCATTTTCGCCAAGAGCGGGAGAATTGATGTAATAAATATTGAGTGGGTTTTTTGTTGTTGTGTTTAGAAGACCTGTGTTTTAAGCAGGCCTGTTTAATGTTAATTTTTTTTTTAAAGGAGGAAATCAAAAAAAAAAAAAAAAAAGGTTAAATGTTACAGAAAGAGAGAAATCAAAATTACGTACCTGTTATCATTAATTTGTTTTATACGGCAATGTATTCCAAGTAGGCACTGGAGGTTCAGATCTTTTTCTTTTTTTCGGTACTCCAAGGGACATGTTACCTCTAACATGGACACTAACGGTGAATGGTTTACAGTGGGTCCACCACAGAGGTTCAGTCTGCCGGTTCTTTGGTGTCGGCTAACATTAACAATGCCATAGCAAGTTAAACGGTGAGACACAAAGCGAACATATGACAATGGATAAATGAGTGGAAGGACTGAGTCTGAAGGAGGTTAGAATAGGGAGTGGGAAATCGGTGGAAGAAAAGTAGTGCGCTGTTTTCGTGGCGCCAGAGAATCAAATGAAAGCTTTCATGGGAAAATATTCAGTAACGATCGATGTGTTGTGTGTGATCCCAGTGACAAAGCCGGGCGGCACAGGAAAGGACAATTGCCAACTGGTCAACTGTTGACCCTTGGTATAATGGAGCGGATGTGAGGTCATGTAGAAGGTAAGAATGAGAGTGATGAATTGACAACGGGACAGAGAATCTGTTAAAATGCCTGAGGTGTAAATGTGGGAGGTGTCGTATTTTAAGGAGGTAATGTGGAGGTCAGACGCTAACGGTGCGAGACAATTAAAGATCAGGCAGGACATGGATCAACGATTACGGTAAATGCTCAGGGCATCGGTCGGGGGTGGGGGGGGGGTAAGGGTAAACGGCAACATAATTATTCCATGTACCTGGTCACTGCAAGCTGTTTAATGTACATAATATATTTTTAATAATGGCGGACCAATGTTCAAAGAAAGAATGCATTAGAACAGGGAATTTTGTAGAATCACTCATTCACCGCTCCCCATGTTTGAACATGAACTTGCCCATAGAAAGATCCGAGGTTTGCTTTCTGTATATATTTAGCAAGTGAGGTATGGGTATTGGGAACTTCACATGGCACAGCTCATTACTACACGAACAACAGCGAAAGCTTGAATTCTTCCACTTGACTCTTAATGTGTGGATCTCGTATAACCGCATTAGGTATTTATCTCATGATTAGTTTGCTTCTTTTGATCGGGATGACAAGAATCTTTACATCTGAGTTTCGAGCTTAATGGCAGCATGTAAAAAGTGTACGGTGTCATGTTCCAATAATGATGTTTGGATTTAAGAAATGTCTTTAACACTCCTCCCAGCATTGACAGTGATCGTATCTATTCTGTGACCACCATTAATGTATAATGTAAGATAAAGGCAACGCAGTATACTCAGAACTCTAGTACCACATAAATACATCACTGAGACCAAACATCAACCGCAAAAAGAAGCTATAAATGCGATCTTGATGAGGTGACATCACGTACATCTTTGTCTTGCATCAATGAATGTTTAGAACAGGCAAGTTACTATTTGGGCGCTTTCTTAAAGTGAATGCAATTTTCATTCATAAGATAGACAGAGGAAGCAAAGTGCCTTGTTTGTATTTCTGTCGTCATAAAATTTCATAGAATTAATTCTGAATTACGTTTATTTTCCTATTACTATTAGAATATACAAGCGATCCTTGCATTTTCTCGGGTGGGCTGCAAATAGGCGGGGAAGTGATGCTGCAGAACGTCGGATAGGCGTTATGATAAGTCTAGAAAGTAATACTGCAATGACTCCTTTGTTGATACCAAAAATATGAATAAACTCAGGCTCTTGAGTAATTTTCAGGAATTTATTAAAAGTGTATAGTGACTTTTGGGACACCCTGCACATGTGTACACATTAAAAACTACAACAAAACACCGAGCTGGCCAGTTCTTCTCCGTTTTTCACTTCCTCGTTTAGTCTTATCGCGGGTGGTTGGTGAGCGCTTCCGGTAGGGTGTCCTTCTGGTCTATCACATAATTACAATGTATTCTGTCTATCGTTTCGCTTCCTCTAGCACAATGTGGCCTTTATCGTGTCGATATGCTTTCTCCAAACTCAAACCTGAACGCAGACTCAATCTTATCACTTTAAACCAGTAAAGTTAGATTGGCAATGGTTTCTGCAAATTGCTATCTATTTCTGTTACAGGAATGATTACATAAACAACGGAAGGTTTTAAACTTTGGAGACATAAAACTACTTTTATTCAAACGTCAATCAACAGCGGACACAAACACATTGATCTCTGATACGTTGTGGAAAGCACCTTATAAATTGAAATCGTGGTCACCAGTGGCCACATTGTTTTCTGGTACCTTGTGGGAAGCACCTTTCGAATTCAAACTTTTAATTAACAGCGGACACAAACATATTGTTCTCTAGCGTCTTGTGGAAAACATCTTATGAATTCAAACTTTGGTCGCCAGCTGACAAAAAATATTGTTGTTCTCTGGTACCTTGTGGAAAGCGATTTATGAATTCAAACTTTTAATTAACAGCGGAAAGAAACACAACATCTTGTGGGGAGCATCTTGCAAATTCAAACTTTGATTATCAGTGGACACAAACATATTCTTTTTGGGTATCTTTGGAAAGCATCTTTCGAGTTCAAACTTGAACGGACATTAGACCTAAACATTTAAAAAGATCTTTTCAGTTCAGACGTAAACCCAGTGGAGTTTAAATTCAATTTTAAATATCTTTGCTTAAGTTATACGATATACTTCATTTAATTCTTGGTCCCTAGAACAAAAAGTAAGAAAATTCATATTATGAGATGGTCGGCGGTTACTTCCTTTCTGTTATTTCCTTTCCGATTCTTTGCCATTTGACTGATTTTTAAGAGCAACCAGACTGGACAAATTTTTAATGCTCAGCTGACACATGTCAAAAGTAGATATCTGGTCTATTCCCATCGTCTAGGGGTGATGTATTAACAACGATGACAGGAAGACAAAAGAAAATAGTGATTTATTAGCAAACGTTGGGAATTGCACCCCTTCATCAAACGTGTTAAAACTGAAATGGGTTCGTCCTGTTTATGGATATAAAAACTGAGATTTTGCGAGTGATCTCACTGATCTGATCAGTAACTGGCTGCGGTCAGCAACGAATCAGTTTTGATTTACACTGCCAAATGTTTCCTTGATTCCAGCATCCTACGGGGGCATGGCTAAGAATGAGTCCAGCCTCATTTGTACACTGTTGTATTTCCACTGTGTGTCTTTCGAAAATACCTGTCGATTTGATCTGTACGATATTAGGACCCATGGCTGTGAATATTACAATAATTTGATTCGTCGTTCTGGCTGCTGATAACAGAGAAATACAGATAAAAGTAACTGAAACCTCGAGAATACTGGAAACTGTTGAAAAGCTGAAGGAACCCTTCGACGGCAGACATCAAATGCCAGTATATGCGGCTGAAGGCAAAGTCATGTATGGAAACAGTAGGCAAACAGTAGGAAAGACACACGGAAGCGGACAAGTCAAACTCCCAGATGGTTTGGACCAAGAAGAGTTAAAAAATGCTCTCGGCAATGGAACACACAAGCGTGATGGTAAGTCTTCAAGGCTTCAAGTCTAAAGTCCATCGCCGAGACGTTGCATCTGCCACTGAAGAAGAGAAAGACTGGGGCTGATGTGATGATCACGATAGTCTCAACTTCCCAAGCATGGCACGAGTTTTACACAACCCCCCCCCCCCCCAACCCCCATTTCAAATGGCAGAAAGAACATGCTTTTCTCTTCACATCATTTTGTCATCTGTTCCTGGCGGCCATGCGACCAGTGACATTCTCTACCTTTTCTGGTCCAGTTAGGACCAAATCTATGACAACCGACAGGAACTGACCATTCCGAGCGATCTCATTCTGTTTGTCTTTTTATCTTCACATACAAACACATGCATACACACCCATACACTCATATAACATAAGAATTATAGGTAAATATAATGATGAAAGCAAGAAATAAAATACGCAAAAAAAAGAAAAAACGAACGATCAAACAAAAAATATTTGTATAAATTTGACACAACCCCCGCAAAAGAAAGAAATAGCTATTTTAAGATAGAAAGAAAACGGGAGAGAACGGGGAAAACAGAAAGGATAAGAGAAAAGGAAGAAAACAAACAACCACCATGTCAAGTAGTGTTGTTACATGGGCCTCCCTTTGTCGTTCTTATTTCTTTCTTAGTCTGGTTTAAATCTCTGAAATTATGGGTAATTCGGCTGCAATTTAAAATACATTTCCTTATTTATTGGCTTCATAAACTACACACTCCGTTTGTAGGACATGTATTTGGTCGGGAGAAACATTTACTTCAACGTGCACGTTTGCTATGAAGCAAAAGTTCCGAGGGGGAACGTTTACTTCATAGTATCTGGTGCTAGGAAGTATTTGTTCCCCCTGATCTTATATTTCCTAGTAAACGTTTCCCCGGACGAAGTACAACGTTACCCCCCAAGAAATGCTATTTTTAACAACTGTCAAAAATCTTCTTGATACAGAATTAGGATTCGAGAGTTTTTATGGTGACATTTCATCGAGTTTTCAAGGCTTCATGTGAAAATTATTAAAAATCTTCGTTTTTGGTGCAATGCAAGGGGGAACTTTTACTATGAAGTATTTGTTCCGGGTGACTTTTACTATGAAGTACTTGTTCCAGGGGAACGTCCACTACGGGTAACCAAATACTTCGACACATGGGCGTAAACATGTTTCAGCACATTTTTAGATTTAATTTCTGGCCATTCACAGTGAGTACCCAAATACGTCTGTCTTCCATCCAATCTTTCTCCTTTCTCTCTTTCATCCCTCATCTTTCTGAAAGTTCCCGAGCCCAAGCTGAACTGACATGATTGTTTGCTAACTCTGGCAAAAAATCTGGACACACGTGGGCATTCAGTGCACAAAATTCGCGGTGTGCACAATTTAATACCATGTGCCCTAACATTCCTTTCCTTCAGCAGCAGCCACATAAAAGGCACCTCCCAACCCCCTTCTCCGTATCGACTGTGTGTGGCAGGGTCGGTAAACATTCATTTCTACAAGTCTACAAGTAGAGAGTTCATTTTGCAACCGTCATTTAAAGAATACATTTTGAAGACGTCAGAAAACAGCCACCCATATTTGACTGGAAAATTTAGATAATAAATTGAAAGCGCTAATAAGTGATCATTAAGAAATCAATCAAAATCTGTCTGTCTGTCTGTCTGACTATCTACAACTGGCTGAATTTTTGGGAAAACCCACACATGTCGGCACCTATACTAACCTAACTTTCTGTGCGGGTTCCTTTTGGTCTGGAGTGGTGCATTTTGTACCGTCCGTGAACCAGGACAGTAACTGATAAATGGAAATACATACACACTGTGATGTTTCCACTTTCTCTCACTAACTTTCTTCTGACACCAGCCGTGATGGGCACGGCACAAACACACTAAATAATCGACTATCTCTCTTCTATAAGTTATAACAAACGATATCTGTATTGCTTACATATATACAATAATTATTAATTCATTCAATAATAATAGGAACATAGGTCATACAATTTCATGTGAATTTCGATGGAATGAAGTTGATGCAAATCAGTACATGCTAATTAAATGGCTTCGTAATATTCAATCTCTAGCACATTTTATAAAACACATGGGAACATTCAGCATAAGGAAACCTCTCCTTTAGGGGTGTATGGCGCTATCTGGGCACTGGTTCTTCCTCTCTACCCTGGCTTGACTGCGCAGTTAGATCAACAGGTATCGGCAGGTACCAATAGGTCGGGAAGCCAAGAAGCCACGATGTCGTTAATCAAAGTACAAGAAGTTGAGAAGCCAAGAAGGTGTTGTCCTTCCTCCTCTGTAGAAAAACAATCGCAAAGTCCTAATCTACTGCTGGAAGGCATGACTTCCATACTTACTCCATGACGGATATTCATCATTAACACTTTTAACCGCTGACACTGTTATAAGTCAGGCTGCAGCTCCCATACTCCATAGGCTCCCATATAGGCAATAGAATAAACGATCAATACAGTTTTAATGATATTTACACGTTCCCCACGAAGAATAACGCTCTCTCTAACGGACCCCATCCTATAAGGTTTCGTAACATATATATAACGGCGTTTCCGTGACTCTCTCAGAGGCAGTAGTTATACCAAAGTAAACCCACTAGATTTAGGTTCTACAATCATGAACATTAAGTAAAATACACATACATCGTACAATTAACTTACCACTCAGCAACAGCCCAAATGCCGACAAGATACCAAAGATACCACGCTCTGACAAAGGATGTTTGCGGGTTCCCTGACCTTCCCCACTCACAAGACTAGTACAAAGTTACAGTTGCAGTTGTGGTCTCCTCTTCGGCACGAAGCTGGTGAGTGCTCTCAGCGGTCTGAAGTTGGAAGGAGCGTTCGGGGATTTATACCCAGTCAGGTAGCGTCCCAAGACGCCCACCGAGTGTGCATTAGTTATCCTAATAGCCACCCCCGTCGGCTCCACGTCAAATACTATTGAAACAGCTCTACCCCCCAAGCAATTCCCAGGTGATCTGATCGACAAGTACGGCGGTCAAGTAAACACTACCCTTTTCGGGTGTCGAAGCGCTTCAGTTGCATCCCATACTTTCCCCCTCTGGCCTACAATGACTCTGTCTCCCCGCCGTTAACTATCTTCCCACGCTAGTTATAGGCACAATATTATTATAACTACTAGTTATACCTTGCCAATCTATCACCCTGTTACAATCGCCCCCACTTAAGTCGATTTTCCCTGGCAAAATCGGCTAATAAAATTATTAATCTACTGGTAATCTAGATAGAGTGTCGGCCCATAGAGCGTCTCGCCCCCTGATGTTGCTGACTCGAAAGTTATATGGTTGCAGCGCCAGGTTCCATCTAGTTACCCTCGCGTTCTTCTGGTCTTTAGTTCGCATCCAAGTTAGAGGTCGGTGGTCCGTCTCTAACACGAAGTTTCTCCCATACAGATACGCCTGCAACTTACTAACGGCGAAAACTATGGCCAGGCATTCCTTTTCAATTGTTGAGTAGTTCTTCTCCGCGGGTTTCAACTTTCTGCTAACATATACAACTGGATACTTCGTACCCTCGTCTTCTTGAAGTAGGCAGCCACTCACTCCAAGGTTAGATGCGTCTGTCTGGAGAATCAGTTCCTTGTTCCAGTCTGGCATCCGTAGTATCGGCTCGGAACTCAAACAAATTTTTAGGGCATTGAACGCGTTCTCCTGCGCGTGTCCCCACGCGAACTTTGTGCCCTGGGACTTCTTTGTGAGGTCTGACAACGGCGCCGAGATTGCACTGTAATTTGGTACAAACTTCCGATAGTACCCCGTTAGCCCCAGGAAACTCCTCACTTGTGTCTTGGTCGTCGGTCGGTCACAGTCGACAATGGCTCGCACCTTACTCTCCTGCGGTCTTACAGTCCCCTGTCCCAGCTTATGGCCTAAGTACTCGACTTCTGTCATCCCTATTAGCGTCTTGGTAGGTCTAGCTTTTAAATTTGCCCGTCTCAGTCGCTCGAAGACATTCCGACAACGTTCCAAGTGGTCAGGCCAATTTGCACTGTGTATAAGACAGTCGTCTACAAATGCATCTACCCCTTCGCCAGCATCTTTTAATACTTTCCTCATGAGCCTGTTAAATGTGGCGGGGGATCCCTTCAACCCGAACGGCATGACCCTGTACTGGTATAGCCCAAACGGTGTGGCGAACGCCGTCAGGTGTTTATCTTCCTCGGCCATCGGAACTTGATAAAAGCCCTTTGTCAAGTCCAGCTTGGTGAAATATTTTGCCTCCGCTAGATTGGAAATAATGGCTTCTACCTCAGGCATCGGTTCGGCGTCATCGGCAGTCACAACATTTAGCCGCCTGTAGTCGTTGCAGAAACGATGTTGACCATCGGGCTTCTTAACTAATACAATTGGACTATTGTACGGGGACTCGGACGGTTCGATGATTCTGGCCGCAAGCATCTTGCCTACCTCAGCATTGACAGCTTCTCTAGTTGAGTACGGTAGTTGGTAGGGTCTTACCTTCACAGGTTTTTGATCTAGCAATGGGATTTTGTGCTTGATCAGGTCAGTGAGCCCCGGTACATCGGTAAATATATCTTTGTATTCTTCCATGAGCTCTTGCATCTGTTCTCTCTGATCCTGATCTAGCGTGTCCCCTAACTGTACATCCCTGTAGGTTTCGGTCTGTTCTAGCTTAGGCATGACTGTCTCCAGAGGCATCGAAGTCGCTTCCTCTCCTTCATCGGTCTCGTCAATTATAGCTGCAGCTATTGCCTCTGTGTTTTCCTGTTCGTCTTCCCTCTCAATATACTTCTTCAGCATATTCGCGTGATACAGTCGTCTCTTCCCCTTGACGTTCACCATGTAGTTCACTGACCCTCTCTGCTCTTCTACTTTGTAAGGCCCTTTCCAAGTCATCTGTAGTTTCGATCCGTCACTTGGGAGAAGTATGAGGACGGAATCGCCCACTTGGAATTTCCTCTGTTTGGCCCCCCTATCGTAGTATTTCTTCTGCCTGTGTTTTTCGACGCTGCTGTTCTCGGCTACGACTTTCATGGCATCCTCCAATCGTTCCCTCATATCTACCACGTATTCGTACGATGACCTCGTTTCTGACTCCGCTTCCCCAGTCCACAGATTCTTCAGTATTGCAAGTGGTCCTCTCACAGGGTGACCGAACACTAGTTCAAACGGCGAAAAACCTGTACTGGCCTGTGGGGTTTCGCGATACGCGAACAGCAGTGGACACAACATTCTGTCCCAGTCCTTGGGTCTGTCATGAGCTACTCGGCGAAGCATATTCTTCAGCACTCCGTTAAATCTTTCACACAGACCATTGGCCATCGCGTGGTAGGGCGAGCAGAATATCTGTTTCGTTTTGAGAAGTGCACTGACCTCTCTCATCAGCTCACCGGTAAACTGTGATCCCCTATCTGAAACTATTTCCTTTGGTATGCCTAACCGAGAAAATATTTCCATTAACGCTTCACTGACCTGCTCAGCTGATATCCCCCTTAAGGCTACGGCATCCGGGAAACGCGTGGCATAATCTACTAGCGTCAAAATATAACGCGATCTCCCATGTTCCGTACGCGGAAGTGGACCAACCAAATCTATGGCGACGCGCGAAAAGGGCGTGTCGATCAGGGGTGTCGGCACTAGGGGTACCTTTGTCACCCTACCTTTATTGGATGTCCTTTGACACGCGTCACACGATCGACAGAAACGACCTACGTCCGCACCTATCCCAGGCCAAAAGAACGACTGCATTATTCTGTCCTGTGTGCGCGAAATTCCTAAGTGTCCCCCGAACACTCCTTCGTGAGCTATCTTCATCAGCTCACTTCGGTACTGCTTAGGTACCAACAACTGCTCCACATCAGCACGTCCAGCCCCGGCCTTCTTTACCCGATAGTAAATTCCCTTACTCTCCTTTATGTGAGTACCTACCTCAGCCGATTGCTCCAACGTGGCTCTCTCCCTTAAAACTCTCAAAGTTTCGTCCTCTCTCTGGGCCCGGGCTATCTCACCTGGTGTGAGTTCCCCTATCTTGGCCCCTACCCTTACCTCCTCCGTTGAGTTGCCCTTGGCCTCCTCATTATCTGTGGTCTGACTCACTTTCGCACTCGCATTCTCACACTCATGCTCTTCCTTGTCAATCTCCACCTTGCGAGATCGCGTGAGTACCACACTTATCTTCTCAAGAGACGCCCCCTTTATGTTTCCTATAATCAAATCGGCCACTGGGTCTTCCACTACTAGCGCTTTGAGAAGCCCAGTATAAAATGGGGTTTCTACCCACATTTCCGCGACAGGAGCAGACCTTCTCGTCCCGTCCATCAGGACATAACTCCTGTTCTTCCCAGTTAAGCTGTTAGGAGGCAGTTTGTCCCTTTTTATCATCGCACACGTGCATCCCGTGTCACGAAGGATAGTAATCTCTTTATCCCCTATCCTCCCCTTCTCCAAAAATGGAGCGGATAAATCATTCTCCGGAACATCGTCTTCGGGCTCATGTTCTGTCGAACCTTCTAACTCAATACTCTTACCTTCCGTCTCCCAAGAAATGAAGGTCTGTGGCCCAACACTCTGCTCAGCCCCTGGTTGAGTATTCGCCCTGCCCGATGACTCCCACTGACTGTCATCGGCTTCCTCATCGCTGGTTAGTACGACTGCGGTCGTCTCTTTCTGTCTCTTCCTACAGAATCTCGCAATATGGAGAAGTGACCCACACACAAAACAACCACGCCCACTCTCACGCTGGGACTTACCTCGGTTGTCCTCGACAGTGGCAGCAGCACCCTTCTTCGTCCTGCCCTGGTCACACTGCCTACTCAGGTGATTGGGAGAGCCACAGTTGAAGCATACCGGTTTACTCACTCCTAAACCCTTACTTCTGCTCTCCTCAACCCTCTTACCTGACTTCTGCTGTTGCTCCAGCCCTCGCTTCGACTGATGAGCCTCACTATACAAGTCCGCCATCTCAACTAACTCATGCACGGACTTGGGGTCCCTCTCTTTCAAATATATGGAAAGATTACAGTCGACAATCTTCAACATCTGCTCCCTGACTAACAGATCCGTAATCCCTTCCATAGTTCTCTCTGCCTCTGAGAGGTCTACCCACCTCTCAAAATATCTCTGCAATCTCACGGACAGCTGCGTATAAGTTTCGTCCTTATCTAGACGACTCTCCCTAAACTTACGCCTATAACCCTCTGCCGTGAGGTGATACTTCTTGAACAACACCTTCTTTACCTTCTCGTAATCCCTACTGTCTTCATCGCTGAGACCGGAATAAACATCTAACGCCCTGCCAGTTAACAATGCCCCTAACATGTCTGCCCAGGTGTCTTCTTCCCAATCATTTGCCTGCGCGAGCCTTTCAAATCTTTTTAAATACGAGTCGAGATCCTCGCGCGAGTCATCAAAAATGGCAATTTTAGGTACCTTCGGGGCAGCAGATTTTCCATTCCCTTTACCATTGTGACACCCGTTTTTGGCTAGTTCCCGTTCGCATTCCATTCTCTCCCTTTCAAATTGTCTTTCCTTCTCCTTTTCTTCTCGTTCGCGCTCCTTTTCTTCTCGTTCGATAGCCCTTTGTTCTCGGTTTTGGGCTTTCTCTTCGTCCCACCTAATTTTGAATTCCTCATCACTAATGCCTTCTTGTCTGGCAAGCTTCAGTGCGCCCAGATAGTCCATCAGCAATTGACCTGTAAACAAAGCTAACAATAAAGCGTGGATCGTAACTGTGAAGTTAACAACAATATTCCTGCAATAGCAAACAACAATTTTCTCTGTGACAAAAGATAAAATTGAACAGTCAATGCACAGGTAAAATCAGAGCATGTCGCAGGCACTAAATGTCAATCTCTCTCACTCGCCTCAGGGCAGATGACCTGTCCACACAATCACACAATAGCCCCTTGACACGACCCAGATCAAAATTAAATGTTATTTACTAGCAGGATCCCACTTCTGACACCATTGTGATGTTTCCACTTTCTCTCACTAACTTTCTTCTGACACCAGCCGTGATTTGCACGGCACAAACACACTAAATAATCGACTATCTCTCTTCTATAAGTTATAACAAACGATATCTGTATTGCTTACATATATACAATAATTATTAATTCATTCAATAATAATAGGAACATAGGTCATACAATTTCATGTGAATTTCGATGGAATGAAGTTGATGCAAATCAGTACATGCTAATTAAATGGCTTCGTAATATTCAATCTCTAGCACATTTTATAAAACACATGGGAACATTCAGCATAAGGAAACCTCTCCTTTAGGGGTGTATGGCGCTATCTGGGCACTGGTTCTTCCTCTCTACCCTGGCTTGACTGCGCAGTTAGATCAACAGGTATCGGCAGGTACCAATAGGTCGGGAAGCCAAGAAGCCACGATGTCGTTAATCAAAGTACAAGAAGTTGAGAAGCCAAGAAGGTGTTGTCCTTCCTCCTCTGTAGAAAAACAATCGCAAAGTCCTAATCTACTGCTGGAAGGCATGACTTCCATACTTACTCCATGACGGATATTCATCATTAACACTTTTAACCGCTGACACTGTTATAAGTCAGGCTGCAGCTCCCATACTCCATAGGCTCCCATATAGGCAATAGAATAAACGATCAATACAGTTTTAATGATATTTACACGTTCCCCACGAAGAATAACGCTCTCTCTAACGGACCCCATCCTATAAGGTTTCGTAACATATATATAACGGCGTTTCCGTGACTCTCTCAGAGGCAGTAGTTATACCAAAGTAAACCCACTAGATTTAGGTTCTACAATCATGAACATTAAGTAAAATACACATACATCGTACAATTAACTTACCACTCAGCAACAGCCCAAATGCCGACAAGATACCAAAGATACCACGCTCTGACAAAGGATGTTTGCGGGTTCCCTGACCTTCCCCACTCACAAGACTAGTACAAAGTTACAGTTGCAGTTGTGGTCTCCTCTTCGGCACGAAGCTGGTGAGTGCTCTCAGCGGTCTGAAGTTGGAAGGAGCGTTCGGGGATTTATACCCAGTCAGGTAGCGTCCCAAGACGCCCACCGAGTGTGCATTAGTTATCCTAATAGCCACCCCCGTCGGCTCCACGTCAAATACTATTGAAACAGCTCTACCCCCCAAGCAATTCCCAGGTGATCTGATCGACAAGTACGGCGGTCAAGTAAACACTACCCTTTTCGGGTGTCGAAGCGCTTCAGTTGCATCCCATACTTTCCCCCTCTGGCCTACAATGACTCTGTCTCCCCGCCGTTAACTATCTTCCCACGCTAGTTATAGGCACAATATTATTATAACTACTAGTTATACCTTGCCAATCTATCACCCTGTTACACACACACATACACACACATACCCGCATACACAACTTCTGAATTTAAAATGCATTATGCATCCATGGGGGTTGGTTATGAAAAGGCACTGGATCAGAAGCCTACACATGAAGTGGTTGGGGGTTTGCACTTCAAATTGCTCAACTACATGGCATTTTCAAAACGTCAGAGCGAGAACTATTCGTTAGCCGCCAGTCTTTCATTTCACTGACGTACATGTATTCAGTATAGTTTCTGGTCTGTCGAGCACCATTACAGCAAAGAATTCGGCGCTTTTATATTAAAAAATGAACCAAAAGGCTTTCCATAGTGCTGGTTCTTATTTTGTTCACAATCATATTTTTCAGATTTTTTTTCTTTTGTCATCTCAACTTAATACACCGGGTAAAAAATGCAACCCCATTCACGGACACACTTGTAATCAACGACAAAAAAAAAAAGAACGTTTATTAAATTTATGAATAGAATGAGCGCTGCATTTTATCTTATTCATCGGTATTAATTTATTCTTGCAGCTGAGGAAGTCGCCACTGCTGTGTAAAGTTTATACACTGGGTAATCATGAGTTTGTTTGAAGTCGTGTTTGTAGGCTTACGGGTCGACTGCTTGTTTGATTGTTAGCTGGCTGCTAGGCTGTAGACTAGACTATCTATTGAATAAGCTGTTCGTTCACATGGTCTCTCATTCATTTATTCATCACTCAATTGACCTCCTGTCAAGTGCAGAAGCTGTTAAATTGGTCTAGATCATTATCAAGAAGAAAGATCATAAATCCCCACATCAGCAAAAGCGTGCAAAAACTTGGGTCGAACCATTGCAATGAAGCCACAGAGTGAATAGGTCAAACTGGATTGTTGCAATGTCCTTGCACTTCTTGTCGAGGCACAGTATGGATGAATGGATGTGTCACCTGCGAAGACCAGTTTTCGGATCACGCAGTGACTTACTGAAGTGTGGAATCAGTGACTACACAAGACAGGAGATCCCGCTTGCATGTTTGGTCTACCATGTCGATAGGACTACATTGCTACTAATTTCTTGTGACAGATTGCATTGTTCTCACAGGTTTATCATTTTCACGTCATTGCTTATTTCTTTAACCTGCAGCTGTTATTGTCCCTCTTCATCCGTCCCATCTCTCCTCTTAATTTTCAACATCATATACATTTTTTCGTCTACATTACCCATTTTTCATGGCGCCTTCTCGACGCAGGTATGTGGGTGTCTTTCTCAACCCGGTGCTCTTATTTGATCCAACTGCAGGTGTGATTTAGTACTCTTCTGTAATCTAGGACTTGCATTCTTTAGTTTGTGAACATACTATTTCGTTGGCTGGTGAAAGAGGCTGCGCTTAAGAACTTTCCAACATTCCTAAACTTCTATCGCTGTGCAATTACACTCCCCTTTATACTTTATTGGAACGTGCATAATTATGTCGCCTCCTTTTAGATATATCTAATCTTAATTCTTCCCCCATTCCCCTTTTATCTGCCCGTTCCTGTTATACTTTTGACATCTATGCGCTGAGTAAAGATGGTGTATGTATATGCTATATAGGTACTCCTTTTCCTTTGGGTTGTATTGTATCATTTCTGTATTATTTCTTACGCGAGGCTTAACCACATACAACTTTTTCTTTCTCTTTCCTTGCTGCGACCCACAGACTTTCTCTCCATCTCTCTTTTTTTAATAGTTTGTCATTGGGAGATACTTTTTCGTTACAAAATCCAAGAGACCAACCAAGAGAAGGGCGGCGGTTGGGGGGGGGGGCAGAAAGAGGGAAAGAGAGGGGGACGACAGAGAAACAGAGAGAGAGAGAGATGTGGAAGGTGCGATGGAGGGGGAGGGGGGGAGAAAAATTGAATAAATAGAAAAACTAGGTGGGGGGGGGGGGGGGGGGAGGACATGTGATATCTGATAAATTGCTTTTGTCAATTAATAAATTAAATATTTTCCTGTTGAAGTGCAAAAACATCACATGACTTCAGTTTGTAATTGTAATTGATATTTTATATATATACTAGTTGAATTACCCGGCCCTGCCCGGGAGAAATATGTTTATTAATTTCAGTTTTGGGTGATTATAATGTTATTCAGTTTGCCCGTTAGGTTTGGTTTATCTCTTTGTTGTTGTTTGTTTGTTTGTTTGTTTTTAGATAAGTCATACTGCATCCCCTTTGCGCGTTGGTGCCTTACGCACCCCACTGTTGGCATTCATGAAATAGCCATAATTTGTGCTGAGGTCAGTGTGTTTAATAGTGAACACACTGGAAATAGTGATAACGTCATGTGTTCGTGGAAAAGAAAGGATCGGTGGGCGAAATTAGTGAGACAAAGCCAACTTTAAAAAAATGCTTCTCCAGCATTTCAAGTCTCCAAATTTAAAAAAGAAATTTTTAAAAATGGTCAAATGGAAGGCACCCTGTAAAATTCCCCAAATCCGAGTTGTGTGAAAGGTGGTAGGGCTTGTTATCCCGCGGGTTTTTTTTTAATTATATAATACTAGCTATGGTCCCCGGCCCTGCCTGGGATAAATCGATATCTTAGTTTCAGTTCTGGGTGATTATAGTGGGTCTGCTTCACCTTGCCCATTCCATTGTGTTTATTTTGTTGTTATTGTTTGTTTGTTTGTTGTAGATACGTCTTAGTGCACTCTCTTTGCTCTTTAACGCCCTACGCACCCCGTTAAAATTCATGAAATGGCAAGAATACGCGCAAGGGGCAGCATGTTTAATAGTGAATACATCGCAGAAAGTGATGATAACGTCAGAATTGTCTTTTTGGAAAAGAAAGGACCAGGGGCGACATTAGCGACACAAAGCAAACTCAAAAAACTACTTCCCCACTGCTTCAAATGTCCAATTCTAAAAAAGAACCTTCTACAGGTCGACAAGAAGGCACTTGTAAAATTTCAGGCAAATCCGAGCTGTGTGAGCTGCGACAGGGCTTGTTAATACCAACCGTGGTCCCGGCGTTGCCCGGGATAAACTGTTTCTTCATTTCAATTCTGGGTGGTCATAACCGATATGCTTCAGTTTTGCACGTTCCTTTAGGTTTATTTCGTCATTGTTTGTTTGTTTTTAGATAAGTCTTATTGCGTTCCCCATGCGTGTTATAATGCTCTACGCACCCCGACCAGCATAAGAGGTTCGTCATGAACACTGGGTTGTTAGTTTGTTTACATATTATAATAATATCTCCTTACCAACAACGTAAGCTATTAAGGAGATGGAGAAGGCGGACAAGCGTTGTATTCTGTTCTGTAGCGAATGAAAGAAATAAGCATGATGTGGGAAAGAGAATGCACTGGAAACGGTGGAGGACGGAGGCAAGTTTATCCCAGGCAAGGTGGATATAATAATGTACATGTAAATAAATATTTTGCCTTAGGTTACGTAACAGATCATCCATTAATATTACATTCATTCGAAAGCTGATGGCCTGATCATGCGTGGATATTAAACGAAGAGAAGCGCTAGCCAGCTATCATCACCATCAAAAGCTTCAAATGCTCATCCTTTTTTAAAATGGTAATGGGAGACAAGAGATGCCATTTAATTGAGGCATTCCTAAACATGCTATTACCGTGCCCAAAGAAAGGCAAAGAGGTAATTACAATCAACCAAGCAACGCACTGTACGCGCTTCAGCCCTGTTGAAGTTTTAGCACAGTTACAATGGCTTGACGTCAGAGCGTTATAACCCTGTCAAGTTGAACTCTAGTTCAACAATGAGTGTAAGACTTTCGGCAAAATCTATTTCAGTTCACGGCACAATTACTGGTGAAGAACTCTGGCTAGAAACCATTATATAACTTCCAATAATGAAAACTATATATTTTTTTTTTTAAATCAGTTTTTTCATTCTGTGGTTTTGAGTTTAGAGTTAACAAGGTTCCAAAGACGAAATCATGAACGACTCGGAGTTCAGGATCACACATTATATTCTATAGTACCTTCATAACACTTTCTGACGACCGCCGTAACATTCAAATAGCGTTCTGCCCGTTTTCTAAAGAGGGTCGATCTGCAAAAGGTTGAAAACATTTATAAATTCTTAATCAATACGCAAGTGTCTTACTCATTGCTTGATCTCAAGTCATAATTTAGTTTAATGTGCTGCGCCGGCGCCGCAAGATCTCCCAGCAGGTTACCTGTGCTACTGAATACGACTCTGATCACCAACTGGAACTACTCTTTAAACAATATCCATCCTAGTTTGTTCTCTCTCTCTCTCTCTCTCTCTCTCTCTCTCTCTCTCTCTCTCTCTCTCTCTCTCTCTCTCTCTGTCTCTGTCTTTCTCTCTCTCCCTCTCTCTCTCTTTCTCTCTCTCTTTCTATCTCTATAATAACATCCAGTGGACCTAGTCTAGATCTACTTGTAATGTCTCGATTCCAGGTTCAAATTCTCGATTTCTTGTGTTATCGTTCAGATTCAGGCAAACATTGAAAACCAACAAGGATCAGGAACTGTGTTGATATAATATTACAGTCTATCTTACGGGTAACCGAGTAAGAATACCCTTGAATTTCAGTCCAGTCAGTAGGGCCCCTTAAAAACCGATTGATCTAGATCAAAGAGCAGTGTTTCTCAAGGTCGGGAGAGGGACTCCAGAATAGGGCCTTGGGATTTTTCGTAGAAATCGTAACTTCATAGTGTCTTTTTACTTGACTGTGTAGATAAACTCTTGTTTGTATACAAACTAAAGGTTTAGTTGAGACTTCTTTTGAGTGTATTTATACTGAATAAAATATTTTAAAAATCTTTTCGTATATATACTGTGTACTAACTTTGCAAAAAAAGCTTGAGAAACACTAAGCCAGAGTCGAGGTTTCGATTTAGCTAAAACAACTAGAAAAAATTGTGATTCTCAGTTAATAAACTAATTTAAGTTAGGACCTATCTTTTCACCTGCCTTGATCAGAAGGAAGCTCGGCTGTTTTTGTTGTTCGTTTTTTTTTTTCTAGTGATTTATGATCCCCAAGCTTCTCAGATCCTTTAGTTGACACTAGCATCATCCCTGTGGTGGGTGCCATTATAACTACATGTAGTTTGTTTGTCAGGTGTTCGCGGCCAAGCGTTAAAAAAAAAGCAAATCAGCGGTTTCGTCTCTCACGTATTGAATGGTTCACCTTGCTGTAAGATGTTAGTTTGATTTTAGTTATTTCGCTTTTTTTTTTTTTATAGAACCCTGTCCATATTTGTTTCAAAAGACTTCCTTTGATTTTTTAAGTGTACAATTAAGAAGTGTAGAACTGGTGTAAGTGAGAAAGACGAAAGCATCCAATTTCTTTCTTCCACCGTGGTGAATAAAGCTGGCTAAAATTAGACCACAAAATGGATAATTATGTCGAGAAGAAAGTCCTAAGGGGACACTTACTCGGCAGTTTGTCTTCAGTACTATTCTTCATTATTACAGAGACCCCCATACAAAATCTCCCGGAATAATTTTCCCTGAATCACCTAAAAAAAAAAAAAAAGAAGATGGTTACTCCAAAGGTGCAATGTCAAGGAGGTGCCTTAATCAGTGCAGTGCAATGTGGCAAATGCATGCATCCTGGTTTAAATTTCCTTTGTCATCTTTTAAGCCAAAACTAGAGTTAAGGGTTGCCAAACTGTCGGAAAATTAATGGCAAAATCACATTGTTGCCTTGAGAATGGAAAACCAAATACACAACTGTACTAGTTGTTCTAATCGTGCAGTACAGTATTTTGTATCTATAAGGCAATCAAAAAGCACCCTAATGATAAATTTGTATATCTGTAACAGACAGACAGACAAACAGACAGACAGACAGACAGACAGATAGATAGATAGATAGATAGATAGATAGATAGATAGATAGATAGATAGATAGATAGATAGATAGATAGATAGATAGATAGATAGATAGATAGATAGATAGACAGACAGACAGACAGACAGATAGATAGATAGATAGATAGATAGATAGATAGATAGATAGATAGATAGATAGATAGATAGATAGATAGATAGATAGATAGATAGATAGATAGATAGATAGATAGATAGATGGACAGTCAGACAGACAGACAGACAGATAGATAGATAGATATGAATGACGGTGTCAAGAGCAACGAGAATGTAACTGTCATTTGTCGCATTTCTACAGCATTAAGACCAGACAATGTTCCTCTGTGCTGTTAGTGTCTCTCGTTGTATGGAAAATAAAAGTTTAAAAAATAATTAGATCTAACCGTACTTGAGAAATGAGATTAGGCTTTTTTTTATTCGTCCCTAATTTTTTGCTTTTCATTGTCCCTTTGTAGATTGAGATCAGAACTTAAATGAAAAAACCTTCCTTGTGAAACGAGGCACACTTGTTCCGCAGTTTGTCTTCAGTACTACTCTTCACTGTTACTGTCTCTTTGTGGCGGGGACCTTTTGAAATGTGTAATAATTAGCACCATATCCATAGTGTGGAAACTAGCCATGTTTGGGGCTTTTTTTTTTTTCAATGTATTTGTTTGTTTTGCTTTGTTTTTACCTTACTGCAGATCCGCGGGAGATAACAATAACGCGTTACACAATGAAAACTTGGCACGCGAGATGGGTGTAGTTGCCAAGTGCTTAAAGAAAAATACAATGCAAAAACTGCCATTATTCCTTCAGATTAAAGTAGAGTTTTTTTTTTATCCCAGCTTAACGATGATTAAATAAAGTTTCAAAACTACACAAATCGCTTTGAATTAATCTGTGGCAGAGCCATCCGTGAATAAATAAATATAAAAAAAATAATAATTAATAAATTGATTCTTCGGGTCACTGAGTCATTAGCTATAGCATTATAATAGGAACGACAATCTTTAGGCTAAGTATAATGCAAACATAGAAATATCTGGTATCGGGAACATGAATGCTTTCTTGTTTTGCAGTGATGGAGTGTCCAAATACGGTTTTGTTTTGTTTTTGTTTTTTATGCAATATTGTCTTTTGAAGTACGGGTTTTTACGATGAACAACAAAACAAAGTGTTTAAAAATGGGTAAATGCAATTTGCTTCATGGCTGTAAGTTGGTGCAGTACTGCCGGCAAACTTACGCTCAGATCTGTTATGGTCCAAATACCGAACGTAGATTTATTCATGTATGGAAGATGAATGCGGGGTATTTGTCATGATCACATTAGGATCATAAATGCCGTGCTAGGTCACGACGTCAGTGAGTTAATTTTTACGATCTTGTTGATTATAACCAGCGTAATTTGTCCTTGAGCTGTTCTCGTGAACAGTTTGTTTTGAAACACCTTTTTTCTGATAGATGGAGAGAAGGAGGGGCGAGACAGAATAAATGTATAGCTAGGAATGACAGAGCAGTTCTCGACCCCGTGATTTTGATTAACATAGATAAGGGGCGAGTAAAGGTAGTTTATTTAGACGCTTAGTTGGCGTTCGGAAATTCGTGCATAAGAGTAGAAAGCACGGGGTTTGAAGATTTTAGTAGTTAATGTTTCGCATTTTAAATTTTGTCTAGACCGTAAAATTGACCTTGATTTTGGCGCAAGGCCATGACAAGCATAAATTAATATTGCAGGCTGAGCTGAAGCGACTGCACCAATCAAATGTATGAATCTGGACGGAAGGTCGAGACATAGCTTTAGTATTTAAACCCGTGCAGAGCTTAGATAGAGGCCACATGTAGACAATCCATTTACGAGGTGGACGGCGATAGTCCTCAGCCAGATGAGAGACATAGTGACGCAGTTGAGCAGTCCATATTGTGAGGAGCGTGATGTTTTAAAGCTCCAGAGCCTAAGCTACTTGGTTTGATATGAACCCACAGCGTTTACATCCAGCGCTCTCACTCCCAGTGAGGGCCTAATGGTGAGAGTTCATACTAATTTGTAATGATGAAAGTGAACCGTTCTACTTACTTTTGAAGACAGTTTCAGAGCTACCGCCAGACAACGCATGGTTGTACAAGCATTCTCCATGGCGTGTCTAGAGGAAATGTCCATATCATAACATGTCTCATTGAATTAATAGAATTTAAACTGTTATATCCGTCGCCACGTGCGCGGATTCTATTTGGCATATAACTCATATGACCTGCAAGTAGTTAGAGTGAATAAGTTAGTCTTTATAGAAAGCTGTAGTTTCATTAGTTAGATTCAGTTGCCTTTGAATTGATATTTATATTTATAATTATATTTGTTACATTAATTCCTGTAATTAAACTGCCCTACAGTTCTGCTAAAAATCAAAGCAATTGATTTATTTAGTTTTTAGAGTGCAAGTATTTTTTTTTGTGTGTTCGTCGATTGTGGGAGCGGACCTCGAAAGAGTGTCAGTCGAATTCTCCCCATCTAACCCACATCGCGACAGTATTCAATAACAAAAGGTGTTGGAACTATGAAATTGTTATAGCATTATTATGTTTCAAAGGATGCGCCTCTACTTTCGCCTTTTCTTTAAATGTTGCACCGAGCTAACATTCAATATTTATTCAGTGTGTTTGAGAATCTTTACGGGCTGTATAATCGTGCTGGCCTCACAGTTTGTCTGTTCTGTTTAAACTACAAGCAATAGCCAAGACAGGAGCCCAGCCCTCCCAGATTCTGAGAGTTTTACATTGCCTGACACCTCTCAGTTATTGACTGAATGTCCAGGGCTTTAAACAACTTATTAAACCTGGCACCTACCACTAAAATCTCTTTAAAAATCAGAACGGTTTTGCCTCAGGTAATTTCGTAGCCTAATCGCTGGGAAAGACGAGGAATTGAGTGCGTCAAACTGCAGCCAGATAGTTTCCTTCTTTTTTTTTTTTTTTAAATTTTCTGATTGTAGTTAAAGCAGGGCAGACAGAGAGTTGGTGGCATGAGGTAGGAGAAATTAAAAAAAAATGCTTTAAGAAGAGTAGAAATATTTAATACTAGTCATCGAATGAATTATTTAAAAAGTAAAAGGATTAGGACAGACGTTTTTCTTTTGTTTTTTTCTTGGGGAGGGGGGGGGGTGGTAGACAGAAGCAGATTTTTAAAAATTACTTGTGCTATCCTTGAAATATTTGCTGTCTTGGTGTAATTTTGTCTAGCTCTAAAGGTAGCCACACAAACGCCACCGAATTCGGTCACCGAGCCACAAGGCGCTTTAGGTGAGAAGAATTGCACTATATAAACGGACCGAGTCTAGGTGGGCTCTATGTGCAGTTGTTGAAATTATATAGTGCAATTCTTCTCACCTAAAGCGCCGTGTGGCTCGGTGACCGAATTCGGTGGCCTTTGTGTGGCTACCCTAACCTGTTAAACACTTATGTTCAGATCTTTTGACCTTCTGTTTCATCGTCATTTTACTTAACCAAAACTGCCAGGGCACGGATGAATTGTTAGCTTACAGACATAATACAACCGACGCCACGCAAGGATTCTTAAGATGTATGCAGTAGAGTAACACACACATCATCAAAGCCCGCCACACGTATTCACACACACACGCACACACACACACACACGCATTCACACAGACAGAGAGAGAAGTTATAGAGTCCCACTAAGGCTTGGCACAAAATTGAAATAAGGTTAAAAAAATTTCAAGGTTGTAGCCTAGTCTTAAATTAGCAACAAGAAAAGCTCAAAGAAAAACGAATTCTAAAAGTGGCAAAGTTTTCTATCTGTGATCACCTTAGTCCAGATAGATGAAGGATAACTGAAGGAAGAAAAATTACAAGAAAGACAAATGAAAGAATTTGAAATAAAATGAATATGCGGAGATTTCCACAGTTTCGAAACCTTTAACACAAAATGCCCCTCTTTAAAAACAAAAGTCAAACATTTCCTTGAAATCTCACCCTCTTTTTTTTTTTTTTTTTAACTGATGACAGCTCACATAATACATTAGACAAATACTTTGTTTTTCATTATGCTTACATATAAATGTGCCTATGAACAAGAGAGCAGTAGGCCTAAATTCCTCTTTAATTGTTCTTGAGGAAATTTAGTTCGAACTTTCTAAAGTAGTGGGCCAAGAGAAAAGACACGAACTAATACATTTAAGTGGTGTCGGCGAGTCAGGCGTCTACGTTCAGGTTATCTCAGTCTCAAGCAAAAATGGAATTTGATCACATATATTTAAAGGCACCTAATGCCAAGGGCAGTGATCCTGTCAACGACCGCTCTGACATGCTGTATTTAATCGTAGAGAGGGGGATATCGAAATGACAATTAAGTGATTACTTCTCCTAAATTTATGTTTGCCACTGCGAAATTAGGGAATGGGTGCTTAAGACAAAAAAACAATGTCAAAACATTTTTTTTTGTTTTGCTGTTGTTGTTAGCTGATTTCATGAACAGAAACACCTTCGCTTGTCTACATAAACAACTTGTCTACATTTATAACAGCTCGTATGCTTGCTGAGTCTGACAGACTGCTCTAGTGAAGTATGAGGATCTACTCGGTGGCACTAGCTGAAGTGACGTTCAAGTCACTAAAGAGAAAGTTTCGGGAGACAAATTACTAGACTGTTACAGCCGAGACACAGAATACCGAGACGGACCATTCCTTCGTTCACTATAATTATGTCCACAACTTCCGCACGTATAAACACAATGAGTACTACTCACACAGCTCTATGGTACTAGATCTCGTCTTTTTCATTCAGTTATGAAGGGGTGTGGTGCGAATTGTTGCATTGTTGACATGGATGATACGCGCCCAAGATGACGGCGGAATTTGGCGAATTGCGCCCTCTCGATACCTTGTGTCTCGGGTTACAGTCACTCTGCCCAGATCAGTAACTATTTATAACATGCACCTTGTCCTCTAAAAGGTAGATATTTTACACTTTTATTCACAGTCATTCTCCATGGCGAGTTTCAACGCACTGTTGTACACTATCACGCCATGAAGGGAAACATCTCCCATGAGTTTCAAGTGAATTCCCCAAAGAACTATCACATCAGAATGGGAAGGTGAGAATGGCAAAACGCACAAAAAGTTCTACCCTTCTATTTAACTATTTACCCTTCATGACACGAAACACTGGTGCTAACGAATTAAAACAACAACAAAAACAAAATAATCACCAAAAACGGCTGACAACAGAAATGGCCAATGGCTGTAAAGCAGTATTTAACTCCTATTGCATTGCTAACTTGATTATAGCATTGATGAAATGGTTTGGCTTCCAAACCCAGAAAATTGTATTTCCGTTGGTACAAGTGCTTTAATGAGCTCATTCAGACCGTGGGAATTTGATATTTTGTGAGTTTGAGTTTGGGTTTTAAGGGCGGGTGAATACACTACTGGTAAAGAAATAGCTTAGTTGTGTTGTATTGTTAACTTGATTGTGATTATAAAACTAGGTTTATTTCATTGAATTGTAAAATCAACTTTCAACAAAGCTCTTGGGACGTATGTTTACAGTGTATGTAATTTTTGCTAATGTTTGTGGTTGTGTGCTCCTATTATGGGTGATGCCTGTTAGTTTCTACTCTTATAAGATGTGAACAAAGGTTTATAAAAAGTCCAGTGAAAAGGGGCCAATTTCATTTTCTTCAAATTAATCTTACCCAATCAGTTCCCATGACGAAGACAGCAACTAGGACCGACCACCTTTCTTATCTATATGTGGGCAGGGGTTAGCAAGCTAAAGCCTGGCACTAATAATGATATCAGTTGGGGAGAGATTTTAAAAGTGAAATTCATATATCCAGCTTTAATCTGACACTAAATTGGTATGGTTTCATTATTTGAGCAGATGTCCTGCGCCAAGTCGGAAGAAATTTTCGGGCGATGAGATTAAGAGTTTCGGTGGTAGCAAACGTACAGTGGTCATATTTGACTCTGGATTACCTGCCAGATAGGGTGGCTCGGGCAGTCGAAAGTCACAGCACGAAAATGATAAGAAACTGAATAATATAAAGTTTTATTTCAAAGATTACCGCCAGTCTTTAAGCTTTTTACATCGTCAAAGTACAGAGTATCTCCCCCTGATAATTACACAACACACTCAGACTTATCGTTATCAAACTGACTGACTTGTAGTCTGTATAAACCTGCATCATTAACTGCTGTTTTTGAAGTCTTTGTGCTGTTTATGTGACGGTTTCTTCCGTGGTTATCAAATGTGGGTGAACTTTGAAGTCCAGAATTTGTTACAGATTTGCAGTCAAAGTGACCCAATTGTGCAGAAGTAAAATTAGTAAGAAACACCTATGCCGTCAATGAGAGCAGACTGAGACGACGAGATATAATATCACTTACCAAGACAGAAAGCAATAATAAAATATTATAAATGACAAGCATAATGTGCCTACTCCGGAAATCTGCATGTTCAAACAACTATGAAAAATAAATTTCCTTGTCCCAACGGATTTTTTTTTCTCTGCCAGCATTTCTATTGGCACAAGCAGCGCCAAGATAGAAAAAAAACAACAACACACAAACATTTTAAAAATATATTTTGTTTTTTCTAGGTAGTTATACAGAGACCGGTATATTCTGCCTCGTTTATGACATTATTAAATGATTGTACCCAGATTATCTTATATTGTGTACATGGCTGTCTGTCTGTCTTTCTATCTGTCTGTCTATCTATCTGTCTGTCTGTCTGTCTGCAATGCTTCACCAACCTTTCCTCTGCTTGTCTGGAATTGAATTGTTCAGTTTCCTTGTCCAGTTGAAACTTTCTGACAATAGTGTAATGAATATAATATGTATAACCTGCTGTGTCCAAAGGAGCATGCATTGAAAATCCGTTAGCTTACGGGAGTTGGAAATCTAGATCTATGTCCTTCATAAATTTGCGAACGTTTGCTTTTCAGTAGTAAGTAAAATGATCAACATGTAACTGGTTTGTTCAGTGAGTTTGAGTTAGCTTAGGTCGTGCTGCTGAACTGGTGAATCAAAGTCAAGGACGCCGAGTAATGTCCATGTCGCGCCGCATAAATAGATCCCATTATTCAAGCTGCCTCGGCCGTGCCGCAGCTAGCGGATAAATAGAATGATTTCCAGCTGCGTAAGCTGCAACCGCAAAATCGTATTTGATTTAGAGGTATGTTTTTATCAAGCGCCTCTCGTCGCACTGCTATTTTCAGAAGAATACATTTAAGCTGTGTCTATGGCTGCAAACAAGTCCAATAAATGAAGCAATGGTAAACACAGGCTGCGCCCTGACAACGTAATGGCATGTGTAAGATTGTCGGTATGCGAAGTTTGTCATGACATAATATATGTTTTATTTGGTGATTCTTCAATTCAGAATACATGTACTTTACCTTATACTTAGTAAAATACTCTTCTCAGACGTAGTTTCTGTCTTGACATTCAATGTCCGCTAAAAGATAAACATGATTAATCAGAGGAGATGTACATTGCAAACATCATCATCGGGCCATTGGAAAGAAATATCATTTTCGCCTCCTATTGGTTTATGGTGATAAGGAATGTATGAATCTGCAGCGCATCAAAGTTGTAAGCTGATATTTAAAAAAGAACTCTTTTTATCATAAGCTTTTTAAAAACAAGAATAGCCTCCCCGTATTTACATGACCCTAATTTGAACGTCCGAAATGTAAGTCTACGCCCTTGCATCGGCTCACCACTCAGCTTAGGTTTCCCCCGCCCCCACCCCGCCCCGGCTCCCTTGTTTAGTTTGCATTATTTCAATATCCACACAGGATCAGACTGTTGGAAAAGTACACAAAAATATGTCAAAATCTCGTTGATCAGTTTCATGACTGTTGCACGTTGCTTTCACTGAGCATGTAGGCTAAAAGCATTTTAAGTTCTCTATAAACTACTAGTCCAAGGTACACAGTTCTAGACCAAACCCTACTTCTAAATTCGAGTTCAAAATACACTATCAAAAATCCGCGCCCTTGTGTGTGTGTGTGTGTGTGCGCGTGTCCTGGAACCAGTCTGTTCTATCTGAACAGTTTATTACCATCATACACGAACAGTTTACCATAGACACAATCTCTGTCAGCAAACAATAAATGAATTTGGGTGAGTCTGTGCTGTCCAATCACAAAGATTTCGCTGACAAACCTTTTTTGCTGAGGCTAAGATTGCTGAAATAATTGTGCAAGGACCTATTTTTGAAATTGATAGTTAAAGCCCAAAATTGTTTGACTCAGAGCTATGGCCAGTTGATGGCGAACGTTTATAAGACAAGTGTGCCATGCTCAACCAGCGCTCTCTGGAGATTAATTAATGGCACACTCACGTCAGACCAGGAAACGGGGGAGGGGTGGGGGCCTACTTCCCTGGTAGAAGCAAACTGGGGGGAGGGGGGGCCTTCGGTAAAGAATATTGATATTATAGAGAGAGTTGGGGGGGGGGGGTCTTTTAACACAAAATATTACTGCTTTGAAGACGATTCATAAACTGATTTATACAGTTAAAATATAAATAAATAAATGCAGCTAAAGTAACTCAAACTAACTTATGTTTCAAATGTATCTCTTTATTAAATTTCAGAAAAGTCGCAATTGCATTTTGAATATTCAATTCTTGCCATCAACTTTTATATATTTATATAAATTCTTCTAATTCTTTCATTCTTTTTCTATGTTACTTGTAAATACATCATAAACACTATATACCCACACGTGGCATGTTGAATTTAATACTAATTACAAAAGTGCTTGATGAGCGTTTTGAAATGGGGTCTCCATTTCCCATCTGGCCTGGGCTTGAGCAACTTTGCACAGCCCGACACCTCTAAAAACTAGTGAAACTGTTGCTTCCATAGCTTTCTGACTTTAATGTATTTAAGATGAGGACGTGTATAGATGTTTAAAAATTGATGAAATAGTGCGGGATGTACTCGCGCAAAAACGCCCTCATGCAACATAGCCAATTCCATTCATGTCAATACGTTCTACCGTCTCACCAAGCAAAATCCTCATATTTCTTTCCCAATCGTTATTTTCTATTGCACTCCTCCCAAAACAGCCTCTTCCTTCTCTTTTAGCAGTGTCTTCATGTAAAGAGATGGGTCTTTGTAACGACGGAAATCCATAAAAGTACATGAGAAATGTATGTTCATTTACAGCGATCTTCTGTGTGTCATCATTTTTGTCACAGTATTATGTCGCGTCGCATTTCCAGTCATTACGTTCAGTGACTAGTACAGTTATCCTGAGCATGATTGTCTTGACGAACGATTCCCGAGACACGGGATACCGATACAAATCAACTCGCCAAATTTCGTTCGTCGCTCTGGGAAGGTATCAACCATGTCAACAATGTAATATAAATGACCACTTACTGCCTTCACAATCAAACCAAAAATAACCAGTGCCCACCCTGACTTAGAAACTCATATGCGGGCAGTTTGCGGATATATAACCCAAAGGAAAAAGTCTCCTTATCCTGTGCCTCGGAAGATACGGGGTACTTGGTGGTTTGCTTAATTTTCACTTGAAACTGTGGGTTGTTGTTGTTTCGCATGCTTTGATGACAACATCGTTGTTTTGCCTGGGTTTCTTTTTCTCCGGTTTCCCATACTTATTTCTCTTCAATTACTTCATGTCGATATTTAACGCTTTGTCTCACACACGACGCTATCGGGCTATCCATAGATCAATGGTGTTTAATGGAGACTCGGATTCCTTGAAAGTTGCGCAGGTAATCAATAGCCTCACAAAATTTAGTTGTTTTCTGCCTAAATATTTTTCAGAATAATTTTTCTACAAACTGGCTCAGCAAAAACCTAGCTTATTCTATTACTTTTCAGCACAGAAAGTGTCATGACTATTGGTTCAGGCGTTGTTGGTTTTTTTTTGTGTGTGTGTGTGTGTGTGTGTGCGTGCGTGCGTGCGTGCGTGCGTGCGTGCGTGCGTGTGTGTGTGTGTGTGCGTGTGTGTGTGTGTGTGTCTTCTTTTTCTTCTCTTCCAAAAGTGAAAATATAGCCTCAAATTTACTATAAGAGTTTAAGACGTTCTTGGCCCCAAGGCTATCGAACAGGTTTCTTATCTTAAAAAAAAAAAACATGTTACGCTCCAAAAAATACAGTATGTTATTAATGGGTTGGTTGTTTTTTTTTTTAATTTCTGAAGGAATCCTATAAATGGTGACGTATTTTCATTCAAAATCCGCTGTTGATAAAAGGACATAAAAATAATCTCTGTACACGCCTGGACAAATATTTCTGAAGTAATAATACACATTAGCGCTCGGAATCAGTGCGTGCGCCCTCTGAGATTCTGGCTGGTGGACTATGTAACGACCAGCGTCCCGTCGGGCATGATATGATAGAATGTTAATAAATTGAAGATACAAGCGGGTTCAGGGATAAGGCATAGGAAATGGTATAGTGTTTGACTTAAGATGTATATGGATGAAATCGGTAAAGCAAAAAACACTAGACAAGGTAGGACTCAGCATTGCAACTGGCCAGGAGGATGTGACAGTCATGAATAATAAATATTTTATGATTTGCAGATTAAGCAATACTCTGTTCCCCTTCGATTAAAATCTCTCTCTCTCTCTCTCTCTCTCTCTCTCTCTCTCTCTCTCTCTCTCTCTCTCTCTCTCTCACACGCACATTACAACACACACGTTCTCCCTCTCTCGCTCTGTGTTTCTGTGTGTGTATGTATGTATATTTGTGGAGTGTTGCTAATGTCAGTTATTATTATTGTCGCGGTTTTGAAAAAAGAGACAGAATCATTATTATCTTTTTGGTTTTGGGCACAGATGTCTATGAGAGGTGCGGGATAATGAATACAGAATGTCAGCTATTGATAACAATCACCCATGTATGCTCATATACAGAAACTAAAAAGGGTCAGTAACGATTATGTATATCTTTTTACAAATAGAAGTGGACCATTAACTTGACACCGCTCGACCGCCGGGAGTATTTGACAGGATCTGCTTGTCTTGTTAGTGTACGGTGACCTTTTTGTCCGCACTGCCCACAGAGTAGCACAGTGACCATACGTTAATATTCTTCAAATATTGAAGTTTACTCATACAACACCAGATTTTGACCCAGTGGCGCCCTTGTCTTTGATGTGACTCGATTATAATCGGTCTCATAAATGCTGCCACTGTGGTGGGTAGACTTCGAATAACTGGGCACGCCAGACACTCAGAGACGCTCCCATAGTACA
Organism: Onchidella celtica; assembly: GCA_963931925.1. Lineage (NCBI taxonomy): Eukaryota > Metazoa > Mollusca > Gastropoda > Systellommatophora > Onchidiidae > Onchidella > Onchidella celtica. The sequence goes on along the minus strand of OZ007573.1, from coordinate 25,124,816 downwards.
CGATTTTCCTCCAGAATACATTTAAACTTTTTTTTACTGTAAAACTACTAACAGTCAAAATGTTGTTTGTGTATTCAAACATGTTTTTTATGCAACGTCATTAGAAACTTAAAATGTCATTGGTAATTTTTCGCTGGTTGAGACAGACATGTACATTACAACAACAACAACAATAACAACAACAAAAAAAAACTCCAGAAAAAAATAAGCCAAAAATAACCCAGACTAGCTAACCTTAATGCAAAGAACGTCCACAAGCAACATATATATTCAGCCATCCAAACTTCACCTTTGACAAGTCTATAGTTTCTCACTATGGAGTCTCACAGCTACTTTATTTTAACTAAGATGTTCTTTACCTGCAGTATTTTTCTTATAATAATGTTGTCTTATTGCCGATGCTTCTTCAACTGTGTTTCTTTCTACACCAAATAAAATGATAAAGTGCTGAGTGATGCTGGCTTACAGAGTACTCTGACTTAAAAGAATAATAAATAAAGTGCTAAAAAGGGCATTTTAAAATAAAAAAATAAAGACCCCATGAAATAAAACTTAAGCTTACACACATGTTAAAAAAAGAAAAGGTCAGACTCGTTTCTCATATCTAAAGTTGCAGCTCCGACATGCGGCCGGATGGGGGGAGTTGTTTGTCGTTGCAAGGTTCTACATAATTATGCACAGACTCTCTGATTGTGATTAATCGCAGGAAATATTTAAATGCGCGCTGGAATGGTAAGTGATGAACTCATCTATAGAGGGGACTGCCTACATCGCAGTACATGTATTCCGTGACACGCATTAAACTTTATGACGGAAACAAACATGAAAGTGGAAATTTACACTTAATGAAATTCCTAATTGATATCGGACACTCGAGTTAAATGGCTAGTTATTTCAGATATGTAATACCGAAAGTAACGAAAGCTGCGACGATCTGAAGAAATTCACTTGCTTCAGCTGCAAGTTTTAATTGATTAATAGTGTGTTGAAATTTCCTTCTTGTATTGGTTAATCGGGGCCCAAAGGTGGGTCGGCAAATTACAAGCGATGACAACAAGCCTCTTCGTTTTCCTGGAGACTGGTTTTGTTTTACATAATAATATTTCTTTACAGTGAGATACTGCATTTCAGTGTATTTAAGAAGAGCGAATAGTTGTCATCAATAACTATATCAAAGCGATTCATTCTTCGAAATGCTGCACACTTTTCTTGTTAGAATGCCTTCTTAGTCTTGAAAATGATTTAACAGCGTAACAGTGTTTGATGACAAGGAGTTCTTTGGGATTCATGACAACAGTATACAGTTGATAATAATGATAAATGGTCAAGGCGACAAAATCTAGATAATTAACTGGATAGCGGGTAATGAATAACTTGGTGCGCTGTAACGACGGAGGTGGCTGTATGACTTCAATAGAAATTCGGTGCAGAGTGACTACGGAACTGATGATAATATTGAAATTGATATCCAGATGATGTCAGTGAGACCAGTGCATTGGGAGACTTGAAAAGAAAAGCATAGAAATATTTTATGGTAACTCTAGCTCACCTGTCGGATACTCGGACGACGAGCTATAGTTCCTTTTTCTCATCCTATCTCAAGCTTTAGATTGCTGAACGACTGCTTCCTTGACGATGCCGTACTCCTCTGGCTAATCTGCAGCAAGAAACGAAAACAAAGTTCATCAATATAAACATTATGAATTGAACTGACTTTTGGTTTCTGTACTTTTGTTGGTGTTTTGTTGTTGTAGTCTTGGCGTGTCTTAATTAAATTGATAATGATTTGTTTCAATTACGCCAACCTAAATTGAGACATTGAATGCACGGCATCCACGCCCCCAGTGAACAGCAGTTAAGCATGTGCACTAGCACATTGAAACTCGTAGAAGAAGAAAACATAAGACCTTGGATCTTCCGACAAAAGGCGAAAAAAACGTTCCAACCTTCGCAAGACCACAAATTCGATGATGTCGAGCAAAAGATATCAGTGCTGAACCATTGCTGAATTCTTGTTTCCTTTTACACCCAACAATTTAATAGAATGAAAAAAAAAAGGCTGTGAAGTCCTTTGTGACCGAAAGCTTGCATGGTTTATTTTATTTTTATTTTCTCAGAATTTATTGTTTTGAATTCTAATTGTTTGTTTCCAACTTCGAGTTCTGCTTTTTTTTTTTTTTTTTACCCATATTTCAACTTTCCCTTACTTTGAGCTACTAACTTTCTGAACAACAAAATTACGATTGTTGGTGAATAAGCAAGTAGCCATTAGATAATACAAAATAATAAGGCATTGACAAAAAGCTACTAGAAAGGTCTTACTTTCACACAGATTGCCCGCTGTTAAAAACCAAGTTTAAACTGTTGTCTTGAAATGAGTGAAAGTAAATTTTCTGTGATGTTTACAGGTGCCCTACTTTCATATTTTGTGTCATCAATTAATAGTTTGCTCCTTCATAAGCTCAAAATCAGTCATCTGTTCAACCAAGATAACAGATATTTAATTAAATGTTGTCATTCGTTTGATTTTAATGTTTATAGTTGTTGTTGCTCTTGTTTTAGTATTCAATTTATAAACTCTTCCCAAAAATAAAATAAAATGAGCTCTCAGATTTGCCAAAGGATGAAAAAGAGAAACCGATTTTCAATTAATCTTTGTTTGTTAGGCATCTGAAAGAATTCTTCATATATTATATCTATTTTCTCCCCATCGAGATCTTAATGCAGGCAAATGTTATTGTTAACCTAGATGGCAAGGTCACAAGGATCGAATTGCGTGGTTATCAAGAGTTCAAGATGAAAAGCAAGCACAGGGTGGAAGGTACAATAAATGAAAGGTTAAAACTGAAGTACTGCAATGGATTTAACTCAGAGCGCGGGAAACACCGTGGGTAGACATGGGGACAATAAACGGTAATTGTTTTTTATTCATGGGTTATAAACAATACAACTACGACACCTCAATAACGGTAATCCCGTTATCCAAGACAGAGCCGGTTTCCGTGAAATTGCCTATTCCTATCCCCACTCCCACGCCCCCCCCCCCCCCCACCCCGGATTTACTCCTCCATATTACACTGGGTTATATTCTTAGCTTAATTCTGTAAACACAGCGATTAATGTTTGTTCCATAGCGTCATGCACTTGTCACTAACCGACGCTTTCAATAATTTATTTATTGTAAGAACGTTGTTACAAGTACGTATGTCCCCCAAGTTTTTGGCTCGAGGGGTGCCCCCGGTACGTATTTTAAATCCCTTTGTGACTCCAGAGCTAGAAAGCGCCTCCCCCCCCCCCCCTTCCAAAATATTCCTATCAACAGCCTTCATTATTTATGCTTTCAGATTTTCTTTGTTTTCCTCGTGTTGTTGTTTTTTTTTGGGGGGGGGGCCTGAAAGGGTAGGGGGCAGGGTTAGGGATTCGATAAGATTTAGGATTGAGATCAGGACGGTGTTAGGAATAGGTACGTATACGTACGCGCCCCTGGCGCAGAATGCTTGGGATGCTAGCGCACTTATAACAACAGCCTTATTGCAAAGTCATTGGTGTGGTGAATCTGCTGTCGGGGAATCCCACTGTGAAGCGCTGTGATATTTTTTCATGACAGGGCATCCGTGTCGTTCAGTGCAAAAGCTGTATTGTGGTGCCCTATTTAACAACTTTCGTGAACGCTGATTCCCACGTGATCTCGGCTGCCCGAAGGTAATTCTCTCTTATTCAGTAACTAAAATCATGTCACTTATCAAATCCCTGACAGTACGCTGTGAATTGTAATCATCAGCCAATCACAATTCACTACTTACACCCTTTACCGCATCTCCTCTCTCAAGTCAATCATTATCGGTGGAGGTCCCACCCAGCTTTAAGACATACCACTGAATGAAACCACTTTGATTGATGTACAAAACTGTTCACTTACCAAATTACAAGAAAAGATAACAACAATGGTTATTGTGCAATCCAAGCTATCCAAGAAACGGAGGCCTGTTACTCCAGTAAAATCACTGTTCAGCAGGGAAAGAGATAATTGTGTGGTCTTTCAAAAAGCATGCTTGTCTCCCAAGCTAAATACACATATTGAACACTCCCCTCTCACTTCCTGCCGTAAGAGAGAAAGAAAAAGTAGGGTATGGCTTGACAAAAGGCCACTCCAGAGAAAGTTACACATGTTCTCAGTCGCATATTACACACAGGCTTCCGCCTCCAACTTTTTGTGTGATTGAAAACTAATCCTATACCCCACATCTGAAGCTACACTTTTCTCCCTTGATCAAACAATCTGAATTCATCCACACTAATATCTGGATATTTTTTCCCACGGATCTTCAAGGATACATTTGATATTCGGACAAAAAATTCAGTATTATAAGAAGTTCTGCCGTCTTTATACAGAGATCCTTGAAGTTACCTCTATTTCTAGACAAAATGATGTTCTTAATTTTCGAATATCAGTAAACGTTGACTTCAAAGTAAAGGTTATATAATAATATTGGGCGGAACGCAGCAGTTCCGACACTATTTCATTGGCAAGACAGCGGTTCTTTGGACACCGACATCTTATACTCTGGTTGTTGCTTTCTTTTTTTGTGGGTTTTTTTAATCGGTATTATTTAATAGGGTTAAAGTGAAATTTAGGTTTAGTTTTAGGGACAGGGTTAAATAATTAATAACATAGCATAGGAAAATTCCTACGGGCAGATTAATTCCACAAAATGCCTGCTTTCAGTCGACGAGGACACTATTATGGGATTGGAGTGGCCACTAAGCCAACTGATCGTTTTCTAAAATTCTCCAAATTATTCATATCTATAGTAAATTTCTTCCTCTAATCAAAGACATCGGACACGGCATTTCCTCTACTCTCAAAACTTGCTTTAGTTTGGCCTATGAATGTAGGCCTATCTTTGGTTTGGCCAAAGATTGTTTGGTTTGGCCCGGCATTTCGTAACCTGATACACCCGACCGCGCCCTCACCCAGGAGTGTCACTGCGTTCCTACTGTGTCTTGAACTCAGCAATAGATCTCTTATCTCAAGCGCAGCAGTTCAGCCTAAAGCCTGTTTAGTGCATAGGCAACAGGGACGAAAAGAGTCAAAAGGTCGAGTTTTATCATACAATAACTACATGCACTACGTCTTCACGATTTTTGGAACAAGTCCATCAGTTCAAGCATTTTTCGCTGATTGTACAGTTATAACTTTCATACAAGACAAATCACAGTGAAAACTATTAAATTTATCTATTTCTGAGCCTATGTTCAATATTATCAATACTAACAATTAACAGCTTTTAGATTTAAAAAAAAAGTCCCATTTTGCGAGTTCACTGGGACATCAAATTTGCAAGCTTTTGGTCCTGAATATTTTCTGTGCACAGTCAAATGCGTTTTATGTTTTAGTCATTAGCTTATTATTTTTAAACAGCATTTTTTCAAGGAGGAAGACTTGAAAAAATCATTTCTGATGATTATGAAAGGAAAAACATTGCACTGCATTTATATAAATGGAGTAAACTTCTAATTTAGCTAGCGATATAACCATCTAGTATGCTACTTTACTCGGCGAAATCTTTAATAGTGATTCTCTCTCTCTGTGTGTCTCTGTCTCTCTGTCCCTGTCTCTCTGTGTCTCTCCTCTCTCTGTCTCTCCTCTCTCTGTCTCTCCTCTCTCTATCTCTCTCTGTCTCTCTCTCTGTCTCTCTGTCTGTCTGTCTGTCTGTCTGTCTGTCTGTCTGTCTCTCTCTCTCTCTCTCTCTCTCTCTCTCTCTCTCTCTCTCTCACTCTCTCTCTCTCTCTCTCTCTCTCTCTCTCTTGATCAATAGAAAGATGCTCAATTATTTTCACCACTGCAACTGTTGAAACTTTTGATATGGTTTACAGGGTTCCAGCCATTCTGCTTATAATATTATTCAAATCAGAATGTTAAACCTGGCCTCTTAATTCAATTATTTCAGTAAACTATTTACTCTTGTTTACTTTCAGCTACATTCTAGTCATGGAAATTGGTGATGAAACAAAGATATTGCTTAAAGGTTGGCAGTTCGTTTTTCACCGACAGAGCCTGGAGGTAAAAAACTCCATTTCGCACGAGACGGGGCATAATCATTGCATAGACTGCATTTCCATATTATTATGGTAATTATACTTGTGCGCCAGTTTATAGCAAGCGAGGGGATGTCTAAAGGTGTTCTGAAAGTTTTCTTCATACCGCATTTTGTTCGTGATCTCTTGCACGACATAAAATCATTACATGCATCGACAAAATACTTCTAAACATACACATCAGCAAGTGCAACAAGAGTGAACGTCTCTGTGTACATGTTTTTGCCAATAGCACCATAGCTACCAAGAGAGTAATGCTTTTTTCCTCCAGACTTTTGTGTATGACAAGTGCAGAGCTGTCATATAAATTTCTAGCAATTCTTCAATGTAAAACGATCTCACTCAAAAAATGGACAATACTGCCATTGAATCCTTGTTTTCGTCCGTTTAGACTGAGGTCTAAGATCTGCAGGGAACGTTTCAATAAAATATCTCTATCTTTATAGAAAACACTTTCTATTGCACTGTTCAATCATTGCATCAACAAGAACTTATTCACTAATCTAAAACAAAGGTTTTCTCCTTTTGTCAGTTTCCGTCACCCGATCAAAAATCTGATCGCCACCTGAAACTGCTTGTTAAACAATATCCTCCTCTCTCTCTCTCTCTCTCTCTCTCTCTCTCTCTCTCTCTCTCTCTCTCTCTCTCTCTCTCTCTCTCTCTCTCTCTCTCTCTCTCTCTCTCTCTCTCTCTCTCTCTCTCTCTCTCTCTCTCACTCTCTCTCTCTTAGATATATTCTATCCATATTAATAACATCCAGATTCAAACGCTTGATTTCTATTGTTATCACTCAGATTTAGGCAAAGACTGAAAACCCACAAGGATCAAGATCTGTGCAGATCTAATAAGATCTATCTTACGGGTACGGGTAACTCTGTCTTAGAAAGCCTTGAATTCCAGTCCAATCAGACAAACTTCAATTCTTTTCCACTCAGACAGCTCTCGAGTCTAAATAGATTTAGATTTGGCTGACATAAGTAGACAAGATTATGATGACTGTTCTTGGTGTCGCTGACCTCCGATCCCCCCCTTTTTTTTTTCACGAACACATGACTCGTGACGTCAACACTTCTTGCCCCCCTTCGAACGGGGGTCTTTGCGCGGTTTTTTGGTAGAGACAGTTCTCGGGTGAAGCCGAAAGAGGTGCAAGTACAGCTGAACCGTTAACACAATTCACCATTATATTTTCTCTGTTTTATCTTTACCAAGAAACGTGCCTTACCGCAGCATTTCTTTCTTTCTCTTACATGACCAAAAAATATATATCTATTATATATTTCAGTAACTTCCAACCTTTGCCATGACTAACTGACCAAACTATACACTCTTCAGGCCTTAAATTTGGCAGGAAGGTGGCAATTACGATAAGGAAGACGATGGCTATAATTAAAAGTTGTTTACTTCATGCATGTATTAAAAAAAAAATAACAATGTTTATTGCTATGTAACATCTGTATTTTTGCATGTTTGTTTCGTAATATATAGTATCGTGCATGTCATAAAAAGTAACCGTATCAAGCGTTCAGTTTGGTGCGTAGTGTTCTGGTGCGCATGAGTTCTGAAGCAAGACTGTGGTTTATTACTTTTATTATGACGGGGGGGGGGGGGGCACATGATTGTTTATTCCAAGAATAGTAGATCTATATTTGTGCTCGCCACTAAAACTTGTAAACAATCATTCTCTGTCCGATTCGGTCGTCTCACGGTGTATTATTGCTCTCACCATGTCTTAATTGGAAAGGGAGGAGGGGTGTACTGTAAAGCAATAACAGTAACAGTTATAAAAAAAACATTAGACCTACTTTCTTTCATTCCCTACACAACAGACCACCCCCACCCCACCCCGGTCAGCACTTCGTACGGACAAGGGAAGGGGGGAAGGGGGGGAGTGCAGAATGGGATGAAGCTGGTGAGCAAGATTAGTGTGCCACTGGAAATTTTATCTCGATCGTACCAAGTTACAATAACAAGATGTGATGCTATTTGTTAATAATATGTTTCGCTGAATTTTGTAGGTGAGCCAGTTTTACCCTAACTTCTTTGTGCTGATTCTTCTCTGGTTTTCATGTCCTTTGGAACGGGCCGCGGGACAGTTGTAAAAAAGACAACTCCAAAGTGGTGTCACGTATCTATACTGATTCACTTGAAATTTTTAACTTACTTTCAAACTGGAGATTGTCACAAATCCCAGACTGGGAGATGTAATAGTTATAACAAGACGACAATCACGAACGAACAAGTATAACACTTAACAGAACAACCCATCAGACTCACACATTTATTAAACATAAAGATAAAGATACACTGCAATGACATACATTATATTACTCTAACCAACTACCGTCCAACGGCCTTCTTTCCCTCAAGCACTCTTCCTCGGGTCCACAAAATACACTTCGGCTTCAGCCTCTCCACTCAATGTCTTAATAACACATTCCTATGGCAATAACACCTGAGCATTCCAAGAGCTCCTCAACATGGCAGTAGCACGTTAATAGTTCAATTCTCATTCATATCACAATAGCACATTCGTATATCACTATCACATGCAGTACATCTTAGAGCACATTAACAATTATATACACATCCCTGTCTGTGGCCAGACTGCCACGACTCATGCGCCCCTCCTGTCCTGCTCGACAGCTTCACTCCACTGGCCTATGCGTAGCCTTCGGCCCTATGCTGGCCTATCCCCTGTGCTAGTTCGCTTACCGCGGGTGGCGTCTCTGCCCGACCCCGGCACCTACAAGAAGAACATTACATTGGTATAATACCATACCATTTCTAACCACTTCACCCCTCATTACAAACCATGAAGCGTACACACAATAGTCCACCTTTCACTCACCACACATCTCACGGTAACACACCCCCACCGTACCACACAGCACTCACTCTCGCTAGGAATCCATGAACCTAACTTACATCTATCGCTCATGGCGCACATTTCTATACACAGTAATCACTGACTTCCACATTCCTCACATATACTTATTTACATCATGGTCATAGGCGAACATAATACATCAATCATCATAATTATAAATCATAGTTCAACCTACCAGTCATCACTGGAAAACACATCACAATCTCCCGACTGCCTCTGATCTCACGTCTGTCCCCTGGGACCTCTTAACTTGCAGTGATCTGACTATTCAGATTTTGCCTCTACTACGCCTCAACTTCACTCACAACATGCACGCTTTACGTCAACTAACAGAAGTCAATACAGGTGAGCAGCCTCCCTATCCCGTGAGTCAGTCCTACACTTCCATGCCCCCGTAATCCTTGAATCTCGCTCACTCCACTCGTGACAGAGATGATTCTGCGAAAATTTGGTAGCCCGAAGTGTCACGAGTGGAGTGAGTGCAATTAAGGGGATTGCGACAGAGCGGGTGTAGAGTAAGAAGGGCTCACGGCAGACAAGTAGGGAAAGACGGGAAAGGAGGAGAGTAAAATTAACGCACGTAGACAAGTAAGTTAAGCGTGCATGTTGTGAGTGGTGGGGGGTCTGAATGAGGCGAAAGCGCTGTATTACTATCACTGCAAGTTAGAACGTCCTACTGAACGGACGCAAGAGAAAGCCCAGTGGGCGAACATAAGGGGAGCAGTCGGGAGACTAGTGAGAGAGTTTTTTCCAGTGATGACTGGTAGGTAGAACGTTGATTGATAATTATGATTGATGTATTATATTATATTCGTCTATTACCATGATGTAAATAAGTATATGTGAGGAATGTGGAAGTCCTTGATATTGGATATAGCAATGTGCGCCGTGAGCGATAGATGAAAGTTGAGTTCATGGATTTGTAGCACGAGTGAGTATTGTGTACTCCGATGGAGGTGTGTTACCGTAAGATGTGTGGTGAGTGAAAGGTGAACTAGTGTGTGTACGCTTCATGGGTTGTAAGGAGAGGTGGAGTGAATAGAAATGGTATGGCATTATACCAATGTAATGTTATTCTTGTAGGTGCCGAGGTCGGGCCAAAGAGCGCCGCCTACGGTGATAGGCCAGCATAGGGCCGGGGGCCACACATAGGCCAAGAGTGAGGCTGTCAGTGCAGGACAGTAGAGGCACATAAAGTCGTGGCAGTCAGGCCACGGACAGGGACGTAGATATGAGCGTGAATGTGATAATGTACTATTGCCATGTTGATGGGCTATTGCCCTGCTGAGGTGCTAGTGGAATGCTAAGGTGTATGACAATAGGAAGGTGATGTTGAGAGACTGCGGTGCCAGTGAATTATTAATGTGCTATTAAGACCCTGAGGGGAGAGGCTGAGGCCGAAGTGCCTTTAGGAGTAACTACCGGGTTGTGGATCCGAGGAAGAGTGCATGTGAGAATAAGGCCGTTATACGGCAGTTAATTTCAATAATATAATGTATGTAATTGCGCTATTATCTGTATAATTATGTTTAATAAATGTGTGAGTCTGATGGGTTGTTCTGTTAAGTGTTAAACTTGTTTGTTCGTGATTGTTGTCCTGTCATAAATTATTACATCTCCCAGTCTGGGATTTGTGACACTGGGGGCTCGTCCTGTTTACCTGTGGTCATTTTGACATTGTGTATTCGTTATATCTAGTTGTTTTTCTGTTGGGCTAGGAATTCGTGCTGTTGTCCTTGTTCGTGGGATGAATGGGAATTTCATGATGATATGATTTATGTATATTTATGAATATGTATTAATGCATGTATTTTGATGAATATGTATTAATGTGTACTTAAATTTCTGCAGAGAGTGTGTGTGCCAGCCTGTAGAGGTCAAGCAGCCAGAGCTCCGAGACAAGGGGAGAGGTTATAGTCAGAAAAGTTAAGTAAAAGTCAAAAATTTTGTACCCTGGATTGAGGGCTGTCTTTTCTTCTGTCTTTTTCCCTGTTTTTGCTGTTTTTGTTGTCGTAATCGATTATACGGGCGGTGGCGCGGGTTTGCTGTGGTGAGCGTAGTTTATCCTCTTCGGGAGGTGGGCTAAACTTGGAACCGCGTTCATCACAGTGAACAGTTCTATAGGGACCTGTATTTTTGTTTAGTTGTAGCGTCGATATCTTCTCTGTTGTGCAGGAAGACGTATTCTCTTGTCCCTCTTTCTTCCCTATCTGTAGATACGTTCTTTTTTTTCAGACTCTGTTCTTGTTCGTACCTTGTAGTGTAATCGGCGTAGTTAGGTTGCATTTTTTTCCATTATATTTTCTTTTTTAGGTCTTTGTCCTAGTCTGGTTCGTTGTTCCTCGATGTCCTTGTGGTCCTTCTACTGAATTTCCTTATTCTTGTCTTTTCTACTCTTTTTTATTATTAATAGGGCAATACATTTTATAAATATAGAATTAGTTAGGAAGTACGTAAATTTCTGTACGTAAATTGGGTATTGTTATATCTGGTGTGATCTCAGGTCTCTGGTCGTGTCGTTAGTGATCATACCGACAGGTTAGCCGTTTTCATAGTATATACCGTAACCATAAATCTGTGAAATGGCGGAACTCCAACAACTAATGAAGTTGGGTAAGGAACTTGGCCTGGAGGGAGAGGAGCTACGCGGCTGGATTAAAGAACAGCAGGCGGATTTGCGCGATGAGCGTGCTAAGGATAGAGAGCGAGAAAAAGAGGCTCAAGAGCGACAGAGAGAAGAGGAAAGAGAGGCTAAGGATAAGCAACAGGAAAGAGAGGCTAAGGATAAGGAACAGGAAAGGGAGTTTAAGTTAAAGGAGTTAGAGGCTCAGCAGCAGGAGAGGGAGTTAAAGTTAAAGGAGATAGAGGCGCAAGTAAAGATCGCAGAATTGGAAATCAAAAAGAATGCGCCAACAGAAACAGTTGAGCGGCAGGTACACAATAAAGGTGGCGTTAGGATTAAGCTCCCTACGTTCGACGACCGGAAGGACGACATAGACGCCTTCCTTTACAGGTTCGAACTGAACGCACAATTGCAATGGGGGGAAAATAAGGAATTATGGTCCACGTACCTGGCGTCTCTATTGCAGGGGCGAGCGTTAACCTACTTTAAAGAGCTACAGCGCAAAGACGTGCAAGATTACGATAAGCTGAAGGCTTTGCTGCTTCGCCGATTTGCGCGTACCGAAGAATATTTCCGGGAGCAGTTTAGGCGAGCACGTGCGGATACCAGGGAGGACTTTGCTGCCTTCGTCGCGAGATTAACGGAATATTTCGCGAACTGGGTAGACTTGGCGCATGTTGGCGCAGATTTTACTAAATTAAAAGACCTAATGATCCGTGACCAGCTGTACGCGTCGTGCCATAAAGATCTGGTGGCTTTCCTGAAAGAAAACGAACCCGCGACGGTGCAGGAGGCGTCTAAGTTGGCGGAAGCATACCGTACGGCACATCCGTCCAAACCAGTGGCGAGGGCGTACGTCCAAGATGCTGGGTACGTCGCCGTTGTCGAGGGGTCGCCGACAGGACATAAAGACAGGTCGCGTCAGCGTGGTGCCTATAGTGGGCAAGCCCAGGGGCAGCGTAGGGGCTATCACCAATCACCTGCATATGGATCCGGTAAGTTTGACCGAGCAGGAGGGCTAGGTCGCGGTAATGGCCGGGGGCGATTTGTGACCTTTGCCGATGACCGACGGCATAGGGACTTTAGTTCCGGTCGCGATGGGTCACGGGGACCCAGGCCTAGTGCAGCACAGGGAGCGGAGTGTTGGACTTGCGGACGCGTGGGTCACTTTTCACGCGAGTGTAGGGCCGCGAAGTGTTGGAACTGCGGAAGAGCAGATCACATCAGCGTGAATTGCCCTGCAGGTAGGATAGCGGCGAACGTGGACAGTAACTCCAGTCCATGTTCCCCTAATAAATTTCATCATGCGGCTGCGTGTGTTACATCGGACAACGGAGGCGGACAGTATTCTAAGTGTCCCAGTTGTGAGAAGTTATTATCTTCCGGTGTTTTACCTTGTGGGAGAAAGATCCCCGTTATAAATTCATGTCATACAGGAGGTGGTCTTAGGGTTTATCCGGGGTTTGTTGGGGACGAACCGGTCTCGGTTTACGAGATACGGGATCTACCGTTGTGGGAGTGCATAGGGACTGCATTCGGGATTCACAGCTTACAGGTGAGTCTGTCCCGTGCATCCAATTTTCGGGGGCCATTGAGAAATTACCCATGGCAAGAATAGTGATAGATACACCTTTCCTTAGCGGGGAAGTCGAAGCAGTCGTTGGTTGTTTTCCAGGCGCCCAGCTCATCATTGGGAATGTACCACGGGTAGTTTCCCCTTCCGAGGAGAACGTGCAGGCATGGTCGCAATCAAAAGGTATTGACCTTTGTGCCGCAGTCGGGACACGTCGACAGGTAGGTGATAAAGGTAAGATTAGACCTTTGGCAACGCCAGCGGTCAACCTAGATATCACGCCAGAGCGCTTGGCGCGATTACAAAGGGAGGATCCATCATTAAACCCATGTTTTGGGGAAGCGCGAACCGAGAAAACGAGGAAATATAAGAACGGCTCGTCTTCCTTTGTGATTCAGGCGGGCATTCTGTTCCGGAAGTATGTGACGGTGGCTTCGGTTCAGAAGCAGGTAGTGGTGCCGGTATCCTTGATTGCAACGGTAATGCGTCTGGCCCATGATGTTCCATTAGCGGATCATATGGGAAGTGCTAGAACCAAGCAAAGAGTTCTGAAAATTTTTTATTGGCCGTCAGTATACAGAGATGTACGGTTATATTGTAAGACGTGCAGTGCGTGCCAAAAGACGACGCATAAGGGTCGTACACCCCAGGCTCCTCTTCAAAAGATCCCCACGGTTTCGGAACCGTTTAAAAAGGTTTCGATAGACCTTGTTGATTTAAGAGAAAGATTATCTTCAGCGCGCACTATAGCAGAAGAAGCGTCTAGTATCGCTTCAGCAAGAGCAAAGAACTATAAAGATAGAGGGTCCAAACTGAGAATTTTTAAGCCAGGAGACAAGGTCCTATTGTTGTTACCTACGGACCATAATAAGTTATTGATGACATGGAAAGGTCCGTATGTTATTGAGCGAATTGTTTCGAAGGTAGATTACGCTATCCACATTGATGGATCAGTAAAGGTTTTCCACGTTGATATGCTGCAGAGATTTTATGAGAGACCACAGTATCTGTGTGCACAGACAAAACCAGAGGAGTCTGTCTTCTCTATTGCTTGTACGAGGGTCGTAGACCAGTTGGACTGTGACGTAAGCGACACCGAGGCGCAGGAAGAGTTACAAATTCAATTGCCGGAGTTAACTCCGACACAAGGTTACAGGGACGTAAAAAATTAACCCTGACCTTACGAGTTCAAGGAGTAGGGAACTTAAGACCCTGTTAGCGTCATTCCCGGATGTTATTACGGATTTGCCGGGTCGCACTACCGTGATCCAGCACCAAATAAAGTTGACTTCGGATAAGCCAGTATTTCTTAGACCTTATCCGCTGCATTTTTCTTCGAGAGATAGAGTTATAAAGGAAGTTGAGTCAATGTTGAAGTTAGATGTGATAGAACCATCAACATCGCCGTATTCATCACCCATCGTCCTCGTGAAAAAAACTTGATGGATCGGTGCGGTTCTGTATTGATTTTCGAAGATTGAACACTATTACGGTAGGCGATAGGGAGCCTATTCCGTTTCAGGAGGAATTAATAGCTTCATTGGCCGGGTCCACGTGGTTTTCCAAGATAGATTTAACGAAAGGTTATTGGGAAATCCCTCTTACTGAGGAGTCTAAACAATACACGGCGTTCCAAACGCCCATTGGATTATTCCAATTTAAGGTCATGCCATTTGGGTTGGTAAACGCGCCAGCGACGTTTGCACGATTAATGAGACTAGTGTTGAAGGACATACCTAATGTCGTGTCATTCTTTGACGATATAGCATGTCATACGTCGACATGGTCTGATCATATTCAGACACTAACAGTAATTTTTAAACGATTACGTCATTTTGGGTTAACTGCTAAACCCGCAAAGATGGATTTGGCGTGTCCAGAGATAGTATTCTTAGGACATATCGTGGGTAGAGGTGTTCAGAGACCTGAAGTAACAAAAATTGACAAATTAGTAGGGTTGCAAATCCCTAAAACAAAGAAACAAGTCAGAAGCTTAGTGGGAATTTTAAATTATTACAGAAAGTTCATTCCAAATTTTTCCTCCTTGTCATCTTCTCTTACTGACCTTACTAAGAAGGGACAACCCGATAAGGTCCAGTGGACGTCTGAATGTCAGACATCATTTGATAATTTGGTGACAGCATTATCATCGTCACCCATTCTGATATTACCCGATTTTCGATCTAATTTTATCCTCAGAACGGATGCGTCGGACTCTGGTGTCGGCGCTTGTCTTCTACAGGAGAAGAACGAATGTCTCCATCCTGTATGTTATGTCAGTAGGAAGTTATTGCAGAGAGAAAGAAAATATTCTGTGATAGAGCGGGAGTGTCTTGCCATTGTGTGGTCCGTCCAGAAATTAGGACGTTATCTCATGGGACGAGAATTTTGTATCCAGACAGACCACAAGCCACTGACATTTTTGTCGAAGAATCGTTCGTCCAGCCCACGCTTGTCTAGATGGGCATTGGCTTTGCAGCCGTATACCTTCGTTATTCAACCAATTCCAGGAACCAGCAATCATATCGCCGACTACCTTAGTCGAGCCTAGGGGAAGAGTTCAGGAGCTTATACATCGGAGGACAGGAACATTGACAGGATCTGTGTGAATGAGTCGACTTTAAAATATTGACATTATAAATATGATATGAAGAATGGCTGAGAGGTTGATTGGTTTTTGATTCTGTATGAGGTAGTGTGTTTAGTTAGCTATTGATGATGTGATACATATATGCATAGTGCAGGGCATATTGATCCCCATATTTTCCCCTGATTCCGGTATTTTATGTGCTAGGGGCATTGGTAGGTCATTTTTATGTAGGTATTGCTCACGCTCACTCGTTGACAGTCATCTTGATGCGAATTGAAATTAATTGCATTAATTTTTTTGGGGTGGGGGATGATGTCACGAGTGGAGTGAGTGCAATTAAGGGGATTGCGACAGAGCGGGTGTAGAGTAAGAAGGGCTCACGGCAGACAAGTAGGGAAAGACGGGAAAGGAGGAGAGTAAAATTAACGCACGTAGACAAGTAAGTTAAGCGTGCATGTTGTGAGTGGTGGGGGGTCTGAATGAGGCGAAAGCGCTGTATTACTATCACTGCAAGTTAGAACGTCCTACTGAACGGACGCAAGAGAAAGCCCAGTGGGCGAACATAAGGGGAGCAGTCGGGAGACTAGTGAGAGAGTTTTTTCCAGTGATGACTGGTAGGTAGAACGTTGATTGATAATTATGATTGATGTATTATATTATATTCGTCTATTACCATGATGTAAATAAGTATATGTGAGGAATGTGGAAGTCCTTGATATTGGATATAGCAATGTGCGCCATGAGCGATAGATGAAAGTTGAGTTCATGGATTTGTAGCACGAGTGAGTATTGTGTACTCCGATGGAGGTGTGTTACCGTAAGATGTGTGGTGAGTGAAAGGTGAACTAGTGTGTGTACGCTTCATGGGTTGTAAGGAGAGGTGGAGTGAATAGAAATGGTATGGCATTATACCAATGTAATGTTATTCTTGTAGGTGCCGAGGTCGGGCCAAAGAGCGCCGCCTACGGTGATAGGCCAGCATAGGGCCGGGGGCCACACATAGGCCAAGAGTGAGGCTGTCAGTGCAGGACAGTAGAGGCACATAAAGTCGTGGCAGTCAGGCCACGGACAGGGACGTAGATATGAGCGTGAATGTGATAATGTACTATTGCCATGTTGATGGGCTATTGCCCTGCTGAGGTGCTAGTGGAATGCTAAGGTGTATGACAATAGGAAGGTGATGTTGAGAGACTGCGGTGCCAGTGAATTATTAATGTGCTATTAAGACCCTGAGGGGAGAGGCTGAGGCCGAAGTGCCTTTAGGAGTAACTACCCGGTTGTGGATCCGAGGAAGAGTGCATGTGAGAATAAGGCCGTTATACGGCAGTTAATTTCAATAATATAATGTATGTAATTGCGCTATTATCTGTATAATTATGTTTAATAAATGTGTGAGTCTGATGGGTTGTTCTGTTAAGTGTTAAACTTGTTTGTTCGTGATTGTTGTCCTGTCATAAATTATTACATCTCCCAGTCTGGGATTTGTGACACGAAGTGTTGTCTACGAATTTTTACACGATATAATTATTTCTCCGACATTTTTATTTTCCTAGCGGTCGGAGACACCACTGACAAGATAGGGCCCAGGGGTTCATTGAATAAGACATCGCCCCGCGCGATTGCCTACATTGTGTGCTGTAACCAATGACGTATCAAAGCACGTCACTAGTTATAATGTAGTCCCTCCCAACAGATGGTTACGATGAGGATGATGAGTTGGTTAAACAACTGCAAGCTGTGGGCGTTGGCCCGCCACTTGATCAAATCGTATATAGGCTTACGTTTAAAGTTTTTCTTAAGTCATGCGTTCACAATGCACCAGCCAAGTAAATAACAAAAACTGAAGACCACAAAAGGTAGAGACAGCATTGTATTGAAAGTGTTTATCTTGGCGACGTCAAGACAGTAAAATAAAAATTCGAATAAATGTTAATTAAGAAATTAATAAGAACAAAAACAAAATAGACACACCTACCAGCAGAGAGTATAGATGTATAGAGAGGGTTCACTATTGGTCGATTTGCACTGCGAGACACGGGAGGCGCCGCGAAACCATTGTTAGCATGGGGCCGAAAGTAGGTCGCTGCGGTAAACAAAACCGGTTTGTACATTTCCACGTGGCGTAAGAGCTTACAAACGGCTCTAAATAGTTTCATTCAGCCCAAAAACTATGAACAAACCACACTAAACAGTTATGCACGCTATCTTTGGTGAGGGCGGTCTCTTTTAATTCTTCAATTTCTTGTTTACCGCAGCGACCTAGTTTCGCAATTTGGCGGAAGTGAGATCTCTCTATACATCTATACTCTCTGCTACCAGTAAAAGATGTGAATTGCGACGGTGCATTGTTTTTTTCTTTTGTTTTTTCTTGTTCAATACTTTTACTATGCAATCATGAAAACAAGCAGGGTTGGAAAGATGACTCGAAATGCTTGTCGTGTCCCATGGAAGCACACTAAATCAGCTTTCTTATTGAATAAAGCATTTTCCCAAGTAAAGTGGCAAAATTATGCTTTGAGTATTTGTAAGTTTTGATTTACTGCATTTCCTTAGATTTCATGCCTTTGTAAAACAAAAATTATGAATATTATCACCTAAAAATGTGTAGGCCTATAACTTGTTTGATGAGCTTTGTTTCATATCAAACATTTTACATGTGTGTAACATTATTAGACATAAATTATTTAAATTCAAAGTTGGCATAAAACAGGAAATTTTCCAAAAATCGTGAAAGAAGCACCCCTTTTGACCAGAGTACCAGTGATATCATAATTATTACGTTCATCCTCACCGCCATATCTAGCTCCTCTTAACATATTATCATTCACTAAGTTAGCAAGTAGGAATAGCCGTGTAGATTCGATATGATGCGACAGCGTGAACATCTTGTGTTAGGCCTATGTCACACAGGGCGACCTTGCATAATAATTCACAACAAAGCTCTTCATGCAAATGACACAAGCTGGCCCTCTTGCGCCTCAACGAGTGTTTGGCTCTATAAAGCTTGTTATTATTTTTTATTTTTTTTTATCTATCATTGTGTCATGGGCCCAAGCTTTCTACTATCTAACCGTTATTAATAATGCTGTATTCTCTCCTCACAGACAGATTTTTTCGAGCACAGGTTCTTCGGTCTATCTTCTTTTTCTCATTGATTCGTGTTTCCAGCAGATACATTGTGAAATAAACATGTCTGTCCTAGTCACTCATGTGTGACAAATCCTCGTTATTTCTTTTCTAAATATCAAGTGTATCACAGAGTTCAAGTAAGAACATGATATTTCTCTGTTTGGGGTGGTTCATTGAAACTGTGAACCAAGCTATTCAGTGCAGTAAGGTCTATTTTCTTTGATTCGATTTGTATAACTGAGGAACCCATTTTTTCTCGAGTCGAAAGAGTTTTGACGCTGTTGTTGGTAGAATCTAGATCCAGTGTTGTTGTTTTCTGTTCTTCATGGTTGTTTTATTTCACATGTTCATATAGTTCACATTTCCAGTGGACACACTCTGTAGTGATCACCGCGAACAACATAGCTGATGATAATAATAATATTTCAATACAACAAAATTCAAAGTCCCGACTAGAACTACATCATAACATGTATGTCTCTCATATCTTTCCGCGAACGGCCGTTTCCCTTTTGTGGCCAAAAGACCTGGAATTCGCTGCCTCAAAACGTAAGAGGACTGAAACACTGAATTTTTTCTACAGTTAGACACATCTCGAAACACACCACTAGTGTTATGTTATGTTCTTAATATTGTATAGCTGAATATGAGTAGAAGGATGACTGTAAATCGCTTATAAGAATTTGAGAGGACAAAGCGCTATGTAAATGTTATTTGTTATTATTACTGCTATTATATACAACATGTCTAATTTTTAAAAAAAATTCAGAAAAATGTCTAAAAACAAATTTTAAGAAAACAGACGAATGAAGGAAAATTGTCCTAGTCTCAACAAATCCTAAACCCTAACTCTGAACATTCAGAAAAATTAACTGTTTAAACAAAATCCAAATTGGGTAGCCTACACGATGCAATAAAAAAAACAACACCAATACCCCCCCCCCGCCCCCTCATTCCCCTCCCCCCTAAAAAAAATACAACCAAAAAAACCGCCGATCGGCGCTGCACTGTGGCGACGATATGCCTGCTCCAGTTGTAACTGGGCTGCAATGGCACAAAGGCAAATTTCCCAAATGGGATTAAAGAGTTAAAAAGAAAACTGTCTTTTTCAACCACTGGTCAAGAAGGAAAAACTTTATGGTGCATGAATTACTGGTAAAGAAGGAATGACCCAGAGACATCAGAAATGTGGGAGATGTTTTCTTTTCACTGATGTTGGAGTTGACTTATGAAACAACAGGGCGGATTCTGTTGGAATTTCAAGTCGGCCTTGATAATTTAAAAAAAAAAAAAGAAATTTGGGGAGGGGTGGGGTTGGGGGGCGGCCAGTAGGAATGTCTGCTACGACCTGCCGTTCAAACTCGAACTGCTGGCAAAAGTAAAGACTGTCAGTAAGTGACGGCAGCTCATGACAGTGATGACTCAGCGCGATATGTTTTTCAAGCACTTTATGTCAGGGGGTGGCCCCTGTATTTGCATAGAGTCAAAGACGAAAAGGGGGCATAGTGGGTTATAATAATTATTATCTTTTCAACTACGGGTAGGGCAGCAATTGCGGGCACAGTAAAATAAACTACGTGGCCCACTATTTCACGTAAACTTTGTGTTGTTTTCTTCTCCAAGCATAAACGTAAAGTTATGGTGCAGTAAAACCCCTTGGGGCGTCGTAAATTTCTCCTCTGGCTTCATTGAATGCAGCCTGCGTCCTTTTGAAATGACACATTATGTGCTAAACCGCGGGATAATAGCTCCCAAAGAATTTTTAAGAATATGTCTTCATACAGCGACCCACGCTTCTTTCAGTAAGCACCGTATGTGCCCCATCTTTCATCGTTTGACATCCTCTGCTCTTCTTTACGAGACTGATCGTGTGCATGCAGTTTTAGTTAGTTCATGAAAAGGGTCTTTCTTTCGCTGTCAGTAGCATTCGGAGCACGAAAGCGTGGTGAAAGTATGAACTGGATGCACAAGGCCTTTTTCGGAATTGTTGTTTCAAGTCTCTTTCGCTTTAACGGTTTCTCTGCATCTCTGGGACAGCAACGCAGGAAGATTACTATTGTATCATAATGATGCTGAAACAAAGACACAGTGGTGTCCTCGAAGGAGGTTTAAAGCGGCAGACTTAGCAGCGACAACGGCATGGATATGGGAAGACAGTGACAGTAGAGGAGGTTGGCGATTCGTGTCAGTTCTTTATTCTTCCGATACTTTACTGCAGCTTTTCAAACATTTGAACTGGCAGGGAAAGCTGTCTTCTTCCGCTCCGCCGCCCGCCCCCCCCCCCCCTTCTTTCGCTCGTTCTCCTTTTCTTTATTGTCTACAACTTCTTTATAATTCACGTAACTTTAAGAATTTCTTTGTTCAGACCTCGTCCCCTCGATACACAAAAAATATGTAGCCTCCAAATTGTGGAAGAAAATTTATCTGGTTATGGATGCACAATTTCAACAGCCTCAAAACTATGAACTCACCGCTGTCAGTAACATTCGGTGCACGAAAGCGTGGTGAAAGTATGAACAAAAAACTGTTTATAGCACGGAAAAGCTCAGAAATGAGTTTCAAAACAAATGGAATTTTTATAAAAAGCAACACTCAGTCTCCAGCCACACGCGGGTAGGTAGAATCCAATTTAATGTATTCAAGTTTTGGTCCTCCAGCACTTTTACCTCCATTATGCCAATCACACAATGCACGTATACACATGTGCATCAGTCATGTCATTCAATATTTCCACTTACCAGTTTTCATTCTGAATAGGCCCCGCCGTGCTCTTCACAACAATCAGTTGAAATCAAAGGCATGAATTCAAAGAGCTAACACTTCCCAAACTGCAATATTATGTCTAAATGAAACAGAATACGGATCACTGGATTCACTTTAAAGACTTCCTTAGGCTATAGAAAAGGCTGTATACAGGCTTAATCTTGGTTTATGAACAAAAAATGCCCGAAGAGATGACAGTACTAACTTACAATGAGTTAAAAAAAAAAAAAAAGAAAAGAACA
This sequence comes from Onchidella celtica, assembly GCA_963931925.1. Lineage (NCBI taxonomy): Eukaryota > Metazoa > Mollusca > Gastropoda > Systellommatophora > Onchidiidae > Onchidella > Onchidella celtica. The sequence continues at coordinate 25,102,910 of OZ007573.1, read as the reverse complement.
AAAACTGCTACAGCTGGTTTTCCTGTCTATGATGTACAAGACATGTATAAAATAGGTGGAAGGCTCTCCTTTAAAGACCAGTAATCACTACGATCACTGCTTGGAACGATTTGTGAATTAGTGTGTTTGATAACGCCCGAGTCAGCGCCGAACATTGTTAGCTTAACAACTCAGGCCTAAAATACGTGACAAAGGACGGTTGAATGAAACTGTTGGCAACGCAATGTTCCTGTGGGCTAGCAGTGGGTTCTTTCCTTCATAATGGGCGTCAAAATAGTTGGGACCCGGTCACACCCTAGGCTAATGTTTGTGGAGCATAAGCCTTTCCACTCATGCAAACACAATCATTTAAGGTGATGAAAGGGAACAAGCCTTTAGTGCCGAGGAAGAGATGTCTTTGCATCTATTCTGATAGAATTGCCGTGGTATGCCGGACTACTCTATGGCACGAAGGCTAACGCAGGATCTATTTCAAAGTTACCAGAGAATGAAATGTAAAATGTTTAAACCGCATGCAGCGGAAACAAGAATAAAGGCAGGTGAGACTGGTGGGGCTACTGTAAAACTCAAATGGTCGGCCACAATGTTTATTTAACATGACAAGAATTAAACAGCCATTCCATCACAACCTTACTGTGGACTCTTGTTGTTTGTTTGTTTTTGTTCATATAAATGATGACGACTGACGATGCAGATGATGCCGTGGGTTGGTCATGATAAATGCGAAGGGAATGTCATTGACGATAAGATCACACACTCACAGACACACATACACTGTCAAAATAATGAGTTAATGAAATGTCTGAAACTCAAAAAAAAAAAAAAAGAAAGAGAAACTGAGTGGAGGAGATAGATTATGAAGGAGACGGGGCAAATGAAACAGATAAACGATATTTAGAAACAGAAGAAGAAAACAACCGAGGCCAAGACGTGAAAATGAACTCATGTCTCTCACTATGCCAGACCTCAATTTCCTAGCATGACAACGTTTCCATGTTACATTATACTAAATTTGTTAAACCACAAGCGCCTACCGCTAAAAATGATCACCGATGTGTTTATAGATATAAGATTTACATCATTAAGATTTATAGCCGCCCTTCTATACTAAAATTCTTATCCCCTGATATCTATGACCTATGATAATGTCAAGACTCCCATGAATACGCCACGTACAGCCGTTTCTAGTTGTTATCACAATGATATCGTGACCACTAGTGTTTCCTATCAAGCCTGTAATTCCTACTCTTATGCCACGCGATAAATGGAAAGAGAAAAAAACTGAGACAGACAGACAGCCAGACACTGAGACAGGCAGGCAGGCCGGCAGGCAGACAGATAGACAGGAGGGCAGGCAGGCAGACAGACACACAGACAGACAGGCAGGTAGGCCGACAGACAGACAGACAGACAGGCAGACAGATAGACAGGCAGGCAGGCAGACAGACAGACAGACAGACAGGCAGGTAGATAGGCAGACAGACAAGCGGGCAGGCAGAGAGATTGACAAGCAAATTCAAGAAGGGGAAGGGGGGAGAGACAATAGCAATGTAATCATTAAGTTCAGTGAAGTCATTACAGTCACACTGTCCTGTCATGTGGAATTAAAATTGATTTCCTGTTTCCTCGCCAATTTCATCAGCCTTTTTGTTTCAGTTAAATCTATGCCCCAGAAGAGAGGGTGGGGAACAGAAGAGTGGGAGAATTTAGCTAGTTATGTTTTACCTTGTGCTGGTGCTGGTCGGCGACCCAGGAAAGCGACACAAGGAAAGCAAATTAAAATAAACAAACAAACGAACGAACAAACAAACAAACAAAAATAACGTCTTCTCTGTCGTGCTTTGACAGGTAAAATGTTTTGGAGAGAGAATGCCATTGTGTGGCGTGTCAGAATGATGACAGAGATAAAGTGGTTTTGTGTGATATTTAGCCTTAATAATGAGACTCAAAAAAAAAAAAAACCATCAAGACACTAAGAAGGAGAAGAAGAAGAAGAAAAAGAAAAAAAAATGAACACGAAATTACTACCAGCAAGCTATCACATGGATTGTACCATTAAAAAGCATTACCGCACCCAGCAAAATGTGCTCAAGATGAATCTCTTCCCCACCCACTCCCTATCTTTCCGTCGTCGCTCTACATTAGACGACCTCGAGTGTCAGGTGAACTTTCGCTCCAAACATAATAACATGTGTTTACCTTTCTAATACAGGAGTTGGAAATGAATAGCAGGTACCTTCCCATGATGACACAATATCACCAAAGGCTGAATGGCCCTACCAATTAACTCTTCACAAATGTACTCTCCTTCAGTTTGGTCCACTCTAACCTGGCCCTTCTCAATCACAGAGCTTTTGCTTTGGCATTAGATCATGTCAATATTATACTCATTGTTCGACTGACACGCCTTCATTAGGGGAACAGAAGAGCACATTGACATCCATGTTAGCAGAATGTCTTATGTCGTGACAACTTCAGAATTTACCCCTCATTCTCTCCATAGTCCATTTTCCCATTCATGAAACATGACATCTGTGCTGATATGATGTTCTTTTAGTCTTAATGACATTTAAGTTAGTTCTATAGATTTTCGACAGGAGTACCCATTCACTGTACTAATAAAATGTTGGGGTTTTTTTTTAAGAGGGGGGGGGGGGGGGGAGTTAAAAGTATCAACATGGCTATAGCGTTTTCCTTTGAAAAGGGTGCTACTTCTAACGAAGAATCAGTTTGTAATCTGACTAAATTAGTAGGTAAAAGTTTAGCAAGAAGTAAACGTGTCTGATGAATTTCACTGCCTTGTTGGACGGTAAAGTAGGCCGTGGCATTATAGAAAAAATTTCATGTTAAAGGTTTATTGAACCATGGTTCCATTAATTTTGACGTGTGGCAGCCAGGTCCCCCCCCCCCCCACCTGCCCCCCATACAAACACACGAATTTCCATCCACCCGGCGCCACATTTCTTATTTAATCGCCAGGTCAATACATTTAATGGCAAAACCTCCTGAATTGAGTAATGCCAACGACCCGCTTAGGGCTTTGCTAGCAACAGAACTTTTTTTTTTAATGATCAAACAGTTTGTATTTAATTTATCTGGCTATTGGGGGCAATCTGAGAATGGGGTGGCAGAATTAAACCAGTGAGATTCTGTGTATAGATTAGTCTACATGAAACCAGAACAGACTCTCCTGTCATATGCCACATTTCAAAACCAAGACAATGATGACATTATGCTGCACTGTCAAGGCATGGTTTAACCCCTGCTAATGAAAGTAATTCCGGGGAAATGCTATTTAAAATCTCTTTGGTTGTGGTCTACTGCGATCAGTTCAACTGCAACTAGATACATGGCGTATATAGTTAAACGGAGATTCGAGTCCTACGACATTTAAGTTGTCACAATACTGCAACTGTCTTAAACTGCCTGGGTCTGATGTAATTTCTGACAAAAGTGTCTGTCAAAATAAACGGGAATCTGTGAGTAAAACTGCATTATCGTGGCGTAATTACAAAGTGCTCACAGCAGCTGTATTCCCGCAAAATGTTGAATGAAAGATCTGTCTTTGTGCATTACAGTAACAAAGCAGTTGTTTTTGTTTTATATTGTTTATTCAGTTCCATGACATCCTCTTATCATCTGTCTCCTTCTTCCCTGATAATCTCACTACTGTTATTATTTTGTTTCTCTTCGCAGCTCCAACAACAAGACCTTCTTGTAACCGGATGGGTCGAGAGAAAACTAAAAACAGACAGAATTCATGTCTACTGGTAAATGACAGTTGCTAAACTTAACTTTACCGGTATTGAAAAGGAGATGATTAATATCTGGGGCCCGAATGGGTGTCTGTTGACATAAGTTGTGCATGCTTAGATTCGTGGCAAAGGTACGCCGTGGTTTTATTGTTTGGTTTAACAGCGAAGGCTCAGGTATGTCGAGCGGTTAATGGGACAAAAACTACTTTGTTGGTGGAAATCCTTCCCTCCCACGCATCCCGATTAATCATTGGACATTATTATCAATGCAGTTTTCAGTCAAAATGATTCAGTGAAAGTCGGTGATGAAACCGTGACCCTGATCATTTGCTATGTCAGCAGGCCCCTGCCGAGCCTGTTTTAAGCTCAGGTCAGGTGGGAAATGTAGGCCCCATCAAACTGCTCACTGAGTATTTTCGTAACTAGTAATAAATATACATCTATTTATCTATATTTTAGCTGTATTTTATGAACTTTCTTTAAAATATGAATAATTGTGTTGTAAGGTTTCCCTTGATTCGTTTTACAATATCAATACTCTTTACCAAAGGGTACCTCCTCCACCAGATGCACATCATGCATACAAACGCTATTCTCTGGATACAAACCCAGAGGAAGACCAAGGAAGACTTCGACAAGTGGCTTCAAGACTGACTACCACTACAATGGCATTACGCCAAGACAAGCTTCACAGCTGGTTGCAGACCAAAAACCCTTTCTTCCTGCGAGGCCCTCGGTGGTACAAGCAGAATGAAAAACAACAACAGCAACAACCTCCTTTTTTGCCTCTGCAAGGGGGAGTAAACCCCTCAAAAGCGTAGGCCCATACCAAATGGCCAGCCTAGCCCCCGTCCTTCCTCACCCCATCCCCCCCCCCCCCCCGTGCAGGCCTTTAACTTCAAATGTGCGGTATAGAAATTCTAAATGATGACTAACGCTGCCTAGAAAACGAAAAGAATGGACGTGCAGTGAAGTGTGAGGATGCATAAAAAAATTATATCGTAGACCCCACCATTGTTTTCTCTTTTTTTAGAAATGTGCTATCCTTTCGTGGCGCATTCTCTGGACGCCTATGCCACGCATTCCTTGTTAATGCACAGTGCTCAGCTGACTCATATCTAATTCAAACAGCCTATTTTGCCCCGAGGACATTGATTTTCAGCAGTCTACTTCTCAAAATGAAAACAAAATAACTCTCTCTGTCTCTCTTCCTCCCATCCCTCTTCTCTCTCTCTCTCTCTCTCTCTCTCTCTCTCTCTCTCTCTCTCTCTCTCCCTCCCCTCTTCTCTCTCTCTCTCTCGCTCTCTCTCCCTCCCATCTTCTCTCTCCCTCTCTCGCTCTCTCTCTCTCTAAGTATGACCTGAAAGACTTTACATGATATCCTCTAAAATACAGATAATGTCTTTGGAATTGCATCTAAGATATTGGAATCCATTTAATAGTCCTCGTCAAATTAGCAGATATTCAATCTAATCTTATCAGCAACAGGAGATCGTGAACAATAGCAAATCGCTAGCACTGCTTGAAACGATTTTTTTTTAAGTGAATGGAAATATACACATAAATTCTATATTTTAAGAGAAATAGTGCCGGGAATATTTCATTATGGCGCAATCCACCCCACCCTCCTTCCTCTGTTTTTGTTTGTTTGTTGTCTAAATTGACAGTTTCAAAATAAAAGAAAAAGATTAATTTTCTCAAGTGCAAACTTATTATCTTACCCAAACTAAACCGTATTATTGTTTATTCGTATTCCGGGCGGTCTTTTCAAATAGTTGTAAATAATATGTAAATTACAATAAATCCCTTTTCTTGTTCTCTGTGAAAAGCTAACCGCACAATGGAGTCTAAATCTGACACGTGTTCAATTTGGTGCAATTTCTATGGCCCAAGGAAACGACCGCACGTGCATAATACTTTGACGTGCACCTGAGATCTGTAGCAAGACGGTAGATTGTTATGGGAAACTGGGAAATTTGAATGAGAGAGATAGAGAGGTGGGAGCACTAGTTGATTCTGGGCTATGCCGTGTACCTCATCTAGTATAATAATAATAATAATCAAAAGGTATGAAAGTCGTCGCAGAAGTGTATACAATAAACATGAGAAAATTAATATGGCTGGAACAGAATCTTCAGCTGCTAAATAACAAGAAATGCGCTCGCGGAGGGGAAAAAGAGGTGGGGGTGGGGAGAGTACACTGTTGTTTGCGTCTCATGGCGCTTTTCCCCCTCATTTCTTTCAGAATCTAAACATGTTATGCATTTATACATCCAGGCTCAGCGTGGCTGTTTTCACAGTGGTTAAGGGACCGGGGCATTTTACATATAGCTGGTAAATCTTAACAAAATAACGTCAGTCAGTTAGCAAGGGCGTTTTCTTTGCCATTGTCAGGGGGTTTCCATTGGTATCTTGGTGACTGAATTGATGAATGTGAAGTATCAAAGATAACAGACAAAGCATCTTGGCAGGCTGTAACGTCTCGAAATATGCTGTTGAGTGGTAGCTCGTTGAGAAAAATAAATAATCCCTTGTCCGGTATTTAACCCTTGTCAAACGCTCGCGAAGATTTATTATTTAACGTTATCAGAGATGTGATAGTGGTAACATTTGGTGTTCTCAGCTCTAGTCACGCGTGACGAATACCCGTGTTCGGCACTCCCTTGGGGCATGGACGGGATTATCTCAGTTGTTTATAAATACTAAAAATGTTTACAGGTCAGAAAAGTCGGTGATCCATTGTGACCCGTCAGAAAAACAGTTACACTGAATGTGAAATTGGGTGTCCATTATATGCGATATAATATCAGAACGTCAGTACCGAGCAGTAAAAGTACCATTCTGCGGGAGTGGCACTTCGGTGGCTCCGCTCTAAATGTGTGAGAAATGTTGTAGTAGAAGGTACTAAAATAAGATCATATTTATATGAATTTATGGTTAAAAGTGGGTCCTGAAACTATACCGCAAGGATCAGAGTCGATACAAAGTCTGAGGATCTAATAGTATAATATGTAAAATTTTGTGCAAATCCTTAAAATAATAAACGAGATTCAAGCCTACGTAAAAATCGTCCCATTTAGCTCCATTTTACCGCACAATTTCATTATTCTCATATAAATTTTACCTACTTTATGTCAGTTAATGAACTTCTTGGCAGTAAACAATTGAATTTTAACGGTTTGTCGTCGAATAAATATTAGGTGACCATGGCGGTCTTGGTTAAGGTATATGAATTATGTGTTTGATTGAAATTGTTTTAGAAATTGCATTAAATAATAGGAACATTATATTTATATTACCTTGTTGTGTAATATTTCTATTTTAGTCCCGGTATTTTCTGTGCTTTTCTTTGGTTTTTTAATGTAAATTACCTGTTGTGGTTGATTTCTAGAAAGGACTGTGATGTTTTGCTATGTTTTCTCGCCAATGTTGCTAAATTGGTTACGCATCACCCACACACTCATTTTGTTTCCAAATATAGAAACTGCCTTGCGCATCTTTTTTGTCTGTACTGGTTACCGATCGCAGTGGAAAACAGTCCAGTTTGCTTGATGCAGGCTGGCAAAATGTGCTTTCCCTCCTCACTCCCTCGAGTTTCATACAATTTTCCATGTCTGTCACAATTTAAGTTCTTGTGTTTGTAGATACTTGACGAAACAGCATGTACGATTTCTAAATGTGAGATCAGAGCCTGTTCATCAAATATGTCTCTAGGCTCTGTTTAGCTCCTTGAGGCCCTTTTCCATGGTCCGTATTTTATACGGGCTATACGTACATATTACGGACCGAAACTGCAGATGCAAAGGACGTGCGTAGTTTTAAAATATGTATTCTACAATTTCAAGTGGGCCTTTCCTTAGGACATGTAGAAACACGCATCTTAAAAATGAAGGGCTCACACGACGTTTGTAAGACGCATGCGTGAGAGAAAAACATACTTTTAAAAAAAAAAGCTTAACCATTGTGTCCTGTTCGTACTTTCGGAGCTCTTATTCAAATTTCATTCCTTTTTATGACAATTTCCAGGTGGCTACGGCTGCCCATAAGCTGTCCGCTTTACATCAATTTTCTTTGCGGAGTAAGCGTGTAGTTGATTGGCCGATAGTCTTTCTGGCTGATTGCCTTTTAGGTCGGCTTAATGGTTGGCTTACTCTGTATGTGTCTGGACAATGTAGTCAAGCACGTCATTAAAACAAAAAGACCTAAACGCCTCAATGAATACTCGATTGAACGTCCTCGTCGAAGTGCGTCATTCGCAAAATCTAGTCAACTTTGCCAATAAGGAGAAAGAAAGGAAAAGAAGAGACTTTTGTTTTGTGTATCGTGACGTTAACATGGTGGAGATCCTTGTTAGCTGTAGGTTGTCAGGTGAACTCTAAGTGCTCTTTATTCATTGAGTGTGTACTTTATTATGTCGATCATGAGGGACGGTTAACCATTATGCGTGTACTTATGACACAAATTCTTCTCTAATTAAAGAAAACGATGTAAAAATCAGCATGGTATACAAGTAACACTAATTAATAGTAAGGTGTTGAACAATGAACCTTGAATGGCTCACGGCCGTCCCTTATCATGTTTTGTTTTTGTTTTTTTTCTTTTGTTAGAAAAGATTGCGAGTTTTTTCTTTAATTGGGGGGAGGGGGTGGGTGGGTGGATGGGATTTTTGACTCGTCTTACAACTGAACAAATAAAGATTACAAGGAGCAGACGAGCCATTGGGGGAGAAAGGTAGTTATTTCTATTTTATAATGATTTATAATGAGTCCTAACTTGAATTGTAACATTTGTTGAAAAAAAAAATCCATTTCTGGAACATACGTTATTAATCGTGCTTATAGGAAATGTCTCTGCATGAAGATCTCTTTTCTTTTTTTTTCACACAGAATTAAGCCAGTTTGGGGGATTATTGAAGTTGCTATCACTGTTCGTTATTGGTGTCGTTCATTCGTCAGAGTGTGTGTTAGAGGGCGCAACTCTTTGACAGCCACTCAGTACCACAAGCTGTACCACGAGTGTTTGATGCGCAGTACATGTATTCTTTTGAAAAGGCCTCCCATTGGCAACCTTTTACCTCAGGAAAAGACACTGAAGCTTGTACCACGAGCATGTAGTCTGCAGCATGACTTACTCCTTTGAACAGGCCACCTATTGGCACCGCTTAGCATTATGATAAGATAATGGAACATAGTGACACTCATAGGAGGAGACAAACACGTGCAATAACACGTATTCCATTCATAAGAATAAACGCTAGAGAAACGGGGCTAGAATTTCAATAATGTCGTGAGGAAGCTTTTTTTAAATTTGTGAAAGAAGACCACAAAAACCATTGGGTTCAACTTAAAAGGCTAATAGCTAGATGTGACATCAGTTTTAAGGCAAAACTCAATATAAGTTGGCACCGCGGCCACTGGAGGGGCCTAGCAGTGGTCAAAAACAAAAAATCAATATAACATGAGTGACGGCTATCTATATTCTTCATGAGTCCATACATATTTTGTGACCTACTGACTTATTTTAAGTGCAACTGTTTCTGTTTGGCCACGGACCAGTTGGTTCAATAGGAACTGAGTTTTCCTCTTTATTTGTAATTTTCCTTGCATAGTCAGAACTTGAATGATTTCATCACTTGCTTTGACAGCAAGTTAAAAATCAAACTCTTTGTACTTAGATATGCATAAAGTACGCGTAGGCACAAACAGCATATTCTTCAAGCCTGCCTTTGATCTTTACAGTTCTTAATTAACACTGCGACATTTCCTTGCCCATGGACATTTTTTACTGCGTCTTTCCTCCACTACCATTTATTCAATTACAAAAACGAGGCGGTAATCCATTTTCCGTAAAAATTAATGTAGGCTTAACATCGTGCGCTTTCACTGGCACACGATCCCAGAAATGCAAGGATGAGATGCCTGTCTTTAATGAATGATATGGCCGGGGGAGGGGGGGGTGACGTAAGTGATAAATGTACGAAAAGATAAAAAAAACAACCCAAAAAACAACAACAGGATGATCGATTCAATGTACATGTATTAATAAATAGCGATGTAGACTCAGACAACCAACAATTAGTGCCAAGATTATTATTGTTTTAACGCCCCCCCCCCCCCAACCCCCTCCGCTTCCAGCTTTTGAAATGAACTTGGAAATTGTTTTAATTTGCCTTTTCAATAGAGAAAAGCCTATTTTTATACCGTTGAGAAGCAGTATTTAGCTATCGGTATTCATTTTGTGAAGTGCCGCCAAGGTGCTAGAACGCAGAATTAAACTCTTTCGTGGAAAGAGGAAAATAATGGCTTGAAGCTTACTCGTTAATTTGATTATGGAAAATACACAGTTCTTGGGAGATGATTACAATAATTTGTTGTTGTTGTCCTTTTTATTTGGATGGGGGTGGGGTGGTGGTGGTACAGGTACAGTAATAATAATTAAAAGAGGACACGAGTAAATGAAAAAGAGTACCGGTAATTTTTAATTATTTTTTTTTAAAGCACTGAAATAACAAATTGTTCCATGCCTCTTCAGTGGGAATTACGGATGCTGTGTAATCGTCAATCCAATTATCGGTAGTTTTCGTTGACACTACAAAAGCTCTTTGAAATCAAAGTTTAAGGTTTTTTTCAGCTTGTCGAAAGTCTCTATGTCGAAAGTAAAGGAAAAGGGAAATGTAGGTCAAGTAGAGACGTAATTTACGAACCCGAAAGACCGTAGTAGGTTCAGATACCAGTGTTTAGTACTAACTCTCTCCAGAACATTAAAGTCACGTACGAAGAGAGCACGGGGGGGGGGGGGGGTCGGGAGGGAGGGGAGGGTCAATAGGGCATTAGGTAAAAATCGTTAAACAGCCAAAGTGAAAAATCGGTCAAATTTGTCATGCAAGAGTGGTAGAATTTAGGGCGTGAAGACAGTATGTTTTATGGTGGTCTTAGATCTGTTTGTGTTTAGCAAAGCGGAACCGATTCAATAAAAGCTGGATTGGCGCGTTCGTTACACTTTGAAATACTTTAAGGTATCCATTCAAGTGTGTGGCGTATGGTACAAGATTGCTTCACTCAGTATAGGGAGAATGAAAGCAATGATCATTTCTCCACTCCTACTTTGGCCAACATTGTTATTATTAATGATTCATAACTGTTAAATTGTTATTGTCGTATCATAACGACTTTAACGGTCGTAAAAACGAGAGACTTTTTTTTTTTTAATTGGAAGCGGGATTGATTAGTTACCTCATATATAGTTCAGACAGATGTTGACAAAGATGGTGAAGTCCATTAGAGGGAATAATAATGTAAGGCGCAGTTCACAACTCACAACTCAAATAATATTTGAATATTTATTAATAATAATATATATCTGATAATGAATAATAAATTTTGTTGTTGCTGGTGGGAGATGATATGGATAAATTTTAATCTATTCATTTCAATTTTGCCAGGGCAGCGGCCTGTTCGACCTACTCTTTACGATTTCCAACTGCCAAGGTATCTTTAACGTGCGCAACGTGCACACGGCTCGCCGAATTTTCTGTCCTTATCAGAGAAGACTATATAAGGTACTCGATCCTACCCCCCAATAGGACCAGGGACTTGAAAATAATTAAATGAGAAAAATCCCAATTGTCAACATGCCTGCACTGCCCGGGTTTTGAACCCGGGACCCTTGGCATGAGAGGCGAGCACCTTGCCTCTAGAGTCTAGACCACTTGAAGTGAAAGCATAGTGTGGGCCTAAAGGAAATCTGCATTTCTTTTCTGTCAGTGTTATGTTTGTAGCATTTAATTTATTTGTCTGTGGTTTATGTAAGAGGCGGTAAGGCCAGTCCCTTGAGCCAGCAGAAGTTGTATTTTTCTCACTAAATTTTGACTTAAAAGTCATGATCATCACCAACGATATTCAGCAACATTCAGACGGCCTGTTTTCTTTCGCGTGGAGAAAACGGTCTGTACATCATTTTATGGCCCGTGTGTCACTCCGAGTGTTTGTGGGCTCCCCGGACATGGCATAAAACAGGATTCGCTGTCCCCGCCCCCTTTCCCCATTGCAAAAAAAATAAATAATGATAATAATAAAAATAAAAATCTCGTACAACTAAGAATTCAAAGACAATAAAAACCTTATTGAAACCTTGCAAATAGAGCCCCATAACAACAGAGATGTGCCAGACTCAAGTCATGTACATATTTATATAAAATAGACCTGCTCCTGGGCTGCACAAAATAGTAATGATAGAAGAAACCCTACAACTTGTTTATTTATTTCTTAAGTCCGAAATGCAGGTTGCAAAATGAGAGAAGTGTTTTGTTGTTGTTGTTATTGTTGTTGTTGTTTCAGTAAGGTTTTAGGCCCACGGTGTGTCAGTTCCACTTGAGACATGAAATCAGCTCACAAAATCCGACCCCAAGACATGCTGTAATGTATTCCAGTCTCAGATTTGTTTAGTATTTCAGTGGGATGTGAAGATGACATCCATTACCCACATAACACAGTTAAATTCAGTCTAAACAAAAAACAAAACAAAATTAATTATTAAGCGAATGCAATATTTAACACCACGAGCTCTTTATGGAACAGAAATAAAAAAGCATTGCCTTCGACTTATCCACTTCCTGTTTGGCGTTTGAGATTGTGGGGACAATGATTCGATAACCGCTAGATTTAGAGACTCTAGACAGAAATGGAACTTGTTTACTCAATTGATTTCAACCCCTTCTCCAAGAGAAATGACTTTGTCTTAGATGAAAAGGTTTGCTGCAGTTTGTCATGCAGAAATATTGTTGCATTTAGCCGTGCAAGGAAATCTGAAGATGATGGGTAAGTTGAATAGATCTAACTTTCTAAGTGCATTTAACTTCATAGATTAGGCCATTAGATAATGTCAATAATGAATAAATGATACCCCGATGGTCGCTGTTGCATCACACATACACCCGGCGGCAATCTACATGTGGTCAATTGCCAAATTGTGGGGCACCAAAATGACCATGTGAACCAATTTTTCAGCTAGATCCAGTAGTGTTAATTTTGCTTTGACAGGGTGGTCAGATATATGACAGACCATATAAATTTAACTGGTTTTGGGACAAGAATGAGTCTAGTTGATGAGAAATTAAAGTTTATTTGCAGTCATCCCCCCCCCCCCCCCCCCCCCCGTTACGTACATCATTTTTGACACCATGAAGGGACAACAACCACCTTTGTAAAGCAAACTACTGACAAAACACACATTCAAACACTGTTTTACAGATAAAAGAATTGCTTGATGCATGAATTTGACTTGCACAACAATTTACAGTTAAAAATTTAACCTAAGTTGTGGGTCAAATGACGTACATAACAACCGACCTTTACTGACACTAGAATTTGTCAACATAATTTCAGTAAAAAACCTGCAAGCAAGCAATGACTGAAACAAAAACAAAAAGATGTTAACATAGTAATGGTTTATGATGACAACTTGGAGTGAACTTAGTGACCAATAAATGTGATTCAACGTTCTTGTTACGTACATCACTTGTTGACACCAAAATGTACTCTTCCTCTATAACTCATAAGTTTGTCACAATTTGACACTAGATCTATCAATAAAAATAAAATCTCTATCTCCATTCAACAATACTTTAAACTTGCGTAGAAACTGTTACTACTAGCACTAGATTTCCACATGTTCTCGCACTCTCCCGTTACGGACATAAAATTGACCCAGACAACTTTACGTACATCATTTGACTTCAGAGCACTAGATCTAGATCTAGTTGTCAAATTTTAAGATAAATTGTATTTTCTGTATTCCTTAGCAAGGGCCTAATGCTGCAATCATGCCTCAGTGTTTGTCTTGATCACTGATGTATATTTGGAGCAATACGTTTCCATAACTTGCAACTGAAGAACAAAAGTGAGTTTAAAAAAACATTACGAACGTCAGCACATTCCCGTTACGTTATGAACGTCACATGCTCTTTGAACTTTGACACGAAGACAGAGGTTTTAATAATATAATAACACATTAACTTATCACTGTGAGTAAACGTAAATTCGTTTTCTGGTAACATAAGCTACAGGTGACAAAACGCTCTGTTCAAGCGGGCCGCGTTTTGTGGAGATCCACCACAATGTTACGAACGTCAAAATTGACCCAGGGGGTAATGAGCTATTTATAAAGCTCGTTTTGCAAAACTGCAACCCGGGGTTATAAACGAAACTTAAGATTTCGTTACAGCAGAAAGTAAACGATAAAATTCTATGACGAAGATGTATTCGTAGTGGATAACAATCAAATCGGCGCTCCGATTCGGAATCCGTATTTTTGACACGATGAAAGACGTACATAACTGACATTTTCTTTTAGGTTTAGCGATGAGATTTAATGTTTTCCAAGTAATTTTCGGGTTTGCAGCTGTAGATGCATCATTCATTTGTAATCACAACATAAAAAACATGAGGTCAAGACACCCACTCATACGATGTTCAGGTTTTCAGTAGACCACCTCTGACGTGTCCGTTTTCACTAGCCGATTTTTCACCATATTTTCGGACTCAAATTAATTTTTCTGCACAGTTACATGATCTTTCACTGCAATGTTGTGTTTCCTGTTAGATCTATCATTTCTTATCAAATATAAACAAAGAGAAACTAAAGTGGTGACATCTGTGTCATATAATTAAAGAAATCCTAAAGGCATGTGTGATTGACCCAGTTTTTGGCCATGTATAAATTATTGAATGTCCTATCAGGCCAGCATTTTATTCCCTGCTGTCACCATGTGACCATATGGCACGGCATTCATTAACCCTCACCCTGCGCGGGGCGGCAATAGTCGGTATTGACTTGCAAGCGCTCACGCCGCACAGGCGGCAAAAGTCGCCCCAGTCAAGCTGACCGCGCCACGCGCAAGCCGTATTTTCACGCGTCGGGTCACTGACCTTTTTGAGACGTAACCACCGTGTTATTGTTCACTGTATCTCTTCTAAATCAAACGCATTGTGACATGGACATGTTAACCAGTGAACCACTGGTCGGAATCACAAAGACTAAGCTTTCAAAGGCTCTCCCCACACTTTCAAAAGATGTAACATCGACATGCGAACTGTTGCTCAACAAATTTGCAATATTATCTCATTTTCTCACACGCTGACCACCATGTGGAGTTGTCTGTATCTAAGAACCAATCAGAACCAAGCTCTGAAATAATCTTTGCCCCAAATGCCCACATTGGTTTATTAGTATGTGTCAATCAGGATGAAACCATTTGTGTAGGGCTTGGGAGGGCGTGGCTTGTTATCACGCTTCGTTCTCACGAAAACTACAGCTGTCAGCTTGGAATCATAAGTCAGATCATTGGTTAGAGACCGACAGACTAAGGTTTTGCTGGTTAATTCATTATCAAGCGTGATCAGGCATAGCAGCGAATGTTTTCATACCGATCAATAAAAACCGAACCACGTGGACAGCGTATGTGGTCATCGTCTAGCGGCACGGGTCAATGATCCCAGATAAGATTCTCCTTGAGTAAGGTCACTGACCGGGCAGTGGGCATTATGGGTAGCGCGCGGGGTATGGGTTAAACCAGCAGGATAACCAGCTGCACATAGATCTACAATTCATGGAACGCAGTGACTATCTGCTGATCAATACTGATGGATAAAATTTTGTAGGATTTTGTTTTATTCACCAGCATAGATTTTGCATTGCGAGTGATCTCGGTACTATTGTACTATAGGGGACCCGGGTATTTGGGGGTGTTTTGACCAAAATATTGAAATGAAGTGATTTTAAAAAATTGTTACACGTACCGCTTTTTATAAATTATAGGCTACTGGATACCACTGGGAAATTTGCAAGACGATGTTCTGTAGTGCCTCTTGGTGGGGTTTATCATAAGTATTTCTCTCCACATAAACTCATCAAGGTGTGATGACAGTTGGCTATTGTGGACTTCTTGCATGCATTTAAACTTTCTTTGTAGTTTTTCCAATAACACTCTATGGTGTTAGTACAGGCCCCGGTATGTGAATCAACGAAATGTTGATTGTGATTTACCACAAGATGCTGATATGGTGGATTCACCGGTAAGTTTGTGATCCCGTTATATAGGACCGCAAACCGTCGGAGTGGATGATTGATCCAGGTGCAATATGGTCTTGTACTAGTGGCAAAAGCGTGTCCACGGTTTTATCTGGAATTAAAACCAGAAAACCCTGCCCGGTCTCCCTGCACACTCCTCCAAAGACCCACATCAAGAAACATCGGGTCCCCTATAGTACAATAGTACCGTGATCTCCCCTGATTGAATCCTTCTCTGGCATCCGGAGGAAGCTTTCCTGCTGTTCTGCTTAGTGCACACACATTGAGAATGAGACATTCGCACGCTGCACACGCAATAAAAACGATGGCATCATTTGAAGTTGAAGAGACTTCTCTGTCGTTTACTGATTTCGAGAAAAATTTCAATTTATACTAGTGTATGTATTGACAGAACTGCAAAATCTCTTTTTAAAATTTAGTGCAAATGGAATGTCTTTGACTAGATGGATAACGTTTCCTTTCACTTCCTATACTATACTGTATACATACACATGTGTAGGCCTATTATATAGCATTTTTTTAATGCTGACCAGCTGGTCTGTAGATTGCAAGATATTTGCTTGTGTCGGCTAAGGACTGTTGGCTAATTATATTTATGAATGATTTTATTGTAATAACATTGCATGTGTCCAAACTACACCTCAGATGCACTGGAAACTTCCTTGGACATGATCCTCCTGTTCTTTATGATTGTATGGCTGCATTTTTTTCGCTTTCGATTTGCTTTGAAATGCCGGGTTGGTGCGTTCGCGTTTTTTGGTTTTTTTTTTTGCCATGCCCCAACGAGTAATCCCCCACCCCCACACACACACACAAGTACATGTACTACTTTTTTTGCTCTGCCATTTATGTATACAAACTATCCAACATGGTAAATGATTTTGGGACATTGATGCGACGCAGCCTATTTATAGTGTAATTTTGTTTGAGTGACTGTGGCAAAGAGGAAGTCATTTGACCTAGTGCTGTTACAATATGAGAGATGCCCCAAAACATGTTTAACCCAGACAGTACTGGATATCTCAGTTAGACCTAATATTTTATTAACAATAATCATATTTTAACCAAGCCTAAATGGAACATAAAAATGTGAAAATATAAAATACTGGTGAATAAACCTTTGCTCTTTGGCCAATACCAATAATCAATATATGACTTAAGAGTGAATAAAACAAGTTTTTTAATGGCCAACATTAATACTAGGGAACAGATACAGTGGTGAATAACCCCAGGCTGTATCCGTCGACAATCACAATGGTGGCGGATAAACCCAGGCAGGATCAGCCGATAATGTTGGCGGATAAACCTGTGCAGTATTAGCCGATAATAGTGGCGGATAATGGCTGCCTCCAAGGAATGGAAGATAGGGGCTTGTGATTTGTCGTTTAAATGTGACATTCATTGCTGTGCTATAGTACATTTCAGTATTGTGGTTGTGACCCTGAACTTTGTGGTTCCAGTGTTCACTACACCTATGCTTACACCTAATAAAAATATAACCTCCCTCCCCCTTCTCAAATCTGCAAAATGCTTTCACTTTGAAATTGAAATTTTAAAAATCAATCAGTATTTTGGGGGCATGTACAGATGGAGATAGAGCTTTGTACCATCTAGGTATTGCTTCCCTAAAGAAGTCAGAAATTTTAAGCCAGGAAATTCTGTTTGGGGTTGAAATGAAAAGATTGTTGTAACTTTCATAGAAAAATTAGCTTCAAGTGGTAAAACTAGAGTATCGTTATTCAGCCAGATGAAGTGGGAGGCGGAGAGGCATCTTGGCAGTGAAATTTTTTGCAATGATGATATGATTTAAGTTGTTTTTTGACACAGGGTCAAAGACACATGTTGGATATCTTTGGTAGTGCCTTGATTGAACAGACTGCAAACACAGAGAAGATAACACAGTTTTTGCAAAATTGTTCTCGATATGGGTAAAATGTTTCTGACTCTGGCCTAACTCTAATCTTTTACAGGCAAGATAAACTGGATGTTTGCTATGAAGTTTGTGTTATGGACCTGGACAAACCCTGGCAAGAATATGAAGTTACTTCATATAATTCACCTGTGACCTACATGCGATGGGACCCAGCAGGAACCACCCTATTGGTGGTGAATTCTGCAGGCAAATTCAATTTGTGGAAAATGAAAGTTAGTTTATCTGGCTGAAAACAGTTACACATTGAACAAACATTAGTACATGTACAGCTGCTAATACAAATTTTTCAACACATAAAACAGATTTGAGATCAGTGCAGAATATTCCTTTGCTGTGTAAACTGAGTTTTAAATTACCATGTAATTGTTACCTTTTTTTTTAAATATGGTCAATGCACTAGGTGCGGTCACGAGGCAGGAAATGGTAAATGCCCAGAAGTAAACAAAGTCCAGCGAGCTTCTGACTGGCTCAATTTAACCATTGAACTTTGGGCTTGTCAGTGAACACTTAAAATTCTCTCTCAGTTAATCTCTGCTAGTCAGAACACTTTTCATGTAAGAATCAACTGCATGTCTGTGCAGTCACCTATTGGTGGTGCACTCACAAGTTGCTGGTCCTGCATTCCCCTGCATGTAAGTGCCATCAGTGCATGCTCTCTGTGCGACCAATATCAAAATAGATCTGATAATCAACCTTCTCATTCTCCTCTTTCCTAATTCTTTGTCTTCGAGCTTCCCACTCTTTCTCGTCCTCATGCTGGTATTTTGCCTTATTTTTGTGGGCTGCTCTTCATCACCACACCACACACCCACTTCTTCTTTCTACTTTCCCTTTCCTTTTCCTCTGCTCCTGTACCTTCTGTTTCTTCTCTGCCTTCTTTCTTTCCTGCATTAAAAGGAGGGATATCTGTTCTCATACAATTTAAATCACTGAATTTACTATAATACTAGACGAATTCTTTGATCAAGTTGCAAAATGCCTTAAAATATAGCCTATGTATTTGGATTTTACCACAATATTATTCTTTGTTTCTCATTAAATTCAGTTGTTTACTATTAGCTGGTGTGCAGTGGCTCTTTTGAACTCTTGTTTTGAATACATCATGTGATCATTTTGATAATAAATAATAATGGTGCTAGTGATCCCAGCTGATGCAAACAACACTGATGTCACACTGCGATTACCAGTGACTGTACCTCATGCAGGGTGTGAGATGAATGCATGTCAGTGCCATATGTGCATAATCACACCCATAATCCCCAGAAAGCATATTTTCAATGAAAATCCACCTAAAGTAGAGTGTCCAGGGCACTTCTGTGAGCTTACACCAGACCACTAAATGGAGAAAACTGTAGGGTCACTTGGTCACATATTTTTTACCTTTGAACTCAAAGATGGAAGTTGTGTGGACACAAAACTTGGGAAAGTTATCCAAGGCAAATACAAGCTCAAACAGCAGGCATATGCTATGTGATGTTGTGATGTCTTGATAAGAACGTCACTAAACGTGGATTAGTCATAAAAACACCAGTAAATAAAACTGTATAGTATGGAAAAACAAATATCGACGTGCTGACTGCAGGAACAGTGCATTGACTATAGATTTTTTTTTTACTGAGAATGTAAACAGTTTACTGAAATACTCTGGAAAGAGTTAATAACTTGGGTCGTGAATTTTTCTTTCTTAGAACTATCTTTTAAATGTTTGGGAAGATGCCGGAACTGTGGAAATGGATAAAGAAGAAGTTCTAGTCCTTGCATGGCTACACAGCGGGGCACAGGTAAGAAATCCTAGACTGAATTTGAGGATTTTGTGGCAAAGACATCGACAGTAAATACATGTTTCAAATTTCAATTAAAGACTGTCAATAAGAAATATGTTTATAGAATGTATGACCACAATCTTTGTATATATATAATATATAGGGCAGTCATTCATAAGCTGCTATCAAATTTCAGCGGAAGCGTATGCTTCATTGTTTACAGATCACATAATTTATTTACATTCAAATCTTTTTTTTTGTTGAAAACCTTGTTGCACAAAACATAGTGTTATCAAAAAATGTTTTGTTGGACAGATTATTTCATTATAAATTTATGAATTTTTACGTTAAATAATAATAAGGTGGGACAAGGTGGTCTAGAGGCAGGGTGCTCCTCATGCCAAGGGTCCCGGGTTCAAAACCTGGCCCGTGCAGGCATGTTGGAAGTTTGGGATTTTTCTCATATTTTCGTGTCCCTGATCCTATTGGGGGGTAGGATCAAGTACCTAGTCTTCTCGGATAAGGATGAAAAAATTCGGAGGGTCTGTGTGCACGATGCGCATGTTAAAGATACCTTGGCAGTTGGAAATCGAAAAGAGCAGGCCACTGCCCGGGCAAAATTAAATAAAATTCATCCTTACCATTTACCCCCATTCTCTCCCCCCCCCCCCCCCAAAATCCACCGACCGGCGCTGCACTGTGGCGACGATATGCCTGCTCCACTTGTAACTGGGCTGCAATGGCACAAAGGCAAAATTCCCAAACAGGATTAAAGAAATACAAATACGAATATAAAAGAATACAATGACTTTTACAAAATTCACCCTTATTGTGAACAGGTGTTTTTTTTCCACAAAACATTAACAACAAAAAACTCCAAAACATGATGCCTATAAAACAAAGGGTGTGAGCCTTTATTTTTTAATGATCATGTGCTTTGTCATGGAAAATAGCAGTAAAAGTTTGCTGAACTTTATTCGACCCACTCCATCAGTAGGTTATTACAAAACAACGATAACATGAAATATTTTGGGCCGTCCTCAACCTTTCATATAATAAAAATGTTTTTTAGTGTATCTTAACAAGAATTAAACCTGAGAATGCTTTCAATCATTCTAATTTCAATGTCTTTCAGATCTTATTCAACCCAGAAGCTCGAGATTCTATTATTTATAATGACAAATTTGCAAGAGCCAAGATGTCTCCCTCTGTCACACAGTTTGGAAAGAAGCCAGTAGATGGCTGGATTGCAGTCACATCCACAGGAATGGTATGCAAGTGTTCATTATTTAAAGATTAATGTTAAGTTTGGTCTGATTTATTGCACTTTGATATATGTCCCAAGAACAGCTGAGGAAGGGTTAAAATTGAAGTATCATGTATTGTTCAAAAGCAGTTCTAGTTTCAGAAGAACATTTTATTGCATTATGTACTTGCCAACTGTCCCTTATTTCACAGGACTGTGCTATATTTAAGGTGTTGTGAAGAATGTGAGAAGTAATTTTTGTGTGAAAAAAAAAAACTCCTGCCAGAGGCCATTCCCAGCAAAATGCAAAGAGGGGATGGCAGTATGCAGAAGTCATTACCTTTGAAGAGTTTTGTGTTTATATTCTCCTTTCTGTAGAAATCATAGCTGTTTCAGTTTCCCTCTATGGGACATGGGTGTACATGCTCCTTGAGATGTTCCTTATTGAAGTAGTCATTTAGTTGGCAGGTCTACATTATGTTGCAGTTAATGGATAAAATTTAAGGGCATGTTATAACATCGAGTAGGTGTTGTAATATGCAGTAATGCATTGTTGGGGGTAATATATCAGGAGCTGATCAATCAAAAAAAAAATCCTCATATGTCTTGAAGCCACGTGAAATGAGTCGGATATTAAAAGATGTCTTATTGAGAAAA
Source organism: Onchidella celtica (assembly GCA_963931925.1). Taxonomy (NCBI): domain Eukaryota; kingdom Metazoa; phylum Mollusca; class Gastropoda; order Systellommatophora; family Onchidiidae; genus Onchidella; species Onchidella celtica. Next base: position 25,081,469 of record OZ007573.1, on the reverse strand, counting down.
TTGGACTTTAGCAATGATGGGTCAGAATATATCAAATTTTTGTTTTTGCGCAGAAGCAAGACATCTTAGCGATTTTTCTATCATAAAATAAAGGTTTTATGCATCAACTCAACTGTTTCGATTATGAAAACTTTGATTTTGTGAAACACCCATCAAATTTTGTTGGTAAACTTACAAGATCTAATCCTAAAATTGGACATTTTCTTTCCCCTCAAACCCATTCGATACTACTCGAGGCGGCACATATTTGGTATCGGGAAGCTTATTCCTTGTACTTGTTGCCCACTGGTCTTGTTTTATTGGCCTTTTTAATAATTTAGATGTGTCTTCTGGAATGTACCATTTTGCTCCGTACTTTTTCTCATGAAATGCCTATCAAAGGAATATGAGTCGTGCATAAAAGGCCACATTTGCTTGATACTAACTAAACTGCCATGTCAGTGGGGCACTGTTGAAGAGAAATGTAGACAAGAATATAATTATAAATAAGCCAATTATAATTTATTTTAATTCATAGCACCACCAAGTTCATGTTAAAACCTATTTAGAATGGACAGAGGCATACAGATATGTATTGATTTACTGACATCCTTCATCCCAGAAGAGATCTAGCATTACTGAACCACCACTTTTGTCAATCTGTGCTCTCACGTTCGATGCACAAGTGCCTTTCAAGTAATTTTTAAACGGAAAGGATGAAAATTCGCATGCATGCTGATAGATACTGAATTTCTATGTTTTTAAATGTATCTGTAAAGAAATTTAAGTGATTGACCCTTGGTTACCATGGAAAATGTATAGCTGAAAGTCGCCAATCTTTAAACACCATGTTCTCTCAATTCTGCTATTGCTTGCAGGTCCTGAAGGTTGGCTTTAAATGCAAATATTTCAGCACACAAGTGTCGTTGCTCCACAACTTTTTCACTGGCATTGAGTACATTCTCATAACTTTCCAGTGATACCAATATCTCAATATCTTCAAATTTTCACAAGCGACTCATTTCACGTGGCTGCATGACATATGTGTAATTTCCTGTTCTTTCCCATACAGATTGAAAAGGGTGATGTGTTAATACTTATATATTTAGTGCCAACTGGCATGATTTTTTTTTTTTTTTGTGCTTTCCAGATTAATGTTGGCTTAATTCCTGATCAAGGTCCATCTCTGGTGACCGCAACAGCTTCTTTAGGACAGCTGAATACTCATATCACTCAAGCAGATGTAGCATTTGTGCCTGACGGGCAAATCTTGATAGCGACTAGTGATGGTCAACTTTCCTCATCTGTTCACTGTCATGTTGCATCAGTGGTTTTGAAAAACCACCAGTGTAATATTAGGTGCAATGCATCAGCTAGTTTCTTTCTCAAGAAATTAGGGATGGTAAGTTTTGATTTTGTCACTCCATAGTGTGCAGAAATGGTTTGTATGTGTGCCATTTTTGTTTTTGTGTCATTGAAGATTTCTTAGTTCTTTCAGTATTTAAATACAATGTACCATAATCAAACTGCTGTGCAGGTTAGATTTCCCAACAGCAGAGAATGCAATCAGATTCGTAAATGTTGTATTATTATTTTGCATATGTGGAAGTGTGCCCATTTATATGACAGAGATGATATCGTAATTTAATGATTTTCTGCATTCAAATTTTAAAATCCCTTGTTATAGTATATTAAAGCTAATGACATCTTTTCATTAATCTTCTCAGCCTGAAGGTATAACTCAAGAGCCAAGACTCACCAGACTGACTTTTCTTAGCCGGGAAAATAGTGAAGTGTTGTTGGCATGTTGGGGAACGCCTATGTTCAGCTGTATTGAGGTAACAGGCTAGGCTTTAACATTAATTTGCCTTTACCATAAGTTTGGACAAAAAATCGTCTGGTGCAAAATTACAAATTTTAATGTACCAGAATATATATTTTTAATGTGAAACTTGTGAAACTCAGCCTCAGTTCAGTGGAAGACATTGTGCACAGTATGTTCTTTTCCTTGATGCAGTTCTGGTAGTGCTCTCTTTGGCCCATTTTTTATGATGGTAACACATAAAGAAACTATGATAAATTAATCATTGCAATTAAGTATTCATTTATATTACATACATACTTATATTAACCCTCACCCTGCGCAGGGCGGCAAATTCCACCCATGTTTCGCAAGCGCTCACTCCCAGTCAAGCTGACCGCGCCACGCGCAAGCCGTATTTTCACGCATCAGGTCACTGACCTTTTTGAGACATAACCACCGTCTTATTGTTCGCTGTATCTCTTCTAAATCAAACGCATTGTGACATGGACATGTTAACCAGTGAACCACTGGTCGGAATCACAGAGACTAAGCTTTCAAAGGCTCTCCCCACACTTTCAAAAGATGTAACATCGACATGCGAACTGGTGCTCAACAAAATTGCAATATTATCTCATTTTCTCACAAGCTGACCACCATGTGGAGTTGTCTGTATCTAAGAACCAATCAGAACCAAGCTCTGAAATAATCTTTGCCCCAAATGCCAACATTGGTTTATCAGTATGTGTCAATCAGGATGAAACCATTTGTGTAGGGCTTGGGAGGGCGTGGCTAATTATCATGCTTCGTTCTCACGAAAACTACAGCTGTCAGTTTGGAATCATAAGTCAGATCATTGGTTAGAGACTGACAGACTAAGGTTTTGCTGGTTAATTCATTATCAAGCGTGATGAGGCATAGCAGCGAATGTTTTCATACCGATCAATAAAAACCGAACCACGTGGACAGCGCGTGTGGTCATCACATGGCGGCAAGGGTCAGTGACCCCAGATAAGATTCTCTGTGAGTAAGGTCACTGACCGGGCAGCGGGCTTTACGCGTAGCGCACAGTGTGAGGGTTAAAGTAAGTGCACAAAATGATATTTATGAAGAATTGTATGATAGATTTTTTCGATAGGTAACGTGTTATCACCTGGTTACTGGCTGGATTGTGGAAACTTATTTCCTTATAAGTTCTCATCAGTAAAGGCATTGTTAATTGTTCAATATAAAATGAGAATATGCAGACAGGATTCTTAGTGTAATAATCTGCTCTTTTACCTGTCACCAGGTCTGGCACTTAATAGAACAAAGCATACCTTTAAATAGAATGTTCCAGAATGCAGCTGTCACAGAATTTGCTTACAAGACAAAGCGGTGGCTGTATAAATCCTCCGTCACTCAGAGGTCAGGACTGACTAACATAGCTAGACCCAAACTGCCCATCAGCCGCTCTTTCAATATGGAGTCAACTAATTTCCTCTCATATTTTGCATGCACATATCGAGATGGGACAATCAAAATTGTACACAGGCAGAGTTATCAGGTAATATGATACAATTTATTCAGTTTACATAATTAACAGTCGTGACATTTGAATACTTGATGCAAAATGTGTACTTAGCCATTTGGTTTTGTTGGATTTCCTCATTAACCTTCACTGCAGTGGACTTTGAGCAAACTGGTTTTTTTTAGAAATGAAAAAAAAAAGAACAAAGATCAATGTAACAGCAGTTGAACTTTCTATAGTTAGTTCTCAGCAAGCATTTATTATGAAGGGAAATATCACTTCACATTTTATAGTCTTTTATTTATGAGACCTTTGGCTCTTGCTTTCTTTGGCAAGTTGTACACCTCTCCAGATATGCAGTTGTCTGTGAGTGTAATAAAATAAATAAGAATGGTCTCTTGAGTCAAATTCAGAAAATGAAGTAAAACATAAAATTCTTCTAGATCTTTATAAATGTGATGGATATACTCGCGCAGCGAAACATATTAACCCTTTCGTGTTTCTATTCTGGCTACTTGTGAAGTGCTCTAATGGCCGACTTCCTGGCTACGCGGCCGCCCTGACTTGTTTACATTTTTCAGCCCTATGGCCGCCGCTGCCGCGTGCCTTCACTAAATTGGAAATTGTAGCCCCCATGTCGCATCTATGATAATGAATTTTGGCATAGTTATTGAGAAATGAATGAACTAAAAGATGAACCTATTTACATCGTAATGCCGAAATCTGCTTGTTGGTTTTGTGAACGTGAAATGCTGAACGGGGATGTATGACACTACCTCTGAGACAGACGGACAATATACGTATTACGCACTATCGCATCCCATGCCGTTTGTTATCCAAGCATACAACACTACCCACACAAAAGCACAACGCTAGTACATGCATGTACTATGTACTACAAACGTGTGCCGATCAATGCATGATGTAGGCTTTGAGGGAGGAACAGGCCTGTTGGATGACCATGTGCAATTATACATTACTTGTAGGCCTAAGCCACGCTTTACAGTTCAAACTGGGTCACTGGGCATCTGAAGATTACCTAGTGATATCATTTACTATTTATAGCTATTCAAGCACTGTTCTTCCTCTCAAAATTGTATACAAAATGGGGGTACACTGGCCGGCCGGATACGGCCGGGTTGAACACATGGCGGCGTTCTAGACAAAGCCGGGTTCGGCCGGGTTGAACAAATCGCGGGGCCATATTTTAAGGCCAGGTTAAACACGAAAGGGTTAAAAAACCATGGAACGACAGCTTATGATACTTACATTTATTTCTCCTGAAGATTATTTATACAGCATCCATGGACCAGCTAATGAACTTCAAGACGTTGTTAACACCAGAGCCTTCTCCAGCAGAACCACCAGAAAAACGTGGGAGAATGTCAGTGCCTCACCTTGTGTCAGCGGTTCAAACCAACACAGGTTGTGGTTTGGTTGGACTTGGCGAGGGTCGACTGTACTTATTCCGCATGTTCAACTCACGCGATGGGTCTCTACAGATGCTGCCTGGGTTTGTCATTCTGTTGCTAGAATACACAATGTATGTTGGTCTGGATGTGTGGGATGTTTTACTGGCGGTGAGACAAGGTATATTTTCATTGGATAGTTTTCCTTTTTTGTTTGTCTCTTTTACTCTGTGAATCCAAAGGTTTGAAAACATTTTGTATAAAACTTGCAAAGAAGAAAGTAGTGGCTATTAACAGATGACTACCTGACTTGAACTTTTGATGCACACTGGTGACTTGCCACAAACATGTTCACAACAGATCAGTGAACGGCCACCCTGAGTGCTTAGGCTGTACCATACATGGAAGTATTTTTTGGCAATGATTGCAGCAAATTTATGTCATAATCACCATACAATGCACAGGTCATAAATGTATGAACTTGCACTGTAGTGCAATTTTTTTTTTGTACAGAAAATATTCTTGTTGACAGTTGTCTGGTTAAAATCATTACGCCTCAAGAATTGTAGCATGATGATAAGACACCATTTTACCTTCAGATTTTTGTAGTTGCTAATGTTACTTTATCTTTATTTTCAGGTATGATTGAAGGGATAGTTGATAAACTCACCTCTAACTTTCAAAAACAAACAGGAGCATTTCAAGAGCTATTGCTGCAGCGCCTCTTACGTCACAAAATGGCACTATATTCCTGTCAGGGTCCTGGCAACCAGAGGGCTGCCGACTGCCGTGCTTTAATCACATTACATGCTATCACCACTGTATTGAAATCTTGTCTTAGACCCAAATCAGTCACAGCGCAAGACAAGGTGGGTAATTATAAAACTGTTCTTTCTGTCACTTTAACACATTGGATGCTGCATTTTTGTTTCTTGATATATCAACAGCTTAGCTTGAGAGCATGCTGTCTGGGGTGCCAGTTTTATCAGTCAAATATATAGATGTGATATACTTGTGTGCCCACTGATGTATGTTTTTTTTTTTTTTTGATGATGGTGGTCCTTTTTCTGTGGAAATGTCAAAACTAACCCAAGGGATAACAGAGACTTGAAGGAGGTAAAGTATTTCTCATTTTTTAAAATAGCACTGAAAGGGATATTTCTGTAAACTGAACTCACAGCGCCGAATTCCACTAAAAAAAAACCAAGCCACTTAGTTCGGTCCCGGGCCACCCATAAAATCGCACGCTGACCGCACCTAATCGGGGTTACGCCAAGGTCACGGGCTAAGGCATCTGTTACAGGCGAGCCGCTAATGATGACAAGGGCATCTTTACGACTTAATTAACTCTAATTTTTTCACTAATAGCACCAAAACTGCCTCTGAAATACAAAAGCACAACTTCTCTTTTCTCAGTCTGTGAAAATCCGATGTCAGTGCGATGTCTCGTTTTCATGATATTGTGTTTATAATATGCCCGAATTCACTAAAAATTGTTTTTTAGTGGTGTATTTCTTGCTTGATTGCAGGGTTCATAGCAGACCTTGAAAACCTGGAAAAACCTTCAAAAATGAAAATTGTTTTTCAAGGTCTTGGAAAGCCTGGAAAACTGAGCACAACCTTGAATAACCTTGAAAAAACAAAAAATGCGATCGATTTGAAAAAACAAAAAAATTTGGGCCTAGGCGCTAGGTCTAACGGAAGCGGAGATGACAGTTTAGTCGCACAGGTATTTACGGGCATAAGCAATTCACGGACATGCGTAGTTTTTGTCGCGGTGTTTTGTGGCCTTGAAAATGAAAAAGTTGACCTTGAAAGACTTTGAAAAAACCTTGAATTTTCTCATCAAAGTCTGCTATGAACCCTGTGATTGCTTCAAAACGGCTCTGTCAATTGCCACAAACTTTAGTTCTATGAATTTCAGACCTTTTCCCGTTTCATACCTGAAAATTTCTTGCTTGTCGGCTCTCTCGTTGCTGGACAATATCTATTGCTCATCCCTGGCTGATCGAGTTTTCACTCGTGACGGCGATGGCGAATATGGCAGTAGCTGGACAATATCAGTTTACATCCTATTCTGGTGTATTACATGTATTCTGCTGATGCGTTTCATTCTATATCAACTACATTGTGACCCATACATGCAAAAGACACATTTTCTTCACTCGGCAAACTTTGAAGAATTTATGGAATTGTAAGTGTGACTAAAAGCAGAAACGACTCAAAAGGAAGCCAAAGATTTGTGAATCTGTGACGGGTGACATATTACTAATCTATGAAATTGACATCAGTGACAATTCAAATGACAGACATTTGAAGTTTATCCGTAGTAGGTGTTCGTTAAGAATAACCAATAACGTTTCAGCTCTACTTCAGCAAAGAACGTGCGAGAGCTAGCAAGCTGAGGCGGACTGATTTGGTGTTCTTTTGATAGTCATAAGACAGTCAACCAGTGTAGTATGTATCAACACCGTCTCAATTTGAAGATTGTATGAAGCGTTCAACGCCTAGAATTGCCTAGCAACAGTCTCGACCTTGACATAAATTCAGTCAATAATACAGTCCAATCCACTTACTTCGACATGGCTTTTCTCGACATTCTGGGTAACTCGACACAATTTTTAAGTCCCAACTTCCTTCTTTAATGCTACTAAATATTTCCTCGTAACTCGACGTGTTATGCCATTCTTTCCTCTTATATCGACACATTTCTCCCCGACCGCGGCAAAACATGTGCACTAAATCTACTACTGTGCTATCAAAAATGCCCACGCAACTCCCCACATATAAGACCTCTTTATTTCTTTTTGCGGTGCTGGCGGGGACGGGTAGGAGAAGGGGTGTGCGGACACGGAGGATGACCCTTGGCTTCAGTAACGCGAGTGTGGAGTGCCTTGCATATGCGTACGGCAGTAAAAGTACAGAGTACTTTTTTTCCCACAAAACATTCGTGCGCCGTTGATACTAGGCCTTGACCTAGATGTTTCGGTTAACTGCCATACTGTGTGTGTATCGGTATCATCACTTCTTCTGAAGTTAAAAAAGGTTAAAAAAAAAAAGTAAAGCAATTGTGCATTTGATAGGTACAGCATTTCTCCGATATCGGCAAATCTTTGCCACGCAACTGGTCCGCACAACGGAGATATTGGAGGTACGGGTGACAATATGCCGATAAATAAAAGAAAAAGGGACATAATTGCGTTACTTATTGGACACTTCCCATTATGGTAATGTTTGATTCCTCTTCCATCACTAATCTGCTATTTCGACTTTCTCTTTACTCGACACAACACAGACGGTCCCACTGATGTCGAGATATTAGGATTGCACTGTACTACCGATGTAAGCACAATCACTAATGAACCATGCAGCAGCCAGTGCAATCACATCACGTAGTCAAATTCATAATGTTGTTGTACACAGTGCACACGGGACGGAAGCATCGACTCCTGTAATTTAAACAGCAACAGACACCTACATGACATTGCCTGGGAGGCATTTTCGAAATAAAGTCATTCCAAAGCAACATACATTAGAACATGACTACATTTCATTCATAAAAACGACATGGTTTTGGCCTGGCACTGCCGGGAGAGCAAGAGACAGAGAGTAGTCACCAATCACTAGCAAAACGAGAAACGCGCAAAGGAATCACTGACAGGCTAGAGAAACTCACGTAAGTTTTGATCTCACACATTCATCAAATTGCGCCATTGAGTACTGACCGCGCCAGTGGCAAAACAACTTGAAAAATGCTGCCTACACACTTTATTGTACTTGGGATAATACTTTAATCATGCTGTATTTTGAAGAGCAATGTATGATATACGGCTTGTTTTGGGATGTAAATTTTGACACTACTGAGTACAGGAGTAAAATAAATCATCTGTATGTGGATTACTATTCTACCGACAACGATGTCTTTTCGTCAGGGCACGAACACATGTCTTGTCCTCCGTTTGACATAATTTTGGTGCCTTGTGTAGAGCACTTTTTTTGTTATGTAACTTTAAAATGAGTAGGTATTAGATATTCGTCAGCGAAAATATACGGTCTTTCCCTACTTGCCATTACAAAACTATAAAAGCTATCTTCTTCTACTTTTCACACTGCAAAATTCAAAGCCTTACGTCTTACGTGCGTCAAGATGGTTATTCTGACGGCCCTGGTTACAATGCAAGGCGATAAATCATAATAGTACCAATTTAATTTAAATTGCCCGCACAAACGCTGCCCATCGCAGGTGTAGTGACCCGTCGCTGACCCCGGTCGAGATGACCCAGTTAGGGCGCTCGGTGGCCAAACTAAGCGACCGGGTTTTCGGCGCTGTGAACTCAACATTATTGGTCAAAGTAGTGTCAGTGGCTGTGTCAATCTAATCTGGATCCAGGAATTTTTAATACAGGATCTGTGGCAGCGGGCTTTGAATTTGGCAGTGTATTGTATTTAAAGCTGTAATTTGTATCTATGGAAAGTAATGCATTTATGTCAACAGAGTACCTGTCAAATCTCAACACACCTTTTTTTTGTATTTCGTAATTTTTTATTTCTCGTGACAATCTTTCAGAGTCCTGCAGAAAAACTTGCCAATATTTGTGCAGTATCCATTGAGATGGATCTGGATCAAATGACAAAAACACTAGATGCTGATGAATTTGTGCTGGATGCTTTCAAAAAGTCTGGCACCAGGTCAGGTTCAGAAGGTGAGTGAGAAGAAATCTTTGAAAATAAAGGGAATGATTTAAGACTGGAGGCACTAATTTGAGCTTTTTATTTGTAAATTTGTTTCCTTGTTTTATTTTTAAAGCTATCACATTGATGAAATTGAAAGATTTTAACATCGTCAAATTTTTTTTAAATGTAGATCTTTAGTTACTGTCCTTTTAACTCAGTGTCTTTATCAAGTGTTGTTCAAGATGGCTCTAAATATTTTCTATTGTATCTCCTGTGTGCAAATTTTAGCTTAAGACAGAAAACTTTGTTTCTCTTCCAGTATCACTTCAAGCATTACAGCCGTTTATTCAGTGGATATCAGACTTTCTGCTACATTTGCTGGCTGCAGTCTCTATGTATCCCAACTACCAAGCTTATCCCGGTGCTTCACACCTGAAAGACCCACAGGTAAATTTATTTCTTGCTGAATTTTTGTTACCATGTAATCATACAGCCCATAGAGTATATGTGACCCAAAAAAGCTCATGGACAATAGCAGACATGACCAGAAATTTTGAAAACATTTCTAAATATTGATTTTATCTGTGAAGAAAATGTTCTTGTATTCTCTTGGTCTCTTTTCTGTCTCAGTGTTTTTAATAGGAGGAAGTCAGAGAAGTGTATTCATTATACAGGGATGGGAATTTTCAGGAAATTTCCGGATTTTAAAAAATCTTTTTTTCCTGAGTAAACACTACTTTGTTGTCAAATATATGAATTGTCCTTAGTGTAAACTTTATGTGTATTGCGGTTGGCAGTGATGCAATTCAAAATTCAGGAACTTTTTCTGTCAGTAGTTCCCATCCCTGATTATAATAAGTAGGATTTCCTCTTGCATGTCTTTGTTGATTTTGCATGTTCAGAACATGTTATTCGTAATTTTAAAAAAAATAAAAAATATTTACAAACACAAAGTAGGCAAAGGGCTTAATGAAGTTCTTGAAACTTCAAAAGAGCAGCCAACAGGATAGCAAAATTATATTGATCTTTCTGAACAGTTTTTAAAGAAAGCTTTATTGTCCTAGTGAGAAAATTCAGCTAAGGAACATTTTAAAGATTCCTATAGTTTTATTTTCCTTCCTTCTTCCAGTTGTAAGAGTAGATTACAAACTTTTTTTCACAAGGAATGTCATTTGAACACTTTATCTCCAGGTATTAAGTTCATTGCGGGAATTGCTCATCATTATTCGTGTGTGGGGACGTCTGAATCACTCCTGCCTCCCTGTGTTCATGACGACAGTCTCTATAGATCCATTACCTTATCTTTTCCGACTGATCACTAAGGCCTGGATTGCAGCAAGGGATGGTGGCAGCATTGAGTCTGATCAGTCATTCTTAGACGAGTGTTGCAGTTTACCCAGCAAGGTAAATATTTCATCAGGTCCCAAACAAAAGTGTGACAGAGAGAAGACTTCTGAAGTATGTCACGATTAAGGTTGATGACCTTGTACGCCACGAGTATAGAGGGGGTAAACTTAGTAGGGAGAAGGGGAGTTTTTAAGTTGTTGACTAGCATGAAAGATTACTATCACGAGGAAGGTCGGTGGCCTTGTGCGCCACGAGTCTAGGGGGGTGAGCTTAGCAGGGGAAAACACGGTTTTTAACATTGTTGACGAGCGTGAATAGATACACACGACTCGCTTTAAACTAGTCGCGTGTGCAAAAACCTCGGGAGTATAAATAGAGGAGAAGCTCAACACACGTGGTTCCCAAGTTATTCATTCCTAAAGGAAGACGCAGAATCTATCGGTCCGGGCGACAAGTGGAAGGTCGTGCCAGTGGGGACCAGAAGTGTTAGGTGTGTGAGGGATCCATGATGTTCACATTTATTTCCCAATAAGAAGAATTTATCGGTCCGGGCGACAAGTGGAAGGTCGTGCCATGGGGACCAGAAGTTGAGGAGTCCTGATGATAGGATGGGAACCCTTCAGGAGCTCGTAATCTACGATGGCGGGTGTGAACCGTCGGTGTGCTGTGTGGTTGCAGAAGAAGAAGAGTCCTGAGGACGGGATGATAACCCCTCAAGGAGCTAGTAATCTACGATGGCGGGTGTGAACTGTGTGTTCTTATTTGTGAGAAGCCAGGGGCGTCTGTTTCCCCTTTTATCGTCGAAGTTAGAGATCTAGAAAGGATCGTGTGAACTCTGGAGACGTGAAACTGCATCAACGAGGAGGGCAGCTGTTGACAGAGACTATTAAGTATACGTAGTTAAGTTTATGGACAGAGGGGTTAGATCTAGATGTGAAACGGGGAATAGAGAATAGCCATGATCCCCAAGAGTAAATTTGAAATATCTCTGTTTTTGTGATTATGTATGTGATTATCATGAGTTGAATGTTTTGACATAAGTTTTGTCATGCATTTATAATTAAATATCATTTAATTTAAATCTCACTCCATGTGTCCGTTGATCGCTGGTCTGCTTGCTTGGCTTGTTAGCTGGGTTTGAAAGGTAGATAAATTAGGTACTCATCACACACGTGGTCGTGACCATCTTCACGCACGTGATCGTGACAAGTAACAGTTCTTTCAGAGAAATGAGGTCAAGGAGACTCCATTTTCCATAAATACTTCGAGGGGCTGTTTTGTTGGTGTTTTAGATCCCTTTTCAGCTTATTGGGGCTATCTGAGGCAAGGCATGGGTCATGTGAATTTCAATACTGTACGGAGCTAATCAAAAAACAGCAGGGATGGGAATTCTCCAGAATTCCGGATTTTTAAACATTTTCCATCAGTTGAAATCTGCTATCAGAAGAAAAAAAAATCTGAGGGCAAATATCTGGAACACCGCATTTTATATCACGGGCAAAATATAAGCTATTTTCTGATTGATTGTTAAGCTTAAATTTAAGCTGCCATCTTGAATAATTTATTTAAATAACGGATGTTTACATTTTATACCGCGGCGTTCGACTTGCTGCCCACATTGTTCACGGCGTACAAAAACCAGATACTTTAGTTGGCCGCCGGTAATAGGCTGGAGGCGCCCGCGGTCGTTGGGCCGTGACGGTGATCGGGGTGACTCATCGGTCAGCGAGCGCCGTAGAATGGATGTTGCAAAACGCGTTTTTTTGTACTTTATCGGGGGGTTATTACGCTAACAATGTTTGGTTCAGCGATTAATTGTTAGTGGGTAGCAGTAGGCAAATGCTGTTAGTGTAAGATATCGAAAGAAAAATACTTAAATATTGATTGGTTTAGTTGTAGTAGGTAGTTAAAGTTGACCCTATTTCAATGCTGACACTGTTGTTAGATATGACATAATAAAGATCCATAGTTCGGTAACCCTTGGTCGGTTCCCGTTCAAATTTACAACATATGAAGTAGACACATGTACAAGCTTTCTCACCAAGTGGCTTTTTTGCCGCAGCTTTTGTAATGCGTACAGGTCAATTTAAACAGCTACGTGTTGTCACGTGGCATATTATGTCGCCCTTAGCTTGCACTTGCCATCTCCTCGTAAGAATGTTTGAGCATTAATTTTCTTTTACTTGGAACAGCTTATTTATGTACACTAAATACAGTTTCGAAGTGCCTCACAATTTGGTTCATTGTTGTGTGGAGGGGTCGGTCTCTGAATTTTCATTTAGCCGCACTTTAGGCCAGGGTTTGACTGTGCAGCTCAGTGACGGAGCTACTTGCAACAGATGGATTTTCATGATAAATTCTAGTTTAACGAAAGTTATCATTGATGCTACATACTCTTTTTTTTTTGAGTTTGGCGATAGCCTGGTGGCTACTCGCACTGCCTTGTTCACCCTGCAACCGAACCCGAATGTTACTGTCTTATATAGTATAGTATGTAGATCTAGTGGTGTTCTACAATGTACTGTTCTGGGAGTGTTTTGTTGGGCAACATCCCCCTGTATGTCACATTGTAATTGTCTATCACTATCAGAGTTTGAAATCCAGAGAGTGATTCTGTGTGGACGGGTTTAGTGTATGAGATGGCTCTGTGAACTTGACTGAAAGAGCTGTTGAGATAGTCGAATGTTATTTGCAGTGTACATGCCTCCTCGATGATGAATGGGGTTGCGTGTATGCGTTTTTGCCTGAGTGACAATCTCTTCAGTGAGGCTGAGATTCTTATGGCAGTGGTTATCAATAAATGACCTGCTGCTATAATAAGCATATGGTGAGATTCTGCGTGTTTTGAGAATTCCATCGAAACAGGAAGCAAGAGGGCCAGAGTTAAGGGTGAGCCCAGAAAATGTGCTAAAAGATAATGCGTCTTCTGTCTGCTTCAATTCTTGGGTGTATTTTGTTTTGTCGGCGTCTGTGTCGCTGAAAATTATGCTAGTTGCATTTATATAGGGTATGTCCTGGCTGGTTGTTTCAGTGTGAGGTATGTTTTGGTCAGTTATGTTTGTTTTAGAGAGACTTGTGCTTGGAGAGTCTACAGTGGTGTGTTTTTTGTTGTTTTTTCGGCTGCTGAGGTGAGACGACTGGGATGCAAACTGCTTCAGTAGGACACAGCCATGAGACATTCGCTGGCTCTGCTATTTCGTTACAGATGGAGTTGTATTCACTCCTAATGTTTAAACTGTTTTCAATAGTAGGTCGGAGAATCAAGTGAAACTGTGCTTTGTTGACGTTTAGCGTCCTGAACTATTTTGCAACGTTCTGGACAGATATATTTGGAATGTTTCTCGATATAGCCTTCCCTGATATCTAGTCGGCAGACAAAAAAAACCCAAAAAACGTCGCAAGCAATTGATGAACACATACCAAAAAAAAAAAAAGGTTTGTGGTCTGTTTTTTGTTGTTTTTTTTTTATCAACCAAACACACGTCACGAATGTCCAGAGCAGAAACATGCTTATTCCGTGCATGATTCACGTTATTATTATGTTCAAGCAGTTTATTACATCACAAGAAAGTCAGTAGTTTGGCCAACTTAACAACAATAGGTGAGCACGTCACATATAAATTGATATAGCATTCCAACTAAAGCGGTGGCATTATTGAAATTAGCGCAGACAGATCAGAAATTATTTCTGATCACACAGATGAAAACTGCTAACTGTTTTCGCCGGCCAGTTTTGTGTAATTAAGAATAGTTTATCTGCGATTGGGCACGGGAAAAGTACAAAATATATGTAATACGTGCGTAGAAGAAAGATAAAAGCACGTAGAAAGCTGGAATTTGCGCAGGCTGTAAGGGAAAGATTGTTGCTAGAGTCTTCATAGCAAGACATCGGAATGGGTCCACGGGGACTGTCGCAAATTTGATATCAAAAGAGCCGAATTTTAACATGAAAGCCTCTCCCGTTAATTGCTGCCCGTGGAGCGATCTGACCGCATTGACCACGGTGAGCATTCCCGCGCACGAGATTTATGACCGCCAGCCGGCGACAACTAAGAGGCGCGATTTCAAGCATTTTTGTACGCCGTGTGTTGTACAGAAGACATTGTCTCTAGTAGTTAGCACATTGTTTTAGATCTAACAGTCTCCAAAATATTGCCATATGACCCTTCAAGATTTATGGATACAAGTGGGAGTGTCAAGAAAATAGATAGTGGTGTTACTAAGTGAGCGGAACTGGTCTTAGATAGAGGGTAAAGACGATGATGGTGATTTTGTAAGTACTGTAATTCAGAAACTTCGAACTTCTGGACTTGCATTTGTGCCTGATATGCAACAAAGGCACCACGAAAGAAGTAAATCTATGGAAGATGTAGAAAGACAGCGTTATCCCGATAGTACTCACTTATGTTGAATCAAAACCCTATAAAAGTAAAGAAGCTATCAAAACATGTTCGTCAATACCGGCTACATTTGCTGACGCTTCAGCAGTGAAATCTTCCTCTCTGTTTCCTTCTCTTTTCTTCTTGTTTTAATTCTGGCTTAAAAGGGGGAGTTTTGTTTTATTAATTATTGCTAGTAAAGTTTAAAACATTATTTTGTGTATTGTACTTGGTGGCGCCGCATTACGTCAAAAGTTCAGGAAATTTTCCTGTCAATAGTTCCTATCCCTGAATATAGAGCAGATATATATGTACAGCTCAAATTCCACAAGGTGGGCATGGAGGCATATTGCAGCTGGTATTGATTGCATAATGATAGATATTAAAACGCACCCTGTGCAAACATTAAATTATAAGCTGACGATGGAATTTGCTATCAAGGTATTGTTTAACTAGTTTAAGTCTTGGTAAGTTCTTTTTTAAATTTTATGGTTTTGCTTTTGCATTATAGAGTCACTGATGATGTGGATTATCAGTAGAAAGTAGAGTTTGACCTCTGAATCGTTATCAGATGTAGCACTAGAGCGTCTTTCATATATGTTTCACTCTTTTTTCTTCAGATGCTGTTGCCAAACTACAAAAAGACCTATGGAGAGGAAATGAACTGTTACCTGGCTTTCTCTCAACCATTTCCCATCAACTATCAGTTTGGTGTGGAACCAGACTTCCTGTTCAATCCGCGTTATTCTCATCGCATGTTTCCATTTGACTTGTGTTTGCATGCAGAGCAGAAATATGATTGTGTGAGGCAAGTTCAGTTGGGAGTTCACCCAAGAGAACCATTAAGAGAGTGCGTGAGATGTAGGTCTCTCTCATTGAGGAGAAAGACATCAGCTACTAAATCACCGCTCCTGAGAGCCTGGGAATTGCGTTTCGTGAAGTCTTGTTTGTGTGGTGGACACTGGAAGCTTCAGCAACTTTCACCACCAAAACTTGCAGCAGGGCAAAAATAGAGATCTTCAGTTTTCATTTATCTGTTGTCTGGATTTTGTTTCATGTGGACAGTAATTGCATTATAAATTGGTCTTTGTCACACCTTTGATTTGGTAGTTTTGTATTGTATAAATATATGCCTATACCCATAAGCAAGCAAAATGATGAGCCAGAGATGACCATTAACTTATTTTTATTTCAAAATTAGAAACAATGCATAGTTTTGGTGCGTCATGCAGTCCAGAAATTTTCTGTAGTTGACAGTGTGATGTGATTGACATCTCCAAAATTCACCAATTGTGCCAGCCAATCGCAATAATGAAATTTTGTGGAGTGAAATTTTTTTATGTACAGTGTAATGTATACCTCAGAGGCCACTTGTTTTGAAAGATATGTTCTGGCACATATTTACAACTACCGTGATCGTTTCACTGTGTCTGTACAAAAAAAAATAAAAAAATCTGGTTGAATATTTCACTTACTTTGGTTCTATGGGGCAAACATTGGAAGTGTTTTTTTGGTCTTCTGTCATTTAACTCATTCAGCCCCAGAGACCACTGATGGTAGCCGATGGTTGGCTCAGAAATGCCCAACAGCCTCTGATAGTGGCCGATGAGATAGATCTGATTCCAAGTGATATCGTCCAGTCCACTTATCTCAACATGAAATATCATAAAAACCACAGAAAAACTGTGGGGTCGCAGCAGGGCTATAAGCAAAGTCAAAATTGGGCAAAAAGAAAAGGTTGTATGTTGCAAAGCCCCGCGTGAGAAATAAAACCCAAACAATACAAAGCAAACTAAAGAGAAGACAAAAAATACACAAATTTTCGGCTTTCGCCTTTGTCAAGTGAAAAAAACGAACAATAAAAGACCTCAACAGGAACGAAGTGAACCAGTTTACTTAGCTGCGAGTTCTTGCTTCGTTAGCAGCACCAAAGCACGTCCGTCCGCCAAAAGCATGGAAGCAGGAAGTGACGCACTTGGTTAGTAACCAAGATGAAGGCGTCATATAGTGCCTCAGAGCACAAGACAGGGATGGTGCGCAATGTCAGGAGTCGCAGTAAATGAAAAGAAAAAGAAAAAGAGATTAAAAAAAAAAAATATATATATATATATAAATAAATAATTAAATAAATGAAAGAAAATGATAATAATAAAGAAATTTATATATATATATATATTGATATTAGCAACAGTGGAATTATCGAAGGCAATGTTGGACATTGATGCCATGGGGAGTGATAGTGCCGAGCTGGAAAATTAATCGTTGTTCGGTCTCAAAGCGTACATCAGCGCCTGCGTGACAAGATTTGAGCCCCAGAATTTGAATGTCGTTGGATGGCTCATGATCTTGTCGATTAAAATGGACAGAAACAGGCTTTCCATTTCGATTTTCAATGTCACGGAGGTGCTCCCGAAACCGAGTGTGAAGCTGACGTCCCGTTTCACCAATGTACAACATATGGCACCTGGCACAGCGGATAGCGTACACCAGATTGCGACTATGGCAAGTGAAGCCTTCCTTAATGCTGAACGTCGACAAAGGGCACTCGATGGAAGACGCTTGAAGGACATGTGTGCACGTCTTGCAACGAGAATTACCACACGGTTTAGTACCGCAACGATCAGTGTGAATGAGCCGGCTCCGGACCAAAATGTCTTTTAAGTTTTTGGATCGTCTATATACCAGCAGAGGAGGTGTTGCATCAAGCATGTCATTGAGGCTCTGGTCAGCCTTCAAGATAGAGAGATTTCTAAGGAGGACTTGCTTAATAGGAAAAGACTGGGGGTGATAAGTGAAAACTAGTTTGATACGATTATCTTCCCTCCTTTGTCTGGGAGTGAGGGCATCCAGCCTACTGATATCACGGGCCCTCGACCAGGCTTTATCTGGATAACCTCTAAGACGAAAAAATTCTAACATCCTCTTGCCTTCAGTGGCAAAGTCTGCATCCGATTGGCAAAGACGACGCAAACGGAGCAATTGCGAAAAGGGAATGGCATCCTTGCAAGAACGCGGGTGAGAAGAACCATAATGTAAGTACGTATGGCTGTCCGTGTCCTTATAATGCACCGATGTGGACAGTCCCGTGGGTGTCAATGAGACCTTGATGTCCAAAAAGTCGATGGAATCGGTAGAAATATGGGAGGTGTATTTGATGGATGGATGAAAGTCATTGACAAATGACAAGTAAGCCTCTAATTCAGATTGGGACATAGAGGTCACTCCAAAACCATCGTCAATGTATCTCATATACACCTCTGGTTGACGGCCAGTGTAAGCACTCTTGATAAGAGATTCTAGGTACCCCATAAACAGGCAAGCATAGCTAGGGCCCATTTTTGTACCCATGGCGACACCACTGATTTGATCAAAGAATTCCCCATTAAACTCAAAAGAGTTAAGGGTAAGTACAAGTTCCGTGAGTCGGAGGAGGGTGTGGGTACTAGGATATTTGTCAAGCCTACGGTCCAGAAAATACTGAACGGCTCTCAGTCCATCAACATGAGGTATGGAAGTATACAGAGAACTGACATCCATCAGGAAAAGAAGTTTAGTAGTGGTGTCAGTGAAATGCGTTTGCTGAAATATGTTAAGAGCATCATTAGTATCCTTAACATATGTAGGAAGTTGTGTGACAAGAGGCTGGAATACACTATCCAGGAATTGAGAAATCTTTTCGGTGGGGCAACATACAACCTTTTCTTTTTGCCCAATTTTGACTTATCTCAACATGGCTTTTGTCAACATTCTGGGTAACTTGACACAATTTTTAAGTCCCAACCTGTTCCAGCTTTTATGCGTTATTTATTGGACACTTTTCCCATAATGGCGATGTTTGATTCCTCCCCCCCCCCCCCCCCCCCCCCCCTTTTTTTTCCTACTCTTCCAGCACTAATCTGCTATTTCTCGATGCAATTCAGACAGTCTCACTGATGTCGAGATATTAGGATCGCACTGTATTTTCATGGGTGTTAATGAGAAAAGCCAAAATGATAGTAAAGGGAAATTATTCTCAGATTCATTAGAAATTTATCCTAGTAGTACTAGTAGGATACTTTGAACTGAAACAGACATGATATATGATGAATCCAGTCAGGAGCAAGTCTTCGAATGAGAGTTGTGTTGACAAAATCATGGCTTCCCAGTGTCTTAAGCGATTATTGGCCAAAGATGCAAGAATTTTGCTTGAAATGCCTGGAAAATGACTGTGAATTATGATTTAGATCTGTGGAAGTGAAATTCAGAAGGTGAGAGTGAAGAAAATGATGGTAGCGATAGGTTTAGTGTGAATGTAACATTATCACATAATTTGCTCGATGTAAAGCTTCATACTGGTATTTTGCAATGTTTTTCTTTCCTGACCTGCACCCTTTTACCTTCAAATTGGTGTATAATTTGTGTGATTTGACTTACAAGTAATAAATTTATCAACATTTTTCAAATATGACCCATTTGTGTGTGTGTGTAACATTTTTGGGAAAATCAATCCAATGGTGAACAAAAATTCAGGGCTGAATCAGAATGAGTTGCAGTCATAGATTTTTCCATTTCAACGGTTTGATTGGACTGATGCATTTTGCAGTATTTGAGGATGCTCAAGCAGATTGTAATAATACTAAATTGCAGTGCCCATTTTCACTAAGGTTTTTACTGTAACAGTTCCATGTACATGTACATATTTACATTGATTTTGTATTGTCAAATCAACAAACGTCAAAACATTCTTGTCGAAAATTTTATGCGATACTGAAATCGAAAATTTTATGCGATACTGAAATCTCATAAGTACCATCAGTACGTGCAATTAAAATGTTCATTTGAATACTTTCTTAGGGTCTTGTCTTTTCTATTGAATAAAGTGCATGATAGGGACGTGTTTTTATTTGGTTGGTTGTCTCCTCAAATTTCAGAGATTCTGTCAACGAAGCGTAGGAACTGAAACAAATGGGAGTTGTTTAGTTTTTTGTTTTTTTTTAATGGATCTGAGATGTTTTGTGGCTGGTAGCTCCTGGTGTGACTGAAGTCTGGAGTTTTCAGGAAGAGAACACAATTGAGGATATTATGTGAGAGGGATACCCTTATGCATGTTTTTCCAGGTTCTTCACAAAAAAGGGAAATGTGAATACCCGTACAGCATTCGCACTTTGGTCTGAATACAGCTGTATTTAGCCATAATTTGTATATACGGTATATTGTTTTAAAAGATCACTTTTGAAAAGTGAACAAAGAGAGCGCACTTTACTCCTCTAGTTACTTGTTAGAAACTGATTGTTTAGTGTAGTCTGTAAACCATGTTCACCATTGTTGTGTAATAATGAAGTCTGCGCATTTTTTATTACAAGACTAAATTCTGTCACTTGTTAAGGGCCTATTTTCATGGTCGTCTGATGATAAGATTTGATACCTTGTGGTTTCCACTGCCCACACTGTCTCGGGTAAGACTTATCTAGTGCTTATCTGTGGCAGAAGTTTGTGGGTACATGTATTGTCATAAAAAATATCTTTACGATTTCTACGAACAAGCTGACACCACTGCTGCTCTTATTTTTCTATTGTATACATAAGTGTATCAGCGATGAAACCAGAAGTTTCTAGTTTTCAGAATCGGCTACTGTTGTGTGTGGTGTGTGTGTGAGTATAGTTGGAAAAGGGGGTTGGGATGTGTAGCATCTGTAGGCCCCGTCTCTCCCCCCTCCCGCCTGACTATAGCCGAGCTCGGCTCCCCTTGTCTACACCTCCCCCCCCCCCCCCACCCTTATTATTCGCCAGCGCTCGGTGCGCCTTCCTCACCCCTGTCCCTAAGAAATTTTTCCCTTTGATGTCTAGCGGTGTGTCGACCTATGTCTGACCTGTTTTGATATTTTCGATACATTCCACGTTTCATAATATTCGAGGAGGGGCCATTTACGCAAGGTTGGCATTGAGATGGTGTCACCCGATGACGTGTTGGTGCGTGATTGGCTGTTATGTGGATACGCCGAACGTATTAGATCGGTCTCGGGCTAGCACGGGGGTGAAGCCGGTTCGGGAATTTTCTGCGATAATGTATTAAGAGCCATGAGAGTGTGAAGGTGGTGAGTTTTCAGCATTAAATTTGTATGTGCCTCGGAAAAGTGTGCATTTCATGAGAATGTAAAATACATGTATGCTGTCCATTCGACAGTGGTGTAGATTGGGTTGCCAGCCCCTGGGGTAAGGCTAGTATTCAGGGATGGAAATTCTCGGGAAATTTCCTGATTTCCGGATTTGTTTAAATCTAGTTTCCTTAGTAAACACGGCTTGTTTGCCGAAAATGTGAACTTGCCGCATTGTAATTGCGGTTGATAGTGACTGACACCCTACATCTTTAGATACCTTCTGGTTTCCTTGTTCAGGAAATTTTTCTTTCAGTAGTTCCCATCCCAGAGTATTGCACCCCTGACCCGTGGGTTGTATGCACACAAGGCAACCTGCTATTTTAGGCCTTTTACCTAACTCTGGCCACGAATATTCTAACATTGTACAATCCTTTCATTGTTGGTGTAATAACAACTATCTTCTACTGAATGTTAAGAAAACAAAAGAGCTTGTTTTTGACTTTAGGAAAAATAACAACGATCCTGTTTGCCCTCTTACTATCAACAATGAAGAGGTTGAAATTGTCACAGAGGCCAAATATCTTGGCATTACTATTGATTCATTGCTTAACTGGCATGCGCATGTAACATATGTATACAAGAAAGCCAACCAGCGCATGTATTTCCTCAGAAAGCTCCGCTTTTTAAAAGTTAGCAAAAGCATTCTGAAAATATTTTACACCATGGCTATTCAGAGCGTTTTGATGTATGGAGTTGTCTGTTGGGGAGGAAACATCTTACAAAAAGATAAAAATAAGATCAATAATTTAATTAAAAAAGCATCCAAAATTTGTATCTGTGATCTGCCATATTTTGATGAGCTGTACACTGGTGCTTGTATTAAAAAAGCTAATATTATTATAAATGACCCCCAACATCCCCTGAACAAGGAATATATAAGATCTGTAAGAAGTTTAAGGCTGTTGTCAAAGAAAACTAAAACTGAGCGCTACTTTAAATCGTTTATTCCATCATCAACTAGGATGTTACAATAATGTCGTCATCTTGATCGTAATCTGTGCACAGTTGAATTATGTCCTGCGTGTCAGGTCAATGTGTTTTAGTTAGGGAAGCATATTGTGTGCACTGTTAATTTTGTTAATTTAGTTAATTTATCAGTGTGTGTGTATATATGTGTGTGTGCGCGCTATGTATCATACTTTCTGCTTCTGTAACTGTATTGTTATGTATTCAATGATCAAAACAAATTTCCTTGTACAAGGACGAATAAAATTTATCTTATCTTATCTTATCTTATCTTATCTGGTCATGTTTAAAAACTGTGTAGAATGTTCGAACGTGTGCTGGGGTGGGCGAGCTATTTTTTATATTATTATTTCTAATTTGTTTTTCTTTCTTTTTAAATTTTGTGCCCCTGAGAATATTGGCTCCCGGGGCATCCGCCCCTGTGGCACCCCCTGCCAAGCCACTGCCCTTTGATGACTAACCTGTCGACTTTTTGGATTTCTCCGGAAATCCCACTGCAGATTTCTCAGTCACTTTTGCGTGGGTAGGGGTCAGGCCTTCTGCAGTCGTGAAACAAAAAAGTGAATGTAATCACTGCTGCGTGGGCTTTATCTTTTTTGTCAGATTAAAAGCAGGTGATTACCTGGCATTTTTCTTTCCCGGACCACCGTACCCCAGTACCCAAAAGTACATGTAGGCCTATACATTTGTATGTGGGCCTTCTTTATTTTGTCCGCATGTATGTATGTCAGAAAAGGAGAGCAAATCAAACAAGTTACAAAATTCAAATACATGTATCTAGGTTATTTGATAACATCAGATGGTAGGAGCATAAGTGACATAAGGAATAGAAGAATAATGGCCAAAGATTCATTCTAAAAAATGAGACCAATATTAATGAACAGAAATATCTCAACGACCACTAAAATCAGAGTCTTGAAAACATATGTGTAGTCAGTGCTTTTATACGGATGTGAATGTTGGACAATGAACAAAGAAATGGAGAGGAAACTAGAAGCAGCAGAGATGTGGTTCATTAAATTTTTAGAAGAATATTGAGAATATCATGGATGGAGAAAAAATCACATGAGTCAGTCTTGAGAGACTCTAATCTGAAAAGATCATTAAATAAAACAATTAGACAGAGGCAACTGAAATTTCTAGGACACATCTGTAGCCTCAGGAGCCTCGAACATCTGGCACTCACAGGGAAGATCGAAGGCAGGAAGCAGGGGTAGACAGAGAAAAACCTTCACTGAAAGTCTTAATTCATGGACAACAAATAAACATTGCAACAACAACTCCTTCTTGATGAGGTTGGCTGATGACAAATTCGAGTGAAGAGCCATGATCGCCAATGTCTGTTCCAGACAGGGCAACTGATGATGATGATGTGTGTCCTTCTCCCGTTTTGCAGCCTGCAGTAGTTCTCAGGGGTAGGCGTGTCATTTATTCGTTAATTTTGTTGTTCTTGTTTTGAAACTTCGAAAAGCATAATTATCTGTTGCTGAAATTACTATAACCCAGGAAAAAACAAACCGAGATAAAAACAGAGAGAATTTGGCCGTTCAAACCTCGTAGGACTGAGTCTGGGAAGTGAGATCGTGGCCCTGCCATGTGAGGCTATACGTGTAGGCATATATGAACCAGTGGGTGGAATCGAAAAGGCAAGAAAATTTGCGAAAAAGTAATAAGGTGGTGATGGTGGATTACTTGCGTTTCCGAAGTTTTTGACATTATGCAATTTTTGTTTTTTTACATGTGATGTAGGCCTATCCTCTAAGCTCTAACGTAACTGACGTAATAATCAAATGTACTTTGCAGAATAGCTGTTATTGCGAGCTGTGACTCTCGTCATGATCAATTCACCATCAATGAATTATAATGTAATAGTAAGTAAAAACAATTTTACATGCAATGTATTATTTCATAATTCTCCCTGACATTGTATAACAAGTACAGTAAAACCAGAGACCTGGTAAAACTTTGCCCCATCCAGTTACTTAATCTATGAACGTGCTGTGATCCTCCTCCCCCCCCCCCCCTCTCTCTCTCTCTCTCTCTCTCTCTTGCATGCGTGTGTTTTCCCCACCTACAGCCTCTATTCTTAGTAAAACAAAAAATCCGGCTATTTCTGCGAGTGGTTTTTTTTTCCAGGATCTGTGTACAGTCACCCAGCTGATCCGGATGTAACGTCTAATCTTCGTCCTGTGTGGGTCTTCTATTTATATTTACTTTATAGTGTTAACCTGAGACCAGGACTTTGTGAGATAGTGATGTTATCATCCTGGTTTTCACATTTTGACTTCTTGTGTGTTACTGTTAGCCTACGATAACAGATCAACAGGTTATAGCTTTAATTTGTTTTCAACAGATTGTGACAAACCTTAGTGTGGTGTGTTTCCAGTCAGTCTGCCTTTGGTCGAGAATGCTGCTGCTAGGATTAGGAATTTCACATCAATCATAAAATAATAACAGTTGTGCGAGCAGTGTGCGCACGACAAGTTTCAAGTTCTTGTCGTGTCGAACTAGAATATAGTGGCATATAGTTTATACAATACCGTAAAGCTTTTGCAAAATTGTGTTGTTGTTTTTTTTTGCTTTCTTCGGGTCGCTGACTCAAAGTGAACGTCGTCTGCAATAACAATCATTTTATTAAACCTGCCTGCCTTCGTCTTATCAACTGGGTAGGCCTACCTTGGTGCGATGTTACTCTCTCAATTTTTGGTGCCACGAATTTTAGAAATACTGGAGTGAAAACCAACTGAATATTAACTGCAGTTTAGTATGGCGACGAGTAACATAGATCTCGAAGACCCATTAGAAGTGGGCTTCATGAACTTCAAACAGGGTATGCTTTCTGGACTCGGTAAGTACCGTAATAATATCTGTACACTGTATCTAGTCTATGTGTATACTGACATATATATTTATTTGTTCTGTTGAATTCACACGTTGCTCAGTAAGTTTCATTCTCATATTCTTTGTTTTTGTCGTGTACAATTATCTCTTGCTTCTATAATAATAATAATAATAATAAATAGAATTTCTATAGCGCATTTCTAATAAAATCATTACTCAATGCGCTTTACATTGCATCAATACTTCATGCATAGACTATCCAAATCTCATACTAAAACACGCACTCTCATCCATACAAACTTTCGGTTTCACACACATAGACGCTCATAGTCATATAACACTAGCTTATATAATCAATTGTAACTTCAAAGTACAGAATAGAATTTTGAAAATTTAACAGTTTCGGAGGAAAAGGTGATGTTTTACACTTTTCTTAAAGCTTTCAAGATTCGGTGATTCACGAATGTTCAAGGGTCTATGGTTCCAGACAAAAGGTCCAAAATAGTTGAAGGATCTATGGCGGTGTCTGGCCCCAAATTAAAAATTTCCAACACTTATTGCTACCATTTTATTTCAAAAGCCCGTGATGTTGATGTTTGCAGTGAAATGCATCCCCGTGTATTTGGTAGGCAATCTTACTAAGCAGCAGAGAGCGAAATGTGATCAATACAGAACACACAGTCTCAAGGTTTTAACTGTCATCAGTTTTCATTTTGAATTTTGCAACAGTCAGAATGTGTTGTTGTTGTTGCCTGCTTTCAACAAGATGCTTGGTTAAGAGAATGTCGTATGGGGGCCATGACATGTTAATTTTTGTTCTGCAATTTGCTATTTGCTGAATAAGTTACTAATTATATTACCATCGTGCGTGATTGTGTTAGTAAAATGAACTTCACTTACTGTTCTGTACATTCCATGGCAGGGCCAGATTACGATTTTGTAAGCCCCTGGGCCACAGATATTGTGAGACCCTCTAGTAATCATTAATAAAAGCACGAATTTCGGATTTTTGTACTCAGTTTATTCAACTTTTACAACACAATCTCAACATGTTTTGAGAAGAACAATCTGCAATAAAAATTAAAATAAGGTTTTGATATTTATTAAACTATGATTTCACATAATCGCTGGAGGTCCTCAGCTGGCAGAGGCCCCCGGGCTGCAGCCTATGTCTCAAACCGGCCCTGTTCTATGGGCGGACTTAATGATAATGGGCTTTAGGTCATTAAGGTAACGATACTCCTGCTATTGTTTAAAAACTGATTAATTTGTTGTTTGCTTGTTTTTGTTGTTTTTTTGTATGGACGCTGACTGTCATAATGTTGAGGAAACTAAACTTTTATCCACCCTTCAGCTGAATGTGACGTTCAATGCTGTTATGATTCCACCACATTATGGAACAACTTCATCAGATGTAAAAAAAATCCTGGCCATTTCCAGTTTATTCCTGTGCCCCAGTAAGTGAATCTTCCTGTACTGTATACCTGCAGTTTTATTCGCCCATTTGCTTCAAAATTTGCGAACGTATCTCATTTTGTTATTGTTGCTGGAATGTTTATAAAGATGATTGTAGTGGGCACATGGATTCAAGCACAACAGAATCTTTTGCACTTTTAGCCGAGTGATAAACATGATTCTGATGCATTTAGAGTTAACCCATAAAATGTCTCCTCCCTGTAACCCTTGTTGATCTGTAACGTTGGCTGTGAATCGTTGGGATGCGGACATGCGTCATTTTATGAGACATAATATATGATATAACCTAACTTATGGATCTATATATATACCCTTACTTCGTGAACTGAGTCTAGCTATCGATTCTAGCTAAAACCAGCAAGGAGGATTATGAAAACCACTGCATCTCCATATAAGCAGTGAAAAAGTTATAATTTATAGCTGGAGAGCAACTTTCAGTTCTGAAAATAAAAGTTTTCGTTATCTGATCATGAGATTTCATTATTGCACATGTCAACTGTCACTAGTAATGCGAACAAAAAAATACTTCAGTAAGACAAAGCCATGGATGATCTTGCAGCTGCTTTTAGTTTGGTAAAAGAAAAAACGACACCAGTTGCAGTGCCATGTTAAATCACCAAAGTAATGTAGTCTAGTGATCTTTATGAGATTTAACAGATTAGGCTATTTCATGATAAACAAAAAAAATGAGAAAATGAAAAAAAAAAAAAAAAAAGGTAAAAAAAAAAGGTGGTAGGAGTATCGGACAGAGAAAACAAAACACGTAATTTTTGGTTAAAAGATCGGGATTTCCTCCCACAATAACTCATAAACGGAAAACCCCGTTGTTGTTTTTTCTCCTTTCTTTAAAAAATTTTTTTATAGATTATCTACGAGAGAGACCTTCGCTTGAAATTAAAACTTGTAGGCACGAGTTTGAAGCAAACTGTTTCTTATGTTATCATAATTACTGCGGACATTTGCCTTTTAGAAATTCCCACAACCCTGGCCGCCAAAACAACATAACAGGCCTAATTTAAATTAGGAAGTGTATATTTAGGCCGAATACGGCCTATAAAACCCGAGGGTATTTTAGGCTGAATACGGTGTCCATTGTCGATTTAAGTGTGCATTGGAACGGTCAGATGGACCTGGGGGCATGAGGGTCTAGTCAGTTTGTATCAATGGGCGGTAGTCAGATTGACTCATCAGGCGAAAAGGGGCCCCCAGCCGTCAATGGCCATGCGGTGGTAATTGACGCTACCGGCTACCGGAAAATGCGGTGGTAATTGACGCTACCTTTAGGCAGTACTGTACGGACACAAATTCCGCGTTTTAAAAAAAACACGCCAGAACAGTGCAAACTCGTACTATCGGCCCAAATAACCGGGAACCGGGTTTTTGTGCTATTTAGGCCGTATTCGGCCCAAATATACCTAGCCTTTAAATTATGTATCGGTTGTGAAACATGTATCTCGGCGTGGGTATGGTAGAGGACATGTCAATGTTAGTATTGTGTTAGTATCTCAGAATAACCATTGTAATCAGGATCAGAAAAATCTAGTTCGCCATAAACAGGGCAGAAACATCCGAATATGTCATCTTTCTTACCTATCTCCAATTTCGACGGTACAAACTGTTAATGTCAAAAAAGTATTGTTTAAAAAAAAAGAAAATCTGTGGGTGCGACCCCACAGATTTTCTTTTTAAAAATTAAAAATTAAAAGCGAATTCAAAATATGGCAGAAAAGAAACGGGTTTATGTTGCAAAATCTTGTGTGAGAAATAATTCAGAAAAGATACAATAAAATGTAAAGGAAAAGGAGAATGAACGTCTTTTCCTGTTTTAAAGTAAAAACACCCTGTCCACTGCCTTTCTGGTTAGCAGATCATCCCATTAACCCGCCCAATTTAACCTTGATACAATGGAGACAGGGACAGGAAATGAATCAGTCTTATCACAAGTTTGAAAACTCGTTCTCACAAAATTGAGAGGTATGTGGATTCTGTTTGACTTAGACATTATTTTTTGGTATAATAATGATGAACGATTTCTGTTTTCCATTTGCCAGTTTCGGGATGGGTCATCTCCCTTCTCATTGTCGTGATCCACGGATTGTGGCATACATCAAACAGGCCAGTAGATTCACAGTTCGTCTTCTAACTAGATACGTTAGTCAGGACCGGCCTGCATACTACCCCTGTGGCAACATGAGAGGGAAAAAGGTTCTTCGTCTTGCTTCTGGTACGTGATGGGCGCACTTTATTGGCTTTCATGGCAGTTCGTTGAGATTTATAGTTGCATGGACGCGGACAATGAAAAAGACAGAACAGCGCATAACTTGTGCATGGCAATGATATACATGTACATGTATATCAATATATAAGCAGCAGAGGTAAAAACAACAACAACAACAACAAAAACTGCCCGTTCGCAAGATTGGAGAAATGGCCAAAAAATTGGAAGTCCTTTTATTCGTGGCAAGGTCTTTCGTGATGTGGCACCTGAAGGTTCGGATTAACATAAGTTACATAATTAAATAACGATGTGAGTATTTTTATGATATTAAATGAACGTAGAAACAGTTCCCACTCCCTGGTTTTGTCTTCATCTGATACGTATCATTTATTGTCATTGAAGTTTTTCAGTGTCAGTCCTAGCAAGCCTGTACCACATGTACCATGGTTCCATATTCCTACCCAGAACACCTTCAGTAAGCTTTATAATGGTGCCGGTAACATACCCTTTGCCGAGAAAAAGCTCTTTAAACTCGCACGCGTAAAATTCAAACTCATTGTAATTTTCAGTTCACACATTTTTTTTTTTTTAACAGGATTTGCATGGGTTGCTGGTGAAACACAGGAATTTCCGTGCCCAATTGAGGCGTGTCCATATGGCAAACACAAACACAATGTCTACGGCTACATTCGAATCATCACAAGCAGGCACGTAGTCTGTGACCTGAAGGAAGCACTTCACACACAAGGACAGTTCTACTTCGACAGCCCCTCTCACGTTGGCACGACTGTCTTGGCTCAATGTGTTGGTTTGGAATACAACCTGGAAGATACCGATATTGCACATTTGAGATGCGTGACACACGACCCAAACCTTTGTCATATCCTGCAAGTGGACATGGACTTACTGAGGGACATTTATAACGCAGTTCCAATAGATCTGTGGAGGCAGTGTCGTGATCTTTGCGTGGTGATTTCACATCCTCACGGTATGTCCAAGACTATCAGCGTTGGCAAGCATGTCACATTTGCTGTTACCATGAGCAGATCACACGCTCATTACCACCGATCTCCTACCTGTCCTGGATGTTCAGGTGCCCCAGTATTTTACGTCAGTCCCAGAGAAAAGGGGGGTCATCCAATGTGGGTGCCAGCAATTCACAGCTTCCACTGTCTTCAAAGCAGACTGAACTGTGCCTTCAAATGACACCTAGGGCGGTCGCCAATGCTGACAAGAGTTAACCACGACACGCCTTATGTGCATGGTACCATGAGACCTTGCACAAAAGCATGGCCAACAATTCTATGGAGTATAAAGATCCACTTGAAGTACTTAAGGATTTTTTTTTTTTTTTGAGAAACAAGACTGGTTTTAACCAGGTCAAAGACCAGATTGATCGATAGTTCTAGTGCACTATCATCATCTTTGATCCGAACATGAGTAGTTACCCCCGCTCCCCTTTTCTTTTCATGAAAGGCATAAAGTCGTTGTGGATCACTTTTGAGATAGTTCATAGCTTTTCAATAAGAAATGCTTTTTTTGTTTATTTGTTTGTTTGTTTGAACTCGACACATATACCTTCTGAGGTTAATGAGGGCTTTTTACTTTATATCAGTGATGATTCAGATTGAACAAAACTTCAAAATATCAAAAGTACTTTTCCACAGGAAAAATTAAAGACCTCCTGTTTAAAGATAAATCATCACTGTTCAATTGTTTAAACATCACATAAAGCGAAGAAAACAAACAAAAATGAAAGGGAGTTGGTTGAGTCAAATCTGAAATACTTTTCAACAATACTGGACATATTGACCTTTAAAGTAACCTATACTGAGTTAGGGATTTGGAGCCATGATTAATGCAACTTCTGAATTCAGCAGATCATTTTGGATGATTATCATCATATCAGTCATTGTAAAAATATCCCAAACCCTTACTCATTATGTACATTGTATAAGATGTGTTTGGATTAAACATTTTATTGGTAATACTTGCAAATTAGTAAGACCACACCTGAGTCAACTCACAAATTTAATTTCAACTTTTATTAATAATTTGTTCACTATAAGGACACCAAGTAGTGAAAACAGTATGTAATAGGAATGTGAAATAAGATCATTGTCAAAACAGTGAGGGGCTATAGGGAATAAAGACACACACAAGCTTGTGGGGAATCACAAAACCCTAAAAGTGATTCCAACTGAAGAAATCCAATTTAGCTATCTTTATGAACAGTTTCTGTGTTTCCATGATGGAAGAATACACTGAAATGAAGCTTAAGACAGTGTACGTTTTTCAGATACTAATACATACACGGTATGTGTTTCAGACACTGATACATATATCGTCAGTGAAAAATTATAGCATTTACAGTTCACAGTCATACCCACATAGAACAAAAGTGCTAGGTAGATGCAACTCCAACGATCCGTCACAATTTAACAAGTATGCGATTACATATCGATGGTGTTGGGCTCTAACCATGTAACTGGAAAAAATTGACCAACTCATTTTTGTAGCTAAAAATAGTCACTACACCTTTCCCGGGGTTCCCTATTCAAATGGGAAGTCTACATGCACTATAAATAGCAAATTTGAGCTTCGAAGCCTTCAACAGTTACAATTCTAACCATGTATGTGTAACTGATTTCTGTGGCGGAATTTTGTCGTGCTCTAGTCGTGCGTATCTCTAACTGCGTAAGTGCCCGACAATACTTTGTGTGATATTTCACGTAACAGGATTAACCGGCTTAAAGACCTGCATTTAAAAAAAAAATATTTATTACGACAGAAAGACACGTTTTGTTTGATTAATACCACCAAAAAGATATAGTCCTGTATAAAAAAACTCGCAAAAAGATGTTTTTTTCGTCTCCTGGAAAACAATCCCAAAACCAGTTACACAGTAAGAGTACAATACCCTCGATATATGTTGTCCCAACTTCGGAGATTATTTTTTAAAGGGGAGAAGAGTTATTCTGGCTGTGTTTGGTTATTCTAATCTCATAATGTTAATTTTGATGATGTACATGTATGTAATAAATTAGAGACCAACAAATGGATTTTAATTGAATTTTTCAGCACTGGGTGAAAAATGTTCCTGTATCTAAAATCCAACGTTATCTCTAACCCTAACTCTAAAACATATCTGCATAAGTACAAAGTAATGCTGAGTATTTGTGTCATATGACCACCTTTTTGGCAAAGAAGTGACTTGTGCTAGATAACTTGCAGGAAATCCAACAGGCAAAATGTGGTAAAACTATCTGAGCCACACCGTAAAAATAGTTGCTTTTTTCTGCCTGAAAAACCTGCTCAGATTTAAAAAATTCATTTTGATATTTACATCACCGAAGACATATGCCAGATTCTCCTTCCTGTTGTATTTTGAATAATCTTCTTAAAAAACTGTCCTTGCTTATAAATGAGATGAATAATGATGGGGGTGGAAAATGAGCCAAGTGCTGACAGCAGTTTAACAATAAAACAAAGGTGATGACTGACACACTAATTTCCACGTTCTTTCAAACTAAACCAATATGTTATGTTTTACAGAGTATTTTATGCCAAAACAAGCAGTGCTGCAATCACACAGATGATCAAGGAAACAGGAAATAAGGAACTACAAATTAATCTGGAAGGGGCATAGCAAAATCTACTTAAACTAAATAGCAATAAATAAGAAGCCAATTTTATTACCTAATTTTTTACAAGACACTGTAAGGACAAATTTAATTTGCAATATTGCACAATCATTGTTCAACCTCTGACCATTCTATTGAAGAAGTTGTTCTAAACCATGATTGGGTTTTGTAAATATTGCACTGAAAAACATACTTTTTACATTTTTACTTACTAAAAGTCCATAAATATGTGCAGTTTCAGGCATTTTTACACGTCCACTGGTTATTGAGAATATCTGAATGCTGATTCAGTTTTCTGTAACCTGCATGGAATATGGTGCAAATTAGACATATAAATACACTAACCTACTGATAAATATCTACTTTTGAGCAGAAGATGATGGTATTAAGTGCAATGTCACATTTACCCTGATCTGAATACATGTACTGGGTAGTTCATTATAAAATAAAAACATCAGCATACATCTGCTCTCAACTCATGTATAAAGTTGAAAAATAAATCATTTCTTTTGTGTTGCATAAAACTGAAATGGGAGCTTTTATAGTTCTGTTTGGTAACATTTTAAAATCTGGCTGTAGATGGACATATAAAATGCCATTTAACCAACTCAAGGTATGTAAGAAAGTCTCCTTACATCAAGAATGGGGCCATTTAGAATGGTAAGTTTTTGCAAAGATTAAGATGGGAAATAGAAATTCAAAACTCACTTGTCATAACAGTTCTTTTACACTTTAGCAGTGGGTTTGTATTCTTGATTGTTAACCATGACACAGACGGTTAGTTAAAGATACCACTACGGAGTGTGTGGACTTTGTGCAGTCTTGGGTAAGATAAAAAGTACCTAGTCTTGAATGTGATAGAAATGGGCTTGTTTGTGGAGTAGCCATGTGACTTTCTCAGCAAAAAAATTCAAAGGGGAAGGATAATTCCAGTCATAAAGATGTGAGGTGAAATGCAAAATAGATCTAGCAACACACCCGACTTGAGCAACACAACTAATAAATATGTTTATGTACACTGTGCCATCTCGATTATTACACGAGCAATAACAAAGATTCAAATAGCTCACCGTTTGCAGTAATGAGATGTGATACTCAATAATAGATGCACGTGCCAATCTAGAACACAAGAAATTTGACTAAAATGCCACCACCTTGGCCATTTCATTTATGTACGCTTCTCCCCTAACAATGATCACAGCGAGCAAGAATTAGAAAGACTCTCTCACTCGAAGAGACAACAAGCAGTGACAATAGTGACACGCAAGCAATGCCATAGTCTCTCTTGTTTTTTTATCAGTTTTGCTATAAAACATTTTTTTTCCAGTCTTGATGTCCTTTCCTTATTCATGGGATATCGCACTTTCAACAAAAGACATGAACATGTCCCTGTGACTCACCGTATCCATGGTGCTTTGTGAAAAACCATTCAGAAAGTAACATATATAGCATAAATATACATGTACATGTAATAAAATATTCTATATGACACTGAGCAACTGAAAATAGTGAATATCAATTCAATTTGGACATTGAGCTTTGCAACCTTTAGCGCCAAATCTTGACTTCACAACACAGGTAAATTGTGTACACCAGGTACAATAATTTTTTCAAGGTTTGAATTAATTTGGCAGTTTAAGGGGGTTGTTCTTAAGAGGTCGGCAGCAATCTCAGGATGTGTCATATGAAACTATTAAAGTCAGAAAGTATTCTCAAATGAAGTGCTTATTCGCAGATATCTGTGAACAGATCTTGGTATTACTCACAGGCATCTGTGAAAAAGCGTGGCCATTCTCAAAAGATGCACAAAATGAAAATGATTGGCAAAGACCACTGGAAACGTCAGAAATTAATACTATTTTTTCTCATAAAAGATATGATATCGTAGCATCATCCACTGACAGACAGACTTACAGCACTGTTCAAAATCATCATCTGGTTGGTCAGAATCATTATCAGATCTATGTTTTTATCACATAACATGATGTCTTTTTCAGCCATGCTTCACTAAACAAAAAGCCCCTTTGCTTTCAACTGATTACGAGACCTAGTAGATCTCACTTCAATTGTATTGTAGCTTAGAGCCATAGAAATGTAACCAAGATAAGTTGGTCTTGTAATACAAGGAACTATTTAGAAAAAATGGTGCCTGTATAATAGTGCTCATTCCATGGGTAAACATAATTAGGAAACAGGAATATAATGAAATCACTGATTTAAAAATATGGATTGGATAGAGCTAGTGAAACAATTTACAGCAAAACAGTAGCAATGTACACTGCGTTTGTCTATTATTAAGACACAATGTATGTTGCTCCACATATCAGAGTCATACAGTGAAAAAACAGGTACATGTAATACTGTTTGACTGGTGGAGCAACTGTTACATGTGTGAAAAAATGTGCGGCCAATTTAAAACAATAAAGCACAGAAAGCAAAAGTTCAAATGAAAAATTCAGACCTTTTATCATAAGGCAGACATTATCAAGGGTACATTTGGGGACTAAATTGCCACATTCAGCCAATTTTTAGTATGTCTGAGGAGAATTAATAACATCAGACAGTTTGTCAAAGGATGAAATGATAACATATTGTACATGTATGTACAACTGGCTGGGTAAGGAAGGTACTTGGATTTTCAGACACATAATCCACAGGATTTGCTATACTGATTTACAAATGAATTGCCACTCGTTTTGAATGGGTCTGAAAATCTTCTGTGTGTAACAAATTCTAAATGATGAGGTAAGTGGCAAATTTTTAATGTCTACTGCCACCAGCCCCTTTACAATTGTTTACATACTCCACTACCCATAAGGATATTGATACTCTTTGCCTTTATATAATCTTTGGTATTTATTGTGGGTTGGTGGGAACCAATCTGTGCCTTCTCATTCAATCTGAGCTGGGGACAGCTGTCAAATGCAAATTCAATCCCTCTAATATACATTCAGACATACATTTGTACATAAATCTTTGAATAATACTCTTAGCAATTTGCTGTACATGTTGTATGTACATGAATTATATTATGCCAGTGTCTACATTTATGGCCAATGTGAAACACATAATACTCGTTGCTAGATACCAAAAAAAATCCCATGCATCAGGATTCATATATATATATAATACAGTGACTGAGTGAGAAATTTGTTGGTGTACAGAGATTTTCATAATTCACTACAATTATATCAGACTATACTATAAATTATATCAGATGATAAAGTGAGATGTTCATGTCAAATAAAGATAGATCTCTGTTTGCTCATACTATTTATTGACCCATGCCATAAAAATGTTTCCAATGTAATTCCAACTCCTGGAAATTCCTTGTTCACAGTATTCACTGATACGTCTGTGATCCTTCTGCATTGAGTACACTTCAGATTATCATTATGGTGTTCAATATCCCTTTATTATTTCAGGATACTGAACATTTTCCATTTGTCACTACATCAGCAAATATTTTTTTTATGACAACATCAAAGATCACAGTGGCTCATAAATGCACATAAAATTCTGTGTACCGTAAGAAATACAAACTCCTGAACTAGATTTTCAGATTATTCACTTGGTGATGCTTAACAAATGAAAAGGAAAAGAAGCCGACCGAAAAACACCTGGTGCTGGGACTTGGAGGCAGACACCAAGAAGATGGGTCGCACCTGGGGACAGCTGGAACGACTGGCCCAGGACCCGAATGCCTGGAGAGCTCTTGTCGGCGGCCTACGTCCCAGGAGGGATCACAGGCAGAAGTGAAGTGAAGTGTTTGTTTAACAAATGCTTGGGTAATTTAAATAAAATAATTTACAACATACTAGTGTATGAAGCTTACATTGAGCAAGGGATTAGAAAAAAAAATGTAATTATTTTACACATTATACACTCAATATCAAGCTCAATTTAAATTTAATGTTTTCCTCTTTAACAGTGCCTTGGCCACCTCCCAGACAAGACAACAGGCAGTAAAAACTTTTCTTTTATGGTAAAGAATGGGAATTTATTCCACACATAGGCATGGATAACTAAATGGCTTAGGTTGATGTCAAAGGCTGTCAAACATAGATTTAGCCTGCATTTTTTTTTTCATGGAAGATGAATGAAAAGATTGTTTCATATTTTATCACATCAGCATGCATGATATATTGCTTTGAGGGAATAAAAGATTGCAGACACAGTCTATGTTGTAGCAGTAAAAGGTACTTTACTACTTATCCATGGCACATGGAGCTGAAATTACACTGTTTATTTTTTTTTATTTTGACCAACAACAAACAGTTCAAAAAACAAGAAACATGGAAGGGGTTACGTGCCCTTTCACGGAAATCTCCTTTTCTTATAATTCTGTTATCTCAGTGTACAAATACAGCCCAGGTGGAATGAAAAATTCAAATGAAACATCTTCATCTTTTATGTTAACCCACACCCTGCGCACGACGGCTTAAAGCCCGCTGTCCGGTCAGTGACCTTCCTCATGGAGAATCTTATCTGGGTCGTACTGACCCTTGCCGCTGCACGATGACCACACTACCCCCACGTGGTTTGGTTTGGTTTGGTTTGTATTTGGTATAGTTCGGTATGAAAACATTCGCTCCTATGCCTTTTCATGCTTGATAATGAATTAACCAGCAAAACCTTTGTCTGTAAGTCTCTAACCAATGATCTGACTTATGATTCCAAACTGACAGCTGTAGTTTTTGTGAGAACAAAGCATGATAACTAGCCATGCCCCCCAAGCCTAAACAAATTGTTTCATCCTGATTGACACATACTGATGAACCACTGTGGGTATTTGGGGCAACGGTTATTTCAGAGCTTGTTTCTGACTGATTCTTAGACAAGTTCTACATGATGGTCAGTTTGTGAAAAAATGAGATAATATTGCAAATTTGTTGAGCAACAGTTCGCATGTCGATGTTACACCTTTTGATAGTGTGGGGAGAGCCTCTGAAAGCTTATTCTTTGTGATTCTGACCAATGGTTCACTGGTTAACATGCCTTTGATTTAGAAGAGCTACAGTGAGCAATAAGATGGTAGTTACATCTCGAAGAGGACAGTGACCTGACGCGTGAAAATACGGCTTGCGCGCTGCGCTGTCAGCTTGACCTTGTCGTATTGGTACGCCCATACAGAGTGAATGCATGGAAAGTCAATGCCTTATTTCGATGCCCCTCGCAGGGTGAGGGTTAAAAAGTCATTCAATACTCCTTATCCATATATGTCATTAACATATTCCCTTTGTCTTGGACCATTTACAAACTACATTTCAGCTTCTTTAAGTCTTGAGTATCCATAGATCTAGGAATGATGACTGCAGTAAAATGAACTTCAAATATAGCTTATTATTATATTTTATGAAAGAAAATAAAGAGAGAAAAAAAGAAATAAAAAGTCATTAAGACACGCATTCCAATACAACCTACTCCCACTCTCCACAAAAGGTGTCTCACAATAAAACAAACACACCACTAGCCACTAACAAAAATCCCACCAATGCATATCAATGAAACCTGTACAAACACAATACAATCTACTCCTACTCTCCACAAAAAGTATCACAATAAAACAAACACACCACTAGCAATTAATCAAAAATCCCACCACTGTTTGTTGATGAACACTGCTGTCCCTTAAGGGTAATTATTGCTGTGGACTATGTCACATTCTGATAAATAATAATTTTAAAAAACATCCATTCTACACAAACTTTCACATACCTCTACAACCTCATAACATATGTTGTGTGTTTAATAATTTGAATCATGACAATGTTATTAAAATGTACAATATTTGTCACCCCAATATTGACCATCTCTTTACAAGGGATATTATGTCAGCCCTCTTTATGAGAATGATCAAATTACAATATGACGAGCTATAAAAGTAAGTTCAGTTTTATTATCTAATAATCATCTTATTTCTGCTTGATGTATGGTATATCACAAAAATACATCTTAGTTGGACATACAAAGATAAATTCCTTGTAAAATTCAGTCATTTATAAATATCTGAAAAGCAGAGGACATAAATATATCTATCCAAACTGAATCACATGTTCTCATCCTATATATACAAAAGAAATAAACTTAAGGATTCTTATCAATCTCAATGCCAATAGGGAAGCTCTGAAAAATTAAAAAAGTATTCAGATGTCCTCCATTTCAAAAACTATACATCCAGCCACAAATTTTCTTCATTTCCTCAAGGCAACATTGTGTGAGCCAAGGATAACATTTGTTGTCAACGTCTTTCATAACTGTTATAAAAATGTACTCATGGATAAGAAATTTTCAGAGACACTCTCTGAATATACTTGGGGCCAAGTTGCAAGAACTCGTGTTAAACTGGCTTTAGTTCAGTGTCACCTGCGACATTTTTAGGTCAAAACCTGTATTATTGTGGTACATTTGAAACTGTCGCCAGCACGAGCCTCCAATATTCACCAATCAGCCAAAGAATCAAGTGCTCTGTACCACCATCAATGATGTTGATTACAGATCATTACCAAATCCTCCAAATCAAAATATCCATCCATTTCATATCATTAGCCAGTAGTTTAATTGCATAAATGTGCTTTCTCTATTCAGCTTCCCTTACTGGGTTACATTTGCTCTGTAATATGCTAATTTCTTTCCATGCGTCAATCCTGCCTGGCTCTTTGAGATATCTGAATCAGCCTAACCCATCAGTAATCCAACTTTGAAGGACAACATTTGACACGCATGAAACAGCTCAATTAGGTCTATGTTTTCTCTGCACCATGTGGAGCTCCAGATTTTTCTGGTGTTTCCACCTCAGCTGAGTCATCTAATAGTCCACTGCTCTGCTGGTCTCTCAATGTTGTGATCAGCTTATCAACAAGCACTGATAAGACTTTGTCTAGGGGATCCATGAAGCCTCGTTGAACCCACTTGGGGATGGTCACTCTGGCATGTGAAAAACCCAGTTTTTGCAGCACATAGTCAGCACCAACTGGATCAATCTGTGTACTTGCCCAGTGTATGAGTCTAGGAAAGAAAAATAAAAACTAAGTTTAAAATACCTAGGTAGAGAAATAAACTATCTGGTGCAGCTGAGATCATCATGACATCACATCACAGGCTCGCATTTGCAAAGAAATAATGCTCTTAGGGGGTCTTTCTCCTCAAAGGTTTGTTGTGGTCGAAAAAAAAAATTGATCATGATGACTCCAATCCAACCACCCTTTGACTTGTAAGTACACACAACCTCATGATGTCACACGCAATACATGCGGTCGAGCTAAAGACCAGGAAGAGAGTTCGTTGACCAGAACAGTTCTACAAGGCCTAAGCCATTCAGTGCTGCTTTTTTGTTTTACTACTATGGTACGGTCACGTCTAAAGAAAAAAATAATCAAAAGATCTCATGACTCATATAGGTTCCAATGCGTTGTTTTTGTATTTGTATTTGTATTTGTATAACTCTTTAATCCCATTTGGGAAATTTTGCCTTTGTGCCATTGCAGCCCAGTTATAACTGGAGCAGGCACGTCGTCGCCACAGTGCAGCGCCGGTCGGCGGTTTTTTTGGGGGGGGGGGGGGGGGATGAGGGGGGAGGGGGAGGGACTGGTAGAGATGAATTTAATTTAATTTAATGTGTGTGTGTGTGTATGTTGGGAGGGGGGTTTCTGCAAGGGGATGTAATTACATGTATAGTATGGGGCAAACAGCATGATAGTGGTTATTTCTCTGCTCAGAGGTAAACTGAACTTTGGTAAATCGAAATGTAATCCAATTCCCGACGACTTCCAATCATGCAGGCTCCACTGTATTTTGATATACTATCTTGCACTTTCTTCTTTTGACAAGGCTATGTTTAAATACCACCAATGCATAAAAAATGCGGAGGTATAACAATGATGAGGAAAACCTTTTCAAAAAAGAAAAAAAAAAGAAAAAACAATGCAACACCAACAAGAAAGAATATACTCATTATTCTGTACCTGAGAGTAGGTTCTAGCTGCCATGTCTTGCACTCAAAGCTTCTGTAATCATGCTTTAGTGCCGAGGTTGGATCTGAAAGCTTGGAGTCTGTTTTCCCCACTTTGGTGGCAGATGTTCTGGTACCTAAAATATTGTAATGTAATGGCAGCTCAAGCGTTTGACATATGAAAGCAATACTACACACAATGTCTTTCCCCAGCAATGGTATATATCTAACACCTAGTAAGTAGCCATTGGACATGGTTATTATGTACAAATTATTTACTGAAATCATACTCACACAGTGTGAATAAGTGGTGTGGCAGAAGATTAATTGTGTACTTTTAGTCTTTGTGTTAAAACTTCATGGTTGATCTGCACAAAGGAAACCTATGAAGACAGTATTTAACTGGACTTTGAATTTCTCTATTCAGCTTCCCTTACTGGGTTACTTTTGCTCTGTAGAATGTGGACTCACTCCAAGAATGTGGACCCTGTTAACTTGCAAAAGACAAAAAGTATATTCACCTCTGTCTTTTTCTCTAATATAGGAAGAAACCAGATCATGCAAGAAGAGAATGACTTCTGCATCCATAGCTACATAGATATGATCATAAAACTCTGCCACAAAGCTGCATTCAACTGCTGGTCGGAGTTCTGTATCATTCAGATAAAAAAGATATTTATATACAGAAAAATGTATCGTAGCCAACATGCATCAACAAATGTTTATTCCTCTCTCTTCTGGAACTAATCTGAATGATCTGAACCTGAAATTTAACTAATCCCACTTGACTAGGAACAGAAGAATGTGAAAAATCATGCTTCTGACTTCTTGCCTGAAAATGTAATCTGGGTCATGAAAATCAGAATTTAACAATATATTTCCTATCTCTCTCATACACTTCCCCTGACATCTACTCAGACAGCCAGATTTCCTTTTTCTCTGTCACATTTGCCCAGTCATCAATTAAGATAGCTAGCCAGGCCAGCTTGTTCTCTTCCACTCTGCATCTTTGCAATTAAAACAAAGCCAAAGTGTTCAACCAGGACTGTTTTCAAGAAAATAAGTTGAGCATAAAGATATAGAAATACCATTTTCCTCTGGAGGTTTTTCTCCCTGGAAATGTGATGTCTTTAGATTCATGTACATGGATGGGAAGGCAAATATAACTTCAGTTTCATGACTGTAGTAGTTGGCTTTCACTTTGCTGAATTTGCGGCCCATATCTTCTCCAACTTTTACCCCAGGAAACTCAGTCACCACTGGATAGAAAAATGGACATCCATTTAGAATGCTAAAACATTATTCCATGATAAAGCATCTTGATGCAGACCAAATGTTACAGAAAAGTAATTTCAAATTTTTGGCACTTTGAAAGTTGTTCATGAGCCACAGCACTGGGACACAAAGACTATCTTTAATCTTTTCTCAATATAATAACCTATCTGTAAATTCTGTTATGTGGAAGTTACATCTGTTAAAAGCTACTGTTGTCCTAGTCTTATTTTTGTCGTATTATTTAACTGAACAAATTCTTCTCTGTCCAACTATAACACATCAAAGAAAATTGAAAACTGTGTCCCAGATCATATCCAACAGATTGTTAAGACTGCATTATGTTAGTAAGGACTGACCAGTGACCATCATGAAAAAGGAAACTGAATTCTTGTCTTAAAATTTGAACTCCTACTTGTCCAGCCTTTATCACAAATACTATGGATACTGAAGTAAAATCTGAGACATATTGCAACACAAAGATGGCTGCTCAAATCTGTTCTCACCCTTTGGGTCTGTGGCGGAAGAGGTCATGGCATATGTAAACCATTCATTGACAGAAGTAAAGTTTGGTGGCATGTGCTGGGTACGTGAAATTTTACAGATTGTGGCCATATGGTTGTGGATAGCTTGAGGAGAGGTAATGCCAGTAGGTTCCTTCCCTTGCTGTCCAACTATGAACTGGAGGTCTTGGACAATATGTGTACCTGCAAAGAAGGTGTTAATTAAGAATTATTTCTTCACAATTATAATGTAAGTTAATCCTCTTCATAACTAGTATGCAAATTAATTTTTTGTATACCTACCAATAAAATATTGTGTTTTTATGGCACAGTTTCAACTGTGTAAATAAATGCCTAATATTGGTACACTAAAGACGAAACAAACTTCATTTTCTGACAAACCACAGATTTTTAACATCATATTCAAAAACTACATGTGACCCAGACCAGTGAATGTGAGATCTTTAAAGAATTTCAGATAATAACTCCTACAATACTGAGTCTTAAATAAATTGCCACCTTGAATAATGAATGAAATATAACAAAATGATTATAGACTTCCACTCATTCCCAACCAAACTGCTTCTTTATATTCAAACTTGTGGACATTTCATATAATGCAAGAAATGTTATGCACTAACAGACTGTTCATGAAATTTGGAGGATCTGA
Organism: Onchidella celtica; assembly: GCA_963931925.1. Lineage (NCBI taxonomy): Eukaryota > Metazoa > Mollusca > Gastropoda > Systellommatophora > Onchidiidae > Onchidella > Onchidella celtica. Next base: position 25,038,692 of record OZ007573.1, on the reverse strand, counting down.
TGTTTATATGTTTGCTTTTGTTTATGTACAGTGCACTCTCCCGATAACGACATGGCTCGGGACCAGAGGTGCATGTCGTTATCGGGAACATGTCGTTATTCGGAGATTTTCAAGATGGCGGAAAAAGGGGTGTGGTTAGACCCTTAGAATGTAACGTACCAACCATAGTGGGTGATCAGTGATCGGACTTTCCAAACATGTAAAATACACGAAGTGTGTGTGTGTGTTGTGTGTGTTGTTTTGTTAATGTCTTTGTGTCCACATCAGCCAGAATTTGCAGCTTGGCATCTACTGTCAGTATCTTTCTTTTTTTAACAGCAGCTGTCGACATCTTGGGGTGCGTTATTGTTCTCGGGTGAATACAATCGATTCAGCGGTCAGCGATGTGATGACTGACTCATTTAATGCGCGTCAGCCTTTTTGTTCCGACGACAATAGACACAGGTGTGTTTTCATTGGCCGATAACAAAGCGATCTCATTGGCCGATAACAAAGCGATCTCATTGGCTATGAGGTGCCTCTGGTAGGACATTTCATTGGTCGGAAAAGAAGTGTTTTTATTGGCTCAGAGAATGAAATGAAACTGACCGGAAACAATATTTTAGCTATTTTTATTTTTGTATCTAGCAAAGTCACAGCTGATTATTGCTAACTCAATGTCGTTATCCGGAGAGTGGTCTAAAAAGTATGTCGCTATTTAGAGAGTTTTATTACTAATAACATATAGTAAAAAAATCGGGACCGGGGGTCAATGTCGTTATCGGGAGAATGTCGTTATTCGGAGATGTCGTAATCGGGAGAGTGCACTGTATTTGGATTAATAACTGTGACTGGTTACATTTCTCAAAGACTGTTCACTGCAGAGATAAGAGTACAGTGGATTTCACTGGAGTTGAACTACTCATGAGTTGATCCAATTTGGTGGAACCGGCACCGCTACATCATATTTTATATATTAAAATAAAACGGTTGTGTTGACTGCAACCCAAGCGTCGCAACGCCTGCGTTGACTTTGATTTCCTGTCCCATCTCTTATTCCAATTCTTGAACCCCAAACAGATGAGTTGATCTCCATCATCCGACCAACGAAATTGAGTCGGCACCTCAATTATTCGACACCAACAGATCCCTGTTGGCGAGGCAATGTATATTACAGCTCATTGACAGGCTAGTCTAGTCCTCTCCATGGAGTTTCCCCACTCCAAGGTCTCTCTTTGTTTTCACGCAGTCATGCAGGTGGTGAGCCCATGTGGGTGCATACGACTACAAACGGTATCATGGACAATGCCCCTCCCTCTCATCACTTCTCCTACGCATACTTCAAAAATACCATCACCTAACCCTAAACGCAAGGGGACACTGACAGGCTAGTCACAGGTCGCTAGTCCAGAGCAGGTCTAGAGGCCTGTGGTCAAGCCAGCGGTGTGTGGTGTTTTGACTGGTAGCCTACGCCAGTGAACAATCACAAAGACTAAGCTTTCAAAGGCTCTTCCTACACTATCAAAAGGTGTAGCATCGGCATGCAAATTGTTGCTCAACAAATTTGCAAATATTATATCATTTTCTCCTAAGCTGACTATCATGTAGAGTTGTCTGGGTCTAAGAACCAATCAGAAACAAGCTCTGCAATGACCTTCACCCCAAATGCCCACACTGGTTCATTAATGAATATGTGCCAATCTGGATGAAACCGTTGTTTAGCACTTGAGGACTTGGCTAGTTATCATGCTTCGTTTTCAAGAAAATTACAGCTGTTACATAAGTCAGATCATTGGTTACAGACTTGGAGACAAAGGTTTCGTTGGTTAATACATTATCAAGCGTGATAAGGCATAGCAACGAATGTCTTCATACCGATCAGATAAAAACTCAGGTGCACAGCGGTAATTGGCAAGGGTCAGCGTGACCCAGATAAGATTCCCCCATGAGTAAGGTCACTGATCTGGTCATCGGGCTTGACCAGTAGCACAGGCTGGGGGTTTTAAGCACGGACATTAAAGGATATCTCAAATTCATGTATGGCTTCCTGTCATCTAATCTATGATTTTATGAGTGGCACGCCAAAATAAGAAACTGTAGTGCACTGACTTACCATTGCAGTCAGTTTGAATGCATTTCACCAAACACCCCCCCCCCCCCTCCCCCCCCATGCAAAGTTAATTTGCCCATACATCCCCTGACATTGGGTTGGCGATGGATGTGTTGATCTTTTTTTTATCCCTCAAAAACATCAACTCAAACGTAGTTGACTGTATTCTGGGTCGTCAGAAATGAAATAATTTTCAATGCCTAAATCATTGTTCCAGTCTTGAAGAAAAAGTTCACTTGGACTATATGCACAATTCTCTTGACTCACCTCCTTCAGGAATTTTCTGAGCCTCAGTTGAAAAGTAAATGTAGGGATCTTTGATGTTGAATAAGGCCCAGTACTTAGCTCGGAAGTTGACTCCATGGAATGAAGCAAGCATGAGACCTTGTCCTTCTAAGCTCATGGTGCCACCTAAAACCATCCCTTCTTGTGGCAGCACTGATGGCAGCATGGAAAATTGGCATCCTAGCAGGTGCTCCAAGGCCTCCTGCCAGTGACGATGATGGCGCAGCTCATCTAACACAGCTGAGACCAAAGGAAACAACAGTTTGGCTCATATCATGTCACTCAGAGGCCGAAGTACATTATGGAACTGAGCAGCACTTGATTTTTCAGCTTGGCACTAAAGCTCCCCAAAGCATTAATGTCAGATACAATAAAAACTAGTCTTCTCTTCTACCCATCTTTCAATTTATCTTTTTGCCTTTTATATAGTGAATCTTTATTACTATGGGCAGAATCAACATTAATTTTCGTGGAAAATGTCTTTTAAATTTATTTCAAATTTTGTAAACCCTCATATTTCACACTAAACAGATTTTTTAATTTTTAGATGGTTACCTGATTTTGAATTTACTTATTTATGCTTTGCGAAACATAATTCAGTAAACCTCAAGTTGAAGTATAATGGCCTCGGATTGAACAGAACCTCGGGTGCAACAGCATAATTTAAAACTCTCATTTCATACATTCTTCTCATGAGTAAAAAAAATCTTGTTTACAACGGCAGCAAATAAAGCCCACCTCTGATACAACAGAATTTTTCATTCCAACGTCATGGAATACATCGAGAAAAATATTGCGCGGCTGAGAGATCTATCGGAAGATGGGCAGAGAGGGAATGCGCGGAGGGGGGTGATGGTGTTATGACCAGTTGCCAGTCCTTTGTGTGTACTCGTGCGAGATTGTGTAACTGGGGGAGGTAGGGTAGTGGGATGGCCATGCACCCTGGAGGTGGGCGATGACGCATGGCTGGTTGCACATGGTCAATCCTTTGTGTGAACATTTAACCAATCAGGTAAACAGGGCCCATGAGGTTGGCATACATGTGCATAAACCTAAAAGTAAGGGAGTGGTCATTCTGCGCGTACCTCATGTGTAGATCTGACCAAGACGGTGTCACACTACAGTCATGGTGGTCACTTGCTATGCTACCTTTCGAGCGAATGCATCACCATTCACTTTTTGAGAAAGAGAAACTGCACTGTGATATAATGATGGCAATAATGAAGAGAAAATGCTTTTCTCTTGACATGAAGGCAAAATTAATTGAAGAGGTGGACTGGGGTGGAAAACACAAGGCTTAAATCTGTAGGGACAAAGGAATTTCTTCCCAGACAAACCCTATATAAATTTACATGAGTTGTCCCCTTTGATCTTGTCTATAATGAGATCTTGCTTAGAAGGGGAATTTTGCAGTGATCCCGTGAACGCTATTGTATCCGAGTTCTACTGTAATTAGATGAAATTATTGAAAAAACATATCTACAGTAAAAAAAAAATCTTTATGTTGTACATGTACTGAATAACGATGTTAAAATCTTACCACTTTCTGATATTTTCCGGGGCACTTTTGGCTGTGCACTGGCTGTATAGCCTGCAGCTGTATGCTGGAACACTCTGCGACTACTCATTACTTGTTGAGTGAAAAACTCATCTAGTTTTGAGATTATTTTGATGAGGTCCGGAGTGGTGGAACGAGATATCATGAGATGGAAATGAGACCAAGACAGCTTGCCATTCACAAATAAGAATGCTGACCTGCAATTCAATAGGATGATTTGCTGGTAATAGAAAATCATGGCAAAATTATAAGTTCATTGTTGTGGTGCTGACAACCCAACATTTGCTATAGACTCTTGTAATGCAATTGACTTTGGGGTATGACCAAGAAATGATAACAGTTGGATTCATCCGTGAACTGAAAATCAAAGAGAAGATTCCTCAAAATCATGGCAAAATTATAAGTTCATTGTTGTGGTACTGACAACCCAACTTTTGCTATAGACTCTTGTAATGCAATTGACTTTGGAGTATGACCAAGAAATGATAACAGTTGGATTCAGCTGTGAACTGAAAATCAAAGAGAAGATTCCTCAAAATCATGGCAAAATTATAAGTTTATTGTCATAGTGCTGAAAATCCAACTCTTGCTGCATATTCTTGTCCTGCAATTGACTTTGGAGTATGACCAAGAAATTATAACAGTTGTATTCATATGTGAACTGAAAGTTAAAGAGAAGATTCGTCTTTTGAAACAGTATAATTTGGAGGCACTGCAAATAATTACTTAAACCCTGTGGAAATAATGTCATGTGCTTTCACATTTCTTAAAGCGCACAATTTCACACTCAACTGAATAATGCCCATAGCCGTTTTTTTCTCAACTTCTCATGAATATGTTTTTCAGTTGCTGCACAGATACTTTATGCATGTCCCTGACAGTTTCCAGTGACCTGTGGGACTCAAAAATAATTCTTATGAGGCAATTATATCTCACCTATTTGTTGCCAGTGGTGTGTCCATATGAGCATCAGCATCAACATGCCACTCATCCTTCAAAAGTAACTGCAGGTGGCTGAGCCTTGTCATGATAATAGATGAGCCCATATAATCTATTTTGGTCTCCAACAAAGAGGTGCTCAACCCTGCCTGATGGTCAGGATCTTGGCCAAGTTCTGGATCCTCACATACAGAAACTGAGGAATATTTACAAACATTCAATATCAAACTGTTATCCATTTTCTGTGACTGCCAACATAACAGCATAGTTCCCCAAATGACAATGCACTGTTACATTAAGATTGCCGTATGAACTGTTACAATTTCTTTCCTTTCCACTTACATGTACAGATAGACAAATATACGATACATAATCTGTTTATAGTGACACAGATGAAGTTCATGTTTAGGAAGAATTCCTTCCTCTCAAAAGATAGCAGAAAACAGTGTAAAGTTTCAAATTTGTCATGACTCAGTTTTTGTGTTTTCACGGTTCTGCACAAAGATGAAGTGCACTGCCTCATGACCCAGATTTGTGACTAAAGTACAAAAAAATATATCATGTATTATAGTTCTGTTTCATGTATTTCAAATGATTTTTGACACTGAAAAATGGATGTATTAATATGTCGCAGATGACATTGCTAGGATTCATAATCTTCTAGACTGAAACACTGCTGCAGCACGTCTTCATTTTGCAACCCTCTATTTTTGTATCTGCTGATGCTGATTTTCATACACAAATCTTAAAGTATATTTTATGAAGTCTCATTGATTCATTTTTCTTACAGATCATCTCACTTACTTTTTAAACCCCCAAGCTACACACTACCCGTAAAGCCTGCTCATCGGTCAGTGACCTTACTCACGGGGAATGTTATCTAGATTGTATTGACCCTTGCCAGCAATGACCACAATATCGCTGTCCAGGCCTAGGGGAATGCCCTGCACCTGTCAGGTTACTGAGATGTATTACCCTGGCCACGGCAAACTAAACACACACTCTCAAGCCATGTCAAACAGCTCTGACTGAGTGTCGGACAAAGGTGACGAAATCAAGCATAGGGTGAGACTATAAACAGTCGGTGCTTTGCGCCAAAACATGATCCATGTCTAATTCTGGCATACCCTTACAAAGGCTGAGGTTCATTTACATATAATTTTGATCCTGATCTATTAAAGTTTCTGCCAGTTTCTCGACCAACAAACTTTTTAATAAATGATTTTAAAGGAATTTCAATTCAAAACATGATGAAAAATACATTGAATTAAACCTCATTTATCTGGCTTTCTGTGTTACATTGGCACGATGCTCTGCAATCCATTGTTATGAGGGGGTCAAATCGGTATGCGCAGCTCAGGGTGAAAACGATAAGACTATCTCTTGTTCAAGCAATAAAAACACACAGCTACCTACATACACGAAACAATACAAAAGATAGTATATACTGACAGGGGAAAAATTGAACTTTATTTTGATGTAGGATGCATGCCGTAGTTGCCTTGTAATGTTGGCCTAAAATTATGCCAAAACGGGATTTTGCCCCTTTAGCGGGGCAGTTTGGACTACCTACTGGTATCACTTCCCTTTCACCCATTGATTGTGATACAGATTTTGTACATTTTAATAAACCACTCTTGCACCTTTATCATGAGGGTTTCTCCATTAGTTTTGCTGCAGTGGCAAAAACAATGATAATAATTTAAAAGAAAAACAAAAACACTTGGGGTGAAATAAGTTCTTTGTTAAATTTCAAAACCTGACAACATTCATCTATGGTAGGTGGGTAGCTTTAATCATAAAATATCAGCTATTCAACATCACTATACTTACAGAAACCATTGAGGTCATTTACATCGATAGTCCCTCCAACTATTCCTCCTTTGGACTCAAACGAAGATTTGCTAAAGCCTGCTTCAATGTTGAGATTCTTATGGCCACTACTGTTGATGGATAATCTGCCTTGAGTTTTCAGGGCTTTGGTACGCCACCTGCATACATGGAAGAATATCAATAAAGGCACAATTTAGAGGATAAAGAATTACTGCAGAAATACATTTTAGTGGAAGCTTCATTGTACTATGCAAAAAGGTCTCTTCATGCTACAGAAAAAGAATCTCCCCTTCCATTTGAACATCATAAAAGCTGAATTGTAAGAACTTCATCCCCAGCATGGAGTATAAATTGTGTCATAATTATGTTCATGTGCAACAAGAAAATGCTAAAAAATTCATGAAGCTTGAAAATGCTTGCCACATTTAATTTTTGTTTTCAGCACTCTTACTCTGTATTTCCCATGACATTTGCCATGTTGACTTCCAGATTCAGCTGGGCCAAATTAACTGCAAAAAGAACTAAGGTTTCCCATGTGCTGTTGACACTGGCTGGCACTGGAGAGGATGCTGCTGGGAGTATTGTTGTGCCACCTCCAATGCTATGTCGATGTCGTGGCATGTCAGGAGAGGACAATGTTTTAGACTTCTTGCGATATACAACTGACTCTTTGTTAGTAGCATCACCAGTAGCAGGGTGGAAAGTGTTGACTCCTGAGGAAGTGGGTGATGTGAAGAATAAAATAACACTATTCTCAAACAAAACAGAAACTAATGAGTAACAAAAATGGTTTCTTGTCAAACCTCAATTTTTAAACAACCCAATGGTAAGAAGATTGAAATTTTCCCCACACTAGTTTGAAACTCAGTAGGTGATCAAATCTAAATATTGTAGAAAAATGTTAACTCTCTCTAAATCAAGTCCCATGTTTCTCATTGCTGGTGAAAAACACTGGGTCAAAACTTTAGTTCATGCATATGTGTGATAGACTCTTTAAATGACATTAGAAATGAGAAAACAAATCATCTAAATGTCTATATTTTTACCATGATTTCAGTCTCTAGAAAGGAACGACAGCAAAATGCAACACTTTAACTTTTTAAGAGCGGAAAAATTGCTTTTCATATGCTGGTAACTTCAAAGGCACATCATATATCAAAATCAATCGCACAATTCACCATGCCAGTAATTGTCTTTACGGCAAGGATGAAGACAATATGAAATGGCCTCTGCCTTGACATTCTAGTTATGACAAGAAGTTAGTTAGTACTCTGTCTTTTGCATTATGACTGTGGCCCTTGCTTTTAAAGTAGAATATAACAATCTAAAAACAATCATTTTTGGGAACATAAAGGAAAACCAAGAACACTGAAAGCCAACACAGAACAATGCATGCAGTGCAAAAATCTTTTAAGTATTACTAAAATCTGACGTGGGACATTTCCAGAGTAACTGTGAACATTGGAAAATCTTTACATGATGGGATTCATGAGTCCTTACCATTTGTTTAGTGTCTGCAGGTTAAATTCTTAAAATTATGTCACAATGGACAGCAAAGTTATATTACAGGATCATTCATTCCCCTGTCTCACCACTCATATGCTGTCACTGTCACTTTTCTAGCTCAAATTTTCAAAGTAACGTTGTTTTCCATATGCCACAAAAGCAAACTGACAATACAAAAGCATTTTTGGAACTATATCTCATTGTTTCTTTCACATTAGCAAAAGCATAACTCCACCCACAAACTCCACTTCTTATCCACAGGACAGCTTTAAGTAAAATCAAGCCAGTCATACTGTGTGAAAAAAAGACAAGAAAGCGTCACACCTCTTTTAGTTGCAATCTCACTCTTAAATTCAGGGCTGAGCTGAATCCGCACTTTGTCTCCTGAAGATCCACGTCGATGATGCCTTTTCAGTGGAATGGGGGCAGTAATGACATTCAGGGATGGGTGAGACATGGAGTTCTGGGACATAAAATTGGACTGCTGGGTCTGAGCTGAAGGGGATGAGGGGTAATCAGGCTCTGAAATAGCCAAATGTTATGAGCATTCCACTGTTTCAGCGTGACACTAAGAGGGAGTAAAGGATTTAAAAGAGCAGTTCCACTAAGCAGAAATACCACAATGCAATGTAGGATAAATGTTAAAAATTGTCAGCATAGCAAATTCAAGAGACATTATACTGAGATAACTTGGGCTAAGACTGCTATATAGAGAAGGAAAACAATTACATAACAGACAACAACATAAAAAAAAATTCAGAGGTGGAGGAAGACAGATATAGACAAACTACATATTAATAATTATCATCACAGTAAGTACTTAGTTTTCATTACATTCATGCGGCATCAAAATTAGGAACCTACAAAAAATAAATAAAAAGAACAGGAATAATGAAAAATACAGCACAACACTATTACAAAATACAACAAAATAAACAAATCAATAGCAGCCAAACAAACATGCATGCACTGGAAAGTAATATCAAACAATCTGTCAAGAGTTTGTTATATAAATTGACAAAGCTGGCTTGAAGAGCCTCCAGCTTGTTGTTAAAAATAATCTTTCAGTTCTGGGGTCGATTTTTTTAAAACTACATTTTGTATGTGAATAAAAGTCAGGGAGTGGTTAAATTAAAAGTCCACAATGACCATTTCTCCTCCTCATTTCTGAACTTATTTGCAATGAATTTACTTATTGAAATACTTACTTTAGCATTCATGCCAAAAAAGTATCTCATGTGCAGTACGCTATGTACACATTTAATAGAATGGCAAAACATACTAAACGGAACAAATATTTAAAAAAAAATACAACATGAGTTTGCAGCGAGGCTCGGCAAACAGCTAAGTAGCTGATTCACATTTAGTTTAACAATTTTGTTAAAAAACTGTCCCAATTATTCCAAATTTTTAGTGACCAAAAACCTCTGTAATTTCTTTTATTTCATACTTTTTTTTTCTTTATGCTTGTCTCTAACCCAGGACTTAGCAAAAAACATTTTCTTTTTCTGCAGCATTCAAATTTAACAGGAAGTGGGAATTCCCCAGCAAACAAGGCTGTATTCTGAAACATATGACAAACAAATACATCATCCTGTCAAGAAAGATGTCCACATGAACTCCATGACAACGTACAAAGCCACATCAAACATTTTTGGTTACTGCTAGTCTTGAAATGCCTGTGCATTTTAAAAAGAAATTTCTTGAAACTGAGTAACACATTCTAAATAAAATCTGATTCCATCACTGCAGCTGAGCTTAATTTTCATACCCCACAGAAATTAATATTGCACCCAATGAAAGCTTTTGAAACATGCAAATCACTTGAAGTTGTCACCTGCATGAAGACATCAGACTCACTTAAAAAAAATAAAACCACATATACATGTTAAATGTTTACTTCATGCAACTTGTCAAAGAAGGTCCAATTGCGAGACAATAAATAAACTGAAATCTGACAGAACAATTCAGCTACAGTTACCATCTCCTGTGTTGAGGTTGACACTTTCATCACCCAGGAAGAGACGTCGAGCCAAAGTGCGGCGGTACCAAGCTTTGGGTAATGACAGTATCTCAGACAACCGACGCATGTCATACTTGAAGGATGCTGTACCAATGTCACATATTGCTGAAAACACACAAAAAAAGCAGTCTTTCTTTATTCATTCACATAAATCTGATCCCTATTAGACTGATGGAAAAGGTGTTCTTTAAATAAAGCTGGATGTGAAATTAAAGCTCTGAGAGGAGCCGTATCTATTTGCAACAGCATATCTACGAATACAATGCACTTGAATATCTATTGTTTATGAAAATACCTTAACTCAGCTTCCATTAACAACCATTTGGATTAATGATACAGTAAAGTACTAGATCACTTCATGAAACCTTCTTAAGGGCAAAGTTCACTTTCAAAAAACCTAAATGAAATTCATATCACGTAAAATAAATACCAGAGCTTAGGTTTCACTGTCTTTCCATCAATTCATCAATGGCAATGCCCCCCATCCCCACCCCATCACAAATATACACACAGTTTACTAGTTTCAGGTCTAGTTGTTAAAATATGAAAATGTATGGTTTACAGCATAGTAAATGAGAAAGTTCTTTGAGAGCCTCCGAGCTGTGTTTGGACCATCCCGCTCTGGCACTACGCCACTTCTTGCGTCAGATGGTTCAACACGCATTGTTGAATTGAATGCCATAATTCAGCGTTGGGCAGAACATTTCGGAGGTGTGCTAAATCGGCCATCAAATATAAATACTGAGTCCATTGACCGCCTCCCTCAGACTCCTATTAATGCAGCTCTTGCCAAGCCATTCACAGCAAATGAGACCCGAACTGCCACAAATCAGATGTCCTTTAACAAATCACCAGGCGTGGATTCAATTCCTGCTGAGGTGTATGCCTTCGGTGGAGAAAAGCTTATTGAAAGGTTGACCGAGTTGTTCAATCATATGTTGAAAGCAGGGAAGCTGCCACAGGACTTCAAAGATGCTTCAATCATCCACCTGTACAAAAACAAAGGGGACAGCCAAGTCTGTGACAACCATCGGGGAATCTCTCTACTTTCAATTGCTGGCAAAATATTGGCAAGAATGCTTCTGAATCGCCTTCTTGATCACCTCTCGTCAAATGACTTGCTTCCCGAGAGCCAATGTGGCTTTCGTAAAGAGAGGGGAACGGCGGATATGATTTTTGCTGCCAGACAGATTCAGGAAAAATGCATGGAACAAAATAAAGCGCTGTATATCACATTTGTTGACCTCACAAAAGCATTTGACACAGTGTGTCGTGAAGGCCTCTGGAAAATCTTGGCGAAGTTTGGGTGTCCACCCGAATTCATCACAATAGTGCGCCAGTTTCATGATGGCATGCAAGCTGCAGTCAAAAGCAACGGCAGTGTTTCAGAGCCCTTTGCTGTCACAAATGGGGTAAAACAGGGTTGTGTCTTAGCCCCAACTCTGTTCAGCATCATGTTCTCTGCAATGCTACAAGAAGCCTTTAGCTCTCCTCCTCAAGGGGTAAGCATCAAGTACCGAACTGATGGCAGTCTATTCAACCTCAGGAGACTTCAGGCAAAAACCAAAACCAAAAGTACTCAAGTCTGTGACCTACTATTTGCTGATGATTGTGCACTTCTGGCACACGATGAGGATAGCATGCAAAACTGTGTTGATAAGTTCTCTAGTGCCTGTGACAACTTTGGCCTCACAATAAGCACAAAGAAGACGGAAGTGCTCCATCAGCCTACTCCAGACGACAAGTATCCTGTGACCCCAAATATCAAAGTCCATGACAGTCTTCTGAAGGTGTCGGAGAACTTCACCTATCTTGGCAGTACACTGTCTTCCGCGGCTCGTGTTGATACTGAAATTCTCTCAAGAATCAGCAAAGCCAGCTCTGCATTTGGCAGGCTTCAAAAGAGAGTGTGGGATGTTGCCGGCATTCGCACAGACACTAAGCTGAAAGTGTACAATGCTGTGGTCCTTCCCACCCTACTCTATGGGGCTGAAACCTGGACAGTGTACCAATCGCATGCCAGAAAGCTAAATCACTTTCATCTGGCCTGCCTTAGAAAGATCCTAAGGATCAAATGGCAGGATAAAATTCCAGACACTGAGGTCCTCAATCGTGCCAAGGAATTGAGCATCTTCTGCCACCTGAAAAAAATTCAGCTACGTTGGGCAGGACATGTTGTCAGAATGCCCGACTCCAGACTCCCTAAGCAAATCTTCTTCTCTGAGCTCTCCAATGGAACGAGGAATGTTGGGGCCCCAAAGAGACGTTACAAAGACACTCTCAAGCAATCACTGAAGGCCTTTGCCATTGATGTGAGTGAGTGGGAAAAGCTCTCGCTTGATCGTGCAAATTGGAGGGCGGCCCTTACCAGAGGCAGCAAAGCATGGGAAGCTGACAGAGTCCAGCAGGCTATCAAAAAAAGAGAACGGCGCAAGAAAAGGCCCAGTGGTACTGAACCAATGGAGCACTCTTGTCATTTATGCGGAAGGGTCTTCAGGGCAAAAATAGGACTTATCAGTCACATGAGAAGCCATAAGTCATGAAAGAACAGTCTTTCCATTCTGTCCTCTGTGTCCTTTAGTTCTCTTTATAGTCCATGTGTTGAAATTCTCAACAGTTTCTGTTCTTTATTCCTCTGGTGTTGTTAAGGTCATCATCATACCTGATGGACGAACTATTATTATTAAATGAGAACTATTTTATGTCCCAAAATAGTTGTTGCAGTAAAAAAAGTAAAGATATGGTGTCGATCTTATCAAGTAGTCCAAACTGCCCCGCGAAAGGGGCAAAATCCCTTTTTTGGCATAATTTTAGGCCAAAATTACAAGGCTATTATACTGTTGCGTATCTATGTGAAACATCATGTATCCTACATCGAAATAAAGTTCAATCCTTTCTCTGACAAAATATACTTCCTTTTGTATTGCTTAATGTGTTAAGCTGTGTGTTTTTATAGCTTGAACAGCATATAGTCTTGCCGTTTTCGCTCTGAGCTGCGCACACCGAATTGACCCCTTCATTCCACAGGGTCGCAGAGCGTCGCACCGATGTAGCGCACGTATTTGAAAATAACTCACACAGAAAGCCAGATAAATGAGGTTTAATTCAATGTATTTTTCATCATGTTTTAATTGAAATTCCTTTAAAAATTATTTGTTGAAAAGTTTGTTGACCGAGAAACTGGAGGAAACTTTAAATAGATCAGGCTCAAAATTATACGCAAATGAACCTCAGCCCTTTTATTATAAGTGTATGCCAAGCTCAGACCTGGGGCTTGTTTTGGTGAAAAGCGCCCACTGTTTTTATAGCTCCACCCAATACTTGATTTCGTTACATTTGTCCGACACTCAGTGCTAAGACAGTGGTGACACAGTTGACCTCCTTTTTAATTAAAATAAAAAAAAGGAAAACATTTATTTTTGTTTCCCTTGTAAGAGTTCACTAAAAATTGGCATCAGATGAAGTTTCGTGACTAAAAAAAGTAAAATGAGTTGCTTGTACTATATTTGTACCCCTCGAAAAAAATTGAGTGTAATGTGCACCCCTTTGACTTGGAAACTGAGAATTTTTAATGCCGTGACTCAATAAACCATCATTTTATAGGCGGTCAAAGTTGAACTATTGTGCAATTTGCAAAAGGTAGCAAATTAGAGGTGTTTTTTCACTTTTAAAAATGCCATAATTTTCATAGCCTTTAAGCCAGAATTATAAATTTGGTATCAAACTTCTTGGAAAAGCAAGCTCCATCAGATTTGACAATAACTGGTGAGATATGATAAAAACTAAAAAATCAGTTTGGACTACCTAATCTTATTATAAATAAATAAGAACGTCTTGTGAGATCTACAAAGAGCAATGGGTACTTCGCAGACAGCCATATGCATGAAAAGCATGAGTTTCTGCAAAATGTGTCTAAAAGAAGGAAGACAGAAGACAAGGTGAGAAAAGATGATGACTGTACAAGGAACAAAGTAGCATGGACACAAGTGTTCATTCATGGACCATACAGATGCCCACAGAGATACCCCATCTTTGGAGGTGTTGCACCATCTTTAGGTAGGGGCAATGAGCTTCAACCCCAATACATCTTTGGAATCCATCACATATGAAGAGACAGTATTATACTCGCTAACAATGAAGGGGATGAAAAAATGAAGTACTTTTTAGGTGACCTTACCTGAAAACCTGACAACATTAGATCTGGTTTGCTGTTCTGGTTTGACTGGTGAATCTGCAGGCTCATTGTATCTCTCCAGTTTGCGAGTACGAGATATGTTCACTCGTATAAACTCCACGTTGAGGCTTAAAGAATCTCTTCGTCCCAGGTCATGGATTGAATTAGTAGCATTTTCTGCAATGCGCTCTGAAATACAATATTCACTCTGTAACACACTATTATGACATGACCAGCTATTCTATGAAAGGTGCTATATTTCAGATTGAAGGTTTACTGTTTGATTATGATGCCGGTGAAAAGTTCAAAGAAAAGTAATTGCTGGTAGGCCTGTATTCCAAAATCAATATCTAATGGTATTTGAACTTAATTTCCAAAAATAATTAAGAGTATCATTACTACCACACAGAAAAATCTATTTCATAGTCTTTTTTTCTGTCTCTTAACCCTCGTCCCGCACTGAGTGAACTCGTCCACGTAACGCCCCGTGCGGGGATAGCCAGCGGCCAGTCAGCCGATCATTCGCGTGTTGCCGATAACCTTGGCCGTCGGGTCAATCGGGTCCCTGTGAACACGTGTATCGCGTATACTTCAGGACGCAATAACAACAATAGTGGTGGATAAATCGTAAGGGATCCCTATGATATTTGGATAAAGTACTTGTGATGATATGCAGTAGGTTTTATTGTGAAATGGAAGGCCCCAAATCAAGAATTTTCTGCATTTACATGCCGTTTAACACACGTTTTATCATTTTCCCACGACCTCTGCGCTTTTTCTGTCCCTATGTCAGGCCATTCAGGTGAACAAATTATTTTTTAAGCCATTCGCTTAATTTACTAACCACATGTATTGTGACATTGCCTTCTCCCTCCTCTACTTTGTAAAGCGTCCTCTTACTATAATGTTAGTTTTAGCGAGAGATTTGATTTCCAGTTCCACGTCGTAGAGCACATACATGTACTGAAAAGCAGTTTAATCAAAGTAACACAATATCTAATTACCCCAATTTTCCCTGATGAAAAACCTACTGACAGACACCTTTATGCAGCATGCTCTAATATTACATCGGAATTCATAATTACAGATGTAGAACGGCGTCTCAAATACGCACATGGCCCCTTTCTTCTCATTTCACATGTAGATGACAACCAGCATCAAAGTAAAAGTTTCCCCAAGATTTTCCTCACTTCAAACTTCAGACCGTCAGTACTATTACACGAGTATGACAAATAGTTGCAAATAGCTGCATCGTAATAAACGTAATCGGACGATACCATTTTGTTAGATATAGTAGGGGTGACAGGATAGATAAACACGCAAAAATAGTGTGGGAAAAAAAAACGTTAAAAAAACAAAAACAACGACAGCCTTGGCAACCAAAGCCTACTTGGCAAAACAAAGCGCGAGGCGCACCATTGCTATACAAAAATGTGACCTCCCGCAGGACCCGCGGTTAAGCGTGTCGGACAAAATAATGGCCTCCCGTGTGTCAGAATCAAATGTGGTCTAAGGGAAATAACCTAATTAATACAACCTAGAGTGGGATATCAAGATTAAATATCGTCGCCCGCATGATAAAACCTCACAAAGTCGATTTTTGGCGAAAATCGTTTTTTCGCGAAAATCTATTGTTCAGACCCTTCTCCATCCCCTCACAAAATATTAGAACCAAATTCCATTCCTAAGTGTGAACATTTTAATAACAAAGTTTCGGCCGCAAACCTCCTTATCCGTCACGGCCGCAGAATGCGCACGATCAAACCTCACTAACTCTTTAGCAGGTTTTATCATGCAAGTCAAGCGTTTGGCCCGCCTACCTGTCCGCATGATAAAAACTCCTAAATCCTTAGCGCCTGTCACAAATCCCAGACTGGGAGATGTAATAAGTATGACAGGACAACAATCACGAACAAACAAGTTTAACACTTAACAGAACAACCCATCAGACTCACACATTTATTAAACATAATTATACATATAATAGCGCAATTACATACATTATATTATTGAAATGCACTGCCGTACAACGGCCTTATTCTCACACACACGCTCCCTCGGATCCACAATCCGGTAGTTACTCCTAAAGGCACTTCGGCCTCAGCCTCTCCCCTCAGGGTCTTAATAGTACATTAATGATTCACTGGCACCGCAGTCTCTCAATATCACCTTCCTATTGTCATACACCTTAGCACTCCCCTAGCACCTCCGCAGGGCAATAACACATTATTATTTCCATAGCCATCAACATGGCAACAACATAATATCAGTTCACTAGCCTATCAACATGGCAACAACATAGTATCTCATTCACTCTCATATCTACGTCCCCTGCCCGTGGCCTGACTGCCACGACTTTATGTGCCTCCACTGTCCTACACTGACAGCCTCACTTCTGGCCTCTGTGTGGCCTCCGGCCCTATGCTGGCCTATCCCCTGTGCTCATCGAGGTGGCTCTGCGGCCCGTCCCCGACACCTACAAGAATAACATTACATTGGTATAATACCCTACCATTTCTATTCACTCCACCTCTCCTTACAATCCATGAAGCGTACACACACTAGTTCACCTTTCACTCACCACACATCTTACGGTAACACACCTCCATCGGAGTACACACTACTCACTCGCGCTACAAATCCATGAACTCACTTTCATCTATCGCTCGTGGCGCACATTGCTATATCCAATATCAAGGACTTCCACATTCCTCACATATACTTATTTACATCATGGTAATAGACGAATATAATATAATACATCAATCATAATAATCAATCAACGTTCTACATACCAGTCATAACTGGAAAGACTCTCACTAGTCTTCTCGACTGCTTCCCCTTTATGTCCGCCCGATGGGCTTTTATTCACAGGTCCGATCCCTAGGACCTTCTAACTTGCAGTGATAGTTATACAGCGCTTTCGCCTCCTTCAGACCCCCCACTCATGACATGCACGACTTTTCTTCCCTGTCTCCGTGCGTTAATTTTACTCTCCTCCTTTCCCCCCGTAATTATTAACTATCGCTCACTCCACTCGTGACATCATCCCCCACCCCAAAAAAATTAATGCAATTAATTTCAAATCGCATCAAGATGACTGTCAACGAGTGAGCCTGAGCAATACCTACATTAAAAATGACCTACCAGTTCCCCTAGTATATAGAATACCGAAATCAGGGGAAAATATGGGGATCAATATGGCCTGCAATATGCATATATGTGTCACATCATGCATAGCTAACTAAACACAATATCTAATACAGAATCAAAACCCAATCAACCTATCAACCATTCTTCATATCATATTTATAATGTCAATATTTTAAAGTCGACTCATTCACACAGATCCTGTCAATGTTCCTGTCCTCAGATGTATAAGCTCCTGAAATCTTCCCCTAGGCTCGACTAAGGTAGTCGGCGATATGATTACTGGTTCCTGGAATTGGTTGAATAACGAAGGTGTACGGCTGCAAAGCCAATGCCCATCTAGACAAGCGTGGGCTGGACGAACGATTCTTCGACAAAAATGTCAGTGGCTTGTGGTCCGTCTGGATACAAAATTCTCGTCCCATGAGATAACGTCCTAGTTTCTGGACGGACCAGACAATGGCAAGACACTCACGCTCTATCACAGAATACTTTCTTTCTCTCTGCAATAACTTCCTACTGACATAACATACAGGATGGAGACATTCGTTCTTCTCCTGTAGAAGACAAGCGCCGACACCAGAGTCCGACGCATCCGTTCTGAGGATAAAATTAGATCGAAAATCGGGTAATATCAGAATGGGTGACGATGATAATGCTGTCACCAAATTATCAAATGATGTCTGACATTCAGACGTCCACTGGACCTTATCGGGTTGTCCCTTCTTAGTAAGGTCAGTAAGAGAAGATGATAAGGAGGAAAAATTTGGAATGAACTTTCTGTAATAATTTAAAATTCCCACTAAGCTTCTGACTTGTTTTTTTTGTTTTAGGGATTTGCAACCCTACTAACTTGTCAATTTTTGTTACTTCAGGTCTCTGAACACCTCTACCCACAATATGTCCTAAGAATATTATCTCTGGACATGCCAAATCCATCTTTGCGGGTTTAGCAGTTAACCCAAAATGACGTAATCGTTGAAAAATTACTGTTAGTGTCTGAATATGATCAGACCATGTCGACGTATGGCATGCTATATCGTCAAAGAATGACACGACATTAGGTATGTCCTTCAACACTAATCTCATTAATCGTGCAAACGTCGCTGGCGCGTTCACCAACCCAAATGGCATGACCTTAAATTGGAATAATCCAATGGGCGTTTGGAACGCCGTGTATTGTTTAGACTCCTCAGTAAGCGGGATTTCCCAATACCCTTTCGTCAAATCTATCTTGGAAAACCACGTGGCCCCGGCCAATGAAGCTATTAATTCCTCCTGAAACGGGATAGGCTCCCTATCGCCTACCGTAATAGTGTTCAATCTTCGAAAATCAATACAGAACCGCACCGATCCATCAAGTTTTTTCACGAGGACGATGGGTGATGAATACGGCGATGTTGATGGTTCTATCACATCTAACTTCAACATTGACTCCACTTCCTTTATGACTCTATCTCTCGAAGAAAAAGGCAACGGATACGGTCTAAGAAATACTGGCTTATCCGAAGTCAACTTTATTTGGTGCTGGATCACCGTAGTGCGACCCGGCAAATCCGTAACAACATCCGGGAATGACGCTAACAGGGTCTCAAGTTCCCTACTCCTTGAACTCGTAAGGTCAGGGTTAATGTTAACGTCCCTGTAACCTTGTGTCGGAGTTAACTCCGGCAATTGAATTTGTAACTCCTCCTGCGCCTCGGTGTCGCTTACGTCACAGTCCAACTGGTCTACGACCCCCGTACAAGCAGTAGAGAAGACCGTCTCCTCTGGTCTAGTCTGTGCACACAGATACTGTGGTCTCTCATAAAATCTCTGTAGCATATTAACATGGAAAATCTTACTCGTTCCATCAATGTGGATAGCGTAATCTACCTTTGAAACAACTCGCTCAATAACATAAGGGCCTTTCCATGTCATCAATAACTTATTATGGTCCGTAGGTAACAACAACAGAACCTTGTCTCCTGGCTTAAAAATTCTCAGTTTGGAACCTCTATCTTTATAGTCTTTTGCTCTTTTCGAAGCGATACCAGAAGCTTCTTCCGCTATAGTGCGCGCTGAAGATAGTCTTTCTCTTAAATCAACAAGGTACTGAAACACCGAAATCTGCTCATCGTCTCCCGATGATGGTGACGTCATCATGTCCCGAAGAACATCAGTTGGGCCCCTAGGACTACGACCGTACATCATTTCGAACGGCGAGAATCCCGTTGACTCCTGCCGTACCTCTCTGTACGCGAATAGCACTGCAGGGATATATCTATCCCAATCTTTAGGGCGATCAGCAGCTACCTTACGCAGCATCGACTTTAACGTCGAGTTCAATCTCTCGCACATGCCATTAGCCTGCGGATGATAAGGGGTGGTAGTGATGGGTTGTATGCTGAATAAGCGGAACAATTCCTTCATCATCTGAGACGTAAATTGCGCGCCCCTATCAGACAGAATTTGCTCTGGTATTCCTACCCTAGCGAAAATTGCAAACAACGCTTCCGCGACTGCCTCAGACGTTATGGTCCGCAGAGGAACCGCCTCTGGCCATCTCGTAGCATTACATATGACCGTTAAGAAAAATCGATTCCCCCTATCGGTCGCTGGGTGAATGGGGCCAACAAGGTCTATCGAGACCTTTTTAAACGGTTCCGAGACCGTGGGGATCTTCTGAAGAGGGGCCTGGGGTGTACGACCCTTATGCGTCGTCTTTTGGCACGCACTGCACGTCTTACAATAGACCTGCACATCTCTGTGGATCGATGGCCAGTAAAAATTTTTAAGAACCCTTTCTTTGGTTCTAGCTATCCCCATATGACCCGCTAATGGGACATCATGTGCCAAATGCAATACTGTTGCGATCAGCAACGCTGGCACAACGACCTGCTTTAAAATGGAGGACACCGTTACATACTTACGGAACAGAATGCCCGCCTGAACAATAAAGGAGGACGACCCGTTCTTATATCTCCTCGTTTTCTCGGTTCGCGCTTCCCCAAAACATGGGTTTAATGATGGGTCCTCCCTTTGTAATCTCGCCAAGCGCTCTGGCGTGATATCTAGGTTGACCGCTGGCGTCGCCAAAGGTCTAATCTTATCTTTATCCGCTACCCGTCGACGTGTTTCGACCGCGGCGCAAAAGTCAATACCTTTTGATTGCGACCATGCTTGCACGTTCTCATCGGAAGGGGAAACTACCCGTGATACATTCCCAATGATGAGCTGGGCGCCTGGAAAACAACCAACGACTGCTTCGACTTCCCCGCTAAGGAAAGGTGTATCTATCATTATTTTTGCCATGGGTAATTTCTCAATGGTCCCCGAAAATTGGATGCACGGGACAGTCTCACCTGTAAGCTGTGAATCCCGAATGCAATCCCTATGCACTCCCACAACAGTAGATCCTGTATCTCGTAAAACCGAGACCGGTTCGTCCCCAACAAACCCCGGATAAACCCTAAGACCACCTCCTGTATGACATGAATTTATAACGGGGATCTTTCTCCCACAAGGTAAAACACCGGAAGATAATAACTTCTCGCAACTGGGACACTTAGAATACTGTCCGCCTCCGTTGTCCGATGTAACACACGCAGCCGCATGATGAAATTTATTTGGGGAACATGGACTGGAGCTACTGTCCACGTTCGCCGCTATCCTACCTGCAGGGCAGTTCACGCTGATGTGATCTGCTCTTCCGCAGTTCCAACACTTCGCGGCCCTACACTCGCGCGAAAAGTGACCCACGCGTCCGCAAGTCCAACACTCCGCTCCCTGTGCTGCCCTAGGCCTGGGTCCCCGTGACCCATCGCGACCGGAACTAGAGTCCCTATGCCGTCGGTTATCGGCAAAGGTTACGACTCGCCCCCGGCCATTACCGCGACCTAGCCCTCCTGCTCGGTCAAACTTACCGGATCCATATGCCGGTGATTGGTGATAGCCCCTATGCTGCCCCTGGGCTTGCCCGCTATAGGCACCACGCTGGCGCGACCTGTCCCCAAGTCCTGCCGGCGACCCCTCGACAACGGCGACGTACCCAGCATCTTGGACGTACGCCCTGGCGACTGGTTTGGACGGATGCGCCGTACGGTATGCCTCCGCCAACTTAGACGCCTCCTGCACCGTCGCGGGTTCGTTCTCTTTCAGGAAAGCCACCAGATCTTTGTGGCACGACGCGTACAGCTGGTCACGGATCATTAAGTCTTTCAGTTTAGCAAAATCCGTGCCCACATGTGCCAAGTCTACCCAGTTCGCGAAATACTCCGTTAGTCTCGCGACGAAGGCAGCAAAGTCCTCCCTGGTATCTGCACGTGCCCGCCTAAACTGCTCCCGGAAATATTCCTCGGTACGCGCAAATCGGCGAAGCAGCAAAGCCTTCAGCTTATCGTAGTCTTGCACGTCTTCGCGCTGTAGCTCTTTAAAGTAGGTTAACGCTCGCCCCTGCAAAAGCGAGGCCAGGTACGTGGCCCATAATTCCTTATTTTCCCCCCATTGCAATTGTGCGTTCAGCTCGAACCTGTAAAGGAAGGCGTCTATGTCGTCCTTCCGGTCGTCGAACGTAGGGAGCTTAATCCTAACGCCACCCTTATTGTGTACCTGCCGCTCAACTGTTTCCGTTGGCGTATTCTTTTTGATTTCCAACTCCGCTATTCTTATTCGCGCCTCTCTCTCCTGTTGCTTATCCTGTCTCTCCTGTTGCTTATCTTCTAACTCCTTTAACTTAAACTCCCTCTCCTGCTCCTCTTTTTCTTGTTGACGCTCTTGAGCTTCTTTTTCTCTCTCTCTATCCTTAGCACGCTCATCGCGCAACTCTGCCTGCTGTTCTTTAATCCAGCCGCGTAGCTCCTCTCCCTCCAGGCCAAGTTCCTTACCCAACTTCATTAGTTGTTGGAGTTCCGCCATTTCACAGATTTATGGTTATGGTATGTCTTATAAGACGATCAACCTGTCGGTATGATCACTAACGATACGACCAGAGACCTGAGATCACACCAGATATAACAATACCCAGTTCAGAATACAATTCAGAAATTTACCTTTACAGCACAACTAATTCTATATCTATAAAATGTATGCACTACTAATTATAAAAGAAGATAGAAACGACAAGAATGAAGAAATATAGTAGAAGGACCACAAGTACGTCAAGGACAACGAACCCGACTAGGACAAAGACGTAAAAAGGAAAATATAATGGAAAAAAAAATGCAACCTAACTACACCGATTACACAACAAGGTACGAACAAGAACAGAGTCTGAAAAAAAAGAACGTATCTACAGAAAGGTAGAAGAGGGACAAGAGAAACGTCTTCCTAAAACAACGAGGAAGATAGAACGCTACAATCTAAACAAAA
Source organism: Onchidella celtica (assembly GCA_963931925.1). Lineage (NCBI taxonomy): Eukaryota > Metazoa > Mollusca > Gastropoda > Systellommatophora > Onchidiidae > Onchidella > Onchidella celtica. Next base: position 25,015,786 of record OZ007573.1, on the reverse strand, counting down.
ATACAGGTCCCTATAGAACTGGTCACTGTGATGAACGAAGTTCCAAAGTTTACCACACCTTTTTAAAAGGATAAACTAAGTTCAACACAGCAAACCCGCGCCACCGCCCGTATAATCGATTACAACGAAAACAGAAAAACAGCAGGAAAAGACAGAAGAAAAGACAGCCCTCAATCCAGGGTACAAAATTTCCACTTAACTTTCAATTTTTGAAATTTTGAGTAAAACTCCTCCCTTTAATCGGAGCTCTGGCTGCTCGTCTCCTCAGGCTGCACGCACACACTCTGGAAAGTTTAAATACACATTAATACCTATTCATAGCAATACATGCATCAATACATATTATTATTCATAAACATACATAAATCATATCATCATGAAATTTCCATTCGTCCCACGAACAAAGACAGCACGAATTCCTAGCACAACAGAAAAACAACTAGATATAACGAATACACAATGTCAAAATGACCACAAGTAAACAGGACGAGCCCCCAGTGTCACAAATCCCAGACTGGGAGATGTAATAAGTATGACAGGACAACAATCACGAACAAACAAGTTTAACACTTAACAGAACAACCCATCAGACTCACACATTTATTAAACATAATTATACATATAATAGCGCAATTACATACATTATATTATTGAAATGCACTGCCGTACAACGGCCTTATTCTCACACACACGCTCCCTCGGATCCACAATCCGGTAGTTACTCCTAAAGGCACTTCGGCCTCAGCCTCTCCCCTCAGGGTCTTAATAGTACATTAATGATTCACTGGCACCGCAGTCTCTCAATATCACCTTCCTATTGTCATACACCTTAGCACTCCCCTAGCACCTCCGCAGGGCAATAACACATTATTATTTCCATAGCCATCAACATGGCAACAACATAATATCAGTTCACTAGCCTATCAACATGGCAACAACATAGTATCTCATTCACTCTCATATCTACGTCCCCTGCCCGTGGCCTGACTGCCACGACTTTATGTGCCTCCACTGTCCTACACTGACAGCCTCACTTCTGGCCTCTGTGTGGCCTCCGGCCCTATGCTGGCCTATCCCCTGTGCTCATCGAGGTGGCTCTGCGGCCCGTCCCCGACACCTACAAGAATAACATTACATTGGTATAATACCCTACCATTTCTATTCACTCCACCTCTCCTTACAATCCATGAAGCGTACACACACTAGTTCACCTTTCACTCACCACACATCTTACGGTAACACACCTCCATCGGAGTACACACTACTCACTCGCGCTACAAATCCATGAACTCACTTTCATCTATCGCTCGTGGCGCACATTGCTATATCCAATATCAAGGACTTCCACATTCCTCACATATACTTATTTACATCATGGTAATAGACGAATATAATATAATACATCAATCATAATAATCAATCAACGTTCTACATACCAGTCATAACTGGAAAGACTCTCACTAGTCTTCTCGACTGCTTCCCCTTTATGTCCGCCCGATGGGCTTTTATTCACAGGTCCGATCCCTAGGACCTTCTAACTTGCAGTGATAGTTATACAGCGCTTTCGCCTCCTTCAGACCCCCCACTCATGACATGCACGACTTTTCTTCCCTGTCTCCGTGCGTTAATTTTACTCTCCTCCTTTCCCCCCGTAATTATTAACTATCGCTCACTCCACTCGTGACAGCGCCGCCCCCGAGGACAGTCTGACAAAAGGCTGTTGGTGCTTGTGGGTCAGTCATTAGCTGGTTGTGCACAGGAGCCTACTAATCCTTTGGTCATTGTCACTGACCTGTGTTCGCAGATGTTTAATAGCAAATCCCCCCCCCCCCCCCTTTCTTCTATTTGACTGTTACCGCTCCCTCGCAATAAATTTCTTTTTGCATGAATCACATATTAAATCATTTCAAAAGGATAAAAGACAGTTAATGACATTGTGCTGTTTTATTTCGCTATATATCACGGATATTCTTCTGCTTATTTTTATTATTATTATTATCATTTTAAATCTTGAGAGTAATTTCTTTTGCAGTTGGTGGGATGGCAATTACACATTCTATTGTTAGACCAGAAGTGTGCGCTTCTTCCCTTATGTCTGTCTCAGGGTCCAGATGGACTTCAAAGAAGTAGACAATAATATTTTAATCCCCTTACACAATGTCGCGTCAAGCCACTTTGAAGTTCGCCGACGGTGGCAAATGTAGATGGGTAAACATTCTCACCTTCTTTCGTTTCACATTTACAACTCTTGTCGATGTGACATGCCGACTTCATATCAAAGGAGGTCCTTCATACTGGAAGAGCTTTCCTCCCCCCCCCCCCACCACCACCACCACCACCCCCCCCCCCACCACCACCACCACCATCACTCCCCAAACCACTGTACATCCTTAACCATTGGCTTCAACCCCCTCTCCCTCTTTGTAAGAGCGTACGGCCACTTACATACTAACTGTCCATGATAGACCCTTGATATTTTGAAGTTTCCAATGGCAATTTGCACGGACAATTTGGCTGTTTCACTACAAACATAGCCGGACTTTGATTTTGTATATTCATACAACCTATTTTGTCGAAAGAAATGTAAACAAAACCAAAATCAAATAATCTGTCATCGCGAAACCAAAACTCTTGAGAATGCTGTCGCTGGAAGGTGCCACTGCTGGAGCACCAGCGGAACTATGCCGGCTGAAAGACGGGAACGATCCATCTCTACCGACACTAAAGAGACGGAGATCAGCTAGTGTAGCAGAAATGAAAGCCAGCCTTAGCTTATCGAAATTACCTTGTTCACCTTCAGAGACACAAAGAGGAGAAGACATTTTGAGAGAAACTGAGGTTACAATTTCTCAATCAAATTAATGATCCACCACTGCCATACCAAAACTCTGAGAACGCTGTGGCAAAGATAGTCCAAAGGGAAATGCCAGCGCTGGACCACCGGTCCTGTGGAACGAGTCTGAAATGATTCCACTATCAATGGCCTGTCAACAGTGATGAAGAATTAACTGACTGTCCTTTCATTAAGTGTCGTTTGAGTACGCTTTACGTGCTCTGAGGACATACAAATGTGGCAAAGTGAGGCTCATCAAGAGAATGTGAATGTACTGCAAGATGCCCCTGACAACCAGCAAGAAGTGAGTATCACTGTCGCTGTACAGGAAGAGGGACAGGAAAGTCTATGCTCTGGCACTGAACCAGCGTGGGGACGGCAAACTGATCAAGAGAATGACATAATCAGCCCATGAGGTGTAGTGTGTGAAACAAATAATGAATAGATCGGGTGGAATCCTTCTAACTCAGCTAAAAAGGTCATTCCAGTGAAACAAAAGATTACCTTCAACCAAGCAAAATGATTGTCATGGCGTGAAAATGGCAAAGAGCACACTGGAAGGAAGCTTACCAAAGAATCAAAGACTTACAATCTGCAGGCAGTTCCAGAGCGATGCGCAAGGAGAGAAATGAGCATGCATACTTAACAGACTCTTGACAGGAAGTCACGGATGAAGATCCGGAGCAACTCATCGATTACTTCTGGGAACTGTCATGGAAGACCAAAACAATGGCCGCCACATCTTCTTGCAATTCTGAAACATCTGACTGGAGGAGGAGGACGCTGCTGTATCATCTGAATTTGAAAGCCATACGGAAACAAGTGTGTGCCGTTATGGTAGTAAACACATAGGAAGATGGTCAGTGAGGAACTGGACATTGAGATCTGCAAGCACTTTGCACCATGACGGAGCTAAAGAAAGCTAAGACTTTCGCATAGAGGGATTCCTGCCGTTGTTGTCAACGATGCCTTCCCACCATGTCACAGGTTCATCGAAAAGCAGTGCCTGGAATGTCAGACTAGAATTGTGGCTGAGGTCTATCGAACTTACGTGGAACGCCGCAGAGAGATGGACCAACAGGCTGTGAGCCAAAGACTTTTTGAAAACATACTTTCAAGTCCCAGATTTTGGCCATATTCAAACACCGCTAAGTCAGTGCGACGCGTGTGTGTCCTACGACGAGGTAACATGGAAGGCTCATAAAAGCAGATGATGCACAGACTTCTAAAACCCAGGAAAAACTACTTGCTGTGCATGGGGATGTTGTATTGACAATGATGGATTTGCAGGCAAAGCTCCTCGCTCCAGGTCTAAATGCACAGGCCTCATGTTACAAAAACAAACTTGTACATCCACGACTTATCAATCTACAATCTGGCCAATAAAGATGACGTGGAATGCTTCTTGTGGCATGAGGTGGAAGGAGAGCTAATGCCAGGTAAACTCGCATCTTGTGTGTCTGTTAACTTGAAGCTACAGAAAGTACATCCAGTACATCGACGGCTGTGCTCTTCTCAGCTTTTCAAGGCTAAGAGCTACAGTCATGGAGCAGAAGTATTTAGAGAAGAGTCACACTATAGCGGGATGTGACTGCGTGCATTCGGCGGTACATTTCCACCGCACGAAGAGAGAGAGAGAGAGAGAGAGAGAGAGAGAGAGAGAGAGAGAGAGAGAGAGAGAGAGAGAGAGAGAGAGAGAGAGAGAGAGAGAGAGAGAGAGAGAGAGAGAGAGAGAGAAAGAGAGAGAAGTAGGAAGACACGAAGAACGAAGACAGGGGTTGGGTGAAGGAAGAGAGATAAAATGTGAGAGCGAAAAAACGAAAGAGAAAGAAGAGAGAAAAGTAGGAAGAAGGGCGGACGGGTGAGAAAGAGAGAGAGAGGGGGGAGAGGGAGATGGGTGAAGAGAGAGAAAGCGAGGGGGGGGGTTGTGTCACAGGACGAGGGGATAACGGCTCAAAGGAGGGCAGGGCCGGGAGATGAGACCACGGTAAGAGGAAGAATATCAGGGGGGGGGGGGGCGGAAGGAAGGAAGGAAGGAGGAAAAAGGGGAAAGCATGGAAGGGATGAATGAAGGGAACAGAGGAAAGGATGTGCCTGAAATGCTGAAAGAGAAAGTCTGCACGTTTTTTAAAAAAGTTTTTTAAAAATTCATAAACGTCTTTTTAATTCCCACAATATAAATAATTGCTCATGTATGTTTTTAAATATTTCTATGTGTCCATATTCCAAGTCTTTAACGTCTTCTAGTTTACTTCATTGCCGTTACCCGTCTTCCACTTTCTCCAAAGTAATATTTCTCCACTTTCCCTAAAATCACTTTAATCTCTCCTGCCGCTATACAACTTCATCCATGTCTGGTAAACACCTGATTTGCCCTCGAAAACAATAGCAAAACGAAGACACGCCTGGCTAAATAGGTTTGCTGGCCAGTGAGAGAGGGGAAATGCGCACAATAAAACCGCCTTAAGGATAAGGAGGTTTTATCGTGCGGATTTCGGGTCATCAAACCTGCTAAACACCTAAAACATAATTGTAATCAAAATCATCAGGATGAGACATCAGGCAGTGTATTTGTAAAAGCAAAGGTATACTAGTGAGAAATTTTCAAGAACCTGCGACCTGTGGTTTGGAAATAAATCAGTTTTTTCCTTCTCCTGTAAAATTTCCCAAACCGGCTTTGTGAGGTTTTATTATGCGGACGACGATATGTTGGCCTAAAAGTAAATATAACCGCATGTCAAGATTAAATACGTTGGCCTAAGAGTAAATGCCACCGCATATCAAGATTAAATACGTTGGCCTCAGAGTAAAAGCCACTATTGTGAAAAACCAAAATATCTATTAGAGTGGCCTTAAAGAATTGTCGTCTGCTATGCCAGTTTTTAACTTTTAACAAATTAGCATATAGGAAGTTAACAACCAAGTACAGGAAGCTCCGTATATTGATAATAATAAGAAAAGTAAAAGTAAACATGTATATTGGTAGCTAGTAAAGAGTTAAATAAAAGGCGTTGGGGTTGGGAGGAAAGATTAGGGCCCAGTTTTACTTTGAAGAAGGGATTAGATTTTCGCTTACGTCATTGAGCGTTAAAGGGCTAACCAATGCGCAGGGATCGCGATGCAGTGCAAACCGTGCGGGCAGTACTTTTATTCATTCCAGGCAGAGCGTCCATCTGCGAAGGGGTCAGTGATGATTCTACTTGAATGAATCTTTTAATATTTACAAGAACAACATGTCTAGATGTTGACCTAGTCATCGATCCATAAGCTGATTTGAGATCCACAACGCTTTTGTCCACTGTTCCCTGGCCTAGCGCCAGGGCAAATCGTGAGTAATTTGTCTATTGATGACATCGACAATGAATGAGGCGAAGAGCATGACATTTATCCAGTAGGAGAGTCTTGATGAATATACCAGGAGTGTTTGCCGGAGAATGCAAGATGCAAAATAGATAGCTGTGATTCCTAGAACAGCAACTAGTATTAATGTGTGAATTATATAACTGTGATTGAATTGTCTGGATGAGGCTGGGAGTTGCCAGCCCATCCTAGAATTATATTTAACTGTGCCGACGTCACTTCGACGGGCGAGACCTAGACCTATAAATTTGGATTTAAATATCTGAGATGACCTTATGTCTCCAGAGACTATATTAGTATATTGATTGCCATACAATAAGCAGACCAGATCTTAGATATATAATTATTATTTAGATAATTAGCGAGAACAGAAGTTAAATGATATTATAGGAAACCTAGAGCTAGTCTTGTAATGAAGTATTATTGATTATGAAATTGATGCTGCTGATATTTATCATTACTACATATTGGATCTCTAGTCGAAATTGTTAGTGAATTTAACGTAAATAAAATGTGGCCCTGCAGGCCCTATTGTTGAATTTAATCCATTTTGTTTCTTAGTAATTGGCATGATCTGGAAGTTGAGGGTTAAATTTACTATCACTATTAGAAATATGCAGTCGAACAACACATACACAACATTATAACACCATCTATAATAACAAGTGAATGGAATTCATAACACCGTGCCTCGCGTGTTGCGCGGGGAGGCCAATATAGTGGCCTCCCGCAGGACTAGGGTTAATACATGCTTAAAGAGGCTTTCAAAATAGTTTGTCCAACAAACTTAATACTTCTATGCTAGGGGGTGTTTATATCTGGTTACACTAGAGACAGTCTAAACTTTCACTAATAATACTCTCAGCACACATAGAAAAGTAATCAAATTTCAAACCTAGTTTGTGTAGATGAGAAGGTATCAATGCTGAAACAAGTTTTTTTAAAGGTTTACATTTGAAATTCCAGGTTTTGGAATAAAAATTTTATTTTAATGGAACCATTACTCTTGATGATTATTATTTAGAAAAGGGTCTTATGAAATCACATGACCAAAAAAAAAAATTTTGCTCATTCCTACCTAGACCACTCTGGCCTCTGAATGCTGGGGAGTCTGTATGGCCTGCAAACCTGCGCTGCACACCTGTGCCATATGGGTGAAATATGTACAAAGAGAAATCTGACATGCAGCCAGTGACACTGAGGCCTCCTGAACTGGAACCAGGATAGAAGGAAGAGTCAGACATACTACTGATGTGCCTGGTTCTTGTTGATGATGGACTGGTGCCAGTAGTAGGAGAACTGTGTTTTGAGCCTGAACCTGAAATGCATATGTCAAGAACAGATGGTAAGAATCCCTTTCAGAAATCAGTGACAAAATGCGTGCGTAATCTGTGTCCAAATATTTATGTATGACTTTAGTCTCTCCCATGAAAGCAATTTTCTTTTAATATACAAAAATACAACTGGCAATTTCATTTTTAGTCAGGATGTGTTTCCTGATAAATCGAAACATGAGTGGTAAATAGTACATACATAGCTCAACAGTAGCCAAAAAAAAAAAAAAAATTGTTATAGCTTTCATTTGTAATTCTTTAGGAATTTATTGTATAGTCTTCATGTCTTTTGTTCTTGATACAGGGCTTTGCACAATTCAACTTGCTCCTTTTCATTTTTTTTTGTGCCACCCTCAGCTGTGTCACTGTGTTTTCTGTGGTTTCTTTAATAATAATTTACACATGATATCAGATAGTAAAAAAAATATATTTCAAAATGCAACAGTAAAAAGAACAGAATCAATAACCAGATAAACCACTTACAATCTAATCAGTCAAGCATATAAACCAACCATACATAAATCTACTGACTCCCAGACTTTATATAAAATTCATGGGACAAACCTTTCGTTCCAGTTTTTGGAGTCTGAGCACTGTCTGCTAGCATACTCTCATTAATGTCAGTCTTCTTTGTGGAAAAGAACAGGTCAAGAGATGGAACTTGAAGCAGACACTCTACACGTGATACAGGATGGCAGTTGAAGCGTATGAAGGATGGATCAACCTAATATTGAGACATGTAGCACATATGTCATTAACGTCTCTTTTTCATAGGTCAATGTATATATAATACTCTATTTATATGTAATTCTTTTGCTAATTTCCTATTCCAGGTGCAGTTTGAATCTTTATCAAAATATTTTAAATGTATTGTCAGAAACTAGTTTGAATCCCCAACTCCTCCTCTGCAAATATCTGAGCCTCGGCAAAAAGCCTCTTTTTGTTCAACTCTGACAAATGGCAAAAATGAGGAAATTGTATGACACCAAGTTTGCAGAACTGAGAAATGACCAAACAGATGGCGCGAGGTAGGAAACCGATCAAATTCGAAAATTGACAGAGATAAAGATGGTTGACTATGGAAATGCCTTGTTTATCAATCTTATTTTTGTGTTGCATCATGCTGTGACTACTTTTACGTCACTGAACCACGGAAGCAAAAGCAATCATTTTTGTGCTGACCTTTAGAAAATGGCTCATTTAAGAATTACCATGCATTCTCAAGCATATACATAGAATGACAGATTTTCCATTTCCTTTTATTGTTGGGATATTTCAATACAGAAGTAATAAGAGCAGATTATTACTTCACAATTCATATTATAAACAAGATTGCATTTTCTTGAGAACTGAAATAAAGACTACCATAAATTAGACAAATGTATGTATTTTTAGATCTGAAGTGAAAACCTATCTCTTCAGAAAACACTTTGATGTGTAGTCTGATATGTATTGGTGTTTTGTGCGTGTGTGTGAAGGAGAGAGAGAGAGAGAAAGAGAGAGAGAGAGGAGGGAGAGATAGTGTTTGTGTGTGTATGTGCCTTTGTGTGTGTTGTCAGTTGCTAGGAATGAGATTTGTTCTGTTTCTGCATATTTCGTAAAGCGCATAGAGCATCTTTGGATATGCGCTATATAAATGAACTTTATTATTATTATTAATATGCAGTTCAGAAACAACCAAATGTATCCGTGCTTGCCAGGAAAAACTTCTACTGAGGATTGTGAAGGCTGACACAAATCATTTGATTTGTCTCTAATAAGAATTTCCTCCCGCATGCATAAACATGATGAATGGCGTACATTCAGACAATGACAAATTAGAAAGGTGAGCAGGCTCAAAACCATCAATTTCTTCAAAGATGCTTCAGATAGGAAAACCCCTGGTAAACAGAAATAATACAGGTTGATTTCCATCAACTTCCAAGCCACTTTTTAAGTGTAGGTTTACCTTGATATGAACAACAACATCAACTGGGAAGAAGGCCATTGATGGCTGTCCCAAAGAACCTTGCGAGGCATCTAGATCCATATTGTTGACAAAACTATCCATCATATCTGCAGAATACAGCAAATTGTTGCTACAGACAAGAACGTTTCAGAATTATGAAATATTGAAGCTCCAGTTGAGAAAACCAAGCAAAATTATGGTTGGGATGAACATTTATCATACAGTTGATACAAAATGGTAGTGGACAGAATAAACTATCTAAACTGGCAAAACTGAAAAAATTCTGTTGTATTGACCCCAACATCATTTATCAATTTTCTCAATTTGAACACTTGTGACTTATTATCAAATTTGTACTTGCATCTCTCAGTGAGACATGAATTATGAATGTGTGACTTTTATGAAACTTTAATACAGATAACGAAAACTTTTCTGATGATACACAGTGAAAAGGAAGATTTCAAATGAATTTGCCAAGTCTGCTAACATACAATGACAACTATTGCTTCTAACTCTGTAATTCCCAATCTATATAAAAAAACAGCAAGGAGAAAAAATTCACTGCTGTGAGGAAGAAATGCCCACATCTGAAAAAATTACATGTGAAAGATAGTTCTTTTTGCTACTATGTCTATTCCTTTGACATAAAAGAGAAGTATCGTAATTTTGTAATAAATGAAAATAGGCCTAAAAATATCGAATAATGCTTTCTCCTCAACAATGATGGCCTCCCTCCTGCCTTTGTTTTGTTTCCACTTTAGTACCGTGCATGTCATAAAAAGTAACCATATCAAGCTTGGTGCGCAGTGTCCTGGCGCGCATGAGTTCTGAAGCAGGACTGCAGATTACTACTTTTATTGAGAGAGAGAGAGAGAGTACGTCATCGAATAATGCTTTCTCCTCAACAATGGTTGCCTCACTCTTGCATTTGTTTTGTTTCGACTTCTGGTTGCGTTTCAAAGTTTGAAGGCACGAGTTTTTGTGCCGTCTGCCTTATGCACGGTACGGGCCATGCGGGTGTTAGTGTGCCAGTTGTGAGTTGTTTTCTTCCTAGATCTACATAATCTGTGTGCTGATTGTGCGTGTTGTTTGCCACTCGTTCTTTGAACGGGGTCCTTACACTAGTTATCTCAGAGAAATACAATTGCATAAATGAAAAGGATCAGACATACACTTTATAATGACATAAGATGAAAATAAATGAAAGATGAATGACTTACCCCTCTTCAAAATAGAAGGGGATGAACTGGATGTCACAGGCAAAGGTTCCAGTGCTTGTTCCAGGAAATCAAGCAAGGTAGGACTGATAATCATTTCCTGAAATACAGAAAGTTATGGTAATCAAAATTTCATTAAAACTTATTCAGACTAGTCATGATGATTCAAAATACTCATGCTCCTGTACATTTCTATAACATTTCAAAAGAAATATTGGGAAGAAATTAGATTTGAGGAAACAGTTAAATAGGAATTCATTGTGACCGTGGACAGTTTTCTCAATCTATTGTGCATGCAATGGGACTTAAAATAATATTTATTGTTTTATTTAGTAAAGCTTTCTCTTACACAGTGTTTAAGCTTCGTCCTTACGGTCAATAACAAATCCATAAAATTATACACAAACCTCAGGTAAGGTTTGAAGTGTCAGCCAAGCATACAGGCTAGCTCTCTTCAAAGGGCCTGACTTTCTTGGACTGCCAGAATCCAGGTAAAGTGTAGACTCATCTCTTGTTGTGCAAGTTGATGGAGCAGTCACTAGGATTTCTGGTACAAATGGATGAAGGCTCTCCTCAAGAACAGTGGAGGTTTCTGGCTCCTCAAGAATCGTCGAGTTGGGACTGTTAAAGCTAGCATGGTCTGTTTTGGAGTTGTAGTGAACCTGCAACAGGCAAACAAAACTTTGAACTTGTTTTTGCTAGCATGGTCTGTTTTGGGGTTGTCAAAAATTGGCAAAAAGAAAAAGTTGTACGCAGCAAAGCCTCGCCTAAGAAATAATACAGGCAACAAAGCTTTTACCTAATTAGCATCTTCTAAACAAATAAAATATTCCACAGCTCTTTCATAGAGAAAAAGTTCTAATGAGATATTTAACATAAAATCAAGATTGCAGCATTCTTGGCAATGCATACCTGAAACACAGACATTTCCTTTTCATTAGCATGTACATCAAATACATCACTCAGAAAACCAGGCTGAAGCAGGATTGTCTTGATATCACAATCAGGGGCTATCAAGTTCAATTTCGATCAGACAAAACCTTGTATCCTTACCTTGACAGATAAACTGGGCACAAAGAATATGGTGGTGTCTGGGTTGGCTGACAACTTTCTCTGACCAGAAATGCTTCCACCTGAGAGTTCCTTCTTCAATTTACGTTTGCTGTTTGGAGAGGTCTGCACATTTGTGTCTGAACCACCTTGTTTTTCTTTCTTCGCATGTCTGGCATATAGCAATACACAATAGGTGAGCAACAATAATAACATAAGAGTATCTTGGTCATGGCTGCAAAGTTTCAGTAAATGAAATTTTAGGCATTTTTCAAGCACTACTTATGCTGATTAGGAATCTGTGCTTACTTCTAGTCTCTATGAACCAGTGTTATGCAAGGTAAACTCTACTTGGAACACAACTGAGAGCAGAAATCAGATGCTCTCTTTTGATGAAAAGTTGCAGAATAAGTTGCAACAATGTTCCCAGATGCCGTTAAATTAATCAATAGATACTTCCTCATTGTCTGGTTTCATCTGACAGCTTACTACTCTTATGAGATCTAAAGTGTGTCTCTTACTTTCTAACTTCTTCCTCCTTCGCCTCTTTAGGATACAGCACACACTTGCCACTGTCAATGAAAACTTTGACATCCAATTCAAAATCAATATTGGGCTCTCCGAGTTTGGTGGATGAAGTCAGTGACGAAGTGTCCTCTTGTCTTCTTCTCCTGTTGAAGAGAATGAACAAACACCAGCATCAACTTTAATTTCTGAAATAATTTTAATCAATGATTCTTCCATGAAATCAGCTTTTAAGCCATGTGGAAACCTATTAACATTCTTAAGTTCCCAATATATTTTTCCAAGCCTGCAATTTTCAATTTGATTAACCATCTCCTACTCAGACATGGACTGATTTTTCAATAAAATTGTACACTTGCAAAATATACTTAAAACAATCAAATGAATGCAAAATATATTTTCACCATGAAAATCATTCGTTCATGAATTTGAAAATGCTCCAATTACACAACATTGGACATCCCGAAATGTGTTTGAAACATTTCACTAGGCAGTGCCTTCAAAAGGCTCACTAGCACATTATACTTGAAATTACACTGACATACCATAAACTAAATCTGAAACCCAGTTGTGCCCAAATATTGTATTGCCTGTGAAGTTTTCATCTGACAAGGTCTGGAGCCAACTTACTCATAAAACTTTTTCCTAAAAGATACCCCTTCATCAATCTGAGAATCAGACCCAGAACTTGGGATGGCTTCCAGTGAACGAGACTTTTGTTTAAGAAAGGCGTCGCTGTCTTCTTCATCCTCTGATGCAGAATCATTATATGGGTATGTCTCAGAAGATCTGAGAATAAGATCAAGAAGTCAGAAAATTGCATGACTGTAAATTTATTAGTGTCTGACATGAGAAATTAATGTGCATCTGCAATGTTATATTGAATTGGAGAGACTCTGGCAATGCAATCTTAATTGTCAGTGGGAAAACAAAACACACTTGGAATATAGAGCTAGTTAACAGAATTTGAATGTGCATCAAGTTCAATATTAGACCAGCTCTAAGCACCAATAGTATGTTACATGCCCTCATCATCACAATGGTTGAAAACTGAAACTGTACAAAAAGAGATAGACCGAAGAAAAACACAAATGACATAGTTGCTTGCAGTGAGTATGTATTTCACTGGCTTATCTGCATACATACCCTTGTGGCGTATAGGTATTGAGGTGTGTGCCAGAGAAAGAGACTTTGGGAATTCTACTCCAATCTTCCGACTGTCGTCTCTCCATTCCCTGCTCAGCTTCAAGTGAAGCATAGCGATCTGAGTGGGATCTGTTGGAAGCAAAACATAAAATACCATCGTGTCTGTCATTTTCTAAAGACATAAATTGGGTAGTGGAGAGGCAAATGTCCCAAGCAGAGAAATATGCATAATCATGGGAGATTTCAATGCCAAAGTGGGAGAGGGTGAGGATCTGGAATGTGGGATAGGACCCTATGGATTAGGAGAACGAAACGACCGAGGAGACATGTTAGCATCTTTCTGCCATGCAAATGAAATGAGCATCACGAACACTCTCTTTAAACACCCGATGCGAAGAAGATACACATGGATAAACCCTGGAGGCAATCTCCGAAACCAGATTGATTACATCCTGATTGACAAAAACTGGAAAACAACTGTGCTCAACTCAAAGACAAGGCCAGGGGCAGACTGTGACACTGACCACATTTTAGTGACAGCAAAGCTGAGATTGAAAGCCTATAGGAAGAGCAAGCCAAAACCCACCACCAGATTTGACACGGACAAACTGAAAGACCCTGAAATCAGCAATGCTTTTCAGATCGAAACAGAAAACCGTTTCTCAGCATTACTCAAGGAGTGGTCAGCTGAAGAAAGACACCCAGATACACTGTGGAAAGACATGAAAAGAATTTGGAGTGAAACAGCTGAATCGAAACTCGGGAAAAGAACGAGGAAAACTCCCAAACCATACATCAGTGAAGAAGTGATAGAGCTTGCAAAAAGAAAGAGCAAAGCCAGAAAACTTAGTAAACAAGATGAATATCATGCACTGAAGAAGGAAATCCAAACAAAGATCAGAAGAGACAAGAATGCATGGTTAGAAAGAGAGTGTGCAAACATAACAGAATGTAATACACAAAGAAAGTCAAAAGAAATGTTTGAACAAATAAGAAAAGTAAAAAAGAGGGATTTCCAACCACAGAACTTGAGTCTGAACAACAAAGAAGGCACAACACTGACAAACACAAAAGATGTGCTCTCAAGATGGCACGAATACGGCAAGATGCTGTTTGCGGACAACATCAGACCAGACCCGAGGGACCTCCAACAACCAGACTCACAACAGATAGATAAAGAACCAGAACCTCTCTTGGAGGAAGTACAGGCTGCAATAAAACAAATAAAGAATGGAAAATCCCCTGGATTAGACAACATACCAGGTGAACTCCTGAAACATACCAGCGAATCAGGAATAAAAGCACTCCACCAAATGATCTGCAAAATTTGGCAGACAAATGAATGGCCAACAGACTGGAAGCTACAAGAATTCGTCATGCTATACAAAAGCGGCAATGTCAAAGACTGTGGAAATTATAGAACCATCGCCCTCATCAGTCACACCAGCAAAATCCTGCTCATCATCATACTCAACAGAATGAAATCTAAGGTAGAAGAGGAACTATCAGAATGTCAAGCTGGTTACAGGACCAACAGAGGAACCGCTGACATGCTCTTCATACTACAAATAATGATTGAACAGATAAGAAGCAATGGAAACGAAGCCTTCATCACGTTCATAGACTACAGCAAAGCGTTCGACAGCGTTAGGCACCATCACCTGTTCGATATAATGGTTAAGATGGGATTCCCGAAACACCTTGTGACCCTCATCGCTGCACTATACCACGAACAAAAGGCAACGATTAGATGGAACAATGAGAACTGTCCATATTTCAACATCGAGAAAGGAGTCAGACAGGGTTGCATACTTTCACCTCATCTTTTCAATATTTATACTGAGCAGATCATGAGAAACGCAGACATAGAAGATATGGGAATAAAGATCGGAGGCCGAAACATCACAAACCTTCGCTACGCTGATGACACAGCTCTTATGTCAGATAACATCACCAGCATGAAAAGAGTGTTGCACAGAGTGGATGAAGCGGGCAAGACAGCAGGCCTACACCTAAATGCTAAGAAAACGAAAGTCATGCATACTGGAACAGGGCACCATGAACACCAGGAGATACTAGTAAACAAAACAGCACTAGAAAAAGTGACTGATTTCAAATACCTAGGATCACATAAATCGCAAGATGGAAGCTGCTCAAAGGACATAAAAACAAGGATAGGAATGGCAAAACACAAAATGGTTCAACTAAACAACATTTGGAAGGATAGAGGCACACCAACGGACCTCAAAGTGAACATACTTAAGTGCTTGATCTGGCCAGTCCTACTATATGGTTGTGAAGCCTGGACACTCAAAAAGGCAGACATAACAAGATTGGAGGCAGCTGAAATGTGGCTTTACAGAAGGCTACTCAGAATAAGTTGGACAGAAAGGAGAACAAATACAAGCATCTTAGAACAGCTTGGCACCACCAGAAGAATAACACCTGAAATAAATAAAAGAAGACTTGCATACATCGGCCACGCGGCCCGAAACAAAAGCACGGCCCTTATGATATCAATCCTTCAAGGAAAGACAGAAACAAAGAGAAAACAAGGAAGACCACCCATTACATATCACGATAACATCAAGAAAGTCAGCCAGCTGGAAATAAGTGAACTAACTAGGAAAGCTAAGGACAGGATTGGGTGGAGGAGATTTTGTCGTGACATCCACTGTAGCAGCTAACATCGATGACGATGAAGCCGACAGGTGACAGGTGAGGTGACTTAAATACTGACAATACTCATATAAACTCCTCTGATAACATAATAATCTGTAATGAACTAGTAGCATACATTTATGCAGGTGTATTGGGGATCAAGCGTCAGGCTGAAGAAAAAAAAGCAACTTTCTACACCATGAACTAGATGAGAAATAAATCCAGCAACTGTCAAAAACTGTGATCTCAATACAGCGAATGCGCTCTTTTCTCAAGATCTGCACATGGAGGTGTTCACAAAGACAAACAAATCCGTTGCCAGGATAACTTACTTTGACAGTTTGCGGGTTCCCGTAGACCTGGATCTCATGTGGGTCAGAGGTCGTGTGCTCAAACCCAACTTGTCTTTGATTAAACTGGCCTGGAAATATGATTAGTTTTGATGAGCGGTTTCCTTCACATGTAATGTCCCCCAAACCACATACAAATTTAGCAGCATGAAACTTAGTATTTGCAGTAAATGAGCACAAAAACTACTTGCATTCTTTTTTACTTATAATAACACTGGCAACTTTCTTATTATACATATAACAGTCTACATGCAAAATTTTGATCTTTTCACCACGATTTTCAACAACTTTCAGACACAATTCCTTGCTTGTATAGCTTAACCTACTCTGTCTCCTTTCCTTTTCAGCATTTCCAGCAAATCCCGTCTGAAGTCTTGAAATAAAAGTGCCTGTAAATCTTCTAATTTTTTCCTCTCGATTTCAATAGTGGCCTCTGTTGCTCCACACTCTCTGAAAATTAAGAAAAAGCAATACTGTGAAGAAGCAAAGAGTAGTTTCCAATTTGAAAAAGATACATAGAAAAGACAATGCCAGATTATATTTGAGCAAAAAGTTATTGAAAATCAAACCAATTTCAATCACTGCCTCTATGTCATTTATAATGTTTGAAAATCAAATAATGTCAGAAATACATAATAATTCCAGGAGATACTATTTACTATGTGCAATAAATATTACTAGGAAAAAGTTGCAAAACCAAACACAAACAAATCTATATGCTATATGTGAAAGTGGATGATTACTTGAGTTCCTGTACAATTTTTGCTTGTTCGTTCATTTCTCGTTCTATTTTTCTGGCCCTCTCTTTTGGATCGAAGTTGTCGGCAAATATCTCTTCAGGAAGAATATCAGATGCCAAACTTGTCCGCCTCTTTAGCTGTAAATCCTGAAGCAGAATCAAATCAGTATTACTATTAGGTGTTAAGATCTGTGGAGACCACAGAGACCACATGAGACGTTCACCCTTCAGTTAACATAAAATACAAAAGTATGTCAAGATATCAGTAACTACTGCAAGTATGACACCATAATACCTACAAAATACCATTGTGATAAAATGTTATTCTTATACAAACATTTCAAGAGGAAGACACACTGACAAACACTATAGAAATAGAGCTAGAGAAGAAATGCTCTGCAAAAAAATTCTCCAGACCTCTTGACTGTTCTCTTGTGTATCAGGGCTGCTCAGGTCTATAACATCATCATCATCTTCATCAAAGTCTCCATCGTCAATGTCAGTGTGTTTAGTTGGATTTGCCACATCTATCAGAGGGTCATCTGTCTCCCCTGCCAATAAAGTGAGGGTGTGGCCAAGCAGAGTGAATCGCTTGCCTATATCTGTATCCAGATGGACATCAATACCTTTCATGTCCCACTGGACGTTCAGAATCCATTTGGCATTTCCACTGCTGGTGTCTGAGAATGATTAAAAAAAATGAAAAGTGAAAAATGACAACAAAACAATAATGCACTGATGGCCTCTTGAAAGTAAAATTTTTAAAATCACTGCATGCACAGATAATCTAATCCAGAGAGAATGAAAGGAGAATCACTCAAAATAAAAGTACTGTTTTCCCTGGCACTTTCCTAGTATCTATAAACATTTTGCTGTTTGCTATAATCATGTCATATTTTATGAAGAATCCACTGCATTTCCATAAATAAGGGACCTGGAAGTTGCAACAGAAATAATATTCACCTTGTTTGTTGATAGTCCTGGAACACACTTCATATGTGCCTGATGGAACATTGCACTGGTTCATGACTGCACCATAGTCTGTTGGCCAGGGTTTCCAATCATCCCAGGAGGAGCCAAAATCATCTGCAAATCTCAAGCAGAAGTCTGGAAAAATAGGATAACATTGTGTCAGGTTATCACTGAAACTGGTGACATCACCCGCAGCAGCAGTATTGAAAAACATATCAGTATCACATATTCATTTACTAATGCTTTTACAATCTAAACAGCAGACTTATGAAAACACAGACTGTTCAGTTTTCACTATACAAAACAGTAAGGATCCAAAGCAATTAATTTTTTCAATGCTCTTGGGAAGTGACAATGAATTCAATAATATACCATTTTTTTTATATAAATGCCAGAAATTTTTTTCAAACTGCCTGGGGGGAATACTAAAGTGACATATACAAAACTGATTTTCAGTTACAAATTAATTTTTTTTTAAAGTTTAATCACTAATGATAATACTAAACCTACTTTTGAATTTGCCCTTGCTAACCAAAGATCCTGATGAACAAGCAGATATCTGAGTACTTTCCACAGTCAACACCAAAACTGAGCCCTGATCTGCCTCAGGCACACGTGGAGACTGTATTCCTGGTCCTGGGTTTGGCATGGGCTGAAAAATTGTTTAGCTGGGTTTGTCAATGGGCTTTTAAGTCACAAAACGCATTCATTACATGATCGGGTATGTGAGCTCATGATCACAATTTCAAACTGCGAGAAAACAAAAGAGTGTTTAGCTGAGAATCTGGAATCTACCCGATAAAAGGATAATGGTGAGACAGACGAAAAACAAACCTAAAATATGTGACAAGGCATTAATGGACAGAGGGGGAGACATTTTAGAAATATAACATCATTCTGTAATATTAAAGATACAATTTGTCTCAAGACTGGGACAAACAACATTAAACAGGATAAAAAATAAGGTATGCTCCCAAAATATTCAGTGACACCAGAAATAATGCATTTGCAGGTAAGAACATATGACAGTGAATGATGAATACCTGGTAAGGAGATGATAACAATGGAACACAAATGCCCATGTCGTCCACTGTTAACTGCAGAAACAGAGTAGTGATGGAAGGAGTTGTTGTAGGTGCTATCTGGGGTAGCTTGTCCATTACTTGACGAGTTGCAGTCAGTACCTGAAGACAGGTGTTTAAAAATGTCACCATACTTGACAACAACTGAAGACCATTAAAAAAGAAAACAATGACTCAAACTCAGCCTTGGTAAGAAAGACTTGCATTTCAATCTTTTGATAATACACATCCACAAAAATCTTTGAGCTGTGATGATGCAGAGCAAAACAAATGTTTGCTTTTTAAAAAAATGTTGAACCTACATCTACAATAAGCCTAGGAGTGCAGCGACTGTTTTGATCTGCTGGTTGGATGGGATGTCACAACACTGAGTTTCAGTGAAAAAAAAATTAGCCGGCTAGTGTGCAAGGGCTCACTGACAGTCAGTGTCGTGACACCATCATCCAACTAGTCAGCTGCACAAAATTTGCTGGAGTGTGCCTAGGCAAAGTCAAACTTAAAAAAGAAAGCAAACATAGCATTTGATGACAAATTAGCTCCTTTCATGTCAGTTTCCAGTTTTACCAAACTGTTGGGATCCTTTGAACCAAACTCACTTCTTTGTTGAGGGCCATTCTCTGCTCTGTCCAGTATTCATAGGCATTCTTGTAGTTCAACCACACAAGAACAGCTGTAGATCAATCAAAATGTTAGAAAAAAATGAACATGTTGGTGCTGGTTGTTTCTATCCATCTAACTCAGATTTGGAGAAACAAAAATGTTTAGCCTATAAATGGATCACCACATCTGCCATGCTGCTCTATAGACATTCAGGCTGCATTAATCACATTTAATCTCTTATTAATCCATTTCCTGGAATTCAAACATTTATGAGCCAACCTTTAATCACTTTTTTGTGAGATTTTGAAAATTGGAGTCTGGTGGAGTGAATCATACAGTAGTGATATGCAAATTATTATGAACATTTGTTCCCAGTCTCACATATCAATGATTCATCCAGAAATGGCAACCAAAAACTAGTGATACCTCAACTAAAGTCAATAACTGAACTACATAGTTATGTGACTTACAAATATGACATTAAAAAGTCCTGTAACATTTGCTGTCTATGAACGTAGCTTCCAAGGCCTAGATTCCTCCTATAACAATTTGCTTATTACCTATAACAATATAAAGAAATTACAATTTGAAACTTTTATGTAAACCACAAATCTTTATCTATCTTGCTTACCTTTATCAAAAGCCAGTGGTTGTGCCAAAATGATGGGACGTGACAAATTGATAAGCAATGCTTCCTGGTCATGAGACAGGTTTGGTATCATCTCATGCTGTAGAATAAATCCACCAAGGTTTTTACAAACAAACATATAATAAATTAACAAAACAAATACATTTATCATCATTCAAAGTATGTACTATTCTAAGAAGAGATGCTTCTGGTAAAAGGGAAGGCTGTTTGATTAAAAAAACATAGGCTCCATCCAACATGAAAACAACTGATCTATTACCATAAATGTAAAAGGAAATGCTGTTTAATAAAACAATCATTCCTCCCAAAATAAAAACAACTGATCTATTACCATGAAATCCCACCTTATTCAGCGCTCCACCTCAACACCCTTTGAGTGTGTTTAGAGTGCTGACTATTTTGTCAGTGACATCAGTAAATATTACAAATTTTACTTCCTTTTGCAGGAAGAAATGGGGCTTTTGCAAAGTGTAGATGGTGTGGAGAAATGATAAAATTGCTGTTGATGACTCATTCTCTTGAAAGAGATTAAATGCACAAATATGAACCCCAAGAGGTTTGTAGCAACAAGAAAATCTACATTTCACCATTTGTAATTACCTGTAGTGCATTTCTGATCTTGATGGTGGTCTTGAAAAATGCCATAGTATGAAACTCTGGTTCAGCTTCTTCAAAGACTGGATTCTGCAAAATAACATCAGCAAGACCAACACAGAATTGGAATGGTAGAAATTGTGAGAACTTATGAAATAACCCATTATCCTCGGGTTCTCAGCTTTATTCCTAACATGTAAAGCTCATTACCAAATAATTGGAAAAGAACCATGCTGTTATTCATACCAGATTCTATGTTAATGCTAAACAGTTTAGGGTTAACCAGAACACTGTTGATAAAGAAGCATGGAAAACTGAACTGCCAAGGCTGATAAAGTCGCAGAGCTTTCCGAGCTTGGATGAAATTGTCCTTGAAGTAAGACACAGGAACTTATGCTGGCCAATTAATAAAAAATCTGCTGAGATCTTTCTACTTTATAACACAAAAGAACCTGAGGGCAGCTCTCATATAGCAAAAAGTATGACAATATGTCCATTTCAGGAATTCCAATATGGTAATAAATTTGGTCTAACAAGAGAAGCAAAAAACAAAATGTACAGTAAGGCTTGTACTAACGGTTTTGGAGTACATTCTGTCTTTTGTTACCTTTGCATTTCATTACACAAGTGTCCTACCTTTAGGAGTTGCCCCAGGGCCAGATTCAAGTCAACCACAGCCTGTATAAACATCTTCTGGCTGCTGCTGTACTTGTCTTGAGGAGAAAAATTGAAATGACTCCCATGAATTACAGATGTGAATTGAATGATGCTTGATGTGTAGTTTATGTTATTTCTTTTCCATCTTGTTTTTAATCCACAATCAAGTTTAATTCCCCTCTTCTGTTCCCTTTGACAATCACTTTAATTATCCACTCCTACGTCCCATCTCCTTTCGATTCTGTAATGCAGTAGAATGGCATGTCTTATAATCTGTTATTTGCATGTCTTCCCCTTATCCTTTTCATTTTCCCTTAAGTTTTTATATCTGAAGGTGTTCCATGTTGTATGCATGTGTAAATAGAAACTTCAAACTGGTGTAGAGAAAACAAAAATGAAATAATACTTGAACAGAAAGATATTTTGCATTCTAGTGTCAGCACAGCTGGTGTGGGGAGAATATCTTCGGACATTATGTGTGTAAGATGCGAGGGCAATTGCCATGGAGTCAATTGATTATTTTGAAGGTAGAACAATTATGTCATATTTCAGTTGGTGTGCAGACAATGTACATTTACCGTGTCACTAACTGTGTCAAAGAATGTATTAAACAAATTAATTGGCTCTTCATTTTTCGTTCTGAAGGTACAACAAATAACCATTCGGTGTAGCTCAAAATTGAAATATAAATTCAAACAAAACAATGTTTTCACTTTACATACCATCCAGGGGAATTTACTGACCTATTTCCTCTGAAGATCCCTCTTTGCTGCTACCATCTTTCTTTGGTAGATGGAATCTGTTGGAGAGGTCCAGGGTTATGGCCCCTGTTTCAAATCTCACAGCATTGGAAGTAGGAGTGGTCGCTGTTACTTGAATACCCTAAGTAAAGCATTTCACAAAACAGAAAATGTTAATAAATATTACTCTAATTATAAAATAGTAACAGAGGATGAGGTGGCATGAAGTAAGAAAAGAAGAAAAATGGCAGATCCTGTGAAACAACGATAAAAAAGAGAAATTTTTATTGGCGAAATTTATTTATTTACTTTATTGAATTATTTGCGGAGGACCATCATTATAATGCTAAATTTGTTCAAAGGATTTAACCCTGTGAGCCCTGATCTCCTGGCTGAAAATTCACTTAAATCTTACAGAAAACACATGCCGTGTGGGCACAGATATCTTGTTGACCTTTCCTGGATGTAGTTTCTAACAGGCAAAGAAACTGCCTTTCCGCAGTCCATAAAACAAAGCGCATCTCCACACCGTTTTACCGGTGGTATAGCAAAAAGCTGCCTGGGGTTCCCACCAGTATACCGGTGCTACAGTCTCAAAGGATTAAGATGTGAATATGCCCTGCAGCCAGACACAATTACTCAACAACTTCCTCTGTTGGTTACCATCAGAGATGCTGTTTTTTAACAATAAAATTCACAGCTGGATTTTCATGATTCTTTCAACCTGAGAGTTACAGGCTACCTTGGTCAAACATGGCAATCTGAAGGCACTTACAAGCTGAATTATTATTACCACAGCTAAGGTCCTCCCTGAAATAGTCTGAATCTTCCTATTGCCCTGAGATGGTCAAAGGTAGCTCTGCTTGATGTCCTTGCCTTTCAATTTGGTGTCCTTCCATTTTAAAGATTAAAAAAAACAAGTTGTTTTGTGTGACTTCCCAAACATCTCACCTTAAACCGCACAGACACAGAATACAGCAATGGTTTTCTTCCGGGGCCATCCCGGTCCACTTTGTTGAACTGGCTCTCTTCAGCAGCAGCACCACCAGTGCCAGACACTTTCTGTACAATCTCATTGATTTCCTGACAGAAGTACATATAGTCTTTCACTCTATTACAATACAGCTCAACAAAATGAATTTTACACCAGTCATTTAATGCATCATACATCTCCGCGCATGCAACTTTTTTCCTAATATTCATATAGTCCAAATATTTCCTTTTTTAATCAATGCTGAATCTTTCATGTTTTCTTTATCCTTCTGAACAGTCTTGTGTAAAATTCAGTATAGCTAAAACATATCCTGAATCTTTCATGTTTCCTTTGCACTTCTGTAAGTCTTTTGTAAAATTCCATAAAAATTCTATATTGAAGAATATATGTCAGTGCAGGGAAATTAACACTGTTGTTATGCTTCTTTATATATGTAATTACCTTCATGAAAACTTTCTGTACAAAGACCAAATGATTGAGAAGGTCAGTAGTCAGGCTATGCTCTAGCATGCCTACTTCAGCCACAGCATACAGATAGTTGCCTTCTAGTAGCTCTAGCTCATCACCAAGTTCTACCTCATGATGGTCTGTGGCTAAATTGCCTGGCTTCTGTACCCTATAGTCAGCTATCACATGGATAGGAGGTAGTTCAATACTGGCACCTGATGGAATGGGTGTGTCTGTCAGTGCAGCAGCAGCAGTTATCTGTTAATGTTATTGTAAAGTGAGCGAAAACAAAATCAAAACAGCTATAATACAGAGTGAAAGCTCATTTGTGTTTACAAGTTATGATTAGGCGGAAGGGATAGCTTTCTTTCTTTTTTCTCCGAATATTTATTTTTCAAATGCTCTACATTTTTAAACAAAGACAGTATCACAATAAACATCAAAGATGCCATGAATTGAAACTAATGCTGTATACAATGCTATTCCACGAGCAATTTTATTCTGCTTCTTTCTCATTTGGGCCTTTTCCTTTCAAATATACCCACAGAACATTTTACTGAACTGTGTAACATGTCACTCCTGAAGTTGATTTCAAACTTTGAATATGGAATCAGTATCTTTTAACAGCAAACTCTTTACACAGACTTTGAAAACCAAAGAGCCTGCGGTTAGAGGAATGTTACTGATGATGTTGGTTATCATTTGTTAGCCCTGAGCTCTTTAGAATCATAAGGATGCAATAAACATATGAGTACATGCTCTGGAAATGAATTCCCTTCTTTCCCCAGTTCATTATCATGTATCAAAGAAAAGAAAGTGGACTGCGTAATAATACATGTTATATTTCAAGTAAGTTGATACTAAATGCTCATTGCCATTTCAAATCACACATCATTATACTCTGTACTGATGCAAACTTTGCAGATTTCTCTAGTTTCTACATTGTTTGGTTAAAGCTATTGTCTGCACACACGAAATACCAGAAATATTCACCTTGGATTTGAAACTTAGCAGATGGTTGGGCAACATGACAGTGAAGTGAGCTTTCCGACCCAAAACCCCAGACAAAGTAATGGCATCAGTTTTGTACTGGGCTTTCAATGAAGGCAGTATGGATGCCCCTATCACAATGCCTTGCATGACTGACTTTATGTGGAGATGCTTGCGGATAATTTTCTCCTCTGCCACTGGTTTACCAAGACCCGGGACATTTGTCAGTCTGTCATAGGAAGTTTTACTCTGCACACCACCAGCTGCATTTGCTGCTGACTGGTTTGAGTTCTCCTCGGACGAGAAATGTGCTCTGCTGAGAGAAGAATGTGGAAGTTTGTGTAATCTGCTTGATAAAATTGCATTGCAATGATGCTAATGATGCAGACATCTGCTGTTTCCTTTTCACTCTAATTCTTTTGTGATTTTTTGCAACATTTCTATACGGTTTCTTTCTAACACAGGGCTTTACAACATGTAGCTTTTTTTTTTTTCTTTTCCGCTTAAACAAACAACTAAGGAGTAACATGAGTAACACCAAGTACATATATTTGAATTATCGATATCATGCAGACATTAATTACTCCTGCTTCTCTGAAAAGTCAAATGAGTATGATGAATAACAATAATGATGACTATGAAATGAATGCAGTACCTTTATAACAAGACTGAACGTAAACAATCTTAAATTTACAACACCTGATAAGTAAGTAACAAAAACATCATTACTTGCTACTCTGGGCAGGCCAGCGCAGCTCCTGTAGGGTGGCTGTGATTTTCTTTGAGCTTCTTGACATCATGTCGTGAAGAACAACAGGGTGCTGCGGAATGTCTACATCAATAACTCCAACAGAGATTAACATAGAGTTATGTTCCTTGTTGCGGCGCATTACTGATGTGAGCATTGCCTGGGACTTATGGATATTGATCGTCACAACAGTTCTGACAAGAAAGTAAAAACCAATTACAAGGACTTGTTGCTAAATTGTTAGGCATTTTTCATCAAGGTAAAATATACACATATATATTCACTGTCACATGCAGACTTAATCTAGCATTTGCTAAGGCAATGGTAACCGCTCCTGAATTCTGTTTAAAATAAATGACATTGCTTTTAACTCTCTGCAGTTCACGCATTGAGAAATCGTTACAATTGTAACAATTTCTCAATGGTTGTAGGATTCGATCGAACATGGCTATATTTTTATGTTTCGAGCCTACAAAACCACATATTTACACTAAAAAGATGTTAAACTGTCGATAATTGTAAAAAAAAGTAATAGATCAAGTTTGATTTAGAAAATAACAACTTGTTTTTGCTTCATACTATTTCGTGTGGCCGTCCGCCATCTTGGTTTTGTTGCGTGCGGTCAGAATCGACAGTGCAGGTCGAAAAACTTCAAATTTTCCTAAATAATGTCATCAGACAACCATGAAAGCAATCTGTAGCAACATCTAGGTGATGGTACAAATTCATGCCATCTCAAAGAGGTTTGTTTACATTTTACTACACCAATACTGAAACTAAATTGAAAACAAAATAAACCTATGTAGTCACGGGCTCAGTTTCAGCCCATAATATGTTTTGTATTCCTTATTTGTTTGAATTTGATGATTTGTGTGAAAGAAAATGCATTTTCCTTTATATTTTCATGGTAGTTGAGTGCCACTCTACCGTTGCTAGGAGCCATCATTTACTTGTTTACATCCAACAGTGACAGAGAAATTACCCATAAAATATCTGTTGACAGACTCTGATTGGTATTAATAAGGGAATTTAATTCTGCATGTTTGCAACTACTTTTGATATTATTTGTAGGATGTTTTAAGTATTTCAAACATAAAATTGTGCTTTATTTCTTTCAGAGCACCAGATTGTGAGAAGTTGGCCTACAGGAATCCACACAAGGAGCTAACTCTGCCAGCCTGCAGACCTGGTTTTACACCATTCAAAGGTTCTACATATCAGGTACATAATATTATTTAGTGTCAAAAGTGGTTGAGGGAAACTACCAGCTTTTTCACTTATTTATGGATAGGATAAGAATGTTTTGAAATGTTTTGACAGAACTAATGACAGTCATAATTATATCATGTACATATGAAGCTGAAAACAAGGAAGTACTTCATTCTTTTTTTTTACTGTTTTAGCTGGTCCACAGTGATGAATTGTGACTACAAGCTCTCTCTCAACTACCAGGAATGGTCTTTTCATTGAGTTAATTGTTATCTCTTTGCATACAATGACAAAGGGTATAATACTCTCAGAGGTCACTCATAAATATCTTGATTATGTTTGTCTCATTCACAGCTAGGCTCTTCAACTCAAGCTGTATTGCTGCAGTGGGATCATAAAACAGATAAATGTGCATATAATATAATACACTATGTGTACTTTCTGATGAGTGTACTGAGGAAGAAGGTCCAGTCAACCTTCCCTGTTCCATTGATGTGAGGATCTGGATCTTGAAGAAATCTACAACCTACTTGTGTAATGCCTACTGAATAATAAGCTCCATTGTATTATTTATCACATGCCAGGTTCATCAGAAAGGTTGTACAAAAGTCTTTATGAATAATATTTAGAAGATTCAAATTCACTGTGTTCCAAAAATTTCAAATTCTGAAACAAAGCGGGTTTTCTTCAATTTCTTTTCATCGCACCGCTTGCGTAATGTTATATACAGTGGTCACCGCCTAACAGCACGTCGGCTACCAGCATGCTGCACGATCCGTCTAACAGCACGTTTTAAAAAAAAAAACATAATTTTTTCTATATAAAAGGTCCCCTCTAACAACACGCTTGTTTAAAGTACATCTAAAACAACAAGCAACATCAGGATCGCTGACACTCAAAAGAAAACGCCCTTTTAAAGAAGAAGATTGGATGAAGCTTTGTTTTTGTGGATGAAACAGAAGTTGGATCAAAATGCCAGACTCAATTTGCCTATTTTGAAGACCAAAGCAACGGAATTAGCTACGGAGTTAGGGCATGATTTTGAGCCTTCTGATGGATGGGTGAACAGGTTTAAATCTCGCCATGGACTAAAATTCAAAAAGAGCATGGAGAGCAGCAAGCGACAGACACGGCGGCATCAGAAGAATTTCAATCCCTCATTCTTCCTGCTATCTTGCAACAATACAGTGAGAATGACATTTTCGACACAGATGAAACTGGGATCTATTTCCGAGGTTTGCCAGACCGAGGTTACACCTTTAAAGATGAAACCTTGCAAGGCGGAAAAAAGGCCAAAGAACGAGTCACTGTGATGGTGTGTGCAAACATGTCTGGAACAGAGAAAGAAAAGCTAATGGTGATAGGGAAATAAAAACAGCCACGGCATTTTCCACGAGACCTAAACACCTTGCCTGTCACCTACAGAAACTCATCAAATGCTTGGATGACAGGAACTATTTTCCGAGACCACCTAGACAACTGGAACCGGCGCCTTAAGATTGCAAAGCGCAACATTTTGCTGCTTCTAGACAATTGTTCTGCCCATCCATCAGACATGTCCTACAGCAACATTGAGATCAAATTCCTGCCCCCCAACACCACATCTGTTCTACAGCCAATGGACGTGGGCATCATCAGAAATTTGAAGGGTCATTACACAACTCTGATCAACAGACGCATTATCACGGAACTTGACAGAGATGAAACCAAAAAAGTTGTTCATCTTTCCAAGTCAGTCTCTCTTCTTGACGCCATCTACATGCTTCACAGTGCTTGGGGGAAGGTGACCCCCCAAACCATTGCCAATTGTTATGGAAAAGCTGGTTTTGGTGAAACACCTGCGGCAGACATTGAACCATTGCCTGTTCCCGAAAGTTTGACAGAGGAGGAGTCTGATGCCATGATAGACCAGGACCAAGATCTTGAAGTTTGTGGCTCTCTAACGGACACAGAACTGGTTCAGTGTGTCGAGAAACAAAAAGTGATGGAGGAAGAGGAAGAGGATGAAACTGATGAACCAGTTCAAGAACCATCAGTTACAGAACTTTCATCGGCCGTAAGAGCCATAAGAACATTCCTGTAGATGAAGGGAAAGAGTTCAATGCTTCAACAATTTGAAGACATTGAAAAAGAAGTTGCACACCATGCCCTGAACAAACAAAAACAGACAACCATCACTTCTTTTTTTTCAAAAGCAAATTAAGGGTTGTAACATAAATTATAATTTTTGGGTTGAAATAAAACGTGAAGTAAAGTGCTAAAGGAGGGATAGTACCTTTTGGTGGGGGGCGTAGCCTGAAATCAACTGGTTCCCACTATGCACACATAAAAAATAAAAAATAAAAATTTTTTTTAAATAATTAAAAATCACAAAAAAGAAAAAAATACATTTAAAAAAATATACATTTCAATAAGGCAATAGGGGCAAGTCACGTTCCTCCGTTTCTCAAACAGGGGACATAAGCATGTTAATTACACAGTGCACATGCATGGTTCCCCCCCCCCTATTCACCTAACAGCACGTTTGCCTACCAGCACGCTAAACACTGTCTCCCGGGTACCGTGCTGTTAGGCGGTGACCACTAATATGAAAATTCAGTGAGATTTTCTAATTTTCTCTAATGTTTCAGTTATTCTAGACATTGTGCCACAAAACATAAGTGCTATTTGTTAGGTGTAAACATTTACTTTGCTTATTTTGAATACAAAAGGGAATTTTGTGAATTCTGCTCAGATTTTCAAAGTTTTACATGTCTTTTATAATCACGTGCTATGTGTTAACTATTGGACCAAACTAAATGGCTTTTTGCTCCTGACATGAGCAAATGAATGTAATTTGATATAGTCATAAGTTTTGGGCCTTGGACTTTATACTTATTTTTTCCTTCTTTGAGACTGTTGGAATGGGTGATTTTTTGCTTCAAATTCTATTTATAGTAACACAGAAAATAGGTCACCTATCACACAACCTCTTTTCAATTCATAAGCAAATTGCATCATGTTAAACTACATCCAATGCACTTTCCAACCATATGACATGTCTATATTCTATTTAAATAAATTGACACTAGCATGCAATCTTTGAGACAACCCTCATTGGATTTCAGAAAAGGTAAAAGGTGCGTGAACTGCAGAGTTAAAGATTTCTAGCCCTTGTGATGACAAGAATTAAATTCAAAGATAGAATCAGCATTTTTACTTAAGTTAATTCCTAAATTTAAGAACAGTTCTATGAAATCTTCTCTGGCTTAGTAACAATGTGTAACATTTTCACAACTTCTAATTAAAATCAAAATGCAAAATTTTGTGCAACTCCAAAACATCTAATTTTCACAGACAGTGACCACCCCCCCCCCCCCCCCCCTCAAATTGACATTTATCTCAAAAACAATTTATCACAGCTGTTTAAATCGCACAAAAAGCAGTATTCTAGTTGCCTATCGACACCTCCTGCCGGTCACCAGCAATGCGGTCATAAATGAACTGTCAGTCATATGCACAACCATGACGGCAAGCCGCTGCCTGGCCAGGCCTGTGTAATATGATTCCATCAATTTTCGCATATCTTTGCAGAGCGATCTAATCTAGTGGTGCTAGTCCACCATACATGCAAGATCTCATTTTAAATGTCAGCGTTTTACAAAAAAGCTGATATTTTATTTTTGTAAGAAGTGACCGAACCGTAGAGGTAAAACCTCAAAGCCTAACTATGGCCAGCTATCCCTGCTGTGCATACTGTCCTGATCACATGTGTACTGTTGGTAGGCCTACTCACTAAACACATGGCGAATCGATAAAGACATTACTTCACATACCAATGTCAACGTGTAAGACTGAAGGCCTACTACCTCATGCATTATCCCACTTGTTGGCATAAAGCAACACACAAGGACACAACATCAACACCAACTATTGCGAATACAACACAGGACACAACCCATGATGACATAATGGAAACCACAGCAGCCACATTATAAGACATATCCGACCTATCAATGACCTCTAGTTCAATTTGTAAGGACACAACAATAGTAACAGAATACACAACATCTATTACAGAACAACCGTCATCTAGCAGTGGCCTTTATGAGGCAGACCTGAGGGGCTCCCCTATTGCTACCTTTTAGGCATATGAGAAATAGCAACACATCACATGCATTTAAACATGACAGGTTATTTTTTCAGTCACTTGAATTGTCGCCAAGACGGCCACTCACAGAAGAAGAAAAAAACTTTTTCACATATACTGCTGGGAGACAACTGAACAATTCAAAAACAACTGTTATCAAATGCAAGACAGGAGGACAACCCACACTATTAACAAAACTAACAAAATCTGACAGAAAATGATTGTTGTTTAACTCAGGACTGAACAACTTTGCAAGAATGCGATAAAGTGAATTTCGAAATTTAACCTATTTTTCATGTTGTACAATGGCTTCATCGTGTTCGTTGGGGGAAATGACATTTAATTTCATGTCTGACATTTTTGACAATGTACTAATTTGTGAAAATATTGTGTAAATCTATGTTTTTATGCCTATTATAGTATTCAATAAACGTTTACGATTCATTGCATGCAGTGATAAAATATCATAAAATCAGTATGTGTTTATGAAACTTTGGCTAGCAGAATGGTTTGGTCATAAGATTGCTTTGATTACTGATAAAAAAGCAGCCAGTCAGAAGTGCTACACAGGCTCTGAAAAAACCCCTCTTGAATACAGGTTGCGGCTGGATCAGGTTACCGGTTGAGGAGTAGATCCCTCGACTGGACTAGGCAACTAGGATAGCACCTGTTAACAGCCATGTTATGCATATGACAAACTGTCTCCTCCAAATGCCCTTATTTCATTCTGTTTTCTTCCTACATATCGACTTACTGCAAATCTGGTGCTTCTCCTTCCCTCAAATTGATCATTGAATGTCCTATATGCGCTGTGTAAGAGGCATCTGAAGACACCCTATGCAGGAAACCTAAGGGGATTCATACACAATGAAAAGCGTGATAAACTAAAACTATAAGATAATTTATGTAATTAAAAAAAAAAAATTTAAAAAAGACAATCACATTACATTCATTCAAGAGAAAATTGTTAGATTCCAGGTTTATTATAATTAATATAATTTATAACTTATAAACCACAAACAGAATTATTGTGCGTAAACTGACATTGTATTTTATTTCAATAACTTCTAAAATTCTGAAACTAGCCTTGGATTGCTTTTCATTTAGCTAGATGAAAAATACAGGCCTGGTGTCAAGATCAACACCAAAAAGCTGAAACAAGGGATGGAACATGCGTCTTTTCATTTTTCTTTACCTTTCACTTTCTTCTTGTAAGTCCCGCTTGTATGTACTTTGGTAGTGCTTGCCTCCAGCTTTAAACCACTCAACTCAGCACTAATGAGGAATTTCTCCACTTTCAGAATGCCATAAACAATGATAGGAATGCTTTCTCCCACATAGATACCTTGCAAAAAAAAAAAAAAATGTTCATACATGAAGACACAAAATTAATTTGTTTTCTTCTAATAAGTTCCTAGGACAATGACATGTTATAAGCTTAACACAAACAACAAAACAGCCGAACAAGAAAACCTGTGAACTTCCTCTTTCAGCTCAAACAAAAATTTGTTGTTTTACAGCATTATTAACTCATGTTCTGGCACAAATGAGACTGATAAAACTAAAGCAGTTTGTTTGAGATTATCCACGGAAAAATATTCTGAATGGCAGCTACGTTCACAAAACTCTAACAATTGCAGTTGTAAAATCTGCACAAACTTGCAGGCAGACACCCTTCCAAAATTCTTGTCTTGAAAAATGATTACAAGCTTAACAGTGTGTTTTTTTTTTCTCTCCACTTTACATGTAGAAGAAGAATTGAAACTCTTGGGACAACAATACTAATATGGATCTTCAGAGGTGAAAAAAAACCCCATTCAAACAAGTATTTCACTCTTTGACTTCGTTATACCATTTGCAATTACTTCTCTAACTTGATGAACAACAAAGGGTCCTATGACAAAACACTTCTGATTTTTTTTTAAAGTGACAAGACGTTTCGTTTTTGTTCACCAAAGACATGGCTACCTCTACCGCTCATGAATTTATTTTACCCATGACTAACATTGTTAAGGCATGCTAGCTATACCTGAGCCTAGATTACAATCAAACCTCTCAAACTGAAGAACCACACTGCATTATGCCTTACAGTAGACAACTAAAACATCCAATTCTGTTCAACTCAAAAGTTTTGTAATCTCAGTGGAAAAAATGGTCCTTGAAAACTGTTAACCTACTTTGTTTGAACCTTGTCCTGATAAATGATTGATGAGCCAAAGAAGAGTCATTGCCAATAGTCTGTTCTTCTTTCGCTGCCATATCAACTTTATTCTTCTTTTCATCTTTCACCGACTCTGAGGAGGTTTTCGATAGATCCTTTTCCTTAGCACTGGTCTTCCACCTCATATGAGCTTCATGTGCCTCTGAAATGTAAAATTGGAAGAGAAGTGTGAATTATTTACACTTACAGTATATTGTAATCATTTGCCTCCCATAAGCCCAACCCTGGGTCCTCGTCCCGGGAGGTGGAAACAGGACAAAGTAGGGGATTGCTGGGTTCGGGCGAAGTACGGTGTGACCTTGTGTCACTTAGGCGCTACGCTAGCCGTGAAGGCCATCCCGGGTCACCCCGAAACGTCGCTGGCTAACAGGGCTCTGGTGAAATCCTGGCAGCAGGGGATGGATGAGGACGGAAGGCGACCGAAGGATCTTTGGGCACGGCTTTTGTCTCTCGTGGTTGCGGGCAGAGGATTCCGTTTTTGAAACAATGGCCGGGACCAATGCACAGTATGTGCACTGCGCTTTCAGAAAGCAATGGCAGACCACTGGAAGAATTTCTTGCCAAAAACTACAATGAAATGTCACACAAAAGGAAAGAAAGTTATAGTTCTGTGTCCTCTGAGTCCCCCAGGGAGGGTCGGGACTCAAAAACGACTGGGGAGGGAGAATCCACAACTGCAGAAGGCACCCGTGATGACGATACTGGCGTATCTGACGGTGAGTGCAAGAAACAGAGGTGTAGATACTCCTATTCAAAGAAAAGAAAAAGCAAAAGTGTCATCAACATCGGCACCTGGAATGTTAGGACCATGAAACAAATGGGAAAACTTACACTCCTGTTAGAGGAGCTGAAGGAACTCAGCATGAACATCACTGGACTGAGTGAAGTACGATGGGACAAACAGGGCCTATTCAGGACAGAAGATCACACCATCGTATACAGCGGAAACAAACGCGGCATGAATGGTGTTGCAATTATACTGGACAGATGCTTACGAGACAACATTAGCAGCCATGACGCTATAAGTGATAGAATTGTCACTGTGAAACTTGACACCCAACCCGTGCCCCTGAACATCATACAAGTATACGCCCCCACATCTGCGAGCACAGAAGAAGAAATAGAGCTGTTCTATAATGACCTACAATCAGTAACAGACAAAATCCCAAGCAGAGAAATATGCATAGTCATGGGAGATTTCAATGCCAAAGTGGGAGAGGGTGAGGATCTGGAATGTGGGATGGACCCTATGGATTAGGAGAACGAAACGACCACATTTTAGTGACAGCAAAGCTGAGATTGAAGGCCTATAGGAAGAGCAAGCCAAAACCCACCACCAGATTTGACACGGACAAACTGAAAGACCCTGAAATCAGCAATGCTTTTCAGATCGAAACAGAAAACCGTTTCTCAGCATTACTCAAGGAGTGGTCAGCTGAAGAAAGACATCCAGATACACTGTGGAAAGACATGAAAAGAATTTGGAGTGAAACAGCTGAATCGAAACTCGGGAAAAGAACGAGGAAAACTCCCAAACCATACATCAGTGAAGAAGTGATAGAGCTTGCAAAAAGAAAGAGCAAAGCCAGAAAACTTAGTAAACAAGATGAATATCATGCACTGAAGAAGGAAATCCAAACAAAGATCAGAAGAGACAAGAATGCATGGTTAGAAAGAGAGTGTGCAAACATAACAGAATGTAATACACAAAGAAAGTCAAAAGAAATGTTTGAACAAATAAGAAAAGTAAAAAAGAGGGATTTCCAACCACAGAACTTGAGTCTGAACAACAAAGAAGGCACAACACTGACAAACACAAAAGATGTGCTCTCAAGATGGCACGAATACGGCAAGATGCTGTTTGCGGACAACATCAGACCAGACCCGAGGGACCTCCAACAACCAGACTCACAACAGATAGATAAAGAACCAGAACCTCTCTTGGAGGAAGTACAGGCTGCAATAAAACAAATAAAGAATGGAAAATCCCCTGGATTAGACAACATACCAGGTGAACTCCTGAAACATACCAGCGAATCAGGAATAAAAGCACTCCACCAAATGATCTGCAAAATTTGGCAGACAAATGAATGGCCAACAGACTGGAAGCTACAAGAATTCGTCATGCTATACAAAAGCGGCAATGTCAAAGACTGTGGAAATTATAGAACCATCGCCCTCATCAGTCACACCAGCAAAATCCTGCTCATCATCATACTCAACAGAATGAAATCTAAGGTAGAAGAGGAACTATCAGAATGTCAAGCTGGTTACAGGACCAACAGAGGAACCGCTGACATGCTCTTCATACTACAAATAATGATTGAACAGATAAGAAGCAATGGAAACGAAGCCTTCATCACGTTCATAGACTACAGCAAAGCGTTCGACAGCGTTAGGCACCATCACCTGTTCGATATAATGGTTAAGATGGGATTCCCAAAACACCTTGTGACCCTCATCGCTGCACTATACCACGAACAAAAGGCAACGATTAGATGGAACAATGAGAACTGTCCATATTTCAACATCGAGAAAGGAGTCAGACAGGGTTGCATACTTTCACCTCATCTTTTCAATATTTATACTGAGCAGATCATGAGAAACGCAGACATAGAAGATATGGGAATAAAGATCGGAGGTCGAAACATCACAAACCTTCGCTACGCTGATGACACAGCTCTTATGTCAGATAACATCACCAGCATGAAAAGAGTGTTGCACAGAGTGGATGAAGCGGGCAAGACAGCAGCCTACACCTAAATGCTAAGAAAACGAAACTAAATGAACGGACATCTCCAGATTTATTATTTATCTTCGAGAAACACTTAAGTTATTCGGCGTCGTATATCGATACCACAGGTATGGGGAAAAATGGTTTTGAAAATTCATCGCACAAACCCCAGTAAACTCAACTTTGTGGTTGATTTTAATGAAAAACATTGTCCAGGATAGAGCAATTCCTGTCATCTTGAACTGCCTCATAACACTCAGTGTCCGATGAATAGGAATGGAGATTTATGAAGTGCTCAAGTTTTCAATGAATAGGAGAGGAATTTCGAAAACCAAAAGCGAAACAAACCAAAACTTTTCACAAAAACGAAGATCGAGCAAGATTGGAGGCAGCTGAAATGTGGCTTTACAGAAGGCTACTCAGAATAAGTTGGACAGAAAGGAGAACAAATACAAGCATCTTAGAACAGCTTGGCACCACCAGAAGAATAACACCTGAAATAAATAAAAGAAGACTTGCATACATCGGCCACGCGGCCCGAAACAAAAGCACGGCCCTTATGATATCAATCCTTCAAGGAAAGACAGAAACAAAGAGAAAACAAGGAAGACCACCCATTACATATCACGATAACATCAAGAAAGTCAGCCAGCTGGAAATAAGTGAACTAACTAGGAAAGCTAAGGACAGGATTGGGTGGAGGAGATTTTGTCGTGACATCCACTGTAGCAGCTAACATCGATGACGATGAAGCCGACAGGCACAGGCACAGTATATTATTAGAATAACAGTTCTCCTGATAAGAAGGTGTACAGAAGGTCTACTACCCTGCGGAAATACTGGATAATATTTTCATAAATTTATTTATTTACTGTATATAATTACTTACCTTAATGCACATGCTTGACTGACATAAGAAATACAAAATCATGCAAGTCAGAAGTCAGTTCCATTTTAAAATCAACTGCTCGTCAAATGAAATTTAGTCGTCACTCTTATGCCTTCAAAAATGGAGAAAAATAATGCTAATTTCCTTTCCACTCCCATACCTGAATTTGAATCTCGTCTCAGTCCATGCAGCATGGAAGATTTTCTATTCTGAATAAGAGTGCTTAACTTGGTGCCATAATCAGATACACGTGATTCTCTCTTGAGTGAGCCTTCTTGGTCTGGATCTTCCTCTTCTATGACAGGAAGTTTTGTCACTGCTGTAATATTGAACAATTCAAAACATATACTGGCAACACTAGCATACTAGCAACAGTTCCAAAGCACTAATTTCTAATAATTTCTGTAATCACAATGAAAACACAGCCAACTTAACCCTTGTCCCGCACTGAGTGAACTCGTCCACGTGACGCCCTGTGCAGGGATAGCCGGTGGCCAGTCAGCCGATTTTGCATGTTGCTGATAACCTCCGCGGTAAGGTCAGGTCAATCGTTTTTTTTTAACACACGTATCGTGTTTACTTTAGGATGCAGTAACAACAATAATGGTGAATAAATCATAAGTGACCCTTGTGATATGTGTATAAAGTACTTGTGATGAGATGCCATAAGACATATTGTTAAATAGAAGGCTTATAACCAAGAACTGTCTGCATTTACATGCTGTTTAACAAACGTCTTATCCTTTTCCCAAGAGCTCTGTGCTTTTTTTTATTTGTCCCTAAGCCAGGCCATTCAGGTGAACAAATTATGAGCTAGGCACTTAATGTACTAACCACATGTATCATGACACTGCTTTCTCCCTCCTCCACTATGTAAAGGTTCCACGTACTATGATGTTAGTTTTCTTAGCACACCTTTAGCAAGAGATTTGATTTCCAGCTTACAGAGTACATACATGTACTGAAAAGTGGTTTAACCAAAGCAACACAATATCTCTCTAATTACCACATCAAATAAAGACAACAACCAACACAAAGTTGGTCATTTTCTCTCAGTTTTCCCTGATGAAAAACCTACCAACAGATGCCCTTATGCAGCATGCCCTAGTATTACATCAGAATTCAATATTACAGACATAGAACGGCTTCTCAAATATGCAGATGGCCCCTTTCTTCTCATTTCACATGTAGACAACCAGTATCAAAGTCAAAAGTTTCCCTAAGATTTTCCCCAGTTCGAACTTCAGACCATCACTACTATTACCTGAGTATGATGAATAGTTACGAATAGTTGAATTGAAATAAACATATTCGGATGATACCATTTTGTTACACATGGTAGGGGTGACAGGACAGATAAACAAGCGAAACAAATGAAACTAGTGAGGGAGAAAACATGAAAAACACGATAGTCGTAGCAACCGAATAAACAAAACACGAGGAACAGTGTTGCTATACAATGAATTGGCCTTCAGAAGGACCCGGCTTGCAAAATGTAGGCCACAATATTGGCCTCGCATGCCTCTGGCCTCCTGCAGGACGAAGGTTGATCTATGATTCACAGAAGGCATCAAAACAACAGTTCAAATAGTTCAAGGCTTGAGGACAATTTTTAATGTGAAATTTATTAATAATGGAAAGCATATAAGAATAGCAAACAATACCTTGTGAATGCCGAACAGATACGGTTTTCAGTTCAGGCATTGTGGCATAGAGGTCAAGCAAGGAATACAGATGTCTCCAACATTGCGGCGTGCTTTCCTTTATCTCATCAATGATTGTTTTCTCGTTAAGCGCTGGGGAAGAGGTGTCTGCCAGGTCCAGTACGACTGAATCACTCAGATTGAGAGAGTGGGGTGGTGTCATTACATCAGGTCCATCTCCATGATGGGGATATGGAGTTGTCACTTTTTCTGAACAACGAAAGAGAAATATTGACTCACAACTTCAATGCAAGTATAAAGATTGCCACTTCTGCTAAAACAAATAATATCAAACTGAAGGTTGTTTGCAAGCTGCGTTATACAGAAACATATCCATTAGCATATGAACTGTCTTTTAAATTCTGAATCCTTTTCTTGGAAGGCAAACTTAGTTGATATCTCATATTTAACTACTGAAATGTGCAATCAAAACTAATGTCTCTTCCATTAAGAGAAGACCTGCCGTGGCTAAATTCATACTCCTTGTATATATTGTAAAATATGCAATTTTTATCCATCACATCCACTCAACTGCTTCCTGGGTCATAAAAATAATGATGTATAGCCATAGCCGTAACATGCCAAAAACATTAGGCATATCAAGACTTGAAAGTTTACCTGCTCTATGTGAAGAAATGACTCCGTGCAAAACATGCTAATGCAAGAATAATGGAAGATTATAAAGTGATAAATTGTTTCGCAAATTTCTTGACATAATTTAGCAAATTTCTTTTTTCCTTCTTGAAACAAGCAGCTTCACATTACATCTGGAACCTTGACAACAACAACACAGCAACAAATATACATAAATATACAAAAGTCAGAAAGACATGAATGAATAACTGTTGAACACAAAGGAAATTCTAATACACTCACTAGTAGGTGCAAATTCCCCCTTTGAGTCCTGTGCAAATCTGAGCTGCCCAGGTTTTCTGCCATGTCCTGTTCCTATTGGTAAACCTTCTGGTCTTTTTCTCTCTACTTTTTCATCTCGGCTCTTGGAACCTCCTGATGTAGATTGACTGCTTTTACTCTGTACTGTGCCAAGTCCTGTAGATCCCTGTGTTGTGGAGCTGTTGTCCTCCACCACGCCCAATGGTATCACTGTGGATGTGGTGTTCAGGCTACTTGATGTACCTGATTTGGTACCCACTGATGGAGATGATGGTGACTTGAGACCAGAAGACCATTTTGACTCAGCTTTGAGACTGTTTTGCACTGACGCTGTGCTTTCCTTGCTGGATTTACTGGCTGGCTTTTGTTCTGTAGCATTTTCTAAATGAAGTATATGCAAAACTATCTGATGAAAACCCAACACTTGGCACTATTATTTCTGATCTGAGTCTATTATTTACTTACTTCACATGTGCTAGATTTAACTTATGTGTGCGGTACGCGCCTTTAGACACAATATTGTGTAACATATAAGAAAAACAATCTACAGTACCCTTGTAATTGTTATTATCATGATTACATTAATATTATATTTATAATATTGTCACTGATAATGACAAATACAAATCACCTGCACAAATCTCAAGTACACAAATAATACAACAAAAAGACATCTTGCTCCAAATTCTGTATGCTTTCATTTCAACGCACAATGATCTGTCAAAGAACAATATGATAAATGATCACAGTATTAGTAATTCGTTGGCGTCTGTCAGTCTCAAAAGACTATAGGCTTTAACATGTGGCTGAAAAACTCATCTTAAACTTTTCTGACCCCTGTTACAACTGGGAACTCCAAGGAGCCTTTGATACTGCATAATTCTTTTATCTTTCACATCACTAAATGCACATTTTTTTTTTCAACAGAACAATAGAATTAGCCCACTGACTACATTTACATATGTGTTAAAAATAAAATTCTCTGTTACTTCAATAATCATCAGTTATTTCAAATTACATACTTCAATGGTTTAACTAACAGAGCCACACTACTGACCCAGGTGGGGTTTATCCTCAACATACACTGAACCCCAAAACCGAACCCCCTGTCAGATTTCAACTTCCGATTTTTTTCTCCTTCGTTATAAAATTGCGAATGGCTCAACCGTGGGCTCTGTGCGATTCTCTATTAATTTACGTACATGTCCATGGCCATTACATGTTGATAGCGCTTACAGTATCGGATATCAACTCTGGCATGATGAAACCTCGTAAGTGGTCAAATTTTGGAAAATCGTTTTTGCAGCCTGTTAGCTTCTTTATACTATCCTACATGTTGTGTTAAAAGTAAATTTATGAAAGACCTATAGAAATGGGTGAAATTTGCAAAAAACTAAACCTCGCAAGTGCACCATCCGTGAATTCAGCCATGATGAAACCTTGCAACTCTGGTTGAGTGGTCTGTGTAGCAGTTCCCGGGCGTCCAGGTGTGCTTACAAGGTTCTCACATAACAATACGCTAGGATTTACCAAGACTTATTATTAAATTCACTTCCATTGTCATGTAAATTTGGAAATTTGCCCGTTAAATTCATTTTAAAAAAAAAATTTACATTGTTTACCCTTTCGTGATTCTTACCTCATCCGAGAAATTGACTCATCATATTTATACCATTATTGTCACCTGTTGGTTCACTGGAGCAAACACAGCGACAGTCCTAAACCCCCCCCCCCCCCCCCCATCAAATTCCCTTCCCATGAAAAAGAAAAAAAAAAGCTCTCTTATAACAGTTTGGATATTATCAAACGTCAACTTTTAAAAACAGAAACACCTTGTGGGCCCATCCCTATCACAAAGACTGGTTACTGTTGCTTTGAAACTGAACACCTATTCCATTCCTTTGATGAACCAACAGGTGTCTACCATCGTTTAATGCACAGGCGGCTTCTCACCATTCCTTTGAAGAGCCGATAATAGGTCTGCCATCGTCTGATACGTCGGTAAGGCTTCCACAGGAACAAACACTAAACGTAGATTTATTATTGCTCAATGATTGTCACTTCGGATGATGACCAACTGTAACCACTTAAATTTTTATGTTCACATTGGTGGTTATCAACTTTTATCAGACAACTGCCCCGTTAGGCTCCTAATTTTCTTTCACAGCTCCCCCATCCCCTTTCCCAGAACCCTACTCTACCCCCAAACATAAAATCATAAGTACACATGAGAATGTGTACTAGTTACGATGTTAGGTTTTTCAGAGATTTATTTAGTGACAATAGGCATTTGATTATTCATTATAAAGACAAGGAGAAAGCATTCTTCATCAAATTACCAACAATTAGCCTTTTCTGTTCATAAAACCCATGCGGCAGGCTGGTTTGTCCTACAGTCAGCTAATAGCAATACAGAATGATCATGGAATTTGAACTGCATATTCTTGACAAGATTTGCTTGTATGTTTTCACACATTCAGAATTCAGTAATGACTGGGTTGATCTACCGCCTGGCCAAAATCACATAATAAATAAAACTTAAAAGACAGTGCCACTATACAAAGAAAAGCTGAAAATTCAGCAGCCAAAATACAAGCATCTGCTGGAACTTCAAGCTGTTTGTGCCCGAAGATCACCGCCGTTCCTTTAATAATTGACCCCATTTACTTAGACTCAGCTGTGTTTGTGCATTTCCTGGACTCTTACATTGTTTATGCCCATTTCCTTTAGATCTTTAAGTTGGTTATTTGAAATGGATATATCTCTTCATGAAGGAAACAGTTGAATTTTAACTGCATATATATTTATTTTAATTTTGTAACCCATGGCGGGAGAGAAGCAATGATGCGATCTGAGCTGACAGAAAATATGGAGTAAGAGGACAATGGATGCTTCAGATGGTTGTAAAAATGAGGGTGTGAGCGGGGGAGAGAAAGGGGACAGGACTGAGCAAACAGAGTGAGAGAGAGAGGAGAGAGACAGAAAAAGAAAGAGGGGGGAAAAGGAAATGGATTGGCGAAATGTAGGAGAGAGAGGGAGAGGAAGGGGACAGGACCGAGAAAACAGAGTGAGAGAAAGAGAGAGAAGAAGATGAGAGACAGACAAAGAGAGAGAGAGAGTAAGGGGGGAGGAAGAGAATGAGAAAGTTA
This sequence comes from Onchidella celtica, assembly GCA_963931925.1. Classification (NCBI taxonomy): domain Eukaryota; kingdom Metazoa; phylum Mollusca; class Gastropoda; order Systellommatophora; family Onchidiidae; genus Onchidella; species Onchidella celtica. The sequence goes on along the minus strand of OZ007573.1, from coordinate 24,973,222 downwards.
TTCTGAAGTTCATTCTTTACAATTAGCTTGATCATTTCTAAAATTCTCTGGAAGTCCACTTTCATTATGAATAAATTGTCACAAAAAACATGTATCCCGTGTACTTTGTTGTTAATCTGTGAAAAATAAGTTTTCGGACAAACCAACACTTACCTAGCTATACGATGAGACTAAACAGCCCTCAAGTAACCACACAAGTCAGTGACTGAGCCGAAAAAAGCCGTATTGAAATCTCGCAAAGTGGGGATATTGCCTGCTTGCGTGGTTTCATCGCGGCGAAAATTTACCACCAAACCTTGCAAGGTGTAGAAGATCTAAAATAACCATTATTATAGAAAGAAACATCAATGATTATAATTCTAAGATGTTTTGTAACCTACATGTAAAATTTGGAGGGAAATGGAGAGCTCGTTTCAAAGAAAATCAGTTTTTTGTCTCTCCTGCAAAATTCTGTCAGTGAGAGTTGCGAGGTTCCATCATGACGCAGTCGATATATAAGGCAACGAAAATGGTCTGTGCCAATTGAGCATAGCCCTTGTTTTGCTAAAAATGGATGAAGCAAATAAAGTTAGATCGAGACACAAGAAAATGTGAATGTTTTGATACCAAATAACTGTACTGGATATAAATTAATTGATGTTTTACTTATTTCAGCTTTGTTTATATCAAATTTTAGGTAAGCTTTCTCTCTTCTCTTTGATTATGCCAAAGATCAATTTTGTACTAAAAATCTACTTAATTAAAAAAATGTTTACCAGGAATGTAATTCTTTATATTTCTTTAAAATTTTTTTGGGTTCTGTAATGTATATTCATTACACAATATATACAGCAAACTTCAAAAAGATATCTCGATAAATACAAAAGTTATGAATTTTTAAAAATTCCCTACAAAACCCCAGGTTCAAGGGCATAACTTGAGAAAAAGCCACAGGGCTTAATGAGTTTGAAATTAACATATGTACCTTTCTTCTTTTCAGAAGCTGTAAGATTGGAGTACGACCCCATCAGACGATCAGTATGTGATGTGTCAGACTGATTGGTGTCCACACTGGACGTGGAGTCTTTGGACTCTTGTTTTCTGTGGGCTTGCACCCAGCCAGTGGGCTCAACACGCTTCTGTTTCAATTCAACTCGAGTATTTTTCACATTGCCCACCATGGTCAAAACCTACCAAAGACAAAGGACCATATATTTGGGATATTAATATAATTGTCATCCCTTTTTCCACATTTGTTACTCTTTCAGTCTTGACATGTTGTTCTTTTTATAGTATTGCACATTATGGCATGATCAGTCTTAGTCTATTTCTAGGGAGAAACCAATAGTAAATCAATATCTCTTTGCATGGTAGTATGTACTATACAGTACTGTCAAACACAAGCAAATGTAGAATTTCTGCCATCTGTCTACATCAAACTTTAAAAGGAAGTTGCATGCATAAGCAATCCATTCATCCGCTTATGCATGTGCCTCTACACTGCCTGTAAAAAGTGTTGTTCTTTGTCCACAAGATATAATACGCACCTGGTGAGCCAGTCTCAATAAGGCCATGTCAACATTTTGCCGGATTGCATGACAATTCACTAACAGGTTGATCTGCAATGTGGTTGGTTTAGCCTCTAGCTTGTGCATGGCAAACTTGTAGGGAAACTTATCTGTCTCTCCTGTTTCTCCATCTTCACAAAAATCCACAACATCTTTCAGGGATACATTGACATCAAAGCTGGCAAGGAGATCCAAGAAAAACATTCTTATCCAAAAATCCAATGTAAATAATTAAATAGCTAAATTTATTGTTTTAGATAAGTGAAAGAGGGTGTGCCTTCACCTTCACTATTCCAGACATGTAAATGTCTTATTTGTGTAAAATAGTCAAACAAATGCATTTTCCACACATATGAATGACAGCATGTTTAGCAGTATAAAACAATTATGATAAATTCGCCAGTCAAGGCATATGAGTCGGGGAACGGCTCAGCCGTATGAATATAAGAATCTTTACAATGTCCTGTGGTAAGTTTCACTTTCCATGTTATGCTAGGAATGAGGTTTCAAAATTTTAACATAAAAATCAGTAAAAAAGATGTGTCATATGTGTCATTCTACTTATGTCTTTATAAAACAACTCCACATAAAATCTCCCCACCTTTCACACTGAAAAGCTGCACTCTCTGGTATCATTTTGAAGAAGCTTCTCTTGCCTCGACCTTTGCCCTTTGGTGTGTAGCTTGCCTGTGGGGAGGGGATAGCTTCAGACTGTGCTATGAGGATCTTGAATGTATTAAAGTGGCCTTGGAGTAGCAAGTGACCCCCAAATTTTTTCATCATAGCTGAGGGTCGAACACTTTCCACATGTAATCCAAGACTTTGTAACACAGGTTTGAACAGCACCTGCCAAAAAGCAAATAAAAAGAAAATAATTGGAACCACATAACATCTTTTGCAATCTTGTTCATGAGGATTTACCAATATTATTGCATAAACATTTTACAGGCAAGCAAAAGATCTTGTGCATGAAGTTTTGAGATTTGGCACAAATAAGTAATTCATTTTCATTTAAAAACTTGTCACTGCAGCAGTTCAGTCTTTGGGAGCATTTTCAGATGTGTAGAACTTCCTTTCCAAAACCGTAATAATATACAAATTTGGTAAAAAAAAAAAGGTATGTAGTCTTAATTGTGCAATTCTGCAGAAAACAAAAGGACAGTGACCTGCAATACCAAAGAATATGTTCTGGTTCTCCTTCTTTTATAATTTTAAAATTATAAGCAACATCACCTTTAATATGCCCGTGAGACATGATGTTAACAGTTACTTGAATACATTCTGATACTTGCATCATATCCAAATGTTTGGGTGAGGTTATCAGATGACATAAACTTAAGCAACAATATGTGAAAAATGTTACCTGAGCATCAGCGAGCTGCATGATAGAGGTAGCCATTGTACAGTCTTCCTCATTAACATCAAATCTGCTGTCATCCTGTGACCATGAGCTCACCAGAGGTGTTCCACAAGACTCTGAGGTATTCTGGCGAATGTAGCGAGATGTGACATCATCTTCCAGATCCATGCGGAATTCAGTTTGCTGTTTGGCCATCCACTGATACAAATCTTCATTCTGCTTGTACCTGAAAGTACAAGAAAGTGATGGTTTTGTGAACAATCTCACAATGTTTTCTTGTCGTCATTGCATTTCCTCGTTGACCATAATTTGGGAAAAAAACTGATTTTGAGTGATTTACACATATGTAGAATCCAGGCATTGGATACAGAAATGAAAATATCACTTCACTGACCTTCCTGATTATTTCAACCATGAATTTTTCAGTCCTCAAATATCTGTGTAGAATTGAAAGTTTTACCTTTCTGGACAGAAATTACATTCAAATGATGAAATAAATACATCAACCTAAATCACAAGTATCAGAAAAGTTTTAATAATACTGAAACCACTGCATTCCTGTGTAACCACACCTGTTTTTCAGAATAGAATGCTTAGGTCCTGCTGTTCTGAGTGGTGTGTGGGGTGGTGTGGGCGCCACAAGCTGCTCATTGCTAGATACACTATCCACCAAGGAAGTGAAACTCATATTGCTGTCATTGCGATTAAGTAAGAGTCCTGAGGTTGGAGGAGCTAAGTTAGAGGTGCTGCGATCCAAGGGAGAGTCAACTGCTCCACCAGGTTTTTTACCTCTGAATAAATCAAAGACAAAATGTGCAACACAGTCATAGAACACAATCTCACGGATCATATATGGAAGTATAGCAGCTTTCTGTTACTGAATTTGCTGTTTGTTGTTAAAGTATTCCTATGGTTATACAAAGAGTTTAGACATTCTGTTAAGGTGGTGAGATCAAGACAGCAAAAGAAATCTGACCAAACTTATTAGTTGCCTTTGCAACATTTTATGTTCTTTTTCAGTATGAGCCATGCTAAAGAAATGGTCTACTCCTCACAAAATATTATGTGTAACAGGAAAACATTTGTTTTGATTTCAAGATGACTCTGTATGAGGCCAAAAAAGAAAAACCTTGATTCACTATCATAAATTTGATTTGTCTTGCATTTCTCCTTTCAAATAATTTGAAACATCAGCAACAACACTCACAGTTTTTCCAAATATGTCTACGGTTGATCTAATATAAGAACTGCCACATGACAGAGAGGTCTCAAGTTACCTGAAAATGTTAGAAAGTTTGCGAGGTTTCCCTGAATGATAGGATTCTGCACTGACATAATCAAGACCATCTGTCTTATCAGTCTTGCCTTGAGTGCTGATTGACTGACGACCCTTGCTGTTGATGCTTGGCACAGAACCAGATCTCTGAGTTATGCCCCCTTCAGCCTGTATGCAGCATAACAACTTTAATAATTGGTAGAATTTAGGATGAGTCATATTTTCCTCATCATGCCCCACACATCCAGTAAGAGGAAAGAATTTCACATGTGAAAAACTTATCTCCAGATATATGGTATATCACAAGAGCAAATACTGCTTTAGTAAACATAGGTTTATTCTAGAATTTCTACTAATTCCCTTCACAGCAGGAAATAGTATATATGTCTTTTTATATGCATAGGTATATTTATCTCTGCCTTTCTTAAAAAGTAGTGGTAATTTAGTGATTAAAAGGTATGACCGCATTGACAAAAAACTAGCACAGGACCCTCCATCAATAATCTTAAGTTCTTTTTCATGACCATGAAATATAAATGTTCCACAGTTTGAAACAAAAAATGCCTCTGACATTACAACATTACCTGTAGCAATGACACCTTCTCATCCACAACATCAAACTGATCAATGATTGTTTCCTCATTATCCTCTCCTGTTTCTTCCACTGCTTCCTCATTTGGCAAAGCAAATGACACATTATAAGGCCTGATACTACGACGTGACTGAAATAAAAGAGAATGCGCCAATGAGTTTGAATTAAAGGATGCCAATTGTGTGAATCCTATTTTTAATATTTCTGCAGTTGATTTACTTTTTTAATGACAGAACCATGCATTGGTTTTCCTTGGTTTTTCTAACAAAAGAATGTAGCCTGTTGAATCAGCTTCTCTATTTTCTATAAAAATTTAGGCATTTTGTACATTTTCTTTCTTTATCAGGACAAAGTATTCAAAAACATGTCTATACCTGATGATGTATGTGGAAACTCCATGTAGGTAAATAAGTAACATGCCCCCAAAAACTACTGCACTATATATTGTTTTCTTTCTAACCAGTCATGGCAGAATATAGCATGAAACACCAACCTTAAAATTAAGTTCACTCAAATTTGGCATGTACAAGACATTTTTCCACTGTCTCATCAAGGCCAGAATTCCTTTCTGTACTGTAATCAGTTGTGGAACTGTTTCAGAAGTTACAGCCTTTTCCACTGGATCAGTCCCATATTTGTGTAAATACTTGCGCAGCACCGTCAACAGTTGATTGGATGGGTCTTCTTGCAATGTTTTGGACAGTGGTGTAAGTTTGTTGAATTTGCTCTGCAAATACAAAAACAATATAATGCTGCTTCTATCTCTCCAAAATGATGCTGTAAGTGCCTGTAAAAAAATCTAACCATGCAAGGTAAAACTTTGAAGTCTAAAAGGCACAATAAATCCGGACTCCAATATCTGTCACACATATTGTATAGAATGTACAACATTGTTTAACTTTTCACTGCTTTTTGATGGCATCCTATAAATTCACTGAATACCATCAGCAATATCATACTGCATTGGTATAAACTATAAAATTAAAATTTTAAACTACTGATGAGTCATTTAATACATCAAGCACAGTTGATAGCGGTTACAGGATCAAAACAAAATGGCCGAACTACACACATACTCTGCTAGTTGAGCAAAAAAACAACAAAAAATGGAATTTAACCTGGAAGAAGAGGACCAGATCTACATTTTTCACAAGTATGATTTTTATATTTCTTAACACTGGAGTACCTTATAGGCAACATGGATTCCTTGACATTCTAAACCTTCAATCATCATGCAAGCAATGACACAGCAAAGCCTCTTAGAATATTCCCTGACCAAACTGCGTACTGCAGTCATTAGACGATCACTAGGGTTAAGCCAGGCGTCGATGGCAGGTGTTGCTGTGCTCAGGAGATTCCAATCAAGTCTGTAATATTTTAATTATTTATGTAAATGGCACCTTCAAGACAAAACTTCAGCCCACATATAAAATAGGAAGAATTGCTAAATAATTCATTTAAAAAGAAAGTTACAGGTGTTAGCAATCCATTCATCCACCACCATGTACGCCTCTATATCACATGACACAAATTAATACGAAAAGTGAAAATGTAAAAATCTTGGTATTCTAAACAACTCATAATATACTTCCAATACACAGATGCTAGTGAATTAAAAAAAAAAAAAAAACAGTATGTTTGAAAAAAATGAAAGACTAAGAAAAAAGAGTATTCTAGCATTGAGACACTAAGTGTAAAAATTAATTTACCCTGAGCCTGTTAACCCTCGTCTTGTACTGAGTGAACTCGTCCACATAACGCCCTGTGTGGAGAGAGCCAGTGGCCAGACAGCTGATCGTTCGTGTGTAGCCGATAACTTCGGCAGTCAGGTCCTTTTGAACACGTGTATCGTGTTTACTTTAGGACGCAATAACAACAACAGTGGTGGATAAATCGTAAGGGACCCCTGTGATATTTGGATGAAGTACTTATGATGAGATGCAATAAGTTCTCTTGTTAAATAGGCCAAATGCAAATGACATCACAGAGTGTTTTTGTTTTGTTCTACCGACACCCGGTGGATCTTCGAGATATGTCTAAGTGGTTAAAATACTTGCTGGTTGCATTGCAGTTGACTGTTATGACAGGGGTGGAAAGGATGGATCCAAGTTGGTCAGATTCCCTACCATCCGTGTAAACATGGGAAAGGAAGTGAAAGAATTGACCGAACATCTCCCATGTGTGTGTACACACGTGTCATTGTTTACTGTAGTGAACTAGTTTTAGCACGCCGCCGGTTGGTTTGCGACGCCTGAAGTGCTCGAAGTGCAAATCAGCTAACGAATCAAAATCAATGCTCCCATCGCCATGGCTATGCGTCGGTCCTTACAATAATGATGGCCGATAAGCACAATGGGCCTACAGAAGGTTCATAATCAAGAATTTTCTGCACTTACATGCTGTTTAACCCTTTGAACCCGAGATCCCGCAACAGCAGGACAGTTCTAAGGTCACTGTGAACCCCTTCCTATTTGGTGCTGCCCTATTTCCATCCATAAATAAACATTTGGAGCGGGATAGCAGCAGGAAGTAATCGAGCAGTCTTTGTTGTCATTTTTGAATGAGAGGAGTATGTTTGAAAGCTGTTTTTGAAGAGTTTTTGTTCTAGGTGGGCATGGTCGCAGAGGAGGTGGGGATAACAATGGTGTGGATTTTCAGGCTGGATGGAATAGAACTTTCACTGCTGTTGATTCATTGTGAGTATGTGGTTGTTTTGTGAGTGTACAGCTGTGTATGCATGCACTGTGAGTTTTTGGCCACCTCTCTCCTGGGAGCTCAGGTGGGGGGTGCTGGTAGGGTCAGCAGGTCAGAGTTCCAAGGGTTAACATACGTTTTATCCTTTTCCCGGGAGCTCTGTGCTTTCTTTGTCCCAAAGTCAGGCCATTCAGGTGAACAAATAATTTTTAAAGCCAGGCACGTAATTTACTACCCACATGCATTGTGACACTGCCTTATCCCTCGTGAACTATGTACAGGTTCCACATACTATGATGTTAGCTTTCTTAGCATATCTTTAGCAAGAGATTTGATTTTCAGCTCACAGAATACTAACATGTACTGAAAAGCGATTTAATCAAGCAACACAATATCTCTCTAATTACCACATCAAATAAAGACAACAACCAACAACAAAGTTGGTCATTTTCTCCCAATTTTCCCTGATGAAAAACCTACCGACAGATGCCCTTATGCAGCATGCCCTAGTATTACATCATTACAGACATAGAACGGTTGTTCAAAAATGCAGATGGCCCCTTTCTTCTCATTTCACATGTAGATGACAACCAGCATCAAAGTAAAGGTTTCCCCAAGAGACATCCCCAGTTCGAACTTCAGACCGTCAGTACTACTACATGAGTATGACGAAGTTACAAACAATTACATCGTAATAAACGGATGATACCATTTTGTTAGACATAGTTGGGGTGACAGGATAGATAAAGAAGCGAAAATAGTGTGGAAAGAAAACCTGAAAAGAACGATAGTCGCAGCAACTGAATAAACAAAACACGAGGAGCTGCATTGCTATACAATAAATAGGCCTCCCGCAGGACCCAGTTTGCAATATGTAGGCCACAATATTGGCCTTGCGTGCCGCACGAGGAGGCCAATATAGTGGCCTCTCACAGGACGAGGGTTCAGTACGATTATGTGACTAAGTACAATACTTTATTTTCACTGTTTCAAAAACAATGTGTACATTTTTCACCCGGATGCCTCTGGGCTCCTCTACCAATGACTATAAGAGCTAATTGTATACCTTGTAAAGTCCACTTTCTTGTGGATGGATATTGGTGGTGGAGAGGCAAAATTAAACCAGATGGTCTTAAGGTCCAGTCTCCCATTTGAAGCATCTCCATCCAGAGGTTCAGGCAGAGGAGCTTGTGAATTTGGAGGGGTCTCACTTGACACCACTGATTTATCTGAGCCCCAGCTTGAGGAGCTAAGGGAACCAGAATCGATATGACCTGAAGGGGAACTCAGTGGCACTGGTTCATCTGTGCTTGTTGTTGGACTCACATCTTCCTCCTTCACTTTCTCTTTCTCCTCTTTCATTTCTGCAGAATCTCTTTTTTCTTTTCCCTCAGTCTTTGTTGCAGTGTTCCCAACTCCTTCAACTTTGGCTCTGGCTGACTCTTGCATTTCTGCAACAGTCTTATCCAGTCCACTGAGCTTTTCTTCCATAAGCTGAGCTTCACATGACTCTTGATATCCCAATCTTCTGACTGCTGTTACAGACACATCCTCTAACCCTGATTCACACATGATGAAACCAATACTTGGAGCTGAAAGAATATTCCCACCATCACCATCTCGTACATAACTGTCACTGTCCCTGTCCCGGCTTGATGTTCGAGACAGTCGGCGCTTTGGAGATGGGCTTATCCCAGTGTTGCCACTAACTGAAACATTCAGATATTGGAAAAATTTTAACCTTGCATCTTAACACAGAAACTAAAATGTAATAAATGCAACATAATTTTTTTCTTATTCTGTAGAAACTTGAAATAATCAAAGGCTGCTTCAATGCACCTAGAGTTCAGTAGTAAAACAACTCCATTAAGTCTAAATAGGTGCTTGCAACTGCCTTGCCGCCTTGAATGAGCTTAAAATGACAGTATATTATACTCATCTCACATATACTCCCTAATACAGCAAACAAATATAAAACAGAAAGATGAAGTCCCCTTCTAAAATACTAAAGATCATTTTGACCTCTGCAAGTCGCCTCAATGATACATGACTGCTAGATGTGTGCCATGTTTCACAAAGGTTCCTTACCACATCACTTGCTGTATGCCTGTCATTGAGTACATTGAATCGTGATATATGTTTATGTAATGATGTGTAAGATTTGTGTATCATGTTTGTGCTCCTAAACGCTCTATGAAAGAAAATTTCCTTCATAGGATAATAAAGTGATTATTATCTTATCTTATTTTATATTCACCAGCAAAACAAAACAAAAAAACATGAAAAGCATTCTTACTCTAAATGTGCCTTTAATAAAAAAAAATTGATAAAAAAATTAAAAAATTGATGCACAAAAATATAGTTCATAAACAGGATATTGATTTCAGGACAGTATTCTACAGAAAACTATGGAGAATATACAAGGACAAAGGACTTACCTTGACTGCCATCACCACCATGCTGGGACGTTGATCCAGTTGGAGCGGCTGACAAGGGAGTAGATGTATCTTGCTCCAGAGTGAAAAGAACTCTAGAATAATGTTCTGGTATAGCTGTGAGCAACACATGTTCAGAGAAGTTACTAAATTTCAATAAACGGCGCAGCTGAACATGAATATGGGAGATGTGGAGGGTGCCAACATTCTCCTCTCTTGTAACTTCCTGTGGCCTGAGGAAAATTTGAAATACAAACAGTTGCAGAAAGCACAATTACAAATGTCAAATTGACATGTAAAACTCTGGACAAGCAACATGCAGTTTACACTGAACAAAAAAAGCACATACGCAAGGAAATGACAGCAAATCCCTGAAAACATTCTATGTACTTTCTTCATTTGCATAAACAGCAATCAGTTTCTTTGCGTGCTGGAGATAATTATCAGTGAAAATTTTCTGGCTCTGGTGAATTCTGAAGTAAAATGACGAATGAAATGCAACATACCTCTCTATGTCTGGTTCCAAGGGGTTTACTTCCCCTTTACTCCGAGTCTGTCCACTGCCAGACTTGACTGAAGATGATGGAGTTGCACTAGTTTTGCGTGTCAGTGGCTCTTTAGGAGAATCAATGGCAGCCTAAAAACATACGTAAGTAAAACCCTCAGATCAAATAGATAGCCTTGAAAATAATTTACATTGCCAAATGGAACTCCACATACTCTGACTCCTTTTCATCTGGCATTCAAGTACAGTTAGTGTGGAATATTCACTGTCATAATATTCAAAATGTCGAATTATGTATAAAATCTCATGCAATAGGCATGAAGAGCCATAGAATTTGACAAGGAATATCTTTTTCCTTTCATACTTTTTTAAATATACTGCTTTATTTTGCTTTCAAATATGTGCTGTTGCCCTTTGCTTGAAAAAGCGTCATTGATAGTCGTTATCTTACATATTCAAGCCAAATTCATAGCCTTCAAAATCTAAAATTACCTTGCACGAATGTTTGTTAGATAATAACTGACATCTAACACCATCAATGCATACAGCCAACAGAGAGACTGCTGTCAAATCGCTAGCGCTGCCAAGATTTGAGAAGGCAATCACTTCCTCCACTATTGATGCTTGCAGGACACAGATGTTGATCTGAAGTATAAGAAAGAAATAATTACGATCATCTTACAACTATGAAAAAGACAACAACAACAAAACATGTACACTGAGATTAAAACAAATCCATTATTCAAGAGTGCTTCCTTTCTTAAAAAATTTGTATTGTTTTATTTATAATACTCTTTGATTCTAATTCATATGTTTTTACATAAAGCTCTGACACTGGATTTACAGATTGTCATATCATACTTAAACTTTTGGTCTTTGTCATTACTCTTATATATGTACATCACACAAGAAAGGCAGAAACTGACTGGAGCATCAATTGGATGAAGAGGATATAACTTAGGACAAACCTGCTCAACATGTATCCTGTATTCATTGTTCAGTATGACTGTTATTTCTGGCAAAGAATGTGCTTACACATTCAAATCAAGAGAATTTTCATTTACTGACTTTTTGTTTCACTGCTTTATCCACCATTTCTTCTTGTTTGCTTGTAGGCAATTTGAAGATTATTTCCCCACGAATATAATTTCAAAAGAAATAATACCAAGGCCTCTCTACATGACAAGTAAAAAGGCATCATGAAATTACTAGTTCAGTTCCAATTCTATTACATCTGGATGATGTCGAAAAGCAGTACAGAATTTCTCTGGAATAAAACTCAGTTACCAACATAAAAATTTAAAATTTGAGTGAGTGAAAATGATAAAGCTAGTGACAATGCTATCAATCAAAAATTCTTTTCAACAAGGATAGGTCAAAATACTTTTCAATACAAATAGGCCATAGAATCATCGTCTAACCTTCGGCAAAGTAAAGAGGGCTTGAAGGGATGAAGTTTTAACAGGTGTAACATCTTTTCGTGTAAAGTGGTCCACTGACTCTGCCTGCTTGTTTTCATCAAAACCTTTGCCTTTCTTGAGTTTGTTCTGTTGTTTCAGCCTGTCCAGACATTGGCTGTGAAGTCCATCAATCAGTGAAGATGGGTGCAGCTTAGACAATGCAGGCGTCACGGCTTCTACATATCTGTAATATGGAGTATGTCATGATAAAACAATACATACTGCATGTCCAGCAAAAAATTGCAGTTATTGGTTGCTTTAAATCTGGACGTCCTAAATTTCTCCACTTTATTCTTTAAAAATATATATATGTGAGGCAGTCTGGGTAAACCAGTCATGATGCGAAATTTTGACAATTGGAGTTATTTGCACCATCATGTTTTGCAGAGCATTTTGCTTTTTAAATTTTTAAAATATCTTCACTAGAACCAAAGTTATGACACTTTATAGTAACAAAACACATGGATATTACAAAATGAGAAAATGGCATCTAATTGATTTTCATACATTTTGAAATAACTTTCTCACCAGGAATGCAAAACAGTGCCATTACTTGAGTTTGTAACCATCACAAAACTCAATAATCAGTAGAGATCAACATTTCAAGCACCTGGGACTTTTTTTGTGTGCATAAAGTCAAGACAAAACAGATGTTTCGCTGGATCTTGATAGCAACTGCATTTTTTTTTGCAGGTATTAATTTAAATAAAATTCTTCTGCACTTAGAATAATTCCATCAAAAGACTTTGTCAGCTAACAGATCTAAGTCTAGAACTGCAATTAAAACCAACTGATAAACCGATTCTAGAAGGTTGGCTTGTTCTAAGCAGACAGTTTTCTTTTGTTTACGAAGATGCGCAACTCTTACAAAATACTACAGAAGCAATGTATTCATGCGTACTAATTATGAATGAAAAGCCATACTAATTATGAATGAAAAGCTGTGGGTTTTCCTTTTCCGTTGACATATGGTGTCACAGGGTGGGAAAATATGAGTGCCCGTCCAAAAGAAACAAAGTTGTTGACCTTGAAAACGATAAAATTACGCAGTGTCAGCAAATTTGGTCGTGTACATTTAAAATGCAAAATTAAAGTATTTAGAAGCTTTGTTTCATGCTAAAACTTACACACAAGATGTTGGAATGGATGTAGAATGAGCTTCTGAAATTAGCTAAATTTAGACTTAGGCTCACCCAAACAACCTTTGGAAGCTGATTACTCAATACTAGGATTTTCGCAGCCCGACAGGTTTTCTCAGACTGCCTCACATATAAATATTCACAAAAGTGCATGACATGCATTCTAAAATATGAGGTTACCTGAAAACATCTAAGTTGAGTTTTAATAATTAGAGAACAATTTTAAATAACTGACCTTTGCAAAGCTTCCAGGAGCAGAGGGGTTACAAGTATGTCCAATGAGCCAGACAGCTGCACAACTGCTGTGGTCTTTGACATGTTGTCTGGGGCACTGTCTTTGCCAGCCTCTAAAATTATTAAAAATCATAAAGGATGTTAGATACCAATATAAATTGTTTGGCAAAAAAACATAATTAAAAATTCATTTCAAATTAGGCGATTATCTTGGTTTTCACTTATAGCACGAATGGCATTTATAAGTAAGTCCTAAGCTTAATGAAGTGATTTACTACAACGGTCAAAATATGAAATATATTTACTGATGCAAAGCTTCAATGTGGCTTTTCCGCCTCTTGTGAACTTCTGTATGGGCTGCTTGAAAATGAAAACAAAAAATCTGAAATTCCTGATTTGTTTACAGTATTCACAACTCTATTGTAAGTCTGAATGAACTTTGGTTTTGCTGTGGTTTCTCAAGCTCAATATTTTTCTTTTGCTTTTGTGTTGTTCTGTGACATAAGACTTTCCTACACTCTAGATATCTGAAAGACAATACATCCTACCTTCTGGATGTGTCTGTTTCCTGTGCTCTCTATCCAGGGTAGCTTTCACACTGAACAGATCTCCAGTTGTAGTTGTAGGTGATGCTTTCTGTGAAACAGTTTAAACATAATATATTCAACTCAAACTATTTCTCTTACTTTAATCATTCCCATAATATATATTACTCAAATATGAATCAGTTGGGTCAAAAAATGCCACTATCAAAACATTTTCAAGTTCCTCTACCTGCCACATGCAGAAAATTCTGGGAGTAGAACAAGAGAAAATGAGAGGATATAATTTAAATTTAACCCTCACCCTGCGAGGGGCGGCAATTGTCGGTATTCACTCGCAAGCACTCACGCCGCACGGGCAGCAAAAATCGGGAAGGTCAAGCTGACCGCGCCAGCCGTATTTTCACGCATCAGGTCACTGACCTTTTTGAGACGTAACCACTGTGTTATTGTTCACTGTACTCTTCTAAATCAAATGCATTGTGACATGGACATGTTAACCAGTGAACCACTGGTCGGAATCACAAAGACTAAGTTTTCAAAGGCTCTCCCCACACTTTCAAAAGATGTAACATCGACATGCGAACTGTTGCTCAACAAATTTGCAATATTATCTCATTTTCTCACAAGCTGACCACCATCTGGAGTTGTCTGTATCTAAAAACCAATCAGAAACAAGCTCTGAAATAATCTTTGCCCCAAATGCCCACATCGGTTTATTAGTATGTGTCAATCAGGATGAAAGCATTTGTGTAGGGCTTGGGAGGGTGTGGCTAGTTATCATGCGTCGTTCTCACGAAAATTACAGCTGTCAGTTTGGAATCATAAGTCAGATCATTGGTTAGAGACTGACAGACTAAGGTTTTGCTGGTTAATTCATTATCAAGCGTGATAAGGCATAGCAGCGAATGTTTTCATACCGATCAATAAAAACCAAACCACGTGGACAGCGTTTGTGGTCATCGCATAGCGGCACGGGTCAGTGACCCCAGATAAGATTCTCCGCGAGTAAGGTCACTGACCGTGCAGCAGGCTTTACGGGTAGCGCGCGGTGTATGGGTTAAAGTAAATAAATAAATCCTGCGAAAAAGTAAAGTTTAAATGAAGAAAGAAAAAAAAATTTTTTACCTTAATGTCAGGGCGTGGCTTCATCACATTGACACTGAAACCTTCTTTGACTTTCAGGAAATGAGGCGTCCAGGCTGCTCCTGCACTATAAATAGAATGGCCAGCTGATGATAAAGAGTATTCTGAGTGTACAGACTTGAGTCCCTGAAATCTTGCAGAGTACACAGCCATCTGTGGGGCACTGGAACACCAGTCCTGTATAACAAGGCACAACAAAGAAGGTGTCCTTGGTGGATAGTAAAAATAATGAGGAGATGACGTGTCTTATTAGTAATCAATATTATCCTTTTTTTTGTGTTCCTATTTCTATGATTCAGTTTCTTTGTTCCCTCTTCTGGCTGACAGGAATGTGCGGAAGAAAGAATTCAAAGTTCTTTACAACTGACTGGAATCTATCATATCACTTTCAATTCAATTACAAATGCATGCTGCATATACAGGTCTACAATCCTTTACAAAAATAAAAGAGCACACACTGTATTATGTGACTTACAGATGGAGTTCTATATTTGCTAAGGCTGTAAAGGCAAATGATAAAAATTTACCTGACAATAATAATGTGATAGGTGCTGAGAATAACAAGACAGTAGCAATGGGGATTCTGTGATTGGTAGGTTCATGTGACTGTGCAGGTTAATCATGTCAATCAAGTCTTCTGGGTCCACTTCTGAATCTGACAAGTCACTGTCATTGACTGAAGTAGCTGAACAGTAGGACAATGTGCTCTCTAATGAGGAAATGCTGGATGTGGCTGAAACAAACTCATTGCCATCATGACTGTGTTTCTTCTTCTTCTTCTTTGACTTCTTCTTCCGCGGAGCTCTTTTGAGGGTACTTGGACAACTCTCATCATCCGTATTACCTATTATACAATGTTATTAAGACATGGAAAGTTATTTTTAAAAACTCTTCTTGCAATGTCTAACATAGCACAATGCAATACAACCAAAAAACTGCGGTAAGATGTGCATGTGGGTGTATGACAGAAAGAAAAATGTTGAAATCTCAGTCTTAAAGAACCAATCCCAAATTTTCTAAATTATTCTCCAGCATAATCACATCTCATTCTGCTTCAGTTGCTTTTGTCTCATAATTGAGCACTGGCTGTGTAAACTTATAAATTTTTTTTTTTTTAAATAGACAATTTAACAGAGAGCAGGTATGGAGCTATTAACTGATACCTCACACTCCCAGGTTTTCATGAGAGGTTCAATGATATATAAGCTAACATCACGGCCAATTTTTAAATTTCGCGGCATCCGATAAGGCTTAGCGGCGGCGGTATCTGTGCGTCTGTCAAGACAGGGATCGGCCGGTGATTAATGACCTTCCCATGGGCGAACTAAGTGATCCGCTCTGGTAGCGAGAATAGACTGCCGTGTATAATCAGTTGTCTGTGATATTGGAAAATTTGCCACTTCTGACAAGACTGTCTAAAAAAAAACTGTAAAATTATGCAATCATACATTGTTTTTGCAGGAATAAGACATATGATTTGTCCACATTATAATTTCTAGAGATATCACACTCACCTGCAAACAAAGCTGTGTCACGTGTTAATGTTGCATTGCCATCATCATCATCACCACTTTCAGATTCTTCATCTGCAGTGAAGTACAGTTCACTCTCCACACTTGTTTTAGAGATGGGTCTTCTCAGCATGGATGGTGTGAATGCACCCGAATAACTGGTATAATAATGACTAACACTGGAGTTTGACACTTCAGAGGTGACAGATTTCTGTGTCTTCAACCCATGCCTTTCTGCTGCTGGGCTGATCTGGTTTATCTGAAGAGGTGCAGATTTCTTTCTCTTCTTGGAACCTGGTCGCATGACTGGATGAAAGAAAAATTGCTAAGTTGTAAATATTTAGTCTCATCCTGTGGGCAAAATGCCGAATTTTCTATTGCATGAACTCAACTTCTCATTTCAAACAGTCTCAGAAGAATGCCCAATTGATTAAATCAAGTCCACCAGAAAAATAACAAAGTCCACATCACAGACACCCCTGCCTGAACTTACCCACACCAAGCTGTTGCCCCTGAACCATGGCCATCACTTTGTCAGCTGAAGGTAAAGAGCTTTGACGTGTTAGGTGGCTCTCTTTTGTGGAGCGCCTAACCTCTCCTAGTCTTGCTCCTTGCAAAAGCATCTGAGTATCACTGATAGTTGACTTGGGCCGAGCATCTTCTGTCGGGGTCATGATAGCACTGCCTGCTTGTTTCACTCCTGAATCAGTGAAATATTTGAAGAACGAACATCTGTTATCTACAGTACGGTCACATAATATTCAGGCTTTGACATTCACTTGAGCATCAATACTGAGTAAGCCTCCAAATAAAATACTGCTAAGCCTGGAAACCATATAATGCAAGAAAATTAAATCTAAATCAGAATAGCATAAGACAGTCATCTTAAGGGCTGCGGGGCCCAATAATTTTAACTGTTGCTGTTTTCTGTAAAAACTGCAATGTGTCGTTAGGTATATGTTGCAGTGTGTTGTACAAGGGGTGGCTGAAAAGTTTTGCCTCCTACATGGTTCTTCTAATTGTAGGCAAGACACTCACATGAATCACAAATCTGGTAGAAGCTCTATGAAATTCTGTTATTACTTTTCCATGCAATCACAAGCCCTTTCCACACACACACACGCCAATGTCGGACAGGCTGTTGCATCGCATCGGCAAAACAATCAGCTCTCTTGTCTCAGCACCAGCAGAGCACTGTGCATGCACTTGATCATCATCATCGTAACATTGTCCTTTCAGGTACTCCTTAAGCTTTTCCTCAACAGGATTTTTACTGGATACATGTCTTGGGCACATCATTGCGACCCATGAAACAAAAAGCAGTCACTGGAGTACAGGCATAAGCGACTCACCTCGACCCCAAAAAATTCAGTCACAGCTTTGCCTGGACGGGTGTTAATGACAATTTTTGGGGACTGCGACGGTATAGCTCTCTCATAATTTTTGGAACGAGGTAAAACTGTCAATTCCGACCAATATGTGGAAACCAGGGATGTAAACAGCCACAGAGAAAAAATTATAATTAAGACATAGTGTAATTAATCCCAACTGTTTTAACTCTTTGTATACTGCAATTGCTTTTGACCAACTCAAAAAAAAAAAATAGGGTCTCATCTTTACCAGCTCATTATTAACGGCATAATGTTCAAAAGCATATCAAATGACAGCAAAATGAAAGCCTTTATAGGAAGCAATATAACACTAGGACTTTCATAGAAACAGGTCAAATTAAGGAGTGCCAAAGCATCCATGGATGGTAATATTGGTTACTTTCGGCGCGTGGTATACAATGAGTTGAAAGAACAAAGCCTGATATTGATAATTAAATTAAAATTATACGGTAGAACTATTTTATATTAAGGGAAAGACAATAAGAAGAAATAATCTGACACACTTACTCAACAACAGAAGGGTTGTACTTGATATAGATTCATTACACTTATGATCTTATAGAGGGACTGACGGCGAATAATTAATGAGAGCAAAACAAGCACAATGCATAA
The DNA here is from genome assembly GCA_963931925.1 of Onchidella celtica. NCBI lineage: Eukaryota > Metazoa > Mollusca > Gastropoda > Systellommatophora > Onchidiidae > Onchidella > Onchidella celtica. Next base: position 24,954,778 of record OZ007573.1, on the reverse strand, counting down.
CTGTCTTGGCCGAGTTTCTTAAAAAACAAGCTGCTACCAAATCCCCGTTTGTGTCAATTCCCTTTTGATCTAAACTAGATTAGACCTAGGCTTGGAGATCCAAATCTAGATTCTTGATCCAGGTCTAGTCTTTTGCCACCTGAACTTCTTCAGAGTCACGCCATCTGCGCCCATAGCACTTGGTGATAGAATCAAAAGTTTATTCATTCTAGGAAAATATTTAAATCTCAAGCTAGAGCTTGCAAAGCTTTTTAGCATCACCACCACTACCAAATTCCATGTCTGTGTCAGAAACCACGGGTAAGACATCGCTACAGGCAGTGAGGCTACACCATTAGGCCAACGGAAGTGAAAGGCAACAACAAAAGACATCTTCTATGTGAAAAGATGACGATTTGACCCATAGAGTGTGCTACAGATGATCAGACCTTACTAGGTGAGGATGATAGCCGGCGTTAGTGCTACTGGTCGACTGTTGGCGATCGCGCCTCGGGGGAAAGGGCGGCGTCGGCAATCGCGCGTTGGACAGAAAAGACGGATGTTTTACATTCCTGGGAAATGCTGAAGAAACTCCATGCACGTTTGAAGAGAGTTTGTCCCAAAAAAGATGCCATTCTTCGGCATAATAATGCATGTCCACACACGAGTCAAAAAACGCAGGATGCACTGCAACGTCTCAAATTTCTTTTGATCTTACCGCACCCATTGTGCAGCCCGGATCTTGCACCTTGCGACTTTTGCCTTTTTCCCAAGCTTAGGGACATCTATACGGTGATGATGCTCAGGTGCAAGCAATATGATCCGCTGGTGCCGAGATACGAGACCTGATTTCTTTACCGACACAACGCAACAGCTTGTCCGACATTGGCGTGTGTGCATGGAAAGGGATGGTGATTATGGTGAAAAGTAATGATGGTACTTCATAGAGGACCTTCTAAGCTTTCACCAGATAAGCGATTCATGTGAGTGTCTTCCTACAATTGAAATAATCGGGTAGGAGGCAGAACTTTTCAGCCGCCCCTTGTACTTGTACTTGACAAGACTAGATTACCCTATCGTGAAGACCCAAATGGGAGCAATTGGTCCAATTGCCTGAAAGCCAGCCCTTAAACAGATGGAAAAACCTCTCAGCTGACAGATCTTACCTTCCTCATCTGCCTCCGGACTGGCCAGTTCACTCATATAGCCTCTGGTGAAAGCAAAGCCATTTAGCTCCCCTGGAGTCTTTGTTGGTGACACGCGTAGTGCAAGCTGACTAGTCTCAAACACAAGTTTTCCTGCATGCAGCAAACTCTGACCAAATCCTGGATCACTGCCATCTTTAGAAACCTAGGCAAATATAACACAGTAGAATAAGCTCATTTGTAATAACAAGGCGGATATTTTGCTGCCGACTTTGTCTTGAAAACTGATTTTTGTCATTCTTTGTCATCTTTGAAAGATCATCTATGATCCAGGAAAGTTACTGTAGGCAAAAACAAAGTAATTTTGTTTGCAGTTAGTTTTTTAAAAATTTGATCATGGTGAAAATGTACCCAAAAGTGCGAGTTCATTCTCTAGCTTTCTCACATTCTTCTTCTCTATTGGTGAAGATGAATGTCTATATCAAACTGTGATAAGAGGACAACATACATGTCATGTAGTCCATTTTTTAGGCTATTAATTATAATACTTTATTAATTTAATATTTCATCAATTATTATCAGTTTTGACTGTTACCTGGGGTACAGCAACAGTATGACTCCCCTCTCTGTGCCGTTTGATCTTGAAAAATGTCAGCCCATTTTTGTTCTTCCCAAAGAATGCACAGCCTCCAAGACAGCCACATTTGCCAGCAACTGAAGGGGGTGTGGGTGTAGGCAAGTCACTCTCCGCCCACAAGAACCACAACCGTTTTGTCTTGCCATCATGTAATCTTAAAAATCTGTCTTGATTCTGAAAATAAGAACTGATTCATCAATTATCTCATTTACAATTTTTATTAACAATTGCAAATGCTTCAATAGCTGAAATTAACTGCACAGAATATTAGGTGAAATATTCTTCCATTGGCAAAGAACATTGTCTTTACAGAAACACGAGCAAACAATGTCAGGAGATAAAATGCCTAGATGCACTGGAGAATCCGTATTCTCAGTTTTTGATAATTACAATGACCAAAAGAGTATGGTCAAAAGTTGCAGTTCTTCTTTTCTCACAAGCAGTCTATGAAATTAACAATAGCATAATGATAGTGCAGTCATCAGACCTCATCAAATTGTATTACAGCACTTTACCCGCTGCTCTTCTTGTCAAAAATATGTGTGTTGCCACAAATAATTCACACTAAGTTATGCTTTGTACAAACCTGATATAACTGTGGATGAGCTAAGGCCATGGCTGCCTCTAACATGACAGGTCCCAGGCTCAGTCCTCCAGCCTCTAGCCAGTTGGGCAAGTTGTGTTTAAAGGTAGAGCATGATACATACTGCTTCAGTTCCACTCTGTCAATCATCCCTGTGATTCCTGCTCTTGTGCTTGGACCATGAAGATTGCAGTTGGCAATGCGCACTGGTTGGACCTTTTCAAAATAAATGTTACTCTCATGGTATGCTTGATGTGTGTTTTATGGGAATTTCAACAGCTAAAGACAAATCATTATCCAACATCATAGCCTAATGGTTAAGATATTTAAAAAATATTATAGCTGAGTCCCAAAGTTTAAAGAACTAGATCTAGTAACTTATCAAGTTTTTCTTACGATAAAATATTTGATCTGGTTAAAAAGTTGCAGCTCAATTTAGTTTGAAGGCCATGAACTGATCTAAAACAAAATATTATTATACAAATGGATATACGTAGAGTAAACAAAAATAAAGACCAAAATCATATTATGTGACAGCAACTAATGAATGTTATGAAATTTATTCTCTTGCAAGAGACCAATTTCATACTATATCTCTCACCAGCACATTAAGAGCAGAGCCCGATTCAACCATGAAGATGTTGACCAGATCAACTGAAATACGAGTCATTTCGTACTTGACTTCTTCTGAACTGGGACACAGAAAGGGCAGGTTCTTGGAATCAAAGCAGGTTTCTTGCGGTAGCATGTGTTGGCACTGCTTGTATGGTAAGGATGTTTGCAGTTTGTTTTCAGCATTTTCGATCATCATGATGAATGTCTGAAGAAATTCTGCTATGCTCTGAAGCTGTCAAGAAGAAACAACATATTGAGAGAAAGGCTTAGAAAACATGGATTTAATACTCTTTCCACCCACATCAAGCTATTTAGAACTTCTGTTGAAAACCAGTGTTCATGTAATAAAATGCCCAACAATGCTGCCTTCTCAGCGATCCTATTTTTGGCAAAATTAATATCTTGATCAATCAGGACTTTATCATTTAGTTTAATCTCTTTAACTATCATCAATTTCATTCAGTTAATAAATAAATGCATGGAAGTTATTTTTGGTTACAGTCGACTCCACATAACATGAAGCTGTTTTACGTGATCTTTTTGTGCAATGTTTTTCTTTTATCCCTTTCCCAATGCCTCATTTCCATGGGGAAAAAATGCTTAGCATGACATCTTTGAATCCGTCTTTACTCTTTGTGCGATGTCATTTTCAAGACCGATAGAGGAAAAACAATACTTAGCATAATTTTCCTAATCTGTGTCATGGCAAATGCACGCCGTCATCTTTCATAATCGCTGTTTCGCTACAGCTTGTACCTGCTATTGTTCTGTCTGCCTCACCATGCTTACACCTGTTATGTCACCTACCCAGCATGCGCCCGTGGTGCCATGCATACGAATGGATGTGGTCGCTTTGTCCATGAGTGTAGGATTTTACAAATTTTATTCTGCTGGCGCATGGCATCACCGATTCCTAGCACTCATGCGAGCTCAAATTATGTGTTACTCATCAGGTGGATCGATATTGCAGTATAATATTAAATGATGCATCAGATGTCGTAAAATGCACAGGACCACTGATTTTACGCAGGTCAGACATTCAGAGTGGAGGTTACGATAGGGAGAAAGAGCAAACGGGGAACCCACATGGAGGTACCATAACACATGCAGCCACATTTTTTTGATTTTTTTAAACCACCCAATAGAGATTCAATCATTTTCATAGGACAAGGAGCAAAGACAGTCGGTGCCAGCAAGTCTGCGAAGCTGTCAAATACCATGCTCACTCGGTCACCGCAGATAGGCAATGTTTATTGTATTAGTTTAGGTTCAGTGCTACATGATGCGAGTGTGACCAGTGGGAGGATGAAGAAGGAAGGGAGACTTGTTTATGATAGGTGTCACGCAACTTTCTGATTATGACATTGAAATGCCAGATTGGGCTGACCAGACTGCTTAAGAATTAATGTGAAAATTATCTTTAGGTTTTCTTCAGCTCTGTCGAAACTGTTTTACATACACCTACCCAGGTCTTGTGAGGTCAGGGGTCGCATTATACACGAGAGTAGCATTTTTACCCTCATTGTAGATGGGAGGTTTGGATCCAGCACTACATGCACAGTGTATCTTTGGGTTTGATGTCTTTATGTGGACTTTCAATTTTCATCTCTGATGGATCTAGTAATATATTATTGCCCATATTAGTTATAATGCAACAGCATTCTCTTTTAAAATGTTTCATGTACCATCACTTTGAATGAATATATACATTTTTTAAACAATAACCCTTCACACCCCCTTATACATGTAGCCCTGTACACAAAAAATCCCTCTCCCTCCTTTAAAAAAAAATCATGCTTAACATGATTTGATGGATAGTGTAATGTTATTTATTATGTCCCCCGGACATCATGTTGAGCAGTGTCGACTGTAGTTGCAATTTGTTTTTCTTTTTCATTACTCGTTGTTTCTCACTAGTTCACTAGCAGCTTGGATTGTATTTGACGAAGACAACTCATCAACAGCAAGCCAGTGTGAACAGTGAGAGGGTATGTATATTACCCTTGATAAATCTTCCCAGTGTATCACTACTTACCTGTGGTGTTGTTAGTTTGCCTGTGAGTTCTCCTATAATGACTTCAATTAACCAGCCATATTCCAGTGTTTCACTCTCTAATGGCAGTCCTTCCAGAGAGAACATGGCATGACCTCGAACCTGAAGCCCTGACAATGCTAAATGCCCATCCTTCAGGTGGTCTTGCTCTGTGTCTCTCTAAAGTGATGGAAATGCAGAGCTAAACTATATGATTACTCAAAACATCAAAAACTGTTTGCAGCATTCACTATATTGATTATTCTCACTTTTTCAGTGTTATTTCTACACAAATTTTTTTAGTAATATGACATTTTCGTGTCTGGTGACATCTTCATCCATATGCTGTTTTAAAACACATTATGAGAATTAAAACATGTTTTCCATTTCTTTAAGGCTGATGCATGGGTGAAAGCAACTGAAGGTTCAGAAACCCAAAAACCAACATTTCTAAAGGGTCCATTCCTGAAACTGAAATTGTCAATGAAATTAGGCTGGTGATAAAACATTTACCTCCAGTCACTGGTTCTTTTTCCAGTCTCAGTCTGTACTTCAGCCAGCAATCAGCCATTTTGTCCATACTATTCTTTAGTGAATATTGCCAGTTTCTTTTTTTCTTATTATTTCATTTGATTATTGATTATAATGTTTGTGTCCTATCAATATTTCCAATAAATGTCACAAAACAATGTCCTATCACAGTATGAGTAAATGATACCCTTTTTTCCATGATATAACCCGGCTGGCTAGTGTCCTTCAGTCTTGAAACGAAGAACAGTACAGGAATAGCTATAAATAGTAAATGACACCCACCAGGTAATGTTCACATGCCCACTGACCCAGTCTGAACCACAAAATTGTGAGTTTGTCAGGCCTATTTTAGTACCTGTACTGCATTGTTTTACACATGGACATCCAACAGGCCTGTTCCTTACTCAAAGCCTGCATCTTGTATGCAGTCAGCACAGGCTTGCATTACGTACAAGACATGCAGTACCGCATCTCGGGTACTAGCACGATGCCTTTGTGTGGGCAGTCTTTAGGCTTGATAGGTCCTTTCAATGACAGTATTACATATCCCCAGGTCACAGTGGTCGCGGAAATTTTTGAAAACCGGTGAAGATATTTTTTTCAGGAATGAAATCCAGAATAATCCGGACAACCTTCACCCATGGGTTGATGTCTTTCATTAGAGCTATACACAGGGCTGGGTCTGGGCCACCACGTGTTTTAGCCCCCAAATCGTCAAATAAAACTACTTGATTAGTATACTTCATTAATCATGAATGAAGAGAGATTTCATATGACTAATTTAATAAATGTTCATTGCTTAACGATATCCACACTGTTAAAACAAGATTTATGATGTTTGGTTTCAAAGCATCAGTTATTTCTCATATCCAAGTCCTATATTTTATGTATGCACAACAAGTACATTTGCTAATACGACAAATTTAAGATTCATACCATGCGAGAGTCCTTGGCAAAAAGAACTGCTGGAGACAGAAGGAGCTGCAGCTTGGTTTCCCTAAATGATTTATCCATTTCAAAACATAGCCTCTCTACATGCGCACTGGGACATGGAAGTCCATCTGCTGTGCAGTTCTGCAAGGTGACAAGAAACTTTCAAAATCTAAAATAAAAACTCTCAGGATAAAGTACACAGACAAAAGTTCTGAACATTCTTCCCTATCAAATTAAATTGTTCTTCTCTTGAAATTATGCTCAAAATATCTAATATTGTTGACACCATCAACTTACTTGATGATATATTACTTCCATGACAATTAGCAAATTTCTTGCATTATTAGAGTGTGTTACTTATAAAAGTACAGGGCTCATGGTAAATTTCTTGCATTATCAAGTAGGTTACTTATAAAAGTTAAAGCTATAGGTGTCATTTAATTTTCCAACAATTTGACATTGAAAAGTGTACTCTATGATTGCAGTGAAAATGACCTTGTGTTGCATACTTAGAGCACTGAGCTGTTTCATATTAATTTTAAGGACCCGTATGACCAACCTTTGCCAGATGAGCCTGGATGTCATGCAATGTAACAGAAACTGTCACAGAAAATGGACGGTACTTCCTCATATCAAAGGCCTTTTCCTCATCATCTGGATTTTCCACATGTACGTAACTTGCTTCAACATCTTTCATTTTACTTGGATTTTCAACAAAATCTGTAGCTTTCTGGAACTCACCAAGGTAATTTTCCTATTCAGAGAAAAGCATTATTATTAGAGAGGATAAAATATCCATGCATTTTAGTGTTCTTCATTATTTATTCCTGTTTGCTCCAATGTAATTTTTTTTACTCTACTTGACAAGAAGAGATTGGCTGCCTAAATGCTGTCTATGTCCAACAAAAACCATAGTAAAGCATAAAATAAGTATGAACTAGTTGTTGAAAGAATTTCAAAAATTACTTCAAAAATTGTTGAATATGCTGCAGTCAGGGCTGACTGAAATCCTTAACTTCCTGTAACTATTATTTGGTTTTCTTTCACTAGTTTGCGTTCTGGTAAATCTTCTCTTTCCAATTCTTGTGAATGATCCCCAAACAAACAGAAGCGGGGCTCAGGATAAATACCTATAAAGAAACAAAAAAACTGAAATTCTTGGGAGATCGATGCTACAGATCTTCTGAGGAAAAGAACTCTCATCCAATAAGTGTCCAGATGCTTTCACAGCACAGGCCAGGCCACACTAACGACATGGATAAGATAAGATAGATAAGATAAGATAAGATAAGATAAATTTTATTCGTCCTTGTACAAGGAAATTTGTTTTGATCATTGAATACATAACAATATAGTTACAGAAGCAGAAAGTATGATACATAGCGCGCACACACACATATATACACACACACTGATAAATTAACTAAATCAACAAAATTAACAGTGCACACAATATGCTTCCCTAACTAAAACACATTGACCTGACACGCAGGACATAATTCAACTGTGCACAGATTACGATCAAGATGACGACATTATTGTAACATCCTAGTTGATGATGGAATAAACGATTTAAAGTAGCGCTCAGTTTTAGTTTTCTTTGACAACAGCCTTAAACTTCTGAGTGTAGCCAATGCTGTACCATATCGTGCATACCAATACATTTACCTTCAAGTGGATAAGATTCCTCAGCAATGATCCATACAGAACCAGAACTGATGGAGCCACCTCCAGTTCAACTTGAATCAAATCAGGCTCCATTTGTCCTGGGTCAAAGGGCCCATCAGTTCCACTGCCATAGCCACTACTTCCAGGCTGTGAAGCATTGGAGCAACTGGGCTGCAGCAAGTCAACAAAGGGAGCTTCCTCTTCCAGAATGGGGGCAGACAGACTAGAGTGGGCAACTTTGTCTGCAGGAGACTGGGACAGGAGGACTGGGGCTGGGTAGTATGTGTAGGTCACAGTCAAGAAAACATATGGGGTTGTCCAACAATCCACCCAGCCATTGCTGAAAACAAAGAAATGTGCACTAGATTATGAATGTGAATCTCACACATCTTCCACAAATAATAAAAACTGATTCTTCATTCACTGTTTTGCAAAAAAAATCAAAAAATAGATGAACTTTGATAACAATTTTGCATTTCTGAGTATCTATTCTCTGATTATATCAATACTGACAACATCAAGTATATTTAGGAACACTAACAGAAAAAATGGTTTTGCAAAGTTCACTAGTTGCTGTGGTTAAACAACACTTTGCTGCAAACTTAAAGAGGATGCATGAATTAGTATAATTACATTGAAATCATTCTTGCAAGAATCATCTACAACACAATGTGCACAGCTAATTCTCTTATATCCAAGGACAACAGCAACATAAAGTACATATTCAACGTTATACTGTTTTTTTTACTTTCATATTTTCCCATCTCAAAAGAATGCAAGTACAGCTTCATACTTTTTCAGAGTGACATTTCTCCATTGTCTGTCATTATTGGCACCAAATGGCTTTCTTGTCTCACAGCCCTCACGATCAACAATCCTGATATTTTCTGACATGGCAAGGAGAGCATGCCGCATGGTGTTACTTTCTGGCAGATGCAAGCGACAAATCACAGTGTCTCCCTGGTGGAAAAACAATCACATTAAATTTATTTCAATTAAATCCCAATTGAAGATAACCTGCAATAAAGGCCTGCAGCACATAATACTTTTTGTAAAACAGTTTTTCATTCAAGTCAAATGAGGGTATAAAGGTTCCACCTAGGATAAAAACTCACACAACAATAGCCGCTAATATCTACATAAAATCATACGAATAGTTAAAGATTTTACACCTCCTTAAAAATATATTGAAACTGTTTATCATTCTCACTCTTTTGTTTAGCACAATATTTGGTTTTGTTGGGATCCTTTAATATTCATACATGTTCTAAATACCAACGTTTTTATCTTTTATACACTTCATGTTGCTTCAAAAGTCATATTTGATGAAGCAAATGTGCACATCATTATTGATGGCGACCATATAATGCGTCTGCGGAGCTAATACGTAGTCAAAGAACATTTTCTTTCCATTATTACTATTACTTGACACATGTGATTTCAGTTCAGAACTTTTTAACAATTCAGATTCAAATGTTTAAAAAAGAAACAAAAAAAACATGCTTCTATATGAAATCAGACCTTTATGATCAGGCTAATTGGTACAGTCTCTGGCATAAAGTCATTGAAGGGGAATGTCACACACAAATCAAACAGTTCTCCACAGAAGGCAACATGTGCTGGAAAAAAAAGCTCAATGAAAATGATGTTTTACCTTCTCAACTGCTTGGTGCATATTCAACAATAAACTGTGGCAGCTGTATGCAATGAGTATTGTTTACTATTATTCACCTGTAAAAATTCTATACCCTCTGGAAAAGAAACCCACTTTCACTGCCAAGTACATGTATATCTAATGATGACAAAGCACAAATAGGTTGTTACTTATCCTCTGGTTTACAATATGTACAGTACCTATATGTTTTTCTGTCCTGAACTATTTACCGATAATCATTTACACACAAAGACCATATGCTAATAGACATAACTTTCGTGTAAATGATGTAAAATAAAGAAAATGTGAAGAGATGAAAAATTCCAAAAGAGCTATATGGCAGTAAAGTATTTTTCAATCATCTGCCACTGGTTTAATAGTTAATGGAGTTAGCAAAAAAGAAGATGTCACAATCTGCATCTGATTTCTTTCTAGCACTTATAGGTGAAAGTATGTCTGTAGTGAGGGAATTAAATGATAATTACACTTCACTTCTACACTCATTATTTTGTTGTCTCATGATCTACACATCTGTTAAGGAATATAAATGAATACCTCTTATTAAATAGACATTTCTGAATACTAAGACTTGCACAGAATGACTTCCTTAAAATTACCTACCATTTTCTGGATGCTGGGAAGATGTGTCAACCCAATTGTTTTCATTGGAAAGAGTAAGAAGTTCAAACTGTTTAATAATCAGACTGAGAGTCCAGGTATAAGGAACAAAGGTGTAGATATCTGGTGGTGACTTGCTGGACCAATCATTGATCAAATCTGTTGGCAAGAGATGAAACATAATAGAAACCTACTTCACTTCTTTGACAGAAAATCATGCAAGATTCACATTCAAATTATCACATTCTTTGTGATGCTTAACTCTTTCCCTACAGTACAACGCACACTGCGTTGCACGCTTCCCTAGCAGCAGACGGTACAATGCAGCCTGCGTCGTGCTGTTGTAAAGGTATTCCTTGACCACTGTAATGGAAAATTTTATCATCTTGTGACGTTGAACCTTGAAAATAGAATTCTTGGTGAAGTTTCCTTTGTCCTAACGTGTCAGTGATACCACATGTGCAATAAGTGTATAGTTTGGATAGCTGTTGTGTAGTAAGGCGATCTTTGTTTACAAATGCACAGTACAGTATGGCGTATAACCCCATAAAGTGCTCCATCCAGACATGGAATGCTGGCCCGAAGGGAAAGAGTTAAGAGCAAATAATGTTCATAGCTACTGTTCCATATATCCAAAGCAAAAGCATCCTATTCAATCCTTTGATAAAATATGCAATTAGTGAGATGGTCATTTTTTAATGTTTTCTGGACTTGCCCATTTGAACTCTCCCCTTGCCAAGACTAGTTATACATTTATAAGAATATAAGTTAATGGAGACCTCACCTGAGAAAAACGTTTTGAGATCATAAATAAGGTAAACCACAGCTTTGCAGGCTGTGAGATCACAGCGCCACTCTTGACAAGCATTCCATTCACGTGGATAAAAAGCTGTCACATCAAACTGTTCACAGATAAAATAAAATCTAACCATTAAACTTAATCAAGACAATGAAATAATGCAATCATTTATGAAATTAATTTTCACCAGCACAGAAAGATTTTGGGGTAAACCAGCTTCTGCAGAAAAACATTTTCTCTCATCATCTGTGGAAAGTGTATACACAGGTTAAAGTTGTGGACTAATAAAATCATCTTATTGATGCATTAGTACATTTGCCAACAGAGGAAGAGTTGAAATAAAACTGGTACATAAAAATTCTGTTTTACAACCTCCTTCAAGCAAACAGAAAACTGATGTTTAAGGAAATCTATGGGTTGATGTTGACAAATGCACTGTAGTTATAATAAAGGGAAAAATTGTAAGAAAAGGCATGAGCTAAGGCACTTGGTTCACAACCGTGGCAAGAAACTCCTCAGGTGGAGTGAGACAGATGACGATCTTCAGAGGAAAAGTGGGTTCTTTCATTAGCTGTTTCGGCCTTTAACTTCCTGACATCTTCTAGAACCCCGGCCACACCAAATCATGACTCTTGGCGTTCATCACCCACCTTTTTTTTTTTTCGTCGCCAGGCTTTACTTTGGGTTTGAACCGGTGCCGTTGATTTTTGGTGCAGGTGTCTTATCCATTCTGCCGATAGTGCCACTGATTATATGGTATAATTTTAGGCTATATGAATTTCATGTTCAATTTCTTTTACACCAAATCCAGCAGGGAGAATTTTCTGCTGTTGTTGCTATTTCCTTAAGGGTATTTCTAATTTTCCTGCCGCTTAGATTGAGTTTCTATGGAAGAGAGTACATTGTGGAACTGACAAATCCCCTTGCTCCCATTTCCACCGCGAACAAACTGGACTTCATTCTGGCATTCCTTAAATCCCTCATGAAATCTTGGTATTTGGCCACTTTGTATTTGTGCTGCTCCTCCATGTTTGTTTCATATGGGACCATTACCTCTACTAGAACATATGTTTGAGCTTCCTTCAAGCTGAGTACTATGTCTGGTCTTATACCAAAGGTCTTTATCAGATCAGGATATCTATTCCATCCTTCCAAGTCTGCTGCCACTTTTCTGTCACTGGCTTCGTCCAGTAACCCGTGTGCAGGAAAGTTGTAAAATATGTTGAAGTCGGTATTGCTGGACGCCTGAATGAATGTCTTTGTTCTTGATTTGTCAGACTTCTTCTCTGCCTTTTCTACTTCTGATGCAATGGTTGTTGCCAGAATTTCAAGGACATTATTGCATCGCCACCTTTGCCTTCAATAAGCTAATACGAAAGTTGCACCCAGAAAGAATGTGTTGTAATGTCTGTTTCCCACCACATAGCGTACATTCATCGCTGGTCTCTTTGCTCCATCAGATGAAGTTTGTCTTTGTGGAAAGGACATCATACACAGCATGAGTACTGAAAGCCAACTTCATAGGCGCCAGGTGGCAGATATTGTTCCACGAATATGCTCTTTGCAAGGCGCTTTCCAAGTTTGTCCACTGACCTTGCACTCCTGGTTGCACTGCTTTCCGAATTCTTTTTTCGTCTTCTTCGCATCTGATCTCTTGGAGTGCTGTGTCTCACTTTCCTGTTGGACCCTACTATGGACACCTGTGGATATGAATGCTTGCCTAGTCCTCTTCTGTTCGACTCAGTAGTTCCAATGATTTCCTTTATTTGCAGGAAGTGTTCTGCTGCTTCGACTGCTTCTTTCAATATCCACTTTCGGCCTGTTTTCAGTTCTGTTCTATACTTTTTACTGCTTCATCTTGTGAACACATTGCCAACTATCAATAAAACATATTTTAACTGAATGTGTAGACTTCATGCATATCCAAAGAAGGCACTATGCATGCGGACCCATGAAAGAATTATTTGCTGATGTGGACCCGCAACGCATCCTGTCTTTTCTGTGAGAGGCTAAGATCTATAACTTGATTTAAAAACTTTTATACTCATTTACAAAACTTTTTCCAGATCCATACAAAACAAATTTTGAGAATTTGACCAATGTGATAAAATCAGATGAATATATTTAATTCTGTTGTTGAACTTAAAAGCTGTGAATACGAAACATAAATAAAGAACATGTACCCACATAAACCGTGAAGGGCGTGAAGTGGTTGTTACTGTGCCGACGCGCCATAAAACCGAAACTCAAACTCAATCGAAAATTAGATGAAAGCGGGCCTTGCCTACTTTGTATTCCTCACTTAGGGATTTAAATGGTAGTACTAGCTGTGCTTGTTTTGCAGACAAATGCAACATCGGTTAAGCATGGAGAGAGTCTGAGCCATTTTTTTGTGTAGCGGTTTATCTTTGCTTCTAGCCCCTCCACACTTGAGGTTGGAATCTCATAGATTAGCAGTGGCCATAGGAGTTTTGGGATAAGCATGGACTGGAGAATCCATAACTTTGAACTTTCCTAGGAGTCCACATCTGTCAATTTTCCTCAGACCATCTGACAGATGCGTCTGCACTTCACCTCTCCGTTTTGAGTCCTTCAAGGAAGCATTGTACCATGGGCCAAGACTCTTGACTGGTTGCTCTGCGACAGTTGGTATCGTTTGGTCACCTATCTGGAATTGTCCACTTTCCCGCTTTTTAAAGAAAGGCCTCTTGACTTCCTGGTTTAAAAGCCATCCTGGACCAGGAGACTAGTTGATCTAGTCTTTGAACCACCTGCCTTGCATCTGCTTGTGAGGAAGCCAGGATTGTCATGTCATCCATGAATGCTTTTAGTGGTGCCAGCGGAGTGACAAAACACACTGTTTCTCAACCTGAAACAGGGTCTGAAAGCAAGAGATTTCTTCTTATGTTGGCAAATTCCTAGGTTACAAAGCTGTCAACTCTTGCTCAACATTTTTGGAGTGACAGTCTGTGTACCTTATACTGAACATTTTAGTTAAATGAGTGTACAGGGGAAATGATCAATAGCAGGACTTTCAAACTATAAAAGCAGTCAACTTAAAATTGCTGAAAAGCTTATTCATCAGTTACACTGTTATCAATCAAATAAACATATTTTTTTCAAAACTACTCTGTACTTCAGGGTGATGGCACAAACCTCAAAGGTTTCACACTCCAACAGAGATCGGAAAGGCATACTCGTGGTGGCATCAACTAACATAAGTTGACCCTTTACTTTTGTCACAAATCCTGTATCCTCCACTATGTAAGGGACTGTCACCTCTACATATGATCCTTTGCCTGCATTCATATGGAGAGCCTGGGTGATCTGGGTAATGGAATGACAAGACAGCTTAGGAAATACAGCTAGTTTTATAAACTGATATAATTACAATCCCTTCTCAACAACTTTGAACATTTGTATACATGCCAGACACATGCCAACAGGTACAAATGAAACTGAAATATGCCATAAGTACTAATTGACATTATATTTTGATACCATATGAAAATGATTTAACCCTGTAAATATTGACATGTTGTGAAGATTTCACTGATTAAAAGTTTGGAAATTCAGGCTACTAAAAATGTAAATCCCCATGTATTTTCATTGTGAAGGAGTAATGTATCATCAAGAAATGGATATCACAACCTTATGTATTAAATGTTCATCTTGAAAGCAATTTCATTCTTCAGCACTTATGTTTATTCATACATATCCTTCATGAGAAAGCAATAAAGCAGAAACTGCACAGAAACTACTCACAGCATTTTTTGTGAACAGAATGTCAATTGTAGAATTAGCATTTATGGTCATTTTGACTTCCATAGTCTTAAACTGTCGTTTCTCCCCTGGCTCAGCAGCTTTTGTTGGAATTAATGGCTGGTAATCAGCAGGATAGAAAAATTTCCAAATTAATTCCCTGAAAAAAGCAAAATAAATTTAAATGAAGTGAAAATAAAATAATATTAATATAAACTCAAACAATGAAAAGCTTGACAATGAAAACCATTCATCCCTGTTCTCTCGAAAAAAACAAACAAACAAAAACTGCGGGATAAAAGTACAGGTATTCATGCAACATATAATGAGTATGAAATCATAACTTTTCACTTAGATCCTGATGCACTAGAACAATCATAATGCAGTATACACTATTTTGAATCATTATTAACACATGAAACATGGGCACAAGAAAAGGACAGCATCAAAACAAACACAAGATGATATAATACACACCGTTGTCTGTCAACCCAGGGTCCATAATTAAAGTCTGTATTTTTCCCACATTTGATGTCAACACCAACACATGGGTGTGTCCGCTTGACCAGAACTTCACCATCTGCCATTTGGATCTGTTCAGGCTCATGCTGGACAATGCCTGGTTTAGGAACAAAAAATTCACACGTTTATCCTTCAAAGCACACTTTAGTCTAAGGCTGATCCTGGATTAAGATATTTCACTAAGTGAATGATGTACATCTATGTGTTCATTTATAATAAACATTTACATAAGATAAACTTAATAATTTATCACATGCATCACTTGCTACATGTGGAAAGAGACAACATCACATCAGCAAAATTTGTGGTTACAAAAATGATGTAAGGCATAGGTGTAACCGCATGACAAAATGAGGCACTTCTCGCATTTTGGTGGTATGGAGATATTGGTATCATCAAACAGGTTATTCAAAGCCCTTCATATGGTAAAAAAAATTATTGTTGTAACTTAATTAGCTGAGAAGATATGGCCTCTCAAAGACAGGAAGTGATAAAACCCTAGTTTTGAGAAAAACGCTTTCAAAGTTTCAGCTTAGAAGTACAAATTGTTGATGGTGACTCAATTAAAAGTCAATTTTGAGGCATTTACCGTTCTCAGCGAGAAGTTAAACTTTTCAAAAATACTGAAAACTTAAAAACGATAAAATTGCCCCTGTGATGCTTTTTAACAATTTTCTCGAACCAGGTGGTGCTGATATGTGCCTCATTTTGTCAGGCAGCTAAACATATGTTATATTGAGTTACTCCAATTTTATAGACAAATTAAATCAAGAAACCACTCTGTTCAAACAGTGCCGATATA
This sequence comes from Onchidella celtica, assembly GCA_963931925.1. NCBI lineage: Eukaryota > Metazoa > Mollusca > Gastropoda > Systellommatophora > Onchidiidae > Onchidella > Onchidella celtica. Next base: position 24,938,498 of record OZ007573.1, on the reverse strand, counting down.
TCTTGAAGTTCATTTACAAACTTACTGCTTACCTGGCTCATCCTGATAGTAGTATACATCTACATGGTTCGACATCATCACCACAAAACCTTCACCCATGAATCTTGGTGGTCTGAATAAAAATAATATTCATAGGAACAAGATACCTGGTGTGTTATTGGTAAAGATGGTAAGTATTGCTTCAGAATATCATGTTCAGTTTTCTTTGGTTGTAGTTAAACCACTTAGGAATTCGAAGCAACTTTTTCTGCTCGAGTTTTCAAATATGATCCCTGAATCTGTGATACATCTCTGTATTTTTCTAGTCCAGTAATACTCAAATATGAACAATTTCTTTGAACATAAAGACCATTAATGAATATCTGGTTTTCTCTCATTTTGGCTCTAACAGCATAATATAATAATACACAGCTTGAACAAAAACCTGCAATTTTAACCTAAGAATCTATCATCCATAAAAACACTCGCATGAACCAATCAATAATCTTTAAATTTGATATATTCATTCAGGTGCTCAATTTTACATAGAAATATACAGAAGTATACAGTTTAATTTCACAAATTTAGCACTTACTCATCTTGCACTGGGCCATTATACTTTGGACTGGTAACCAACATGAGCCTGGCATTCTCAATATCACATTTAAGGATATGCATGAACTGATCAAACACTGTGGAAGCTGGTTTGGTTGTGTACACCATGTTGGCTTTGTCAAACTTGAGCAAACCACTGTATGGCATCAGGTAGTTCCCAAAAATCAGACGTCCCTAAAACCACATTTCACAAACATTACATTTATTCCACAGTATGATTCTCCATACAGTTTAAGTTACACTAATTACTCCACAATTAATGAAATTCAGTTCATACTGTAGGTTTTAAACTTAACGTGTTGATGTAATAGATTCTACATCCATTAAAACATCCATCCAAGACAAAAATATCTCTTGCATGAACCAAAAATAACAAAGACATTGCACAGAAGACAGAGATTCCTGAATGATCATGAGCAATGCACACAGTAATTATGTTTAATACTTACACCAGACATTGGTGTTTAATTGTAAAACAGACTATCAATAAGATTAATTTCACAGGAACTGTAAATCAATTCTTGTTCATTTTGTCAAATACACCACACCAATGTAACTGCCTGTCCTCATCACAGAATGTAAATGGAGTATATTGTTGAAGTGCATACGTCAAATTTAAGCATGGATCTATTGTGATGCTGGTTAGCAGGACACTTTTGCTTTGATTTGCCTATAAGCTAAGACAAAAAAATGAAACTGTTTGCTGGTTATTCTTTTCTCAGTTTCTGGTGAGTGGAGCCAATAATTGTCTGTTCTTACCTCAATAATGTCACCCATCAAATTTAAATTACTGGAGTGATCAATCCTTGGAATTACTAAACAAGAGCAAGATATGTGAAATGCAATGCTTTTTGATCTCACAATAAATAAAATGAAAAATATTGTAAAGTGAGTTTACATGCTCACGTAGAGATCTGCAAACCTGTAGCTTGTATTTCACACCAAAGAACAAATTAAGTATTTAACTGCAATCTATTGATAATCACTTCCAAATGCTCTTGGTTGTTTTTTGTGTTTTTTTTCCCCAGTTTTGATGAACAATGTACTTATCTCGATATTAGAGGACAAAATGTATTTACATGTATACAAATAAAAACAATCTACATCTTACAGAGACAATTTCAATTTTTGTAACAGGAATCAGATCTCTCCAGTGAATATCTTGTATTCTGAAATGTGAAAAGATACAGAAAAAAATTAATATAGTATGGAGGACAAAAATACTTTTAACTAATTTCATGAAATGCTTGACGTAACACTAACAGCATAGCTATTTTTGTTTACTTTAACTACAAGAATCTTCTACTGCAGTCTTTAACAATTTACAATTTCCATATTTAATGTGAAAAGGTTTGAAATACGTTATGCTGTAATATCGTAAAAAGCAATAAACTGATGCCAACAAAACCATGGAAGATCTGTCTCTTTGGAGTACACTGAAATGATCTAGTCCAAACAGGTAAAAACCAGTTGCACATATAAAGATTACCACATGTTTAAGATTGGTTTTTAGATGTCTCGTTTTGCATGACATATTTTCCTTATTTTCTTAGTGCATCACTTTCAATACACTTTTCTGAGCAAACCAAGATTTAACTTCTAGATGATGCCTGAAACTAAATAACCACTTACGAACAGGTCTTTTTAGTTCCATTGGTTTCTGTGGGTGTCTCCACAATTTCTTCATCAGTCTCTCCTTTGAACAGTTTCTCTAAACGCCCATATACTTCTGATCTGTTGTACACATGGAACTCAAAGCCATCAAAGAATAATGACATCCTTGTTTCCAGATGGGATAAATCTGTCCAGAGATATATTAGTTCAAGTACCTCATGGAAAACATACCGAGTTTAACAAACAATTACACTCCCGCTTCCTGATTCAGTTGTGTGTTTTTATGTTTTCGTTGCTTAGAAGCCATTATAATGAATTGTATATATTTTGTTTGCTGAACTATTAAATGCCATCTTGCACCTAAACTTTACCTTCCTCCTAGTCACAATGCTGTTTGCTGTTTAACCCCTTCACTGCCGGCTATGTAAACCCCCATGAGCCGGGGAGATTTTGGTTATTTCGCTCTAGGGAGATAACCATGCCTCAGTTATTAGCAGAACTACAGCAATGCAATTTTACAAGGTTCAAATGGAGACATTTTACTACCATAAAATGCACAGAAGCTGATCCCAAAGACGATGTGGGGGCATGGGGGTTGAATTAGAAGGAAAAAATTATGAAAATTGGCTAGTAACGAAAACTGTGAAAAAAAAATTCCATGCCACCATGCAATTGCAAGTATACAGTTAGTCTAAAAAAACAACTAAGCACAAACTTACAACAATGTCAAATTCACTACCAAATAAATCATTATCACTGCCTTCATCATTCATCACCTCATGGAAAACTTCATCTGCTGTCAGTCTAGTACTGTGTTTAGGTGTTTTGGCAGCCATGGCCTGTTTCAAGCACAGCTTATAAAAAAATTCAATAAAATTCACTGTAAAATTAACAAACGAAAGGGGGCTGCCATTTGCATTAAAAACAAGCAAGGGACACCACTGCAGTTATTTGCATGAGTTTTTACTTGTTTATATCCCATTGACAGTACTGCAAATACAGCACGTCATAAGCCCGAGAATTTCTCGGAGTATGGGCGTACGGCAAGCATGGTGACCCCGAGAAATTCTCGGGGCAAGGCAGTGAAGGGGTTAATACTAGTTATCAGGGTACTTAAGGAAATAAGATACATACGAATTTGATTACTTGAATGATGTTTCAAATGGTTTCTATGGCAAGATTTGCTGACTTTGATGATGAATACTGTTTGAATACTCATATCACACATACTGAAATGTATAATTCTATGACAATTTTCACTCAAAAACAAATGTTACTGCTGTTAATACATTGAATAATTATGTTGACAGTTCTCCTGCTGACAATAACAAAACAAAAAAAATTAAACAGCAACAACACAAAAAGACAGTCATACACCAGCTGCTTCATATGTAATTCAAGGATCATCAATGAAAATCCAAGGGAATAAATTTTCTTCCAGTTGAGTTTCAAGAGCTCTCAGATACATATTTAACCTGTTCATTCTTAAACATTCATGTTTTGTAACTTAGCAGTATTGCCCTAAAAACTGTAAATAGCAATAACTCAGGTTAGCAAAAATTTAAGACGGACTTAAAAAAAACAACCCACAACCAGCCAAAGAGTTAAATCTTTCTATAAAATAAATGTTTTTTAAAAATGCTTCAAATTACTGTCTTTGCTCTTGACATTTTCAAAGTTTTTACCCATTTCCAACCACAGGCAATAAATTCAGCTGATGAACCACACCCAAACTTCACAAAAAGGCACATGACATATTATTCTACTGTCTTACCCTCTGTAAGTTCTTTGTACACATATGGTCTCCACCACCTAAAAATGAGCCAGCCATACTCCACCCGAATGGAGAAATCTTCTGTGATGAGATGTACATCTCTGAACATGATCTTGCCAGACAACACAGAGAAGGAAAAGGATCCTGACAATAATGATGGAAAATATTTACTTGTGGTGAAATCTTATCAGCAGATAAAATGGAAAAGGGGCTTATATTCAGCTTCCCAAGATTATTCTGAATGATGTTAGTGTTCAAATTTCAGCGAGCAAAAGTTTACAGGATGCCAAACTAAATTTAGTTTACTCATTTTCTTCAGTTAAATTGGAGCATTTAGGCACTTTCCACAAATAATTTACTGTACCTAGTTACCGAATACATGAACTTATGCTGCACCTTACCTAGTTTGATATGTCCATATTTAACAAACTTGTTGATAATGGCTGTGATGATGAGACCCAGCACCCGACTATTGTAATAAGTCAGATAGATGGTCCATGCTTGAGCTGCCACTATTGCAATCAACATCCAATAAACAGTTGACTGAGGAAGCTCATTGTCCCATCTGCGGAATAGTACCAATAAAGTTGAAGAGCAAAGAATATTGATCTCCATCCATGACTCTTAAAGATGTATGTGATTTTTTTTTTCTAGCCATTTGTTTTTAGTCACTCTTTCCATATCAATTTAAAGAACTTTAACATTTCACTTTGTGGATCAGCAGTTAGAATATCCTCTTCAAGGGCGGCAATGAAGTTAATGAAACCTCTATTTCATGCCAACCCAAATACCTTATCTTTTATCAAGGTAATTTATGCCAATAAAACTCCTCATTACAAAAATACAAAAAATTGTATGTGACTGCATTTATGCTATTATCAAGCCAGTCTCCATTGGGCAGTTGATCACAACAACAACAAAAAAAAGCACTGTTATTTCTCTCTTGTCCACATCACAAAGTAATAATGTCGAACTTAATCTTTTTCTTCGTAAGATGTTATCTGTACAAAAATCATGACATGTGGTATGAAAAGCTTGAAATGCATTGATTATGAACCAGATACTACAACAAAATACTCATACCTTGCCAGCAATGACTCATTTGAATTTTTCATGATGAATCATGAAATGCTGTGATTATCTCCACTAGAGTGTCTGTTTTCTACAAGCATCTAAGTGTCTTTTTCCCTGACGTGGAAATGATTTTTCCATCGTGGTAAAATTAAAATACATGTGGACCTTGTACTTCTGTATTTTGCAACCTGCAAGAAATAAAAACCAACAACACTTGAATCTAAGATTCTGTGCACCACAACAATAAAGTTCACCCACATGTGAAAAATTACTAAAATTACCCACCATTCATTCAAAACTCAAAAAATGAAACGCGGGAGGACCAAACTGTCTGTCTTCGTGGCAAGAAATGATGTCTTTTCTATTACATTTGGGTAATTCTCCAATGAAAGTGACTGCTCTACATATTCACAGCATGACCAAAAATATACGCTGGTTAGACTGAAAAAAATCGGACTGTTGTAAGTTGTGAAACTTGTATGAAAAACAAGACCTGAGTGTCACCCATGGTCTGTGTAGTATTAACAAAGTCAAGGGCGAAATACTTGTTTAATGGGAGGTCCTCTTCCTCTGAAAATCTCCAACATAGTAAGATGACAACATCATGAGATGAGATGAAGCACACTAATTTTTCAAATATTTTTTTTTAATCTATTTTTTATTTTATCTTTTCACCTTTCCGCTCATAAAAGTATTAAACTACCGAAGGTCTTAACTGAGAAGAAGAGAGAATAATTATTACTGATGGTCTGTCCCAGTTCAGCAACTCCATTCCACGCACTGCCCCTGTTTCATGATATGATATGATATAGTGTTTCGGACTTCGTAGGCTTATTAGCCTTTTGTCCGATCTTTTGATCATCGCTAGTCTAGTCCTCACTAACTTTGTGGTCTCCCCTATCTACACTTTATACAAGTACTTGCGGTTGCTCCAGTAAGTGTCTAGTCTATTTTTGAAGCTGTTGACAGATGGGGCACTGACAATATTGGCTGGCAGATTGTTCCAGGTGTCTGTTACCCTAACCGTAAAGAAATGTTGTCTTATTCCAGAGTTCACTCTTGTCTTTTTCAGTTTATATGCGTGACCCCTGGTTCTAGTGTCTGCGTCCAATACAAGTAATGGTTCAACGTCATACAGTTTGTGTGTGAACTTGTAGACTTCTATCATGTCACCTCTGTCTCTTCTGTACTGCATGCTCGGGAGACAGAGCTTTTCTAGTCTCTTCTCATAGCTTAATTCGGCCATACCTGGTACTAGCTTGGTGGCTTGTCTCAAAACGTTCTCAATAAGGTTTTTATCTTTCTGGTATCTGGGTGACCATGCGACATTAGCAAACTCAAGATGTGGTCTGACCAGTGCAGTAAACAGCAGTTTAAGGCTCTCGCCCTGAAGATACTGGTAAGACCGTCTTATCAGTCCCAGTATTCTGTTCGCTTTTGCCACCTGTGACTCGATGTGCTTGCTGAATTTTAGCTCCACATCCACCAACACCCCCAGGTCTCTTTCAGCATTCGATGTTATCAATCTCATTCTGTCCTCCGACTGCTGTACTCCCATTGTGTATTCCTGCTCTGGGTTGCTCCTTCCCAGGTGTACGACCTTGCACTTTTCTGCATTAAAATGAAGCTGCCACTTGTTGGCCCAGTCCACCAACCTGTCATTATAGTGTCAATGTCTTCTTGTAATTTTAGTCTCTCCAACTCCGTCACTACTCTCGATGATACTTTGGTATCGTCTGCGTACATCTGACACCAAGACTTGAGTGCTTCAGGTAGATCGTTGATGAAGATCACAAACAAAAGAGGACCCAAAACACTCCCCTGGGGGACTCCACTTGTTACATCTGACCACTCGGAGTAAGACCCACCCACATATACTCTTTGCCGTCTTCCAGTAAGGAAATCAGTGATCCATTTATGTACTTTTGACTTGATACCATATGTGTCAATCTTTTTCAGCAATCGCCGATGTGGGACAGAATCGAAAGCTTTCGCGAAATCGAGATACACAATATCCACAGGTTTTCCTTCATCCATTACTTTCGTCCACTTGTCAAAAACTTCAAACAGATTCGTCACGCATGATCTTCCCGGAATGAAACCGTGTTGGCAGGACGACAGGAGTTTATTTTGGTTCATATATATGCTCTATGATTTCATCCCTTATTATTGACTCCATCACCTTACATAGAACACTGGTAAGACTGACTGGTCGGTAGTTGCCTGGATTTGATTTATCTCCTTTTTTTTTTCATCTCTTTGACATTTCCACTATTAGATCTAGATCTAGATCTAGTACTACTGCGTGATGAATAATGTTCAAAATCATCATCTTCATCCCTATTTTCAGGATTTTGAAATAAAATAAGTCTTCATCCATTCAATCCCGATGGATCCAATTGAGATGAAGCCATTTTTCATAAGTTTTCAAGGCCGTGCTTTGCGATTTCCATACACCTCCATAAACGTAAGCCAATGGCCATATTTGGCAGAAAGCGGAAGATGTCTGTTTACGTCACAGAAGAGTACCAAGAAGCACATTGTATGATCTTCAAAGAGTACTTTCACGTGCGGCCAATTAGATCAGATTGGCCTGCATGCAATTGTGCCAAGTATTTTCAAACCAAGGCCAACTGAGATCAGTATAAACTTCCGCTAGTGAAAAACATCCGGTTTGTGCTTCGTCAAAATCACGGTTCGCATTATTTTCTTTTTATTTCCCGTCATTGCTGTTCGTTTTCAAGCTTTTTCACACTTTCATTCTACGGATCCCGATTTCAGGAATAAATGCATGATTTCGGGAGAGTAGTTCAAAATCGGGAGTTTCCCGAAAAATTCGGGAAGGTTGGCGACCTGCCATGCATCATCATGGCTTCACTGGATGAAAGAACGAGGCCTGCAAGGCAGAGAAAACCTTGACCGGTGTAAAATGAAAGTTCATTCTATTACCTTTCATAAAATATTTAACTTAGTTTAAACCTTCATTAGTTATGCTGCTATACCCAATCAAAGAACACAAACTCAAAACAAATGAAAACTCCCGCGTAAACTGGAACCAGAGCCCGAATATTTAGTGTTGTAAAAATTAGTGAAATCCCAACATAGCGAAAAGGTTAAAATAGCTACCTGTTGTTATTAGACACACTTTCGCTATGGTCAACCAATCAGTTTTTAGTTCAAGCCTTGGTTGACTAGAACAGTAGAAGTAACTCAAAACGAGAGTAACAGATGCCCTCTAATTCATACACATGGCTACTCACAATTCAAAATGCCTTCTAGTTCAGACTTGCCTCTTTGGACAATGAGTTCATCTGTGAATAAATTTCTGCGCTGCAAAGTTGATATATATCCGATTTCAATGAAATTGTGGTGTAGAAGGAATGTGACTACATTCAGTCTAACAGGAAATGCCGTCATTTCATGCGAGCATAGACAGCCAAGAAGCTAAAAACTAACAAGTGTTCCCAAAGCAGTTTGAGTTGAGGTACATTTACTCTCAATCAATGTCTAAACAATATTATGAACTGAATCTTATAAACAGATTTAAAAACAGCAACACAGACAAGTGGAAGTGCCATTTCAAGCAGACTTTCTAATGCACTTCTTCCATTAAAATACAATTACAAACAAGATCAAATCAATGCCACTATATGACAAAAAAAAGACTTCCGAATGCGTTCCATAGCCCGAGTGAAAACAATACATAGCTACCCCGGCGGCTTTCCCTGATACGTCAATCTGACTACTGCCCAGACGAACATCGGCCTACGGCCTCGATGATACAAACTGACTAGACCCTCACATCGCTACATATCAATCTGACAATGCCTATGCACTTGTCGAGCTATGGCACGCATTCGGAAGTCCTCCCAAAAATATTCATCAATAGGTTAACAGCAGTCTCTGCGTGTAATTTATTTGTAATTGCCTTTCCAGTATAAGAATTAAGATGTACTAGAGGTCTAGATCTATATATCTAGATCTAAGTCCAGTAAGTTCAGTAACACTTAACAATAACTGGGGGAGTAGGCTTAAGTCTTTCAATTGTGAGCTGAGCTCTTTTAGCATTTCCTCCTCTCTTTTAGGCTAAAGAGAATTTTATATACATACAGAAAATACTTACTGTGATCGGTTGAGTGAGGATGAAGTAATGCCTATCACACAATGGTCCATCAATCAACGGTGCATATTCTGCAATTTCCATACAATACATCGATGTTTGGGGAAATGAGAATGACCCGGAACTGTTTCTCAAATTCTCATAGGAGTCATAATATCCTTGACATTGCAAAGTTACATTTTCACGAAAAAAGTCGTAACGTCCCTTACTTACAGCCTTGCTTACAGAGGAAAGAGGATTTTGTTTGAGCTTGATCTTGAATGGAAATAAGAAATGTAGAATTCTGAGATATTTATGCATACTTGTGAAGAATAATAACTAGGCTGCCTGTATATTGCCTATACCTAATTAAATGCGGTAGTTTTTGGTAAAGGAAGGGCACAAAACATGGCGACTTCAGGCAGGAAGTGAGAGATAGGCGTTTCATCAAAAACCTACATATACCAAGTGTCGTATCATTAGAGACACGAATTACCTCATGAAACATACACTGTTCTTTGGGGTGCATATGTTCCGCTTGCGATGGACAGGAAGGATAACAATGAGGTAGCTGGTGGTAGATCTAAATCAAAAGGGCCGCATGAGTCACTGTCTCAAACAGTGTCCGCAGAACGCACACTGACACAGGGCTCACCTAGCATCAGCTCAAAGGGATCTCAAAGTGCGGGTTCCCCAACTAAGTCATTGTGTTCATCAGCATCCACTTCTTCAGAAAACATGCAGCCATTTGAAACTAAAGTAGGTCTTACTTGAAAATGAAACTCTTGGCTAATAAAGTAATTATATAAAGGCTACCAATGGCTTATTGGTCCAAGTGGACAAAATATAGCCTGGTCCAAATGGGCCAATAAACGTAGACCTAGTCCTTATTTCTCCAAATGGGCTAATAAGTCAAAACTTGGGAGGAGTTCCGAATGCGTTACATGCTAAAGAGGGTTTACTTCGAGGGTTTGGAGAAAAAAAATGGGGCTCTAGCCGGTATTTTGTGGGGGGGGGGGGGGGGGGGGGGTTTGAAAGAAAGAGAAACAAATAATTCATGGCATACTTCACTGTCTCTTATGTATCTCTCTCCCCTCTTTATCTCATTTGCATCTTATCTCAATTTCTCTGTGCTAGAAACATCTGAAAGAGAACACACATAGATCTAATTATTATAATTTATGAGAATACTCGGATCCGCACCCACACCCTTTCGCTCCAAAATCACACGTCCAAACCCGGTGGCCATGCAGGTGAGTTACCAGAATGTCAGTAATGATTTACTAATACTCACAGTCAGCACCCTTGACCTAAATTACGGTAAGTTACCGAACTTGTTAATTTGCATAGTTTCTAAAAATTCTGAATCAGTTTAGTAGCGGAACAATCCGATTTCGGCTGCTCGGAGATTGCATGATCTGATCTAATATACTTGAGTGTACGTCAATCGCCAATGGCTACCCCAGCCCCTTTTTGCCTGATTAATCAATCTGACTACTGCCTATTGATTCAAACTGACTGGACCCTCACGCCCCCAGGTCCATCTGACCATTCCATGTGTTGTGAGTTTAAATTCGTGAACACCATATCAAGTTTTGTTTCAGCAAACCTTTGCCAGTCGCACTTTTGGTAAATTCTGTTACCATGAGCTCTCCCCAGCAAGTTTCAAAATGACAGAACTTTGTTTTTGGATTTTGTCTCACCTCAGATTTTATTTTTGGATTGTACTTTTTTCTTGGCAAATGTATTACAAATGTTATTGTGAATATGGTAATTGGTCATAAGGTCTGGAACAATGTGTAACAACAGTGAGCTTTACTTAATAGCAGTAAAAATTATATGTAACGCATACGGAACTCCTCCCCAAAACTTTATTGGTCCAAATGGGCAAAAAAGTCCAGTTTGCCCAAGTATTGATTTAGCCTACATGTGTACATTGTATCTATTCTAAGCTTGGGTTTCATTTAGTTTGGTCCTAATTAGTCCCGATAGGCAAAGAGAATAGCCGCAATGGTCCCGTATATGACAGGTAAATTTTGTGGAAAAGAAAAGTCAAAAGAGGTAAGTTTGCAGAGAAGTGCACTGTAGATGTAACCCCTATCCTGTACCTACTACATAGCATAATAATAATATACACATTGTAGTACCAGTAAAGTAATCCTGACGGTTTTGTCCAAAAGTACAAATCTGAAGACCTAACTGAGCAGGTGTATAAGAAAATTGGAAGGACTGAAGGCCAAACTTTGTATTCTGATCAAAATCAAGCAGTGTTTGATATTTTTGGGTCCAACTGATAGCGGACAGGAGTGGCTCAATTTCTCTTGAATTTTACTTGGCATAGTAGGTAATTTTTTGAGTATGTGCAAACACATTATCAAACAGCCATCAAATCTCAGAAATGATTGCATTTCATTTCAGCGTATCAAAGTTAGCAAAGTCTATGCACACACGCCTTTATCTAAAAATTAAAGAAATGGCATTCATTTTTAGTACATGTTTCGTTCTTTGAAGACATATATCATACATGATTTTTTTTTTGTTTTCTTTGTTGTTCTTTCACCATCACCCATAGGTGACATGTCTGTCTGTCGAGAAAATTTTTTTGCTATTAGACTGTGTGTATGTAGAGGCTTAATCCATGTACTGTGTTGTATATCAGAGTAAAGATGATTTGATATTTCTCAGACAATAGACCTAACAGGGCAACGGTGCATAGCATTGAACTTCGAGAATTGGGACCAGTAAGGCTTAGCCTGCCAATGGCTTATTGGACCAATTGATCAAATGAGCACTTGGTAATATAAATCAGACTAGTTACACCCTCCTTTGCAAACCTGAGATTGAATAAGAATTAATATTGTTTTCACTGTTATAGAATGGTCATCGTGACATCACAAGCAATCATAATTTGACTGAATTCAAACGAGATTGTTTGTAACATATACCTATTGGGGAGGAGATTCAAGTAAAATGATGGCAAAATATAATACTCTCATCCTGCCCATTGGCAAGCAATAAGTGGAACTGTATCCAGTTCTGTCAGTACCAGATTAATACATCAGTGTAATCTTTGAAGGCCATAGATTCTTGGAAGGATTGCCATATGTGGTATACAACTTTAGTCGGGCACTTATTTCATGTTGTGAGAGTTAACCACACAGCTGCATATTAAAAAGACCCATCTAGGGGGCTGAGCTCCCTAGAGTGAGTTAGGCGGGAGCTCAGCCCCTTGCAACCATTCATGCACAAATGTCTTGAAAGACCCATCCTTGAAAGGCCCATGATGTGTGCCTCAATTGGAACTCCTGCCAATTTTTTTCTTATTCAGGGACAGTTTTGAGGAAATGTTTTGTGTCTTAGTAAGATGAATGTTAACCTTTTCTGTACCCCATTATTTTGGTCTCGGATCCATAGGTCCTGGGTAGTTTTGTAGATATAGTGCTGTGTAAAGGAAAATATGTGTTTAAGCTGATCTGTATGTCCTGGGTAGTTTTGTAGACATTCATTCCTTATAGTCATGTTACTAATCATGGAGGCATTTAAGGTGGCTTTTTCCTTTTGTGGGTATTACACATCTGTGTTCAACTGGTAATATTTACAGATTAATTTTCTTTAATTGTTGGGTGACACACTGACTTTTCATTATCCCAACTCCATCAGTGGCATAAGCAGCAACCTCAGCTATCATGAACATGCCATATATTTCTCTTTCTTGCAGCCCAGCAACCAGTGGGGCAATATTGGAAATGTAAGAAGGAAAAGAGTGTATGGATGGCTATATAATGGCATTTTAAGAGCCAGTCGTCTTGATTAGGATGGAAAATCCAGTATACATCTGGGCTGAAATCTGAGTCGTTTATTTTGAAATGGAATGGGGGGGGGGGGGGGGGGGTTGTTTCTTTGTATGGTTGTTATCAAGGTCATGTTCTGTTTTCCAAAGACAGTTACAAAGTTCTAGATCTGTGGAGTGGTCACAAGTGACATTTCTTTCACTCTTATAAAGTCCGAGGTCAATCCGAGTACTATGTTCCTGACCAGATTCACCTCTTTCTGTCTCTCAGTGTCACCCCCTTTCCCAAGATTAGGTATTCTACAAAATGGGTAGTTTGTTTCTGGATCACAGGCTCGAAAGACTCATCATAGTTTCCCTGGTTTTGAAGATATATAGTGAAAAAAAAAAAAGCTGCATCTTCACTTGAATGAAAATAAGTTGTTCATCAATAGTGAGACATGTTTCCGACACATAATGCACTGCCAGGTTCTTCACAAACTCGCCCCAGACACCTCTGAAAGTGCAGAATATGCCTTGCATCTTGTGGCAGTCATATTATCATCAGATTTCAACATATTCCCCAGTGTGCAAAATCTTTGTTTTGAAAAAAGTAACTCTGGGCAACTTTTTCCTGAACAAAGACATTCCATTTATAAGAGTAGTGTGACTAAAGTTGATACATTCTGCTCAGATACGTCAAGTTTGTGATAAGGGCCCATATTTTGTCCACAGCAGTCTCCACCCATTCCTCCCCTTCACTTGTTTCCCTTTTCTCTTCATGTTATCCACTATGGTCAATACCATTTTTTGGTCATCCTAGACCAAAGAAAATATATAGATGCAGGATTAGCAGCTGATCCTGTTTGGTATCCCGTTTGTAGAGATTTGCAGCAGGTTCTGATCTGAAAAGTGTTTTCCGATAAACATGGACGGGAGGGATGTAGAAGATTTCCCTTTACTGTTGACAATGGTTCTGTATGTCCAGAGAGTGAGCTACTTCAGTCAGAGCTTCTGGTTCTGGTTCAGCCCACTTTGTAGGAAGCAGCTGCATCAGTTGTAGGTCAATATGTACTTTCTTGATTGTCTTCACCCTTGGTCATTATCACTCACACTGTCACAAAAAGCCCTCACCATCATGATCACCAGGTTGATCTTCTACCTCAAGTGTCATTGCTTCCTCATATCTCATTTGTCATATTACATCATTTGCATTGCTCTTTCTAATGTCCTCTTGATACCACAAAACTACCAAAATCTTATTCTGAAGATACTGTCACCGTTCAGTCAGAAAGCCACCTCAACAGAATCTATAAAAACTAGGAATCTTTGAACAACCAGACATGACCAAGAAGACTTAGGAATGTACAAATACTCATTATCATATATATATATACTCCACCGCCTGTCATCAATACTTTAATAACACCCTACCCATTACAGTGGATGGCACATGGAGATTAGAGCATTTGTAAAAGGATTTGATTACAGATTACAGAGATTCACTGATTGTCTAGTTTTGTACCCAGGGTATACAGGTAGGAATAAACAGTATAAATCCTTGTGTGAGAGGTATGTCTAAATTTGTACCCAGGACCTACGGATAGGGGTAGAAAAAAGTAAACATAAATAAACAAAAGAAAATTTCCCAGAACAAAATTTTAATGACACCCACAGATTGCTGGTATGTAATTTGAGGAATACAGAAAATTTAAGGGTTGGGGTGTAATTGTGCCAATTTTGGCTGAACTTTTTATACCGTTCTGTCTACATTTGTACCCAGGACGTACGGAAAAGTTAAGCAGATAGTTAAAGTTGTGTAAATCTGAACTAGTTTTAAATGCAAAACCCATCACTTTCATTGCTGTAGCGTCTTCGTGTCAGTATTAGTGGGGAGGTGACATACATTAGTATGAGTATTGCACACTTGCCTGTTGTTCTACAGTTTTTTAAGTAAATACTGAAGAGTAATAAATCAGGTAATATAATCATAAATTACAGGAGAGGATGGGTCCTCAATACTGAATCACCTGGGTATAACCATAGAATTAAATTTTCTTCCAAAAAATAATTTGCAAACGTATGCAAATTTTATAAAATTGGGCAGATTCAGATAGGTCAGGAAAATATAAATTTTGAATCTCATTCGTCACATCTCTTTGATTTGTCAGGATCAGAGATAATACTCAGCTTCACTGATGGAGCTATAAATTGCTTTTGACAGTTTAGAATGATAAGACGGATGATAGATTTTAGTTTGATCTGTGCCATGACTTTGACTTTGTGTGGAGTTACCTGTGTTTGTTCATTTACTTTGTGTCATAAAAGTTAAATTAATGATGTATGTGAAACTTTGTTTACTTAATTCATGTAGGCCATGAGGGATGCAGCTAAAGCTATATCAAGTGATGAATGTCCACTTCTTGAAGGAGAAACTATACAAGGCAAAGGTATCTACTGAGCTATATATAAAATATAAATGACAAATATCAGGTAATTTTCAAGCATTGTGTAGAATTTAAAACAGTGTTTCATCATCATTCCTTTCCGAGTATTGGAGAATCTCATTATATGTGGGGAAATTACACAGACCAAGTGAGACTTACTGAGTTGAAGATTGTTCTTGATCTTAGTGGGACAGTATCAGAAACAATGTAGTCAGTTGTCAAAAGGTGCCCCCAGATCTGAGACAAAGTAAGTAAGAAATAAAACTTGCCCCAAATATCCTGTTTTGTGTTTATCTTGTGTATAATGTGGTGTTTTTATGATTTTTAGTACTTCTAAAGCAGTAGGAGGCATAGTTTTTGCTACAGAAGGATAAAAAGTCACCTCCCACAGCGTTCCATACATGATCCATGACACCATGAAAGGCTTATGGCTAACTACTGCAAAATGTTCCACCTCAGTTGACATTCAAGTTCAATATTTGCATGATTTGCCATGTTCATCTAAGATAGTAAATTATGAAAATTCCTGCTATTTCTATAAGATTTGGTAATACGTCTCTGGTCATGTATGGAACAAGAGGGCAACTCTTCCTCCACCCTCATCTTCTCCAGTACTTGTAGAAGACAAATAAGAGCCTTGATTTTAAGTGTAATGCAATATTTACCCGGCTATGACTTTCCCTTTTTCTTTTTTTTTTGGATTATACTGTCTGTGGGTAACACGAAGTAGTGGTCTGTACAGCCCACACAAAGTGTTTAGTACATGTATGGTGCCATATTTTCTTCTGTGAAAAATGACCCATTATCAATTACCTAAGCCAAAAACAATGTTGGCATGAAAAATGAACTATCAACAATATCATTGTAACAGATTACAGGCTCACAACACCAACAACAATGCATAAACACCGTAACAACGACAATAAACTATATCTAGATGTAGATCCACCGCTGTTGGTGTCTTAATGATCTTATTTTATTTTACAAAACGTCAATAAATAGACTCGCACATGTACAAACAATGCATTGAAACATAATTGATATTGAAAACAGGTCATCCATGCCCAGTTCATGCCATTCAGGCGAATAAGTTTGTAATTTTATTTTAAGTTTCAATGCTATTTTCGTTCCGTACATTAATGAGCATTTCCTTCTGTACATGAAACATGAAAATGTGATGATATCAAAGCATCTGGATTTACTGCGAAGAAACAAACAAATGTGGAATTCTCAAAATTTTACACATGCTTCTTGAATTGGCAGACTCGCTTTTCCAATATTGTATGACGTCACAAGCCTTCCTTTTGCTTTGAGATGACGAACCATTCCGTTCAGGAAAAGATGACATGAAAGTAGATGAATGGAAACAAAATGATCTAGCACATTCTATAGATGCACTTTGGTTTAGAAGCTCTCAAATTCTGAAGGGAAGACCTTACCACACATAAAACTGCTTGATGCTTGCACTAATTCTATATTTATCGACTTCATTCTTTCGGCCCCAAACCGTTGACACCAAGGTTCATGTACGGAACGCGTTTGAAATTACCCATTGTTGGTTTTAGTTTGGTTGTTAGAGACACCCAATTCGGTCTTTTATTAGCTTATACATTTGTCTGGATCAGCAGACAGTGAGTTTTGCTATATGGTTACCATGTACTCAAGTACACGCAATTATTAGTAACCAATATAAAAACGTCTATTTTTCTGCAGAAATACACGCAGTTTGGTGTATTTTTTTCTCATAATTTTTTTGTTTATACACCGATTGTTTCAAAACTGCTTCTGCAGATACCTTGACCATTTCTGAACACACTGAGCATTAAACTATGTTAAAAAGTATGTATGATTACATTTTTAAAGTATTTCACTGAATCCGTTGAAGAGTAGGGCACCGTTTGGCAACTGACCTTATGCCAAGTGAAGAATGGTGACACATGCAGATCACTTACACTTCAAATCAAGCTGTCCACTAATTCAAGCATTATGTTAAATTTGGGTGGGTAGATAGGCCCTTTAATTACCTAAGGGTAGGATTTAACACAACATTCCTGATACCACTGGCAAAATCAAGAATAATCTTCAGCTTTCAGGTAAGTCTCGATCATTCTGTGTAAATTTTGCCTCCACGGCATCATTCACGTATAAGTCAACACTCAAATGAAGCTTTCAGAGCAATAAGTGGACAGATCTACCACAACAACTACAAAAAAATCTCACCTTCTAATATTTAATGAAAGAATCGAGGACCGTTTGCCCAAAAGTTCTCAGAGGGTTTCTTTTTATAGTATTTTGTGAATGTTGACTTATCATTCCAATGACCATCCCACAGCCTCCAAAATAGCATCAATTAGGACACCTGTTATTAGTGCAGGAATGTCAAGGAGAATGTCAAGAAAATCACACAGTTTCGACTCCATTACTATATAAATTTGTATTTGTATTTGTATAACTCTTTAATCCCATTTTGGGAAATTTGCCTTTGTGCCATTGCAGCCCAGTTACAACTGGAGCAGGCACGTCGTTGCCACAGTGCAGCGCTGGTCGGCGGGTTATTTTTTTTGGGGGGGGGGGAGTTGAGGGAATGGTAGAGATGAATTTTATTTAATTTTGCTCAGGCAGCGACCTGTTCGGCCTGCTCTTTACGATTTCCAACTGCCATGGTATCTTTAACGTGCGCAACGTGCACACGGGCCATCCGAATTTTTTCGTCCTTATCCGAGAAGACTAGGTACTCGATCCTACCCCCCAATAGGATCAGGGACACGAAAATATGAGAAAAATCTCAAACTTCCAACATGCCTGCACCGGCCGGGTTTTGAACCCGGGACCCTTGGCATGAGAGGGGAGCACCTTGCCTCTAGACCACCTTGTCCCCTTCTCTAGACCACCTTGTCCCCTTCACATTCACCACATGGTATCTCTCATAATTATTAAGAAACTGTAACATAAAACGTGAAATCCAGGAAAACAACACAATAATTCTTCCCCTGTGATCTGAAATGCTTTCGCTCTGTAAGGCATGCAAAACCAAGTGAATTCTGTGCATGTGTCACTATTCTTCATTTGACATATATAGTGAATGATGCCCATTGTTGAGGCAAAAATTACAGGTCTTAACAGTTGTAACTCCTGCAACTTTTGTAAGGCTGCCTTTGAATTTTGCAGAAGGAAGAATCTGGAAAGTTAGCTACTTTGGAAACAGGCTAGGAATAACAAAAAAAAGTACATAGTTGTAATTACCCACCATTTGCCAGCAAATTACCTAAACTTCCATCTTACAGTGACAGAAGGGCATCAGATATGGAAATATTTCTAATCAATCTATATTTTAGATTCGAGATGAGGAAATGTCCTCATTCAGAAGACCCTAATAAAATTTTGCATGGTATTGATGTTGAAATGAACAGTTTTATAATTGGGATGTTTATGGAGCTAGCAAATTTAATATATCAACTGTTCAGTTTCACTTAAACGTTGAAGAGAGTGACATACGATTATGAGTTCTTATTTTTTACAGCTCAAGATGTGACATATCTTTGCCCATACAGTGGTCCCGTACGGGGGATATTAACGCTGACAAACTACAAACTGTACTTTAAAAGTATAGAGAGGGTAAGATTACAAAACCTTGCATCTCTATAATTATGTCTTGTATATCATCCCATTATTCTCATCTCTTTCCATAGAACAAGGTATCTTTTTAAGGGAAGAGTTGAGATTAAATCATGTGAATATTTTTGTGCATGGAAGCTTAACTCTAAGAGGAAAGGTAATTAACTTTAAATTAGCAAGTTTTAGAAACCAAATATCCAGTGCTAGACAAAGTAATGATGGTCTGTCTTTGCATATTGTTGACTAGGATACCAAAATAGCTTAGTTTACCCATCTTTAAGTATGTCACTATTTTTGTAAAAGCAATACTGAAACCAGGAACTAAATTATTTTTAATGTACTTTTTGAAAACATCCTGTGTTTGAAATTTGACTCAGAAGATTGATGGAGGGGGCCAAAAGCTGACCCTTAACAAATATCATTACTAGGTTGTTGTTTTTATTAAATTTTTCCCCAGTTTTTTTATTTCTCAGTGAATTTCAGTTAAAGTGCATGGATTTTTTGAATTACAGGAGCCTCCTTGTATTCTTGATGCACCACTTGGGGTTGTTAGTCAAGTTGAGAAGATTGGAGGTGCTACAAGTAGAGGTGTCAATTCTTATGGAATTGATATAGTATGCAAAGTGAGTGGAAACCATATTTGACTTTGCAGATGAGATGGTATTATTCGGAAGTGTTTTTTGCTACATCACAAGATATAAATAAGCACCTCCAAACATAAGAAGACATTTGGCATGATTTGAAAAATGTCAAAAGAAACCAGAAATTATACAGAGATTAACTTTTTCCCTATGGGCCAGCATTCCACGTCTGGACGGAGCACCTTGTGGGTTTATACGCCATACTGCACTGTGCATTTGTAAACAAAGATCGCCTTACTAATACTACACAACAGCTGTCCAAACTATACACTTATCGCACGATACTATGGTATCGCTGGACACTCAAGGACAAAGGAAGCTTTAACAGGAATTCTATTTCTAAGGTTCAACGTCACGGGATATTCATTTCCAATACAGTGGTCAAGGAATACCTTTACAATGTCACAACGCAGGCTCCGTTGTACCGGCTGCGGCTAGAGAAGCATCCAATGCAGTGTGCATTGTACCGTAGGGAAAGAGTTTAATACCTCTGAGACTGAAGCTGCAAAAGTTTGAAATGCAAAAACAGTTTGTGGAATATGAGTTTGTAAGGCTATTCAGCACTCTGGGTGTTTGGCCCATGGTATCTGACACACAGTGTTAATGGAAATCTGTCAATTCAAAATAGGAAAACAAGATTTTATAGATATTGATTTTAGTGAACTGGAACAAAACATGGGGAATTTTATTACTTGTTTACAGTTTTATCAGTGGGAAAACCAATGAAGATCATTCAGACCCATGTTTCCTTCTCTTGAGTTTATATTATGAATATTAAAAGAAGTTGACAGTGATTTTAAAGTGTTTATGATAGTTTTATGGGAATGACTTGAAACGAATATACACATAATTCTGTAGTTAGTCATCTTTTGTTTTGCTTGAAACTCATGAATTTCCTTGTACTTGGCAAAGTGTAGGCTGTGGCTGCTTGTCATCTGAATAATATTGTGAGAAATTTATCAGTTATTGTCGTTACTGGAAGAGGATGGGGATTAGGTTTCAGATGTCTTATCTGAGGGATTCTTTACTGCTTATGTTAAAAAAGTGATATCCTAAATTGGTGACATTTGCTTTTATTTTTGTATATTTAATCTTGTTCCCTCTCAGACTTACAGGACACCTTTATAGATGATCCCTGGATGTTTTTCTGAATTTCATTCCCGGATTTGAAAGTTATTGCCTGAAAAGGGTTCAGAATAGTTATAAAGTGCTTCTATTTTTTAGGTGCCTTTGTTCATGTACAAGCAGTTTTAAAGTCCATTTTATATCTAAACAGTCATTTGTACAGGTAATAAAGCCTTTGCTCTTGTAATAATATGATTAATGTCTTGTTTCTGGGTTTTTTTTTCCTGTTTTTCCTTAGGATGTGCGCAACCTGCGTTTTGCCCACAAGCAGGAAAACCATTCACGGAGGCAGGTTTTTGAGAAAATTCAGACATTTGCATTCCCTTTGACAAATAAACTGGTGAGGTGTTGTATGTATTATTGTGTTTGTAAAAACTCTCGAAAGTTACGCTTAGTACGTTGTGCTTAGTATTATTTAACTGTAAAACATTTTTGTATTATTTTTCTGGAAAGCTAGCCAGCTGCTAGTTTCATAATTTAATAAGTTGTGAAATTTCCTGCACTGGGCATAAAGTAGTATATGAGAATTTCCATGCCTGTCCATCACCCTGTTATGATAAAGTTTCATTATGTTTGTTTTTTTGTTTTGGTTGTTGTTTAGCACTTTTTCTGTCTTTAGTGATTGTTTCATAACAGTGCAGAAAATGACGTTTATTCACACAGACCATGTTAAAGTGAGAATTTCTGTGTATGAAAATTGTCATTAATTTATGCAAATTGCTAAGATACCACAGTAAGTATGCTTATATTTTTTAATCACTTAATCTTTCCTTCACCAGCAATTTTTTGCCTTTGAATTCAAAGAAAGATATGGTGGAGAAAATGGATGGAAAATATTTGATCCAATAAAAGAGTATAAAAGAATGGTGAGTTTTTAATCTGTGCTTGCATTTGACCAATTTAGATCATGAAGATAATTAAAGATGGTTGTGATGATTTTTTGTTTTCTTTTTTGTCAAGACAGACATAGATACAGTGATACTGGACATCCAGGTAGATACTGTTGTAGTGAATTTCATTGTAGCTTTTTCAGTTGCAGTTTGATACAACAGTTTGCTTGCCAGGGAGATAATGATCCTTGCGGGGTCCTGGAATAACAGCGTCAGTACTCTGTTGTCACATTCAAATAGCCAAAATCACCATGTTCTTCCAATCAGATTTTATATCAAATTTTCTCAACAGTCATTTAATTTTGTGCAAATCTGCCAAAATCTAACTGAATTTTAATTTATCCCCTTGCCTCAAATACTTTCTTTCAGGGTGTACCAAATGAAAGTTGGAGAATCACCAAAGCAAATGAAACTTACCAGTTGTGTGACAGTTATCCATCAGTGGTAAGAAAATTAAAGATGTTGCTAAGAATATAGCAGCACTTAATTGAAACTTACTTTTTTCTCAAAATGTCCAAAATATTACTTTATTTACAGAATTATGGAAATTGTAATACAAAGAATTGTATGATGAGAGCTAGTGTTACTTAGTGTTAACTTCAAATGATACTCAGCAGACTTTCTGTTTGGTTTGTGTTTATTTTTCACTGTCAAGTTGTGACCTAAATGTGAAACATTCCATCTCAAAAGTGGACTACTGTACTAATATTGGGTGCATTATGATTAATGAATTCCTGGCTGTCATAAAATTGTTTTGATTTTCTGTACAGTTGGCTGTTCCAAAACAAGCAAGTGACCACGACTTAAGCAGAGTAGCTGAATTCAGAAGCAGACAGAGGATTCCTGTAAGTTTGTGGGTTTTTTTATTTATAATGTGCCTCCTTATTTTGTGTATCATAATGTATTATTTTTTAAAGCTTTATTTGTCTGTGAGTACTCGTTTTTTTTTCTTCATTTGATCAATTTCATTTTGTCTTACTGAGCCTTTTTTGGAAGAGATGAATTCACTTCAATTTCATTTTGATATTGGCTTAGGTTTATAATATAACTTACTTGCAGAGTCGGCTTATTGTCATGTTTCATATCCAACTTATGGGCATTATCCTTGTTTTTCAAACATAGATCCTTTCTTGGATCCATCCAGAAAGTCAAGCTTCAATCACTAGATCTTCGCAGCCTTTGGTTGGGGTGACAAGCAAAACCAGCAGAGATGATGAAAAGTACATTCAGACAATCATGGATACAAATGCCCAGTCACATAAACTTTATATTATGGATGCTCGACCTTTAGTCAATGCAGTTGCTAACAAAGTAAGTTATTTTAAACAGATTAATATTCTTTCTTAAAATCATGATATGGATTTCAGATAGGACAGAAAAGATGTGCTGCAGAGTTCAAATTGAAGTTAATTGTCGAAGATTTCAGAGAATTTATCAAAACATAGTTAACAATGGACTGGGGAGTGGACATACATGGGATCTTGTCAGTGAAGGTTTGTTTTTGGGTAGTGCTCAGTGTGTTCTGAACAGTGTCATAATGTCAAATGTGTAAAGAAAACTGTTCATAGATGTTTCCTTTAATCATGTTATGTAGGCTGCAAGAGAGTCAACAGGCAAGGATATCAGCATGTATAAATTTGCTACTATTTCCATGTCATTTTTAAATTTGCAAAATTTCATTTTCATCATTGGAAACTGCAGCTTCTGTGAATTGCTGGTGAGAAATTCCTAATCGATTTTTTTTTTTTTGTCCACAGGCAAGAGGTGGAGGTTATGAAAGTGAAGAGGCATATCAAAATGCTGAACTGATTTTCCTGGACATTCATAATATCCATGTTATGAGAGAGAGGTGATGCATTTTTATTTACAAAGTAAACCAGTTTTCCTTGCGCAAGAGTGATCTGTTGTTCAGTGAGATTTTATATCTTCTCTTTGTTAATGTTATACCCATATATGTGAAAAATTTAACTGTCTGCCACCTGGCTCTTTGTTATATCCATATATGTGAAAAATTTAACCCTCTGCCACCTGGTGGCAGACCAGCTCCCTGCCCAGTCTATGTCCGTGGCAAAAAGGGCAGAACTCCGCATGTAAACATTATTGGTTTTAAGTATTCATAACAATTCAGTCCTTCAACAGAAATGCACCAAACTTTCACAAATGTCAAAGGAAATGTTGTAGATTAATATCACGTGTTTTATTAAATAATAAGCATGAAATCTCTATCTTCATCCAAATCAGTCCACTGAGTTTGTATCACCTCTGCTATGGGTTTCACTATCATTAACATCATTTTGAACACATCTTGATCAATGTCAAACTCATTTCCATCCATATTTTGACTGTTTACCACTAAATTGTAAAGATTTCCATTACATGCACCCCCCATAGCCTCCCTGAAAATCCTCAAAGTTCATCCATTGTTTCAGTTTTCATCCAACTTTAAAAATTCTCCAAAAAATCACATAATTGTCCAATCAAGCTCATTCTTGCACTGAGTGCCGCCATTTTGAACATATAATAAGCGGAAATAGCTTCCAGTTGCATAATGGAAAAGTTGGAGCAACAGAATTGGAATTGGAAAACAGTGTAAAATGTGGGCGCAATCATGCGTTACAGGGAATGTATCAGTTATCGCTGCCAGGCACATTTGGGTGCTACAAGTGGCAGAGGGTTAAATACCAGCATAACTGACTACTAACATTTGGGTAATATTAATAATAACATTTTCTTAGTTGACCTCACAATTGTGGCAGAATTTAGCATTTTTCTTTATTTAATCTTTTTCATTTTACAGTTTGCGAAAGCTGAAAGAAGTGTGTTTTCCAACGATAGATGATGCCCACTGGCTTTCCAATATTGAGTCTACACATTGGTTGGAACATATAAAAGTAGGTGGTTCCTTTCAATCTATATTTTTTTCTTTTACTTTATATTTTCTTAATTTTCATCACGTTGACTTATCTACCTCTGAATACGCAATTTGTATGTGCTTGGAGAAGAGATTAGTGCCTACAAATCACATAGTACATACTTAAGTTCATGGATATATATGCCTTTTTTTTAGAATAATTTTATATCCTGAATATTGATAGGTTTAGACCATGATGTCAGTTCTAACTCAGCCAACCGTCTTTCACTCGGTGTAACATGAGATAGCGCGCCGCGCCCACTGGTCAATCTGCGTTCAACCGTTGCCCGGGTCAGTCGTGTTTTCAGCCGCTCTGGATTTACCTGTACTGTTTTCCAGTTGTAACAGACCGCCGCTATATTGTGCATTGATTGTGTACGCCACAATCTTACTATCTCATCAGCCTCATCAACTATAAGTCTTAATCATGTCTGATGACATGGAAATGTCTTCCCACCGGGGAAATGAGATCTCACCGAGATCCGAGACAGAACTGCTCGGTAACGGTACTGATACCACACCAGCAGTGACTGTGACAGAAATGCACGCTCTAATGTCCAAAATGATGGACAAAATAAATAATTTAGAAAAAATCACGCAGGCTACCGGCTGTGCGAAAAAGAGGACTGTTACACAGTCCACTGCCTCCTCAACGCCACCTCCCAAAAGATGGTGTACAATTTCTTCCTCTGATGAGGAGGTGGAAAAATTGGAAAATGAGATTCTAGACGAAGCGTCTATCAATGAAGATACAAATGAGCAGCCATGTGACGTAGATGATGATACGATAAGTTTGCGTCTCTAGTCAATAAACGATTTGAGAGCAAACTAGAGGATGGAAAACTACGCGAGAAACTCGCACGCTTTCCCATCCCAGCAAACTGCAGAAATTTGGGAGTGCCCCGCACAAACCAAGAAATATGGGGTGCACTAAAACCTTATGCAAGGAAAGCAGACGTCCGGCTAGCAAATACGCAAAAATGTTTCTCCCGGGCTGCTGTAGCGGTAACACGATGCGCTGAGACGCTACTGGAGACAAGGGCGAAACTGACCACCATGACAGACACGGCTCACATAAAGCGGGAGATAACGTCTGGAATTTCCCTCCTCACGGACGCTCTGGCGTTAATTGCTCATGCCAATTGAGATTCATCGTTTAAGAGGAGGGAAGGACACCGGTCATCACTGCCTAGTCACAATGCCGGTATCTGTGCACCTCATGTCCCTATGACCTCGGATCTTCTTTACGGAGACGACTTACATAAGAGTCTCCGAGAGGTCAAGGAAGTCCAAAGGTTGGGGCAAGGGAAGACAAAACCAAACTGGAATGCGGGTAATCGCCGCTGGCACAATAGCAGAAATGATTTTTTAGAGAAACAGTCTCCCAGGCAATGGAAGAAACACCCGACCGGTGCCAAGGGAGGCAAACCCTTCAAGTAGACCAGAATGAGTTATCTGCACTTTTAAATACCGTGAACCAGGTGAGTGCTATGCACGCAATATTGCCTTCATTAAAATCGTGCCTTACAAGAAGAGCAAAACTTTTCTATGGTGGCCAAATAAAGCATAGATTGCATGAATGGCTCAAGCTTACGTCCGATGCTGACATAATTGATATAGTCAAAGGATCTGAGATAGTTTTTGTCTCTAAACCTTGCCAGTCTCAAAGCATGTCGCACAATGCTTCATTACCAGAAAACAAAGCTTACATTATTGATGAAGAAATTGAAAAGCTCCTTGCAAAGAGAGTAATTAAAAAATCGGTCACAGAACCAGACGAGTTTATAAATCCTATATTTCTGGTGGAGAAAAATTCCATGCATTCCCATACTGACTGTGAAAGCGACATGTCACTGACACCAAGAGAATATCGCATGATACTTAACATGAAAACTCTGAATGAGAATATTGCATATAAGAAATTCAAGATGGAAACAATTCGGACTGCTCTGAATCTAGTGAGCCCAGGTTGTTATTTTGCATCCATTGATTTAAAAGATGCCTATTACACTGTGCCCATTGCAACAACTTATCAAAAGTATTTGAAATTTGTTCATGGGAACAAGAAGTACTGTTATGTTTGCTATCGAAATGGAATGTCCAGTTGTCCGAGAGACTTTACCCGCTTAACAAGGGTTGTTTTAAACAAATTACATTCTTATGGTCACATGATAACTGCATATCTGGGTGACTTGCTTTTAATTTCTAAGACAGAAAACGAGGCAATCACAAATGTTGTAGATACCGTCAATCTGTTTGACACTTTAAACTTTTGCGTCCATGCCGACAAAAGTCAGTTTGTGCCGACGCAGGGAATAGCCTTTTTGGGACATGTAATTTCATCTCAGTCTATGACTGTCACACTTACAACCCATTGAAGGTTAAAAATTGCTCAAGCCTGTCAAGATTTATTGGCATCACATACTTGTAAAATCCGCCAAGTCGCTTCATGTATTGGCCTCCATGTTGCCAGTTTTATTGCGATACCGCATGGCCCTTTACATTATAGAACACTAGAACGTGAGAAAAATGTAGCACTTAAAGTACAAAAGGGTGACTGAGAAAAAAGCATGATTTTATCAGCGGATGCAAAGCTTGAACTAGATTGGTGGATAACAAATAGTATGTATGAAGTTGCACCTATTCATCGGGATAACCCTTCTATTATAATAACAACCGATGCATGTCTTACTGGCTGGGGAGCTGTATGCATGGGACAACGGGTCCATGGGATGTTTGACCATAATGAAAAAGAGCGCCACAGTATAAACTATCTGGAGACTTCAGCAATATTTTTAGGTCTCAAAGCCTTTGCATCCAATGCCAGTAACACTCATATCAGAGTTATGTCAGATAACACAACAGCCGTGGCTTGTATCAACCATATGGGCACGTGTCGATCTGTTCCCCTAAATACACTTTCTTACACAATCTGGGATTGGTGTGTTAATAGAAAAGTATGGCTCAGTGCAGCCCATGTACCAGGTATTCAAAATGAAGCAGATTATGATTCTCGTATTATAAACATTGATACAGAATGGAAACTCGACACAGAGCTGTTGATGCAATCTCTTAAAATCCTTGATGCCAAACCATGTTTAGATATATTTGCATCTCGGATGAATCATCAGTTTGTCCCTTTTGTTGCCTTCCGAATAGAGCCTGATGCATTTGCTATTGATGCTTTTGCGCTTGACTGGCAAGCATATGAGATGATCTATTGTTTTCCACCTTTCAGTGTCATACTACGAACCCTGCAAAAAATTCAGGCAGATACAGCCAAAGCTGTGATAGTTGTTCCATTTTGGCCAAACCAAGCATTTTATCCCAAACTAATGGGTACGTTAATAGAAAGACCTGTGCTACTCTCGGCAAGGGAACGATTACTAACTCTGCCAAGCGATCCAGCTACTCTTCATCCAAAGAGAAAGAAATTGAAACTGCTAGTATGCAAAATCTCCGGAAAAGATACACATCATCAGGTTTTTCTACAGAAACAACCGACATTATTATGTCCTCATGGAGAAGTACAACCAAAAGTATGTACAACGTGTACCTCAAGAAATGGCAATGGTACGCTCGTCAACACAAAGTGGATTCCCTTTCACCACCTTTAGCAACAGCATTAGATTTCTTGGCTTCGCTGGTTCACGGTGGTTATTCTTATGGTGCTTTGAATAGTGCTAGATCCGCACTGTCATGTTATATATGTAAATATGATAATGTATCTTTTGGACAAACTGACATAGTGAAAAGTTTCATGAAAGGAGCATTTGAAATAAACCCTTCACTCCCGCGATATCACTCGACATGGGATGTAAATAAAGTGCTGGAGATATTGGAACTATGCATGCCTTTGGCCAGTCTTTCTTTCAAAGAACTTACACTTAAATTGGTAATGCTTCTTGCCTTATTATCGGGACAAAGAGTCCAGAATCTGCACAATCTTGATGTCAATTGCATGATATTGAATAATGACAAAGTTGTTTTCCATATTACCACATTATTGAAACACTCTTGTAGAGGAACTCATCAATCACCAATTGAAATATCTGCTTCTAAGCAAAACACTAGTTTATGTGTAGTGTCTACTCTTCATGAGTATCTGCTGAGAACGACAGATTGTCGGAAGACACACAGTACACTCCTTGTTAGCATAATACAACCACATGGAGCAGTAAGCAAGGACACAATAGCTCGATTGATCAAATCCACATTGTCCACTGTGGGCATC
Organism: Onchidella celtica; assembly: GCA_963931925.1. Lineage (NCBI taxonomy): Eukaryota > Metazoa > Mollusca > Gastropoda > Systellommatophora > Onchidiidae > Onchidella > Onchidella celtica. Next base: position 24,909,711 of record OZ007573.1, on the reverse strand, counting down.
AATATCACAGAATTCAGTGCTCACAGCACTAGGACTGCCAGTACATCAGCAGTAGCTCAAGCTAATGCCTGCCCAATTGAAACCATCATGAAATCAGCAGGATGGACCTCTGAGTCTACTTTCTCTAAATTCTACAAGAGACAGACATACAATTTTGGTCAAGTCCTGATGGACCGCTTCGTGCAGCGCCATTGAGGTAGGCACTTTCCAGTTCATTTCCTCTTATAAAATTGATCACTATTTCCTGCTAATACGCAGATCATAGTGTTCTGAGCTCAAAATCACTGTGCTAAAATCTCATGTTACACCGAGTGAAAGACGGTTGGCTGAGTTAGAATTAATAAAACATGCGAGACTTACCTGTAAGTTGAAGCATGTTTGGGATTCTAACGAAGTCAACTTAGTCTGGAACGAGGGTAACATGCCCGCCCAATCCCACCCAGTGTGTAAGTGGTACAAGAAAACTCAGCCAATGTGTTTATTTACCAGTGATTTTTCGCGGCTAAATACTGACCAGTGGGCGCGGCGCGCTATCTCATGTTACCCTCGTTCCAGACTAAGTTGACTTTGTTAGAATCCCAAACATGCTTCAACTTACAGGTAAGTCTCGCATGTTTTATTAATTATGTTTCCATCAGTAGACTCAAAAAGAAACAGACTATAGAAATAAGGACATGAACACCAAGGAATGTCAAATTTCAAGTTCTGAAAGAGATGGACATTGAATCCACACTGATGATCAGTTTGCATTGCCAGTGATGATATATAATGCTTTGCTGGTTGGGATTGTTATTGTTCTTTTTTTTCATTCCAAAATGAATCATTACCTTAAGGATCAGTAACAAAATGGTAATCATGAACAGGCTTTTTTATTTCCATACTTGAAAATTTTAAATATTATATCACATATTAAAGCGATGACCAAAAAAAAAAGTGTCAACCAGTGCTGCACTGTGGTGACCACGTGTCTGCTCCAGTTGTAACTGATGCTAAGCAAAATTTCCCAAATGGGATCAAAGAAGTATACAAAGCACAAACAAACAAAAATACAATATTGATGAAATGCAGGATGTAAATGCCTCGTTATTTGCTCGGAAACTGAATATGTAGGTCATAATTTTAAAGGATTAGGGAATTCTGCAGATATGTTTGTTCCTTTATCAGTGTGGGAATAATGAATTTGCTGTTGATGAATGTAGATTATTCTGGCTGGTGCTGTGAGAATAGCAGACAAAGTGGAGAGTAACAAAACATCAGTCCTGGTGCACTGCAGTGATGGTTGGGATAGGACTGCTCAGGTAAGAACTCTAGGCTTCTTGCATTTCCACATATAGTATTGTAATTCATACAAATGCAGATGAGTGAGTCATGTTAATTTGTTAGAAATTAAGTTGTTTGTAGTACTCATTTTGTAATAAAAGTGGAAAGATAGATCCGATTACACCTACTAAAGAATCGCAGAACTGATGGAAAATAGGGTTTAAAAAAAATAGTGAAAAGAAAAAGAAAAGAGTATTTAAACATTTACATGAAGGGAGAAAATAAGTTAACTTATGATTTTTACATAATCATTATTGTCACATTATGAAGTTTCGAATGTGATCATATTCAGTATGTGTAATGGTCAACTGTTTCTCATCTAACCTTCCATTGACAGCAAGCTTCTTCCCCACAGCAGCCCTTACCACAGTAATTGATTTTTGTAATTTTTTCATTATTTCATATCCGAAATGAAAATCTGTCATCAATGAATGCAACATTCAGTTTTATGATATGAACTCCTGACATGGAGGAAGGAAGAATGGCATTGATTATAATTTGAGCTGTATGTTTCAAATTTTGCTTGAAAAAGATTAAATGATCTCTCCCTGTAATTTTTCTGTTACACTGGTTTCAACCATTTGTGTACTTCTGTGTCATTCAGACTTGAGACCGAAAGAGAGTAATCGAAGCTGAGAGACTGGTGTTAATGATACAATCATAGAATCACTGCAGTGAAGAATGTCTCAATTCTTCATCAAGGAATCAATTTCACAGGCTGAAGTACATCATGTTTAACGACACTGCTAATAACAAGACCTCACTGACAACGAGAATATTCTAAATCCCTGTTTATTTCTGCTATACGAGCATTATAATAAAATACTTCAATAATGGCAATCAATAATCAAAATGCCTGCTATAGCAAGAAAATTAATTTTGAGTGGGTATGGCAAATTGTGGGGCAGCCACAGAACAATGCGTAGGGAGACAGACAATATATATATTGATTTTTGTTTGCTACGACAGGCCCACCATGCCAGCCATGTGGGTTGTGGCCCCACCTGGCCATCTCTCACTTACGCCTAGTATGCTTTCTCTCTCTACTGACCATGTGCTGTGACAGCACACTAAATGCAGTCGGTGGTTCAAAGTAATGACTCATCACTCACTGAGGCAAACTGTGGGGCGGGGCAGGCCATGTAGGCAACAACCGTGTAGCCTCATCAGACATGTGCGCTGTCTTGTCACTATCTGTGATGTGCGATAATTATTACATGTAGCACGGTCATGCCATGTAGCATATATGCTCTTTGTCTATATTGGGCTCCATGACCATATGCCTACACTCCCCGTATAGCTATTATGGGGCCAGTCTGTTCATATTCTTTGAATGATACAGCATGGGAAACCTCAGATGCAAACGTACTACTATTTCTAATTTTTGCATCTGACTTTGATCTCATCTCGTAATTTTATAGAAAGATGGCTACCATCAGCACAAAAAAAAAAAAAACAGCTGACTCCTGGAATAGTGAGACCTCGGGCGTAATGAGACATTTTTGGTGGAACATTACATCTCGTTATAACTAAGTTTCGCTGTAATACTGAAAGTCCTCCTTTCATGCATCCATGGGAAAAATTGTATTGTCATTTTGCCACATATTCCATCCTTCCTGTTTTGATACACAGTTAACTTCGCTTGCCATGTTGATGTTGGACCCTTACTACAGAACCATCAAAGGATTTGAGGTGTTAATAGAGCAAGAATGGCTTGCCTTTGGGCACAAGTTTAAAACAGTGAGTGCAGGAATCAACATAATCCATGCATTCTTTCATATTAGGGACATTATCACTCCTCCTCCTTTGGTAGCTGTGAGTCACTTAAATTCATTGAAGAAAATAACAATATTCTTGTAATAAACAGGAGGGTGTGATAAAATTCTAGTCACTAAATTTCAGTAAAGCTTTAGGTTGCTGTATTAGGTGCATAATAATTGTTATTGTAAAATTTACAATAAGATGATTCACTGCCATGTGCCTGACATAGCTCACCTTTGATATTCAGAATATTTAATGTTAGCAAGTCCAGGTAATTTCAGTTTGTGTGAACTATTTTTATGCTAATTGCAAGCGTATATACCAAGAAACTTTTATCGTATGCCAGGTAGGTTTAAAAGTGAAAATCGAGGAATAGATTTTGTTGAGGCGTTTGTGTTATTATGTTGTTGTCTTTTTCTACCACAGAGAGTTGGTCATGGAGAGGATAAACACTCAGATGCGGATAGATCTCCAGTATTTCTTCAGTTCATAGACTGTGTGTGGCAGATGACACACCAGGTAACCACTGAATGATATTTTAATCACATTTGGCATGAACACTGTACTAAGGCCTGTTCAAGAATTGAACATATTCTTGCAGATGCAGCATGCCAGAGTTTTTGTAAGATGTTACAGCGATCTCATTTGATAGGGCCAAAAGTCTTATGTTTTGACACAGACAAATTTAATGAACAGTAGCTAGTGCATTTTGGAAGTTCACAAGCAAAGCTTATTTGATTATGCCCATAAAATTCAGATCATGCTGTTGATACTGCTTTTACAATTATTTTTTTCCCAGTGCTCATTTGTGATCTTTTCTATAAAAACTAGATCTGGTAACTATCCCGCTCTACAAATCATAGAACTTATGATGACAAAGTATCACATGGAAATTACCATATGTGAGTGTGCATGGGAAAACCCGGCATAAGTCGGCAACATGACATTTTGAGTTATGTACATATAATAAAAGACAAGACATTTCTTATAAATTGAAGTCAGTGACCCCCTAAAACAAGATTTTGAGAAAACGGCATTTAATCCTAAAAGTGGCAATAGCTAATTGACCAAGTAATATTGGAGTGATTGCTGTTAGGAGACCGTAGTCTAATAACTAAGCAGTTATAGAGATCATAGTGAGTAGTGTTCACTGCTCATCTACAGTTTACTGTAACATGCCACGGTCCCCTAGCAACAGCCAAGTCGGAAGTTTTTGGATCTTGTTAGGAGACCGTAGTCTAATTACAAAGCCGTTATAGGGATCATAGTGAGTAGTGTTCACTGCTCGTCTACAATTTACCCTGTAACATGCCACGGTCCCCTAAACAACAGCCAAGTTGGCAGTTTGTGTCAGACCCATATTTTCACTTCAAAGCCGTTTTTCTCAAAATCAGCTCTGCCGACTTATGCCGGGTTTTCCCAAGCACACTCACATATTCTGATTTTAGTCTCTACGTTGAGGTATTATTTACTAATTGACTATACTAATGACTCACTAATGAGTGTTTTTCATTGCTGTTGTTTTTTTTCACAAGCCATTGTATGAAAAAGAAACAAACACAGTGAAGTCCATGTAAATCGAACTTTGATAAACCGAATTTGTTTTAAATGGAGGTAATTTCAAAGTCTGGCTATTTTCTCTTCTTTGTGTCTATTATCTTTCTTCTATAATATGAATTCAAACTGACGAATTTCCAATCATTTGAAGTCATCAAGCTCGCTCACCCCATCCAATGCAGCGTTGAATTTCATGCCAGCTGAAAATGTTAGTATCCACAAAAGCCCAGTTCAAACACTTTTAGCACCAGTGATCCAGAGAAGGAATGGTGGGAATTATGTAATGCAAGGGGCAGGGCTGCAACAGTGCGTGAAACTGGAGGGGCGGTTACGAGTAGGGTATTTTTGCACTGCATAATGGTCATTCCATGATAGTAAGGTCAACCAACATGAGGGATAATGCAGTAGGCCTACACCTACATTTGAACATCATGCATGAGGGAATGGCTTTATCGATTGCTGACGTCACCACACTACATGCCTATCAAGTAGGTCTTGTACATAGAACATGTACCCTGCTTACACAATACATGCAGCAAAGTCAAAGACAAGCAACAGAGTTTGCTGGCCAGAATGACTAGACCTAAGCCATTCAGTGCTGATTTCTTGTTTTACCACTATGGTATGGTCACTTCTAGAGAAAAAAAAAAATTAATCAAAAGATCTTATACACGTGCCTGTGTTGTTGTTCTTTGGGGGGGTCTGCAAAGAAGGGTTGTAATTACCTGTGTGGAATGGGGCAAACAGCATAGTAATGATTAATGGTTATTTCTCTGTCCAGAGGTAAATGGAAGTCTAATTTCACGACAACTTCGAATAATGCGGACCCCACTGTATTGTGTTTCTAAGTAAAGCCAAATAGAGCAAAATGGTGAGTTTTGTTCGCTACCCAGACCGAAGCGCTTTCAAAAAAAAAAAAAGAGAAGAAAAAAACACATTTGGGCATTTACCCTCTTCTGAATTTAAGACACCCGGCAATAAGTGATAACATCACAGGCTCATGCATTCATGAAAAAAAGGATCAGAGGGGAAATTAGCGATACAAAGCAAAGTCAAAAAAATACTTCTCCATCGTTTCAAGACTCAAAATCCAAAAACAAACCCTCAGCAAGTCAAAAAGAAGGCACCTTCAAAATTTCACACAAATCTGTATTTCCTCAATATTAATAAAGTGCAGCCCTTGCCATTTTAGAATTTAGATTCTGTTCACAACTAAATGCTCATAGTTCCCATTGAAGGAATTGGAATTTTTTGCAGAATAAACTGCTGATGGTCTAAATCACACATGACATTTTATTTACTTTTCAGTTTCCCAATGCTTTTGAATTCAATGAGCACTTCTTGATCACAATACTGGACCATCTTTACAGTTGTTTGTTTGGCACTTTCCTTTACAACTGTGAACGAGAAAGGAAAAAGGAGGTATGGATTTGCAGAATTTTTGTCAGTGTTTAATTTTTCTATTTGAGAATGGACAAAAAGAAAAGAAAAAAATGTTTTATCATAATTTGGCAAGGGTACTGCTATCTTCTGCAAACATGCAGCTCCTTATAAATTGAATTCATCAATTGATGAGATGTCATGTAATATTTATTTCATGTGTACTAGTTGTGAAAAGGCCAGGGTGAGCTAAGAAAGTAAATGATGTTATATGTGTAAATTGGAGAATGATGGCTTTAGTATGGCCTCTAGCAAGAAAGATTAGCACTGCACTGTCTTGAAAACAGTAAATGCTTCTTACCCACTGAGATAGCATAAATGTCACACAGGATTTTCAGCAATGCAGTGTTGGGAATTCAGAAATAATACTGAGAATGTCATCATTTTTTTAAGTTAGATGTGCTTGCCCCCCCTTGGTTCAAAGTAAACCTTATACCTTTGTGTATTACAAATGTGTCTTTCTTGCTTCTTTGGAAAGGGTGTGCCCGAGCAGACTATTTCCCTCTGGTCATTCATAAACCACCAGCAGGAAGAGTTCACTAACCCCCTATATGCAGCACACATCCACCAACATGTCCTTTTCCCAGTGGCTAGTGTACGTCGAATGGAAGTGTGGACTGGTTATTATTGTCGCTGGAATCCTAGAATGAGACCTCAGGTATACTCTCCATTATTGCACCTTGCTGCGACCCCACAGTTTTTCTGTGGTTTTTATGTTATCTCCATTATTGTGTTTTCTTGTCTATTGTTGATGAAATATTTTACATTCTGAACATTCCTATTTAAAAGCGAAAGCTGAAGCGCTTCTATAGCAAGGCTGGAGTGTAAGAATTAAATGGGAACTATGTATTCTTGCTTTTTTGTTATAGCTGTGGATTTAATTATCACCACAAGCAGTGGTAACTAAGTTACAAGTATTTCAATTTCATTTCAGGAACCAATTCACATTCGCAATTGTGAGTTGTTAGTACTGAAAACACAACTTCAGCGCAAGGTAGAAGAATTGCAGAGAGAGTTGGCAGCACGCAATGCACGGATCAATCTTCAACCTTCACCACCACGTGTTTCCACTCCAGTTGATGTCTAGTGTCTATGGTGCTCTTTATTAACCTTTCTTTTGTCTCATCATCCGATTGTACATTTTATATTTTGCCTTGAACACTGGCAGGAAATCCATATATGCAGTTTGATTAATTGCACTTAGGACTGGTCATCTTGTTACTGTCTGTGAGAAAACGTAACTGCTTTGGCCTTCCTGTAAGCCAATGTATACCAATAATTATCATGCTTAATTTGTATATTTTATCAGTGTTAATGAAACCTGTATATTCATTTGTGTGATACAAAGATTAGAACGAAGGATCCAGAAGCACCAGTCATTGATATTACATTAGAATTCCTGTTATAGTACGAATCCTGGCATCTACAAAGATTTTACAGCTGTAAAATTGGGATTCTTTTTTTCTTGGAGCATTTGCTGCTGGAACGTCATCATTTGTTTCTGTTTTCATTATTTTCTTCAAATGTTAGGGATAAAAATTTAATGAACTTTTAACAAATTTGTTTTTCAATAAATAACAGGTTATATAGTAATTGGTTTGTTGTATAATACAGTTTGTCCTATTGTCCTCTCTTAAATTTGCCTTAAGGACCCATGGAGATACATATCTGGGTCTAGGCAAATCACAGCAAAATTGAAAGGAAAGTGTTTTGCAGCTGGCATTGTATTGGCTATGGGTAGAATTCGCAGATCAGCCATCTTTAGTGTAAGGACCGATGCATCACCATGGCGACTGTACCATTGATTTTGATTCGTTAGCTGATTTGCACTGTGAGCACATGAGGCGTTGCGAACCAACTGGCAGCAAGCTAAAAGTAGTTCGTTACAGTAAACAATGGCACGTGTGTACATGTTCAATGGGAGGCGTTCTGTCAATTCTTTCAAATCGTTTCCCTTGTTTACCCGGATGGTAGGGAATCTGACCAGCTTGGACCCATCTTTCCACCCGTGTCATAACAGTCAACTACAATGCAACCAGCAGGCATTTTAACTACTTAGACATGTCTCAAAGTTACACTAATCAGCTGATCCACCGGCCATCTTTAGTGTAGGAAGATCGAAACAAAAATACTCCCTAACATCATGCGCATTCTACCTATAGAAGAGATGTTGGCATGAAAAAGTCTAGCTTTTTTCAAGTTGTCTCCTCCTGATATCCTTACGGGTAAAACAGACCAAGGCTGGTGTAGACGCTAGACTGGTGGCTCGCCACCTAATTATTATGGAACACACTAAAACACTACTCACTGCCCACACCGTGGCCCAGCAGGATGCAAGCCGGCGGACTACCACATTCTAGCGACAGACATTATTATACTGCAGTGCGGTATAATTACCAGTCACCAGACTGGTTTCAGCGTGTCTGATTCAAAGGAATATTTGAGGTCTTTCAAAAATGGCTTAACACATATTAAAAGTGCGTAACTTTAAAACTGCATCACCCATTGTGTTGAAATTTTCACACCTTGTTGAGAACACTAAGACCACTTATGAATTTTACTCACTTCCACATAGGGTCCTTTGGTTGTCTTGTGCTACCTGGGTCACGTGATTTTGATTTTTCCATTCTCTAGGCCTTAAAACTTGATTATTGAAATAGAAAAAACACACATGGAAAGGTTGATTCAACTTCTTTAACTCTTTCTGTCCTAGGCCATTTAGCACCAGATGCCCAAGGGGCACAATAAGGCGCATAACTCTTCTAGGGTGTTTTTTTTTCAAATAGCAAAAACGAGTAAAACATACACAAAGTTCATGTTGTTATACATATATACCATACTGATGGGGAAAAAGCAGAAGTTCTTATGTTATATACAATTTAGTGTGATTTGATGTGTCTGCTGCTATGTTTAGCCTCAGGAAAATAGGGAGGGGGGGGGGGGGGGGGGGGGGAGGAAGCAAAACATTCATGATTCATTTCTGTACTCACCACCCATTGCTCAGCTTCTGATCATTGTAAAGATTGTAAAGCATCCAAATGTCACAAATTTGAATTATAGTAATCCATGAGAGTTTGTACCAAGTTTCACGCACTGAGTTGTGAGCAATAATTTGTTTTTCATTGAAGATTACACATGCACAAGTTTGTAAATTTAACTACAGTAGTACATGTAGGCCACATTTTCTCCACTTTTTTGCACACAAAGTCGCAAGAAAAATACTGAAAACTGACAATGTGTTTTCTCAGATTGTAAACAAAGCTAATGGGTACGGACGTGGCCAGGATTTTTCACACACAAGACGTGAAATTACGAAAATGACAATCAATGCATGATGCATTGGTTGGGCATCTAGGTATTGGCAATCAAAGTGGGGCAGAAAGAGTTAATTCGCCATGTTTAGATCAGCGCTTTTCATTATGATAAACATGCCGCGACTAAGCCAAGATGAAAGAAATCAGATTATTGGGATGCTTAATGCCGGGTCCCCTATTGCTGCTATAGGTAGGAGATTTAACGTCAGCAGACAGGTGGTAAACAATATGAGAAACCATCTGGCAGCAACTGGGACCATACAAGACCGCCAAAGACCAGCCAGACTAAGATTGACAGCCCATTAGCAGGATGCGTTTATTCACATTCAACGTTATTTATAAGAAGTTGCTTCAAAACAGCTCAATAGATGACAGATGAACTAAATGTAATGGTAAATGCTCGATCAGTGTCCGTAAACACTGTTGCGGTCACGTCTGATCCTGGCTTTGCATCACCAATGCCAATGTGATATCAATGCAAGAGGCAGACACACTCATTACTACACCTGTGACTTTTGATTATGACCCCCTGCTGATTGTGAGTACCACAATAAATTAACATATGTCCAATCTTTTGATTTAGTGTGTTAATTCTTTTTCATATTGAATAATCTAGGATCTCTGAAATTTTCATATTGATCCGACCTATAATAGCCAAGATTTAAATAAAAAAGAGGGGTGTCAAGTTATTTTTGAAAGACTGTATACCAATACTGAGCACATACGTGCACAGTTTTATCAAGCAAATAGTCATGACACCCATATGCATCATTTTCATAAGAAATGTATGGACTTTGGTGATCATAATTATTACTAAACAATGCTTTCTGATGACAATTGGGTCACGATTACCTACTCATTTTGTAAACACAACAGTTAGCAACGGGACTTCCTCATGCCTGCACCTCGCTTGGACCGGTTATACTCACTGAGTTTACACATTGGTTTTTGATGCAGAAAGTGTCCTCGGTTTGTTAGGAAACTTTACAGCCAAACAGATTGAAGCATAAACTTAAGCCCAGTAGTTTCAGTTTTTTTCTAGCTGCAATAGAACTTGAGTGACACATGAGTGAAGTTAGACACGATATTTGATATTTTGTTTTGTGTTCACTTCGAAGATACATTGAGATTGACAGAAGGAAAGTTGGTGTTTATTTTTATTATAATTATGTTCAAGTAAGTGCACATCTTACTACGCTATTTGAAATGCTGATAAAACAACATATTGTGTTCCTGAAATCGGTCCCCATATCAGCAAACGCTCGACCCCTCGCTCAGTGCTGCGTCGATCAGTCAAGGGTCCAGCGGGTTGAGAATGAATTATCAGGGATTCCTCCGTAACATTTAATCTATTTAAAGTATCAGAACTGCTTAAGAACCAATGAAATGTTGCGAATCGTCCCATTGATCAATACAAATGCCAAGGACATTGACTCAGCGGGATAGCTGCCATTTTTGGAAAAACAGCAATCACCGTGGCAAGGCCACCATCCCATATGTTGTTGTTCAGTTGAACAGATGGCCACCAAAGCTGCTACCACACCGCTCGCAGTAGGGGCTATACCATCCCAGCATCAGCTTTGGTCTGGTTCACCCCTTACCTTGGCAGTATAACATCAAGCTAGCCGCCTGATAGAAACATGGCGGTTCTTTCTCAGGTTCAACATGCCCTAATTAACAGAATCCAGGTGTGCTACTAATAGATTATGTTCATGTACATGTATGTACATGCAGTGCATAAATCCACCCCTTGAATCCTGAGATATTTTTTCCTGTACAGTCTTCCTTTTAAGACCAGAAAATCATTACCATGGTACTGGAATAAATTTCTGTGATTGATAGTATGTGATAAATGTTGAGTTTCCACTGGCTGTGATTATGATCACCATTGTTTGTCTGCTGTGAAAATTCACATGAATAACATACAGCCAACTCATGGCCCTAAGGCTCTACAATTGTTCTCCAGCTTTCAGAGAATGGAAAGTTGATGACATGCAAAATTATGGGATAGCATAAAAAAAAAAAACACAAAAACCAAAGAAGAGCCTGGCGACAAAAAAAAAAAAAAAGGTGTGTGATGAACACAGAGAGTCATGAAGTCGGTGTGGCCAGGGTTCTAGATGTCAGGAAGTTAAAGGCCAAAACATCTAATGAAAGAATCCACTCTTCCTCTGAAGATCATCATCTGCCTTGCTCTACCTGAGGAATTTCTTACCACTACCCGGTATATCAAAGTATAAGATGACCTGCAGTACTTTGTATTTGTGGACCCACTTATGGTAAACTGATACTTTAATAAGTAATCAAATCAAGTTCAAGCATGCTGGCTCGTTTTACGGAAATGTCATAAATTGACTTCCCATGTTTTAATGACATAGAATGAACCCTGTACATGTAATTATGTCTCATTTTGAGAAACTCCTGGAACCGCACCATATTTCTCATATTATTCCGTGTGATATGTAATGCAGATAAGAGGGACATATTTCTGATCTCAGACAAACATTAGAAATTTTAGGGGTGAGACAGATCTGTTAGATAGCACTGTCTTGCATGGCTATTTGGGAGTGATGTTCTTGCAGTGAATTTTGATTTAGAAACAGAAATTTGTGAGGCTTAAACAAGATAACATGAAGCAAAATAAATGCATACATCATGAATTCAAAAGGAAGGTAGGAGAAACAAATAACTTCTTGATCACTGTTTTCTTTTTAAGTAATCCACCTTAATACATGAAAAGAGCTTTATTTTAAATGGTCAAGAATCTTTCCTCAGCTTCCTGATTTTCTTTGCAAACTCATTTTCACATATTCAGCGATCAAAGTATGTAACATGCAGATACACCTTTTTTCTTGTTATTGTGAAGAATGCCCAAGTCTGCCCCTAAACTGTACTTGTCAGTTGTCACAAATCCCAGACTGGGAGATGTAATAATGATTATAACAAGACAACAATCACGAACGAACAAGTTTAACACTTAACAGAACAACCCATCAGACTCACACATTTATTAAACATAATTATACAGATAATAGCGCAACTGCATATATTATATTATTGAACTTAACTGCCGTACAACGGCCTTATTCCCACCTGCACTCTTCCTCGGATCCACAACCCGGTAGTTACTTCCTAAAGACACTTCGGCCTCAGCCTCTCCCCTCAGGGTCTTAATAGCACATTAATAATTCACTGGCACCGCAGTCTCTCAATATCACCTTCCTATTGCCATAACACCTTAGCATTCTACTAGCACCTCAGCAGGGCAATAACCCATTATCATTTCAATAGCCCATCAACATGGCAATAGTACATTATCATTTCAATAGCCCCTCAACATGGCAATAGTACATTATCATTTCAATAGCCCCTCAACATGGCAATAGTACATTATCATTTCAATTAGCACATTCACGCTCATATCTACGTCCCTGTCCGTGGCCAGACTGCCACGACTTTATGTGCCTCTACTGTCCTGCACCGACAGCCTCACTCTTGGCCTATGTGTGGCCTCCGGCCCTATGCTGGCCTATCCCCTGTGCTCACCGAGGTGGCTCTTCGGCCCGTCCCCGACACCAGTCATCACTGGAAAAAACTCTCTCACTAGTCTTCCGACTGCTCCCCTTATGTTCGCCCACTGGGCTTTCTCTTGCGTCCGCTCTTTAGGACGTTCTAACTTGCAGTGATAGTAATACAGCCCTCTCGCCTCCTTCAGACCCCCACCACTCATAACATGCACGCTTTTCCTTACTTGTCTACGTGCGTTAATTTTACTCTCCTCCTTTCCCCCCGTAATTATTAACTATCGCTCACTCCACTCGTGACATCAGTGACCACACTTCTAGTTCCAGAGACTTGCAACAAACACCTTTTCTGCAATATTCAGTTTTTGTGCTGTTGGTTGGTCCAGGAGGTTGGAGTCCAAGTGTATAAATAATATAGATTTGCTAATTTTGTAGTAAAAGTTGTAGGGAATCAATCAAACAGGATAGTGATAGTTCTTTCAGCCTGTTTGAAGAACTGTGCAAATCAGATATGAGGAGAGCGATTGGAATACTTAATAAGGAGTATTCCAATTTTACTGAGGTTTTCCAAACTCTCGAGCGAGCATAAAATGCATTGGAAAATATTTTAGAAGTACGTAGTAAATCTGGACTAGTAATGCAATCCAAGATTTTATGCCCTATGTATTGAAATTAGGAGCACATAGTTTTCAGAGGTGTCCTATGCCATCTTTGACACTATGAATCATGACCTTTAAGAAATATAAGCATGCAGACCTACCACTTTATTTCATCTACATGTATTTACTGCTAGTACTATTTATTTATTTTGTATAAAGTTTGTTCTCTTTTTATGAAATTGCATTGTCTGAAGCCGAGATTTCTTATGTTCACTTTCATGTCATTTGTTCATTACCTGTTATTGGATTACTTGTGAATTGGCCAAATTACTTCACTTCCCTCAAAAGGTTTTGTCTGAAATTCTGTGAAGGGTTGGTGACTGTTTGATGTGTCAACCTGCCAGAAATTTGTAGTGTGTTTTGCAAGTCTTCTATAAATCTGTTAATAAAATTTGGATGCAAAGCAACTGTTTTGATTTACATACTTCTTTGGTACTGTCAAAAACAGTGGCATCTTATGTAAAGAAAAAAACTGGTGGCAGGACTTTTTCATTATGGTGCAATTTTTGCACTTTTTTTGCTAAAAAATACCACTGTCTAAATAATGTTCTCAATTTTCTCAAGTGTTTGACCCACTTGCTTTTGTATCGACTTACTGTGTTTATTTAAGTTTCAGGCAATATTTTTAAAAACTTGTGAAATGTAAAATTTTATGGTATTTTTTTGTGCACCCTTTGATGACCCCACAAAGGAGACTATTTGATAATTTGATCTATTATAAATGTACACATTATGGTTGAAGCAACCGAAGGTTCAGAAACCTGAAGACCAAAATTTTCAAATGATCCATTCCTGAAACTGATATTGTCAATTAAATACAATGTATAGGATAGGCATAAACATTTGATTTAGCTCACGTCAGTGGTTCTTTTTTCAGTCTCAGTCTCAGAGTTTGTACTTCAGCCAGCAATCAACCATGTGTGTTATTTTATTACTGATTATACAATGTAATACAAGTGTCTTATCATTCTTTCCAATAAAAGTCAAAATACAAAATGTCCTATCACACACAGTCAATAAACAGTTTTCCAGTAACATAACTGGCTGGACTGTGTCCTCCAATAGCTATAAATAGTAAATCACATCACCAGGTAATCTTCAGATGTCCACTGACCCAGTTTGAATCATAAGGGGTGAGTTTCACAGGCATACTTTAGTATTGTACTACATGTACATACTTGTACATAAATCATATGTATTACACATCGTCACCCAACCGGCCTGTGTCCTTCAATCAGAGCCTGCCACATGTATGCTGTCGGCAAAAGCTTGTACTAACTTGTAGTCACATAGGACGTATTTAATTTAGCTATGTCTCGTGTACAAGCATGATGCCTTTGGGTGGACAGTGCAGAAAGCCTGGAGACCTGGTGCTAGCCTTGATTGTGTCTGTCTCAATGACAGTTATTACTCATCGCTGGGCAACAGTGACCACCAGAAACTTTTTAAAACCGGGAATGAAAACCAGAAATCCAGAATACAGTATTCTGGACAACTCTCGCCCAAGATGCACATGCATTCAGTATGGTGGGAAGTGCCCCACTGCACATGAGATGTGAAGCAAAAGTGTAGATGGGAGAGACAGAAAGAAAGTAGTTGGAGCCCAAGTTTATCAGTAATATTAGGTACCTCATCTGGTATAAGGATAAAAAGATATTATGTAATCATCCTGCAATTGATTTTAACATTATTCATACTATCCAAAATGCAGTAGTTGCCACCTGCTTCAGTAAAAATGAATACCAAACCTCACTGCACAAACAGGGTCCGAGTTACCAGAAACTTTATTTAATCATGATTGGTTTGCCACATGCACACTGCACATACCTTGATCTATAACTTATCCACCTGGATTTACCGAGGCATGGTGTCATGCCATAGTAGATGTGGGTAGGTGAGACAAACTAAAGAGAAGAGATGTTGACTGCTTGTTTTGTTAGTATGTTACTATAATTCATTGATGTGTGTGAAAAATATACTTGGGACACTACCTTTTTTTTTTTTAGTTTCTATTCTCATTTTAAACTCCAGGGACAGACCAATTTATAAGCCACATGACAAATTATGACTGTCCTTACAATTGATTTTAGAAAAATCATTTATTAACTTGCTCAAACTACAATAGGCAAATAAAGTCCACATATTAAAATTATGTAGAATGGAGATTTTTAACTGCAGTATAAATGCAAATTGAATCATGTGAGAGTGGTTTCTAATTTATTCTTTCTCTTGCCTGTATCAGTATGCAGAACAAAATAATGCTCTGGTTGTCTAAAAGAAAACTGAACTGGAATAGATGTATTTAATGGGGCCTTAAATATTTAATTACTAAGGCAGTAAAATGGTCAGCAGAAATGGTAATACCAAATCTTTTGCTAGCAGCACATTTCATTAAGCATAAAGTATAAAGCAGATCATTAACTTGTAATAATACTGTGACTACTACCTGCTGAAAGTAAACAACCAGGTACAGTTATGTTTAGAAATTTTATTACAGGTATAGTTCATCCACAGCAGGGATCTAATTCTTGTTGCACTGCAAAAATAAGAAAAACCACCAATCTGGGTTATCATAAATATGTGTGTAATAAAAGCATTGTCTTTTGCATCAAACTCCATCAAATTCAATATTAGAACAAAAAGATATGTTAACAGAAAATAAACATATGAACTGTCATAAAAAAAAAAGCATAAAAATTTGTCGTCTACTATGACATTTTTGTTTCAAACTTAAGTACCCAGAACTCAGTAATAATAATAGGCTCTTTTCGATGTTGAAGCGATCGGATGTAGAACCATCAAATTGGACTGTGGCTTGCATATCTTCATGAAAGGACATGATGAGTTGGAGGAGTGTCGGGGGGCATTCGATCTTATGGAGCACCATATACAGTCCTGATCTGCTGACTGTGTCGAAAGCCTTTGTTAAATCGACAAATGCCATATGTAAAGGTAGACTTTGCTCGCGACACTTTTCCTGCAGTTGACGTAAAGAGAATATCATGTCCATGGTTGATCGTCCTGACCTAAAACCGCACTGGCTTTCTGGAAGTACTCTTTCTGCTAGTTGTTGAAGACGCTTTAAAAGTATTTTGGCAATTGCTTTTCCTGTGATACTTAGCAGAGATATGCCTCTGTAATTATTAGTCTCCCTTATCACCTTTGTTCTTATATAAGGTCACGATGATAGCATCTTTCATATCTTGTGGAATCTCTTTATGCTTCCAGCACAGGATGAGGAGCTTGTATAGATGAGGAAGGAGGAAATCTTTGTTCTCTTTCAAGATTTCCGCTGGTATGTTATCACTACCCGCAGACTTTCCACTTGCAAGCTCATCTATAGCCTTGTTGAGTTCTTCCTGTGTAGGTTCTTTGTCTAGGTCTGTAAATTCTGGGAGCTGCGGGAGGGCCTCTTCTAGACTGTCATCCACTGTACGTTCTTGAGAGTAGAGATTTGAGTAATGTTCAATCCATCTGGCCATTTGTTCGTTTTTATCTGTGATTTGTTCACCTGATGACGATTTTAGTGGTGCTATCTTGTTAATCTGTGGGCCAAGAGCAATCCGAATTTTCTCATACATTCCTCTACTATCTCCGATGTCATGAGCTTTCTGTATGTCTGTGCAAAGATTCTCCCAGAATGTGTTTGCGCATTTCCGTGTCTCTTTTTGAAGTGTAGATTTTGCAGCTCGTAATTTGTTTAAGGTGCGATCTGATGGAGTTTTGTTGTGTGCCAAAAGTACCATGCGCTTTTTCTCGATAAGTGGCAATAGTGTTGCTTCGTTTTCTTCAATCCAGTCTTTATTGTTTGATCTGTTTGTACCAAAGGCCTGAGAAGCAGAATCGTGCATAGCTTCCTTTAAACCGGCCCACATCTTCTCTGGTGTAGTATCATCTATGGAGAGGAGCTGTTCTTCCATCTTCCCTTGAAAAACTGCTTGCATGTCTTTGTTGCTGGCATTTCGTGTGTTAATTTTTGGTCTTTTCGTCTCTTTGGCTCTGTGAATGTTTCTGCCCACAATCTTTGTCTTGGCTAAAACGAGCAGGTGATCGGTGTTGCAGTCTGCACTGTGGTATGATCTTGTTTGTTTGATGTTGTTCAGATGGTTCTTTTTGACGATAATAAAATCAATTTGATGCCAATGTCCAGATCTGGGATGACGCCATGAGACTTTGTGGCAGTCCTTTCCATTGTAAAAAGTATTTGTGATGCATAGATTGTTGTCTGAGCAGAGTTCCAAAAGTCTCTGGGCGTTGTCGTTGATTTTGCCTAATCCAAAATGGCCGAGACAAGTTTGCCATGCTTGTTGATCTGTGCCAACTCTGGCATTGAAGTCACCAAGGATAAAAATCTGATCGTTTGTTGGTATCTTCGCAAGTACGTTTTGAAGGTCTTCATAAAACTTGTCTTTGTTTTCTGTTTCAGCTGCTAATGTTGGAGCATAGGCACTAATTAGATGGGCTGTGCCTGACTTAGTCTTCAGCTGCATGGTGATGATGCGTTCGGATATACCTTGAGGTGTATTAATTTTGGCGAGGAGCTTGTTGTTGACTGCGAAGCCCACACCATAAAGTCGAGGCTCTTCTTGTCCTAGACCTTGCCAGAAAAAAGTGAAGTTTGCCTCTCTCACTGAGCCACTATCAGCCAGTCGTGTTTCCTGCAAGCCCACGATGTCAACGTTTAGCCTCTTGAGTTCTTTGTTTATGATGGCAGTCTTTCTTAACTCTTTGGTGTTGTCAAGATCAGTGTTGTCAAGTCCGGTGCACATTGTCCTCACATTCCAGGTGCCCAACTTCATTGGGATTGATTTAAATTTGCGTTTCTTATTGCCTGGTGCTTGGCTTTACGTCTGCTTTTTGGCTTTTGTCCTATCTCCATACACCCATAAGAGCAGGCAGACGTGGCGGATCGACACCTTACTGACTGGGGGCTGCCCAGTTTAGGCGGGCGGTAGCCGATCAGTGCAGCTGAATAGCTGCTCCCACCGCCGAGAGAGACCCGTGGCGCCTTCTCTGTTCGCCAAATAGAGTCAACTTAGAACCCGTAACTGTCTCTCCCCGTGTTGTGTCCATGCTGGTCAGCAAGGATGGAGTGTCCTCTCCATTGTCTTCATGCTGCACTAGCTGTGGTTGAGCGATAGGCGATGTGCACTGTACTTGCTCGGATTGCAGTGATCTCCTTTAGGCATGCTGCTTGCCTGGGCTTCTAGAGAGAAAAGTGTCTAGCCCATCTTACACTTTCCCCCTCTCGACAGTGTTGATAAGCTCCAAAGGAAAGACAGGGTCCATACGTTTGGAAATCAACAAAGTTGCAGGGGCTGCCAGAGAATGGATTGGCTAAGAGCCTCCCCATCAACTACTGATCACCAAATACTATCAACAAAACCAAATACATGTATCACAATTTTCCTCCATCAGCAAATGAATTACATGCAATTATGTCATTTTGTAGGAGAAACCTATTCATTACCCCTTTCCAAGTCACACACCTCCATCACAGACCTCCACCAATGCTTTGAAATTCACACTATTCTACAATTAAGAGGAAATAAGAGGGAAAATCGTACTTCTAAAATTGAAAAAAAGGAGGATCCAGTTGCCATAAAATGAGAAATACATGGACAACCACATCATACAGTGCTGAGATGACTCAGCCAAAATAGCTAAACTGGACCACATAAGATCTTTTGTCACCAACAGAATCAGAAGTATCTGGAACAAACACCAAATGGACAACCCAAATGCCTTTCAATTCAGCATTTCAAGTCACATTACATGGAATATTGTGACCTGCAAACACAGTCTTCAATAAGAAAGCCTACCATTATGAACTGTACAAAGATGGTTTTTATACTTATAGTCAGTGATTCAGTTGATATAAAATACATATATACATTGTATGTACATGTAGTTACTATAATAAAGGAAGTAAGGACTCCAATGAAATCATGAAAGGCTTTTTAATGGCTGAGCCTTAAATTCTACAAAATAAGATATTTCATCATTATGCATAGAAAGATGTAAAAGTGTGCGTGGGCATATTTTAAAAGGTCTTGAAGTTCGCCATAGTTTTCATACTCTCGTTGATTTTGAACCACAACTGAATTGAACAGAAGAAAGTGTTCTGACATTCTGAGCTGGAAAAAGAGGTGCATTTTCTTCGAGTAGAATTTAAAAGTATGACAGGAAATTTTGTTCTGCGCCTCAGTTTACACATTGGTAAGCAAAACACAACTTTATAAATCACATCTGTATATTCCTCAAGTCAGGGGCAACTAGTTACTATGTCTTACACCTGAAAAAAAAAAACACATTGCAAAAGGAATTGCTCATGGGTCAAACTTAACAAATGCCACTCACAGTTATATGCATCACATGAGAGATGGACTGTTAGGCTCTTAAAGACAATACATGTGGTGACTTCACCGTCACATACAAGGAAAGTAAAAACTGGGAAGATCTATTTTGTACTTGATCGTTCCCAAGTTTCAACTGTTTCATTAGAGAATATTAATAATAATTCAATAATTCTCAAAACCTTCAGCTAAAACTTAACTTATGCTTATCCTCCTCCACTATCACAATCAACCCATCTTTGTCACAACTGCCACTGGAATGTGTTCATGAGCCACATGATTCAAGTGTTCCTTGAACAATCACCAATTAAACAAACAAATAAAATATCCACATGATGCATAGACTGCATACAGTGTTGTCTTAGGAAATCCCAAGGAAAATGGTCCAAGCATGTTTATTTTGGGGGGGGGGGGGGGGGGGGGGGGCTTGGTGAATGTGTTAAATGAAACAATTGAATAAATAAACAAATAAATGAATTGATGAAAGAAAGAAATACAAAAAATACAAATATAATTATTGTATAAAAGCATGAATACATAAACAATGGACAAAGGAATCAATTTTATTATTAATTTATTCTTCGTAAGTTATTTTATTCAGTTATTTTTACCATTCCATTCTAATCACTTCCATTTTTTTCACCCGATCCAAGACTGTCACTCCAAAACAGTGAAAGAAAATAACCTGATCAGCGTAATTGTACTAGATTTCATATTCCTGACAGTACCGGTACATCAAAAATACAGAAAAACCTCCATCACAAGGTTAGTATCTCCAACAGTGGAAACACAGACAGATATGCAACAAGCCCTTTCACTAGAATGAATAGCATTCATGTTTTTTACAAAAATCAAATACTGTACACATTTATCAGTAGACTGAGAATTTGAAAATGACACCACTCGTTGTCAGGGCTCTTAAATTGATTCCATGTAAGTGAGGAAAGTATAAAACTTTGTCTCATTCGGATTATGTGAGGTTGCTAACATCTGAATAGTTCAAATCAAGCAGGAAATAGCATGCAGGATAACATAATGAAGCTTGCTGTAAGCATGTCCTTTGTGCATATCCTATGGTAATCAGGCACAAGAGTGAAAATAATACACCAATAACATGGAATGAGTTAGAATTGTACAAGCACCAGTAACATTGCACAAGAGCTTACAGTAAATGGTACTGCAAAATTCTGATGAAAAAGATATTTTCTTCAGGAACTGGTTTACAAAGGACTTTGAGTGTTGTTCTAAATGACCTTATCAATTCACAAATATTTCAGATTTAGCAACACTTTTCTTTGAAAAATGCTCAACCAGCCTTTTCCAACAGTTTAAGTACACAAATTTTCTTGTTAATTTTGGTCTTCCAGTGAAATGAGGTAAACAGATGAGGATGTGAGATGTGAAAGACCTTCATTTAAGGCTCTACACACCTCTTTTGGGGGCAAGGGAGGTGTTACAGAGCAAGTCTGTTTAAAAATATGTGACAGTTGGGAAATGTTAAAAATTAATACCAATTTTCAATTCACTGCTTTTTATCAAAGCATCCACTGGCCTCTGGCAAAAGTAATGACCAGAAACATCTGTTCTAAGTAACATGTTTGGCACTGAAAGCTCAGAAAACACACAGATACACATTTGCAATATTAATTTGTCTTTCTCCATAAGATTTGTTCTCGTGTCAAATCAAGGATTGATTTCTCTGCTCTTCCTTATACCTTATAATATATGAATGAATGATTCAAACCCCTTTTATGACCTGTTGATGTTATGCTGCAGAAAAGTATTTTCAGGGACAATAGTCAGCTGTGGCTTTTGAAAATAATTATGAGGAATGGCAAATTTCACTAATATGATCGAGGCTGAAACACAATGCAAAACTCCAAAATTACCATATTTGAGGATAATAGTCTCTAATTGTGCAATTAGGCATACCCTTACTAATATCCAATCTGAATCATTTATTTTTACCACAACGTTCACTTCAACTGTCTGAATAGGAAAAATACCAGCTTCATTTACTTAAAGTGGATCAGCTATAATAATGTTAATGCTGGTTGGATCTACTTTGATTACAAATTCCTCTGTGAGTTTGTAAGAGCCAATTGTTTTGTTTTCAAATGCTTCCCTGACTTGGTATCCATTCTTATTAGTAAACCCAAGGTCAGACAAAGATGTTTTGTATGGGACAGGTGTGCCTTCATTGTTCTTGTTCAAAATGCCAATGGCAGCAGATCCTGGCTTGGCTAGCTTTTTCACCCACACAGAGATTGAGCCTGGCACCTGAGGAGAAGAACCATTTAATCTCTTACTAGTCTTAGTTAGCACAAAGAAGCAAGAGAGTGAAGAAACTTGAGATACATGTCAACAGATGTGGTTTTTCAGGGGACAGAAGACTGGAATACATTACTGCTGAGTAGCTTCCTGGTACCATAACTTGAGTCTTCAAAAATAATGAAACAAAAATCTGAGAACGTATTGTCATATACAACAGAAGATAGAATAAGCACCAGCCTAACCAGCATACAACTGTGAGTTATCTATGTATACTTGAAACATAGCATCATGGTGGGCAAGATCAAATTCTCTCCCTACAAAAAAATTTAAAATGTCATTTGTTGCCGTCATCCACCGACACCTCTCACCAATCATTTTCTCTATCAAGATTACCTCAAAGAGTCTAGTAGCCTGGTTCCCAAGTGGATCTTGATTGATAGCAATGATGTTCTTGTTCTGCAGCAACTGCTTAGCTTGTGGATCTATGGAGCGTAGGTCAACAGACATCAACAAGGGAGATGCAAACAGTGCCCACATGCCAAATTGGGCTTTCTGCTGGTAGTAGCTCAGTCCAAAATCACCAACCACAAGCTAGTCCATATTATCAGGAAATAGCAAAGAAGAATATGATAACTTTTTGTGCATGAGCAAAACATACTGAGATGGTACAGGTAGGTTTACTGCTGCCAAAGTACAAGTAACTTACTACATGAAACTGTCACATTTACATGTTAAACCTTACTACTACTACCTTCAGCCAATTAAGTCATCTGATTTTTCGTTGCTATTGTGATAAAGCTAATGAAACTGGATTTGGCGTTACAGAAAAATGTACACATATTCTTTATTGTGGTTTCCAGGTCAATGCAAGCTCCAAATTCCAAATTTATAATTTTAGCACATGTAGTTCAAAAACTTTTGGCACGATTCACTGGCAGCAGTAAGATTAAATAAAACCCTTAATGTGCCAATCACATTATCATTTTCTCACTGCAAGCTGCTATCTGTAATTGTAAAGGCACAAAGATAACTTTTTCTGAAACAGCATGTTCCATAACTATTGCCATTATTGCCTGAGTTTGTAACAAACTGACAAAAAAACAAGTTAACAACATTTTCTCTCCACAAAATAAAATGATGACAGTAGATCCATTACATTTTTCTACACAAAGAATATTGTTGTTGCACAAACACAGATGTTCTTATGGGGCTAAATAGAAAAAAAATTATGAGCATTACCCGGTTAATGACAAAAATGGCAATTTAATCCATATAAATAAAATCACTTGTATCATATCCAAAACCTAAGTCCAGCTTCCTTTTCTTACCATGTCTGGATCATTCCAAGCACCAGGTTTTGCATAGAGGCTGAAATTGCCTACGTTAGCTCCATATTTGTCAATAATGGAAAGAACACTCTCCCAAGAATCTGTGACATCCTCATAATTTCTCCACAAATTGCACGCTTTTGCAATAAGCCCATAGTCAGACTATCATAGAAGAAATTTCCAGTTACATTGTACAAAAATGCAATCTAACCATGGGTGACACCACTTTTCTCAGGACAGTCTTGGAAGAATTTCATGCCAAACAGCAGAGTCAAGCCAAAAACTCATTTAATAAAAGTCACTGATCAGCATTATGAGTTTCTCACATATCAGTGTCAGTATTGATTGACTGTCAGAGCTCAGGTTTTGTGCTGTTTCAAACGCTGCTAAACCTAGAAGTTTCAGATGCTGTGTCCACAGCTATTAGTATTAGTAATTAGCAAATGTTATCCTTCAGCCACCCCATGACTATTTCTTATTCTGCACATATTTACTTAAACTGACAAGATGATTCAGTGACCATGACGCAAGGAACGTAAGTGCCAAGAAGAAAATCTCAAACAGGTTTTTTTTCAAACTTGACTGGTTTTTCATAAATGTCAATTCTGACTGTTTTACAAGCGTCAAACTCTTTCCTGCCAAACTTTGTTATTACTGTTTCTAGTTTTCTCAGGCCAAGTGCAGAAAACGACCAACAAGTATGTTCTCAGGTAGAGCTATCTTAATAGGCATGAAGCAATTTATGCCCAACAATCTGAGTAATCATCTTGGCTTTTTGGAATATAAAAATATCACAGCCCACCCATTGCTTTAAATGGCCAGCAAAGAAATAAATACAAAAAGTGTACAAGAAAAGTCTTAGACAGTTTACAAACAATCGCAATTAAACCATCAAAAGAAAACTATGGAGTGCAGTTTCAGTGCGTCAAAGAACAGACCGCACCATATTCCTTTCAATCAGATTGTTGTGAACTGACAACTAATTTCCCCCATCCAATCAACAACCTCAATTCAGAAAACTTACAAGAAGGATGACAGACAGAAAGACAGTTTTTTTCCTTTGATCTCTGCAAAATAAAATCTCTCAATACCTCAATAATTCTGACACAATGGACATAAAGACTCCTTAGAAATGACTGTCACCAACTTATGGATCATGTGCCATTTAAAGAGAGTGGCATCACGCAAACTCAAACACAGACCATCCAACCAAATGACCACTTCAATAAAAGACACCCAAGGGGTATGTTTACCCATGGCCTGCAAAGGCAAACTTGAAAAAGGCAAACTTAAAACTGTCAGTTAGTTTGGATTTCCATAGAAAAGAGAATACAAAAATACAAAGCACTGTAATACACATCACAGATCACACAATGCACTCTGTGTATATTTGCATTTATGTGTATACTGTCTCCATTGTTTAAGCAGTTTACTGGACCTTTACTTTCTAACATGGCAGAAATTTCATTTTAAAAAAAAGATTATCTCTCACCTCCTTCCTAACACTCCAGATACAGTGGAACACTCCTGTAAAAGGAACAGTTTTGGCAGGTCTGCAAGCACATTTATGGACTTATAAACAGCAGTGTCTTAACTTTCCTTGTATGTAAGGACATCTGCACCCTGCATTCTTTTCCTCTGCTTATTAGCAGCACTGATCCATATGACAAAACAATCAACTTTCAGAAAACTGAAACCCATATAGAGTAAACAGATTTCATATCTTACTGTTAACTGATCATACTTTCATAGCCTGAGAGACATTTACACAAACATTTTTTTCATATATAAGTAACCTCACCATATCTGGGTCATTCCATCCTCCAGAGCCAGCATATGCAGAAAAGTTGCCATGATCATTAGTCTATTAGTATTATATTCAAAACAGAATCCCAGCTGTCCTGAACATCCTTATAGCTTCTCCACTGATTACAGCTTGCCCATTACAGCTGCATAGTCCGGCTGGTCAGGTCAAGTGAAGTAAAAATAAAATCTTATAAAATCCACTTCTTTTAATTTTACATGGACAACACTGATAGATTCTTCCCGAAAGTCAATATTGAAAGAGAATTTTCAGCACTTTTATCCATATTTTATAGCACTGTAACTCAACCTATGCCAAATGCTTATCAGTGAACACTCTGATTCAGACTAAATAAATTAGGGATAACTTATTTATCAATGCTTCTGTAAATACAATATATACTTTTCACATGCAAGCAAGTGCACTATATCAGTCAGTTCCTCTTACAATCACATATAAGGGAACTAGACCTTCATTACTTTACATTACAAAATTACTATGTAAATTTAGGAAAAGTAAAACAACTTATACATAAACAGATCACACCTAAATGCAAGTGGCAACAACCTTTGCACACCTACTTGCATGTAGTGTTTCAATTTCAGTCTGTGAATAATGATCTTTCTGTCAACCTTCCACCTTATTAAATGAATCAAAATCCTCTCCCGTCTTATTCTTTCTACCTTTGGGACAATCTTTCTGTTGTGAGAGAACAAAACCAGTCACCATCTGCTACCAAGATCTTTCACCTTGTGTGAACAACCAGCATGTAACAAAAACTTATTACAAGAAAATAACCTCCTGTTCAAACAAGACATTTATAAACTTTCCCATACAGTACAATTTTAGATGGTCTACAGAAACAACAGAACATGTTTTCACAACATCCATTACCTTAAAGCAGTCGCAAGTGAAAAAACTGTACACACAGTAACATCTCTACAAGAATTCTTTAAATACAGACAAACCAACCATAGCGACTGAATGTGAGCTTTACATCCATCCACCTAGAATGGAAGAGGTTGCATTTCAAGTAGCCACAGTTTTTAGATTAAGGCCAAAATTTCAGACCAAAATATATGCTGACCCAGTGATTGGGTAAAGGAAGCAACTAATACTGATTTTGCCAACAGTAAGAGTTATTCATGCAAGATAGGAGAGTGCTCAGGCAAATATTTATCATTATGACAAGTGTTTAAAGATTTGTGTATTATCAGAATACTTGACTTCAGTATTTGCTTTCAGGGAAAGTCCCATCAAAATTTAAATGCACAATTATTAGCATACACAGTTAGGGGTGAAACAGACCAAGACTAGTGTAAGTGCCAGTCCTGTGGTTCATCGGCCATAAATTTTGCTTCACATTGGCACAACAGGCACTGTCCATTATACGTTACATCCCACTGGGTCACAGTGCTGGCAGTGCCTATTGTGTCAGTGTGAAGCAAAATTTATGGATGGCCAGCCACCAGTCTGGTGCCTACATCAGTCTTGGTCTGTTTCACCCCTTAAAAGGAGATGTCATCCACTTTGGTCATGGTAATGACTGATTCAATAAATCTATCTTTCACTCAACATGAGAAGAGACTAACCTATTTTAAACACTGCATGACTCCACTTTATTTCTGGAAAGATGATACAATACAAAACCTCTCTCTTCCACAAATAGTTTACTAAAACATTACTGGCATTGCTGATGCAGTTACAGAACACTTAGTGAAACCGTTTATTTGAAAGTGGCATCACCCTGTGGCCAAAGAATATATACAAGAAACAAAACATTATCAACAAAAGTAAAAAACACAAACATGTATTTTATTTTTAACTAAATTTCATGTGGGCATGTTTCAAACAAAGGCTTCTCCCTAGTCCTGGACTAATACATTTGATCCTCTAACCCACTCTCAAATGAAATCTTTGCCAGCAAAACTGGTTATAAAAAGAAGAATTTGTCAATGATAAATTTATATCACTGAAGCTGCACTTACAACAGTGACAGCTGGTAATATAAATGCTCCATACCTCATTCAAAATGTTTATCTTAATTCATAAGCTCACATTCACATTAGGTAGTCCAAACTGATTTTTACTTTTATCACAACTCACCACTTATTGTCTAATCTGATGGAGCTTGCTTTTCTAAGAATTTTGATACCAAATTTGTCATTCTGGCTTAAAGGGTTTGAAAGTTATGGCATTTTCAAAAGTGAAAAAACACCTTGAATTTGCTACCTTTTGCAGATTGCACAATGGTCCAACTTTGACCGCCCATAAAATGACTGTTTATTGAGTCATAGCATTAAAAATTATCAGTTTTTAAGTCAAGGGGTGTACATTATGCTCAATTTTTTTCGAGGGGCACAAATACAGTACAAGCATTTCATTTTACTTTTTTTAATCATTATCAAACGTCATCCAATGTCAATTTTGTGTGAACTCTTACAAGGGAGACAAAAATAATGTTTTTATTTTTTTTAAATTGAAAATTAGGTCAACCGCATCGCCATTGACTTAGCACTGAGTGTCAGAAAAAGGTGACGAAATTAAGGATTCGGTGAGTCTCTAAAAACAGTCAGCGCTTTGCGCTGAAACATGCCCTAAGTCTAATTTTGGCACATCCTGAAAATACAAAGGCTGAGGTTTATTTGCATATAATTTTGATCCTGATCTATTAAAGTTTCCGCCAGTTTCTCGATCAACAAACTTTTCAACAAACGATTTTAAAAGGAATTTCAACTTAAAACAGGATGAAAAATACATTAAATTAAACCTCGTTTATCTGGCTTTCTGAGTGAGTTATTTTCAAACACGTGCGCTACATCGGTGCGATGCTCCGCGGTCCTTTGTTATGAGGGGGTCAAATCAGTATGTGCGGCTCAGTACGAAAATGGCAAGACTGTATCTTGTTCAAGCAATAAAAACACATGGCTACACACATTAAACAATACAAAAGATAATATACTTTGACAGAGGAAGACTTGAACTTTATTTTGATGTAGGATACACGCCGTTTTACATAAGGTCACAGCAGTAGTATCCTTGTAATGCTGGCCTAAAATTATGCCAAAACGGGATTTCACCCCTTCAGCGGGGCAGTTTGGACTACCTATTCACAGACAACTTTTGTATGTTCATTTCTTAATTCCACATATCTGATACAGTGTAAAACTCCTCTAAATTTTAATCTTATAATATTGTTAACCTGCACTATTTTTAATGAGTGGCCAACCCAGACTTTTACAATAAAGACCCTTTCTTTTAAATTCCTGTGTATAACTCTGGTAAAGAAGTAAGGTATTTGACCTATGTCAAAATACTTACCTTCTGTTGCCAGTGTATGTTAGTACAGGCATGAGTGACTCATAACCAGCAGCTAATACTATTGATTTTCCGAGACGTATTTGTGCCATGAACATGTATTTTTTTTTTCCAATCCTCAATATGAATATATAATGCTAATCTTTTGAAAAAAGAGAAATAAGCAGCATTCCTTAATAGAAAAGATAGCCTCCTACTCCAAAGAATATTTGTTTTTTGAAATGTCAGTGATAAGATTTGTTACAAGTGTTACTTCTTCTACTACTGATTTCTTAATGAAATGAAGGGAAAGGAAGTTAAAAGATTCAGACTAGTACAACTTATGCGATGTGAATTCTAATTATCCTGAAGCCATAATAAAAAGGAATAACAGAAATTATCAGCAACCCACCAGGTGAAGAAAAAATGTACACAATGGTAATAAAAGGCAGCACAAATTAAGTGATCTTTCCAACTGCTGTTGAATAAAAGTCAAACGCCAAACTTGCTTTGCAGATTGACAGGACAAAATGTAACATTATTCCTGCTTAACAGAAAACGTCCATTAACAACACTGTGGCTGTCTGGATTTATTTCACAATGATGCGAAAGAAGAGGCAAGTAGTCTTTGATTTTGATAATGGCATTCTTTCTTTATCTCCCACCTGTTATAGCACAGATTTTAGTATCAGTATTATACTTCCTTTGTTGAAGCTTTCTACAAGGAAGTCAATTAATGTGGGGTGTTATGTACTGATTTAGTTACTTACCTGTATTTAAATTGTGACAGTAGTCTTACCCAATATTGGTGAGATTATTTTATTTTGTTTTACCAATCAAATCATGTTGCTTTAATAGGCCATTTGAGAGCTTACATTAAGTTTTAGTGCAACAAGGTCACAAACAGCAAAACTAATTTCATAGGAAACAATGACACTGTTCAATTACACTTTTGTCCTGAAGTTGATTCAAATTATATGGACGAAATGAGAAACAAAGCACCACTGCAGGATAATGGTAACAAGCAAAGTACCCATTCTATGAACAGAGAAAACAAAAAGTAGATAAGAAAAAGATACTGGGCCTTATCTGCAACAAACCTGATTTCGCACTCGCTTTCCCCCTTTCCCTCTCCAAGCCCCTCACATGGACAGCAAAACTATGGGTGAATAGTGAATACTCAGCAAACAATGCCCCACACACTAAAGTACACACATATTGAATATTTTTTAGTTTTCAACTCTTCATTATAATTGAGGTGGTGCTGTTTCCTCATTTCAAACTAATGAAATTGTGAAAGTATCAAAATGTAACGGCTCTGTTTCATCCAATATAAATATGTGCCTGTAAACCGGCAGGGTACCTTACATCTGTCTGCCTATTTTCATATTTTTTAAGTGAGTAGTTACAAAGCCTTTTTGCTAAACACATTTATAGGTCTAGGCCCATTATAATAAGAATTGTGGATTCACTATGGAGAGATTTCTTCAGGCCCATAGATAACATCACCCAAATTCAGGTAAAAACTGACATCATCACCCTTCTTTCCTCCCTAAACTACACTACTAATGAGAATGAAACACAAACTAGCACGATGCTGAGGGCATGACACTCCATGCTATATTGTCTCTGTGCAATTCTGATGAACAGCATACTACTTGGTGTCTTAGTTCATGCATTAAAAATGATTTAATATCAAACCTCCCTGAATGAAACCGAACTTCAGCTGATTGAATGGAAAAAAAAGCAACAAGGAAACAAAAAATGTAACGGAATGGTAGAATGGTGACTGGTTTGGTTCTCCACAAATACCCAAAGGTAAGGTCAAACATGAAAGAAGCACTTCAGGGACATATAAGGGAAGGACAAGTATATTTTCATCATTGGTCATCAGAAATTTAAAAAACTTATCAGAAATAATGCCAGCAGAAACTAACGTCAACAAATAAGATAAGATAAGATAACATAAATTTTATTCGTCCTTGTACAAGGAAATTTGTTTTGATCATTGAATACATAACAATACAGTTACAGAAGCAGAAAGTATGATACATAGCGCGCACACACACATATATACACACACACTGATAAATTAACTAAATTAACAAAATTAACAGTGCACACAATATGCTTCCCTAACTAAAACACATTGACCTGACACGCAGGACATAATTCAACTGTGCACAGATTACGATCAAGATGACGACATTATTGTAACATCCTAGTTGATGATGGAATAAACGATTTAAAGTAGCGCTCAGTTTTAGTTTTCTTTGACAACAGCCTTAAACTTCTTACAGATCTTATATATTCCTTGTTCAGGGGATGTTGGGGGTCATTTATAATGATATTAGCTTTTTTAATACAAGCACCAGTGTACAGCTCATCAAAATATGGCAGGTCACAGATACAAATTTTGGATGCTTTTTTAATTAAATTATTGATCTTATTTTTATCTTTTTGTAAGATGTTTCCTCCCCAACAGACAACTCCATACATCAAAACGCTCTGAATAGCCATGGTGTAAAATATTTTCAGAATGCTTTTGCTAACTTTTAAAAAGCGGAGCTTTCTGAGGAAATACATGCGCTGGTTGGCTTTCTTGTATACATATGTTACATGCGCATGCCAGTTAAGCAATGAATCAATAGTAATGCCAAGATATTTGGCCTCTGTGACAATTTCAACCTCTTCATTGTTGATAGTAAGAGGGCAAACAGGATCGTTGTTATTTTTCCTAAAGTCAAAAACAAGCTCTTTTGTTTTCTTAACATTCAGTAGAAGATAGTTGTTATTGCACCAACAATGAAAGGATTGTACAATGTTAGAATATTCGTGGCCAGAGTTAGGTAAAAGGCCTAAAATAGCAGAGTCGTCGGCAAATTTAAGAAGGTAAACGTTGTTGTGTGTCACAGTGAAATCATTTGTATACAATGTATACAAGGCAGGTGACAGCACGCAGCCTTGTGGCGCTCCTGTGTTTGTTGTGAGTAATTTGGAAAATGTGTTGTTTATATCCACAAACTGGCTTCTCTGTGTTAGAAATTCGGAGATCCAGCTCTTTAAAAAAGAACTCACGTGTAGGTTGGTAAGCTTTTGAAACATTAAGTGCGGTTGTATGGTGTTAAACGCAGACGAAAAATCGACTAGGAGCACACGAACACAGGTTTTACCAGTGTCTAAATGACTGTAGATGTTATGCAATAAAAACAATAAGGCGTCTTCTGTGTTCCTGTTTTCTTTGTATGCAAATTGCAAAGGATCGAGATTTTGTTTGACCTCCTTCGTTAGTTCAGTTAAAACAAGTTTTTCAAAGCATTTAAAGATAATGGAAGTTAATGCAACTGGGCGAAGGTCGTTCATTTCAGATATTTTTGGTTTTTTGGGGACAGGTAAGATTTTTGACAATCTCCAAATGTTTGGTATGTAATGGTTTTGAAAGGATTTGTTGAAGATGAAAGTGAGCAAATATAAGTTTCGAAGAAGGTTAATTCAAATATCTTAGTTTGTTAACACACCCCAATTCCAACTCCTTCCAAATAGCCTGGCCACCGGCATAAAAATAAAATTGGATGGCCCGTCATGTTGAGAAATCTTTCCATAATGGGGTAGCCTGTTAATTGATGTAAAACCAGAAACATCATGTGCAATGCATTTCTGATATGGACAGCAGAGACTTGGGTTTGCCTCATAAAGAAAGAGGGTATATTTGATTGTGAAAACACCATCACCAATAAACCAAAGACACTGATCTGAAGTATTGCTTTGGACTATAACCTATGTGACAAAATAATAAGCACTATGCTGTTTCTGTTAATTTAGTCCACATGCCATTGTACAAGCCAGAACAACTTTTAAAGATAGTGAAGCAGACATTATATAGGGCATAGGGCAAAGTGGGGGAACTTTCATGTGTCTTGGTTTGCACTTTGCCTCGTTATGGAAAAAAAAAAAGTAATTAACGCTTTAAATTTTGCAATCTGAGACTAACAAGTAACAATGCAGTTAGAACTTACCCACCGGCTGAATCCTGACTAACCTGCAACTTTCATTTCCTTGAAATTATGGTAAAAAAGAGGCTAGAAGTTTTTATTTTATTTTATTTTTTATCTTTATACACACCACATCTAACCAGATCTTGTATAAGCAGTGCATTTCACCGAAAATGCTCAAGAAGCTCTCACTAAACAGGCTGAGAGCTTTCTAAGAGCTCAGCATTTCCAAACATGCAGTTAAATGCTTTTCATGTAACAAGATTCCTTCCGTGTTTGAAATCAGCAAAAATTGGTCTACCCACACTATTCTCTGCAACATCATGAACAATAAATTGCTATCCAAAATTAAAGAAGTATATAAGAAACAGATACTGGGCCTTATCTGTGCTAAACCTGATTTCGCACTTGCTCTCTCCCCTTCTCTCTCCAAACCCCTCTCATGACAGCAAAACTATGGGTGAATAGTGAATACTCAGCAATTAATATGATTATAATGATTATTATTATTATAACATCACTACAAATGTTTATCTCTGGCAAAAGAAAATGGCCTTCCATGGCACAAAGGATCTTTGAATTCCATTGGGGAAATGGTCATGTCTTTAAAACTCAGCTCTGGTGTAATTTACATTAATTACAGCCAGTGGTGTGTACACCTCAGTGCCAGCGTGCACTTAAGTCCAGCTCTACATTTATGAAGCAGTGTAATCTCTCAAATTTGGGTTAAAGGAGTAAATCTTTTGATATCTACAAATCTACATTTTTGCTCTAGGGAGCGCTTTTTTTTAACATCTAATAAAATGTTGCTACAAGTCACTCTGCCTTAAAGACAAGCATTCACTGACAACATTTAAGGATTTCAGCTTGAATATGACCACACATTTTCAATCAGCAGCAAGCTGGTGTGGGGAAATTCAAGTTATCCAAATCCAAATGAATTAAAAGCAAGTTCAACCAGGATATTATGTACACACACCACTGGCAGGTGATGGAGCCACTCATACACTGGCCATTCACAGGAGAAGACCATTGGATGTCCAGTCTGGTTCATAAAGAACTGCATCGTTGGATAACCTTTGAATCAAGATCAAGAAATTGTACATACAGATATTACATTCAAGAAATAACATGCGTCTGTCCTTACAAATTTCAATCTCCACCATATACAAACTGTTTGAATGTCTCTCTGTTACCTGCACAAAATTTCACCTGCGAAGGGTGGTATATATTGGCATCAACTTTTCATGCACCCGCTATACATGCGCGGACAAAGTCAGCAAGGTGAAGCTGACTACACAGCGTGCAAACCTGGTTTTCACACGTCAAGTCACTGACCTCTTTGAGACCTTACTACCGACTTATTGCTCACTGTATCTCTTCTAAATCAAAGGCATTGTGACAAGGACATGTTAACCCATACCCCGCGCGCTACCCGTAAAGCCCGCTGCATGGTCAGTGACCTTACTCACGGAGAATCTCATCTGGGGTCACTGGCCCGTGCCGCCATGCAATGACCACAAACGCTGTCCACGTGGTTCGGTTTTTATTGATTGGTATGAAAACATTCGCTGCTATGCCTTATCACGCTTGATAATGAATTAACCAGCAAAATCTTAGTCTGTCAGTCTCTAACCAATGATCTGACTTATGATTCCAAGCTGACAGCTGTAGTTTTCGTGAGAACAAAGCATGATAACAAACCACGCCCTCCCAAGCCCTACACAAATGCTTTCATCCTGATTGACACATACTAATAAACCAATGTGGGCATTTGGGGCAAAGATTATTTCAGAGCTTGTTTCTGATTGGTTCTTAGATACAGGCAACTCCAGATGGTGGTCAGCTTGTGAGAAAATGAGATAATATTGCAAATTTGTTGAGCAACAGTTCGCATGTCGATGTTACATCTTTTGAAAGTGTGGGGAGAGCCTTTGAAAGCTTAGTCTTTGTGATTCAGACCAGTGGTTCACTGGTTAACATGTCCATGCCACAATGCGTTTGATTTAGAAGAGATACCGTGAACAATAACACGGTGGTTACGTCTCAAAAAGGTCAGTGACTGATGTGTGAAAACACGGCTTGCGCGTAGCGCGGTCAGCTTGACCTTCCCGACTTTTGCCGCCCGTGCGGCGTAAGCGCTTGCGAGTAAATACCGACAACTGCCACCCCTCACAGGGTGAGGGTTAACCAGTGAACCACTGGTCGGAATCACAAAGACTAAGCTTTCAAAGGCTCTCCCCATGCTTTCAAAAGATGTAACATTAACATGTGAAACTGTTGCTCGATAAATCTGCAATATTATCTCATTTTCTCACAAGCTGACCATCATCTAGAGTTGTCTGTATCTAAGAACCAATCAGAAACAAGCTCTGAAACAATCTTTGCACCAAATGCACACATTGGTTCATTAGTATGTGTCAATCAGGATGAAACCATGTGTTTAGGGCTAGGGGGGCGTGGCTAGTTATCATGCTTTGTTCTCACGAAAGGTACAGCTGTCAGTTTAGTTTCATAAGTCAGATCATTGGTTAGAGACTTACAAAGGTTTCGCCGGTTAATCCATTATCAAGCGTGGTAGAGCATAGCAGCGAATGTTTTCATACCAAACAATAAAAACTGAGCCATGTGGACAGCGGTATTGTGGTCATCGTTAATCAGCATGGGTCATTGCGACCCACGCACGATTCTCCGTGAGTAAAGTCACTGACCCGACAGCAGGCTTTGAGTGTCGGTTGCAGGGTGAGCATTAACATGCATGGCCTGTACCATTACTGGATTAGGTTAAACATGTTGCATCCTTTGAGATCTGGACTTACCATACGGCATATCTTTGGGATCAGAATTGCATCCATCAAACTTCAGCATATCTATGTCCCATTCAGCAAACGTATTTGCGTCAGTTTGCATATAAAATTCACTGCCCGGGTAGCCAGCACAGGTCTTGGAGCCAAAATCTTCATAAATGCCTAGCTTAAGGCCCTTTGAATGCATCTAAGGATAAGCAAAAATTACTTTATTTATCTCTTCCAAAACATTTTCAACTAAAATCCAACTGATTCTAGACACTCACATGCACTATAAGTCAGATATAATATAAGATAATTCACCAAAGTAATATATTAAAATCTAAAATTAAAACTAATCGGTAAAATAACACACTTTATTAGGCATGAAATGCTAACAAATATAATACCATGAATCATAATTTACAGTCTCAGTAGCCTACATTCTCCACACAGATGGTGACAGCTAACTCACATATTTAGCCAATGCTTTGATGCCACTTGGAAATCTGTCTGGATCTGCAACAAGCTTGCCATTTGCATCTCTTTGTTTGCTAGGCCAGCAGTCATCTATGTTAACATATTCATATCCAAGATCTTTGAAGCCTTCTGACACCATCAAGTCAGCCATTTTCATATAGAGTCGCTCACTGGTAAGGTTAATCATTATAAGCACATTAATTCATACTTGTTGTAAATGAACACAGTGAGTTCAACCAATCTCTTTGAATAGACATCTCAACTGTTCTCCTTTAATGTAGGTATTCCATTTAAACTTAATAATAAAGATCAGATACAACAGTAATTTTTGTAACAGAGCTCTCCAATCTGTGTTTCCTCAGTCGCCAGTCAGTGCCTTCAAGGGGCTGATGGTAGTACTTAATACATGTATATCAACCTGACTAATGATAAATTCAGACATAATTTCACCAACTGTTTAAAATAAATGTTTTTATTGCACATACTAATTTTGCATTAATGATTACTAACAGAGACATATATTTCAGTACAATATTTGCCTACATCTGCGAATAAGATTCTGGTCTTTACTTTTTAGTAGATATGTTTCTTGGTTTTGAGATGTTTACTTTGGAAGAGTCCCTTCACCATATTTATACAGGATCTGCAGGAGCATACAGTAACTAGCATTCTTCACCTATCAATCAGGAGACCGGGGGTTTGAGTCAGTGCCAGGATGAGTTTTTCATTGTTGTTTTTTTTGTTATAAAAGTCTTTTTCCTAGCACTACTCATTATTAGGAATCTATGATCTGTTTCAGTTTCAGGATTATGCAAAACTGATTTCGTGAGGAAAGTGACCAATGCTAATTTGCTCCAGATTACTTACTATATTTATCCTTGTTCAATGAACAGGCCAGTTGCAGGTTAGAAATGAAAATGTATCAAATTAAACATGTACAAGTTTTTTGGTTTTTTTCAGTCACTGTTAACAGAAAATTTCATCTCCCACTTTGATAACTTAGATCTATCCGATATTGATTGAAATATAATATATATTTTTGGAGTTTTCTGCTTCAGTTATTTGTATGTTTTGCTTTATTACCTTTGTGTTGCTTATTAGTCTGGAAGTCTGATTTGTTCTGACTATCTGTCTTACTCTCACTTTCTGTTTGTGTGTGTAATATGTGTGTATGTGTGTGGGTGTGTGAGTTTAACATTCAGCAACTGAATGCTTGATCCTTGATTAAAACAAAACAAAAAACAGGCTTCTTTAATGTTTTACATACATCCCCATTGGATCATTTTCATTGACATTATTCTAAAAATAAATTTTAAAGGCCAAATAGATGAAGTAATATTTAATATTGAAAATTACCTGATACAATTATCTGGGTCATTCTTGCAATCAGTGTTGCACCTGAAGCGCTCCCAGGACAGCCAGCCCATTGGCGGTGTCAAAGCTAATCCATTGTCTAGAGCCTGAACTGCATGAGCAGCCAACAGATAAACAAAAGCAAGCGTGGACAGCATTATATCTGTAGAGGTGAGAACAGAAAAACAAAAATAATGCTAAATACTGTGCAGTCATTGATTGTAATGCTAAAAATACCTATTTCTAAGCATTGGTTCATATCTATATGCAAATGCACACGGTTAATTCTGTAGGCCAGTTCATTGTATTATTACTAAAACAAGGATGAGGCCGCATGGGGGCTCATATATATTATACCATAAGATTAGGCCTATCCCACAGTATGAGAAAAATATGATAATAATCCCAAGTTAAAAATAGATAGGCATCTGGCCTTCTGCAAAAAGTAACATATATTCACATTCCTAGTCCTACACAAAACAATAATTATTTGTGTTCACTGCAAGATGATAGCACTGAAACCTACAATTTCATTAAAATTATGTATAACTTGGATTGCATTATTGAATTTTATTGCAGTCTGGTTTCACTTAGAAAGTTTCATAGAATTTAGGATGATAAAACTCCAGCTGCTGGCTGGATTACTATTTAAATTTCCTGTCTATGTTCGTTCCGATGATATGTTGGATGAACTACGAGTGGCTAATGTGGTTACTGCGTGGGTTCAATAGTAACTCCCTTAAGGATACACAGGATTAACAAACACAGGGTTCTGCTGGCAATCTTATTTATTCAAAAAGCCTAACAACGGTATCACTACCAACAAAAAAAAGCCCAACCAGCCATAAGCTGGAACAAGAGAAAAAGACGAAAATATGATTAGGATATAATGACAACATTAATCAGGCAATCAATGGTGGACATACATATTAATAGTATTAAGTATTAAATCAAACAACAACAACATAATATAGAATTTAAGCAATAACCAACTGGATATGTATGCATGGAATAAAATAGCGCTAAGGTTAATGAATAACAACTACAAGTGGCTATATCATATACACAAGGAGTTTCCTAGGACTGGCAACATAAACTAATTAATGTACTAATCAAAGTATGAAGGACATAAATGAAGGGGCAAGAACACAATAGTTTCGCTCCACTGAGCCGGTGTACAACACATCCAGAGTGGCCATTCCATAAAATAATAACGCAGTGGCCAACATGGCCCACTGACCGTCCATAACACAGACGCTGCATCCCAATGCAGGCCATCCTCATAGGCCCACTCCCATTATTAGTACTAACCCGCCCCAGGGCTATTGTATTGGTTACCTCCCTTCCCAATCGATACTGAAGGGTCATGCCCTTTGACCTTAGCCGCGGAGCTATGCCGCCAGGCTAACATGTGTATGACACACCACTAGATACATAAAGTAATGTGTACATTCCTTAAAATGAAACTGTCCTTCACACACTTACGAAACTCATCGAAGCATAATACATCTGGATAACTATAATACATGCACATGATATATATATATATGTCGGCGAGACTCATTGCAACATGTGTAGACTCATTGAAACATTGTTCATCCACCGCCGCACATAGAACAATCCTGGGGCTCACCCATGTGAGGCCCAACTAATATTATACATCTCCAATACATGTAATTAATTACACATCTTGAATACTAAACACGCAATCACAATCACACTGCTCTCTATAGCATAGTGGTACTGGCAAGGTACACAAATACCCGTAATACAATCAAGCGTATAGTGCCGCTCGCTGTAACATAAGCCATCCACATTAACATGTCAGGAAATCCTCACTGCCTACCACAACAAGGCAATGCTACACATACACTATATATATGCACACAAGCAAATCTTGATAGCTTGGTTAGCGAGCCATCATTATCATCTAGCACCGCAAACGTTAACTTTGACAATAAAGTCACAACATCAAGACACTGCGCTGCATCGCGCATCCTACACGTCCAATGACAATGGCAATTACCGTTGAGCCGGACTCATAATAGTCTCTGTAGATCAGCATTCTCTACGTGGCATCCAAGAAAAGGGGGGGGGGGGGGTGCGCAAATTAAAGTCACTTCTAATATAATAGTCTCCAACTTACCCAAAGTTTCTCCGGGTCCTGTGCTACCGCTACATGCCTTATGGGGCGGGGTGGCGATGGCAAGCGTCGGCAAGCCTCTGAGCTGCTACGGGCCCGGGTTGCTGGGCTGGGTTCACTGTGCTGTCGGCTCTTGTCTCCTGCGTCTATGATGGAGTGTGCTGACCACGCGAACTCGCATCTTATTTATGAGCCCGCGCGGACGTCCGAGAGAGCTATTACGTAGCCCGTGTTGCACAAGTGAAAGGCTCGGACATGGAGTCCAGCCCGACAACATAACCGGTTAGGGTCCTAACACAATCGAATTTACAGTACGGTTAAAAGGGTGCACACAAAAGTCAATTAGGTATCCCAGTAAACTGCAGAAATTACTCTAACGACCCCTCCAGCAATAATTGAATAAATTTGACCCAGGTTGGAATTATCGGGGATAACATGCGTCTAACTCGTGGTTTACTTTAAATCCGAGATCCTCTTATTAATTATTTCAATAGGACCTGTGCATCAAAGCACAACGAAATTAGTACCATTATAAAGTAGAAACTTGCTGCTACAATTCTAACGGACTACTTATACCAGAAACCCGGTAATAGTTTTAATATAAATTTTCAAAGTGTCAGGACTAACAACATTCGACAATTTTGTGCGGGATACTTTCGTCCATTAATACGACGTATCTCCATTGATAACAAACGTTATCATGAGTACCTATTTTGTACCGATAGGGTATTGTCTACTCTCAAAAATGAATTCGGGTTCCCGTCTTTCTGTCGGTGGATAACAACGAGTGAGCGAGTTGTAAGAAACTCAAAGCCATGATATAAGAGTTGGAAGCCCGGTACATTTCCAACTGACCAATCAAAATGCGCGCTTTTCACCGTGATGTGAATAACGGGTCCCGCGCTAGTATTACAAGGGAAATAATCCAATTAATGGTGCTCGGCCAAGTGTCCATAAACTACTATGAGTGGCCGTCCCTCACTCACGCACCAGAGTTACCATGAAAGCACATTAAAAATAA
The DNA here is from genome assembly GCA_963931925.1 of Onchidella celtica. Classification (NCBI taxonomy): domain Eukaryota; kingdom Metazoa; phylum Mollusca; class Gastropoda; order Systellommatophora; family Onchidiidae; genus Onchidella; species Onchidella celtica. The sequence continues at coordinate 24,869,302 of OZ007573.1, read as the reverse complement.
AAAGTCGTTCATCCTCTCACATTCTCCCCTGCTAAGTCACGTAGTCCCTTACGTGACACATACATCAATTCAAAGGTTTACAAAAGACCACTGAAGGTATAATCAAACTCTTAAGGGGCTATGATACCATCACTTAGAGTAGAACAATTGCAAAATACACACAGTGAACCGAAGTACAACAATGGTCCATCCTCTTTATAACTACTAACAGGTGGCGTGAACCGGCTAAGTTACTACTGGCATCCTGAAGATGTACACAACAGTCTCAGCTCTGGCTGTAGTAAATTACATCATATGGACAAAACAACAGGTCCCAGACCTGCAACGGTGGTCCCAGACCACTATCAGGGTTAACGTAGGATCGAACAGTACAAAAAAAGACAATATGCTATAAGGGCACTAGTGCAATGAAAAAGGTAAGGTCAACATAGGCATTAAAAGTCATTGTAACTAAGCTGTGGAGAAAGCCAACATGGGCATACTCTCTAACTTAAAATCTGGAGGCGGGGCTCACTTGATCGTCGGTCTGTCTTCTGGCCTAATGGAAACTAGGGGGATCTTGATGGGTACGCTCCCCTGCTCTTTCTGCACTCACCGTCAATGTCTAATGTCAATCACTAATAAGAGTCAGAGGTCCAATCTCTGGGGTTGTCTGTGTGGGCGGCTGGACCGTCGCACAGGAGGTAGGCGCTGGGAAGTTGTCATCCCAGGTTGCGGGTCCGGTCGGGCTGCAGGTGGCTGGCAAGGGTGGTGAGCCGGGAAGTACCAGACATCGGTCGACGCAGGCAGTGGAGGCGGGTGCTGTGGATGTGTGTTGACCACTGGGGGGTGAAATAACCGCAAGAGGTCTCCGTTGACCGCAGAGGCATCTCCATCTGGGTTTCTGATGGTAAAGTAACCACCATGAGGCGGGGGAACAGACAGGACGGTGTGCACAGGACCGGGGTACGGGTCCTGGATCTTGTGTCGGCCAGGATAGTGGTGCTTGACAAGGACATGGTCGCCCGGCTGAAGATGGGCGGCGTTGTGGGGGGTCGTCCTTCGTGCGTCCTGCAGAAGGTGCGTGGACTCCACCTTCCTCGCTACCTTCGCCCTCAGTTCGTTAAGCCGTTGTATATGCCGCTGGACGTAGTCGCCTACCGAAGTGGAGGCTGGTGTCTCGTCGCCCAGATAGACATCTAATGGCAGACGTGGTTTCCTGCCAAACAAGAGCTCGTAAGGGGACACTCCAGTGGAAGAATGGGGGGTGGCATTGTAACAGAAAGTTAATTCCGGCAGGTATTCTCGCCATCTTAACTTCTGTTCTGGGAGTAAGGTGGACAGCAGACTGAACATAGTGCGGTTGAACCGTTCGCACTGGCCGTTGCCTTGTGGATGATAAGCGGTGGTGCGGGACTTGGTGATGCCATAGTGGCTGCAGAGCTGGCGTACCACTTCAGCCTCGAACTGCCGTCCCTGGTCGGAATGTAGCCTCTCTGGAACCCCATAGTGGACAATCCACGAGTGAATGAGGTGGCGAACAACTGTCGCTGCTGTCTGGTCCTTGGTTGGCACTGCTACTGTCCACTTGGTGAAAACATCTGTCATGACCAGTATGTTCTCGTAGCCATCAGTAGTGGGGTCAATTTTTGCGAAGTCCATGGCCACAATTTGCAAGGGGTGAGTGGCCACAAGATGACCAGTGGGTTTGGCGACACGGACAGGGGGATGCTTAGACCGCTGGCACCGCTCGCACTGTTGGCAATACTGTTGAACCATACTGGTTTGGTCTGGCCAATAGGTCCGTTGTCGTATATGGGCGAGTGTTCGCTCGGGGCCTTGATGTCCGGTGCCGTCGTGTGCAAACCTAATAGCAGTTTCACGATATTTGGATGGTAAGACTACCTGTTTTACTTCTCCGTGGACTGGGTCGAGAATCTTCCGCACTAGTATGCTGTCGTGGATGGAAAGCTTGTGCCACTGTTTCAGTATGGCGAGGGTGTCACTAGTTAGGTCTTTGCGCTCTATGGCTGTGGGTTTTTGTTGCGCCCTTACTGCTCGGTAGACAACTTGGATGGCTGGATCATCTTCTTGGGCAGCTGCTAGGTCTTCGTTATTGAGGGAGGGAATAAGGGCTTTGGCAGGAGACAGGTGCAGATGGTTCACAAACACCTCCTCTCCAACCGTGGTGGCAACTTCCAATGGGAGGTGTGTGGTAGACTGCAGGCAGGCGGAAGCAATAGTTACCAATTCATCAGCGTCCTCGTCGGGTGGTGCCGGAAGGGGGTGTCGGGACAGAGCATCAGCATTCGCATTTTCCTTCCCCGAGCGGTACTTGATATCAAAGTTGAACATTGCGAGTTCAGCTATCCAGCGTTGTTCCACTGCACTGCGTTTGGAAGACAGAATATGACTTAGGGGGTTGTTATCGGTGTATACGGTGAAGCAGTTGCCCATCAAATATCCCCGGTATTTCTCGGTTATGGCCCACTTCATTGCTAGTAGTTCCAGCTTGTATGAACTGTATCCCCGCATCTTCCTCTCGTTGGGCCTCAATCCTCTGCTTGCGTAAGAGATTACACGTCGTCGTCCGTCCTTCTCCTGGCTGAGGACAGCACCTAGACCTTCATGGCTAGCATCTACTTCCAAGACGAAAGGCTTGTCGAAATCAGGGTAGGCCAACATTACTGCGTCGCTGTAGAGGGCATCTCGCAGTTCCAGGAAGGCTTGTCGGCATTCAGTCGTCCATAGCTCACCCAGTTTTTGGTGCTTCTTGTAGCTGCCTTGGTTCTGCTGGTTTGCCTTGCTGATGACTTCATGGAGGGGGCGGGCCATTCTGGCGAAATGCTTTATGAAACGACGGTAATAGCCCACCATCCCCAGAAAAGTCCTTAGGTCTCTCATGGTCTTCGGCATAGGATATTCCGTTATGGCGCGGACCTTGTCTTCATCAGTAGAGATCCCCTCATTCGAGATAGTGTGTCCTAGGAAGGGTACTGAAGAGCGGGCAAATGAGCACTTGTTGGGATTTAACCTGACGCCAATGGTGCGAAGTCGAGTGAAGACAGACTCCAGTCTCTCCAGATGTTCGGTAAGGGTTGGCGAAAAGACTAACAGGTCGTCCAGGTAGACCAGCAGTATCTTGAATATGAAGTCACTCATTGTGGACTGCATCAATCGCTGGAAGGTGGCCGGGGCGTTGCACAGACCAAAGGGCATCCTATTGTATTCGTACAGGCCAAAGGGGCAGATGAAAGCAGTCTTCTCTCGAGATTCTTCCGACATAGCAACTTGATGGTAACCACTGGCGAGGTCTAGGGTTGAGAAGAATTTTGAGCCACCTAGTATGTCTAAACACTCGTCAATCCTGGGAAGTGGGAATGCGTCCTTCCTGGTTATGTTGTTCAGCTGGCGGTAGACGACACAGAGTCTCAGCTCGCCTGACTTCTTGCGGCAAACAACAATGGGTGAGGCATAGGGGCTACTACTTGGTTGGATCACGCCACGACGCAAGAGGTCCTCAATATGTTCTTGCACTTCCTTCAACTGAGATGGCGGGATCCTTCGGTATGGCTGGGAGACTGGCGTGTCATCCGTCACTACTATATTATGTTGCACTCTATCCGTATATCCCAGTTCAGCGTCCGTCCAGGCAAAGACATCTTGGTGTGTGACCAGTAAGTCCCTTAGCGTGGTTTGCTCGTGGTTGTTTAGGGTTGGGATTGAAACCATCTCGGTAAGCTTTTGTAGAGCCTCAGGTGTGGGGCCTTGTCTTGGTGGGTGATTAACGGGGGACCTCGGCGACTCGCAGTTGACGTGGTTGACATGTACAGCAGGACTGGCAGGGTATATCTTTCCCAGAGGGGCACGGGCTGGCAAAACAACATCTTCATCCGTCTCATTCATGACTAGAACCTTCAGCTTCCCATCTATTGGAGTCACATAGGTTGTCAGAACAGCCAAGCCTCGGCGTGGACCATCTACTATCGCTTCTAAAATTACCGTCTCTTGGTTTCGGGTATTGCCTCCTGTTGCTACTACTGTCTTGACGGTGCGAGCTGGTATCACCGTGGCTTGCTTGGGGGCTCTAGCGTAGGGGTGCTGCTGTTGTGAGGAGTTTGGTGAGGGCAAGGTTACATCCAGATGGTTTAGGACGTTCATCCCTATCAGGCACGAATTCAGGGCAGGACCATCCCCACTCGGGACGAAGACTATTCGATCTTGGGCTGTCTGTCCATCCACTGTCACATCAGCAACCATGTACCCCTCATATGGAATGCTGAGTCCATTCGCCGCGGTCAGTTGGTAGTGTTGAGTGGGCCTCTGCAATTTTCCCTTGAAGTGCCACTGGTAGATCGCCGAGGTGACAGTCGTGACTTGTGATCCGGTATCGATGGTCCCAGTGACTGGTATTCCATTCAACTGTACCGTCCTGACAGGGAGCTCCCCAACCGCTCGTCGTGTGAATGAGTCCTCACTTGACCCATCTGTAGCCGGACTCTGGTCTACAGGGGTCGCCCTTCCCCCTGTGGCTTGCGTTGATAGCGGCGGCAGTCCTTTGCGAAGTGTCCCTGTCGTCCACACTGGAAACAGGCTCCTGGTCCCCTCTCAGTTCGTTGCCCCCTCGTCCTCCTTCTCCGGTGGCTGAGTGGCTCCTCCTCAGCCAACCGAGACAGGAGAGCTTCCATTTTCTCCAGCCTGCCGTTGAGATCAGCGATGGCCCGGTCGCTGGTGTTAGCAGTGGCGGCGGCGGAGTGTTGGGGTGGCCTGTTGTCAGCCCTGGTCGCAATGGCTTGGACGTGGCTGTCGGGGTGTCCCCTGTCGTCATACCAGCGGATGGCAGTGTTCCGGATGTCCAGGAAGGTGGCATCTGGATGCTGGAACCTGTATTCACGGAGCTGGGCCGTGAGCGATTCGCTTGAGAGGGCCCCCATGAAGATGTCCCTCAGGATGCTCTCTTCATATATGGGCTCCCTCAGGGCAGACTGGCGCTTGGTAAGGGCGTCGAACATATCCCTCAGCCGATGGGAGAAACCCCTCACCGTCTCCCCTGGTCGTTGGCGGCACTGGCTCAGGGCTATGAACAGGTCGCTGGGTGACCGGTGTTCTCCGAAAGCCTCCAGTATACACTGGAGAGCTCTCTCAGGATCTCGCTGCACCTCCCGGGGGTGGCACTTGAGTTCCGCCCTCACCTCGGGGCCGACGCTGTTTAGAAGGATGGTGAGGCGGCGGTCCTCGGAGAGTTCTGGCCTGCTGGACCAACAGGCCCGGAGCTGTCCCTCAAACCTCTCTGCACCTCCTCTCCCCATGTCGCCGTAGAATGTGTCGATCCTCGGCTGCTCTGCTGCCATTATAATGTAGGGCTGTGTTGGCATTGGCGGTGGTGCGGGGGGTTGTTCCTCATCTGAACTTCGGCTTCCTGTTGTTCGTGGCATGGTTGGGCTTTCTAGACTTACAAACTAACCCTTCTGTGTATCCCACTTCTTGACACCAGAAAATGTTGGATGAACTACGAGTGGCTAATGTGGTTACTGCGTGGGTTCAATAGTAACTCCCTTAAGGATACACAGGATTAACAAACACAGGGTTCTGCTGGCAATCTTATTTATTCAAAAAGCCTAACAACGGTATCACTACCAACAAAAAAAAGCCCAACCAGCCATAAGCTGGAACAAGAGAAAAAGACGAAAATATGATTAGGATATAATGACAACATTAATCAGGCAATCAATGGTGGACATACATATTAATAGTATTAAGTATTAAATCAAACAACAACAACATAATATAGAATTTAAGCAATAACCAACTGGATATGTATGCATGGAATAAAATAGCGCTAAGGTTAATGAATAACAACTACAAGTGGCTATATCATATACACAAGGAGTTTCCTAGGACTGGCAACATAAACTAATTAATGTACTAATCAAAGTATGAAGGACATAAATGAAGGGGCAAGAACACAATAGTTTCGCTCCACTGAGCCGGTGTACAACACATCCAGAGTGGCCATTCCATAAAATAATAACGCAGTGGCCAACATGGCCCACTGACCGTCCATAACACAGACGCTGCATCCCAATGCAGGCCATCCTCATAGGCCCACTCCCATTATTAGTACTAACCCGCCCCAGGGCTATTGTATTGGTTACCTCCCTTCCCAATCGATACTGAAGGGTCATGCCCTTTGACCTTAGCCGCGGAGCTATGCCGCCAGGCTAACATGTGTATGACACACCACTAGATACATAAAGTAATGTGTACATTCCTTAAAATGAAACTGTCCTTCACACACTTACGAAACTCATCGAAGCATAATACATCTGGATAACTATAATACATGCACATGATATATATATATATGTCGGCGAGACTCATTGCAACATGTGTAGACTCATTGAAACATTGTTCATCCACCGCCGCACATAGAACAATCCTGGGGCTCACCCATGTGAGGCCCAACTAATATTATACATCTCCAATACATGTAATTAATTACACATCTTGAATACTAAACACGCAATCACAATCACACTGCTCTCTATAGCATAGTGGTACTGGCAAGGTACACAAATACCCGTAATACAATCAAGCGTATAGTGCCGCTCGCTGTAACATAAGCCATCCACATTAACATGTCAGGAAATCCTCACTGCCTACCACAACAAGGCAATGCTACACATACACTATATATATGCACACAAGCAAATCTTGATAGCTTGGTTAGCGAGCCATCATTATCATCTAGCACCGCAAACGTTAACTTTGACAATAAAGTCACAACATCAAGACACTGCGCTGCATCGCGCATCCTACACGTCCAATGACAATGGCAATTACCGTTGAGCCGGACTCATAATAGTCTCTGTAGATCAGCATTCTCTACGTGGCATCCAAGAAAAGGGGGGGGGGGGGGGGGTGCGCAAATTAAAGTCACTTCTAATATAATAGTCTCCAACTTACCCAAAGTTTCTCCGGGTCCTGTGCTACCGCTACATGCCTTATGGGGCGGGGTGGCGATGGCAAGCGTCGGCAAGCCTCTGAGCTGCTACGGGCCCGGGTTGCTGGGCTGGGTTCACTGTGCTGTCGGCTCTTGTCTCCTGCGTCTATGATGGAGTGTGCTGACCACGCGAACTCGCATCTTATTTATGAGCCCGCGCGGACGTCCGAGAGAGCTATTACGTAGCCCGTGTTGCACAAGTGAAAGGCTCGGACATGGAGTCCAGCCCGACAACATAACCGGTTAGGGTCCTAACACAATCGAATTTACAGTACGGTTAAAAGGGTGCACACAAAAGTCAATTAGGTATCCCAGTAAACTGCAGAAATTACTCTAACGACCCCTCCAGCAATAATTGAATAAATTTGACCCAGGTTGGAATTATCGGGGATAACATGCGTCTAACTCGTGGTTTACTTTAAATCCGAGATCCTCTTATTAATTATTTCAATAGGACCTGTGCATCAAAGCACAACGAAATTAGTACCATTATAAAGTAGAAACTTGCTGCTACAATTCTAACGGACTACTTATACCAGAAACCCGGTAATAGTTTTAATATAAATTTTCAAAGTGTCAGGACTAACAACATTCGACAATTTTGTGCGGGATACTTTCGTCCATTAATACGACGTATCTCCATTGATAACAAACGTTATCATGAGTACCTATTTTGTACCGATAGGGTATTGTCTACTCTCAAAAATGAATTCGGGTTCCCGTCTTTCTGTCGGTGGATAACAACGAGTGAGCGAGTTGTAAGAAACTCAAAGCCATGATATAAGAGTTGGAAGCCCGGTACATTTCCAACTGACCAATCAAAATGCGCGCTTTTCACCGTGATGTGAATAACGGGTCCCGCGCTAGTATTACAAGGGAAATAATCCAATTAATGGTGCTCGGCCAAGTGTCCATAAACTACTATGAGTGGCCGTCCCTCACTCACGCACCAGAGTTACCATGAAAGCACATTAAAAATAAAAAGTCGTTCATCCTCTCACAGATAAAACCTGCTAACCTCCAAATTTTTCAAAAATCATTTTTATTCGTGAATTGAAAGTTTACACACGTTTCTTCAGCTACAGTAAAAATTTTAGAGCGAAATTGGAAGTGGAAAAAGTATTAGGATCACAAAAACTCAATGTGCTACGCCCATTTTCATTTCACATAGTACAATTATTTCATTTCTGATTCTCATTTTGTTGTCACTGACTTGCTTTTGAAAAGTCTCAGTGTTGAATTCATGAAATATCCCATGTCGTGATGTAGAAGAACCACCAGTCAAACAAATTCTCTGCACCAGTGAAGGTTATCATAGCAAGGACAACAAGTGGCAGAGGTGAAGATATCATAACAGAGACAGCAGGAAAGAGGAGTGAAGATATAATAGGAGAGAGGACATGGAACAGCGGTGAAGGTATCATTAACACACAGAATAGGGGTGAAGATATTTCAGAGACAGCAAGGGACAGGGGTAAAGATATCATTGTGGAGACAACAGGAGACATGGGTGAACATACCATCACAACAGGAAAATACAGGGGAAGGTTTCAAAGCAGAGGCGACAGGAGACATAAAGTAAAGACAGACAGACACACAGACTGACACACTGCAGAGTGAAGTGTTTTTATATATAATTGTAATGGCTATCCCTGGAATTCACTAAAATGCAAATGAGATTGATAGTAATGATAGGGAAAGAAAGAGAGAGAAGTGGGGGTGAACGGTTGCACGAGGAGGCACTCATCATTCATGTACGGGTACAATGGTACTGTTATCACTAAAAATATGTCGAGAATGTTTGCTTCCGTATAATAATCATATGATAGCAATATCACACTGACACATTACAAGTTGATTATTGATGAAACTTCGACAGCAAAAAAAGATTAAAATCTGCCTATTCTTTCTATTCTTTCTATTCTTTATGGTTACTGTGAGTGTGTAGCAGGCAAGCACCAGGCCCACACTGACTACGGCCGACTGCGCAGCACTTTTCCGGTGATAAAATCTGTTTATCCAGGTAAGCAGATTTTATCATCGAAAAGCCGGCATAACAAAAATTAATGTGCTAACCCCAAAGACCTTATAACTATACAAGTTAAGTTGTTTGGCTAATCCAGAAATATCGGTTATCGCATTAAATGTAAGTTTTCGACAAAAAAAAATTATGTTAAAAATAAAGAATTACGCTTTAAAAGCAGAAAAGCTGTACAGCTGTGTAGATTCAACATGCATGGTTGATTTCAATTTTTTAAATTCTATTCTTTACCCTCTCTTGATAATTTGCTCTAAACGGGTTAGATCTCTGCTACCATAGTATCGGAGCGACGATATATTACAAACGCACGCCTAGATAGACTCTGGGTCTATCGTCTGTATCTCATCGAGATCTATTCAAAGCAAAGGAAGTTTACAAACCGTTTTCTGTTAGTACGCCACTCCACACACTTGAAACACAAAGTTTTCACAAACTATTCTCTCCTGACAGGAACCACACATTCACAGGACGTGTTCTCTTTCGAGGCGATCGAGTTGCTGGGCGAAATCGACATAATGATTATAGTAAAATTATTTGTCTGATTACAGATCCATTTCATTTGCTGATAGTAGTGATAGTGGGGACAGATGATCTGCTATTTACTAGAGAGTATTACATAGAGAGGGTTCACTATTGGTCGATTTGCACTGCGAGACACGGGAGGCTCTGCGAAACAACTGTTAGCATGGACCGGAAAGTAGGTCGCTGCAGTAAACAATATCCCTTTGTGCATTTCCACGGGACGTTATAGGAGCTTACAAACGGTTGTAAATAGTTTCAATCAGCCCAAAAATATGAACCACAGTAAACAGATATGCACACTATCTTTGGTGAAGAAGGTCTGTCTCAATTCTTCAATTTCTTGTTTACCGCAGCGACCTAGTTTCGCGATCTGGCGCAATTGAACCCTCACTATATTTTACGCACATACAAGCGCGCGCTCACACACAATGGAATGACGCAGGGTGACAGATTTGAGTTCAATTGCAAATCATAATTATTGTTATGCTAAAGCAGTTTGCGTTGCTTTGTAATTAATTTAAAACTACTTTAAGCTATCATTTGCAAATATTGTATGAATCGCAATTATTACACAGCCATCGTGTGACTAAACTTCCATTTTGTGTGGTAGGCTAGTTTCTTTTATCAATCCTTGTCTAGTGCATAATCACCATAAGAAAGTATTATAAATCAGCTGCATTAATATTCATTTGTTTGTTATAAAGTCAAATGTTTCAGTAAATACGTGGGAGAATTTTCAGTCACGCAGAATGCAGATTGGGTGGTCCAGTCTCAGATGACAATTGCGTGCAGCCAAAATTTTGTCATAAGATAGTCTCAACTTTTCAGCTCTATGCCGCCATGTACTTATTCTGGAGTGCTCCGTCCCAAATGAGGATAAATTAATCGCATTTTGACGAATATAATATAAATAGCATGCAGACCAAGCAAGATATTATATATTATAGTATTTGAGAAGAAGGTGCAGAAGAGAGCGGCATAATGCTATGTAGTGTACAACATACACTCTAAAGTATTGGGTACATGACGTAAATCGCGTTTAGCTGAAACGTAGGCTAGTATCGGCCCTTTAGCTTGAATCGTCAACAAACCGGTGAATTATGATTTGACGTGTGTGTACACATGACTTGACGAACACAAATGGGCTTGCAGCTTCTGTGTGTCGTTACCTCAGTGATTCTTCTTATTAAAGTAGGATTAAAAGGGACAACAGCTTTAGGTTGAGGCTCCCGAGTACCCAAAGGATGATTCGCGAACGAGTGGCACTTCGAAACATATAAGGGAAGGAATTTCAGTCACAGGAGGAAGTCCGAAACCGCGGACAGATAATGTACCCAATACGTGAACAGAAGTTTTATATGATCAACAGGAGTAAGAATTCCTTTTTATTTGATTGCAATTAATAAAGAAATTTAGTGTTGTCGAGTACGTTTTTAGAAGCCCGGTGTCACAGGATATTTCGGAACCGGACGAATGGGAACCATTCCGATTTGTCCTGGCCCTGGTGGCAGGATTTTTGGGAACCATTCCGATTAATCCTGACTCTAGTGGCAGGATATTTGGGAACCACCAGGATATTTCGGAACCGACTAGAAAGTCATTAGCCCACGTGAATTTTTGACTTTATGACTTTTTCTAAACAGATTTTGTGGCCGCTTTGATGAGGTTGTGCAATAAATCTCTTCTCACTACCTGTTTATCTCTTTGTTTATGATGCATTCACGCACAGAAGGCCCAAATGGCTTCACTAATTGCAGCATTCCATGTCAAAATTCACTGAGTTACAATTCACTGTACTCCAGCAACGTGAGGTTACCAGCTACAGCGAATACGTGAATAAAATCCAGGGCGTGAGCGACCGCTCCCTCGATGAATAAAATAGTAAAATAGTTCAAGAAGCGGCCGTTGCATTGAGCTGTCTGATGTCTCTCTGTCGCCCGCCCCGCCCGACCAAACCACAACTCGTAAACACTCCCATCTCAACGAAGACAATACATTGCACTACATATAATATGTATACCCTCATGTAGCATAGTACAATGTACACCCCCTGTAGTACCTTGTAATGTATTATGTAGCTCTAGCCTAGACCTAGGTGACATCAAGATTCTGTGAAATGGAGAGAGAAGTGCTACATGACGGGAGTATTGTTTTTGAACAGTTGAATCAAGGCAAAGAAGTGGAAATTTCTGTGCCAAGCCAGCCTGTATCCAGTGATTCCAGCGAACAGAAGGCCAGTGGTTCAACAACATCCACTACTGGTACTGAGTATTCTCTCTCTCTCCCCCCCCCCCCCTCTCTCTCTCTCACCCCATCTCTCTCTCTTTATCTATCTATCACTCTATCTCTTGTTTTCTCTCTCTCTCTCTCTCACCCGATCTCTCTCTCTCTCTATCCCCCACCCCCTCTCTCTCTCTCTCTCTCTCTCTCTCTCTCTCTCTCTCTCTCTCTCTCTCTCTCTCTCTCAGAAACTTAAATACTAAGAAACTTAAATACCTTCAAGCTCAAATTAAAAAATTATCTCTTGCAAAATCTAAGCAATTGACCAAAATTAGGCTTAATCTGGATCAATGCAAGCGAACCTGTATACGAGTGGTGTGTGAATGATTGTATGTACATGGTATCTGAATCAGTATGAATTTCTCTGACCCCTATCGCGTTATTTTTCTCTACATCTTGTTCTTCTCTATTTGAACCTAAATGTTTTTACCATTCAATTTATATGTGTTTTACAGCATGTCATATGAACTCATCGCTGTACTTGTCAGTACATTGTTTATTCATTAATGTATGCCTATTTCTTACCGATAGCATTGTTTGCTGATTTTATTTCCTTATTTCTTGGGGGGTATTCTGCTAGTTTATTATTCTAATTATTATTTTATTATTATTATTATTATTAAAATAATGCGCGTGTGTGTGTGTGGGTGTGGGTGGGTGTGTGTGTGGGTGGGTGTGTGTGGGTGGGTGGGTGTGGGTGTGGGTGTGGGTATCATGTATAATTAGCTTAGTCCCTCCTTAGGGCGAGGGCTGGATGTAAAAAAGCATCATTGTTTGCTTATTCCACTACCCTCGAAAAATAAAATGTTATCTTATCTTATCACACCCCATCTATCTATCTATCTATCTATCTATCTATCTATCTATCTATCTATCTATCTATCTATCTATCTATCTATCTATCTATCTATCTATCTATCTATCTATCTATCTATCTAGCTATCTCTCTCTCTCTCTCTATCTCTCTATCTCTCTCTATCTATCAATCTATCTATCTATATATCTATCTATCTATCTATCTATCTATCTATCTATCTATCTATCTATCTATCTATCTATCTATCTATCTATCTATCTATCTATCACTCTATCTCACTCTATCTCCTGTTCTCTCTCTCTGTCTCTGTCTCTGTCTCTCTGTCTCTCTCTCTCTCTCCTCTACCCTCCTACTCACGTTTTCCTACGTTTTGCGATCCCTTTCAGGGCGGGGCCAGCCTGTATCCAGTGATTCCAGCGAACAGAAGGCCAGTGTTTCAACAACAACATCTTCCACACAGTCTACTTCTTCAAGCGACCAGAAGGACACAGGAGATTCAGAGTATGTACCTTCTGACGATGATTCCTTGGAGGACTTTGACACACAGGCTACCCAGACACAGAAGTGCTCTGATGGTAGAAAACGATGGAATGGCACCATCAGGGCCCCCATCCCTTCTGATGAATGGGCACGCAGGATGGAGCAAACAAGGAAATTCCTACTTGATGGTACCCTCCCCACCTTCAGCGACCGGAAGGCCAAGAACAAATTAATTTTCCAAGCACGCCACAAGTATTTCCTGAATGGAAACAAGTTGATGTTCAAGAAGAGTGGGAAGGATCTGGAGGTAGTGGCCGACCAGAAGGAGCAGCTGACCATCATCCAGTGCACCCACAGTGGAATTGGCACATCCAAAGAATCAAAAGCGCTTGGTGGTCACCTGGGTTGGAACACTGTGGCAAATCACCTCTCCACCAGATACTTTTGGCCGCGTATCACACAAGACGTCAAGAAGTACATCAAATCCTGTACAGAGTGTCAGCGCAACAAGGTGAGCAATTTGGAGAAGGGAAAGCAGACTCTGCAACCCATCCCTGTTCCTCAACGAGTGTGGCAGCAAATTGGCATCGATCTCATGGGCCCCTTCCCTGAAAGTCCAGAAGGCCATCTGTATGTGTTCACTGCCATTGATTACTTCTCCAAGTGGGTAGAACTGTTCGCCCTGAAGGACAAAACTGCTAAATCTGTTGGAAACTGCCTCTTCTCATTAATGTGCAGGTATGGCCCCGCCAAAATACACATCACAGATCAGGGCAGAGAATTCTGCAATGCAGTGTCTGGCCGTCTGTATGGCCTTACTGGCCTGCACCACCGTATCACAGGGGCATACCATCCACAGGCCAATGGACTTTGTGAACGCCAGAATGCCAGCACCCTTACAGCTCTGAGGAAATCAGTCCAAGACCAACCCAGTGACTGGTATAAACTTCTTGACGCCTTAGCCTACTCCTTCAGAGCGTCCAGAGGGCGGGCAACAGGCAGATCTCCCTTTGAGATAATGTTTGGACGCAAGATGACCCTGCCAGTTGATCTACTGCACAACAAACCTGAGGGGGATGACATCTCAGAAGAGGAGGCGCGCAACCTGGAGAAGCAACTTGAATCTGAACAACAGGAAGTCAGCCAAGAGGAGGTTTTCGAGTCAGCAAAGGCCATCCGTGAAGATATGTTCAAAACTGTATCCCAGAACATTGCCAAGGAGCAGAGCGTCCAGAAGGACTAGTTTGATAGAAGACACCAGGCAGGTAAGCCCCTTGAAGTGGGTACCAAGGTTATGAAGCGGAACACGATGCACACCGGCAGGAAGGGTGGCAAAATGGACTACCAGTTCATGGGGCCCTACACAATTGTGTCTGTGGATGCCAAGAAATCTAGATACACGCTGATGACTGAAGAGGGTAAGGTACTGGCCCAACGGGTGAATGCAAGCAACCTGAAATTGTACCACAACCCACAAGAAGAGTTCCCCCATCTGGACCTTACAGACGCACCAGCCAACTACAAATCACGTCAACCCAAAAAGAGACTTGCTCCAGTCTTCGCCTCTTCTCAAGAATCAGCACCAGACTCAGCAACCCCCTCATCACAAGAGTCAGCGACTGCTTCTCAAACCTCAGAGCGCACAGAAGGCCAATGTGAAGCAACTGCCCCACCAAAACCCAAGCGCGCCAAGAAGGCCTCATTTGCTCCATCCACAGAAGTTTCCACCAAGGAAGCCGACTGGATCAAAGTGATCCCCCCACCTGGGCCTGCTGGACGTATGGAGTTTGATGACGAGGAGGATGTGGACATGAGCATTGTGATTGGCTGCACAGAGTCTACTGAGTACTCCTTCAACCCCTGCACGACCATTACTGAGAGGAGAGTCCTCTGCGAAAGAATGGGAGGCCTGAGCGCCCAAAAGGTCAAGTAGTGCTGGATGGTGAATGGTCACAAGATTACTGAAACCCTGGTCACCAGGAAGGTGCAAGGGGATGGGAACTGCCTCTTCCGTGCGTTGGCCTACCTGATATCTGGTGACCAAGAGGACCACCTGATGGTCAGAGTTGTCATTACAGAAGCGATTGCCAATGCAGGTCCAGGTTCAGTGATCCAGCAATTCATTGGGCGGGAGCCCGTCTGGAAGTACATCCTACGCACCAATATGCCACGGTCATCAGTGTGGGGCACAGAAGTTGAAATATTCACGGCTGCCCAGATTCTGCAGATGGATATTTACACCTGCACATTTGGGCAAGGCACTTCACCCGACGAGGACAAACTCTCCTGGGGTAGATTCCCCCACGTGTCTCCTGCAATGGTGGAGGAACAAACAGCCGCACAGAAGGCCGCTGCAGAGGAGTCGAAGAAACGAGTGGACCAGTGCAAACCATACAAGTTCACCGAGGACCAGCCTACACCGCGCGCACTTTATCTGGACAACAGCACCAGGTGTCACTATGCACCAGTGGTTGGATTTAGATGAACGAGTTTACTTTTTTACTTGTTTTTACTTGTTTATTTTGCACAAACTCAAGAAGCTCGCCACTGGTATAATTCTACCTAAAATAAGTTTGCATAGTTTTGCATTTTAATTATGTTTGGAAGTAAAAAACGTTTATGAAGAATACAAGGGAAGTGCTTTGATTTCTTTTCTCTTTTCTTTTTTTAAAACTTTTATTTTGATGCTTTTGAAATTTTGAAGTGTGTACTGGAAAGTTACATTGCCAAGTTTTTTGTTGAAGCCTGTGTGCCAAATGTACACATATAAAGCTGCCATGGATTGTATCATTTTGTTCTCTGGTTCTATGTTTTCATGTAGCATTTCAATAATGTAATGATTGTGGGTTTGAAAGTTGCCAATAAAAATGTTTAATTTTATTCATTTGTCTGTTTCCTTTGATTGTAAAGTGTGAGATAATGCGTATCACACAGGGATGACGGTGGTTCCGAAATATCCTGGAGGTTCCCAAATATCCTGCCGCCAGGTGCAGGATAAATGGGAATGGTTCCGAAATATCCTAGGATTTTTGGGAACCAGTTCCGATTTATCCTGGTTCCTAAATATTCTACGACACCGGGACTGAGCCATTGCTATGTAGTGTACAACATACTCTCTAAAGTATTGGGTACAGCTTAAGTGTACAGCAGTGGTTCTCAACCTTTTTCAGGCAATCGCCCCCTTGGGCTCCAAACTTTCTTCATCACCCCCCTCCCCTTCCCCCACACGTCTCCCCTCTCCCCACCAAATCTCTACTGAATCCACAAACACCTAAAGAAACACACAAATATGATATTGTTCAGATTTTCAAAGCCATGCATGACAATTACGTATTAATTATTCAATATGATTTCTAAAATTTTGGACTTATGCTGTTGTATACTTGCAACGACATTATGACATTACGGCATAATTTTGAATGCATCAAGGCAACTAACCAAGAACTGTGAAAATGCAAGTCAGTTTTCTGCACAAACAACTCTTGAATTTTTTTCTTTGAAGCGATAATTAACTTACAATTTATTGTCACAGGGAAAAGGTCTTCCTTTTTATTGCTATTTGCAAAGATGACAGAAAGGCATAATTTTGAATGCAGCAATTAAGGCAACTATTCTACCCACGGTCTGTCAAAATGCAAGTGAGTTTCCTGCACAGATAACTCCTGATTTATATTTTTCTTTGAAGAGATGAGAAATTGACATACATGTACAACTTATCGTCGCAGGAAAGTGTCAACTGTCATCTTTTTATTGCTATTAACCATTCGTTAAGAAGTCGCTTCAAAACAGCTCAAAAGACGACATAATTATGAACTAAAAGTAATGGCAAATGTTCGAGCAGTGTCAGTAAACACTGTTGCAATCACAAGACTGATCCAGTCTATGCGTCACCAATGCCAGTCTGTCGTCAATGCAAAACAGGCGAATACACGATCGTTATTAAACTTGTGACTTTTGTTTGTGACCCCATGCTGATTGTGAGTAGCCTACCGTACCTGCGGCCAATCTTTTGATCCAGTGTGTTTATTCTTTTTGCATACCGGTATTGAATAATTAGCTAACCTCTGAAATTTTCATATTGATCCGACCTATATATATACATGTAGTAACCGAGATTTGCATCATTTTCATGAGAAATGCATGGACTTTGGTTATTCTAATTATTACTAAAGAATGCTTTCTGATGTCAGTTGGGGCACGATGACCAACCCATTTTGTGAACACAACAGCTCCCAACGCGACTTCCTCGCGCGTGCGCCTCGTCAGTTTGGACCATTTATACTCACCGTGTTTACACATCGGTTTGTGATTCAGAAAATGACCTCGGTTTGTTATGAAACTTTACAGCCAAACAGATTGAAGCATAAACTTTGGCTCAGTAGTTTCGGTTGCTTTTTTTTTTTTTTCTAGCAGTAGCAGCGATAGAACTTGAGTGATACGTGAGTGAGGTTAGGACACGATATTTGATTTTGTGTTCACTTCGAAGATACATTGAGATCGAAAGAAGGAAAGTTGGTGTTTATTTTTATTATATTATGTTCAAGTAAGTGCACATCTTCTTACCACGCTATTTGAAATGCAGATAAAACAAAAAAGTGTATTCCTGAAATCGGTCCCCATGTCAGTGAACACTCAACCCCTCATGAATCCTAAGATATTTTTTCCTGTACAGTCTTCCTTTTAAGACCAGAAGATCAGTGACACTAATAAAGTTCTGTGATTGATAGTACGTGATAAATGGTTGAATTTCCACTGGCTGTGATTATGATCACCATTGTGTGTCTGCTGTGAAAATTCACCTGAATAACATACAGCCAACGCATGGCCCTAAGTGGCCCAAGGCTCTACAATTGTTCTCCAGCTTTCATGAGCATGGAAAGTTGATGACATGCAAAATTATGGGATAGCATAAAAAACAACAACACAAAAACTAAAGCAGAGCCTGGCGACAAAAAAAAAAAAAAAGGTGTGTGATGAACACAGAGAGTCATGAAGTCGGTGTGGCCAGGGTTCTAGATGTCAGGAAGTTAAAGGCCAAAACATCTAATGAAAGAATCCATTCTTCCTCCGAAGATTGTCATCTGCCTTGCTCTACCTGAGGAATTTCTGACCACTGTATCAAAGTACATGTATAAGATGACCTGCAGTACTTTGGTAAACTCATGGTAAACTGATACTTTAATAAGTAATCAAATCAAGTTCAGGCATGCTGGCTCAGTTTTACGGAAATGTCAAAATTGACTTCCCATGTTTTAATGACATAGAATGAACCCTGTACATGTACATGTAAAAATTTTATCATGTATTAATGACTATCAACTATCGTTTTGAGAAACTATTGGAGCCGCACCATATTTCTCATATTATTTCGTATGCTATGTAATGCAGATAAGAGAGAGACATATTTCTGATCTCAGACCAACATTGGAAATTTTAGGGGTGAGGCAGATCTGTTAAAAAGCACTGTCTTGTATGGCTATTTGGGAGTGACGTTCTTGCAGTGAATTTTGATTTAGAGACAGAAATTTGTGAGGCTGACACAAGATAACATGAAGCAAAATAAATGCACATCATGAATTCAAGAATGAAGGTAGAGAAACAAACAACTTCTTGATCACTATTAAAATTTTCTTTTTAAGTAATCCATCTTAATACCTGAAAAGAACTTTATTTTAAATGGACAAGAACTCTTTCCTCAGCTTCCTGATTTTCTTTGCAAACTCATTTTCACATATTCAGCGATCAAGGTACCGGTACATGTATGTAACATGCAGACACGCCTTTTTTCTTGTTATTGTGAAGAATGCCAAAGTCTGCCCCTAAACTGTACTTGTCAGTGACCACACTTCTAGTTGCAGAGACTTGCAACATAATTATATCTTTTCTGCAATATTCATTTTTGTCCGGGAAGGGGGAGTCCAAGTATTTATATACATGTACATCATGTATAAACTTTCTAATTTTGTAGTAAAAGTTGCAGGGAATCAAACGGATAGTTCTTTCAGCTTATTTGAAGAACTGTGCATATAACAATAAATTTTATAATTTTGTAGTAAAAGTTGCAGGGAATCAAACAGGATGGTAATAGTTGTTTCAGCTTACTTGAGGAACTGTGCATAAATAAATTTTCTAATTTTGTAGTAAAAGTTGCAAGGAATCAAACAGGATGGTGATAGAACTGTGCAATCAGATGTGAGGACAGCGATTAAACTACAGTGCAATCCTAATATCTCGAGATCAGTGGGACCGTCTGACGCGTCGAGAAAAGAGAAAGGTGAAATAACAGATTAGTGGTGGAAAAGAAAAAAAGAAGCGGGGGAGATGAAACATCACCATTATGGGGAAAGTGTCCAATAAATAACGCGATTATGTCCCTTTTTCTTTAAGTATCGGCACACTGTCACTGTCACCCAGAGATATCTGGTGTCACCCGTTCCACCAATGTCATTGTTATGTGGAGCAGTTGCGTGGCAAAGATTTGCCGATATCGGAGAAATGCTGTAGCTGTATATCAAATTCGCAGTGTTTTATTACATGTATTTCTTTTTAACCTCGACCTGGCTGTTTCTTCAGAAGAAGTGATGATACCGATACACACAGTACGGCAGTTAACCAAGAGATCTAGGTCAAGACCTAGAATCAACAACGCACGAATGTTTTGTGAGAAAAATACTCAGACTGTAGTACTTTGTGCTTTTATTGCCGTGTACTTATGAATGGCACTCCACACTCGCGTTACTGAAGCCAAGGGTCATCCTGTGTCTACACACCCCGTCTCGTGCCCATCCCCGCCAGCACCGCAAAGAGAAATAAACAGGTCTAATAATAAAATATTTTATATGCGGGAGTAACGTGGGCATTTTCGGTACCACAGTACCCGTACATCTAGTGCACTTGTTGTGCTCTGGTTGGGGAGAAATATGTCGATATAAGTATAAGAGGAAAGTATGGAATAACACGTCGAGTTACGTGGAAATATTTAGTAAATAGTACTAGTAGCATTAACATTTAAAGAACGAACAGGTTGGGACTTAAAAATTGTGTCGAGTTACCTAGAATGTCGACAAAAGCCATGTCGAGATAAGTGGATTGGACTGTACTTAATAAGGAGTATTCCAATTTTATTGAGGTTTTCCAAACTCTCGAGCGAGCATAAAATGCATTGGCAAATATTTTTTAAGTATACAAATCTGGATAGTAATGCAATCCAAGATTTTATGCCCCATGTCCTGAAATTAGGAGCACATATTTTTCAGAGGTGTCCTATGCCATCTTTGACACAATGAATCCTGACCGTTAAGGAATATAAGCATGCAGACCCACCACTTTGTTTCATCTATTTATTTATTTTGTATAAATTGCTTTTTGTTTATGAAATTGCACTGTCTGAAGCAGAGATTTTTCCTATGTTCACTTCCGTGTCATTTATTCATTACCTGTTAATGGATTACTTATGAATTGGCCAAATTACATGTACTTCGATCGCTTCCCTCAAAAGATTTTGTCTGAAATGCTGTGAAGGGTTGGTGACTATTTGATGTGTCAACCTGCCAGAAATTTGTAGTGTGTTTTGCAAGTCTTCTATAAATCTGTTAATAAAATTTGGATGCAAAGCAACTGTTTTGATTTACATACTTCTTTGGTACTGTCAAAAACAGTGGCATCTTAATTCTTTATAAAAATATAAAAAAAATAGTGGCAGGAGTTTTTCATTATGGCGCAATTCTTGCCCTTTTTTTGTGCTAAAAAATGCCACTGTCCAAATAACGTTTTCAGAAATATAAAATTAATTTTCTCAAGTGTTTAACCCAATCGCTTTTGTGTGAAATTATTGTTTTTGTTAAGTTTCTTCTGGCACTATTTTCAAAACCTTGTGAAAATGTAAAATTTTATGGAATTTTTTTGTGCTCTCTTTGATGACCCCACAAACTGACAATTGAGACTATATTTGATAATCTGATCTATTACACAAGTACACATCATGGGTCAAAGCAACCGAAGGTTCAGAAACCTAAAAACCAAAATTTCCAAATGGTCCATTCCTGAAACTGATATTGCCAATTAAATACAATGTATAGGATAGGCATAAACATTTGATTTAGCCAACATCAGTGATTCTTTTTTCAGTCTCAGTCTGTACACTTCAGCCAGCAAGCAAACATATTGTCCATAATATTCTCCAGAGAATGTTACCAGTTTCTTTTTCTTACACTGTGTTATTTTATGACTGATTCTAATACAATTGTCCTATCAGTCTTTCCAATAAAAGTCAAAATATTAATTACTATGTCCTATCACACACAGTCAATAAACATTTTCCAGTAACATAACTGGCTGGCCAGTGTCCTCCACTTTTTACAGTTCTGAAAGGAAAAACAGTACAGGAATAGCTACAAATAGTAAATAACATCACCAGGTAATCTTCAGATGTCCGCTGACCCAGTTTGTGCGGCAGGCATACTACATACAAAAATTACACATCATCATCCAACCGGCCTGTTCTTCACTCAGACTACTCAGAGCCTGCCTCATGTATGCTGTTGGCAAAGGCTTGTAGTTGTAGTCACATACATGTAGTACATGTATTAGCTGTGTCTCGGGTACAAGCATGCTGCCTTTGAGTGGACAATGTACATGTAGTAAGCCTGGTGATCAGGTGCTAACCTTGATTGGGTCTGTCTCAGTGACAGTTATTACTCATGGCTGGCTGGGTCACACTGTGACCATATATGAAACTTCTGAAAACTGGTAATCCAGAATGGACAACTTTCACCCATGATGCACTCCATTCAGTATGGTGGGAAGTGCCCCACTGCACATGAGATCTGAAGCAAAAGTGTAGATGAGAGAGAAAGAAAGAAAGTAGGCAGAGCCCAAGTTTTATCAGTAGCCTAATATTAGGTATATCATCTGATATAAGGATAAAAAGATATTATATATTATATTCTCAT
The DNA here is from genome assembly GCA_963931925.1 of Onchidella celtica. Classification (NCBI taxonomy): domain Eukaryota; kingdom Metazoa; phylum Mollusca; class Gastropoda; order Systellommatophora; family Onchidiidae; genus Onchidella; species Onchidella celtica. The sequence goes on along the minus strand of OZ007573.1, from coordinate 24,847,229 downwards.
TCTGCAAATTGATTTTAACATTACTCAGGCTACCAAAAAGGCAGTAGTTACCGCCTGCTTCAGTAAAAAATTAATACCAAACCTCACGGCAAAAAGAGGGTCCGGGTTAATAGAAACTTTTATACCTAACATGATTGGTTTGCCACATGTACACTGTGTCACAAATCCCAGACTGGGAGATGTAATAAGTTATGACAGGACAACAATCACGAACGAACTAGTTTAACACTTAACAGAACAACCCATCAGACTCACACATTTATTAAACATAATTATACAGATAATAGCGCAATTACATACATTATATTATTGAATTTAACTGCCGTACAACGGCCTTATTCCCACATGCACTCTTCCTCGGATCCACAACCCGGTAGTTACTTCCTAAAGACACTTCGGCCTCAGCCTCTCCCCTCAGGGTCTTAATAGCACATTAATAATTCACTGGCACCGCAGTCTCTCAATATCACCTTCCTATTGCCATAACACCTTAGCATTCCACTAGCACCTCAGCAGGGCAATAGCACATTATCATTTCAATAGCCCATCAACATGGCAATAGTACATTATCATTTCAATAGCCCATCAACATGGCAATAGTACATTATCATTTCAATTAGCACATTCACGCTCATATCTACGTCCCTGTCCGTGGCCAGACTGCCACGACTTTATGTGCCTCTACTGTCCTGCACCGACAGCCTCACTCTTGGCCTATGTGTGGGCCCCGGCCCTATGCTGGCCTATCCCCTGTGCTCACCGAGGTGGCTCTTCGGCCTGTCCCCGACACCTACAAGAATAACATTACATTGGTATAATACCATACCATTTCTATTCACTCCACCTCTCCTTACAACCCATGAAGCGTACACACAATAGTTCACATTTCACTCACCAAACATCTTACGGTAACACACCTCCATCGTAGTACACAATACTCACTCGTGCTACAAATCCATGAACTCAACTTTCATCTATCGCTCATGGCGCACATTGCTATATCCAATATCAAGGACTTCCACATTCCTCACATATACTTATTTACATCATGGTAATAGACGAATATAATACATCAATCATAATTATCAATCATCGTTTCACCTACCAGTCATCACTGGAAAAAACTCTCTCACTAGTCTTCCGACTGCTCCCCTTATGTTCGCCCACTGGGCTTTCTCTTGCGTCCGCTCTTTAGGACGTTCTAACTTGCAGTGATAGTAATACAGCGCTCTCGCCTCCTTCAGACCCCCACCACTCATAACATGCACGCTTTTCCTTACTTGTCTACGTGCGTTAATTTTACTCTCCTCCTTTCCCCCCGTAATTATTAACTATCGCTCACTCCACTCGTGACACACTGCACATACCTTGATCTTTGAGTTTGACTTATCCACCTGGATTTACTGAGGCATGGTGTCATGCCATAGTAGTTGTGTCTGTGAGTAGGTAAGGCAAACTAAAGGAAGAGATGCTAACTGCTTGTTTTGTTAGTATGTAGTATGTTACTATAATTCATTTGTATGTGCGAAAAAATATACTTAGGACATTATTTTTTTTATTTTTTTTTAGTTTCTATTCTCACATTGAACTCTACGTACAAACCAATTAAAATGCCGCATGACAAATTATGACTGTCCTTACAGTTGGTTTCTGCAAAATCATTTATTAACTTGCTCGAACTACAATAAGCAAGTAAGTCCACACTGTTAAAATTATGCAGAATGGAGATTTTTAACTGCAGTATGTTTATGCGAATTGAATCATGTCTGAGAGTGGTTTCTAATACATTCTTTCTCTTGCCTGGCCTGTATCAATATGCAGAACAAAATAATGGACTGACTGCCAAAAGAAAACTGAACTGGAATAGATATATTTTATGGGGCCTTATGTATTTAATTACCAAGGCAGTAATATGGTCAGCAGAAACAGTAATACCAAATCTGTCCCTAGCAGTACATTTCATTAAGCATAAAACAGATCATTAACTTGTAATAGTACTGTGACTAATATTTGCTGAAGTGAAAGTAAACAACCAGGTACAGTTATGTTTAGAAATTTTATTACAGGTATTGTTCATCCACAGCAGGGATCTAAATTCTTGTTGCACTGCAAAAATAAGAAAAACCACAAATCTGGGTTGTCATAAATATATGTGTAATAAAAGCATTGCCTTCTGCATCAAACCCCATCAAATTCAATGTTAGAACAAAATGATTATGTTAACAGAAAATAAACACATGAACTGCCATTATGAAATAGTCATATTAACAGTTGTAGATGATAGTCGTGACAGCATAAAAATAAAAGTGTAAAAATTTGTCAGTCTACAATGACATTTTTGTTTCAAACATAAGCACCCAGAACTCAGTAATACTGATCACCAAATACTATCAACAAAACCAAATACTACAATTTTCCTCTATCAGCTAATGAATTACATGCAATTATGTCATTTTGTAGGAGAAACCTACTTATTACCCCTTTCCGAGTCACAGACCTCCATTGCGGTCGACGGCATTTTCCTAATTATGCCCCCCAAGACCGCTATAGTCAGCTGTTTTGCACAAAAACAAACAATCTCATGGGTATAGTTAAGACTTTTGTGTAGAACACTTCCCCTGTATAACAAGGTTCAGTGCAAATCAAATCATGAAAAAGTAACCAATGCTTTGAAATTCACACTATTCTACAATTAACAGGAAATAAGAGGAAATTTGAAAAAGGAAGTGTATACGACCCATACAACCCGGCGCTGTGCTATTTGGGCCGAAGGTATTTTAGGCAAGGGACTGTCAGTTGCTACAGCGGAATACGGTATCCACTGTCAATTCAAGTGTGCACTGGAATGGTCAGATGGACCTGGGGGCGTCAGGGTCTAGACAGTTTGTATCAATGGGCGGTAGTCAGATTGACTAATCGGGTGAAAAGGGGCTGGGTTAGCCACCGACGATCAACAATGGTCAATGGCCACCGCAAAATGTGGTCGTAATTGACGCTACCGGCTACCTGAAAATGCGGTGGTAATTGACGCTACCTTTAGGCAATATTGTGGGACACATATTCTGGGTTTTCAAAAAAACATGCCAGAACAGTGCAAACTGCAAACTCGCAATATCGGCCCAAATAGCCCGGAACCAGGGTTTTGTGCCATTTATGCCGTATTCGGCCCAAATATACATATGATCTAGCCTTTGAAAAAATGAGGATCCAGTTGCCATAAAATGAGAAATACATGTACAACCACATCATACACGAAAGTGCTGTGATGACTCAGCCAAAATAGCTGAACTGAACCACATAAGATCTTTTGTCACTAATAGAATCAGGAGTACTGTATATATCTGGAACAAACACCAAACAGACAACCCAAATGCCTTTCAAGTCACATTACATAGAATATTGTGGCTTGTGAACACAGTCTTCAATAGAAAGTCTACCAATATGAACTGCACAAGGATGGTTTTTATGGTCAGTGATTCAGTTGATATAAACTACATGTAATCACTATAATAAAGGAATAAAGGCCTCTAATGTAATCATGAAAGGCTTTTTAACTGCTGAGCCTTAAATTCTACAAAATAAGATATTTCATCATTATGCATAGAAAGATGTAAAAGTGTGTGTGGGCATATTTTAACCCATACCCCGCGCGCTACCCGTAAAGCCCCATGGTCAGTGACCTTACTCATGGAGAATCTTATCTGGGGTCACTGACCCGTGCCGCTCCGCGATGACCACATACGCTGTCCACGTGTTTCGGTTTTTATTGATCGGTATGAAAACATTCGCTGCTATGCCTTATCACGTTTGATAATGAATTAACCAGCAAAATCTTAGTCTGTCAGTCTCTAACCAATGATCTGACTTATGATTCCAAGCTGACAGCTGTAGTTTTCGTGAGAACGAAGCGCGATAACAAACCACGCCCTCCCAAGCCCTACACAAATGCTTTCATCCTGATTGACACATACTAATAAACCAATGTGGGCATTTGGGGCAAAGATTATTTCAGAGCTTGTTTCTGACTGGTTCTTAGATACAGACAACTCCAGATGGTGGTCAGCTTGTGAGAAAATGAGATAATATTGCAAATTTGTTGAGCAACAGTTCGCATGCCGATGTTACATCTTTTGAAAGTGTGGGGAGAGCCTTTGAAAGCTTAGTCTTTGTGATTCCGACCAGTGGTTCACTGGTTAACATGTCCATGTCACAATGCGTGATTTAGAAGAGATAGAGTGAACAATAACACGGTGGTTACGTCTCAAAAAGGTCAGTGACCCGACGTGTGAAAATACGGCTTGTGCGTGGCGCGGTCAGCTTGACCTGGGCGACTTTTGCCGCCCGTGCGGCGTGAGCGCTTGCAAGTCAATACCGACTACTGCCACCCCGCGCAGGGTGAGGGTTAAAAGGTCTTGAAGTTTGCCATAGTTTTAATACTTTCATTAATTTTGAGCGACAACTGAATTGAACAGGAGAAAGTGTTGTGACATTCTAAGCTAAAATAAAAAAGATGCATTTTCTTCGAGTAGAATTTAAAATTATGACAGAAAATTTTGTTCTGCGCCTCAGTTTACACATTGATAAGCGAAATACTTCATAAATCACATCTGTATTTTCCCCGAGACAGCGGGCAACTACATGTAATCACTATAATATGTATTACACCTGAAAAGAAAAAAAAGAATGAAAAAAAACATTGCAAAAGAAATTGTTCATTGCTTATGGGTCAGACTTAACAAATGCTAGACATAGTCATATGTATCACAAGAGAGATTGACTGTTAGGCTCTTAAAGACAATACATGTGGTGACTTCAACGTCACATACAAGAAAAGTACAGACTGGGAAGATACTAATCTATTTTGTACTTGATCGTTCCCCAGTTTCAGCTGTTTCATTAGAGTACAGAACATCCGTTCAATAATTCTCAAAACCTTCAGCAATAAATAAAAGCTTAACTTATGTTTATCCTCCTCCACTATCACAATCACCTCATTTTTGTCACTACTGCCACTGGAATGTGTTCATGAGCTACATAATTCAAGTGCTCCCTAAACAATCACCAACTAAACAAACAAATTATCCACATAATGCACCTGCATACATTATTGTCTTTAATTAAGATAGGAAATCCCTGGGAAAATTGGTCCAAGCGTGTTTGTTTACGGGGGGACTTGGTGAATGTGTTAAATGAAACAATTGAACAAACAAACAAATAAATGAATTGATGAAATAAATAAATACAAAACATACAAATTATGTAATTGTTGAATAAAAGCATGAATACATAAACAATGGACAGTGAAATCAATTTTATTATTATATTTTATTCTTCACAAGTTATTTTATTCAGTTATTGTTACCATTCCATTCTAATCACTTCCATTTTTTTCACCCGAACCAAGAATGTCACTCCAAATCGGTGAAAGAGAATAACCTGATCAACGTAATTGTACTAGATTTCATATTCCTGACAGTACATCAAAAATAAGAAAAACCTCCATCACAAGGTTAGTATCTCCTACAGTGGAAACACAGACAGATATGCAACAAGCCCTTTCACTAGAATGAATAGCATTCATGTTTTTTACAAAAATCAAATACTGTACACATTTATCAGGAGACTGAGAAGTTGAAAATGACACCACTCGTTGTCAGGGCTCTTAAATTGATTCTATTAAGTGAGGAAAATACAAAACTTTGTCTCATTCGGATTATGTGTGGTTGCTAACATCTGAATAGTTCAAATCAAGCAGGAAATAGCAGGATAACATAATGAAGCTTGCTGTAAGGTATGAGCACATCCTCTGTGCACATCCTATGATAATTAGGCACAAGGGTGAAAATAATACACCAATAATGTGGAATGATTCAGAATTGTACAAGCATCAGTAACATTGCACAAGAGCTTAAAGTAAATGGTATTGCAAAATTCTGATGAAAAAGATATTTTCTTCTGGAACTGGTAAAGGACTTTGAATATTGTTCTAAATGACCGTATCATCTCACAAAATTAATATTTCAGACCTTGCAACACTTTTCTTTGAAAAATGTTCAAACCAGCCTTTCCAACAGCCTAAGTAAACAATTTCCGTGTTAATTTTGGTCTTCCAGTGAAATGAAGTAAATAGATGAGGATGTGAGATGTGAAAGACCTTCATTTAAGGCTCTACTCACCTCTTTTGGGGGCAAGGGAGGTGTTACAGAGCAAATCTGTTTAAAAATATGTGACAGTTGGGAAATGTTAAAAATTAATACCAATTTTCAATTCACTGCTTTTTATCAAAGCATCCACTGGCCTCTGGCAAAAGTAATGACCAGAAACATCTGTTCTAAGTAACATGTTTGGCACTGAAATCATACAGATACACATTTGCAATATTAATTTGTCTTTCTCCATAAGATTTGTTCTCATGTCAAATCAAGGATTGATTTCTCTTCTCTTCTCTTATATGAATGAATGATTCAAACCCCTTTTATGACCTGTTGATGTTATGCTGCAGAAAAGTATTTTCAGGGACAATAGTCAGCTGCGGCTTTCGAAAATAATTATGAGGAATGGCAAATTTCACTAACATGATAAAGGCTGAAACACAATGTAAACTCCAAAATTACCGTATCATATTTGAAGATAATAGTCTCTTACTGTGCAATTAGGCATACCCTTACTAATATCCAATCTGAATTATTTATTACAAATAAACCACAACGTTCACTTCAACTGTCTGAATAGGAAAAATACCAGCTTCATTTACTTAAAGTGGATCAGCTATGATAATGTAAATGCTGGTTGGATCTACTTTGATTACAAATTCCTCTGTGAGTTTGTAAGAGCCAATCGTTTTGTTTTCAAATGCTTCCCTGACTTGGTATCCATTCTTATTAGTAAACCCAAGGTCAGACAAAGATGTTTTGTATGGGACAGGTGTGCCTTCATTGTTCTTGTTCAAAATGCCAATGGCAGCAGATCCTGGCTTGGCTAGCTTTTTCACCCACACAGAGATTGAGCCTGGCACCTGAGGAGAAGAACCATTTAAACTCTTACTGGTCTTAGTTAGCACAGTGAAGCAAAAGGGTGAAGAAACTTTAGATACATGTCAACACACGCGGTTTTTCAGGTGACAGAAGACTGGAACACATTACTGCTGAGTAGTTTTCTGATACTATAACTCGAGTCTTCAAAAATAATAAAACAAAAATCTGAGGACATACTTGTCACATACAACAGAAGGTAAAATAATCACCAGTCTAGCCAGCAGACAACTGTGGGTTATCAATGTATACTTGAAACATAGCATCATGCTGGGCAAGATCAAATTCTCTCCTTACGAAAAAATTTAAAATGTCATTTGTTGCCGTCATCCACCGACACCTCTCACCAATCATTTTCTCTATCAAGATTACCTCAAAGAGTCTAGTAGCCTGGTTCCCAAGTGGATCTTGATTGATAGCAATGATGTTCTTGTTCTGCAGCAACTGCTTAGCTTGTGGATCTATGGAGCGTAGGTCAACAGACATCATCAAGGGAGATGCAAACAGTGCCCACATGCCAAACTGGGCTTTCTGCTGGTAGTAGCTCAGTCCAAAATCACCAACCACAAGCTAGTCCATATTATCAGGAAATAGCAAAGAAGAATATGAAAACTTTTTGTGCATGAAAGAAACATACTGAGATGGGACAGGCAGGTTTACTGCTGCCAAAGTACAAGTAACTTACTACATGAAACTGTCACATTTACATGTTAAACCTAAGTACTACTACCTTCAGCCAATTAATTTTTCATGTTAATGAAACTGGATTTGGCTTTACAGAAAAATGTACACATATTCTTTATTGTGGTTTCCAGGTCAATGCAAGCTCCAAATTCCAAATTTATAATTTTAGCACATGTAGTTCAAAAACCTTTGGCAGGATTCACTGGCAGCAGTAAGATTAAATAAAACCCTTAATGTGCCAATCACATTATCATTTTCTCACTGCAAAGTGCTATCTGTAATTGGAATGGCACAAAGATAACTTTTTCTGAAACAGTATGTTTCATAACTATTGCCATTATTGCCTGATTTTGTAACAAACTGACAAAAAACAAGTTAACATTTTCTCTCCACAAAATAAAATGATGACAGTCGATCCATTACATTTTTCTACACAAAGAATATTGTTGTTGCACAAACACAGATGTTCTTATATGGCTAAATAGAAAAAAATTACGAGCATGACCCCGTTAATGACAAAAATAGCAATTTAATCCATATAAATAAAATCACTTGTATCATATCAAAAACCTGTCCAGCTTCCTTTTCTTACCATGTCTGGATCATTCCAAGCACCAGGTTTTGCATAGAGGCTGAAATTGCCTACGTTAGCTCCATATTTGTCAATAATGGAAAGAACACTCTCCCAAGAATCTGTGACATCCTCATAATTTCTCCACAAATTGCACGCTTTTGCAATAAGCCCATAGTCAGACTATCATAGAAGAAATTTCCAGTTTCACTGTACAAAAATGCAATCTAACCATGGGTGATACCACTTTTCTCAGGACAGTCTTGGAAGAATTTCATGCCAAACAGCAGAGTCAAGCCAAAAACCCATTTATAAAAGTCACTGATCAGCATTATGAGTTTCTCACATATCAGTGTCAGTATTGCTTGGCTGTCAGAGCTCAGGTTTTGTGCTGTTTCAAACGCTGCTAAACCTAGAAGTTTCAGATGCTGTGTCCACAACTATTAGTATTCGTAATTAGCAAATGCTATCATTCAGCCACCCCATGACTGTTTCTTATTCTGCACATATTTACTTAAACCGACAAGATGATTCAGTGACCATGACGCAAGGAACATAAGTGCCAAGAAGAAAATCTCAAACAGCTTTATTTTTTCAAACTTGGCTGGTGTTTCACAAATGTCAGTTATTTCCTGCCAAACTTTGTTATTACTGTTTCTAGTTTTCTCAAGCCAAATGCAGAAACGACCAACAAGTATGTCCTCAGGTAGAGCTCTCTTGCCAGGCATGCAGCAATTTAGGCCCAACAATCTATACATCTGAGTAATCATCTTAGCTTTTTGGAATATAAAAATATCACAGCGCACCCTTTGTTTTAAATGGCCAGCAAAGAATTAAACACAAAAAGTGTACAAGAAAAGTCTTAGACAGTTTACAAACAAATCGCAATTAAACCATCAAAAGAATACTATGGAGTGCAGTTTCAGTGCATCAAAGAACAGACCACACCATATTCCTTTCAATCAGATTGATGTGAACCGACAACTTCATTCAATCAACAACCTCAATTCAGAAAACTTACAAGAAGGATGACAGACCGGAAGACAACTTTTTTTTTCTTTGATTGCTGTAACATAAAATCTCTCAATACCTCAATAATTCTGACACAATGGACATAAAGACTCCTTAGAAATGACTGTCACCAACTTATGGATCATGTGCCATTTAAAGAGAGTGGCATCACACAAAGTCAAACACAGACCATCCAACCAAATGACCACTTCAATAAAGGACACCTCATGGGGTATGTTTACCCATGGCCTGCAAAGGCAAACTTGAAAAAGGCAATCTTAAAACTGTCAGTTAGTTTGGATTTCCATAGAAAAGAGAATACAAAAATACAAAACACTGTAATAAACATCACAGATCACACAATGCACTCTGTGTACATTTGCATTTATGTGTACACTGTCTCCAATGTTTAAGCAGTTTACTGGACCTTTACTTTCTAACCTGGCAGAAATTTCATTTTAAAAAAAAGATTATCTCTCACCTCCTTCCTAACACTCCAAATTCTGTGGAACACTCCTGTAAAAGGAACAGTTTTGGCAGGTCTGCAAGCACATAAATTTTATGGACTGATAAACAGCAGTGTCTTAACTTTCCTTGTATGTAAGGACATCTGCACCCTGCATTCTTTTTCCTCTGCTTATTAGAAGCACTGATCCATATATGACAAAACAATCAACTTTTGGAATATTGAAACCCATAGAGAGTAAGCAGATTCCATATCTTACTGTTAACTGATCATACTTTTATAGTCTGTGAGACATTTACACAAACGTTTTCTTCACATACTAAGCACCCTCACCATATCTGGGTCATTCCATCCTCCAGGACCAGCATATGCAGAAAAGTTGCCATGATCATCACCGTAATGGTCAACTATACTCAAAACAGAATCCCAGCTGTCCTGAACATCCTTATAGTTTCTCCACTGATTACAGCTTGCCCTTACAGCTGCATAGTCCGGCTGGTCAGGTCAAGTGAAGTAAAAATAAAATCTTATAAAATCCACTTCTTTTAATTTTACATGGACAACACTGATAGATTCTTCCCGAAAGTCAATATTGAAAGAGAATTTTAGCCACTATTATCCTTACTTTATAGCAACGTAACTCAACTTACGCCACATGCTTGCCAGTGAGCATTCTGATTCAGATTTAATAAATTAGGGATAACTTATTTATCAATGCTTCTGTAAATACAATATATACTTTTCACATGCAAGCAAATGCATTATATCAGTCAGTTCCTCTTACAATCCATATAAGGGAACTAGACCTTCATTATTTTACATTACAAAATTGCTATGTAAATCTAGGAAAAGTAAGACAACTTCTACATAAACAAATCATATCTAATTGCAAGTAGTGTTTCAATTTCAATAATGATTTTTCTGTCGACTTTTCACCTTATTAAATGAATCAAAATCCTCTCCTATCCTCATTCTTTCCACCTTTGGGACAATCTTTCTGTTTGTGAGAGAACAAAACCAGTCACCATCTGCTACCAAGATCTTTCACCTTGTGTGAACAACCAGCATGTAACAAAAACTTATTACAAGAAAATAACCTCCTGTTCAAACAAGACATTTATAAACTTTCCCATACAGTACAATTTTAGATGGTCTACAGAAACAACAAAACATGTTTTCACAACATCCATTACCTTAAAGCAGTCGCAAGTGAAAAAACTGTGTACACACAGTAACATCTCTACAAGAATTCTTTAAATACAGAACCGACCGTAGCGACTGAATGTGAGCTTTACATCCATCCACCAAGAATTGAAGAGGTTGCATTTCAAGTAGCCACAGTTTTTAGATAAGGCCAGAATTTGATACCAAAATATATGCTGACTCAGCGATTGAGGAAAGGAAGCAACTAATGCTGACTTTGCTAACAGTAAGAGTTATTTATGCAAGATTGGAGAGTGTTCAGGCAAATATTTATCATTATGACAAGTGTTTAAAGATTTGTGTATTATCAGAACACTTGACTTCAATATTTCCTTTCAGGGAAAGTCCCATCAAAATTTAAAGGCACAATTATTAGCATACACAGTTAGGGGTGAAACAGACCAAACAGTCCTGTGGCTCATCGGCCATAAATTTTGCTTCACACTGCCACAATAGGCACTGCCCGTTACATCCCACTGGGTCACAGTGCTGGCAGTGCCTACTGTGTCAGTATGAAGCAAACTTTATGGGTGGCCAGTCACCAGCCTGATGCCTACATCAGTCTCGGTCTGTTTCACCCCTTAAAAGGAGATATCATCCACTTTGGTCATGGTAATGACTGATTCAATAAATCTATCTTTCACTCAACATTCTGAGCAGATTTTAAACACTGCATGACTCCACTTTATTTCTGGAAAGATGATTATTTTTCTGTGTACAAAAAGAGTTGCTTGGCATTTAAAAGTGGCTGTACATTTTAAGTAATACATGATTAAGTGTAGTTACAAGGACAAAACTATAAAGGCCTAAATAGGCGAAATCTTTTGGAATAAAAAATCAACTGATATTAAAAGGCCATTTGGCCCTTGTTGCCACCAAATTTTATTATCTCATATAGGGCATCAGAGCATGGAAGCAGACTGTTCTGATACAATACAAAACCTCTCTCTTCCACAAATAGTTTACTAAAACATTACTGGCATTGCTGCTGCAGTTAGAACACTTAGTGAAAGTGGTTTATTTTGAAAGTGGCATCACCCTGTGGCCAAAGAATATATACAAGAAACAAAACATTATCAACAAAAGTAAAAAACACAAACATGTATTTTACTTTTAACTAAATTTTATCTAGGCATGTTTCAAATAAAGGCTTCTCCCAAGTCCTGGACTGATACATTTGATCTTCTAACCAACTCTCAAATGAAATCTTTGCCAGCAAAACTGGTTATAAAAAGAAGAATTTGTCAGTGATAAATTTTTATCACTGAAGCTGCACTTACAACAGTGACAGCTGGTAATATAAATGCTCCATACCTCATTCAAAATGTTTATCTTAATTCATAAGCTCACATTCACAGACAATTTTTGTATGTATGCTTCTTAATTCCACATATCTGATACAGTGTAATACTCTTCTAACTTTTAATGTTTTAAAATATTGTTAGCCTGCACTATTTAATGAGTGGCCAACCCAGATTTCTACAATTTTTTTTTATAAAGACCCTTTCTTTTAAATTCCTGTGTAAAACTCTGGCAAAGAACTAAGGTATTTGACCTGTATCAAAATACTCACCTTCTGTTGCCAGTGTATGTTAGTACAGGCATGAGTGACTCATAACCAGTAGCTAATACTATTGATTTTAGGACACATATTTGTGATATGAACTCTTAAAGCACATTTTTTTTCTCCCAATCCTCAATCTGAATATATAATGTTAATGTTTTAAAAAAGGAGAAATAAGCAGCATTCCTTAACCCCTTCGATCTTTATAAGACATATGCCGTACGTCCCAGCAGTGAACAACTTATTGTGCTGGGCTGTACAACTTATGTCTCGGAGGAAACCGAAACCCCTGTTCCCATACACCTATAGGATGTACTCCGAATGGCCTTTCTTTGAATGGTTATAACTCTTCTGTTTACAAAGTTTATGAGTTCTGGCTACAAAAATTAGCAATACCCCTATGTAATGAAAAGGTTAAAAGAGAAGATAGTGGAAAAGCTTCCATTTCCGTAGATGATTTGTTGTTTTGAATGTCACTGACAAGATTTATTACAGGTGTTAGTTCTGCTATTACTAATATCTTAATCAAATGAAGGGAAAGGAAGTTAAAAGATTCAGACTAATGCAACTTACGTGATGTGAATTCAAATTATCCTGAAGTCATAATAAAAAGTGGTCTTTGATTTTGATAATGGCATTCTTTCCTTATCTCCCAACTGTTAAAGCAGAGATTTTAGTATCAGTATTATGCTTCCATAGTTGAGGCTTCCTGCAAGGAAAGTCAGTTAATGTGGGGTGTTAATGTACTTAATTAGTGACTGACTTGTATGCAAATTGTGACCCAATATTGGTGAGATTATTTTATTTTGTTTTACCAATCAAAAACATGTTGCTCTGACAGGCCATCTGACAGCTTTCATTTAGTGCAACAATGTCACAAGCAGCTACTAATTTCATAGGAAACAATGACTGTTCAATTACGCTTTTGTCCTGAAGTTTCTGTACTTCATTGATTCAAAGAATATGGAAGAAAGGAGAAACAAAGCACCACAGGATAATACTAACAAGCAAAGTACCCATTCTATGAACAAAGAAAATAAAAAGTAAATAAAAAAGAGATACTGGGCCTTATCTGCAATAAACCTGATTTCACACTCACTCTCCCCCCTTCTCTTTCCAGGCCCCTCTCATGGACAGTAAAACTATGGGGGAATAGTGAATAAGTGAGTACTCAGAAAACAATGCCCTACGCACTAAAGTACACACATGTAAATACTTTTAGAGTTTTCAACTCTTCATTATATATAATACTAGATGACCTACCGGGCATTGCCCGGAATAAACAATCATGTGCTCAATTGCCACCTTCCTGCCAAATTTACGGCCTGAAGAGTGTATAGTTTGGTCAGCGACTCATGCCAAAGGTTGCAAGTTACTGAAATATATAACAGATAATGGCAGATTGAAGTGATGCTGTTTCCTCATTTCAAACTGATGAAATTGTGAAAGTATCAAAATGTAACGACTCTGTATCATCCAATATAAATACAGTGCACTCTCCCGATCACGACATCTCCGAATAACGACATTCTCCCGATAACGACATTGACCCCCGGTCCCGATTTTTTTACTATATGTTATTAGTAATAAAACTCTCTAAATAGCGACATACTTTTTAGACCACTCTCCGGATAACGACATTGAGTTAGCAATAATCGGCTGTGACTTTGCTAGATACAAAAATAAAAATAGCTAAAATATTGTTTCCGGTCAGTTTCATTTCATTCTCTGAGCCAATAAAAACACTTCTTTTCCGACCAATGAAATGTCCTACCAGAGGCACCTCATAGCCAATGAGATCGCTTTGTTATCGGCCAATGAGATCGCTTTGTTATCGGCCAATGAAAACACACCTGTGTCTATTGTCGTCGGAACAAAAAGGCTGACGCGCATTAAATGAGTCAGTCATCACATCGCTGACCGCTGAATCGATTGTATTCACCCGAGAACAATAACGCACCCCAAGATGTCGACAGCTGCTGTTAAAAAAAGAAAGATACTGACAATAGATGCCAAGCTGCAAATTCTGGCTGATGTGGACACAAAGACATTAACAAAACAACACACACAACACACACACACACTTCGTGTATTTTACATGTTTGGAAAGTCCGATCACTGATCACCCACTATGGTTGGTACGTTACATTCTAAGGGTCTAACCACACCCCTTTTTCCGCCATCTTGAAAATCTCCGAATAACGACATGTTCCCGATAACGACATGCACCTCTGGTCCCGAGCCATGTCGTTATCGGGAGAGTGCACTGTATGTGCCTGTAAACTAGCAGACTAACTTACTCCTGTCTACCTATTTTCACATTTATTAATTGAGTACTTACGAAGACTTTTCGCTAAATACATTTATAGGTCTAGGCCCATTATAATAAGAATTGTGTATGCTGTTGGATTCACTGTGCAGAGATTTCTTCAGGCCCATAGATACACATCACCCTGATTCACGTAAAAACTGTACTCATCACTTTTCTTTCCTCCCTGAACTACACTACCAACGAGAGTGGACTACATACCTGCACAATGCTGAGGGCATGACACTCCATGCTCTATTGTCTCTGTGCAGTTCCGTTGAACAGCATACTATTTGGTGTCTTAGTTCATGCATTAAAAATGATTTAATATCAAACCTCCCTGAATGAAACCGAACTTCAGCTGATTGAATGAAAAAAAAGCAACAAGGAAACAAAAAAATGTAATGGAGTGGTAGAATGGTGACTGGTTTGGTTCTCCACACATACCCAAAGGTAAGGTCAAACATGAAAGAAGCACTTCAGGGACATATAAGGGAAGGACAAATATATTTTCATCACTGGTCATCAGAAATAAAGCCAGCAGAAACTAATGTCAACAAATAGTGAGCAAATATAACTATAAGTTTCAAAGAAGGTTATTTCAAATATCTTTGTTAACACACCTCAATTCCAACTCCTTCCAAATAGCCTGGCCACTGGCATAAAAATAAAATTGGATGGCCCGTCATGTTGAGAAATCTTTCCATAATGGGGTAGCCTGTTAATTGATGTAAAACCAGAAACATCATGTGCAATGCATTTCTGATATGGACAGCAGAGACTTGGGTTTGCCTCATGAAGAAAGAGGGTATATTTGATTATGAAAACACCATCACCAATAAACCAAAGACGCTGATCTGAAGTATTGCTTTGGACTATAACCTATGTGATAAAACAATAAGAACTATGCTATTTCTGTTAATTCGAGCTTACATGCATTTGCCGGACTGATGTGCTTTTGTGCTGCTAACCAAGCAAGAACTCGCAAATAAGTAACATATCCTGTTTCGCTTCGATTCTATACATTTCCTGTTGAAATCTTTTATTGTTCGACTGTTTTCTCTGTTCCATTTTATATATATATTTTTTTCTCTTGATAAAGGCGAAAGCTGAAAATTTGAGTATTTTCTGTCTTCTCTTTAGTTTGCTTTGCATCATTTGGGTTTTAGTTCTCACGCAGGGTTTCGCTACATACAACTTTTTCTTTTTGCCCGATTTTAACATTGCCTATAGCCCTGGTGCGACTCCACAGTTTTTCTGTGGTTATTATAATATTCTGTTCATTTAGACTACATTCCAGTGTACAAGCCAGAACAACTTTTAAAGACAGCAAAGCAGATGTTATATAGGGCAAATTGGGGGCACTTCCATGTGCCTTAGT
This sequence comes from Onchidella celtica, assembly GCA_963931925.1. Lineage (NCBI taxonomy): Eukaryota > Metazoa > Mollusca > Gastropoda > Systellommatophora > Onchidiidae > Onchidella > Onchidella celtica. The sequence continues at coordinate 24,831,010 of OZ007573.1, read as the reverse complement.
TTGCACTTTGCACAGCAATGAACAAAAAAACAACAACCCAGTAATTAATGCTTTAAATATTGGAATCTGGGACTAATAAGTGACCATGCTGTTAGAACTTACCGACTGAATTTGATTAACCTGCAACTTTCATTTCCTTCAAAATATGGTAAAATAAAGGCTGGAACATGCGCTGCTTAATTCCCTATTTATAAGAAGAGGCTTTTATTTTTCCTTATTTTTTTGTCTTTATTCACACCAGGTCTGACCAGACCTTGTATAAGCAGTGTATTTCACCTAAAATGCTCAAGAAGCTTTCACTAAATGGGCTGCTAGCTTTCTAAGACTAAGAGCTCAGCATTTCGAAATATGCAGTTACATGCTTTGCATGTAATAATTTAAGATTCTTTCCATGTTTGAATCAGCAAACATTGGTCTACCCACACTATTCTTTGCAAAATCATAAATAATAATTGCTATCCAAAATTAAAGAAACCCTTATCATTACAAATGTCAATGCTTATCTTTGACCAAGCAAAAATGGCCTTTCATTGCACAAAGGATCTCTGAATTCCATTGAGGAAATCGTCATGTCTTTAAAACTCAGGTCTGGTGTAATTTACATTAATTACAGCCAGTGTTGTGTACAACTCAGTGCCAGTGTGCACTTAAGTCCAGCTCTACATTTATGAAGCAATGTAATCTTTCAAATTTGGGTTAAAGAAGTAAATCTTTTAATATCTACAAATCTACATTTTTGCTCTAGGGAGCGCTTTTTTTTTTATCGTCTTATAAAATGTTGCTACAAGTCACTCTGCCTTAACGTCAACCATCCACTGACAACATTTAAGGACTTCAGCTTGAATATGACCACACTTTTTCAATCAACAGCAAGCTGGTGTGGGGAAATTCAAGTTATCCAAATCCAAGTGAATTAAAAGCAAGTTCAACCAGGATATTATGCACACACACCACTGGTAGGTGATGGGACCACTCATACAGTGGCCATTCACAGGAGAAGACCATTGGATGTCCAGTCTGATTCATAAAGAACTGCATCGTTGGATAACCTTTGAATCAAGGGCAAGAAATTGTACATACAGATATTACATTCATGCGTCTATCCTTACAAATTTCAATCTCCAATATAATTACAAACTGTATGAATGCCTCTGTTACCTGAGCAAAATTTCAAAAAGGTTAATGATAAAATTCAACTTCTTTTTCTCTTTTGGGCAGCTAAGTTGAATCCCCTACTGTCAGCGTGAAGAAAAATAAATTTGAATTCCTTTGAAATGTCAATCAAAACGGTATTAACTTTCCTCTTCACAAATTTCATCATTATTCACAGAAGCAATTAACACACATGATCTGTACCACTACTGGATTAGGTTAAAGATGTTGCATCCTTTGAGATCTGGACTTACCATACGGCATATCTTTGGGATCAGAATTGCATCCATCAAACTTCAACATGTCTATGTCCCATTCAGCAAACGTATTTGCATCAGTTTGCATATAAAATTCACTGCCCGGGTAGCCAGCACAGGTCTTGGAGCCAAAATCTTCATAAATGCCTAGCTTAAGGCCCTTTGAATGCATCTAAGGATAAGCAAAAATTACTTTATTTCTCTCTTCCAAAACATTTTCAACTAAAATCCAACTGATTCTAGACACTCACATGCACTGTAAGTCAGATTATAATAAGATAATTCATCAAAGTAATATATTAAAATCTAAAATTAAAACTAATCTGTAAAATAACACACTTTATTAGGCATGAAATGCTAACAAATATAATACCATGAATCATTATAATTTACAGCTCAGTACATTCTCTACACAGATGGTGACAGCTAACTCACATATTTAGCCAATGCTTTGATGCCACTTGGAAATCTGTCTGGATCTGCAACAAGTCTGCCATTTGCATCTCTTTCTTTGCTAGGCCAGCAGTCATCTATGTTAACATATTCATATCCAAGATCTTTGAAGCCTTCTGACACCATCAAGTCAGCCATTTTCATATAGAGTTGCTCACTGGTAAAATTATAATCACATTAATTCATACTTGTTGTAAATGAACACAGGGAATTCAACCAATCACTTAGAATAGACATCTCAACTGTTCTCCTTTAATGTAAGCATTCCTTTTAAACTTAATAACAAAGACCTGATATAACAGTAATTTCTATAACAGAACTCTCCAATCTGTGTCTCCTCAGTTGCCAGTCAGTGCCTTCAAGGGGCTGATGACAGTACTTAATACATGTATATCAACCTGACTAATGATAAATTCAGACATAATTTCACCAACTGTTTAAAATAAATGTTTTTATTGCACATACTAATTTTGCATTAATGATTACTAACAGAGATATATATATATATTTCCGAACAATATTTGCCTACATCTACAAATAAGATTCTGGTCTTTACTTTTTAGTAGATGTTTCTTGGTTTTGTGATGTTTACTTTGGAAGAGTTCCTTCACCATATTTATACGGGATCTGCAGGGGCATAGTAACTAGCATCTTTGCCTATCAGTCAGGAGACCAGGGGTTGGTTCAGTGCCAGGAAGAGTTTTTCATTGTTTTGTTTTTTTTTAAGTATTTTTCCTAGCACTACCCATTATTAGGAATCCACCTGTTTCAGTTTCAGGATTTTGCAAAATTGGTTTCCTGAGGAAACTGACCAATGCTAATTTGCTCCAGATTACTTCCTTTATTTATCCCTTTTCAATGAACAGCCCAGTTGCAGGTTAGAAATGAAAATGTATTAAATTAAACATCAAATTATAAGGTTTTTTTGTTTATTCTTTTTCAATGAATGTGAACAGAAAATTTCATCTCCCACTTTGATAACTTAGATCTATCCTATATTGATTGAAATATAATATATATTTTGGGAGTTTTCTGCTTCAGTTATTTGTATGTTTTGCTTTATTATTACCTTTGTGTTGCTTATTAGTTTAGAAGTCTGATTTGTTCTGACTCTGTCTTACTCTCACTTTCTGTTTGCGTGTGTAATATGTGTGTATGTGTGTGGGTGTGTGAGTTTAACGTTCAGCAACTGAGTGCTTGATCCTTGATTAAAACAAAACAAAAAACAGGCTTCTTTAATGTTTTACATACATCCCCATTGGATCATTTTCATTGTCATTATTCTAAAAAAAAATTTTAATGGCCAAATAGATGAAGTAATATTTAATATTGAAAATTACCTGATACAATTATCTGGGTCATTCTTACAATCAGTGTTGCACCTGAAGCGCTCCCAGGACAGCCAGCCCATTGGCGGTGTCAAAGCTAATCCATTGTCTAGAGCCTGAACTGCATGAGCAGCCAACAGGTAAACAAAAGCAAGTGTGGACAGCATTATATCTGTAGAGGTGAGAACAGAAAAACAAAAATAATGCTAAATACTGTGCGGTCATTGATTATAATGCTAAAAATACCTATTTCTAGGCATTATCATTATGCAAATGCACATGGTTAATTCTGTAGGCCAGTTCATTGTATAAATACACAAACAAGGATGAGGCGGCTTGGGGGCTCATATTATACCATATATGATTGTCCCACAGAATGTGAAAAATATGTGTGTGCGCCTGAAGACAGGTACCAGTTGTCGGTACAGCTATTTTTGAGCTAGGGGGTGAAAAGGTCGAAAAAGTCGTGCCTAGTCGAAAATGTACTTCTAGCAGAAAACACAAGTTTAACCATTTCTAAAAAGCATATGAAAAGGATTTTGGAATATTTTATGTTTAAATATTATTTTATTAATTATTTGTACAACATGTGACTCTTCAGGAAGTATTATTGGAGTGATTGTTGCTAGGGGACCGTGGACTAATTACAAAGCCGTTATAGGGATAATACTGAGTAGTGTTCACTGCTCATCTATAGTTTACTGTGTAACATGCCACGGACCCCTAAAAACAGCCATTCAGAAGTTTTTTGGATCTTGTTGGGAGAGCGCAGTATTTTACATAGAAAGCTAGAGCTGAGCAGTGAACACAACTCAGTAGTTTCCCTATTTGCCTTTGTAATAAAACTATGCTCCCCCAACAATATCCAAAAAGTCTGTCATGGGAGAGAGCTGTTCAAGCTGTTTTTTCTCAAAAGTTTGTTTTTGCCCCCTGTCTTACAAAATGTGTAATATCTTCAAAACTACTTAAGATATTGGAAAAATTTTTAAAGCAGCATGTTCGGCATTGAATTTACTAGAAGAATATGCCCTTAACTCAAAATCCAAAATTTGCGACAACTGGGACCTTTCTCCAGGCACACACACATATGACAATAATCCCATGTTAAAAATATATAGGCATCTGCAGAGTGTAGTGTTTTTATACTAGCTGAGTTCCCGGCCCCGCCCCGGATAAATTGATTTATTAGTTTCAGTTCTGGGTGATTATATAGACCTGCTTCATTTTGCCCGTTCCTTTAGCTTTATTTTATTTTTGTTTGTTTGTTTGTTTCTAGATACGTTTTACTGCTCTCCCTTTGCGCGTTGACGTCCTGCGCGTCCCGCCAGCATCCGTCAAATAGCTATGATTTGCATACGGGTTAGTTTGTTTGTTAGTGAACACATCGCAGGAAGTGATAACGTCATATGTTAAAATGGAAAAGAAATGATTATTATATTTTCCTAGGCATATGTGAGTGTGCATGAGAAAACCCACAATATGTCGACAGAGCTGATTTGGAGAAAAACGGCTTTGAAGTGAAAATATGGGTCCGACACAAACTTCCAACTTGGCTGTTGTTTAGGGGACCGTGGCATGTTACAGGGTAAACTGTAGACGAGCAGTGAACATTACTCACTATGATCTCTATAAAGGCTTTGTAATTAGACTACGGTCTCCTAACAAGATCCAAAAACTTCCGACTTAGCTGTTGTTTAGGGGACCGTGGCATGTTATAAGGTAAACTGTAGATGAGCAGTGAACACTACTCACTATGATCTCTATAACGGCTTAGTCATTAGACTACGGTCTCCTAACAGCAATCACTCCAATATTAATGGGTCAATTAGCTATTGCCACTTATAGGATTAAATGCCGTTTTCTCAAAATCTTGTTTTAGGGGGGTCACTGACTTCAATTTATCACAAATGTCTTGTCTTTTATTTATATAATGTGTACAGAACTCAAAATGTCATGTTTGCGACTTATTGTGGGTTTTCTCATGCACACACACATATTGAAAACACACAAACCTGTACTTTTGGCCCTGCAGTGTCAATCTCCCAATTCCAGACCCTTTCTTCTTTCTAGTCTAAGCATATTGAGAACACACAAAGTTTCATACTTGATAGTCTAACTCAATCTCATCATTCAAACCAGTCCTAACCGGAAGTTGTTTTGTGAGTGTGATACCAAGATACCGGAACCAATCTCAATTATTACATTTGCTGAAAAAATAGATCGAACGCCAATGTGTCGCAACCGAGAAACTAATACAAACGCTCTGCGAGTTATTAATTATTTTTTTATTTTCTGTGCCAGCGACAGGACGACAGACTAAACTAAGGGCTGTATGAAATCTGAGGGCCACCGAATTAGCATTAACAGAGGAGTAGCGAAAGGCACGCTGCAATTGTCGTAAAGTTTCACTTTTATTTTAAACTAGCTGAGTTCCCGGCCCTGCCGGGATAAATCGATTTATAAGTTTCAGTTCTGGGTGATTATTATGGACCTGCCTCATTTTGCCTGTTCCTTTAGCTTTATTTTATTTTTGTTTGTTGGTTTGTTTTTAGATATGTTTTACTGCTCCCCCTTTGCACGTTTATGTCCTGCGCGTCCCGCCAGCATCCGTCAAATGGTTATGATTTGCGCACGAGTTAGTTTGTTTGCACATCGCAGGAAGTGATAACGTCATTTGTTAATGGAAAAGAAATATTATAATATTTTCCTAGGCATATTGAAAACACAGACCTGTACTTTTGGCCCTGCAGCGTCAATCTCCCAATTCCAGACCCTTTCTTTTTCCTAGTCTAGGCACATTGAGAAAACACAAAGTTTCATACTTGATAGTCAACTCAATCTCATCATTCAAACCAGTCCTAACCGGAAGTTGTTTTGTGAGTGTGATACAGATACCGGAACCAATCTCAATTACATTAATTTGCCGAAAAAATAGATCGAACGCCAATGTGTCGCAACCTAGAAACTAATACAAACGTTCTGCGAGTTGTTAATCATTTTTTTTTATTTTTTGTGCTGGCGACACTACGACAGTCTATACTAAGCGCTGTATAAAATCTGAGGGCCACCGAATCAGCATTAACAGAGGAGTAGCGAAAGGCGCGCTACAATTGTAAAGTTTCACTTTTATTAGTATAGATATGGCTGTCCCTGGAATTCACTAAAATTATTTATGCAAATTATGAGATTGATAGGGAGAGAAAGAGAGAGAAGTTAGGGACCGTTCACATATTATGTCATCAAAAATTGACTAATTTTGTAATTTTGAGCCCCCCCCCCCCCCCCCCTCTTGGTGACATGAGTAAAACTTGACAAATAACGACTAAAAATACCTGTATAGTGCTGTTTGTTATTTATTTTAATTCAAACTAACAGATTATAAATAAAGTAAAATCAATAAGAGCTTTTATAATTATATATATATAATAGTGCTTAATATTCACTAATGCTCTAAGCGCTTTACAAGGTGTCCCTGACAGGCTGATTCAACCATTTGATACCATCTTAACTCACAAAGAGCATACACTTTTACAGAGAAGCTGCCTGTTAGCAAACTGACAAGATCTTTCCACTACCTATATGTCAGGTACTGGTGTAACAGGCCAAAATATATCCCCCGCCCAGACTATACCCGGGGTTAAACTGGTTATACCCCGGGTATACTTTGGGCTAGGCCAGACTATACCCCCCCCCCCCAGTCCAGATTATACCCCCTACTTTTTTTTAAAAAACAAGTCAAGACCACAGTTTATTTCAGCCTGTTCTTTATCACTGTCATCAGATATCACATTAATAAATACATGAACACATTCTTGTCACCCGTAAATCATTTATATACAATTTAGAGGAAATAATGATAAGTTTATTTCAGCCTAGTTTAAATTTGTACACATACATACATTCTTGACTCCTGTAAATCATGATGCATTTTAGAGGAAACAAACAATGCACTGATATTCAAAAGAGTTGAGTATCCCTTCAAACTGATATGATTAAACTTCAGCATTAACTTCACTCTTGTCTGCTGATATTAGTATTTTGATTATTTTGATAATTGATTGGCCATGAGTAAAATATGCATTGTATTTTTTGTTACAATGATGCAGAGAGAAAAGGTCAGAAAAGAGCACGCATACAAAAAAAAATAAAAACATAATAATCCAACTGACAGATGATGCAATTCCATCATCTAGCAGACATTAAATACTTCACATAAAACTAAATACATACTGCAATTTTTTCGCCTGATGAACTCCACCTGTCCAGATCCACTTGAAACGTTACAGAATGCTAACCAGTAATATACAATAATAACAATAAGAACACCAAATCATCTTACTTACTCTTGAAAATAATGAGAAATATCAATATCAGAATCATCATCATCATCTTTGAATAATAAAAAGATATAAGAGGGAGTGTAAAAACGGCTGTGTGGGCCTACAAATTCTAGAATCTGTAGTATAAGCAGCAATATGTGCGGATCAACTATAAAATAAATACAAAATGTGTTAAATCTTTTGAACTATTCAAGTAGAACTGGACAGAAAGCTTTAGTGAAATAGCCATGACAGTTGTGTAGATCGACAGAGTATGTCCACTGAGACAAGAGTAGTGCATTGTAAAAAGTAATTAGATCTATAGCATGTTAAGGCAAACTTCAGTGGATCATGTTGCATTAACAATATTTCTTGTTAGTGAATATTATTCTTTGATAGCTTATTTATAGAAAGATATACATTAGGATCATAAATGCCGTGCTAGGTCACGACGTCAGTGAGTTAATTTTTACGATCTTGTTGATTATAACCAGCGTAATTTGTCCTTGAGCTGTTCTCGTGAACAGTTTGTTTTGAAACACCTTTTTTCTGATGGATGGAGAGAAGGAGGGGCGAGACAGAATAAATGTATAGCTAGGAATGACAGAGCAGTTCTCGACCCCGTGATTTTGATTAACATAGATAAGGGGCGAGTAAAGGTAGTTTATTTAGACGCTTAGTTGGCGTTCGGAAATTCGTGCATAAGAGTAGAAAGCACGGGGTTTGAAGATTTTAGTAGTTAATGTTTCGCATTTTAAATTTTGTCTAGACCGTAAAATTGACCTTGATTTTTGCGCAAGGCCATGACAAGCATAAATTAATATTGCAGGCTGAGCTGAAGCGACTGCACCAATCAAATGTATGAATCTGGACGGAAGGTCGAGACATAGCTTTAGTATTTAAACCCGTGCAGAGCTTAGATAGAGGCCACATGTAGACAATCCATTTACGAGGTGGACGGCGATAGTCCTCAGCCAGATGAGAGACATAGAGACGCAGTTGAGCAGTCCATATTGTGAGGAGCGCCATGATTTAAAGCTCCAGAGCCTAAGCTACTTGGTTTGATATGAACCCACAGCGTTTACATCCAGCGCTCTCACTCCCAGTGAGGGCCCAATGGTGAGAGTTCATACTAATTTGTAATGATGAAAGTGAACCGTTCTACTTACTTTTGAAGACAGTTTCAGAGCTACCGCCAGACAACGCATGGTTGTACAAGCATTCTCCATGGCGTGTCTAGAGGAAATGTCCATATCATAACATGTCTCATTGAATTAATAGAATTTAAACTGTTATATCCGTCGCCACGTGCGCGGATTCTATTTGGCATATAACTCATATGACCTGCAAGTAGTTAGAGTGAATAAGTTAGTCTTTATAGAAAGCTGTAGTTTCATTAGTTAGATTCAGTTGCCTTTGAATTGATATTTATATTTATAATTATATTTGTTACATTAATTCCTGTAATTAAACTGCCCTACAGTTCTGCTAAAAATCAAAGCAATTGATTTATTTAGTTTTTAGAGTGCAAGTATTTTTTTTTTGTGTGTTCGTCGATTGTGGGAGCGGACCTCGAAAGAGTGTCAGTCGAATTCTCCCCATCTAACCCACATCGCGACAAACGCAACATGATCCATCAAATTTTTGCCATAACATACTGTAATTACTTTCTACAATGCACTGTTGTCTCAGTGGATTTAATCTCCCAGTTTACTTGACTATCAAAGCTACTTTACTAAAGCATTCTGACCAGTTCTACTTGAATAGTTGAAAAGATTTAACACATTTCTTACATATGGTTGGTACACACACATTGCTGCTTATATATGGGTCAAAATCTGATTTGCTGTACACTGGTGTTTTCACCATACCAATCTATTTGTCCCTCGTCTGTTTTCCTACAGAATACTCGTTTGTCAACAGAAAATGGTAAAAATGATGCACAAATGGTGTATCTTTCCATTCACATCCTCTGTGTCTACTAAAAGCTATGTATAATTATTCTATTGAAATGTAATATGGGTGGATGGATCGAGATTTTTTAACAAAAAGTGTGACATTTTTAGGGGTGTTACGATCAAAGCTATATTCCATAAAACTGGAGACCTTGACACTTAATGTAAACAGGCTACAGCAATCCTGATATAACAGTCTAAATGTGTGTATGGCACGCTAGCCTCTTCTCTCGGCAAGGAGTGTGTATGGCGGGGTCAAAAGATCGCCGTTCGTACGTTACTTTTGGTGTTAACTTTCGTCAACATGATGCTTTCTGCTGGAAACGTGAATTTCTGACCGCTGGACTTAAATCGCGGCGTGATTTTTATTGCATAATAGCCCCTTTGTCTTCACACAAAGAACGGAATCACGCCCGTGGCCCGTCTTTGTCCTACAGAGCCAGGTAGTCAGCAGACCCGTCGTCGTGTTTATAACCGGTAACGTACGCTGCTGGCAAGTGGCCGTTCGGCTCGAAGCATGCGGTCGCGATAGGTCCGCGGGTGAATTTTCAAGAGCTGATTAGGTTATCTCAAAGGTGACTTAACACTTTCAACGGATATGGAGCAGAACGGCAACAAGACGATGGGTAAGTTTGGTGTTTATTATCACTCAAATAACGTACACCCACTTCCTTACTGAAGTATGTGCAATTTCAATATTGAATGAATTTATTGGACTGTGGGGTCCAGCGAGAATCAGTTGTGCGCTAAAAAACCAGAAATGCATGGTGTACGCATTATTTAAGGTCAAAACAACGGTTTTTTTCACAATTGCCCTCGTGTTTAATAACGAACAGACTCTCAAATGTGTGTAAAACTTGCGAAATGGAAATCAAGCGCCTTGGCCTTAAACATAATAAAGGTATAGTCCGTGTAAACACTTCTTGGCAACATGCCAAATGATAAGCGCGACGGGTCAGGGAAGATTGCTACACTAGTGCGTGCGTTATTGAAACCTACAAGGTGTTGTGTTTACGTGACGAACGCCGTGATGTAAAAAGATTTTTTTTATTTCTTGCATTTAAAAGGCGACTTTCGCTCAGCGGATATCTTTCTCATTATTGTCCATCACCCCATCCAATGCCCTGATATTGAACATGACTGAATTATTTCCCGGTAGCTACATCTGGAGTTCGTTGCGGCAACACGTATTGCATGGTGTTTAATAACGCACTACATACTGCGGGGAAAAAAATCAATAAACGGTACCCTGTTGTACATTAAATTCGTAATGTGTCACTTGTGTCCGTCACACATAATGAAAATACAAATTTCCTACAGTGATGTGATCATAAGTCTAAATTGGATGATAACATCAATGGATGTTCGTAACGTAAACCCGAAATGTTTTGTGTTTCAATGGCATACGCCGATCTCAACGAAAGTTTTTCTTTTGTTGTCATTTGGTTTAAATAGTTCACATTTACAGAACTTGATTTGGTGCCGTGTAGCAAGAAATAAAACTACGACCACATTTTCAATAGGCTTTGAGCTTCACGTGGGCGTTCGTTATTGAAACTCGAAATGCTCAGTGTTGCATTAACGTACGGCAGCCCGGATCTGAAAGAACACATGTTTATCAGTTGCACTGATGTTAGTAAACTTGCATGCAATACAATTTTTACATTTGAACTTGACGACCCAAAACTTAGATGACACGATCAAAGTCATACATTTTGAGTGTCATGCGGGAGAGTTCGTTACTGAAACTCGAAATGCTTAGTGTTGCAGTGACATACTGCCTTTGCCGATTTGAAAGAAGGCCTATGTTTTATAATCAGCTGGTTTCTGGTAATTCATATTATGAATACTATAAATTGTGACCTGGTAGTGTGGAATAAAAGTGCGTTTACATTTTTTTTCAATGTAGACTTTGAACTCCACATGGTAGTTCGTTACTGAAACTCCAAATGTTTGATGTTGCAGTAACACACGGCCATTGCCGATCTGAAAGAAGGCTTTTCTTTTGTTGTCATTGGGTTTCAACTAATTCACATTATTAAAACTTGTTTTGGTGCTGTGTAGCAAGAAATAAAAGTACGATCACAGCTTTCAGTAGGCTTTGATCTTCGCGTGGGCGTTTGTTAGTGAAACTCGAAATGCTTAATGTTGCAATAACGTACGGCAGTCCGGATCTGAAAGCACACATTGATATCAGTTGCACTGATGTTCGTAAAATTGAATGCAATAAAATTTTGATTACATTTGAACACCAAGACCTAAAACTTAGATGGCACGATCAGAGTCGTACATTTTGAGTGACGTGGGAGAGTTCGTTACTGAAAGTCAAAATGCATAGTGTTGCAGTCACATAAGGTCTTTGTCTGAAAGAAGGCTTTTCTTTTATAAGCAGTTGGTTCCAAGTAATTCACATGATGAAAACTTTAAATTGTGTCTTGATAGCAAGGAATAAAAGTAGGTTGTCTACATTTTTCAACTTAGACTTTGACCTTCGCGTAGGATTTCGTTACTGAAACTGATTTGGTTTCCTTCTTCTGATCTTCATTGTTTATCTAGGCTTAAGCGTCCATCTGTGTAGCGTATACTCTGCAGCTCTTAGAAACTTTCAGTAATCATGGAAGAATTATTTATTAAAAAGCTTTATAATAGTAGGCTACATATTATGGAAACTCGTGTCTGTAATAATGTATTGCCATTCCATGTTGCTGGGACATCTAGATCTGCAAGGACGGGAAACATTTTTGTCCAGACGCATGCAATCTATGTAAAATATTTGATATTATCAAATGATAATTTCATCTCAGACATGTTACCGCAGTAGTCATGCAATGAATTGTTATTGAATCACAGTTAATAAGCAGCTCTGCAAACATGGCTTTGGCTGATGAGTTTCATTCATTACACCACACCAATGATAATTTAGCTTCAGCCCAGGTAAAATATCAGTTCATGCTTTGATTTGTGAATGTTCAAGTGTTTTAAATATACCATTTTTTAAAATCTCAAATCCTCAGTGACTTTTCTAAAGAGTTTAAAGTAGCAGGATGTTCATGCTAGTCAGAGGCCACAGAGAAAAGGTTGAGATTGCAGAATATGCAGCTGAGATAAAGGAGATTTTTACAGGCCACAATGATGTTTCAACTTTGGTTTTCAAACCACAGTACTTTTACTGAAAGTAATAGTCCTGGGTCCAATCACAGCTGTCAAAACAAAGATCTGTGAAAGCTTTCAAATAATCCAACAAACAGCCTGTCTTCAAAGTGTACAAAAAACCACCACCACTGTGCAAGACATCTATGTAATAAGGAAGACCTGTCAGACAAGATGGTCCAATAAGTAACACTGTGCCCACTATTGTGGATGGTTCACTAACAAGGATGGGATAACATGAGGTAGTGCTGAAATTTCTGAAAGAGGACAGTCCTAAAATGATGGCTGTCCACTACCTTATCCCCAGAGAGAGTTTGGCAGCTGCTAGGCTTAGTCTTCCAAGTAGGCTAATAAAACAGGTAGATGAAATGAAGGCCCATCCAAAGACTGTGAAGATTGTTAAAAAAAACAATTCTATGAGGACTATGTGTGGCTGCACCTTGATACCAGATGCTATCAAAAAGTTACTGTCTGGAAAGGTTTACTGCCTTGCTTGATACTTGGTTCAAGATCATGACAGCTTTGGGTTCATGAGATTCAGCGAAGCCAAAGCCTTCAGTTTCATTTCATAAAAATGGAGTCAGATCAGATCAACAAGCTAATGGACATGAAAGTTGATGACAGTGTGAAATTGATCAATGCTTCCAGATAACACTTCATGTAGCTGGATCTTCAAGTTGTTGCCAAATATGCATGTAAAACTTATTAGCTATGGAGGCTCAGCAAGTAGTTTTGCCCTTCCCAAAAGCATACTTGTTTGAATGTGCCTTTGGTGCTGTTATGGATATGGTGACTAAAAAATGAGAACATGTTACATGTTATTAGTTCTACAGTTTTCTACTTGAGTTCCTATGTATGCAGACTGAACTGGGCATCAAAATCAAATAGATGGGGTAGGGATGGAACATAGAACTCTTGAGAACCAGTGCAGTAAACTACAATTTTGGTGTGATTTCAGTGCCCATGTGTCCTTTTGTCATTTTATGTAACATACAGATTTTTGCTGGCTAGCTTTAGTAGTGACCAGTGCATCCTGATGTCCATCTGTGTTAAGTTTTGCAGTAGATGCTAGCATTAAAATACAGTTCAGTTACATTTCAGCATTTACATCTAAGGAAATGAGAATTCAATTATTTTGGCGTTTATGTCACAAACAGACATTGGCTCACATAATTTAACTATGGCCCTTAAACTCTTTTGTCTTCTGTGACTGCGATATCTTTAAACAGATGCTGAACTTGAAATGCACCTTAGTCTGATCCTTTCACTTCAGTGTAGGAAAATTGCGGTTCAGTTGTTTGGTGTTTATGTAACATACAGTCTTTTGCTAACTGGAAGCTCTCCCATGGCTGCTGAACTCAGATACCCTCAGTAGGCCTGGAGCCTTGTACCAAATGCTCAAGTTAATCATAATTTTAAATGGACCACAGTATAATAGTGCATGATTTTTGGGACTTTTACAATTTGGTGTTTATGTAACGTACATACTTTTGGTGTCTGCCAGCTTACTATTGCTATGCAGAAAGAGCATTTTTGTGCCACATTAGACTTTGATATTAGTAATAGTCAGAACCATTTATTCATTTATTTGGATAAGTACATTTTATTTTTAACATATTTTTATGTTTTTGGTGTTTATGTAACATACAGACCGCAAATCTGAGAGGCATTTTGAATGTCACTATGATTATTGACTCACAAGATTGTATTTCTGACAGTACGAAATAAACTTGCTTAATTAGTTTCCTGGCCTTCTAATTACAAGTGCTTGAGTTGTTTTTGTGTTGTGACGGTGTTTATGTAACATACATCCTGTCAATCAAGAATGAATGATATTGTTGAAACCCAAAGGGAATGCTAAAAGGCAGCTACAGAGTATGAAAGACAATTGTTTACAGAATGAGATGTATTGGTTTTTAAGGATGGATATCAATTTTTAAAATTCATCATTGTGTCACAAAAAGTGTACAGCAAATCAGATTCTGACCCATATTCTACAATGATGTGTAGGTTATTTTTATATTCCCTCTTATCTTTATATTAATTCCAAGATGATGATGATGATGATTTCTGATATTGATATTTCTCTTTATTTTCAAGAGTAAATAAGATGATTTGGTGTTCTTATTGTTATTTTACTGGTTAGCATTCATGTTTCATGTGGATCTGGACAGGTTAACCTCCCCATGTGAACATTCTTCAGTATGTATTTAGTTTTGTGTCAAGTATTTAATGTCTACTGGATGATGGAATTGCATCATCTGTCAGTTGAGTTATTAAAATGTTTTTTGTTTTTTTTTCTCTGTGTATTCTTTCCTGGCCTTTTCTCTCTGCATCATTGTAACTTTGTATGTAGATCTAATTGTTCTGACATATCAAGCACATTTCTGATTTTCAGAAATTAAATAAAATCCAGATGACTTTACACTTATGAGTCTTAAGATTATTTCATACCTTGCCATTAAGTAATATGTCAGTGGTGCCAAGGAAAAAATACATGTTTAACTCATGGACAACTAATTATAAAAATAAAAAATACCAACGGACACAAGTAGAATTGGTGTTAAAGTCTAATCATATCAATTTGAATAGATTTTCAATCCTTTTGTATGTCAATGCATTTTAGTGCTTGTTTATTTCCTCTTAAATGTATCATAATTTACAAGAGTCAAGAATGTATGGTTCAATATCTTATGATACCTGAAGACAGTGATAATGAACAATTTAAACTAAAGTTAAAATAAACTGTGGTCTTGACTTGTTTTTTTTTAAAAAGTTGGGGTATAATCTGGACTGGGGGGGGGGGGGGTATAGTCTGGCCTAGCCCAGAATATACCCCGGGGTATAGTCTGGGCTAGGCCAGTTTAACCCTGGGTATAGTCTGGCGGGGGTATAATCTGGCCTGCTACACCGGTTTTACAGACGGGTGGACTGAGGAAGTTAAAGGTAAATTGTTTTCCCATAGCAACTACAGCGGACAGGTTCGAACTCGCAACCATCAGATAACAAATCCGACGCCCTAACCACTGCGCTATGCTGCCCCCCAAATTATAAGATTACATTGATCTGACTCTGAAATTATGCAAAAATAGAACCAAAATTATACTAAACTTAAAATTGTTGCAAAATAATAAATTTTATGCAACACTGGGCAAATTTATTTCAATATTTTTGAGAAATACTGCAACTTTTATGCATACAGTGTGTAATGAGCATCATACATATGTAACAATATCAAAATTATGCAAAGTATGCAAACCAAGGGAAATTATGCAAAAATAGAACCAAAATTATACTGAACTTAAAACTGTTGCAAAATAATAAATTTATGCAAGACAGGGCAAATTTATTTCAATATTGAAAAATAATGCAGAAATTGCTGCTGTCTTGGCCCTCCATTGCACAATCAGACTTTCAGCCATTTCAATATTAACTTTTTTGTTGGTTTTCAGTTCATTCCAAAGTTTCTGAGCTTTAGATACTGACGTCTGGCGTTTTTCATTAGGATTTGCACTCAGACTACAAATTTGTCACACAAAACTGTTTTGCCAGAAGTAGACCTATTCATATTTATTCAAATAAGGGTCCAGAGGAGAGCTGCTCGCTTCGTGACAAACGACTATGCTAGAAGTAGTAGTGTAAATAAAATGATGAGAGACCTCGAGTGGACACCACTAGAAGAAAGAAGAATGAGCAAAAAACAAAGTAAAAATATTTTATAAGGGCAGGGAAGGAAATACCCATATCCCAATGAACCACCTCACCATTAAAACCAGAGGCAACAGAAGGAATAACATAAAATATAACATCCCAAGCTCACGGATTAACAGCCATCTTTACTCATTTTACCCTAATGTCATTAGGATGTGGAACAACCTCCCGGCAGAAGTCCAAACACTATCGTCTGCAATGGCTGTTGACAATGAATTAAAGAACATAATCCGTTACAGCTACCATTGTATCTAAAGTGTGGGTCTATTTCTATGCACAATCTCATGGATACCAAGAGATATTAATACCAGAGATATATATACAAAAGAATTTACACAATGAACATATTTTAAATGGTCCTAACATACGCAAGGCTTTTACCCTGTTTTAGCCTCAGAAGAGTAACGTCGAGTCGCATATGGTGCAGCTGAGGGATCGTCTTTTACATAGACGAATCAACTTCATAAGAAGAAGAAGAAGAAATATTATATGTAGATCTAGTTGAATAAGATATATTGTTCCTGCCAAATGTAAGTGTAGACCTAGGTCTTAAAACCAAGACTTGTCTAGATCTAGTCTAGAATCAAGGATTTAAAAAAAAGTTGGTTTACAACTGAAGATTCTCATTTCCCTTGATTTGAAAAATAAGGCTGAACAAACAGGAAGATAAACACTGAAACAGAAGTGAAAAATATAGAACCAAATCAGACATGGTGCAGTGCTGACTCTGTCCAGTCTGTGGTAGATTTAGTCACCTCACCTGTCACCTGTCGGCTTCATCGTCATCGATGTTAGCTGCTACAGTGGATGTCACGACAAAATCTCCTCCACCCAATCCTGTCCTTAGCTTTCCTAGTTAGTTCACTTATTTCCAGCTGGCTGACTTTCTTGATGTTATCGTGATATGTAATGGGTGGTCTTCCTTGTTTTCTCTTTGTTTCTGTCTTTCCTTGAAGGATTGATATCATAAGGGCCGTGCTTTTGTTTCGGGCCGCGTGACCGATGTATGCAAGTCTTCTTTTATTTATTTCAGGTGTTATTCTTCTGGTGGTGCCAAGCTGTTCTAAGATGCTTGTATTTGTTCTCCTTTCTGTCCAACTTATTCTGAGTAGCCTTCTGTAAAGCCACATTTCAGCTGCCTCCAATCTTGTTATGTCTGCCTTTTTGAGTGTCCAGGCTTCACAACCATATAGTAGGACTGGCCAGATCAAGCACTTAAGTATGTTCACTTTGAGGTCCGTTGGTGTGCCTCTATCCTTCCAAATGTTGTTTAGTTGAACCATTTTGTGTTTTGCCATTCCTATCCTTGTTTTTATGTCCTTTGAGCAGCTTCCATCTTGCGATTTATGTGATCCTAGGTATTTGAAATCAGTCACTTTTTCTAGTGCTGTTTTGTTTACTAGTATCTCCTGGTGTTCATGGTGCCCTGTTCCAGTATGCATGACTTTCGTTTTCTTAGCATTTAGGTGTAGGCCTGCTGTCTTGCCCGCTTCATCCACTCTGTGCAACACTCTTTTCATGCTGGTGATGTTATCTGACATAAGAGCTGTGTCATCAGCGTAGCGAAGGTTTGTGATGTTTCGGCCTCCGATCTTTATTCCCATATCTTCTATGTCTGCGTTTCTCATGATCTGCTCAGTATAAATATTGAAAAGATGAGGTGAAAGTATGCAACCCTGTCTGACTCCTTTCTCGATGTTGAAATATGGACAGTTCTCATTGTTCCATCTAATCGTTGCCTTTTGTTCGTGGTATAGTGCAGCGATGAGGGTCACAAGGTGTTTCGGGAATCCCATCTTAATCATTATATCGAACAGGTGATGGTGCCTAACGCTGTCGAACGCTTTGCTGTAGTCTATGAACGTGATGAAGGCTTCGTTTCCATTGCTTCTTATCTGTTCAATCATTATTTGTAGTATGAAGAGCATGTCAGCGGTTCCTCTGTTGGTCCTGTAACCAGCTTGACATTCTGATAGTTCCTCTTCTACCTTAGATTTCATTCTGTTGAGTATGATGATGAGCAGGATTTTGCTGGTGTGACTGATGAGGGCGATGGTTCTACAATTTCCACAGTCTTTGACATTGCCGCTTTTGTATAGCATGACGAATTCTTGTAGCTTCCAGTCTGTTGGCCATTCATTTGTCTGCCAAATTTTGCAGATCATTTGGTGGAGTGCTTTTATTCCTGATTCGCTGGTATGTTTCAGGAGTTCACCTGGTATGTTGTCTAATCCAGGGGATTTTCCATTCTTTATTTGTTTTATTGCAGCCTGTACTTCCTCCAAGAGAGGTTCTGGTTCTTTATCTATCTGTTGTGAGTCTGGTTGTTGGAGGTCCCTCGGGTCTGGTCTGATGTTGTCCGCAAACAGCATCTTGCCGTATTCGTGCCATCTTGAGAGCACATCTTTTGTGTTTGTCAGTGTTGTGCCTTCTTTGTTGTTCAGACTCAAGTTCTGTGGTTGGAAATCCCTCTTTTTTACTTTTCTTATTTGTTCAAACATTTCTTTTGACTTTCTTTGTGTATTACATTCTGTTATGTTTGCACACTCTCTTTCTAACCATGCATTCTTGTCTCTTCTGATCTTTGTTTGGATTTCCTTCTTCAGTGCATGATATTCATCTTGTTTACTAAGTTTTCTGGCTTTGCTCTTTCTTTTTGCAAGCTCTATCACTTCTTCACTGATGTATGGTTTGGGAGTTTTCCTCGTTCTTTTCCCGAGTTTCGATTCAGCTGTTTCACTCCAAATTCTTTTCATGTCTTTCCACAGTGTATCTGGGTGTCTTTCTTCAGCTGACCACTCCTTGAGTAATGCTGAGAAACGGTTTTCTGTTTCGATCTGAAAAGCATTGCTGATTTCAGGGTCTTTCAGTTTGTCCGTGTCAAATCTGTTGGTGGGTTTTGGCTTGCTCTTCCTATATGCTTTCAATCTCAGCTTTGCTGTCACTAAAATGTGGTCAGTGTCACAGTCTGCCCCTGGCCTTGTCTTTGAGTTGAGCACAGTTGTTTTCCAGTTTTTGTCAATCAGGATGTAATCAATCTGGTTTCGGAGATTGCCTCCAGGGTTTATCCATGTGTATCTTCTTCGCATCGGGTGTTTAAAGAGAGTGTTCGTGACGCTCATTTCATTTGCATGGCAGAAAGATGCTAACATGTCTCCTCGGTCGTTTCGTTCTCCTAATCCATAGGGTCCTATCCCACATTCCAGATCCTCACCCTCTCCCACTTTGGCATTGAAATCTCCCATGATTATGCATATTTCTCTGCTTGGGATTTTGTCTGTTACTGATTGTAGGTCATTATAGAACAGCTCTATTTCTTCTTCTGTGCTCGCAGATGTGGGGGCGTATACTTGTATGATGTTCAGGTGCACGGGTTGGGTGTCAAGTTTCACAGTGACAATTCTATCACTTATAGCGTCATGGCTGCTAATGTTGTCTCGTAAGCGTCTGTCCAGTATAATTGCAACACCATTCATGCCGCGTTTGTTTCCGCTGTATACGATGGTGTGATCTTCTGTCCTGAATAGGCCCTGTTTGTCCCATCGTACTTCACTCAGTCCAGTGATGTTCATGCTGAGTTCCTTCAGCTCCTCTAACAGGAGTGTAAGTTTTCCCATTTGTTTCATGGTCCTAACATTCCAGGTGCCGATGTTGATGACACTTTTGCTTTTTCTTTTCTTTGAATAGGAGTATCTACACCTCTGTTTCTTGCACTCACCGTCAGATACGCCAGTATCGTCATCACGGGTGCCTTCTGCAGTTGTGGATTCTCCCTCCCCAGTCGTTTTTGAGTCCCCACCCTCCCTGGGGGACTCAGAGGACACAGAACTATAACTTTCTTTCCTTTTGTGTCACATTTCATTGTAGTTTTTGGCAAGAAATTCTTCCAGTGGTCTGCCATTGCTTTCTGAAAGCGCAGTGCACATACTGTGCATTGGTCCCGGCCATTGTTCCAAAAACGGAATCCTCTGCCCGCAACCACGAGAGACAAAAGCCGTGCCCAAAGATCCTTCGGTCGCCTTCCGTCCTCATCCATCCCCTGCTGCCAGGATTTCACCAGAGCCCTGTTAGCCAGCGACGTTGCGGGGTGACCCGGGATGGCCTTCACGGCTAGCGTAGCGCCTAAGTGACACAAGGTCACACCGTACTTCGCCCGAACCCAGCAATCCCCTACTTTGTCCTGTTTCCACCTCCCGGGACGAGGACCCAGGGTTGGGCTTTTTAACAAATATTGAGTAGTAATAGTAGTCATTCAAGGTATTGGTTGATTAATTAATTAGTTATTTTACTGGCAGGTATTATAATAAAAATATTAATTTGATCCAGATCTATAGGCTATATTATATAATCAGGGTGTCCAGCACTTTCCAACTTCAAAAAATCCTACCACTCCTTTAAAAAATCCTACCAGTCTAGCGCGCGGAAAATGTTTCAAAATTACAAGTGCAAACACAAAAAACACACAAAAACACTGCCAGAGTCAGGAAACATTGACCTGAACAGTTCATCAGTATTGTCGGATGACCTAGCACTGCTATGAGTGTATATAACATGGAGAACCCACTTTATTTCCGCTTTTAGTACATCGCTATCCGACACAGGCAGCTGAGATTGAGTGTGCGAACTACAACTAGATTTAGAACCAGCATTAGGCCCACCCAAAGAAGATACTGGTGCTGATGTAGTTGAAACAGATCCAGGCTTTGTCTTGGTAAATCCTAGAATGGAAGCGTTTTTCTTTGTTGCTGCTGCAGCATCCTGGTGCTTCTGTGTTAACAAATGTGTCGATAAAGCCTTCTTTCCCGACTTTCCAATTTTGTATGCTCTGTTGCACAATTTACAGCGGAAATTATCCTTGTCCCCACTGTCACAAAGTAGCCAGTCACTATACTGTGGATCTTTTAACCACTCGGGATCAAAGTAGCACTTTCCCATTTTTTGGTTGTTCTTAGTCTTCCTGAAATTTGTTATCAGAGCACTATACTATTGACATTGACCAGACCATAAAAATGGACCTTGATTTTGATCAAGCAAGCGATATCACCAGTTTCCACCTATTCTACGTTGGATCCAGATCTAAAAACACACGTTACCCTCCTCATGATAAAAAAACATGGAGTGGCCTCCTGTAGCAATGAATGGCTGCCGATGAATGAGAAAATCGTTCAAACAATGTCCAAATGAAACTCAATCGAAGTGGAAGAGCCCAAACCCGAGAAACAGACCGTCCGTCGTCCTGGCTCGTTTTATCAGTCACTACTCGAGTCTAGATCTAGAATGGGATCTCCCGCGATTTATCTGGATCTTGAAGAATTCATTAAAGTCCAGCTGCACAGAATTTCACAATGGGCACAATGAAGAAACACAAAAGAGAGATGCTTTATCAACTGCTGTCGTCCAGATAGAAAAACGAAATGGCCGCCTTTGCAAGCGTAGCTTTTTCTCAAAGTCTCGTTAATCAGGTGTGATCTCGGCAGATTCGCGTTCCAACTGGCAGGGCGATTTTGACGCAGCTTGGGTTTGGGTTTCACGGGTATATTTTTTTTCCTTCTGCGCGATAATTTTTTTCCCCTTATCGGCAACACTTCATATTTATTTTTCCGACCAAATATTGATTTTTCCGACCAAAATCCGACTTTTCCGACCGTGAGTTAAAAATCCGACCAAAATCCGACTTTCCGACTTCGCTGGACACGCTGATAATATTTGTTCTTTTTCAATTTTACCAACCCACACTGATGAGATCACCTTTGGACTCAAAACCCCCCTCCCCCATGTCATCACTTGTCATCATTCAAGAAACCCCCCCCCCCCTCTTCCACGTATGTGATGACATAATAAGTGACCGGTCCCTTAGGGTGAAGGGTTGCACAAGGATGCACTCATCATTCATGTAGGCCCTACATTGTACAGTCAAAATTGGGCAAAAAGAAAAGGTTGTGTTGCAAAGCCCCGCGTGAGAAATAAGACCCAAACAATACAAAGCAAACTAAAGAGAAGACAGAAAGAAAGAAAATTGGGGAGGTCTTCCCCCCCGTCCGCGCCACTTACCAAAAAGTTAAACATAATATGATTAAGATATAAGCTTAAACAACCTGCATTGGAATGGTCAGATGGATCTGGGGGCGTGAAGGTCTAGTCAGTTTGTATCAATGGGCGGTAGTCAGATTGACTAATCAGGCGAAAAGGGGCTGGGGTAGTTGTGTTTTCTTGACTGGCGCGGACGGGCGGAAGACCTTCCGAAAATTGTACAGTAGCCTAGGCATACTGGTATCACTAAACCGGGTAAGCAGATTTTTTCATCGAAAACCCGGCATAACAAAATGTGTTAACCCAAAAAATATCGGCTATCGCATTAAATGTAAGTTTTCGAAGAAAAAAGTTTATGTTACAATAAAGAATTAAGATCTAGACTCTAGATCTCTAAATCTAAAGGCTGTGGCTATTCTTACGGCAGCCATAAATACATTGGCTCTGTAACATTTTGAACATCGTGTGCCAGAAAAGGCCAACCTTACAGCATCAGTTTCCCAACTGATCCTCCTTAGTTAGCGGAAGGACTTCCGAATGCGTTCCAGTCCGAGTGAAAACAATACATAGCTACCCCGGCGGCTTTCCCTGATGTAATATCAATCTGACTACTGCCCAGACGAACATCGGCCTACGGCCTCGATGATACAAACTGACTAGACCCTCACGTCGTTACATATCAATCTGACAATCGACTAATATAGCCTACGTAAGTTGGGGTGGGAACAACCGAAAAAGTGCCCCAAGTAGGCCCAGCATTAAGTTGAATAACAAAATTCTCAGTTCCATTCCTGCCGTAAGAATAGCCACTGGGAAATCTAAATCTAGACTCTAGATCTTGACTCTACGCTTCAACTTTTAAAAGCACAAAAGCTGTACAGCAGGTTTTATAATTTATTATCGGAGCGAAGAAATTTATTTAAACGCACACCTAGACTCTGGCTCTATCGTCTGTATCTCGCTTCGTCGATATTTATTCAAAGAATAAGAAGCTTACAAACCGTCTTCTGTTAGTTTCTACGTCCTATCATCAGTACTGCCACTCCACGCACTTTAAACACAAACTATGATCTCGTGACAGGAATCACACGACGTGTTGTCTTTCGACCCTGATGGCGACTTGTTGGGCGAAATCGACACCCAGCTGTTAATATAGTAAAATTCTTTGTCCGATTACAGATCCATTTTGTTTGCTGATAGCGGGATTTAGTTATATTTTACACACACACACACACACACGCACGCACGCGCGCACGCACGCGCGCACACACACACTCTCACACACACTCACACACACACACACACTCACACGCTCGCGGGCACGCAATGAAATGACGCAGGATGACAGATTTGAGCTCATTTGCAAATTATATTGTTATAGCTAAAGCAGCTGTGTTGTTTTGAAATTAATTTAGAACTAATAAGCTATCAATTAAAACTAAAAGATATGGAATTCATGCAACAACAAAAGTGGAATTGGGCTGGACACGTGGGGTGGATGAATGACAATAGGTGGACAAAATGCTCCACTGAATGGCAGCCAAGGACAGGAAAAAGAACAAGAGGACGACCAGAAAGAAGATGGAAGGGCGACATTACAAAGAGAGGAGGAACAACATGGATGCCGAAAACAACAGACAGAAGAGAATGGAAAGCATTGTCGGAGGGCTACAGCATGCAGTGGGTAGACAAGGCCTAGGTGAAAGGTGAACGGTGAAAGCTATCAATTGCAAATATTGTATGAATCGCAATTATCGATCGAATATGATTTCTTTTCTGTGCATAGACAATGCAGAATACTAAAATGTCTATATGTATTAGTATCCATAGGGTAATCATTTATTTTGCCGATAATTAATGTTTCATACACAGCCATCGCGTGATTAAACTTCATTTTGTGTGGTAGTTTCTTCTGCCAATCGTTGTCTAGTGCGTTATCACCATAAGAAAGTATTGTAAATCAGCTACATTGATATTTTTCTTATAATGTCAAACGGTTCATTAAAATGATCGGGGAATTTTTAGAGTCGCGCAGATTGGCCGGTCTCAGATGACAATTGCGTGCAGTCAAACTTTTATCATAAAAAAGTCTCAACATTTCAGCTCTGTGCTGCCAGGTGCCTATTCTGTAATGCTCCGTCCCAAATGAGAATAAACTAATCGTATTTTGACGTATATGATCTAAACAGCATGCTGACCATGCAAGATATTAAATGAGAAGAAGATGCAGAAGAGAGCGGCGCCAATGCTTTAGCTGAGGACATGACGTAAATCGCTTTTAGTTGAAACGATACGGTCCAGTTGCTTGAATCGTCAACAAACCGGTAAGTTATCACATGACTTGACGTGTGTGTACACATGACTTGACGGGACACCAATGAGCTTGTAGCTTCTGTGTGTCGTTACCTCAGCGATTCTGCTTGTAGGGTTGAAACCTAGACGGCCTGATTGAAACTAAAGGGGCAACAGCTTTAGGTTGAGGCCCCCGAGAAACCAACGAATGATTCGCGAACGGGTGGCACTTCGAAACATAATTACAAGGGGAGAAATTTCAGTCACAGGAGGAAGTCCGAAATCGCGGGCAACATGTACTCAATAAGTGAACAGAAATTTTATACGATCCACAACAGTAAGAATTTCTTTTTATTTGATTGCAATTTTTTTTTTTTTTTTTTAATAAAGAAATTTAATTAGTATTGACGAGTCCGTGTTTCCGTGTAATTACCACTGTAAACGTAAAATGATGAAAAATTTACTTGATCATAATTCAAAATAGGGGAGGAATTGGAGAAATATGAGGAAGGGGGCGGGGAGCCTGGGACTCGGGGCCATTATAATGCTATGTGGTATAGACTACAAAAAAACAACAACAAACAAACAAAAAACATACACTCTAAAGTATGGTGTATTAATGGTAGGCCTACAGCTTAATTAGTGTAGGCCTACAGCAGTGGACCTCAACCTTTTTCAGGCAATCGCCCCCTTGGGCTCCAAACTTTCTTTCATCACCCCCCCCCCCTTCCACGTCTCCCCTCTCTTCACCAAATCTCTACTCAAACCACAAACACCTAAAGAAACAAAAATAATATGATATTCTTCAGATTTTCAAAGCCGTGCGTGACAATAACGTAGGCCTACTGATTATTCGACATGATTTCGAAAATTTTTGACTTATAGCCTACGCGTATTTGGACTGTTATGTATATTTGTTGTATATATATATACATGCAACGACATTATGACATTATAGCATAATTTTGAATGCATCAAGGCAATTAAGCTTATAACCAGGAACTGTGAAAATGCAAGTCAGTTTTCTGCACAGACAACTCCTGAATTTTCTATTCTTTGAAGATATAACTTACAATTTATTGTCGCGGGAAAAGGTCTTCCTTTTATTGCTTTTTTGTAACGATCACATTATGGCATAATTTTGAATGCGACCAGGCAACCAACCACGGTCTGTCAAATTGCAAGTGAGTTTTCTGCTCAGACAACTGAGTTATATGTTTCTTTGAAGAGATGAGAAATTGACACACGTACATGGTACAACTTATCGTCTCGCAGGAAAGTGCAGTCTTCCTTTTATTGCTATTGACCATTATTGATCTTTTCAAATCCTGTGAAGGATCTTTTATGTCATCAACAGAATAAGATGGTGGCATAAATTGTACAAAGGTAACAGTGCGATAAAAAATAAAACGAGTACTGTTCCTGACTTGAAAACACCAAGCAGATGTCACGAGGCGGGTATGAACTACATGTATTTTGAGCACTCGACTGCAAGAGGCTCGCCTCGCAAAACTCAACCAGAAAACAAACAAGAAAAACACCAAAACAAGGAAATCGTTTTCAATAAGCCTGCAGGGCGATATATTCTAATTAGAGTTACGACTGCAAATTAAATTATAATGTATACAAGATATATAGGATTTATAATCACAATATATTATGATACGACTGCAATGAATATAACACTCTTATATTGAGGACAGTCTCACTACGCTTACCGAACAGTCCAGTTCTAATAACAGTTTCACTTTCTCTCAAGAATAGATTCAATTACGTACAATCGTAAGAGCACAATTATATCGACAATACTGCTTTAGGAAAGGAATTCTCATGCAAAATACAATATTATGTCCTACTCTCTATCAGATATTAAGTAGGCCCTACATGTAATAGTACTTCAGGGTATTAACTACCACTGCTTATTATAATTTTATGAAGATAATTCGCTGCATCAACATAGACACGGGAAGTCCGCTAGGCGGGAGGCGGCTCGTCTTCTCGGAGGGTGCTCACAACTCATAGATCAGCTTCTGGCAAGACAACTTACTACATTGATGTCCACCATGAGAGGTGGACAGCAGATAAAAATGCGTGTGTGGACTCTCTGTCCTGTGACACGGCCTAGGCTGTACTCTCTCTGACTCTATCAGCCTGTCGTCAGTACATTCTACAGTCTCTTCAGCTAACAGCCACACCCAGGCGGAGCACGCCGAGCCTCGTCGTGACAGGACTGCTTTGCAATTTCACATGGGACTAAATATTAATGTGAGCTCGAGGTATTTTCATATGATAGCAAATACATATGCACAATCATGGTAAACTGCGCATGACCCGGAGGTGAAGTCTAATTCCACCTTGTACGCTTTTAATCACCTAGCCCAGACTCGGCTTTTAAAAACAGTCATCGTGAGCACGATGTTAACACACGTGCGGTTACAAGGTCGAACCGTGGCAGCAGATGCGGAGATGACTTCATGATAAAACGCTCCTGTTGCCCTTCAGTCACACTACCAGAATACTGAGATGAATGATTTAAATTGTAAAACAAGCAGATTATATATACTGGCTTGGTAGGCAAACCCCTGCGGGAGAATCTTGCGAATCCTTGATTCCTAAAAACATCTGAAGCTTTCTTTTTTTTTTTTCACGAAACAGACAGCAACTCAGCGATTAAAGGAGGGGGTGTGGTGAGGAGCATATGCGTAGAGGGTGAAAAAAAGGCAGTTAAATGTTGCAGCGCACAATGTGCTCATTCACAGGGAATTCAAATGTGGCAAAAAAGGGTGGTAGGATGTATTTTCAAAGCTCCGCCTAGCAACAAACAATGAATAAACTATACAATAGATTCCAAAAGAATTTTTTAAAAAAGAAGCTTTCGGACAGTTAAGCAGTGTAGCATTCAGTAAACCCGACGCCGCTGAACTAGTTATAGGTCGGTAGTCCTTAGTGGAGATCCGTATTCTGTAAAACGTGAAATTAAGTTGTGAAAGAAGTTTCTCAAAACTTCAATTAATCAAAACGTGTTAGAGATCTACAATGAGCCAAGAAAGGCTGAATAACCTGGCAATTGAGACAGATTTCAATGTAGATTTTAAAACTGTAATGGAACATTTTGCACAGACAAAAACTAGACAATTTTAAACACATCTGAGTATACTGGCATGAAATGCATTTATTTTAATTACATCTTAACGCAATACAAGTGTTCGGGTGGGGTAAAGGGGGGGGGGGAAATTAAGTCCACTGGTCAGGGGACGTGGTAGACTTGCTTTGCCTAGGGCGCTGGTAACCCACTCTACGCCACTGCCTGCTTTAGCCTACATGAGAAAATTAATGAAAATATTGAATAGAAGAATTTAAATAATAATAATAAAAAGTGTAATACGAATTTCATTTATTTACCAAAACCTATTTGTCTGCCTAAGTTCCATTTATAATCCTTTTGTCACAGATTCCCCATTATGAACCAGCATCACACATCTGAAGGGGTCTGGAACACTATGTAGCAATTTTACAACTACTTAAACATTGAGGCGATTACAACCATTTTAATACTGAGACGGCGCACACAACAAACATACCGGCAAGCAAAAAGGACAAATTTATCATTACCTATACTATTTATCCTTGTCTGTTACAACAACGAGTGTACAAATTAGATCTTCACCTGCGATACGTTGGGAGACCTGAACACGAAACCACTCAGTGAAGGGCATTTAAATGCAGTATCAAGATCTTGTCAGGAATATTCACCATTCCAAAGGCCGTACGCTCGTACAAGAGAGGAGGGGGTGGAGTTGAAGTCAAGCGTACTATGGAAAGAGCTAAATGGGTTAAAAAGTGCCAAAATTGACTGTATGTTCTTTAATGGATATATGTATTAAAAGTTGGTATGTGGACTGTATATAACATATAGAGTATTCACGACTGTAGTGAAACATTTCTTGTCCTTTGAAAACCCCTATCTTGTTTCTTAAAATTATTTTGCTTTCTCAGGTTGTCAACAACAACAAAAAATTAATTTAAAAACATTTCAAGAAGAATAAAGACATTCTTCGCTTGGAAAAATTCACATTGCCTTTGAAGCTGCCGAGAGAAACTCGTGGAAAATCTAAAATTGCATGCAAAAAATTACTGCATACAACATCTGGTTTGGGAGAAACTTGCAGGAGACTGAGGGCACAATCGAGTTTCTAAATGCACTCTATTTATTAGTCTTAATCAAAACAGCCACAAGCTCAACAGAAAAGACGATCGTAAGTCCCCCCCCCCCCCTTTCCCCGCCCAAGACTCTGAAGTTATTCCTCTGAAGTTGACGCCTGCAACGAAGAAAAGGTAAATCAGATTTCATTTCCTACGTGGTAATCGACGCAGACAGTAGGCCCTTACAATGCCACCGCGCACTTGATTGGAAGGCATGCTTGCTCACTTCTAAATTTAGCCTACAGATACCTGTGTCTTGGGTCACTGGCGCCGTCACAGTTGGGTGTTCTCAACCGCTACCGGCTTCTCGGGATTCCGTGACGTCACGACCTTCGGCGATAACAAGGAAACCTGTAGGCTAAATTTAGAAGTGAGCAAGCATGCCTTCCAATCAAGTGCGCGGTGGCATTGTAAGGGCCTACTGTCTGCGTCGATTACCACGTAGGAAATGAAATCTGATTTACCTTTTCTTCGTTGCAGGCGTCAACTTCAGAGGAATAACAACAGTGCCCAAAAGGAAAAAGATCGAACCGAATAACAGAACTGGGATGTTTTTATCAGTTTTTTTTTTTCTATCAATTTTTTTTTTTTTTTGCTCGAAAAAAAATTAAATGGGATTTAGTTTTTAGTGGCACTTCGCCGAATTGGATACATGAGAAAACTTTGTGACTTAGAAGTCAGCACTGATTATGCACAAACTACCAATGATTCTGCTATGAATTCCATATACCAGGCTCTAACCCACAAGCTCTTATAATGAAGGCCTGTGATTTTAGTGGTAGAGCAACAACAAAGAAACAAACAAAATTGTAAATTTATCGGAGCCCTTCATCATCATCATCATTGCCTTTCTCACCCTGGATCAGGGTATAGGCCACCAACAAACACTTTCCATCCCTCTCTATCATGGGCCAGCCTCTTTACATTATTCCAAGTCTTTCCGCTTCGTTGCACATCATTTTCTCTGGCTCTTCTCCACGTTCCGCGCGGCCTTCCTCTTGATCTCTTGCCCTGGGGATTCCAATCCAATACCTTCTTCGTGATGCTGTTTCCTGGCCTCCTGAGAGTGTGGCCGATCCATCTCCATCGCCTCCTACCAATTTCCTCTCTGACTGGGCTCTGTCTTGTTCTTTTCCATACAATTTCATTGCTGACCTTGTCTGTCCATCTGATCTTAAGTAGCTTCCTCAAACATCTGTTGATGAAAACTTGGATTCTCTTTATGCAGGATCGGAGCCCTTGGGCATTTTTAAAATAATTTTTATTATTTTTTTTATTATTCCTTAATTTATGCGTACATGTATTTATTAACGTATTTCTCTTTGCATTTGTCAACGTAGTGTTTTAAGATATGTTTTGTTATTATAATAAATAAGAATTTTTCTCATTAAATTTATTTATTCACATATTTATTTATTCATGTAATCCTCCCCAGCCCTTTAATTCGCTTTCTCTACCCTTTCAGTTCATCAACTTAGGGTCTACTATTAGCAAATTACATGTAGTTCATTTATTCATTCCCCAACCCCTACAATACGCATCATTTTTCTGTTTTTTCTTTTCTCTATGTGTGGGCCTATGTGCACGAACAATGCCCACAGCTGGATGTTTGAGTTTCTTTTTTCTCCCCTGAGTTTGTCCTGATCCACTAACGTCCAGTTTTCCCGCATCTGTCCCTCCCCCTGCAAATGCCGTCATCCGTCACTTTTGATCGTTGTTGGCCCACCATAATCTACATCTAGTCCTAGATTTAGTCATATTAGCGACCCACCCCACCTGTCTGTGTTCGCCTGTGTTGGCCCATGTTACATATACGTGTAATTATATAGTACTCTGGCCATATCCGTGTGAAATATGGTTGATTCTTTGATTAATGCATTATTTTGATCAGTGGACTGGTATATTTTTTTGAACATCTCCTAGCACTTTTAAGTGTTATCGACATCGCCCCTTATTTCCCAAACTTGTGTTGAAATACAGACCTATTAAACTGTAGAGTGAAAATTCAATACCAGGGCGAGGCATACCACAACAGAGCACAACGTGCGGTGGCCGGTGAACCGTGAAGAATAGACGATAGTTACCGCACAGAAAGATACAATGTAATTAAATTATGACTGAAGGATGATTTCTCATTGGCCAAGACCAACGTTGGAAAATGTCCCTTTCGCTCCTTAGCCTTTGGGAAACACCACACAACAGTTAAGAAAAGAGCCAACCGAGGCGCTGTCGCTGGCCTTTCTAAGACACCCCCCCCCCCCCAATAATAATCTTTTTAAGATATTCAGATATAAGCTTTACATATGCTTTTGTTTTATTGCATGCTATTCGTTTGTAGCGGTTAAATGAAGAAACAACAATCTAGACTCATGTAGTATATGACGTCCATAACTTCTGTGACGTTCTGAAGTAAGCTATGTTATTCGGGTGTGTTTGTGTTAGGCTGTCCCCGCGAAAATAGCGTGCAGGGGCCGCTTCAGGGATGCAAACTGGCAAATGGACATTGTCAAAGAAAATATGCGTGAAATTCAAAATCTTACCAAGCTAAACTTGAGTTCTCCGACTCCGAGCTAAACTAGCACGAGTCTGAATCTTTACCCCACCCTCACCCCCCCCCCCCCACCCCCAGCTCACTGCCAGCTAAAAAGCGTTTCCGCTAGTTCGCGAGGCCTGTGTTCATTATAATGTTAGATCTATACATTTACCTAACTTTATCGACGTTCTGTCATTGACAATCATCTTTTTTTTTTCTACATCGTTTTAATTTCGCCCATCTTTGTTTTATTTTGTTTTTGGTTTCAGATTCTTGTTTGCGGTTCCAGAAGGCAACAACTGTGCATACTCCCTCCCCCCCCCCCCCCCCGTAAGTAATTCATTTCTGTTCTGTATCAGTAAATGCATGCCAATAAAGTCTTAAGAACGGTACATTATGCACACCGATTTTGTTTGGAGGAGAGACAGACAGATATAATATAAACAACAGGCAGATAGATAAGAGACAGACAGACAAAAAGGCGGTCAGTCAGACAGACACTCAGGCAGACAGACAGACAGTTAGATAGATAGACAGACAGACACAGACAGATAGATACTTTGAAAAGCCTTCGCTTTTTATTTTAATACATTATTATTAGGCTACTGTCCCTGCCATCGATTAAGACTGACATCTCACAATCCACAAGATTTCCAGGTTCAATTTTGTTGACCGTGGTGACTCTAATTTTCTCCTTGCGTCAAGACATCAGACTCGTACTGCAAAAATATCCCCATTATCTTATTCTGCCCTCCTCATGTTTCGGGTCTCTTATTTGTGGAAGAGACACGTACAGTTCCAGTCAACAGGCAGGTATGAAATTTGAATGAGCGTCCATCTGAATTGGCAAATTACATGTGAAATTGTAATAAAAATAATATTACGAGTCTACTGCTGACAAAATGTTAGTTTTGGGTTGCTTTCGCGAAAGGTCCTATATAATTTTGCTGAGACTAATATTAATTTTTGAGCTGTTGCCTGATGAAAATTTGAATGTTTGTTCTGAGTGGCCGATGCGATGTAAATGTATAACGCCGAATTGTTTCTTCAAATCAGATGTATTAAAAGTAGGCATATTATCGCCTGAAACCTTAAATGGTATCAATATGTTTTCAAGAACACACAAGAAGATAGTCGAATCCGATTCCCTCAAGACACATACACACACAAAAACCACCCACGCGTATCTATATATATTCGTACCACTGGGACCTTGAAAACATTCACGTATACGAATACAACCAGGCCAAAATGTCAACACTATTTCATGGTGTAGGCACCATTTTAACTTAAGTACAGTCTGACCCCTTAACCGCATACTACCACAACCCCACATTGGCGTTATGCGTTGTCGACGATAGGCCTATAATAAGAAGGCCGAATGGCCCCGCCGGAACAAGTATAAAATTTAAACTTGCTCGTGCTTACAAAATCATATCCCTAAATTTGATAGATCTTTAAGAGCACCGAGTGCATTATGATACTACAACACTTTCACGTACATCTCGCCCCCTCTCCTGGCACCCCCCCCCCCCCACTCTCGTCCAGCAAACATTTTTTTCCTACGGCAAGACGGCACTGACCTGTATCAAAAGTAAGTCTGCAGCACTATGAAAAGCTTTAAAAATAATTAATTATAATAATAATTCTATAAACAATTTCGAACCTGCGTTAAGAAAAAAAAAAAAAAAGAAGTAAGGTCTGTTAATTACTCAGCATCAGACGTGTCACTGGAATGCATTTAGATTAAGTGTGTCTTTGTTGATTACAGCTGTGAAAGAAAAAAAAGTTATTGCCAAAAATTTAAACAGATCATAGTCCGAAATTCATTATTGTGACTGTGCACAAGTAATTAATATGGTTCTATTCTGCTTTCGGCTTTCGCAGCTTATGTTTGTATTGTCCAGACAATATATCTGGCTTTCATGTAAGGTTTTAATTCCTTTCATAAAGATGGGATGAGAGTATAGGCATGACATTAAATCATTTAAAAGGCTGTTTTCGTAATCTTCTCCTTGATTGCATTCAGAGACCGGAGTGTAAAGCCTGTTGGTGTGTTGCTTTTTTTTTTCCTTTGGTAGATTAACTATGTCTGAAAATCCCATGAGAAAGCTTGTTTTGCAGATTAAAGAGAAAAAAAAACAGTCTACAAAAGAGCCCACATAAGGCTGAATGTGCACAGGTGGAGACAGGCGGTTCACCTTGCGTAGCTGCTCAACCGAGCAGGCAAGGTGACGGTGTACTACGATGACGAGTTTCTTTAAAGCCAGCACAATTTTGTTTTCTCAACTTTACTAGCCTACACATCCAATAAGGATCCGTTTCGTAAAAACAGAGATCTGTAATGATCTAGCTATGCAAACATTGCCTATCCTTTCCTGGTTGGAAAGTAGGCCCGATGCAGTGACCCAATTCTATGACCATGTCATGTGACCCTACACGTGGCCTAGTGGAGAGAAGGAGAAATTACCCATATTGCAACACGACAATGATGAATATTTTTGCTCAAAATGGCGGAGGTGTAATTGTAAGTGAATCAAAACTTCGATCCATCATCTGTGCAATTATTGACTTCTTATATTTGCGACTCTCAGATTTTGTACAAATGATATGGAACTATCATTGTGCAGAATAAAACTGTCAAGGGTAACCCACGTGCAAAGTTATTGATCCTTGAATGTAACCACTATATAATAGCAGTATTCACAATGTCAATGGTATTGTCGTGTTCGAGTACTTTATAGTGCATTATATTTCCCCGTTCATCGGGCTTGTCTTATGCACGGTGGAGATTACGTTATTATGCACAGCGGTCGATGTAGGGAAGCGAATATTTGTGAAATACAATATCAAAACAGCGAAAACGGCCGAAATGCGCTAGCATTGTCTTTAGCGCCAAATAATCACACACGTTACATCGCATGCTCGTGAGGCCCGAATTTACGTAGTCACCAGAATGAATTGACACACAGTGAGTAGATTTGATCATACAGGCATAGATCAAAGGCACTGAAAAAGTACCATGTATGTTAGTTAGCCAACGGTCGGTCAGAAGTATTTGAGACAGATCTAGCTAAAGAAATATTGAAAAGAAAAGTTGGGTATTAGAAGGTTACACAATGATGCAGGCACGATCAAGAATTCTTGCAGCTTTGTATTTGAGTTAGACTTCTGAGTCTAGTTTTGTGTCTGGATAGAGATCTGGTGTGTTGAGCTTCAGATTCATTCTAAAGTGAACTTGGCAACTTCTTTGAGTAAAAAAGGATTCACAGGTAGAAAGTGATGTAATGTCTATCTTATTTATATTGATTTTCTTTACTCCTGCATCTGTCAGCTATGTTAGGATTTCAGCTCTTTTCACCTTATAGGGGTAAAAATAAATGATCAATTTAAACAGTGTCAGATTGAATTTAGTTATGAAAGCCAATAAAAATTATGCTTTTTAAGGGTGCCATTTCTATATTTTTAGATACCTTAATAATGAGAATAATTATTACACCACTGTCATACATTCCATCAAAAGGGGAGTGAATTTATTCTCTTCATTACTTAGATCCTCTATATTGTACCAGAATTTTAAAACTTGAAAAGAGAAGGATCTAGGAATAGTCCTAAAATTATGAGCTAGACCACACCACTTTTGCTAAGCTGCTGTAATGTGAAGTTTTTTTCCCATTAGAATAGCTAAATGCATGCTTGATTTATTTTACACTGGTCAACTTCCTAATTGGACTGAAATGCATTACAGACATTAGTGAGAGATGTCTCTCATGAGCCAAGTTGACAAGTTGATTTGCTTACAAATGAAGAGGTTCATATTTTATGCATATTTGAAATGATTTAAATGAAGGTCTCCAACTCCAGGCTATCCTTTTCATGAATATTGCCTTCTACTTACTGGGACAAATTAGACAGAGTCCTGAACTGGTAAAATCACACGTTAGAAGCACAGCATTTCTGCCATAACTGTGACGTGATGTAAAAATATTTATGATTTAAGGTCTAAAACATTTGTAGCCTGCATCCATACTGGTCAGTGCAGAGGAATTTAATTTTGATATTTTGATTTCACTGTGAATGGGGCAGTGATTATAGAGACATGCTCACTGCAATCTCCCCAGTCAGACAGTCCAGCTCACTCTGCAGACAGAGAAAAAGATCCACCCAAATCCTGTGGATGGTTACCATCTCCTTGCTTTAGTAAATCCATATGGTTAGCACACAAAATTTATATGAATGGAAGGTTGTATTTATGGGCACAGAAACAACAGGACAACTTTAGTGTTTTGTATGAGTCACAAGAAAGCTTTTATAGCACAGGCATAGATCTCTACTCACAGTATACTGCACTGCCAGTATAATTAATAGGCACAGCTCTGTTGTGAGACTTGAAGTTTATGTATTTTTAAAGGGCAACAAGACAACCTTGGGGAAAATAAGTGAAACAGCCCTATCAAGAACCAGAAGTATAAATTCCCATCATATCATTATCATGCAGGAGTAGGTCACCATCAGAGCAGCACACAACATTTGTGCCTGTGGGTGCATCACACTCCTGCATCTCTTGCCTCTCTCCATGAATATAATTTTGTTAAAAAAATAATTATATATTATATCAAACTGGAACTACTGATAAACAAACAGGCTTGAGTTATAAAGTTGTTAATCTTGCTATATATTTGAACATATAACACCAAACAAGAAGTGCTAATAAAACTCATACTACATAAAGGATTTCCAGTACATTGACATCAAATTGAATGATGTTGCAGTGTACAGTGGTTTAGTCAAATATGATATAACCTATAGAAGAGAAACAAAGTTTTAAATTGTTTGTGAAAGACCACACACAAGCTGTCAGTTGTTTTTTCAGTTTTGTGACTGTTTGACTTCCTGGTGATAGTGAAATTATTTGTCACAAGCCTTAAGATATAAGATGTGAAAAACTGTAACAACCCATTACAGTCTGGATATGATAAAGCAATGATTTGTTGGATTTGTATCCATCTTATAAAACTCAGGTTATTTTGTAGGCTAATGATGAACAATAATATTGGTATTGTTCTAGGTTGTCTCATGATCCAGGCCCTTTTATGCAGAGAACAGCAATTGATATTTGAAGTATTTTCTTCACACGTGAGAATTTATCCTGAAGTTTGATGGAAGTAAAAGATGGCGTTGGTAGAATATGTAAACTACAGATTCTGATTCATATTTGCATAGAGTCAAGTGGAAACCAGTCAGTCTCATTTTGCTTTGCTTTGTCCTGGCCTTAAATTGTTTACCTCTCTTTTTGATAGTCATAAGATAGACTGCAGCCGTGTCAGTCACTGAGCTAAAGTATCCTCTGTTACAATATTTGAAGGTCAGTTTTCAAAAACGAACAGTATTTTTGACTTAACATATATGATGGCTGTTCTGCCATATGGATGGTTCATTTTGGTGTACTGGGGGCTTTTTTTTGTTTTGTTTTGGACAGTTCTGGCAACTGCTCGGTTTAAATGTAATTCTGCTGATTTCTTATTCATCATATCTTTATTGTATCAACGTTTCAAAGACCATCTTTTTTCTGAAATGTGATCCATCACAACCATTTCTTCTGCATAAACAGTGCCTAAACTTACACAATAACTGCACAAACCTCTGTGTTCATTACCATCATTAATATGATTAGAAGTTCAGAATGTCACTGTATGTTTGAGGCTTGGAAAACCAACCATTTTATTTGCAGAACAGTCAAGTTTTATCATCATCATGGCCCGCACTAAGAAGCAAACCTTAGAGAATGCCTCAGAGAGAAAACGTCTGATTCAAGAAGAAATACTCAGAGAAACTTTAGCAGCAAAACAGAAGAAGGACAACTCCACGGTTACCCATAGCCTCTCAAAAAATTCAGCTTTAATTGCCAGTGGTGTTACTACACCACAACAAAGTAAAGCCCCATCATCTGGAAGCTTGGACTTGGAAACAAACACTGAAGAACTGACAACAAAAGCAACCAATGTTCATGGAGGTTTCTGTTATTATTTATTTTGTGATTTATGTTTGCTCAAAAGCTGAAACATGTCACCCTTCTGTTA
The DNA here is from genome assembly GCA_963931925.1 of Onchidella celtica. Classification (NCBI taxonomy): domain Eukaryota; kingdom Metazoa; phylum Mollusca; class Gastropoda; order Systellommatophora; family Onchidiidae; genus Onchidella; species Onchidella celtica. Next base: position 24,793,547 of record OZ007573.1, on the reverse strand, counting down.
TCACTAACTAGTCATAAAATAACATCGTTCTCCCTTACCGGTTGTTCAGTTTCTGCTTTGTGCTTGATTGTGCTTCATACCTCTAAAAAGTGTGAAAGAAAGTAAGTGTTTTTTCTGTATTTTTTTTATACTTGTTGTTCTCAATGTAATTGAATTTGTGCCAAAAAGTTTTCCAGAGAAAAATGCATCTTACAGAAACAAAATCCATTGCTGACATGGACAGACACGCGCTCTGAGCTGACTCTAGAAGAAATGCATGAGAAAGCATTAACTGCTGCCTGTTTTGCTGCAGCGCAATTTACACATATGAATGAAGAAAGTTTGCTAATTTGCCTGGGTTGGAGATACTGTTAAAATTGAGAAAAATACAAATATATAGCAGTTGTTTGACCTCTTATCAGCATTACTAGTGTTTAAAAGCTCATTAACCTTCATAATATATATTTATTTTTATATATCGGAATCTTGGCAGATCTCAACAGAAATTTCTTAGCAAAGGACCGCTGCAATGCTGCCAGACAATTTTGATACAGTGTGCTTAATGAGTATATTTTATGAGAAAGCTACAAAATATGTTCAGAATACATCACAAACCTATCGGCTAATATAATAACAATAGAGAAATACTTCCAAATATATTTATTTTACATTTTCTTCTATAAAAATCTTCATTGGTACCATAGTCATAAAATAAGCTCCTAGTCCTACCAAAAAAATAACCTAGCTCCTGTTTAAAAACAAAACAAATATCTTCATGTGATTTTGTAATGGACTTATTCAAGGTACCAACCTGTAGACTTTGAAGGCCTCTCAAGTGTTAGTCATGGGTAATTCCATCATGTAGATGGCCCTCACCTTTGGGAGACATGTGAAAGGGAATTTGTAATGTCTTCAGCGGGGTATGCATGTATTTAGAAGTGGGCTATGTGTCTGTGGATATCACTATACTCAAGCCTTCTGTTTACAAACTATGCTTCAGTTCCTCATGGAAGGTCATCGTTGTATTCAAAATGATGTTGTTGCAGGGAAATTTGTGCACTTAATTTTCAGGTAACTTGTCTGTTGTTTAGTAACTCATATGATTGGCATTGGTTGTGTCGGTTAGATTGCATTCTTCATTTGGATGTCAAGCATATATATAACCATTTGGTTACTAATAATACAGTCCCTTCAGCATTGTACCTCATTTTAAACATGGTAACTGTCATAGCTGTCATGCTGCAGATTTAGTTTCTTGTCAACCTTTTTCCCTTTTTTTGTCTCTTCACTTTGGCCATCTCATGTAATATTGGTAATTTTTTGTTCTTTGCAACTCAGTAGTGTCCATGTTACCTAAGGTATGTTGGACTGAATTGAGGTACCACTCTTGTATTTCTTGTCTCATTCTTCCAAGATTTAATCTTTGTCAGACCCAGGGCTCTCTTCTTCCTATCATGGGTGGGAAATCATGACTGTTTAAAGGGGGCCTCAGAAGTTTGCAATGGGCCTTCACAGACAAGACACATATTTTTGTAGGGAGAATTTCCTTTTTTTATATTGTTTTATTCGTATTTTGTGGTAGAATTACATCTGATTGAGAGATATTGGGACTATTTCCATTGTGTGTTGGCACATGGGAGAGAAGTGTTCTCAGTAGTATGTCACATTTTTTTTCTTCTGTGTATTATACTGCAGTTCTGAGAATGAAATCAAATTCTTTTTTTATTAGCAAAACATTTCAGCCGCAATATGAGGACCATATAAGCACAGGGAAAGTAAGCAAGTTGGTTCATATTGTGGGCCTTCTTCTTTTTTTTTGTTTTTGTTAATTAATACAATCTAGAACATTGGAGAAAGTTGTCTTAGTACTGCCGTTTGAATGATAACCGAGGCTGACTGCATTATACAGTATAATTGTACCTTGAGTGGTCATGTTTTGCTCCACTTGCTTGTGTATAACTGTAGAAAGAGAGTAGTCAATTCTACATACCGGGACATATTCTCTTCAAAACTGTCCCCATCTGTCACGTCTCCTTTTTGATTGGTTTATGTTGTTGGTTGGCTGAAAATCTGTTTTGTTTTGAGTTTGAGTAATGTCTTTCATATTTCATGTGGCCGTAGCACTTTTCAGTTGTTTTTTTTCGTGGCACCCATCACAGAAAATTACAGCACTTTAACAATAACATATATTGTTCTTGCTGTTTAATTAGAATATAATTAGAACATCTCTCTCACTGTTGGCGGACATATCTTAGAGGTATTGGATGTTAACTTTTATGAAAATAAGTAATCAGGAGAAATTATTGTTTTGAGAAATGGGAGAGATGATCTCGCCTGCCCTGTGCACATAAAAGGTCAGTTTGTCATCAGAGTACACAGGTCCGTAAGTGCAAAGCACATTGAATTCTAGAATTTTGACGCTGCTTGTAAAGTGAACAGAATTTGGAGAATTGTAGATTCGATTAATGCTTTTGACCAGAACATGTTGCTGATTTACATAATGTTGAAAAAACCTATGTATTCTGGCTTGACTCCTAAATGATTATATTTTAAACATTTTAATTAATGGAGATGGTTCTTTTTGAGGTTTGAAAAATTGGTGCAGAAAGTAATGGACCATCCAAAACATTTACTGTAATTGTTGACTATGTCATCAGTCCAATTTGTTTTTCTTCTTGTTTTCTTATTCTGGTCAGCCAGGAAGTTCAGTAATCACAGTTGAGATAAGAACTGTCAAATTTGCAGAGTAGTATGTCATTGAGTCACTTTGATACTTAGTTTTGTTATGTTTTATAGAATTTAGAATGATACAGTACCTTTCTTTCTTTTTGTTTTTAGAGAAACTTGTTCTTTATAGTTGTACATGAAGTCGCTGTTCATATCATGACCAGATTTGCAGATTATGAATTTCTCACTTTGAAAGAAATTGTCTCATTATTAAATTAATTGCAGGTAGGCCCAAGATTGACGTCAACAGTGCAGATGACATGTCAGGTCAGATTCAGTCTCCAAAAGACACTCCCATTGTGAATAAAGGTGATCTTCCTAAAGCAGTTATCTGCATTCCGGATATATGTCGAAGTCCTGTAAAGTCTCAAGATGATGATTCTTGTGTGCATAACTCGAGAGATTCAAGTCCAAGAGGTAAACCTACAGTCTTAGCAATGGACAGTGGAGCGGGGGAACATAGAGATGGAGGAAATAAGAAAAGACGTGAAAGTCCAAAGCAAGCAGATAAGAAGTTTTCAACAGATGTTGCTGAGTCGCTGAAGTCATTGCGGGAAGCATCTGAGAAAGTTAGGGAAGAGAAAGGAAAAAAATCGCAGCAAAGATCACCTTCACAGATAGCAAAGAAGGGAGCCGCAAATACACAGTCTTCCAATGTAGGGCGACGTTCTCCAAGGCAGCAGCCTCCTAAAACAAACCAGGAGCCTCTCTCACCAGAGAAAAGAATCAGGGATTCCCGATCTCACAGTGATGAAAAACCTAAAGTGAATATTTTCACAGACCACTTGGGGGTAGAACTAGGAAAAAGAATTCGCTCCCCACGAAGATTAAGTGAAGATATGATAGCCTTGCCAATATTTTCAGCCCGTAGGTGGAGCAGCTCAGTGAAGGAGAGTACCAGTACAACATATATTGCTGGGAAAGTTTTTGAAGATAATCCTTCATCTGATGACTTGGACTCTTCTTCAGCATCAGTAAACTTAAGTAATGACTCTTTCAAATCTCCAAATTGTAGTCCATCTGCAAGTAAAAGATTAGGCACTTCTGAATCACCACAGAGAGCTTCATTATCCCCAAGCAGTTACAGTCCTTCACAAAACAAAAAACTAAACTCTTATGAATCTCCTCAGAGGTCACCTTTATCCCCCAGCAGTTGCAGTCCTTCCAGGAATAAACAATTAAACATTTCAGAATCACCTCAGAGCGCATCACTGTCTGGCAGCAAAAGTATTACCATACCTAGTTCATTGTCCACAGCAGATGGAAACCATGGCAGTTCCAGGGACAATTTACTGCATACTACTGTGTTATCTAAACATTCTGAACTTCAAACACAGGTGGCACTGCAGGAAGAGGACAAATTGTCAAAATGTTATCCACTCAGAAACACAAAATGTGTAACTCCCAAGGAGCTCCCAGAAAATAGGTTATTTAAGAAGAAGAAATCGGATGATACCTTTATCGAGTTTGACAACACCAGAAGTGAGACCAAAGTTTGTGGTGATCATGATACTTCACCAGTTTGTGTTAAAAAGATAGTTAAAACTGTTAGTTCGAAAGCCAAAAAAGAAAAACCGCAGTTACAAATTGATGAAGAGGTTGAAAAACTTATGTCATCTATATGTCGAGATATTGTGTGTGACATGGTATTACCAAAGAATAATAATGAATCAGTGAAAAATATAGGTGATGCTTTACAAAATTCTGTCAAAACAAGTGTTTGTGATAAACCAGAACTATCCTCTGCGGGAAAATCATATGAATGTGAATCAGCATGTGAACGTGTTAAGGATGTTAATGCAGATAACAGTCTACTAGAAAGTGTAGTAGACAGTAAAAGTTTGAATGCTGACAATGAGAGCTCTAGTATGGATGGCTGCAGTGACTCAGGAGAAGACAAACCACAATCATCTCTTCTTTGTGCAATGCTGGTTGGAGGCACAGAGGTAGCAAATATGTACACCCTTGAACGTGAAAGATATAAGCCACAAGTTGTTGAAATATCTGATTCAGAGACAGATACATCTAGGGCTGTATCGCCTGTGACCTCAAACTCCAAACCTCCAACCCACAATGAATCTGTTGATTGTGGAAGTGACCTTAAATCTACTGTGGAAGAGTCAGTGAAGGAACCATCTGAAGGAACCACTGCACGAGCAAATGAAGCAGCAAACCCTGGTGGCGGAGGTGGTAATTGTTCAGGTCATGGAGAAAAGGAAAATAGTCAAGTGAAGCATCCTGAAAAAATTGTAAAACAAGATATTCAAATTAAAGAAGAAGTGCATGAAAATGATAGTGACCACACCACTGATTTTAAAACCAGGGCTGATGGCAAAACAACTGAGGTTGACCTTTTGGGTAATCTGAAAAGACTGAATGAAAATGTCCTGAAACTTCTTGAAATTGATGTGGAAGAAGAATTTCTTCAAGATCTGGAGATAGAAGAGTCACATGATTCCAAATTTGTTTGTAGACAGATATGTGAAACATCCCTGTTTGACCTTATAACAAATCTAGGGAACCGGCTAAGAAATGCTGATCCTGTATTACCTAACTCAATTCCGGTGGATATAGAACTTGTTGAAAAGCTGATTCAGTCATGCCCTGAAATAACACCAAAGGTTATCCCAAGGTTCAGAGTGAATGCCCGAATGGACAAAATCTGTACCAGATTACTGGAAGAAGAAAAGAAAGAAGCTTCTCTGCTAAAAAGAAAAGTGAAGTTAACAGAGAATCCAGCTGGAGAATTGTCAGTACATGATCAAAAGCCTGTGTTCAGTAACACCTCAAATTTTAATGATGCTGGTAAAGACACTGAATCAAGCAAGGCTAAGGAACTGTGTGGAGAAGTGAAATTCCATAAACAAAAGCGGGAGGTGCCTGTCAATTGTGGAGATGGTAACAGTGCTTGTGATACTGATAACCATAACCCCAATTGTAGCCCTCATAAAATCCCTTTAGAAGCCACTACAGCATGCTCGAGCTTAAATGATAGTCTCTGTGAAATGGATGTTGATGCCATCACCTCAGCTGTCACAAAGTCAGTCAGTCTGGGAGTGGTCAGCGAAGGACATACTGATAACATGTGCTCAGAGAATAATTCTGAACACATTCATCCCAGTGATTTAACCACAGAAGCATTAGCAAAACGCACATTTCAAAAATCCAAAACTTGTGAAGATTTTGTTGAATATCCCCCAGCATCACCATTAACTCATACTGGATCTCTGAGGAGGGTCAACAGCAGTCCACAAATTAATGCAAAACTTTCAAATGCTACATCAGCGTCTCCACTTCTAAACTCCAGCAAAGAAAGCCAAGTGAGGTCAAAGCTTGGCAGTAAAATACCAGTGCCTGGCACCAGCTATGTGTCTAAATTGTTGAAGAAAACATGGAGGACCCCTCGCATAGTCAAAGAACCAAAACCATTGGCTGTTCTCTCTGAGCTGGAAGAGTCATCATCAAGTGCCAAAAACATTTTCACCTGTCCCAACCTCCAAAAATATCTGAATATGCCATCCAACAGAACCATTGTCCGTCCAGAACAAAGAGAAGAAATGAACAATTTGGATGTTAAAGCCAAGGAAGAGGAAGAGAAACGTGAGACACAAAAGAAAGAAAAGGAGGATTCTGAAAAAAAGAGTGATGAAGAAATGATCTTGGAGTATAAAAAATATGAACCAGACTTCGATGAAGTCGACGGAATGTTATTCATGTCTTTCTCCAGTGAAATTGAACTCCAAGCACATGTGAGAGTGGAAAAAGCCTTGGAGTGGGATAGAGATGATACAATGCTCAGGGTTTCAAGAGCAAAAGCCTTTGAAGAAGCCAAGGCCCATAATGGGGACATGGGAGAGTTTAAACTGAAGCACCTTCGTGGACAGCATATGCGATGGAAAAAATATAGACGTCTTTATAGTAATGAAGTTAAGGCCCTGCTTGAAGCTAAAGAAAAAGGTCTCCCTATCACTTTAGTTCCTAAAAAGACATCTGATGTCAGCAAAATCAAGGGCTGGAAAAGAAAACATGACCAGATACAGGGAGTGAACTCAGACCAGTCCTTCACAGCAACAGATGTTAGCTTTGAAGAAAATATTATGGATTCATCCATATTGGGTGTAAAAGAAGAGACCTTTTTTGAGGAGGGGGTTATGGGAGAAGATAGAGAAAAGTCTGATATTTCTCCCCATTCGAAGCGACGTCAAGGATTCAGTCATCAAAAAGCTCACAAACAGTTGTTCAGAGAACTAAAAATGGACTGGGAAGACCGCATGATTCACAGGAAGCTGGGTGGTTGGTCATTGAAGGGAAACAGACCAAGGGCATTCTCAAGAGCAGCCATGAAACGTCAAGAGAAGGAATCTAAAGAAACTGATTCCGTAAAGGTTGAACCCAAAGATTTTAACAGTGAGTCTGTTTCTTTAGAAGATCTTGATACTGATGTTGCATCGGATATCAAAGAACATGATGAGGGGCCCAAGAGGAAAAAGATAATGAGAATGATCTGCCCTTTGGTAAGTAATATCTAATTATTTACAGCTGTTCTCATGTCATAGCATTAGTTTAACTCGCGGGGTTGACACAGAGATGGTTTTAATGATCATGCCATCAAATAATTGGAAGTGGATTGAATTTGAATTTAAGTGTGGGTCAGCTGGGTTATATCTAAACTGCCTGTGAATTTAATGGGTTCCTGGTGAGGGAGGCAGTAAATCAGGCATCTTCAGATGAAAGGGGAAACACATCAGATAAAGTCTGCAGTGGACATGAGTAGAATGTGTCACAAAAGCAGTTCAAAATGCATGTTTATGCCTTTATCTGACTGTAGGCCATTTGCTAAATTGCTAAATTTGCAAGATAAGAAATACTTTAATAGTTTTGACAGTTGTAAAACTTGTGATAAGTTTCAGCTGTTGTGGAGTTGTTTGACTACTTAATTTTGTTTGTTTGCATGTGTCCACATGTGGAAAGTAGAAAAGAGGGTCATTTAATAATACATGTACCTATTGTCAGTTCATGGTTCTTAGAGCTCATTATAAATTGTATGAAAATTGAAAAATTCAGGCGAACAAAGTGCAGCACACTTCATGTTTGTACAGAATTTCACAAACGGAAATTACATCTTGGGGGTATTTACCTGTACACTCAGTTTATCCTGTAGGAGCACATTGTTATTTCTTCATTTGATAAAATATAATGAATTTTGAAACTCTTGATACTCCACCAACTTCATTCAAAATCTGTATGCACTATGGAATGCATTATTTGCTGATCAGTGACTTGTTTTTGATTAATCTGGATTTTGGATCATCCTTTCCCCTCTTCAAAATATCTGGATATCCACATAATGATCCAAATTTTAGATCAATATAGTAAATTAGGTCTCGACCCTTGGTATGTTCAAGGAGAGAAGATGGTTGTAGGATCCAAATTGGCTGACTTTTAAAAAGGGGTTGATAGGTTGATTCTACTCTTGTTGATCTCATTTTTAATTTTTCAGGGGTTCCTTTTGAGGCACAGGCAACTTTGCGAGCATCTGTGTACCTGGGGTTGGGGGGTTAGTTGTGGGGAGGCTCTTAATGAATTTTTTAAATTATCATGATTGTTAAGATGGAGACAGGGCAAAGAGACAAACTGCTGCATTTCTGAATGAGCCTCTGATCTAGATTTCTAAAAGTAAAAGCAAGTCAGAAATAGATAGCATGCGGGTGACCCACTTGTGTCTGGATAACTGGATTGATCCATTTAAGTGGATATCCAAATCTAAATTTGGACTCTCGCCCAATACTAGAATGCATGAAATATGAGTGGCATTACTTGTAAAATAGAAAAAAATGTACATTGTACAAATTTAACAGGCTATGTGTAATGTATCGTATCTGAGATAGTGGTTTAGAAAGATGAAGGTGGGTGAATGTGGTGATCTGTCTGAATAGTCATATTTTTAATGAAAACTTTTTAGGTAAAGAGGTCTGCTCAGTTTTAATTAACTTCTGATCTATTATATGAGTGGCATCACCTGTAAAATAGAAACAAATGTACATTGTACAAATTTAACAGGCTCTGTGTAATGGGGGGGGGGGGGGGGGGTGTTGAAGTGAAGAGATCAATACATATATTTTCATTCTATCTCATTGTACAGCTCACTGAAAAAATGGCCAGGCATGCTTTGAAAACCCTTGAAACAGGAGATGTCAGTCGAAAAATGAGAAAAATGAAAAAAAAGCAAAGACCATGTGTTGGTGGTAACATACCTGCTCTCCTGCCAATAAGGAAATCTGATACTGGAACATCAGATGGCCTTTCATCACCTCCCACTGCAGTAGCTACAGTTGGTTCTTCCACATTGACAAGACTACCCTCATCTCCCCCACCAACATCCCAGCCCACCTCATTGTTGGTATCAGCAACTACCACTCCTTTAGCTTTAGATCTTCAAGAAGAGCCAGTAACAGAAGGTGTGGATACAGCTGCAGAAGTCATAGCCAGCCCTTCAATAGCTGACACATCATCATCGAGATCTTGCAGCAAACCAGGTGGGTTAACTCTTTTGGATCCACTACACCTTAGACATCTTATCATTGCTCTTTCACTTTCTATTGGCATGACTCTTAATTGATTTAAATTATGCATTTTGTAGTGTTTACAACTAGATCTTCAGTCTGCCACCCTGCCTTAATCCTTATTGAGCCTCAAGAATATAATATCTGGAATCTTTATCATTTGACAGACAGTCACCATAGTGCCATAGTGTTTGATCAGTCACAAATTACAAGAGAGTAATTACAAAATATTGATTAATGTTGAGAATATAAAATCTATTGGATTCAGAAATTCTTTTTGTTATTGAAAGCATGTTTCTTATTAATGGAAGTGCACATTCAGCAGCTTGATCAGTGGATCATATTAATTTGAATGAAATCACAAAAGAATTTGAGAAGGATATATATATGTGAGTGTGCATGGGAAAATCCGGCATAAGTCGGCAACATGAGATTTTGAGTTCTGTACATATAATAAAAGACAAGACATTTGTGATAAATTGAAGTCGGTGACGACGACCCCCTAAAACAAGATGTTGAGAAAACGGCATTTAATCCTATAAGTGGCAATAGCTAATTGACCAAGTAATATTGGAGTGATTGCTGTTAGGAGACCGTAGTCTAATAACTAAGCAGTTATAGAGATCATAGTGAGTAGTGTTCACTGCTCATCTACAGTTTACCCTGTAACAAGCCACGGTCCCCCTAGCAACAGCCAAGTCGGAAGTTTTTGGATCTTGTTAGGAGACCGTAGTCTAATTACAAAGCCGTTATAGAGATCATAGTGAGTAGTGTTCACTGCTCGTCTACAATTTACCCTGTAACATGCCACGGTCCCCTAAACAACAGCCAAGTTGGAAGTTTGTGTCAGACCCATATTTTCACTTCAAAGCCGTTTTTCTCAAAATCAGCTCTGCCGACTTATGCCGAGTTTTCCCAAGCACACTCACATATTATTATGAACCAGCACATTCTTAGCACAGTTTTCATGTAACTTGGCCTTATTAGACAGAAAAACAACATTGTGAATGCTACATCTTAGTCAGGTATTGTTGAGAGATATTTTCATTTATTCTTATTTATGGCAATAATCTTTCAGAAGAGAGGTGTGCCAGATATTGCTTTTTCATCAATAAAAATGGTTAAAAGTGCGGTATTATATTATGTTGACTGAAGTTATATTTTGCCTGTAGACATTTATTTGAATTTTGTGCACATTTTTTTTTTTTTTTTTTTGAGGTTTGGTTTTCCACATAGATGAGTTTTACAGTACAGTTATTCAGTATTATTTTCTCTTGTAATTTGTTATCATAGAAATGCCCAAAGCAGTTTTTCATGGTAATGGTACATTCATCCATTTCAACCCATATTCCTGTTAAAGCGTCTCTTGTTTTTCCATACAACTATTGGCTATATTTTGACTCTTGTTTATCCTTCAAGGTTGCAGATATGGTTGCATTTGTCATTTATGTTCTGCAAGTGAAGCCTCAGCACCACTACCAAGCCCTGTTGCTAAACCCCATATGCCAGCATGTGAGAAGGAGTACTGTCGCCTGGGGTGTATCTGTGATAGTTTAGATCCTGATAAGCCCATCTCTAATCCATCCCACTGTGGGAAATCATCATGTATGCTGCAGTGTGTCTGCTCAGAATCTAATAGTATGGATGGAAATGAGGACATTCCTTTTTTACCTTCGATGAAGAGACGACCCAAGCTAGGAGAACGCTTTTCAAACCTTCCTCAGCGAGAGAAAACTCATCGCTCTGCCAAAAATCTTGATGCAATAACAAGAAAGGCAATGATGTTGTATGAGACAAGTGAAATTTATTGTGAAAAGGTGGAAAGAGTTAGAAAAAAGGTCAGTAATGTTAGAGCATGTACTGAGTATATTTGACTAAGTTCATTATGGCATCACCATGGTGCAAAAGCCTCGATGCCAGTTTGGAAGTGGTTCTTGCTGGAAATTGTACTCTTGAAGAAAACAATTTGATTTGAATGTTATTAGTTTAACTAGAATTTGAAAGAAGTAGCGATGGCATGGGTTCTTTTTTTTTTTTCATACGCATTTGTTTACTATATTGTTATTTACATGGAGATTTCATTTTTTTATCCAATTTTCCAGCCAGATACTGCCAATAGTCCCATGGTTACCAACTTAATGAGCCCAACTCCAATCTCGCATGTTTCAACCTTGCCCCTTGTGATGCTTGAGCCTGACATTGTTTGTGAACCAGCCAGAGCAGATGATGATAGGCTGAAGGCTGACACTTCATTTCATGCATTGAATCTCAGCAACTCCGAAACAACAACAGTGGCTGCTTCGCACCTGGTCAGTGTGGAGAGCATTTCATCTCAGGTAGTGCTACAGAATAATGGACCAAGACCAGTTGAGAAATGCACTGAATGGCACAACAGTTTTTGATCAACCCAATGAGTGGTCAGTTATGGCTTGGCTGGTGGAAATTTTATAACTTTAAAAAATAAAGAGAGAGATAGAGACAGACAAAGAGAGATAGATCAGTCCTGGACTTGGACTCTCAAGTGGGAGTGAAATATAAATGTTGTATACATGTTATATGGCATGTAAAGCCATTCATTTTCAGTGCTTTCAGAATTAATACCATCAACATTTAAACAGTTCTTTACAGAAAAGAGCACATATTGTATTGCTTTGCTTGAAAATGTTAAAAGAAAACAAAAAAAACTCCGGACAAGTAGACTTTACTTGACCTGCCATCGGTGGGGAGGCCGGGAAAGCTCTTTGTTTTTAATCAAAATTTCAGTATGAGAAGAGGACGGTTTCATAGGTCCCATTCTTGTGTAATGTTATTTTTGTGACAGATGTTTTCAGAGACACAAATATTTATGTACTAGTCTTAGTGTGCAAATTTTTTAAAATTGTAAATGAAGAAAACAATTGTTGTTTATTTTCAGCATCAACATCAAACAAGGAGTAGTGTCCCAAAAGTAATGAAGCCTGCACTTGTCATTGATGATCACCGCCACACTGTTCCAATTATCGAACCTTCTGTCCACAAAAGGTGAATTATGTAAATAACTTATGAGCATGCCACCTTGTTATAGCCTCTTAATTTTAACTTCATCACTGCAGATGAAACAACCCATGTGACACTACACAGTTTATATTTGTGATATGAAGAGGTCATAGAGTTGTTGTTTATGAACAGATAAGATTGTGTCAGATGTTCAACACAGTGGATGCTAAGTACAAGAGATAATCTATGGTTGCCAAAGATTATTACCATTAGAAAAATAAATTTGGTCAGATAAATGATGGAACCAAATGGTTAGACTTTGACACTATACTTGTCTTTGAATGGGGTAAATTGTGTTAGTGCCTGTGAAAGGAATATGCATGAATCACAGTTAAATCATTTGCATTAATGGTATTCTTCCTTCTGACATTTCTATAAAATTTATCATCTTGAAAACTGTGAAGCTAATGTAAAGAAACCAGCGCACCTATCTGAGATGAATCTTGCAAATTCTTTGTAACCAATCCCAACTGTCTAGATCACATTAATAACAGAACTTGGATTCAATGCAAAGATTAATAGAACTTGTTGCTACACCTCGCAGAATACATACAATCCAATCCACTTATCTCGACATGGCTTTTTTATTTCCTGGTAAGTCTTGTTATTCCATACTTTCCTCTTATATCGACATATTTCTCCTCGACCAGAGCACAACAAGTGCACTAGACCTACTACTGTGCTGCGGAAAATGCCCTCATAACTCCCCGCATATATAAGATATCGTTATATTTCTTTTTGCAGTGCCGGCGGGGAGGGGTGGGAAAGGGGGTGTGTGGACAAAGAGGATGACCCTTGGCTTCAATAACAGGGAGTGTAGAGTGCCATGCATAAGCGCATGGCTGTTAAAGGACAGAGCACTACAGACCTTATGACCTGACCGGTTTTTTGCTTTTTTCACAAAAACATTCGTGCGCCATTGATACTAGGCCTTCACTTAGAGCTGTCACTCAGTTCACTGCCCTACTGTGTCCATCGGTATCATCACTTCTTCTGAAGAAACAGTCATGTCTCTGTTAACCCTCACCCTGCGAGGGGCGGCAATTGTCGGTATTTACTCGCAAGCGCTCATGCCGCACGGGCGGCAAAAGTCGGGAAGGTCAAGCTGACCGCGCCACGCGCAAGCCGTATTTTCACGCATCAGGTCACTGACCTTTTTGAGACGTAACCACCGTGTTATTGTTCACTGTATCTCTTCTAAATCAAACGCATTGTGACATGGACATGTTAACCAGTGAACCACTGGTTGGAATCACAAAAACTAAGCTTTCAAAGGCTCTCCCCACACTTTCAAAAGATGTAACATCGACATGCGAACTGTTGCTCAACAAATTTGTAATATTATCTCATTTTCTCACAAGCTGACCACCATCTGGAGTTGTATGTATCTAAGAACCAATCAGAAACAAGCTCTGAAATAATCTTTGCCCCAAATTCCCATATTGGTTTATTAATATTAGTATGTGTCAATCAGGATGAAACCATTTGTGTAGGGCTTAGGAGGGCGTGGCTAGTTATCATGCTTTGTTCTCACGAAAACTGCAGCTGTCAGTTTGAAATCATAAGTCAGATCATTGGTTAGAGACTGACAGACTAAGATTTTGCTGGTTAATTCATTGTCAAGCGTGACAAGGCATAGCAGCGAATGTTTTCATACCAATCAATAAAAACCGAACCACGTGGACAGCGTTTGTGGTCATTGCATAGCGGCACGGGTCAGTGACCCCAGATAAGATTCTCCGTGAGTAAGGTCACTGACCGTGCAGCGGGCTTAACGGGTAGCGCGCGGGGTCTGGGTTAAAAAGAAAAAGTAAAAACACTGTACATTTGATGTATAGCAACAGCATGTTGCCGATATCGACAATGATGCTGGAGGAACGGAATGCCGATAATTGGAGGAAACGAGGGATATAATTGCGTTATTTATTGTTTACTTCTCCCATAATGGCGATATTTGATCTCCATTGCTTATGTTTTTTTTATTCTCTTCCACCACTAATCTGCTATTTCGACTTTCTCTTTACTCGACGCAATTCAGCCAGTTCCACTGATGTCGAGATATTAGGATTTTACTGTATTTATATCATGTTGGTTTTTGACAAACAATGAAATTATGATCATACTTTTTGATTCTACTTAATGAAAATGCATCTCTTTCTTGCAGCTCAAAAAGCGTTAATAAATAATTTCAAAGGCCGAAATTTGTCAGAGATGGATACGTCCACGCAATTTACTTTCAAAAATTGAGGTGGAATCTGAAGTTTCCTCAAATTTTGATCTAGTTGTCACGAAATTTTTAGTTGCTTACATGTCCGCCCTCTTGCTCCATTATAGTATGATGTTTCCCTGACCATGGGAATAAAATTCAAAATCAGTTCAGTGGAGCTCACATAAATCAAACTCCGATAATCTGAATTTCTTTGAAATTGAAGTAATTTTAGAGTCTAGTTGTTTCTTCTTCTTTATCTCTATTAATCTTTTTTCTATAACTCAAATTCGAACTGTCCAATTTCTGACAATTCAGAGTTATCAAGCTCATTCACCCCAATGTAACTTCCAATTTCCTGCCCACTGAAAACCTTAGGATCCACAAAAGCCTGGTTCCAACACTTGTAGTACCAGTGATCCAGAGGAAGGAAAGGGTTAGGGGGTAATGTAATGCAGCGAGCAGGAAGGGTTGGGGGGGGTTGGTGTTTACAGGTAGGGCATTGTTTTAGTTACACTGTGCAATGGTTATTCCATGCCACTGATGGCAAGATCAGCTAACAGATGGGATAACCAGTAGGCCTCCAGTCTTGCAGTTGAACATCATTCATGGGGGAATGTCTTTATTGATTGATAACATCACCACACCATATGCTAAAAAGGATGTAAGCCTACCACCCAAGTACATTTACCTTGCTCACACAATACATGTGGCCAAGATAAAGACAGGCAACAGAGTTTGCTGGCCAGAAACTGAAACTAATACTATTACTAGGCCTGAGCCATTCAATATTGCTTTCTTGTTTTATTGCCATGGTACAGTCACCTTTAAAGACAAAATAGTTAATCAAAAGATCTCATGCAGGTGCCTGTGTGGGTTATTTTTTGTTGTGTTTTTGGAAGGGGGTCTGCAAGAGGGGATAGATATGTAATTACATGTATATTATAGGGCAAACAGCATAATAATGGTTATTTTGTAATTTTGTGGCAGAGGTAAATCGAACCCTGGTAAACCAAAGTCAATTCCATTTCCGGATGACTTTGAATTGTGCGGACTCCACTTTATGTTAATGTTGTTGAATATTTCTTCAAAGGTTTCAGAAGGCAGTATTTAAAAAAAAATTTTTATATATCACAGATTGAACAGAAATAGTGTCCACGAGATGAAACTGATTTTGTTCCTGGAATTCCAGTCTGACAGTGTTTAACCCATAAAGAAGATTTACTGTCATAAAAGGGCTCTGTGATGATAACAAAGTGCACCACCAAATATTTTGCTGTGAATGGTTAATCTTTTATAATCTAATGTATATTCTTTCCCTATCCCCATACCCTTCTTTTCAGGAAGAGAAAAAGCCACCCACTATCAGATGAAATCTTCACATCATCGACCTGTGCACGGACACAGCCCTACAAATATCGCATACCTGGTATGAGTGCGGGCTTGTCATCCATTAGTGAGAGTCAAAGAGAAACTACGTCTTCTGTGCCTGATTCTGCCATGGCCAGTTATGAACTGCCAACAGACTCAGCAAATCGATCTCCTAATAAATTTGACCCAATTGTACTGGATGATGACAGTGAGCAGGTTCTCCCTAAAATATCTTCCATTGAATCTTTGGCTACAAACACACAAGAGTTGGTGCACTGGGAAAATGCAGAAAATGAAGGGTGTGGTAAGAAGTCGGAGAAAAGTTGCTGTCATGGCTCAACTGAGTTGACCAAAAAATGCTCTAACATGTGTTCAGGGCAAAGGAAAGCAGATGTTCAAGACAGCAGTACTTCCGGAAATTCAAAGCAGTGCCAAGGATGGCATAAGTCTATGGTATGCTTAAAGGCAAAAGCAACAGCATCTCAGATTCCTGGAGAAGAAGATGTCCAGGAAGAAGATGAAGTCAAGCTGCTTGAATTTGCTGCCAATTGCAATTGGGAGGGCGCAAAAAAAGAAATCCTAGCCAAAATTGCACAGTGTCTCACCAGAGGCCACTACCCGCAACCTCGGACAATGAATGTGTGTGAATTTGTGGTGGAGATTTTGCCTAAAGCTCATCAACCTAGTCACATTCCTTCAGAACTTCGAGCAAAACTTCCAGGCCAGATGTACTCAATAAGAGTGAGAGTTACACGGAGAGAATCTGTCAGTAAAGCTGAAAACGATGCAGACATTATTGATCTCAGTGAGCCTTCCCCTGTCAAAAATACTCATAGCAGTATCATGAATGTTCAGGATTCTGCACTAGGGATTAATCTAAATACTGAGCAGTCAGCTGCAGAAACATCTGATTCATCACTGTCATCTTCATCATTAGGTATTTCTGGTCTCAGTAAGTTGTATGTAAACAATTCCGTGCTAGCTGGGCAAGCAAATGCAGGAGTACCAAGTAGCAGTCAAATTTCAAATTCAGCAGTCCTTAGAAATTTAAATGTGCCTTGCAGGCGAAGATCTGCCGAGTCAGTTCTAAATGGCAAGAGTTTAAATACTGATCATAGACACACAGCAGATGGTGCTTCCACTCTGCCTGCATCCTCATCCTCAGGAATGAAGCACAAAGGATCATCATTTATAACATTGGGGGACAGGTTTCCTGCCAAGACCACCGCTAGCAATTTAGTGCACAATAATGGCACTGTTGTATGTTCCACTTCAACAGCAATTTCCAAGTCAAAAGTTAGTCACAATAGTTTATTGAAAGAGGCCCAAAAAGGTAAATCATCAGACAGTCTCTCATCATCAGGAACTCAGTCCTTTCCACAAGTCACTCCCCTGATTGGCCCATTTAATTCTAAAGATTTGAAATACATGAAAATTGGTGGTAAAGATGGCATGATGAAAATTATTGAAGTTGCTACTTCAGCTGACAGAGACAAAAAAATAATTGCTGTACCTCTTGCACTTTCAAAAGTGCCTGTGGACTTGAAAGGAAATAAAGGCCCTGTACCGTTAGTTGCTTTGTCTGTGAGTGGTACTGTTTCCAACAGGATTGTACCAATACTATCATCCCAATCTGTATCATCCCAACTGAAAACACCAGTATCATCAAGCTCGCCACAACAGTTTGTCTTGAGGCTTCCAGGTAAAAAGCAAGCAGGGACACACGGTCCTACGGTAGCTGGTGTGAAACAACCCATGATGGTGAAACCAATTCAAGGTCTGCAAAGATACCAGTTGATGCCATTATCTAAAGAGAGTCATGTCGAGTCCAACTCCACTACTCCAAAGGTTACAGCCTCAAGCTCAAGGACTCCAAACAGTAATGATGAAATGATAATGGTTTTTGATGCTGCTCACATTAAAGCATCTCAGTTTGCCAGAGACGGTGCATCAACTTCAGCCCAGGTTTCTGTAAAAGATAAAAGTGATTGCTCAAGTAGCTTGGGAGCTCTAAGCTCGTCAAACCCTGCTAGTCAAATATTAACCTCTGTGACTGCCTCACGTGACCGCCCCATCATGTCAGCAGAAATTTCTCCATCCAAACTGCAGAACAAGCTAAATGGTGCAATAGATTTGACAGCAGACTTAGTTGCAGGTGCTGCACAGACAAACTCGGGTGAAGTTTCAGAAAGTAATAGCATGAAAGATGTAGATGAATGTGATGGATGCAGTAATGTAAGTGGTTGTGCAGAGACTGATTTAAGTGATATGTTGGTGAATTCAAGTCCCACATTAGGCCAACCAACAACTGATGCAACTCAGATTTCTACTGCAAATAAGGACTGTGAAGACAGAAATGTGTTTTCAGGTGCATTACAGTCATCTGCAGAACCCAATTTGAGTAGAGATTCATTTGAAAATACTTCAGTGTCTGGTCTTCCAGAATGCAAAATTCAAGTCAAGTCCTTCTGTAGGTCACCACCAACCTCTTCGGAAATGTTTGTCACAGCCGGTGAAGTGACCCCGAAAACACTGTATGAATCTGTTACTAAGGGGTCTAAACGCAGCCATCATTCTTCCACAGTGGATTTAGAAGTTCACTCACCCTGTCCAAAGAAACCTTGTCTGTCAGGAGAGGCCTTGTCTGTGAATGATGAGGACAGTAATGTCTCAATCTACAGTGGATTAGGTGTCCGAACAGCTGAGGCAAGCCCTGTGAACAGTGTGGACAGACCAAAAAGTGTCCTGTCCACAGCTATGTCTTCTGGTTCCAGTGATGACCTCCTGATTTTACTTAGCTCAGATGTAAGTACACTACAATAAATGCAGTATTCCAAGCAAGAGCATGGAATATTCAGCATTTTGTTTTCACCTGTTCATGTTTTACTCATAATGACATCAACCAGATATAAACATGCCATGAACTGATTAATCTTGCTTGTTTTATACAGCATGTTCTAAGTTTAATCAACACCAGACTGTAATGTTTAATGATTAAAAAATGGGTGTATTTTAAGATAGTTTTCATTTTGAGGGGCATCAGCTTTGATTATTTATTTATTTATTTATTTATTACCTTGTTTTTTTTATAACTTGTGTGATGAAAAAAAAAAATCTGATCAAAGGTCATTTTGCAGCATAAACAGTAGATGAAATATGAAGACAACATTGAAAATTTGCAGAATAATGTGACAGTCTCAAAATAATCTTAACCACCTCTTCCATTATACATTATGGATTTTGTTCCTCCTTGCTGCCTCTTCCTCTAAAAAAAGAAAAGTATAACAACACTCATGGCTGGTGAGTGCTTTTGTATGAGTGGAATATGTATTTTGAAAGCCGTTGGATCATTCTGTTTTTAAAGCATTTACATTATAGAAGGATTTCATGCTCTGATTACTTCTTTCTTTTCTTTTTAAAAACCATTGTATTTTCTTTTGTGGATTCATTTGTCGAAATACATCTGTCCCTCAGTTTGTGCAGAGAAATATTTACATTCTGCAAAACTGAAAATAAATACACTGAAGGCCCAGTAGTAGATGTTCACATATTATTTGAAAAGGGGTTTGCAAGGTCATGTTGGTCAGAATCCATCACTTAGAAGCACACAATAATAAAATTTGCTTGCATGAGTGTTGTTGGTAAACTTCTGCCCTCTATCATATTACCAAAATCATATGTGTGGAACTTGAATGAAACAAAGCCCAGGTGTAATGTGAGTCTTATAATCTAAACCGTGCCTGCCCTATAAGTGATGCAGCTTGAAACTTTAAATAAGATAAAGACACACTGAGGAATTTCAATATTCTCTATAGGACGAAATTGATGTTGGAGAGGAACCAAACTATGAAGAAATGGTGTCTCAGAGAGTAAGAGCCGAAAGGGCTCTTGAGAATGACCATGGAAGCATGTATATCAAGGCAGGAGTTGTCTTCACAACATCTGGCCCAGTAAGTAGCCACCCCCTCAAAAAAAAAAGGGGGGGGGGGGGGGGTTAATGGCCAAGCATCAACTTTCTTATTTTATCATGTAAGCATGCAAACATCTTTTGGTGTACAGACTTCCAAGTTTTGATGTTTTTTAAATCCCAAAGATAATTATCAATTTTGAGAAAACTGTTCTAAATTATTATTTGTGCAACTTGCAACTGATCAAATGAATCCCTAATGCAAAAATGTGAACACAGTAATTTTCATTCACAGCTTGTTGGAAATTGATCCTTATTGGTCATGGCCAGAGGACAGATGAATATGGGACATTGATAATGTATTGTCGTGTATTTGTGTTTCTGTAGACAGAGAAGAGCTTTTCTGTGAGTGGATCGAAGAACACTGCTGAAGATATGCCAGAGGATGAGTGCAAGTCATCACCAGAAAGGCTAGGGAAATTGATGCAGAAAATGCAGTCAATTCAAGAAAGTAGAATTGCCCATCACAATCAGTTGTGAGTTTATCTCAGTTTGAAATTGTCTTGCCAGTAGATCATCTTGAAGAGGAGCTGAGATGATTTTGCACATAAATTGCCTTTTAATTATGCAGTGTTATAAACCATTTTGGCTCTTTCGTGAAATTCACACACATGTGTGTGCGATGCTAGGAAAAGATTTGTGAACAGGTGAAAATTGGAAAGTTGTGCAGAACTGAGTATATATATTACTTTGAGTTTTTGGAGGTCTAAACATAAAACATCATGTATACTGCTTATGTCCAGTGTGGGATGAAAGCAGGTTGACTCCAATCAGGATATTTTTTTTCCCTTCTTTTCGGCCATTAATTAATAGCATGATGGTAAACATTACAGAAGAAAAAAAAAAACACAATTTGCACAGAATTCCATAATTTGTTGCTTTGAAGTTTTATTGTAAAGTAATATCTTTTAGTTTCAGGCAAAAATTAAGTACACCACCTCAAATAATGAGGATTTGAACAGATGCTACAATGGTCTGTTGATTTGACCTTGGAGAAGTATCTTTTAGCTCTGTACAAGAGCAGCCAGCCTTCTGTAGCAAGAGGAAAACTTTTCCTGTCAGTTTGAATCTTGTGTGCTGATACAAATAATGATCACAACATTGAAGTTATTGGCAGGAAAATGGGGTCTTACCTTTTTTAACAAAAAGAGTTCTGAGAAGAGCTCTACAACAGTTTCTCCCAATTGCCATTATAATTAGGTTGGCAATTTTTTTATACTTCTTGTTTGTATTTCAGAGAGCGCTTACGAAGATCAAAACTGAGATCTCTTTTTGATGAGTTGCAATGTCAAGTAATGATTTCAAGGAATGAATCTCTAGAAGGCAGAGACTTCTTCATGCCCAAGGCCAAAGTTTTGAGTGAGGTAGGTGTCCCTGAAGGGTCATATTATTTGACAATATGAGTCCTGCACAGTTTAGAGATGAAAAAAACCTGTCTTTTTATTTTTCTAATTCAGAAAAAATGTGCCATGGCATCATCCATTTCTGGTGAGAAACAAGCAATACTGATTGCTCTGTCGGGAAAGGTCATTCTGTTAGGTGGCAGAATAAACAAACCAAATGACCAAATTTTCAGATGACCACCATTGTACAGTGCAATCCTAATATCTCGACATCAGTGGGACCGTCTGAATTGCGTCGAGTAAAGAGAAAGTTGAAATAACAGATTAGTGGTGGAAAAGAAAAAAAAAAGTGGGGGAGATCAAACCTCATCATTATGGGGAAAGGTGTCCAATAAATAATGCAATTATGTCGCTTTTACTTTTAATTATTGCCGTACTGTCACCCGTTCCTCCAATACGATTGTTGTGTGAAGCAGTTGCATGGCAAAGACTTGTCGATACCAGAGAAATGCTCTAGCTGTACATCAAATGCGCAGTGTTTTACAATTTCTTTTTAACCTCGACCTGACACTTCAGAAGAAATGATGATACCGATACACACACAGTACGGCAATTAACCAAGAGATTTAGATGAAGGCCTCATATCAACGGCACACGAATGATTTGTGAAAAAAAATAAATTTACTCAGTCTGTAGTACTCTGTACTTTTACTGCTGTGCGCGTATGCATGGCACTCCTCACTCGCGTTACTGAGGCCAAGGGTCATCCTTTGTGTCAACACACCCGCTCTCCTACCCCTCCCCGCCAGCATCATGAAAAGAAATAGAGGTCTTATGAAGGGAGATATGTGGGCATTTTTGCTAGCACAGTAGTAGATCTAGTGCACTTGTTGTGCTCTGGTCGGGGAGAAAATAATGTGTCGCTATAAGAGGAAAGAATGCAATAACACGTCGAGTTACAGGGAAATATTTAGTAGCATTAAATAAGGAACAGATTGGGACTTAAAAATTGTGTCAAGTTACCCAGAATGTCGACAAAAGCCATGTCGAGATAAGTGGATTGGATTGTATATCTTTTTTTATTTTGGCCTCGTTTTCAATAAAATTTAACTCTTTCATTTTCAACATTATGCGCTATTCTAATATAGACTGGCCTGTAATAAACTGCAGCATGTCTTATGTTTTTATTCACAGGCCAAGAAAGTCATTTTAGGGCTGTGTGAAAGAGTTCATCGGGGAGATCAACTTGTGAAGGAGTATGAGAAAAGAAACCAGATCTTGCATCAAAAGTTGGCAAGTATAAGAGGTATGGATTGAATCAAGGTTGAAGTTTACAATGTATTATTCCATTAGTGACGTGGACAATAGTTTTTCCAAGATTTACTTTAAAATTTTGTGGAAAGGTGGATGTCCCAGTTTTTTGCTATCTTTTAAATGGGCTAATATTCTTTTTTATTACTAGAATATGTCATATATTAAAATTTAATCACAGTCCTAAGTGAAGTGGTAAAATTTGCTTTGCTTATTTTCCAAAACATACCAGTATATCCAGTCTCACAATCACAAGTATAGAAGACCACGCTTGTAACGAACACGCTTGAAACGAATTGATGGAAATAACGAACACATGTCCGTTTTTTTTTCTTATTATTTCAAAAAAATCTTAACGCATGTAGCGAACAAGCGATAATGAACTGACGGTTTTAATGAACTCATGTTTGTGCCCACCAAGGTCTTTTTCTTCTTTGTTTACGACTGAAGTAACGAAACAGCCCGCGCAGGGTGGGCCCTGGGACAAAAGAGTAGGCACCACTCAGCAACTCGCTGGCGTGCGCTGTTAACGATTGTCAGCGGCGTAGATTTAAAAATAGATTACTGATTATTTTCTCTCCAGTGTAGTGTGTAGGCTTAGTGAGTGTGTACATTTTGCCTGTCGCTCCATTATTTTTCTTTCTCACGGCCTTTGTTGTGGGTTGTGAAGTTTAAAGTTGTGAAAGACTCTCCCAATTGATTTTAGATCTAGATCTAGATTCTGTTTCTTCAGCAAACTAATAGCACTATACATTGTAATTTTCGTCGGTGAACATGAGCTCCAAAAAGAGAATGTCCTACTCTTTGGATTTCAAAATGCAAGTCTTACGGGAGCTAGATTTTAATCCAGAGCACAGTGCAGAATGGTCTTAAATGTTGTATCATATTTTATGTGACGTATGACATTGGTTTTTGGGAAAAGGGAAAGGCATTGGGCATGAAGAATGTGCGCAAAAGCGAGGGCAGTGGGGTGACAGAAAAAATGTGTGTGTGAGAGGTTGACTGAAATAAAGAACTACTGATACAAAGAACTTCATTTTTCTGTCTGGGGTTGTTCTTTATGTCGGTGCTCTACTGTATGACAACATGAGGAATATGAAATTCAAATTGTTTTGTGATGGCGGGGCAAAGCAAAGTACAAATAATTGGAAAGCTTCTTCCTGTCCACAGGGCTTTTTGTATGCTATATGTGTGCAGTCTTAAGAGCAATGGCTGCCTCGATGTTGCATTCGAATCGTTAAGCAGCAGCCAGTCTGTGATCGTGCACTTGATTCTTAGGCAAAAAAACAAACAAAAAAAACTGTTGGATGTGGCTGCATTCCCCGAGACACGAATTTGATAGGAGGTTTGTTTTGCCGCAGGTCCATGTTGTTTGTCAAGGCAAGGCATATTCTTAGAGTGACACTGCTGTGACTTCATTATAAGCCATTCTCACATTATCATGTATATTTAGGCATGTATGCATTTTTTCATCTTTCCAACCTTTCAGCAAATCTGTTGGACAAAGAAGTACCTGCAGAAACCATCAATGCAGTTCTTGAGAAAGCTTATAAGAGTGCATCACATAAATCTCGTAACCAAGGAAAGGCAGAAACAAGGACCTCCACACCATTGGTAGATGAAATTGGTTTGAATACGGAGTTAGAAGAGACCACAGAAACTGTTGATCTTGTGTCCCCCAGTACTGAGGATGATAAAGCCTCTGAGAGGCAAGGAGTGACAACTCCAGTTTATGAGGATATCAGTGACCCTGAAGATGCTGTGGCACCAAAATATGAAGATATCAGTGATGTAGATGAGACAAAATATGAGGACATTAGCGATTCAGATGGACATCAGAAGGGGTAGTTACTGTAATGAACTGTTATTTCTTCATGGTCTGATGGTGAAAATGATCTCAATCTTCTAGTGTGATTCAAAGTACACTGTGAGAAGTTATTTCAGTTTACACTCTTGCTTCAAAATACGAAATTTTATTTCAGTATCTCATCTAGCTACCTATGATTTCCAACATCAATTAATGTCAAATGATGATTAGGAAAGTTAGTTTTGCATATCTTCCACAGTTACATGAGACAACAGCATATTAGATCAAATTACATGGAAGCGTGAAAGCGTTATCTCAAATAATAAAAAGTTATGGATTTCATCCCTGCTGTTTTGGACTCATTAGGTTTTCAACCCACGAAACTGAAAAATTGAAATGTAAACATAACAGGGATTTCCTGACATAGCAGATGAAGCCTGGCTTTCATTATTTGTTTTGCCCCATTTGGTTTCAACTGGATGTCATGGTATTTGCATGAAGGAAACCAACATGGTAGCCAGAGTAGTTTCAGAGCTTTGAAATTTTGGAATCCACAAGTTGGTAGTATTATAGCAAAAACGTAGAAGAACTATTTGTCAGCAATCCATAAATGTGTTTAGTGACAGTGATATTTGTTGTGTTACACTGAATTACCTTATTTTCCTGTGAATTACAAGTTTATGTTATAATTCATTTTGAATATAGGGACTGTTGGGATACAGTGATTCACATATTGTTTGGAGATAAGTTTGACTGCTGACTATGCTATTGCTAGTGCATGCATGTTATATTTTTTGTCCTTTCTTCCTTTCGAGAAAGAGAATCATGGGTGGAAAGTTAAGTATTACACTGTAACAAGTTTCTGTCGCAAGCTTTCATTCAAGTTACATTCCCATTTCATCAGCTCACATGTTGCACTTTGTTGGGATGTGATTAGAAAATCATTGTGAATCTGTGAAAAATAAATGGTCTTTGTAGACAGATTTAATGTTAAGACCATGTTTGCCAACTGAATTTTCCACTTGGCTGTTAGCAAAATTATGAATATAAAAATGGCAAATTTAGAAATGTACAATTTGACTGCATTTTAATGTCTCAGTTTACAGAAGTTTGCAGCTTTAGGTCATTATGTTGCCTGTTTTGTGACTTTATCCTGCTGATTGTGTCACATGGCCCAGAAAAGGGTACTTTGGGGGATTTGTTATAGCTAGCATGGATGGGTCAAGTAAAGACTGCTTATGCTGTGTTTAGGAAAGGGGGGGCGGGGGGGGGGGGGGGGGGGATAGGATAGGTATATAGTTTGGAAAGAATGTCTTGAGTGGGATTTTGATGATGCAAATACAGATGAATGTTAGTGATTTCAAAATAAAACCACAGAATGGTCTGTAGTCATATGTCAAACGCAGTCTTTCGCCCATGACTAAAGGCTTTGTGATGAAGTGGTAGTAAAAGTTGTATTGATATTCTAATCCAATTAATGGGAACATTTCATTCATCTAATTTCCCATGAGAGCACAGTATCATTTCCAGTTTGTGCAAACAGTTCATAGAGGTCAAATGTCAGTCCAGTGCCTGTCTGTCTGAGTATCAAGACCACTCAAGAATTGACACATGAAAAGTTTACATGCTGCAGTAAATATTTTAGACTACTAAATTGGTATGTTTTGAAGTAGTACCAAGGAGCTTATAATACTGGAGTGCATGGCTCGCGCGTATCGCACACAAACGAAAGTGGGCTGAGCGTGTCAGACACAGTGACTGTACCGCCATGCTCTGGGGGTCGTAGAGGCTCCTTGCTATGCACTAGACTTTACCTAACATCTCATCAATGGTATGTGTTTCTTCAGTTTTCTTCGCATCTTTGTATTCGCAATTAATAACCTGTGGCCAATATATCACAATTCTTACCTATCATAACAAACATGAATTGGAGAGAGAGAGAGAGAGAGAACAGAATGTCCAACACCATCACACTGTACTTACAAAGAGAGATCAGAGATCCAGGACCCTGTCATGATAATTGTTCTACTGATGCAGAAAGATCACCATCTTGGTGAGTTGTGCTCTTAGTGTCGACATCGTGATGAATATATCGGTCACTATTTAGCTTCTTGTGGTGGTGGAATACCATGTTGCAAAGAGCCGGCATGCCTCCTTGATGATTTGGTGCACATGGCTATCTTCTGCGGCAATATGATGACTGTCCATGCTGTGATTCCAAATAAATGTCAGGGAAGACGTTGACACTGACAGATTCTAACACATGCCTGGTGACTTTGGCTGTTAGATATCGTGTGACACCATGGACTGGACCTGCAGGGGCTGACGGATGTTCTCGCAGAGCTTTGTCACATACATTGACCACTGCGTACATATCCTCAGAAAACACCAAACCTCCTTTGTTTTTTCTGTGGGTTAACGAGTGATGTAGGTGATTCTCGTGTCCTTGTTCATCAGTGGAAAGTAGTACAAACTTACACTTAACACAACTGACTCTCTCTGTCACAGTTCTTGAATTGTAGCTACTTATGTAGTGTAGAGCATGTTGGTGATACACTGTGGGCAATGTTAGGGCATCGATAAGTGGTTTTAACCCAGGATTTATAGATGTTTTGCATTGTTCCTGCTTCTTCCTCCAACAGAGTGTTTTCTGCTTCCTGGATAGGAATGCAGTTGACCCGCATTGATGGCAGCACACTGTTCTATAGCAGCAAAGCCCTGAGAGCCCATTTGAATTGCAAGGGTGTGGGGTTATTATTCCATCCATGGTGTTGCCTAATTCTGCTGAAGAAAGTCTCAAGATGGTCCTGAGATGGCCTGTGTGTTAGCACGTAGTGGTACCCATGGTCGTTCAGCAGCTGTTTGGCTATTCCTAGAGTAGACTGGGTGGTATACAGGAAGCCAGTAAATCCAGTTTTCCTCCTGCCCATTACAAGCAGTTTCCCACCGCTGTCCTTTAGACCAAGAATGTACCATTCTCAGCTGTTTCTTCTTTGGCTGTGAAATTGTGCAGGTTGATGGGCTTTTGTATCCTCTACTCTACACAGGTCAAACACATGGTCAAAAACTTTGATGAAATAGGTTGTGGCCTGGCTGTCTGTAAACTGAGGCAACTCCAGATCCTCCCTGAGGAAGTCTATAGCACTAGCCACTGATGCTGAGATAGTCTGGCATGCTAGTTGTACATTCATTTTGTTTTTTTCATAATGAATGTGCTTGCCACGAAGTTTGTTTGCTAAGACTAAGTTGTCCTTTTGTTGCAATTCATTCAGTTCACATATAAACTGTCAATCACTTGGTTGATCATTAAAAAAGAACCTCTTTTGGTCACCCAGGCAATTTCTGATATTCTTCACAAGGTGGCAGGCATCAAAACAGAAATAAACTTTTTCTTTCGTGACAGGGTTTTCAGAATGGTTTTTAATACTGCCTGGATCTTTTAAATCACATCCTAGCACATATGCAGTTGATTGGCTGGTGTAATTTCCGTCACAGCAAGAACGGAATGCCCAGTGTCTGTCACAAGGGTTACAGAGTCTTTAACTATTTGTGCTAGGCTTTCTCCACTAATCTTGTCAGTCAGAAAGTAACCAGTTGGTTGCTTAAAGTGCTTCTTTAATCCCACTACCATCACAACTAGTGCTTCTGTTTGCAAGGGAGTCGTCACAGCCTGCATGAAGATGTCCATGATTTACACATCCGACATAGGTTTGTGTGCCAGTGTCATAGCTACAGTATAAGCTTTCTTCAAATGCGCGGAGTCAAACATTATTGACACCTTTCTCTGTTCTTCACTCATGTCCTTCTTCAAGGTCTCCAGCACCTCTGTTAAGAATCCTGGATTGCAGTCTCTGGCTGAAGCCAACTTTTGGATGGTAGATGGATGTGGCAAAGCAAGAAATTTTCTGATGTGGTCATATGCTTGCCTGCTGTAAAAATGCAGTGTTACTGCAAAATTGTTCAGTTCATTGGTGACTATAAGCACTTCCTTGAAATGCTTTAACTTCATATTCAATTAAAGTTAGTGTTTCTCTGTCAAAATTTAGCTTTAGCAAGTCATGCTGCTCTGATGATAGCAATCTTATTTCTTCCATCTCTTGCAAGATTCCAGAAATAGTCTCATCTCGTCTCTTCAACTTCTGACGTAGCGATTTAATCACTTTAACGTCTAAATCAACTATCATACCATTGTTATACAATGCAGGAACAGAACCAACATTATACATGTATGTTACGCAGGAGCACTGATCAGGTTAATTTTGTCTTTGCCAACCAGTGCCCAGATACAGGGTCAAGCTTTGCAGCTTGACATACGAATAATGATAACATTTTTGTGTTCAGTGAGAATGAAAAACCAAAGCACAATAAATCTGCTGAGTGGAGGAAGAAGCGGTTCGGAGAAGCCTTGTGCATTGTAATTCATCTTGTAGATCAGATCTTATCTTTACTTTATAAATAAACAATAAAGAACAGCAATAACAGCAACAACAATATAATAATAATAATATAGATCAACCTACCTGTGAAAACTGCGGTCTGTATTCTTTTCAAGTCAGGCTGTACAACCGATCACCACACACACATACACCATGATAATGGAGAACTCACAGGATCAAGAAGATTGAAAATGCCGAAAATCCAATGGATCGACGAAAAATAAAAATACTAACTCTTTATCTGCATTCTAGTCCAAAGAGAATAGAATACTAAGACTAAGAGGTTTAATGTGATGTTACCTCTCTAATACAACAGCCCTGTGACAATTATGGTCCACGTACCTGGCATCCTTATTGCAGGGGCGAGCGTTAACGTACTTTAAAGAGTTACAGCGCGAAGACGTGCATGATTACGATAAGCTGATTACGAGTTGACCCAGAGATAGACCACACAGTGTGCAGCACACTTGTAGCGGTGCTACACTGTACAGATCTTTTGACCCCCAGAGTATGGCTGCCGAGGTCCCATAATTGGCACGTGTTATGTCACTGTCCCGCTCTCCAGTATAGATAGTGTAAGCTCCTTGAGTAGCACACATTCAGAGTAACAATAGGCTATGATTGTTATAGACCACAATTAATAATAATAATAATAATAAATGGCATTTATATAGCGCCTAACCTTGTTTGACAGGCTCTAAGCGCTTTACAGAACTTATTTACTACAAATAATATTTAAAGACACACACACACATACACATAATATATTTTACAAGCAATCTGGATTCTATGGAGTGAAAAAATGGCTCTTAAGATGTTTCTTAAATGTATTGGGGTTCTCAATTTCTCTGAGAGAAAGAGGCAATGAGTTCCATATTTGGGGGCCACAATATGAGAAGGATCTTTCACTTTCACCCATAGTTTTCATGGAAACTTTAGGAATTTTCAGCTTTTTGGTGTCTACTGAAGACCGTAGAGTGCGAGATGGTACATAGGGGACCAACAGGTCACACAGATAAGGCGGTGCATTATTGTAGACACATTTGTGGCATAGCAATGCCACTTTGTATAGAATACGCTGTTCAATTGGCAGCCAGTGCAACGAAGCAAGCATTGGCGTAGCTGAATCCCTTCTCTTTTTCCTGAGAATCAGACGAGCTGCGTTGTTCTGTGCAACTTGGAGTTTTTTAAGTTTGTCCATGGAAATTCCTGTTAGTAGTGTTAGAAGTGAGTTACAGTAGTCCAATTTGGATAAAATAAGGGAATTTACCAGAATTTCTGTTGTTTTTGTAGATAAAAGGTTTCTTATTTGGCCAAGTTTCCTTATTTCAAAATAAATATTTTTGAGGAGATGGTTGACCTGTGCTTGCATGGATAAGGTAGAGTCTAAATAAACACCTAGGTTTTTGACTGATTTTGTAAGTGACACATTTTTTCCACTAAGACAAATATTTCTTGTGCTTATGCCTTTGATGCTTCTTGCACTGCCAACCAAAATTGCCTCAGTCTTGTCTTCATTAAGCATCAATTTGTTTTCATTCATCCAATTCTTAACAGATGATAAACATGACCCTGCCCTCTGTAACAGATCTTCAACAGTATCAGGTGTTGATGAGCCATAAACTTGGGTGTCATCAGAGTAGAAATTCATAGAAGGTAGATATGGAGGGGCAGAATTGTATTAATGGATGATGTAAAATTTTTCGATTTTAAAAAAGATGACGGTTGTACTTCACTGTGCATTCTCTGGGATACCCCCCTTTCAGAGAGACCATTTGTAACATGCTTTTGCCAGCACAGAATCATTTCTTTTATTGTCATTTAACATTCCGTAGTGGCCAGTCTTCAGAATCAGTTAGCAGCCAACAAAACCTATCCCATCAGAGTATCCCTTTGTTTTACTGTCAGAATGGCCATTTTATCAGCTACAGATTCGAGAGAGATTCAGGAAATAATATGGAATTGTTTTTTGCTGTGGCGAAGATATTTTTTTTTGGTCAGTATGAAATGTGATGTTTTATTATTTGTAATTCTATTCCAGTTGCATTTATAAATATTTTGAGGACAGTTTCAAGTTAGTGTATTATATAGGCCATATCACCCTTTCGAAATGTTCCCACTTTTGCTACACCCTAGTGCTGGCTAGCATCTATTGGACTATTCAGTGAATTGTTTTGATCCAGCAGGATTTGAAACACAATCTTCATGTCGCTACTTAATCTAGGGGTGGAAACATTTTTAAGTTAATGACCTGTGCTAGGAAAATATTCTATCTACCCAAATATTTGTTCTGGTAATTGCCTGCCCTCATCCCACAGTTACAATTAGTTTTCTGTCGTACAGAAGAAAAAAAATCCTGTTTGCATCATATATTTTTTTGTTTTGATTTTTAATACATGTATTATTACATGTATTATTTTTTTTTTTTAAGAAAAGGAAATTTCTTTACAGAAACTCAAGAAGTAATAATTGTAATCACATATTACATATTATACATGTTTAGAAGTTCACTTTCTGTCTTCAAGATAGAGAACTGAAAATTACAGTGAATCTGTATTCACAGTGACTTGTATTTATTAAAAGAGAGATGATAAAATGAATGCTGTTAATCTTAGTAATCCACAGAACGCAAGGCCCATGTCAAAACTCTTAAAATGGATACAGTGAATGGTATCAGCTTCATCTTCACCCCCAGTTATAGTGACAAACACAATATCCATCCAGACAAAATTTCAGTACCTTACATGTAACATCCCAAGAAGAATTTTCAGAACCAGGCGTTTGTTTTTGCATACCAGCACAATAGTTACACAGCTGGTCAAAGCATACCTCTGCTGAACCGCTGAGTTCTGACATCCTTCATTTACATACCATGTCTTTCATTTGAAACACTGCATAATGTTCTTGATTTAACTTGAATTTGTAAGAAGTGAAACCAGAAATGAAATACCAGTACTGTGGATTTTTTTGTTTTTCTCTTTTGTTTGTATGTATTGTATTACTAAGCGTGTACCTCATAATCTATATTATATATAATGTAGTTAAAAGCTTATCAGAACCAGCTCCCATACTGTTTTTTTGTGTTTTTTTTTGTTTTCTTTAGCTTCGATAATCATGAACTGAAAAGTAATCCAGCCATTTTAGTTGCTTTATGAGATGTTTTTCTAATTCAGACAATTGTCCTTTGTGTATGACTTAGAGGACACTCTAATCTGTAGGTCTGACCATTAATTTTACAATGCTTTGCTTATAAAAAGTAATAATGTTACTTTGCAGTTATTCATTATATGTTTTAAACTTGTTTCAATTTCACTGACTCTTAAAATCTTTAAAATGTTAATACCACAGGCAGCATAAAGTGTACAAAGACTTCATCTGTATTCTCTCCCTGCATACGTATTATATCTTCCTGCCTGTGTGAATGTGAATGGTCAGTATTTCTTACACTGAGAAACTCACAGTTTTAACCTTTTTTTTTTCTCTCATTACTTTGATGTTTTACATTTTGAACATGTCTGTTATTTAACTGAATATGCAAAGCTGAGAATCAAAGCCAGCAGGTAAATGGCTCAGTAAAAGATAATTTTGATATTCAAGTTTGAAAGTCTTCATTATTATCTCTGTATGTCCGAGTTCTCTATGGCCTGTTTTTCTTACATAATTATCATCACATACATGAAATTTATAATTCATCTGCTTGCAGGATTTAAAAATGGCATGACATGTAAACAGGACTTTTGTCGAATTGAAGAATAGTACTTAAACATAACCATTTCATAATTATGAAATGTCTTGAATGGGACTCAATCACTGCAGACAAAAAAAAGTTAGAAAGTGCTTCAGTGGGGACAGTTGTCCTTATAGGTTTTCAATAGACACAGTTTTTCCTATCGGTTGGGGTAAGGTCAGGGTTTGGTTGTTGTCTAGGCTAGGCTGATGCCTGGAAAAAGCCGAAATACAATGCATATTCTTCAGTGGGGGAACTGCTGCTGACACAACACTTCGCAAAAGAAAGTTATTTCCAGTCATCAACTTGAACAATACATACTACCCTCATCTTAGCCTAGAGTGACAAGAAAACACATAACATTAACAAAGCACTCGCTAAATTTATCATTGTTTGAAATTCGATTAAAAAACTGAACGCTCATTTGTCTGAAATAGTCTCAATGGTTTCCCTTTTATACGGTATTGCAGCCTTTATTCATTCCTCAAATGTAATGTAACTTGCAACTGTGTAATCAAAACATGGATTTACGAAATTCTCCAGACAGTACATGCCTGTAAATAATAACCTAAACCACAAATAAGGGCAGTGCCAATATGTGTACAGTTGTGAACTGTTCTGTGGAAACGAAATTCATGTATACAAACATACATGTGGTAAACATCAACAACAAAACTCACACACAGAAAATATATACATGTGTACATAGAAGATCTACATCAATATGACAAACGGCTCAACTCAATGGCAACGTTTATGCATTATTACATGTATATACCCATACAGCACACACCTGTCTGCGCGATTAGATTTGACCATTGACCTCATATTAATATTACATTAGTAGGTCACTGGATATGAATGACAAGTAGACTATAAAGATCACGTCTAGGGCCCACCAGAAAGTATGTCCGCACACAAGTGAAGAAGGGATGTTCAGGGAAGCGCGCGAATCCTTTTCAATTGTACATGGTCACCAGCAGGTCCCTTCCGGTCGTCCTGAACAGGTGTTGGGAACGTACATGTACTGTATGTATTTTGTCTATGCCATGATGGAGAGCGGCGGCGATTCCTGGAATTTGGACAAGAGGACGAGCCCCCGGCCAATAATTGTGACGAGTCTGCGCTGTTACCCGACCTGGACATTGTAACCGAACTGTTTCTTCATTTGACAGATGTGCAGAAGTCTGTGGCTGTGATCGTCCTTAGGATCTTCAACCCAGGGGATACCAGGATCACCAAGACTGTAATGCAAACCTCGGCCATTCCGCTATTTGTAAGCCTATTTTATAATGCGTACACATTCAAAAAGGCAGACATAACAAGATTGGAGGCAGCTGAAATGTGGCTTTACAGAAGGCTACTCAGAATAAGTTGGACAGAAAGGAGAACAAATACAAGCATCTTAGAACAGCTTGGCACCACCAGAAGAATAACACCTGAAATAAATAAAAGAAGACTTGCATACATCGGCCACGCGGCCCGAAACAAAAGCACGGCCCTTATGATATCAATCCTTCAAGGAAAGACAGAAACAAAGAGAAAACAAGGAAGACCACCCATTACATATCACGATAACATCAAGAAAGTCAGCCAGCTGGAAATAAGTGAACTAACTAGGAAAGCTAAGGACAGGATTGGGTGGAGGAGATTTTGTCGTGACATCCACTGTAGCAGCTAACATCGATGACGATGAAGCCGACAGGTGACAGGTGTGACACATTCACATAATTATTTCCAGCGAAATTACAATGCTTGTGAACGGGATCGATGGCGAGAACTACACATTCTTCTGTAATGGGCCAAATTTTGAAATATATCTTAATTTGAGTGTGAACAAAATGAAAGAAATAAAAATAAATCACAAATGGTTAGGAGGGGGTGCGCCAGAAATTTTGTCTCCAGCTGTAAACATGTGGGACACCCCGTGATAATTCGATTGCTTGCACCCAAGGCACCAATAACCAAATCTAGTACATGCGCTACTGAGCTGTCTTAATCCTGCATCATTGCAGTATAGTACATGTATGTCAAACCCTGAAGTCAAGGAAGAAGTTCATGATAAGACATATGTAGGCCTGCATTCTATTTTGTAAGGATTTACATGTAGGCCTTAAAACATATGTAGGCCTGCATATTATTTTGTAAGGATTTACATATGTAGGCCTACATGTAAATCCTTACAAAATAGAAAGCAGGCCTACATATGTTTTATCATGAACTTCTTCCTCGACTTCAGGTGTTTGACATGACATGTACTTGCCGAGCACTTTTTTTTTTTAAGTTCACCATTGGCTTATTCAGTCATTATGTCGCAGCGCCTCGCTTTGTTTGTCTCTCCCCACCCCCCTAACACACACGCAATTTCACCCTCCCCCCCACGCTGCTGAGGAAATTGTCTGTCATCAGGACGGGCAGGGGTTTCCATTTTTTCTTTCTATATTATGGCTCCTGTTTGCACGTGGTTTGTGCAACGGTCACATATGGTTTCTTTATTTTGTGATGGTACCGGTATTCTTTTCATAAACTCACAACAAGGCTTTTGCATTTGGTTGGTTTTGGTGATGTGGTGGTGGGGACTTATCTATAAATGTTATGAGCAATATTTTGAATCAAATGATAATATAATAATAGTTCGTCCATCAGGTATGATGATGACCTTAACAACACCAGAGGAATAAAGAACAGAAATTGTTGAGAATTTCAACACATGGACAATAAAGAGAACTAAAGGACACAGAGGACAGAATGGAAAGACTGTTCTTTCATGACTTATGGCTTCTCATGACAGAATCAAATGATAAAGTCGAGTTAACTCCACAATGACATTGAAACTGAAAGTCACTATGCTAATCGACTAGTTAGAATGAGCACGACACTGGCTGAACAGTTAGGCATATGTGCCAGGGCTTGTGGAGTTGTGCATGTTGCTGCGAACGTACGTTCTTCGTCGGGAAAAGCCCCTTTCGCAGGGCCACAATAGTGTTGTATGTTATGCTAGATTAGGAAGAAATTACGGCACTCAGTTACTTCATGACTTGCATCAACTTAATTAGTTTTGTAAGTGTATCATACAAAGTAAGCAGAGGAGCATTATTAAAAAGACAATACATTAAAATTGTATACTCGTAAAAAGTAAAAATTGGCATTTACCTAAATAGTCCCAAGTCGGATAGCCTGCAGTTAATTTTGAGTTGCTAACTGATCTAATTTACCACATGAGATCTTTCCGAGATTTGCACCCCCTTTCAAAATCTCACGTACCGTAACTTGCATGCTTCTGATGAGGGATCTTATTCCTTTGGATCCTTTTAGTTTTGCAATTGGCTGTAGATTGTTGTAGATAGTCGCAACTTCGCTCTTCGCAATAAAATCCTTTGCAGAGGAAGTGGGTAATGTATTGGAAAAAAATTATAAAGTGGGTGTATCTGCTTATAGTCGTGTGGAAAAAAAAAAAAAAGTCGCCCGCGGCAAAAATTGAATGACATTGAGTAGGCTAGGCAGTCTTCAATGCTTTGTGGCTAGGGCGACGGAAAAGTCCGACTTTTGTCGGAATTCACCGGACATTGCCGAGTCCTAAATAAGCTGCTGCATCATGGGAGATCATTTGAGCAAACCGGTTACCACCATTAGCTTGATGACCTACTAAACGTTGCGGACGGCCATAAAATCCTGAAAAAACAACGTTGTCTGAGGCTACTGACTTTCATCAACACAGTAGATCAACAAAATCAAGGACCGGGGTAAGTTTTTGCATAGATTTTGTCAATTTTTCAACATGAAATAAGCGTCTACGGGCGATAACCTCAACCACTGTGCTCGCCCAAAGTTGTCCTCATCTCATCTAACAACATGGCGAAGATTATGTGCCCTTGGACCAGGGGGGACAATTTTTTCTAATTTCGATTTGTTTTTGAGAGACAATCCCTTTGCTTTTGTGACTGCATAGGCAGTCAACGAAAGAAGTGCATGATGCATAGCATTATTGAATGAAAACAAACCAGAAGGACAAAGAAACTTTAGAAAGGACGCCTTCAAATGGCGACCGGAAAGAAAATGGCCGACGATGGCGAAATATTGTTGGAAAGCAATCGAAATACTTCAGTTCAAATAGCGTTCGTGATAAGGCGGATATTTTGAGTCAATGCACAATGGTGAGCGGCCCTCATATGCAAGACAATGAGTTCATGCCCCTTGAACTAGATCTAGATCTTGCTGTCTAAGTGTCTTATTCTTGGAAACTAATTCAGTAATTGAAGGCGGTCTGCAGAGAAAAAACAACAAACATTGTTGTAGTCTTTTGTTTGAATGTCACATTTGAAAATGGTTTACTGACTTTATACGCGGTAGATCCAGATCGGTGTCAGGTCTCAGGTGTCATTATTTTTTTTTCTAGATTTCTAGAATTTATAGGGGTAGTCTAGATCCTAGATCTAGCCTATCTAAATATAATATGAAAATGTATTAAAAAAGGGGCAACTTCTAGTTCTACTAAAGATAGGTCTAGATCTAGACTAGTCTAGGCCTAGTTCTTTTTTTTAATTGAAAAGGTTGTGAGTGGATCTAGACTAGTTCAGTCAATACATGAACTTTAATTTGAATTTATTATTTACTCAAAATTTGGCAAGTCTTGCAAAAGGCTGATTTCAAAATGTGTAGGCCAACTTGTAAAAGAAAATATAATTGCAATTGAATTACCATTATGTTATATGTTGGGGAATGTGACATTTTGTATCATTTTTAAATTGTTTGTTCCTTCATTCTTTTCTGGAAGGACTGGGTGCAATTTACATGGTAAAATAAATTCTGACAAAAGAAAAGAACATTAAAAGGGAAATACAAAAATAATATACAAATTACAATATAGTGTCTTTGATGATCTACACTATTAATACAGTTTTTGAAGCTAAAGACTTGCATACAAAATGAATGCGAAATAGATGGAACAACTTCATCACAACACAATTTGTAAAGCAATGATGAAAATATCTTACTAAAAAATGTGATTCTGAACCCTTTCTTTAGTCAGTGTATTTTTTTTTACAGTAGGCCCTATAACTATAAGCATTTTATGTTTATTGTAAAAGGGCATTGCTTACTAATGAGGCTGAACAAAAGAATCTGGCAAGAATATGCTCCATTTTTAAAATTGTCTTTTCATGTGTCATATTTCCACTTGCATTTTTTTTTTCTTTTGGCCCTGATCATTTTAAAGATTGTTTATATTTATGGAGAAATGGCTGTTTTGGCAGATAAATTGTTCCCATTGTCATTTTTTTTAAAGAGACCAAAAAAACTGGAGAAAATTTTTAACCATCCATATGTGAGCTTAGCCTGAAAACCACTTGAAATGAGATCTGAACTGCTATATTTGCCTACAGCAGACTTTTGTCTTTGTGAGAAAGAGATTTATAAGAAGGATTATAAAGCCTGTGGGACGTTTTAAAAAATGTGTTTATTTTATGACTTTTAAATTCAAGACATGAGGTACTTTGGAATAGAATAAATCAAATGTTCTGACTTTTTTAGTTTTTCACCCAAAGTCATTAGCACACACTTGGGGAGTGGAACAACCATCTACGAGACTTAGTCATTCTGTTCCAGATCACAGCTTTTTGTAAAATTATACGTTTCCAATATATGTTAAACAATATAATGATAAATGATTTGGAAGTAGTCTTTGATCGCAGAAAAGGACGTCAAGTCAGGCATATATATTCTGATTTCCTCACACAGTGAAAAACGCGTTTGTGAGTGGCACTGAGGATGCCAACCTATTAACTTTAAGTATTACTGAGTATTAGTGATTATATAAGTTTTGTAACATTATAACTAGTGGAGCTTGGACTTGGAGCTATTGCCAATCAGATTATCACACTTCAAATGTAACCAGCCACAAGATCCCAATTCCCAAACATTATACTTTTTTATCTCTAATGACAGCCGTGGTCATTGGTAATGCATTTTGTGGTAAATTCTTTCACAGGAAATGTATGACCATTACCTAGATTCCGACAGAAAAAAATAGCAGTGACATTGTGCTTTGAGAAAGTATTTCAGAGGTCTATTCTGATTTTATGGCTCTGATGGAAGAGTGATAACTGGTAAAAAAAATGAGACCTATCAAGCATTTAAACTTTAAATGAGTTTTAAAATTTGTGTGCAAAGGATTACTAGCTAAGTTTCACCTGAAGTCATTTTACAAGCAATTTGGCGATAATTCACTATTTTCAAAATGTAGCCAAAAACATTTGAGATTAAGTTTTCAGATTATTTTTTTTGTCTGTTTTGTTTTGTTTGTTTGTTTGTTTTTATTTTTTTTAATGAAATGTAACTGAATAATAATAACAAGTCTAGAGGAGAAGAAATGAACAAAGCAGAAAATATACACATTAAAATTATATAATATGCATGTCTAAGAGGATCAAGTTTTTCTATCCAAACTGTCAAATTTTTTGGTTGAAGAGTGAGTTCTGTTTGATTGTATGGCTCTTCAGGTATGTCCCAGAACGGGCCATCGGAGGGAACCTATAAAATGGACTCTGAGGTGGTTCAACCCGGGCAGATGCCAAATACGCTGTTGCAGGATGATGTTGGTGCAGAAGCAGGAGATGATGGAGACACAAAGGTGATAACATTTGAATGGGCTACAGTGTTGGTGACCACTTGGCAAATAACCTAAAAGTATTGTCTTTATGCACTAATAAAATATTAATAGTCAATATTTAAATACTTATCGAGCCAGTTATAAAAAAATCCAATATTAACCCTCATCCTGCGAAGGGCAGTAAATGTCGACATCAACTTTCCATGCACTCACTCTGCACGGGCGGACAAAGTCGGCAAGGTCAAGCTGACCACGCAGCGCGCAAGCAAGATTTTCACGCGTTGGGTCACTGACCTCTTTGAGACATAACTAGACCGTCTTATTGCTCACTGCATCTCTTCTAAATCAAAGGCATTATGACAAGGACATGTTAACCAGTGAACAACTGGTCGGAATCACAAAGACTAAGCTTTCAAAGGCTCTCCCCACACTTTCAAAAGATGTAACATCGACATGCGAAACTGTTGCTCAATAAA
Organism: Onchidella celtica; assembly: GCA_963931925.1. Lineage (NCBI taxonomy): Eukaryota > Metazoa > Mollusca > Gastropoda > Systellommatophora > Onchidiidae > Onchidella > Onchidella celtica. The sequence continues at coordinate 24,753,991 of OZ007573.1, read as the reverse complement.
TCTGCAATATTATCTCATTTTCTCACAAACTGACCATCATCTAGAGTTGTCTGTGTCTAAGAACCAATCAGAAACAAGCTCTGAAACGATCTTTGCCCCAAATGCACACATTGGTTCATTAATATATGTCAATCAGGATGAAACCATTTGTTTAGGGCCTGGGGGGCGTGGCTAGTTATTATGCTTCGTTCTCATGAAAAGTACAGCTGTCAGTTTCGTTTCATGAGCCAGATCATTGTTTAGAGACTTACAGACAAAGGTTTTGCAGGTTAATCCATTATCAAGCGTGATAAAGCATAGCAGCGAATGTTTTCATACCGATCAATAAAAACCGAGCCATGTGGTCAGCGGTAGTGTGGTCATCGCGGCTAGGGTCAGTGTGACCCAGTCACGGTTCTCCATGAGTAAGGTCACTGACCGGACAGCAGGCTTTGAGTGTTGGTCGCATGGTTAGCGTTAAGAAGTTTCAGGTTTTTGGTTTTGATCCTGTATTTCTCTCATTTCTCACACGAGTTTGAATCAATTCAAGATAATCATTTGACAGTTAGTCAAAACTCTCGTGGACATTTTATTAATGAGAAATATTTTGCACAATGTATGGATGGAAACTGGAATATTAAGAAATTAATCAAAACCTTAAATTTGGCCAGAAAGACCTCATTACCAAAAAAAGAGCTATTGCATCATGTTCAGCCCCTGTAATTTGATTTATAAAAGTATTATTGGTTGAGAAGGTGGGTCATGTGAGGTTGACATTAAAGTAATGCAACATTCTCTTTGACTGTGTCATATTTTAAATTTACATTTGAATTACAGAAACTTAAGGATGGCAAGGTGAAGAAAGAGGAGGTAAAGGACCCAGACATTCCTGCTAGCCGTAGTCAGAAGTTACAGCCTGGAGAGGCAAGTGATTGTTCTTCATTTCTTCATTTTTCTTTTGCGGGCAATTGCACTTTGATATGTGAAGTGATCACACTGAAATGTGATAAAACTTTAACCCTTTCATGTTTCTGTTTTGGCTACTTGTGCAGATGCTCTAATGGCTGACTTCCTGGCTACGCGACCACCCTGATTTGTTTACATTTTTCAGCCCTATGGCCGCCGCTGCTGCGTGCCTTCACTAAATTGGAAATTGTAGCCCCAACATCTCATCTATGATAATGAATTTTGGCATACTTATTGAGAAATGAATGAACTAAAAGATGAACCTATTTACATCGGAATGCCGAAATGTGCTTACTTGTTGGTTTTGTAAACGTGAAATGCTGAACGGGGATGTATGACACTACCTCTGAGACGGACGGACAATACACATATTACAACCTATCGCTTCCCATCCCGTTTGTTATCCAAGCATACAACACTACCCACATGAAGGCACCACACTTGTACAAGCATGTACTATGTACTACAAGCGTGTGCCGATCAATACATGATGTAGGCTTAGAGGGAGGAACAGGCCTGTTGGATGACCATGTGCAATTATACATTACTTATAGGCCTAACCCACGCTTTACGGTTCAAACTGGGTCAGTGGGCATCTGGAGCTTACCTGGTGATATCATTTACTATTTATAGCTATTCGTGAACTGTTCTTCCTCTCAAAATTGTATACAAAATGGGGGTACACTGGCCGGCTGGATACGGCCGGGTTGAACACATGGTGGCATTATAGACAAAGCCGGATTCGGCCGGGTTGAACAAATCGGGGGCCATATTTAAAGGCTGGGTTAAACTCTGTATGCAATATTTCATATATCTTCCAAATCATAGTTGCCGTAGAAAACTAGTCACGAGAACAAAGAAAAGCTCATCCTCTCATTGTGTCATTAAGTAGGTGCACATTTGTTTGTTTTTTAAAAATATGACTGAAAAAAGAAAGAAAATTAGTGTCAGGTTTGATGCTTATTTGGCTTGTGGCATGACTTAATCAGCACTGCAATATCTTGAAATGATTTTTAATTTTTTTAATAGACTGGCAAGAAGTCTGAGGTCAGACTTCACATGCCTGTGCCAATTATTTTAATAGCATTCTTATTGTCCACATATGTTTATGTTGCTTTGTTTTATTTTGTGAAACAAGATAATGCAATTGTACAGTCGAGCATGGATAACTCCAAGTCTCCAGGGTGGCTTCGTCTGGTTCGAGTTTGCCGAATTTTGAGGGATACTGAGGAATGCATGTAGTATTATTGTTGCCTGTTCAAGGAAAATAATACAGTTGACAACATGTGCCATGGATTAGCTTCCTTATTACCCCCTTCACCACCATCAGTTGAGAGAAACAAAAGTAATGCTACACAAAGTGTGGCTGTGTAGTGACCCTGATGTGAGGTTGATATTAACACTTTCAGCCCGTGACCTCAGAATATGGATTGTTTCCACATTATGTAACAGGAAATCGTGCCGTATTCCCTGAATACATGGGGTTTGTAGACATTTTCTAAAAAATCATTGTGACCTTATTTTTTGACAGGCTACAGGGAAAGTGAAGGCATCAATGAAAAGGAAATTGAACAAGGATTATTATAATATAATGCAGCCTGATTATAGGATATTCCAAATATCTATTACGTTCCAGTTCACAAGAATTGACTAGATCTAATGCTTGGTGATGCCATTGCAATAGCAAGAATCAAAGGGAATTCCATCCCCTGTTTCAAGCTTCTAAATTTAATAAAAATATCATGTGACCAAGGGGAATGTATAAATTGTTGGGTGAATAGTTCAGTTTCATTATGGGGGTAATTTCCCTTCGACCAGAAATAGTGTGAGGCTAATAAAAATTTAGGGGACTCCTGCGCACACCAGTATGCGGTTCATACTAGATGAACAAAATGGATCCGCACACGGGTAGGCGATGCATTGAGTGGGAACATTTATTGATCGCACACCAATGTGCGATGCAGGCTGAAAGTGTTAATGCACGTGTACTCTGGCAGGCAACCTTAGATAGTGTGCCCGAAGTTTTTTTTTCTTTTCTATTTTCTGAAAGTGCATTGGTAAGGACAGTTTCCAAGTCACGCCGAATAAAGAAAACATAGCTGAACAGTGAATAAAACTCACCATTTCTCTCTGTTTGCTTTTAATACCATTCCTACTATAGTGCTTCCTTTCTTTTTTTGTATTAACCCTCGTCCCACTATGAGTGAACTCGTCCACGTAACGCCCTGTGCGGGGATAGCCAGCGGCCAGTCAGCCGATTGTTCGCATGTTGCCGATAACATCGGCGGTCGGGTCAGTCGGGCACCTTGTGAATACGTGTATACTTTAGGGCGCAATAACAATAATAGTGGTAGATAAATCGTAAGTGACCCCTATGATATTTGGATAAAGTACTTGTGATGATATGCAGTAAGTTTTTTGTGAAATGGAAGGCCCAAAATCAAGAATTTTCTGCATTTACATGCCGTTTAACACACGTTTCATTATTTTCCCAAGACCCCTGCACTTTTTCTGTCCCTAAGCCAGGCCATTCAGGTGAACAATTATTTTTTAAGTCAGGCGCATAATTTACTAATCACATGTATCGTGGCATTGCCTTCTCCCTCCTCTACTATGTAAAGCTTTCACGTACTATGATGTTAGTTTTAGCGAGAGATTTGATTTCCAGCTCGTAGAGCACATACATGTACTGAAAAGCGGTTTAATCAAAGCAACACATCTCTCTAATTATAATAATAGTTCGTCCATCAGGTATGATGATGACCTTAACAACACCAGAGGAATAAAGAACAGAAATTGTTGAGAATTTCAACACATGGACAATAAAGAGAACTAAAGGACACAGAGGACAGAATGGAAAGACTGTTCTTTCATGACTTATGGCTTCTCATGTGACTGATAAGTCCTATTTTTGCCCTGCAGACCCTTCCGCATAAATGACAAGAGTGCTCCGTTGGTTCAGTACCACTGGGCCTTTTCTTGCGCCGTTCTCTTTTTTTGATAGCCTGCTGGACTCTGTCAGCTTCCCATGCTTTGCTGCCTCTGGTAAGGGCCGCCCTCCAATTTGCACGATCAAGCGAGAGCTTTTCCCACTCACTCACATCAATGGCAAAGGCCTTCAGTGATTGCTTGAGAGTGTCTTTGTAACGTCTCTTTGGGGCCCCAACATTCCTCGTTCCATTGGAGAGCTCAGACAAGAAGATTTGCTTAGGGAGTCTGGAGTCGGGCATTCTGACAACATGTCCTGCCCAACGTAGCTGAATTTTTTTCAGGTGGCAGAAGATGCTCAATTCCTTGGCACGATTGAGGACCTCAGTGTCTGGAATTTTATCCTGCCATTTGATCCTTAGGATCTTTCTAAGGCAGGCCAGATGAAAGTGATTTAGCTTTCTGGCATGCGATTGGTACACTGTCCAGGTTTCAGCCCCATAGAGTAGGGTGGGAAGGACCACAGCACTGTACACTTTCAGCTTTGTGTCTGTGCGAATGCCGGCAACATCCCATACTCTCTTTCGAAGCCTGCCAAATGCAGAGCTGGCTTTGCTGATTCTTGAGAGAATTTCAGTATCAACACGAGCCGTGGAAGACAGTGTACTGCCAAGATAGGTGAAGTTCTCCGACACCTTCAGAAGACGGTCATGGACTTTGATATTTGGGGTCACAGGATACTTGTCGTCTGGAGTAGGCTGATGGAGCACTTCCGTCTTCTTTGTGCTTATTGTGAGGCCAAAGTTGTCACAGGCACTAGAGAACTTATCAACACAGTTTTGCATGCTATCCTCATCGTGTGCCAGAAGTGCACAATCATCAGCAAATAGTAGGTCACAGACTTGAGTACTTTTGGCTTTGGTTTTTGCCTGAAGTCTCCTGAGGTTGAATAGACTGCCATCAGTTCGGTACTTGATGCTTACCCCTTGAGGAGGAGAGCTAAAGGCTTCTTGTAGCATTGCAGAGAACATGATGCTGAACAGAGTTGGGGCTAAGACACAACCCTGTTTTACCCCATTTGTGACAGCAAAGGGCTCTGAAACACTGCCGTTGCTTTTGACTGCAGCTTGCATGCCATCATGAAACTGGCGCACTATTGTGATGAATTCGGGTGGACACCCAAACTTCGCCAAGATTTTCCAGAGGCCTTCACGACACACTGTGTCAAATGCTTTTGTGAGGTCAACAAATGTGATATACAGCGCTTTATTTTGTTCCATGCATTTTTCCTGAATCTGTCTGGCAGCAAAAATCATATCCGCCGTTCCCCTCTCTTTACGAAAGCCACATTGGCTCTCGGGAAGCAAGTCATTTGACGAGAGGTGATCAAGAAGGCGATTCAGAAGCATTCTTGCCAATATTTTGCCAGCAATTGAAAGTAGAGAGATTCCCCGATGGTTGTCACAGACTTGGCTGTCCCCTTTGTTTTTGTACAGATGGGTGATTGAAGCATCTTTGAAGTCCTGTGGCAGCTTCCCTGCTTTCAACATATGATTGAACAACTCGGTCAACCTTTCAATAAGCTTTTCTCCACCGAAGGCATACACCTCAGCAGGAATTGAATCCGCGCCTGGTGATTTGTTAAAGGACATTTGATTTGTGGCAGTTCGGGTCTCATTTGCTGTGAATGGCTTGGCAAGAGCTGCATTAATAGGAGTCTGAGGGACTCAGTATTTATATTTGATGGCCGATTTAGCACACCTCCGAAATGTTCTGCCCAACGCTGAATTATGGCATTCAATTCAACAATGCGTGTTGAACCATCTGACGCAAGAAGTGGCGTAGTGCCAGAGCGGGATGGTCCAAACACAGCTCGGAGGCTCTCAAAGAACTTTCTAGTGTTGTTTGTGTCGGCATATTTCTGAGTTTCTCTTACTCGCTCTTCAAGCCAGTCATTTTTCATTTTCCTCAGCTTCTTCTGGAGTACACCCTTACATGCACGCAGTGCATCAGCTTTTGCTGTGGAAGAGGGGTCACTGCAGTGAGCTTGGATGAGACTATTTTTTTCTTTGATGAGCACTTTGATTTCATTATCATTATCATTGAACCAGTCCTGGTGCTTGCGGACAGGAAAACCAACTGTGCTGCTGGCGCAAGAGTGTACAGTCGTATTTAGGTCAGTCCAGCTCTGTTCAATGTTCTCAGGGTCAAAAGTCACGCAATCCAATTTTGAGGAGAGTTCTGATGAGAGCTCGCTCTGTTTCTCAGCTGAGCAGAGTTTTGAAACATTTAGGCGTTTAGGTAGCACTTTCCCTTGAGGGCGTCTATTGCGCCTCAATGTTAGTCTGAGCTTGCAAACAATGAGTCTGTGGTCAGTTCCACACTCGGCACCACACATCGCCTTTGTTACAAGGACATCCTTTCTGTCAGTCTTCCTCACAATGACATAGTCTATGAGATGCCAATGCTTTGAGCGGGGATGCATCCATGACGTTCTGTTTCTCACGGGGAGACTAAAATTTGTGTTGGTAATGAACAAGCCAAATTCAGCGCACAAAGTAAGTAAGCGCAACCCATTGTTATTGCATGAACCAACTCCATGAGGGCCCAAAACATTTGGCCACGCTGAGATTTCGGAGCCAACCCTAGCATTGAAGTCCCCCAAGAGAATCAGCTTATCAGCTGCCGGGACAGAGCATATGACAGATTCTAGATCAGAATAGAACTTGTCTTTGGCTTCATCTGGGTTTGTCATGGTGGGCGCATATGCGCTAATGAGGGTGGCTGACTGGCTTTTCCCAACTGGGATCCTGAGTGTCATTAGCCTGTCATTTATTTCAATTGGCATGGACTGCAAGTTTCTGACAAGGTCATTTTTAATTGCAAACCCAACACCATGCTGTCTCGGTTCGACTGCACCCTTGCCTTTCCAGAAGAAGGTGTATCCACCACTGAGCTCTTTGAGTTGGCCACTATCAGGGAGTCTGGTCTCACTGAGTGCCACTATGTCCAGGTTGTACCTGCTGAGCTCTATGGCAATAAGTGCAGTGCGTCTTTCCGGGTTGTTTGAGTTGTCCTGTAGTGTGCGTATATTCCAGGCTCCTAGCCTGAGTAAGCTGAATTTCTTTTTGTTTCGACCGCAAAAAGGGATCCCCACTGGTCGCGGTATACCAGTCAGGGTGATGTGAAGTGGGCTTTCTTTAGGGCACCTTTTCTAGCCCCTTCCTCAGTTGAGGTGAGCAGTGCTATCCTTAAATAAGGCTGCTCAGCTACTGTGGGTGCTGCCTCCCCACGCCTCCACTTCAATCGACGATGAAGCGACCATAGCCCACAGCCACCAACGTGTAGGTCTGTGCTAACAGCTTCCAGTCTATCCAAACCTGCTGCCACCGCACTCGCCCATCGCCGTTGGAATTTTGAGAGGAAAGAAGACGAGACAAAGATGAAAGAAGACGAGGTGAGTGTTAAGACTGGCGCAAAGAATTTGTTTTTAGTGAGAAAGAGCTGCGCAAACATCAGACTCACTCTCTCGCCTGGACACAACTTATCCAAGTGGCAAGACAGGGTCAAGACGACTGGAAATGTATCCAGGTGCAGGAGGATGCCAGAGGGACAGTCATATTGCCTGACCGGCTGCCTGTAGGCTACTCCACAGCCTCGCAGTCCAACTGACTAGGGTGAAAGTCCCAAACCAAAGAACACCAATACTGTTGGATGCTCTGTGACACGATATCCAGGCCAGAGTGACGGTATATTGCCATCTGCCCTATCAATCAACCACTGGCCTGCTGCCGCCAGCTTCGAAGCTGCGTCCGGGAAGTTTGCTCAATTCTTCGTCTGTGATTTAGGCAAACAAGCCTATGACCACACCGCTACCGGGGGCCAATATGAAGGACTCAAGTACTGAGGGTCACATTGTGCCCTAGCATGTGGCCGTTGGGTTAGATGAAACCTCCTCCGCCCTGGCCGGTGCACCGACAGGTGCACGCCCACTGATACCATGCTAGCGTACCAGTTCATGAAACAGGTTGTACTGGATTACATGTTACCAGTAACATCTCTAATTACCACATCAAATAAAGACAACGACCAACAACGAAGTCGGTCATTTTCTCCCAGTTTTCCCTGATGAAAAACCGACAGACGCCCTTAAGCAGCATCCCTTAGTATTACATCGGAATTCATAATTACAGACATAGAACGGCATCTCAAATACGCACATGGTCCCTTTCTTCTTATTTCACATGTAGACAACAACCAGCATCAAAGTAAAAGTTTCCCCAAGATTTTCCCCAGTTTGAACTTGAGACCGTCAGTACTATTACATGAGTATGAGGAATAGTTACGAACAGTTGCATCATAATAAACGTAGTCGGACGATACCATTTTGTTAGATATAGTAGGGGTGACAGTATAGATAAACATGCGAAAATAGTGTGGAAAAAAAAAACGGGTAAAAATCAACAGTCACGGAACCGAATAAACAAAACACGAGGGGCAGCGCTGCCCTACAATATATTGGCCTCCTGCTGGACCCGGTTTGCAGTGCACAGGCCACAATATTGGCCTTGCGTGTCTCGCATGTTGCGCGGTGAGGCCAACATAGTGGCCTCCTGCAGGACGAGGGTTAAAGTATGAGCTCGGGGTTAAAAAAAAGAAATTAGAGCTTGATTATTTCCTACCTGATTGCCCTGAATCAGTCAGTATTTTAGTTGCCATTTTTATTTGGGGGAGGAGGGTGATGAGACATGCTATTGCTCGATCTATCTTTAGGCTATGCTTAATGGAGGGACTTGGCTAAGTCACAAGCATTGACTTCACTTTTGTTGTTCTGCCCTGATCATGTTTGCAGCAGGAAAAGTAGTTGGCTGAGTCTGTGTCATAGTTCGTGGTTGATGTTAAATATAAAGAAAGAATATTGAGAAATAAATTTGGGACTGACGGCTTTGTTCGTGGTATCCGTGATTTCAACTTACATGTGATCGAGTTTTACATGCTTAATTGTCTTTGATAGAATGGGAATTTGTGACGGGTCAATACCATTTGATTATTGCCCATTGGTCAGTGTGTTTGATGAATTAAGTGTATAACAACAGTACAAGTGCTTATAAATTTTTGTGAATTATTTTTTCATACATAATGTCAATGGATTTTTCCTACCCGTTCACAGGTTTTGTCAAGTGGTGGAAAGGGAGAATCTAGAATTATCAGTGTTGAGGATGGGGAAGAGGAGGAAGATGAAGATGATGAAGTTATTGAGGAAAGGAATGGAGATAAAGATCAAGAGGAAATTGTGGAGATCATGGTGAAGAAAAAGAGGACACCGCTGGGTGATAAGGGGCTAACATCCGATGTTCCTGATGTTATGCAATTGCCAGGGTTTGTTCACGAAGACCAAACCATTAAAGGGGATGTAGAACAGGAAGAAGAAGACGTGGAGGTTGCTGCAAAGACTAGGGGTAAACGGCCCATCAGATCTCCAGAAAAGTTGGCAGCTGTGCGAAAGGATGCAGAAATGTCTTTTGGCTTTGATGATGAAGTGGAAAGTGAGTCAAAACCTGAGAGAGAAAATCGCAAGGAAGGGAAAAGCCCCAAAGCTACTGATAAGATTGAGAAAGAAAGTACTCAGGAACCCGGTAAACGCAGGGGACGGGCTCCTAAATCCAAAGATGATGCAGCAGCAGAACAAGAGTCAGCCCCAGTGTCCCCAAGAAAAGGGCGAGGTTCTCAGAAAGACAGTGGTAAAGAAGAGGTCACCACGCCAACAGAAGTCACTAAAAGGCGCCCAGGAAGGCCACCTGGAAAGAAAACTGTGGTTAAAGAAGATGAATCAACAGAAGATGATGTCGAAGTAGAAGAAGAGGAAAGATCAACATCGAATCGAAGACGTGCAAAACCTCCTCAAAGATACGGGGATGAATCACCTGTGCCAGTGAAAGGAGAAAAGGGCAAATCCTCAGAAGAGAAACGTGGCAAAGGTAGGGGCAAGGCATCTGAAAATATTGAAGAAGTGGAAACTGTCAAAGCTGTCAAGAAGTCTGAAGATGCACCACCCTCAGCAAAGAAAGCTCGTGTCAAAAAGGACCAGGAAGATGAACCTGAGCCACCCAAGAGGAGAGGAAGACCAAGAAAAGAAACTGAAACAGAGGAAGAAGGAGAAGAAGAAGAGAAAAAGACAAAGAAACAACCAGCAAAGCAGTCGGTGAAAGAAGTTTCCTCCACAGCATCTCGTTCTGCTCGTAAAGCTGTTGTTCCTAAGGAAGAGATCTTAGAAAGTCCAAGAAAGAAACCCTCGAGAGCGAAAAGTAAAGAAGATGGAGATGTAGAACCAGTAACACCTGCTCGACGAGGTAGACCACCAAAATCTGCCACTGTAGTTTCAGAACCAGCAGTTTCCAGAGGCAGACCGAAGAAGATTGTGGTAGAGGAAGAAGAAGAAGAAGAGGAGGAGGAAGAGATTGAAGATGAGGAAGAGGAGGAGGAAGAAGAAGAAGAAGAGGAGGAGGAGGAGGAGGAGATAGAGGAAGAGGAGGAGGAAGACGATGATGAAGAAGAATACTCTCCAAGGAGAGGTGGAAGGAAAAGATCAAGGCAGAATTTCACTTCAGGGCGTAAGCGACCAAGATCTCAATCTGAGGTACAGCTTTTTTTGCTGAATTTTCCCTTTGTTCATTGCTCTAAGGGTGGTAGGCCTGGTTTTAGTAAATGTTTCATGTTTTATGATTGGTTATATTTATTAGAACACAAAAATCTTGTTTACTTTGGGCTTTCCTACAGAGAACTAGGGATATGTACATTGTTGTAAGGAAAAAAATGTTGGTTCAACAAAAATGTGATTATCAAGCTGTAGAGAATTACTTCTATGAGAAATTGATTTAAAAAAAAAAAACTAGTATTATGGTCTTTGTGAAATTTCTTCATCAGATGTCAGTGTTTATCAGCTCAGTATTAAGATAAGGCTTGTACGAAACCCAATTTTGTGCTCACTGTATGTAATCTCACCCCCTGCCTCACAGGGAAAGGATAAGTTCACACCACAATTGACTGTCAAAACTAAGGTTCCTAGGTTGTTTTCAGTGTAAAGATTTGGGAATGGCTAATTATTATTTGCTGCATATTTTTTTGTGTGTTTTTATTGAAATCTTGTGGATTTTTGTAGAGGTTCCAACTTTTTTTTTGTTTTTTTTTGTTGCCACCCATGTCATTGTTTGAGTGTTTATGTGATACTTAATTATCAACATTACATGGCTGTCAGTGAGTGTTTAACTCTTTGTGTGGCGTGAAATTTTCCACGTTTGCTGATACAGGAAGAAAATAGTGGGGGAGATGAATGAAGGCTAACTACAGCAACATTTATGAATAGAAAGTTGACTTTCTTTCTTCCCGAAACAAAATAGCCTAGTATTCTTTTGCACTGATACATTGGTGATTGGCACAAATGTGACCAGCAGAAGAACCAATTCATCTGCTATTGGTGCACAGAGAGTTAAATGCTCTGTCCATTTTATAGTTATAGTGGACTGAGTTTTTAAATTTGCACACATCAGCACTCCGAGTTTGGTAGTATTGGGCATTGCAATAACTTACATGCATTGGATGGTGAAGTCTTTCAATTTTGTTTCTCAACAGATTGTTGTTGTTCCACTCACAATGAGTAATGTGAAACGAGAGCCGGAAGAAGAAGATGAAGTGATTTTGAAGCATGGAGTTTCAACTCCTCAGGCATCAGGTAGATTTTTTATATTATATCAAGATTGATGTTTCTGAATAACCCTTTTTCTCACAGATACTTTTTAAATTTTTTTGGGGACAGCTAATAACAAGGGTAGTATTGAATTGTCACATGTCTTTGATGAGGGATGTGGAAACAATTGTGGGAGTTGTGAACAACATTGAGCTTAAATTATGGCATACAAGATCTTCATTTGAAGTTTTTCTTTTGACAGTTAGAGCTCTCGTTTTATTATTTTTCTTCTGTACACACATGCTGACAAGAGAGTATTATAGACCCAAAACTCATTTTATTATAAACGAAATAATAGATGCTTCACGTCAGATTCAGGAGAAAACCAGAATGTACGCATGTAACTAAATGTGACATAAACTTAGATATTATTATCAGCTGATCAGAAATTTGACAAAATTTCAGAACTGTAAGTTCATAGTGGCCTATGTAACTTAATAAGTGTGTTTAGTGGCATGAGAGATTGGTTTTAAGTTTTACATTTGCACAGATCAATCTTGATTTCCTCTCTCACATTTCCAAAGAATTTTGGGTTAATGAAATATTGCCACTGTAACAAATGAAATTTAAGAGAAAGTCAAAGTGTTGCCTCCCGCTTTCTGTGCTCTCAGAATGTGGGGATAAGGTGGTCTAGAGGCAAGGTTCTCACCTCTCATGCCAAGGGTCCCGGGTTCAAAACCAGGGCAGTGCAGGCATGTTGGAAATTGGGATTTTTCTCATAAATTCAAGTCCCTGATCCTATTGGGGGGAAGGATCGAGTACCTAGTCTTATCGGATAAGGAGGAAAAATTCGGAGGGCCCGTGTGCACGTTGCGCAGGTTAAAGATACCTTGGCAGTTGGAAATCGTAAAGAGTAGGTCGAACAGGGCGGCCGGGCAAAATTGAAATTAATTAATAGATTAAAAAATTTATCCATATCATCCCCCCCACCAGCAACAACAAAATTTATTATTCATTATTAAATATTAAATATATATTATTATTAATAAATATTCAAATATTATTTGAATTGTGATATATGTGATGTGAGTTGTGAACTGTTGTGAGTTGTGAACTGTGCCTAACAGGCTGCATTACAATTTGCTCTGAGATAGAGAGAGGCGGAGAGAGAGAGTGAGCGAGACGGAGAGAGAAAGAAGCAGTGTAGTGTGCTGAGCGCTTCGGAGGCGCTCCATTCTGCTCTGTGGTTGACGTGTTGCTTCTGTAAAGTGCATAGAGCATTTTAAATGGATAGGCGCTATATAAAAGCCATCCAGTATTATTTTTCTTTGACATTCTCAAATGTGTTTGTGTGCTGCATTATAATATGTGTACTTGGGGCATCTCCTTTGAGTTTTGACTTAAGCTCATGAATGACAACACATAAACAAAACACTGTGTTGTATGCTTTCAGGTGTTCAGTACATAGCAAATATGAATGACAGCCAGGTGGAGGAAGAGGAAATTGGTGGTACTGAAGGAGAAAATTCCATGGTTGATAACTGCATGTCTACACAGACACCTCAGTTTGGTGATTTTGTGGAAGTGGAAACCATCTTTGAAACAGCCACCCGTAGATCTGTACAGACCCAAACAGATCCACGTTTTAAGAGGAAAAAGTTTGGCCCTCTTAATCAAGATGCAGGCATTGATGCAATGGATTTTGATGAGTATGAGGATGATATGTATCGCCGGCGCAGAAGGAAACTAGAAGAAGATTATGGTCTCTTTGAAGATAGTGAGCCTCGAAGGAAATCCATACGTCGCAACACAGAGGAAGCATTAAAGTGTCCGTTCTGTGAAAAAGCTTTCATTGGTCTTGTAAAGCACATTAAAGGCAAACACAGAGACGAACATAACTATGAAGAAGAGATGAGGAATGCAAAATGGAGGGAAAGGATAATGAAGGTAAAATATTGTCCTGGAATCTTCAAGAATATATATTCCCCACCCCTTTATTCTTGCCAAAGTGGAACAACATATTATAAGATGCCGAATAAGAAAACCTAAGTTTTTTTTCTTACATTATAAAAAAATGTTAACCTGTGTTTCGGACAAGTTGAATATGAACAGTTTATGGGATACTTTCACATTTTTCAACATATTGAAAAAAATACAATTTTCATTTACTTGTTTATTATACTGGGTAACTGTAAAAACTAAATTAGCAAGGGACCTCAGGGTTTATTTAATTTTGATTTTCAATATAAATTAAGTCATTTTTCTCATCCTTTTGTTCAAAGGTATCAACGATTGGTATAGATGAATCTGGAGAAACATGCACAGAGTGTGGGAAGGTTACGAAAAACATGAAACGACACATGGAGCTGCATCAACAGAATCGCATGCAAATACCATGTCCCATCTGCTCAAAGGTCAGTTGCCACTGAGTCTTGTTTGCCTGAAATTTATAGGAACATATAACAGAATTTTAGCGATTTAAAATAAATCGGCTGAAGGTGGTAATTGTGTCTTGTTTCTTAAAAAAGGCTTCAGCATATGATGAACACATTTGCACATATTCAGTGCTCAGCTTCAGAAAGATACTCAGCAGTCTAATGGTCAAGCCTGAAACAAAAGTAAATGAGTATGTGTTTATCCGGTCTTGGCTGTGTTTTGAAAAGCCAAAGAGTTAGTTTTTATTACTTGGTTTCCCAGTACACTGGCGTCTTTTATGTTTCATTTGTTATTTCTTTCAGAACACGCTTTTGCGATGAAAGTGTGCCTACATACATGATCATGAAAATGTTTTATGTATGCACGTTTGTTTCATTAAGAACTGTTCCACTGATAGTATGCTGTACTTAATAGAAATGGTATGTTATTTTGCGCAGGTTGTTCTGAAAACTGGGATGAGCTCTCATATGAGGACTGTACATTCTGGCCGTAAACCATACAAGTGTCCTCATTGTGACTATGCTTCTGCCTTTAGAGGCAACTTGAACACACATATCAAGGTAAAAATTTTTGACTGCCTCTTGACATTGGTCTGATACTTTTCATAACTTTTACAAACCAGTCTTAATTGATGCCATATTTATAAATGGTCATAGGAAAATTAAATAGATGACTTTTGACATAAAAATGGTTAACATGTTGTCTGTGACTTTGCCTTAGAACTAGTACAGTGCAATCCTAACATCTCGACATCAGTGGGGCTGACTGACTTGTGTCGAGTAAAGAGAAAGTCGAAATAGCAGATTGGTGGTGGAAGAGAAGGAAAAAAGGGGGTGGGTGGGTGGGGGATCAAACATCACCATATTCATGGTGTCCAATAAATAACGCAGTTATGTCCCCTTTTCTTTTAATTATAGGCATATCGTCATCCGTTCCTCCAATATCACTGCTGTGCGGAGCACTTGCTTGGCAAAGATTTGCCGATATTGGAGAAATGCTGTAGCTATCAAATGCGCATTGCATTACTTTTTTTTTTTTTTGTGTGTGTGTACCTCGACCTGACTGTTTCTTCAGATACAAACACAGTACGGCAGTTAACCGAGAGATCAAGGCCCAGTATCAACGGTGCATGAATGTTTTGTGGCTGGAAAAAAATAACTGTCTATAGTACTAGTAGGCCTACTCTGTACTTTTACTGCCGCACGCTTATGCAAGGCACCACACTCGGGTTACTGAAGCCAAGGGTCATCCTCTGTGTCCACACAAACCCTCTCCTACCCCTCTCCGCCAGCACCGCAAAAAGAAATAAAGAAGTCTTATATGCGAGGAGTTGCATGGGCATTTTTGGTGGCACAGTACTAGATCTAATGCACTTGTTTTGCCGCGGTCGGGAAGAAATGTGTCGACATAAGAGGAAAGAATGGAATAACACGTCGAGTTACTGGGAAATATTTAGTTGCATTAAAGAAGGAACATGTTGGGACTTAAAAATTGTGTCGAGTTACCCAGAATGTCGAGAAAAGGCATGTCGAGATAAGTGGATTGGACTGTATTAATGGTAGAAATTTCCCTTCAGAACCTCGCACTATTATATTACAGTAAAATCGAACAGTTACAGTTTTCCTTTATTTGAGAAATGGGAAGTTTCTGTTATGAGCCTGTGTGGTTGGGAGAAAGGCATACGATACATTTTGCTAAATTTACTTCAAGTGTGCACATATTGACATTGGAGAAGCATTGATAAGCATTCTGTTTATTTCTTTTTCGTTATTTCTCCCTAGGGAATGCATTTGCATACTCGTCAATATCTGTGCAATACATGCAAAGCTGCCTTCAAGACCTTGGGGGCTCTTATTGGCCATACAAAGAGAGTGCATGAGAACTGGAAGTCACCAAATCAAAAGATTTTCATTTGCTCTGTGTGTGAGAAGCGATTTACAAAGAAATATCATGTTGATAGGCACATGTTGATTCATACGGGAGAGAAACCACATAAATGCACTGATTGTGGAAGATGTTTCAACAACAAATCCAATCTGATGTCTCACATACAATTGGTGAGTGGAATTTTCATTTGTTGAACACAAAATCATATGAAAACTTTTTTTAAAAGGACATGGCCATGCTCTCTGATCAATTTATGCAATGGTTTAAGCACAAGAATGACTCAGATACCATGAACATCTGATTTTAAAATGAATGAATTGATTGTTGTCTCAAATTCTTCTGCACTTATGCATGTCCAAGTAAAAGAAAAAAAAAACAACATAGAAAATTATATTCTTACACGTTCAGAATAGACGAAATATTATAAAAACCACAGAAAACTGTGGGGTTGCAGCAGGAGAATGTCAAAAACGGGCAAAAAGAAAAAGTTGTATGTTGCAAAGTCCCGCGTGAAAAATAAAACCCAAACGATACAAAGCAAACTGAAGAGAAGACAAAAAATGTTCTAATTTTCGGCTTTCGCCTTTATCAAGAAAAAAAAAAAATGGAACAGAGAAAACAATTGAACAATAAAAAGTTTCAACAGGAAATGTGTACAATCGAAGCGAAACAGAATATGGTACTTAGCTGCGAGTTCTTGTTTGGAGCAGCACAAGAGCACGTCCGTCTTCTCTTCAGTTTGCTTTGTATCTTTTGGGTTTTATTTTTCATGCGGGACTTTACAACATACAACTTTTTCTTTTTACCCATTTTTGACGTTCAGAATAGGTACTTTTATTTCATAATGAGATGAAATTATTTTGTGGACTCTATCATTTTGATGTGTGTGGAATGAAAATGTCATTAAGATCTGTAAAAAGGAGCAGTTGGTATCATTTTCCTGGTTGGTTATTGGATTTAGTGGTGTCAACATTTTTACTATTGATATGTTGTTTGAATTGTTGTATCATTTTTGTAATTGATAGGTCCACAAGAAACTCTCACCCTACATGTGTGACATGTGCCACGAAACTTTCAAACGCAAGAAACTCTTGCTTGAACACATTGGTAAGATACATGTATCCCATGGAGAGGCTGCCAAGGCTATGCAAGCCTATATCCGCAAAATTGAGGAGACTGGCGATGATGATGAAGATGACATGGGACAGCATACCATCACAATTGCTCCAGCAGGCTCATCACACCATGATGCAGATGATGGGACAACAACAGTATATGCCCAGGTAAAATTGATTGTTGGCGTTATAAATTATTCCAGGGTGCCTTGTAGACATCCTGCATGACAACTTTCATCAGTCAGCTACTGCCATTGAATGTTGAGATCTGCGGCACAAGTAGTGTTGTGGCCCTATGTGCTGATACACAGCATGGACATCAATAATCTTAATGGTGCCAAAAGCCCAACTTGGGGTCACCTGTCACCTGTCGGCTTCATCGTCATCGATGTTAGCTGCTACAGTGGATGTCACGACAAAATCTCCTCCACCCAATCCTGTCCTTAGCTTTCCTAGTTAGTTCACTTATTTCCAGCTGGCTGACTTTCTTGATGTTATCGTGATATGTAATGGGTGGTCTTCCTTGTTTTCTCTTTGTTTCTGTCTTTCCTTGAAGGATTGATATCATAAGGGCCGTGCTTTTGTTTCGGGCCGCGTGGCCGATGTATGCAAGTCTTCTTTTATTTATTTCAGGTGTTATTCTTCTGGTGGTGCCAAGCTGTTCTAAGATGCTTGTATTTGTTCTCCTTTCTGTCCAACTTATTCTGAGTAGCCTTCTGTAAAGCCACATTTCAGCTGCCTCCAATCTTGTTATGTCTGCCTTTTTGAGTGTCCAGGCTTCACAACCATATAGTAGGACTGGCCAGATCAAGCACTTAAGTATGTTCACTTTGAGGTCCGTTGGTGTGCCTCTATCCTTCCAAATGTTGTTTAGTTGAACCATTTTGTGTTTTGCCATTCCTATCCTTGTTTTTATGTCCTTTGAGCAGCTTCCATCTTGTGATTTATGTGATCCTAGGTATTTGAAATCAGTCACTTTTTCTAGTGCTGTTTTGTTTACTAGTATCTCCTGGTGTTCATGGTGCCCTGTTCCAGTATGCATGACTTTCGTTTTCTTAGCATTTAGGTGTAGGCCTGCTGTCTTGCCCGCTTCATCCACTCTGTGCAACACTCTTTTCATGCTGGTGATGTTATCTGACATAAGAGCTGTGTCATCAGCGTAGCGAAGGTTTGTGATGTTTCGGCCTCCGATCTTTATTCCCATATCTTCTATGTCTGCGTTTCTCATGATCTGCTCAGTATAAATATTGAAAAGATGAGGTGAAAGTATGCAACCCTGTCTGACTCCTTTCTCGATGTTGAAATATGGACAGTTCTCATTGTTCCATCTAATCGTTGCCTTTTGTTCGTGGTATAGTGCAGCGATGAGGGTCACAAGGTGTTTCAGGAATCCCATCTCAATCATTATATCGAACAGGCGATGGTGCATAAATTGTAAGGTTTGTCCTTGTTTGATTGCAGTAGTTCCCAAAAGATAGCAGCACCAGAGTATATTTCACAGATATTTGTATGGTCATGAAGTCTGAGACAATAACTTGCAGTTAATTTTTCCTTTTTCAGATATTTCAAAGCTAATAATAATAATAATAAATAATAAATTACATTTATATAGCGCATTTCCAATAAATGCTCAATGCGCTTTACAAGTAATAAAAACTCATTCCTCTCTCTCCCCACCCCCCTCTCTCTCTCTTCCCATCACATTCTCACTATTCCTATCACATGCTCTCTCCCCTCAGGTAAGTCAAGAAAAATAAGCCTGCTGGAACAAAAAATGCTTTAGCTGCCTTTTGAAACTTACTAATGATTTTGTTTGTCTCAGTTCCATAGGTAACTTGTTCCACATTAAGGGGCCAATATATGTGAATGATCGTTCACCATAACATCTGTATGATTTCACAGGTGTCACTAGCATGGTGGAATCAGTGGAGGATCTTAAACTTCTCCCTGGTGTATACAGTTTTATCAAATCTTGTAAATAAGAAGGAGCCGAGTCATTCAGACATTTGAAACACAGGACGCAGATTTTAAAAATTATCCTTTGCTTCACGGGGAGCCAATGCAATTCTTTCAGGAGTGGTGTGATATGATCTCGTTTTTTGGATTTGGTTATCACCCTGGCAGCATTATTTTGGATTACCTGTAGACGATTCAAAAATTTTGTATGAATACCCGCTAAAAGTGAATTGCAGTAGTCCAGTCTAGACAAGATAAGGGATGTAACTAATGTTTTTGTGGTCTCTTCATTTAGATATTTTCGGACAAGGCTTATTCTTCTCAACTGAAAATTTAAGGATTTAGACAGAGATCCTACACCTGAACCCATTGACAAATGGTGATCAGTAAACACACCCAAATTCTTTACAACTTCTTTGCATGATAATTCATGGCCATTGAAATCAGTGGTGACATTTTCAAGATCTTTTGTTAATCGTGGGTTGTGGAATAGAACTATGTCTGATTTGTCTTCATTTAATTTCAATTTGTTTGTTGTCATCCACATTTTAATTTCCTGAACACATTGTTTAGTGGCGAGAGTCATATTTGACAGATCTTGAATGGTGCCATCAATATATATCTGGACATCATCCGAATAAAAGTGATATTGTAGTCCATGAGTTTGTAAAATACTTCAGTATGTTAGTGCTAAGTGGAACTGAGTGGTTTTCAGAATTTTTCACTTTGAGCCTCGCAATAGTCGAAAAAGCAGATGCAGCAATAAGAAGATCACAGAGTTTGTGCCTGTTTGTTGTGAAATAGACATAAACTTCAAAGATCATGTTGTCAAGATTTCTTTGTTGTACTGTTGTTACTTAGGTATCTGATGGCACTTACCAGGCGATGGTGACCGATGCCTCTCAAGTTCTGCAGGGTCAGACATTTACCACCTTACAAACCGATGGAGGAGAGGAGACGATCATTATTGTTCAAGCTGCTGATCCTAATGAAGTCACCCATGCCATTGTTGAGCAGGATGGCCCTGTCCAGTATGCCATGCAACCTGGTGATGAAGCACCTAATTCTGATGGCAATGCAAGCTTTATCACTATGTAAATGGTATGTTACTATGGATTAAGTTTTGATAGATCTGTTTGAGATGTGTAACCAAAATGCCGACACTGGGATTTTTATTGCCAGCTTGTGGTCAGTTTTAACAAAAAGTTATTGTGCTATGTTGCCAGTGAAAAAGGTTGTTGTGGTCATTTAGCCAAACCTTATCCTATCTCAAGTCCCAACTCTTCCAACTAATTCAATTTGCAAACAAAACCCAATTTTGCCACGTTGCAAATAGTCACCCTGTTAACCCTTACAATGGTGGTTGCAGCATATGCTGTTATGAAAACCATCTGTTAATTGGTGGTTGTGGCATATGCCATTTTCAGTAGGTGTTGACAAAATGATTCTGCTGTAATTTCCTCTTGCTTGTAAAGTGAATCTTTGGACTTGGCCATTGCTGAAAAAATTAAATTTATGAAATGAGATCTTTATTAATTTCCGTTATGTTTACAAGAGTAAAGATGGCAAAATATCGAGCCTACTGTTTCACTTTTGTGATTGCCAAGCTCAGTGCAAGTTGCATAGGTGCCACTTTTCCGCTATATAGCGGTTTTCCGCTATTTGAATTTTTTCCAACTTTGCGAAGAGGGTGCTGGCGATTTGCTGCTTCCTTTCTTTGCCTTCCTTTGTCAGAGATTTCTTTCTCAGTCTCTCCCAGATCTCTTCCAGTCTAGCTTTTGCTTGACTAGAAAGCTGCCTTCTGCTGAAGACGCTGGTCTTAATCTCCCTTAGCTCTTTGGTAGGGTTTGCCCAGCAGTGAAAAAACAGGAGGTATGCGTCCATCATTGTTGTTGTGATTAGAGACACATCTAAAACTGAAAGCCAACGATGAGGAACATAACGTGGAGGGTTGACATCTTCAATTCTAAATTGGGGGAGGGGGGCATTCCCAACCCCTCCCCCCGGCGAGTCAAAAAAAAAGTTCCTCCTTTCTCATAATTCCTGGGTGGCACCTATGAAGTTGTTTGAAATATTTTTTATGGATCATCAAGTGTTTCAAGATGAGATGTTGGGCATTGAAGAAATGTTGGAAGGGGTTACAAATAATGTTTCATACTTGCAGTTGCATCTGCATTCTGCCTCTGTGCCCTTCCTTGGGCTATCTAACAGTTCCTCATCTGTTGATTTCTTCATTCAGTTAATAATCATATAGGGTTTATTGACTTGTCTTTTCAAATAGGTTTATTATGAATTTTTAAAAAGGATGAGCTAAAAGTGACCAGCTCTAGTTTGTTTTAATGCCAGTGGGTGACTCCTGATGCCTCATTATAGCACCAGCGTAAGGGTTAAGTTTCTCTAGGACAAAAAGAATGTATTTGCATTGTCATTTTTTTCACTTGGGGTATGGCAGCTTTGTACTAGATCTGTGAAGAGTTGTCATGGTTTGTGATTTGAATGTCAGGGGAAGCCAGGAGGGCTTTTGAGTTCACTGAAACTCTTAGATTTTTCAGGTTAATTTGAGTATCTCAGGAGCACAGTATGATAAAACCCTGCAGAAAGTGACCCACACCCAAGCAGTGGTCAGTATTTGCAAATTGTGAAAAGATTTTGAACATTCATGGGCATAGATGAACGGAACAATATGTAATTGAAAATATCAAAGTTGGGCTGATTTTTGTTGATGGAATCTGCATATATTGTATAATTTGTGGATGCTGTCAATATTTCCATTCAAAATTTCAGTCTGTAACCCACTTTTGAATGGGTAAGACTTCTTGGTGACCTAAATGTAGTAAGTAAAACAAGCTGAAATAGCTTCCAAAGAAGACAAAGGCATTTTCAAATATGGCTGTGCAGATATATTATGTGTATGTGCATAAACTGGTGTGTATGAGTTATGTGTTACGGAGGAATGTTTGAAAATCATATTGTGCTTGTCTAGGCTCCTCCATTATCAGAGACTGGTAGGGAGAGAGTCCTCACTGCTGTGTTGCGGAGTCACCGCATGATGCACTGTATAATAGTTCTAGAGTGTCTTGGCTAGTAATAGCAATAGTCTATTCTTATTCATTGGTAGATGTACGGTTTTCTCCTCTGCTTCCCAGTCTAGATCGATATGACTCATAGCTGCTTCTTGAAAAGTATGTCTTATCCCCCTAAGGAACATGGGCGAAATGACAGAAATATTGACAATAATATTGGACCATGTGTGGCAAACTGCATTTTTTTTTTTTCCAAAATGAGATGTCAGTATATTGCCATAAAACATACTGCCGCTAAAGTGCAAAAGAGTATGTAATTGTTTTTTGTTTTTTTTAACACTGAATGACATTTGAACTCAACTCGGGGAATTTACAAGAATATTTTCTATTAACCCTCACCCTGCGCAATAGTCGGTATTTACTTGCAAGCGCTCACGCCGCACGGGCGGCAAAAGTCGGGAAGGTCAAGCTGACCGCGCCACGCGCAAGCCCTATTTTCAGGCGTCGGGTCACTGACCTTTTTGAGACGTAACCACTGTGTTATTGTTCACTGTATCTCTTCTAAATCAAACGCATTGTGACATGGACATGTTAACCAGTGAACCACTGGTCGGAATCACAAAGGCTAAGCTTTCAAAGGCTCTCCCCACACTTTCAAAAGATGTAACATCGACATGCGAACTGTTGCTCAACAAATTTGCAATATTATCTCATTTTCTCACAAGCTGACCACCATCTGGAGTTGTTTGTATCTAAGAACCAATCAGAAACAAGCTCTGAAATAATCTTTGCCCCAAATGCCCACATTGGTTTATTAGTATGTGTCAATCAGGATGAAAGCATTTGTGTAGGGCTTGGGAGGGCGTGGCTAGTTATCATGCTTCGTTCTCACGAAAACTACAGCTGTCAGTTTGGAATCATAAGTCAGATCATTGGTTAGAGACTGACAGACTAAGGTTTTGCTGATTAATTCATTATCAAGCGTGATAAGGCATAGCAGGGAATGTTTTCATACCGATCAATAAAAACCGAACCACGTGGACAGCGTATGTGGTCATCGTCTAGCGGCACGGGTCAGTGACCCCAGATAAGATTCTCCGTGAGTAAGGTCACTGACGGGGCAGCGGGCTTTACGGGTAGCGCGCAGGGTATGGGTTAAGAAAGTCTTGCATTTAAGTTTTGAGCAGATTTTCCCAGATTGTTCTGTTGGAAAAAGGTAACAATTATTTTTACCTTACTGTGTTGTTTTCTGTCACTCAGTCTCAAAATGAATTGTCTTGTGTAAATGTTTGCCTCAGAATGTCAAGTTTTGTGATTTTATGTTTCAGAGAAAACTTAAGATGGAAGTGCTTGTGGGATCCCATAGTTGTCGAAGCTATAAGAGAGGTCAACCCAGATTTACAACATCTGCATATAAGATAAGGGAAAGCGACTGGTGACTGTTGTTTATATTCAGAGATTTCATCAGTTTGACAACCACAGTTCTTTTAATTCTCACTGTAATAGGGTTTCTCAGATGTATAATACAAATCGTTACAGTGCAATCCTAATATCTCAGACATTAGTCTGACTTGCGTTGAGTAAACAGAAAGTCGAAAAAGCAGATTAGTGGTGGAAGAGAAAAAAAAAGGAGGAGGGGGGGGGGGGGGAGACCAAACATCACCATTATGGGAAAACTGTCAAATAAATACGGCAATTATGTCTGTTTTTCTTTTAATTATTGGCATGCCATCACCCGTTCCTCCAATACCATTGTTGTGTGGAGCAGTTGCGTGACAAAGATATATGCCGATATATGGGCGAAATGCTGTAGCTAAACATCAGATGCGCAGTGTTTTACTAATTCTTTTTAACCTCGACCTGACTGTTTCTTCAGAACAAGTGATGATACCAATACACACACAATACTGCAGTTAACCAAGAGGTCAAGGTCTAGTATCAGCAGCACACGAATGTTTAGTGGAAAAAAAAAAAAAGACTCAGTCTGTAGTACTCTCTACCTTTACTGCCGTGTGCTTATGCACTCCACACTGGTGTTACTGAAGCCAAGGGTAATCCCCTGTGTCCACACACCCCCTCTCTTACCCCTCCCTGCCAACACCGCAAAAAGAAATAAAAAGGTCTTATATGCATTGAGTTGCGTGGGCATTTTCGGTAGCACAGGAGTAGATCTAGTGCAATTATTGTGCTCTGGTCGGGGAGAAATGTGTCGATATAAGAGGAAAGAATGGAATAACATGTCGAGTTAGGGAGAAATATTTAGTAGCATTATATAGAAGGAACAGGTTGGGACTTAAAAATTGTGTCGAATTACGCAGAATGTCGAGAAAAGCCATGTTGAGATAAGTGGATTGGACTGTATTTCTTCTCATGGCAACAATTAGAAATATTTGTACTGTTCAGAAAATGGTATTCCTTAAGTCTGATCACTTCTGCATTCAATTCTTAATAGTGTGGTGATATTTATTTTGGCTGGGCGTTTTTCCTAAGTAAAATCAGCGACATATAAATGTGTTTCAAACACATGATCATTCTTCTTTTACGAGCCTATGACCAATACATAAAGCATGCTCAGCAGTGATTGGGACCACTATAAATCTTTGTTGGTTTTTGTGCTTTGTACTTTTGTCATTCTTTTTCTTTCTTGGCTGTTTTTTAATTTGCTTTTATGCTATTTCATAAAATATATGCTACCCAATACAAAAACAATAAAAAATAAAAAGGCATGGAAGAGTTGGCATTTGAAATGAAACCTCTATTTGTTGCCTAGAAAAAAAAAAACCCATCGCTGAAGAATGTGTTCACAGTAGGCAGTATTGCCATGAATTGTTTCAGAGTCAAGCAACACTTTACTTTTATAAAAAGAGGCCTACCTCAGGCAGAAAGACCAATAGAACGTGAATAGATGTGAGTTTGCGGAGTCTCACCTCAGTCTCCTTGTGTACGGGGCATATTTGAATATAGATCATAATTTTTGTGTGTATCATTTTTTCTGTTGTGTGATGCAAGTTTTCATCATTACATCTTTCAGGAGATTTTCTTTATTTTCATTTTGGGATATCATTCCTGTTCAAAGAGATGAGTACTCAGCAATGCTTTTTCTCAAATTTTATTCCTTCACTTCTTGTAAATTATGCATGTGCTAAAATAGGCATATGTTTGTGTTACTTTTTTTCAATAATTACTGTGCTCTGCATATTTTCATTTTCAAAGAATGGTCACTATGCCAACCCTTCAAAAAAACCAGTGAAAGTGAATGATGAGTTTGTGTAGCATGAGGATGTATGAAAAAACCTCAACAGTTTTGTCTACCATGAAGCATGTCTTTGAAACTGGTACTGAAAGGAATTTCACATGGATGTTGAATTTAGAAATATACAATATTGATCCTGTGACATTTAAAAGACTTGTTGCATATATGCAATTGCTACCGTAAGTGCATCATTTAAAAACCACCTTTTTGAACAGCTGCTATAATAGTTTCATTGGCCAGCTGCCCGTCATTTTGGCACTCCCTCTCAAATCGTAATTGGTGATTGCTACAGTGTGGTAAAGAGTAGCTGCCCTTTGACCATTGTAATGAGGCCTGCAGTTAACATTAATTTTTTAACAATGATTCTGCCAGGTTGAATGAGAAATATCCACCATAACCTGGCATGGGTGTTTCTGTCCTATACCACCCTGTTCTGGGGGAAGACCAAAGTTTAAGTTTTTCAGAAGTACTCAGGAGAAATGAAATCCAACAGATTTGGAAAGAGTGATGTTATGTAATCCTTTTTTTTTTAAATGGAGTTTTTTTTTGGTATTGTTTTGTCACCGTTCCCTTCCCAGTGTTTATACTCAGCTGCATTCAAAGCCGCATTGAATGATCTTGGCTCTAGACTTATTAGCCGAAAAATAATCAAGCAGCAAACTTTGAAAAAATCATCACTAGCCAGTGAAATAAAACTTTTTTGCTTCTCCTGAAAAGTAGTCAGAAATGATTATTACAGTTTTAGAGAACGGTGGAGATTTTCAATTGTCAGTTTTGAAGTTACATGTATAATACTACTAAAAAATTCAAACCAACTTTTTTTTAATTTTAAAAACTTGTTGTGGTACGCATATATTGTCAGATTTATCTACTTTTGTGTCTATTATTTCAACTCGCTGATTGCAATAAAAAAAAAGTAGTTGTATGAAATGCATTGCATTATTATTTTCAAAAGTGCATGTCACTGTCTAATGTTCTTTGAAGACTGGTGGCAGTGTTCACTTCGTTGCTGTGTAAAGGGACTTGGAACTTATGCTTTTCAATTATCATTTTGTCTTAATAACTATGTGAATAAATTACAATAACGATGATGTAAACTTCAGTTTTAATAAAATTCATTTGAGCAAACTCATGTCTCCTGTCTTCATTTTATGTACACCAATTTCTGCTTATTGGAATAATTTGTTCTATACAAAGAAATTTGATGCTTAATGATTGTGAATACTTATAGAAAGTTTGTGTTATTACGTGTTTCACAATGTGGACATTCAAAAACAGTGAATGGAGCTGTCAGACTCCAGACGTGCAAGAGCCAATGGGAAAACTGTTTTTGAAGTGGAGAAAATTACACTGTACATGATCTGTTTGTAAAGAAAATAACTTTATTATAATGAGAATTTAATTCACGGTACATATAATTATCTGGCTTACTGTACGTGTTCCTTGTGTATTGGACTAAAATCTCTTTGACATTCCTTGTGTATGGTAACGGTGATCACAGAGTGGTTTAATCAATGTTTTCTTTTCATGATAGATCTACATCGTACATTACCCTTGGTGTCAGGTGTGCTTGATACAGACACTTTGATCAGTATCCTCTATACACAGTCTGTTTAAGTTTAAATCGTTGGTGCAAACATTTTGTGTGTATTTATAATGAAAATGAGATGCACTAGCTAAAAATTTCACTGAAATTGGTAAAGGTCTATTTATAGATCTATTTTATCACAGTAATAAAATTTCTTGGGAGAGTACCAGCAAACTGCACTCTTTCTCATACTAAGGAGATGAATATTGGAGAGAACTCTCATTTGCCCACAGACATTTTTGGGGTATGTAAATACATTATAAATACAGTACATGTACGTATGTATGTGTATTATTAGATATACAATGAGCTTCAGGCCCACAGATGTAAGAAAGATAAACCACAAAAATGGCTCTTGGGATGTCTCTTTCGTATGTGAAAATAAATATTTAATCTAACTGGATATTGCAATACTGTCACTGTCAGTGTGTTCCATTTTTTGAACTTCTTCTTTTGTTCTGAGGAGAAAAACGCACTGTTTATTCAACATGTCAACATGCGTACTGAAAGTAGATTACTTACGGATTTGATGAGGAAAGTACACACCAGTGCTCTATACTGCACACCCTTTCTTTTTTTTTTTTTGAGTTTGTTTCTAGACGCATCACTGAAGTTTACAAATACATGTCCATGGATCTTCACACGTTTCATCCCAATAATGTCTTTGATGTAGCTCTTGAATGAACTACATGTATTATAATTAATTCTATTTTATGAGAGCTCCATTTAGTGGAAATACATGAACACTGAAATTTGCTTAAATTGTCTCCAGTCTTCCTGCACCTGTTTGAAATGTGACTATACTGTACAATTAAATACAATGTAGCAGGAATGTCTCAGCCCTTACTTGAATAAATTGTGCATTGTCTTTTCAGGAAAAAAAAGTCTATGATGGTAACCAAATGATGCATGTAGACAATTTAAAATTGTGCATGTAGTGGGTTTGTCATTGAGAGGACTGTATATTCCATTTTCTGCACTGCAACTTTTTTTTTTTCAGGTTCCTAAATATTTCTTTAAGCAGGATTTAATTTGGCTGAGTTTTAATTTGAGGGACTTTTAAGTTTTTTTTTTCTTTTCTGTGGAGTCAACAGTTTACTGTACATTATTTGATAACAGTTTTGTTAGAACCACAATGTTCTGTGGTAAAAATTTTGTGCATCAGTTGAAAGGGGAGGAAAGCTGTGGCTGATAATGTCATGTTTGGCAGTTTGTGTGATTGTATTAATAAGGAAATGACAAATGAAAAGTATGATGACTGAATATTGTTTCTTTGGTTGCCTGTCGTTTATAGTCAAGTCCTGTTTGCTAAATAAAACTTGAAAATGTGTGCAGACTGTTCTGTTGCCTAGTATTACAGGTACTGCCTGTTCTTGTCCAATGTACTGTCATAAATCTATCTCTTCTGCTAATATCGTTTAATGTTTACGAGAAAGTACATACATGTATTGTATGTAATGCAGTGAATTCATTGATTCAAATTTGCAATTCCAAAATCAGCAGTCAAACATTTAGTCTTTTTCAGTCATTTCTTTTTCTCTTCCTGATTTCCTCTCTCCTTCCTTCCGGCGCCTTGCCAGTTATCTCATATTTGCAGAGATCTTTTTTTTTGTATGCACCTCTCCATTTCATTGCATTCGGAAACTTCTCTAATCACCAAACATTCAAAAGCAAAAGAGATCTGAATCAGATTTATACATAATGTAATGTTTTTTTGTTGGAAAAGAGAAGTTTGACAATGAGAAACTAAAACGGAAAGTAAGTAAACAGAAATCATGATTAGGGGCAAGTTCTAGGGTGGGGAAAAAATTCAAGATTTGTACGAAATGACAGATCTCCAGGTGGATACATGTAGTTCACGGCTTAAATCATTGTTTATCAGTTCATCAGCTTTACTGCAATCGATCAACGACACGCTCACTCAATGAGATGAACGCGCGGGCGCAATCTGGGTCAAAGTATAGGTCCTGCTGTTGGCAACTAATTTTTCTTTTTTGGTCATAAATTATGGATGAAGAGCGATTCATTCATTAATAATCAAATATCTGTCATAAGAGTAAAGACCAATCCAGACTGAAATACATTTAGTGTAGTATTTCAACGGCCTTCATTCCAACACGAATTGATTGCGTCATTATCTTATCGCCCCTCGAAGCCGCTAGATTGACTTTACCAATACGTAGAAATCAATGGGAGGACAACAATAGTTAACATAAGAACAGCCGACGCTGTCAATGTGTCATGTGTCACAGACAGTCTTGCTGGGAGAAAGATGGAGTAAAATATTGTTGGATATTATTCTATAGGTGCTACTGTGGACATAATGCACATCGACAACGTTGTGGCTTGAGCTTTGTGGTATCTGGAGGCTGCAATAATGGTAAGTAAACGTTAGTACATGTACAGTTTAAAACCTAGTCAGTTGCGGAAGTTCTGCGACTGGCCTGGTCTTAGCTTTCACTTTCAGTCAGCCACCAACGTTTTCTCTCGTGAAATACTTTGTTTGGTCACGCTGGCCCATTAAGGTTAGACAGCAAGATAAGCATGCTCGGTGGTGCTATTGATGGAGAGGTAGTCGTGTGTTCTTGGGCAGTCGTGTGTCCTTGTTTTCCGATCAAAATCAGACATGCCTACATCATACATGTAATTTCCAATGCGAAGAGAGAAAACTGATCAGGAACCTGCTACAATTTTTTTCAGGAGAGCGTGAACGAGGAAAAGTAATAAAAAATGGTGATTCACTGGGTTTTAGAAAATTGTTTTAGGGGGTCTAGCTGTTATTGCGCGCCCAGCTAGTTCAGGATCTATCCTCAAAGTCAGTAAATACAGTGGACAATAATGTATTTTTGATGTTAATGTCACGCGGCCTTGGCTTGAAATATCCATGTATTATTAATACATATATTTTATATACATGTACCGTATATACATGTATTATATACACACACATACAATACCCACACACACGCACACCACACATTTATACTGTACTCGAGAACAAGGCAACCATTCTTTGCGGGGGTTGAGGATTATGTTTTAGGGAATGGAGACGTTTTAAAAGTACATGTACTTACTTGACGGCAGTAAATCAAAAACAGACATGACACAGGTCAGTAGTAAAAAAAATACAACATACTGGCATGTGAGGATGCGATAGTCAAGTTTGTCATACGAATGTTGCTCTACATGGGAAAAGGGGAGGGACACATTCACTTATAGACATTACAAGTGTCTTAAAGAAAGAGCCCTCCCCGCCCCGTCATGAAAGAAAGAAGATTCTGTGGAGTACGTAGGCCTACATGGGCATCACTTTATTTGTGTAACAAATGTGGTTGCTCTTGAGAAATAAATGGAGCTTGGGGGAATGGAAGGAGAGGGCGGAAGGAATCGATAGGCTCTTAGCTCTCTATATACATGTAATGCTTGTGAACAAGCAGTGCACCCTTTTACTGCTTGGTACATGTACGACAAAGGATCGGAAGATAGCATTGTCTGTAAACATTGTAATGTCATTTTATTAGAATCAGATGCGCCAGCTTTGTTGCCCCTTATGTCTCTTCTTATATGTGGACTTCATGCCCTTTCGAGAAGTGGAAGACAGCTGGCTCCAAAAATATCGAACGTTTGATATGCTTATTATATACATGTAGGTGCATGCTCACCGTCGCCCGCATTAGTGGTGGTTCGTTTCATTGATTCTCCTGTGCTCAGCGCTTTCGGTGCATTCTCAGGTTTGGCAGCGAGCGAGATCGTTCATAGGTTTATTCGGCACCCATTTTTATAATACTTGTGTGAACTGGAGAGGGGAAAAACAAATAGCACCCCCCCCCCCCCCCATTTTTCTTCCCATCAATAATCATCTTCTACCTCAACTATTCATGAAATGTGAAATGGAACCCAAAACACCCTTATCAAACAAACATACAAACAAACAACAACAACAAAAACCCGAGCGTCTAGGTTTGAAATACAAAAATTTAGACCACTGATCACTACTTGTTACTAATACATGTACATGGCCCAAACTGTCACCGAAAAAGCATTTTCACTTAATTAAAATTTCTGCACCCAAGGCGAACACGTCTACATAATTAAACTTTGCCAGAGAGTATAGATGTATAGATTGGTCGATTTTGCACTGCGACACTCGGTAGGCTGTGCGAAAAATATATATGTAAATGTTACTGTTAACATGGAGCGGAAAGTAGGTCGCTGCGGTAAACAATACCGGTTTGTGCATTTCCAAGGGGCACAAGAGCAGACGGCTCTAAATAGTTACAGTGAGCCCAAAAATGTGAACAAACCAAGGTAAACAGATATGCACACTATGTTTTGGTGAAGGCAATCTCGTTCAATTCTTCACTTTCTTGTTACAGCAGCGACCTAGTTTCGCGATTTGGCGGAATAATTATACTCTCTGACTGTACTTTCATCACTCTTTCGTGACAATACATACATGTGTGTTTAAACACAACAGAACTGTATGTAATTGCATTTATTTCTAGTAACTGATTAAACAGCAGACGTTTCGATGCCACATCAAAATCTTATTAGCTGACGATCCTATTCCATTGTACTAGGTGTTTTACCTGTCCTGGTACACAGTAGACGTAGTCCACCCTTCCATCATCGTGGTACACCCAGTTTCTATCCACACAGCAATCTCCATTGCGAAACCTCCGGAGAACCTCGCATCTTTCCTCCTCTTGCATCTATTTCAAGTCTATTTGTCCTTCCATGTACAGCCTACGTTACTTGACTGTCCCTCCCCGTTAATACAAGAGGTGTACTAGTATACCGCCTTGTTGTCGGACGGTACTCCACTGAATGGTTAAGGGAATGAAGGCAGAGTAAAAAAAGAAGCCTCAACTTAAACTGAGGTTTGACTGTCATCGACAAGGAAAACAAACATACAGATCCTCAAATACCGAGTTCACACTGCCGCTGGTCAAAGCAATCATTATGTCTCGCTCATTCTGCATCTCGTCTTGCCGTTTTTAGACACGGCAGTCACATTTTGTTTGTGCAGTGTTTGGTCTGTTTAACTGGTCTAATGCTAGAAATTTATTTGCCGTTTCTCTTCTCCTCCCCTCACACTTTCACTCACGCAAGCGGGACAACTGCTGATATACAGTTCTGCCGCTTTATGAAAAAAAACAACAAACCGTATTGTGTGCCAAAAAAGAAAATTTTGCAGGAGACGTAAAAAAACATGCGTGTTGCAGCCCGATAGTTTATAATTGATTTGTCTTTCAATTTGTGATAACCGAAAGAAACTATTAGTCGTACAAAACTATAATTCAACTAGAGAAGGCACATTTCGTCCTATAAATTGATGTTAAAAGTGAATTTGATATAAATTGGCATTTACTGTCTTTCTCCGTAACATAGCAGAGTTTGAGACCCCGATCCACCGGCTGTACTGAAATTGTCATCATTTTCGCTGTGATGTTTCCACTTTCTCTCACTCTTCCTCTCACTAACTTTCTTCTGACACCAGCCGTGATAGGCACGGCACA
The DNA here is from genome assembly GCA_963931925.1 of Onchidella celtica. NCBI lineage: Eukaryota > Metazoa > Mollusca > Gastropoda > Systellommatophora > Onchidiidae > Onchidella > Onchidella celtica. The sequence continues at coordinate 24,721,657 of OZ007573.1, read as the reverse complement.
AACACACTATCTCTCTTCTATAAGTTATAACAAACGATATCTGTATTGCTTATCTATACAATAATTATTAATTCATTCAATAATAATAGGAACATAGGTCATACAATTTCACGTGAATTTCGATGGAATGAAATCAATGCAAATCAGTACATGATAATTAAAAGGCTTCGTAATATTCAATTCCTAGCACATTTTATAAAACACATGGGTGCATTCAGCATAAGGAAACCTCTCCTTTAGGGGTGTATGGCGCTATCTGGGCACTGGTTCTTCCTCTCTACTCTGGCTTGACTGCGCAGTTAGATCAACAGGTGTCGGCAGGTGCCAATAGGTCGGGAAGCCAAGACGCTACAATGTCGTTAATCAAAGGACAAGAAGTTGAGAAGCCAAGAAGGTGTTGTTCTTCCTCCTCTGTAGAAAAACAATCGCAACTTCCTAATCTACTGCTGGAAGGCATGACTTCCGTACTTACTCCATGACGGATATTCATCATTAATACTTTTAACCGCTGACACTGTTATAAGTCAGGCTGCAGCTCCCATACTCCATAGGCTCCCATATAGGCAATAGAATAAACGATCAATACAGTTTTAATGATATTTACACGTTCCCCACGAAGAATAACGCTCTCTCTAACAGATCCCATCCTATAAGGTTTCGTAACATATATGTAATGGCGTTTCCGTGACTCTCTCAGAGGCAGTAGTTATACCAAAGTAAACCCACTAGATTTAGGTTCTACAATCATGAACATTAAGTAAAATACACATACATCGTACAATTAACTTACCACTCAGCAACAGCTCAAATGCCGACAAGATACCAAAGATACCACGCTCTGACAAAGGATGTTTGCGGGTTCCCTGACCTTCCCCACTCACAAGACTAGTACAAAGTTACAGTTGCAGTTGTGGTCTCCTCTTCGGCACGAAGCTGGTGAGTGCTCTCAGCGGTCTGAAGTTGGAAGGAGCGTTCGGGGATTTATACCCAGTCGGGTAGCGTCCCAAGACGCTCACCGAGTGTACATTAGTTATCCTAATAGCCACCCCTGTCGACTCCACGTCAAATACTATTGAAGCATCTCTACCCCCCAAGCAATTCCCAGGTGATCTGATCGTCAAGTACGGCGGTCAAGTAAACACTACCCTTTCCGGGTGTCAAAACGCTTTCCGTTGCATCGGCTACTTTCCCCCTCTGGCCTACAATAACTCTGTCTCCCCGCCGTTAACTATCTTCCCACGCTAATTATACCTTGCCGGTCTGTCACCCTGTTACAATCGCCCCCACTTAAGTCGATTTCCCTTGGCAAAATCGGCTAATAAAATTATTAATCTACTGGTAATCTAGATAGAGTGTCGGCCCATAGAGCGTCTCGCCCCCTGATATTGCTGACTCGAAAGTTATATGGTTGCAGCACCAGGTTCCATCTAGTTACCCTCGCGTTCTTCTGGTCTTTAGTTCGCATCCAAGTTAGAGGTCGGTGGTCCGTCTCTAACACGAAGTTTCTCCCATACAAATACGCCTGCAACTTACTAACGGCGAAAACTATGGCCAGGCATTCCTTTTCAATTGTTGAGTAGTTCTTCTCCGCGGGTTTCAACTTCCTGCTCACGTATACGACTGGATACTTCGTACCCTCGTCTTCTTGGAGTAGGCAGCCACTCACTCCAAGGTTAGATGCGTCTGTCTGGAGAATCAGTTCCTTGTTCCAGTCTGGCATCCGTAGTATCGGCTCGGAACTCAAACAAATTTTTAGGGCATTGAACGCGTTCTCCTGCGCGTGTCCCCACGCGAACTTTGTGCCCTGGGACTTCTTTGTGAGGTCTGACAACGGCGCCGAGATTGCACTGTAATTTGGTACAAACTTCCGATAGTACCCCGTTAGCCCCAGGAAACTCCTCACTTGTGTCTTGGTCGTCGGTCGGTCACAGTCGACAATGGCTCGCACCTTACTCTCCTGCGGTCCTACAGTCCCCTGTCCCAGCTTATGGCCTAAGTACTCGACTTCTGTCATCCCTATTAGCGTCTTGGTAGGTCTAGCTTTTAAATTTGCCCGCCTCAGTCGCTCGAAAACATTCCGACAACGTTCCAAGTGATCAGGCCAATTTGCACTGTGTATAAGACAGTCGTCTACAAATGCATCTACCCCTTCGCCAGCATCTTTTAATACTTTCCTCATGAGCCTGTTAAATGTGGCGGGGGATCCCTTCAACCCGAACGGCATGACCCTGTACTGGTATAGCCCAAACGGTGTGGCGAACGCCGTCAAGTGTTTATCTTCCTCGGCCATCGGAACTTGATAAAAGCCCTTTGTCAAGTCCAGCTTGGTGAAATATTTTGCCTCCGCTAGATTGGAAATAATGGCTTCTACCTCAGGCATCGGTTCGGCGTCATCGGCAGTCACAACATTTAGCCGCCTGTAGTCGTTGCAGAAACGATGTTGACCATCGGGCTTCTTAACTAATACAATTGGACTACTGTACAGGGACTCGGGCGGTTCGATGATTCTGGCCGCAAGCATCTTGCCTACCTCAGCATTGACAGCTTCTCTAGTTGAGTACGGTAGTTGGTAGGGTCTTATCTTCACAGGTTTTTGATCTAGCAATGGGATTTTGTGCTTGATCAGGTCAGTGAGCCCCGGTACATCCGTAAATAAATCTTTGTATTCTTCCATGAGCTCTTGCATCTGTTCTCTCTGATCCTGATCTAGCGTGTCCCCTAACTGTACATCCCTGTAGGTTTCGGTCTGTTCTAGCCTAGGCATGACTGTCTCCAGAGGCATCGAAGTCGCTTCCTCTCCTTCATCGATCTCGTCAATTATAGCTGCAGCTATTGTCTCTGTGTTTTCCTGTTCGTCTTCCCTCTCAATATTCTTCTTCAGCATATTCGCGTGATACAATCGCCTCTTCCCCTTGACGTTCACTATGTAGTTCACTGACCCTCTCTGCTCTTCTACTTTGTAAGGCCCTTTCCAAGTCATCTGTAGTTTCGATCCGTCACTTGGGAGAAGTATGAGGACGGAATCGCCCACTTGAAATTTCCTCTGTTTGGCCCCCCTATCGTAGTATTTCTTCTGCCTGTATTTTTGGACGCTGCTGTTCTCGGCTACGACTTTCATGGCATCCTCCAATCGTTCCCTCATATCTACCACGTATTCGTACGACGACCTCGTTTCTGACTCCGCTTCCCCAGTCCACAGATTCTTCAGTATTGCAAGTGGTCCTCTCACAGGGTGACCGAACACTAGTTCAAACGGCGAAAAACCTGTACTGGCCTGTGGGGTTTCGCGATACGCGAACAGCAGTGGACACAACATTCTGTCCCAGTCCTTGGGTCTGTCATGAGCCACTCGGCGAAGCATATTCTTCAGCACCCCGTTAAATCTTTCACACAGACCATTGGCCATCGCGTGGTAGGGCGAGCAGAATATCTGTTTGGTTTTGAGAAGTGCACTGACCTCTCTCATCAGCTCACCGGTAAACTGTGATCCCCTATCTGAAACTATTTCCTTTGGTATGCCTGACCGAGAAAATATTTCCATTAACGCTTCACTGACCTGCTCAGCTGATATCCCCCTTAAGGCTACGGCATCCGGGAAACGCGTGGCATAATCTACTAGCGTCAAAATTTAACGCGATCTCCCATGTTCCGTACGCGGAAGTGGACCAACCAAATCTATGGCGACGCGCGAAAAGGGCGTGTCGATCAGGGGTGTCGGCACTAGGGGTACCTTTGTCACCCTACCTTTATTGGATGTCCTTTGACACGCGTCACACGATCGACAGAAACGACCTACGTCCGCACCTATCCCAGGCCAAAAGAACGACTGCATTATTCTGTCCTGTGTGCGCGAAATTCCTAAGTGTCCCCAGAACACTCCTTCGTGAGCTATCTTCATCAGCTCACTTCGGTACTGCTTAGGTACCAATAACTGCTCCACATCAGCACGTCCAGCCCCGGCCTTCTTTACCCGATAGTAAATTCCCTTACTCTCCTTTATGTGAGTACCTACCTCCGCCGATTGCTCCAACGTGGCTCTCTCCCTTAAAACTCTCAAAGTTTCGTCCTCTCTCTGGGCCTGGGCTATCTCACCTGGTGTGAGTTCCCCTATCTTGGCCCCTACCCTTACCTTCTCCGTTGAGTTGCCCTTGGCCTCCTCATTATCTGTGGTCTGACTCACTTTCGCACTCGCATTCTCACACTCATGCTCTTCCTTGTCAATCTCCACCTTGCGAGATCACGTGAGTATCACACTTATCTTCTCAAGAGACGCCCCCTTTATGTTTCCTATAATCAAATCGGCCACTGGGTCTTCCACTACTAGCGCTTTGAGAAGCCCAGTATAAAATGGGGTTTCTACCCACATTTCCGCGACAGGAGCAGACCTTCTCGTCCCGTCCATCAGGACATAACTCCTGTTCTTCCCAGTTAAGCTGTTAGGAGGCAGTTTGTCCCTTTTTATAATCGCACACGTGCATCCCGTTTCACGAAGGATAGTAATCTCTTTATCCCCTATCCTCCCCTTCTCCAAAAATGGAGCGGATAAATCATTCTCTGGAACATCGTCTCCGGGCTCATGTTCTGTCGAACCTTCTAACTCAATACTCTTACCTTCCGTCTCCCAAGAAATGAAGGTCTGTGGCCCAACACTCTGCTCGGCCCCTGGTTGAGTATTTGCCCTGCCCGATGACTCACACTGACTGTCATCGGCTTCCTCATCGCTGGTTAGTACGACTGCGGTCGTCTCTTTCTGTCTCTTCCTACAGAATCTCGCAATATGCAGAAGTGACCCACACACAAAACAACCACGCCCACTCTCACGCTGGGACTTACCTCGGTTGTCCTCGACAGTGGCAGCAGCACCCTTCTTCGTCCTGCCCTTGTCACACTGTCTACTCAGGTGATTGGGAGAGCCACAGTTGAAGCATACCGGTTTACTCACTCCTAAACCCTTACTTCTGCTCTCCTCAACCCTCTTACCTGACTTCTGCTGTTGCCCCAGCCCTCGCTTCGACTGATGAGCCTCACTATACAAGTCCGCCATCTCAACTAACTCATGCACGGACTTAGGGTCTCTCTCTTTCAAATATACGGAAAGATTACAGTCGACAATCTTCAACATCTGCTCCCTGACTAACAGATCCGTAATCCCTTCCATAGTTCTCTCTGCCTCTGAGAGGTCTACCCACCTCTCAAAATATCTCTGCAATCTCACGGACAGCTGCGTATAAGTTTCGTCCCTATCTAGACGACTTTCCCTAAACTTACGCCTATAACCCTCTGCCGTGAGATGATACTTCTTGAACAACACCTTCTTTACCTTCTCGTAATCCCTACTGTCTTCATCGCTGAGACCGGAATAAACATCTAACGCCCTGCCAGTTAACAATGCCCCTAACATGTCTGCCCAGGTGTCTTCTTCCCAATCATTTGCCTGCGCGAGTCTTTCAAATCTTTTCAAATACGAGTCGAGATCCTCGCGCGAGTCATCAAAAATGGCATTTTTGGGTACCTTCGGGGCAGCAGATTTTCCATTCCCTTTACCATTGTGACACCCGTTTTTGGCGAGTTCCCGTTCGTATTCCATTCTCTCCCTTTCAAATTGTCTTTCCTTCTCCTTTTCTTCTCGTTCGCGCTCCTTTTCTTCTCGTTCGCGCTCCTTTTCTTCTCGTTCGATAGCCCTTTGTTCTCGGTCGCGCTCCCTTTGGACTTTCTCGTCCTCCCACCTAATTTTGAATTCCTCATCACTAATGCCTTCTTGTCTGGCAAGCTTCAGTGCGCCCAGATAGTCCATCAGCAACTGACCTGTAAACAAAGCTAACAATAAAGCGTGGATCGTAACTGTGAAGTTAACAACAATATTCCTGCAATAGCAAACAACAATTTTCTCTGTGACAAAAGATAAAATTGAACAGTCAATGCACAGGTAAAATCAGAGCATGTCGCAGGTAGAAATGTCAATCTCTCTCACTCGCCTCAGGGCAGATGACCTGTCCGCACAATCACACAATAGCCTCTTGACACAACCAAGATCAAAATTAAATGTTATTTACCAGCAGGATCCCACTTCTGACACCATTGTGATGTTTCCACTTTCTCTCACTCTTCCTCTCACTAACTTTCTTCTGACACCAGCCGTGATAGGCACGGCACAAACACACTATCTCTCTTCTATAAGTTATAACAAACGATATCTGTATTGCTTATCTATACAATAATTATTAATTCATTCAATAATAATAGGAACATAGGTCATACAATTTCACGTGAATTTCGATGGAATGAAATTAATGCAAATCAGTGCATGATAATTAAAAGGCTTCGTAATATTCAATTCCTAGCACATTTTATAAAACACATGGGTGCATTCAGCATAAGGAAACCTCTCCTTTAGGGGTGTATGGCGCTATCTGGGCACTGGTTCTTCCTCTCTACTCTGGCTTGACTGCGCAGTTAGATCAACAGGTGTCGGCAGGTGCCAATAGGTCGGGAAGCCAAGACGCTACGATGTCGTTAATCAAAGGACAAGAAGTTGAGAAGCCAAGAAGGTGTTGTTCTTCCTCCTCTGTAGAAAAACAATCGCAACTTCCTAATCTACTGCTGGAAGGCATGACTTCCGTACTTACTCCATGACGGATATTCATCATTAATACTTTTAACCGCTGACACTGTTATAAGTCAGGCTGCAGCTCCCATACTCCATAGGCTCCCATATAGGCAATAGAATAAACGATCAATACAGTTTTAATGATATTTACACGTTCCCCACGAAGAATAACGCTCTCTCTAACAGACCCCATCCTATAAGGTTTCGTAACATATATGTAACGGCGTTTCCGTGACTCTCTCAGAGGCAGTAGTTATACCAAAGTAAACCCACTAGATTTAGGTTCTACAATCATGAACATTAAGTAAAATACACATACATCGTACAATTAACTTACCACTCAGCAACAGCTCAAATGCCGACAAGATACCAAAGATACCACGCTCTGACAAAGGATGTTTGCGGGTTCCCTGACCTTCCCCACTCACAAGACTAGTACAAAGTTACAGTTGCAGTTGTGGTCTCCTCTTCGGCACGAAGCTGGTGAGTGCTCTCAGCGGTCTGAAGTTGGAAGGAGCGTTCGGGGATTTATACCCAGTCGGGTAGCGTCCCAAGACGCTCACCGAGTGTACATTAGTTATCCTAATAGCCACCCCTGTCGACTCCACGTCAAATACTATTGAAGCATCTCTACCCCCCAAGCAATTCCCAGGTGATCTGATCGTCAAGTACGGCGGTCAAGTAAACACTACCCTTTCCGGGTGTCAAAACGCTTTCCGTTGCATCGGCTACTTTCCCCCTCTGGCCTACAATAACTCTGTCTCCCCGCCGTTAACTATCTTCCCACGCTAATTATACCTTGCCGGTCTGTCACCCTGTTACATTCGCCTTATTGTAAAATCTATTATGATTGTGATTAAATCCCCTGGGGAAACAAAACAAAAAAAGATTTGACTGTGGGCAGAATAGACGAAAGGTTTGACAAAAAGGATTGATCTGATTTTGGCGCCTTTTTGAATAAAAATTACCTAATTTCATGTTAAATTCCACCACCCCATGCGACCCACGTCCCATTTTCAAGTGCTGCTTTCCTTCATGGTTTATATACCTCATGAACGAATAGACACACCGATACAGAGACAAAATAAAATGCCATCATTGGGGACTCGACCTTTATGTGTGGCGCCGCTCTTGTTTCATTTCACCGATTGAGTGTCGTAATTAACCATTCTGTTTCCATACTTTGTGCGTTTGTGTCATGGCTAATTTTTTTTTTCTTTTGTCTGAGATTGTAGACGTTTCTTACGCGAGAACGATTGAAGGAGGCAGACAAAGGAAGTGATAGGAGATAAGAGGTACATTATCAAACGGAGCCATAGGAGTTTGTTAAAACTGTCGCCGAGGTATTGTATTGTTTCCGATCGCTTTGTCGGTCTGTGTGAGGCACTGATTCCTCAGCTTTTAAGCCCGCCTTGTTCTACTTAAGCAGGGGTCACCAAAATTTTTTCACAGAGGTCCGGATAACTGACAGACTTTCAAGCGCGGGCCGCATAAGCAATTGTCCATCCCGTAGCTCTAGATATCCCTGGTTTTATCAAACAAAATCAAGTACCATGGCGGGCCGGATGAACCGACGGTGGGGGGCCGAATCCGGTCCGCGGGCCGTAGTTTGGTGACCCCCGTACTTAAGGACTGATTTCGCCCAATTTCAACCAGATAATACAAATTTGTCGCCCAGAAGGCTTCCAGCAAGCCGCTCCCTCCACACCAAGTAGAACGACTTTCCGAACCCGTGAGCTTGTGTGTGACACAAGACAGCGGGAAGAAAACCGCGTCTCATTTTGGCGGACCGTGGGTGTCACAAAAGTATTTGCCCTTAACTTTTTTTTTTTTGCTGTTGTGTTAACAGTGCAGGGGTCTTTCAGTTTGTCACCTGTTTTTTCGTTCGCAGTTTTGCGGCCTTTGTTTTTAGTGCCATTTTAACAAGCTCTTGTGTGTCCGTTGTGCTTCCAAATATTTTTCTGTGATATCATTATATGTATTTCTGGACGTGAGTGGGGGTCAACTATTTGTGGCAAGAACCAAAAGTGAATCCTTGTCACATATTATTATTTTCTAACACACATCACTGACACTAGTCAGTCAATGACAGATTTCTTTTCAGGAGAAATAGTGTTGATGTCTGAATTTTATACTCGTTTTGGACGGTGATTGAATTTGGTAAGGCAGTAAAAAACGTTTATCGCTCTGCTTGTTGCAGTGACTCTTCCTTAAAATCTCAGGTGGATTTGCGAATGCTCTGTTGAATTCCAATGACAATTAATGTATTAACATCAAGTGTTTTGAGAACTCAGTCTTCTGACCTTGGCCTGAACTTTTTAGGGAACTTTTATACGACACATTCACAGTTGGGCGTATATTAAATTCTCATGAACTGAATGGATAAGGTGCCTCTCTTGGACAGTAGAAATAACATTCAGAACAGAAAGAAAGTGGAAGATAACAATAAGTTAAAGTACTATTAGCACAAAAGGGTTATTGTTCTTCCTATGATGATCATGTCAAGTCGAGACCAAAGGACATTCACGCTAAATAGGTCGAAATGTTGCTAGTTACTTATGATGGATTGCCTGCACTTGTAGCTCGAGATGTTTGTTCATCATGGATAGGCCAACAAAACGCAATCAGCACTGTTGATAGGTTGATGATAAGGCGTCTTTTTTCCGACTGGGATTTAGTGATTTCATGCCATGCTACACACCTGTGCAGGACGATCTCTTTACTCATTTATCATGTAAGGCTTGGACAGATAGCATGGGTTTGTCAGTGTGTATGTATGCACAGTTTTAATTTACTATAAGCTAATGTAATCGAGTTCTTGTTCATTTTGGAATCTAAGGTTAGGGAAAAAAAAACACAAATAAACGTGAGAACATAAAATTTTGATTTTCTGTAAGTTAAGTTGCATTGTATGAAGACGGGTTAAAAAAAAGAAGGTCTACAGTGAAAGTAAGTTAACTGCTTGATGTTCTGACATCTATGATCTGTGTCGGATGTAGTGGTCTCATGTAACGATGTAGTTGTTGAGATTGTATGTAGGTTTCACCATGGGGATATTTCATCATCATCATCATACCTTGGAGTAAATGTGCAGTGCCAGTTTTTGCTGGAGTCAAACCAGAGCAGTTACAGCAGTATGTCAGACAGCGGCAATGGAGGCTCTGCCACGCCTGCAGTACCGGTGAGATTTTCATTTGTTCAATCCATTAAGTAACTTAAATTCATTCATGTGCGAATTATCCGACTATTTATCATTTGGGTCTTCTTTCCATCCACGTATCCGCCCATCTGTGTGTGCAGCTAACCACTTTATCCACGCCCCCATTATCCATCCAGCCATCTACTCATTATCCAACCATTCTCCAGCTGTCCAATGACTAAATTCATAACCGATTGTGCAACACCTCATCTTTTTTAAAGTCACAGATGTCACCAATCGACGTTTTAAAAAAAAATAAAATTATTTCTTCACGTCACACTCTACTCCTTTTTCACGTACACTCTTGTCATCCACGTCAAAGTAAAATGTAAAGGAAACTGTTGTTTTGACTAATTCCATGGTTGTTGACACAACATTCTTTTACTGTATTACTTATTCACCACACTTATTCTTTGTCTGTCATACTCTTCGAATAACGTCCAGTTCTCCCTAGGCATGCAATCGTAGAGACTCATTCATTTGTTTCATTCTGTCTTAAAAACATTCTTGTTGTCTTCGCCTCCACCCTCTTCTTCCCAACAGTCTCGCGACATATTAATTTGTTATCTTTCTGCGTTTTATCACTCTTGCTTGTGGACACTTGGATTTGTGTGTGGGAACTAACACAAGCTTAAGTCTGTCAGCAGGAGATCTCCAGCTGATAGTAAACCTACGATGTAATCTGGCCCGAAGTTTACCGCGAGAGACACATAGGCCTGGCTATGCGTGATTGTAGTTTTATTTGTAAGAGAGATGCTACACATTATTGAAAAATGATGGCTGTTGCAAGTTATATTTTATTGTATATTATTGTAAGTATTTATGTATAAATGGTGGTAGGTAGCAAGGACCGGAGAGAGTGAATGACCTCGAGTTAAAAAAAAAAAATGTTTTTCAAAGATTGTTGGCATGATTCTTCTGTGTGTTTTGAATTGGCCGTTAGACCTACAATAAACCTGAACTTGAACTATATAGCAGTATGGATGCAGTATTGTGCGTTTACAAGCAGTACTTAATTTGTCAGTATGTGGGGTTGAGAACGAGAGCCTGTATATAAATATATATATATTATGCAGTAAATTTACCTGTGCGAATGCATATGAATTATAATAATATGTGAGAAAGAACGCTAAAGATTGTTATTTAAAGAATACATGTTTTGATATGCGTGTTGTATGTCTCAAGTGCTTCATTCCTTTGTAACTAAATTGTTGTCGAAGATATGTGTGTTTGTTGACCGTGTTAAGTTGCATGATTCAAGTGCGTCCACCAGCTGGCTCGGGTCTCTCTTACACCCCCCCCCTTCCCCCGTCCCTTAATCCCGACCCCACCTCCATACCAAATGAAACATAATCGGGCTAGACCACATAACTATTTAAAGGCAATGACAGTCTAGGGAGTGGCACGTTACGGGGAGTAGGCCGTTGTCCTACAGTGGTACATGACTGTACAAACTACAGTAAAGTTGTACCTGTAGTCACCAAATTTTTGCGACCGCATTCCTTACTTTTGTTTTAATGCTGTCTTAATCCTCCCCAAACATTGATTGCCTTTTCAGACAGTTTTGGCGCATATAGACTTTATTTAAAATGGAGTTAAATGAATGCAAAAATATAATTGTTCATCAGAAAAAAAAAAAAATGAAAATGCCTTAACTTTAGAGCATAGGGCATTCGTATTTCAAATATGGCACAGTAGGCACTTCAGGGGTTACAGAAGTCAGATTTACCGCAGAGGATCAAGCCAAAATTTTGGTTCTGTTGATAATGTTATTAGCCATACAAATGTTCATATACTGATCCATCCAGGCATCCCGTCTGTGCACTATTGACCCCGATACAGCAGAAACTGAATGGGATCTTTGAAGAACTACTACACTGTATGGTTGGAATATTTGTGTTTACTCGAGAATTGCGCGCCTTTTGTCAACCAGGACAAAGTACTAGACGTGCCGTATGCTTGTCACGAACATAAAAACGCAGTCATGTAGATCAGACAGTAAAAAGTCGCAACCGTCTGTGAAAAGCAGAGTCAACTGTACGGCAGGAATCGTGGTCGGGAATCCAGGTCCGCCAAAGGATTTCGAACGGCCCCGCGAGCAAAATACATGACACTGATTATGCTTATCCGGCCCGCGAATAATTTTCTCCATATTTTGATTGTTTTACATGACCACATTGATGGATCATGCATGGCTCCTTGTTACACCGGGCCCAGGTTCTGTTTTGTTCCAGACCAAACACTGGTAAAGCACAACGATTTCTAGCGTAGGTTATTCATTGAGGTACATTATCAAACTGAGCCACAGGAGTTAGTTAAAACTGTCGCCGAGGTATTGTATTGTTTCCGATCGCTTTGTCGGTCTGTGTGAGGCACTGATTCCTCAGCTTTTAAGCCCGCCTTGTTCTACTTAAGCAGGGGTCACCAAACTTTTTTCACAGAGGGCCGGATAACTTTTGGCGCCTTTTTGAATAAAAATTACTTAATTTCATGTTAAATTCCACCACCCCATGCGACATGGTGACTGTGTTTGAATGGATAATTCCCATATGTTCAAGTTATTCTGCTTCTGTTTTTTTTTTTTATGGCATTAATCCGTTAATTAATACGCGATTCGGCCCGCGGAGGCAAAAGATTGCTCACGACTTCTCTATCGCTTCTTATAAATTTGCAGACATTATCAGTTTGGTGTTCGCCGGGTTATCACGAAAGGTCATGAATTCTTGATGTGGATATGATTAAGAGCACTGTTTATCATTAATTGTAAGTTTGGAGCTGTCTTATACCCAAACTTATCCCTGTTCCCCATTGACGTGCTTGTGGTCCCTGGACAGCTACCAGAGGTAAACATTAATTTTCATCCACCCATTTGAATGACCAGCAGAGGCTGTTGTTCAGTGAATTTGCAGTGTGAAAGAAAAAGTCAGTGACAAGCAGACAGGTTTAGTGATGTCTGGGTGCCAGCTCCTTAACTGTCTGCCCCAAGACACTATAGGGCATACTACTGAGAAATGTAAGAAGGGAAGGATTATTAAAACATGGATCCACATTCACACTAGCTTGTGGGATTGTAGGGCTAGCACAACGAAGTTAACGGCGATAATTTCAAATTTCAAAAAAATGATTTTCACCATTTGATGGAATGTCTCCTGAAATAGATACCCGGGGCCGCCCCCCCCCCCCCGGCCCCCTTTCTGCACGCCACTGATCTGATGCTGCCATGAATAAAGTTCCATGCCGAATTACGGTAAACGTTATTCAAGATGTGAATTTATTTTGCATCATTCTATTATTTCTACATATTATGTAAGAGTTAGGAATGGAATATCTTCAAGATCATTCAGATGAACACGTAAACTTCCTGTCCTGTCTGCTTGGAAATATGGCCACCTGGCCAGTTCAAGCCTCGGTGTACACTGATCTTGCAGTTCTATCCCATTCACCCTGTCCATGTCACATTATTAACTTGTCTTTTACCGTAGTTTGCCTCATACCTCAAAACCCCACCCTCACCATCCAGCTCTTCATCTCTTCCAGGATTCATGGCAAACCCTGCTAGCAAATAAATTTTCCAATCGCTTTGTATGTGGAGCTAAAGAAAATCAAAATTTGTCTCTGATGTCATGAATTTTGAACTCTTTACGAAAAGGCGCTCTCGGAAAAAATCAGCCTGGGCCCTTTACAAGAACCTCTAAAGTTATCACACCTTCAAGTCAATATTTGAAGCTGGAGTGAAAATAAAGTTAGTGTAAACATGCTAGAGTACATTCTGTCAGATACTGTCGTTCCCTTACGGGACAATTGATTGGAGATTGATTTACACAGAGAGGTCACGTGCTAAGGAGGTATCCCCCCTCTCCCACCCTTTTTTTTTTCATTTGCGATAAAATTATTCTGAAGGGGCGGATATTTGTATCTATGAGTAACAAATTGTGTGTGTGTGTTTTCTTGGAATAGCAGTAAATTCTTCCAGCTTTCATGCTATCCACTCAGCCAGCCATATAAGAGCAACATAAATACAACAGCAATAGATTTGAAATCCACTTATTGAGTCAGCTGTACCAATCTTGAGGTCTATCATGTACTAATAATAATATTCGCAGGATGAACATGTAAGACAGTCAAGAACCTATCTAATATATGTCACAGGATCGATGACAAAACATTGTTCTTCGGCTGTGCCAGTTTAAATTTGTTACTGGGTGTCGCGGACGCGATCGGGGGGGGGGGGGGTTGAGGAGGGGGTGGGATGGAGGGTTCAGGCTAAGGAGAAACTGATGTCTCTGTCCGTACAAATGTGATAATTTGTGGAGAAAAGAAGCAAAGCGTTCTTGCATCATTGAAGGGATCAGTGTCAGAAGGAATGGTGAGAACTCCCGAATAAGTGGATACACGATAAATTAGTCATCAGATTCGAATTGCAGATCGAACGCAAGAAAAGCGAATATTTATAAGGTTTACAGAATGAGTACCGTCTCACTTATTTGAGTAAGATAGGTCATCCAGCCTGTTTACATCGGTCTTGGCCGTTACAGGATTTGAAATGTGCGCTGACAACTTTTGGCAAGCGACTGTAGGTGTTAAAAGATGCTGAGAAAAGAATAAGTACATGGCCACCAACTCGTGTTGGTTCAAATTTCGGTGAACACGTCAGCGCAAGAGGCTGTGAAAGTCAGCTCTGACAGGCAAGCGAGAGGCTCTTGTCAGCTGCTCATCGATATCTTAGTTAGTAGTGTACTTATATGTTCTGTGCAGTTTGTTATCCCATAAGAAAAGAAACACGCTATACCAGAAAAGAAATCGTCCCGGGATACATTATGCCCGATAGAGCCGATAAAGGCCAATGTTTGCCATTGTTCTCTGTATCACTGTACTTTCTTACGTGATTCTTATCCTGAGAGCCACTTAATTTGCTCACACTACCGCGAAAACCGCTGATCGCATCTCTTGTAAATGGATAGAAAGGCCGTGTTATTTGTTGTCCTACCAAATTGTTGATTCTTGATTTCTAAAGACAGCTGAACTTTTCTGTTGGTTGGAAGCTTGTATGGCTTAGAACAGTGTTTCTCAACTCTTTTTTGTCCCTCCTTCCATTTCAGTTTTCCAAAAAGAAAAATAAAAAGTCCCACCATGATTGGACATCTAAACTCCTTTCTGCAGTCCCAGGCCCCACCCGTGTTGCTTGAGCCTCACCTTGAGAAACATTGGCTTAGAAAAAAAAATGTTTAAAATAGTTCGCGGTCGCCCCGCAAAAGGTAAAGATCACTCACAGTTTCTTCAACGTCACTTCTTTTTTTTTTTCTTTTCATTGTTTTACCAGTCATTGTTTTGAACAATTTACACATTAATACTTTCTGATTCCACAAACTGATTGGATTTCTGAGCAAAAGAAGTCCTTTGCTGTCAGTGAACTTGTAGTTCTAGACATTAAGACAGAATCTGATGGTTTTGTTTTAGTAGAAAGGACCACTCCTGCCAAATTGCGAAACTAGGTCTCTGGATTGAAAGAGACCGTCTTCAGCAAAGATAGTGTGCATATCTGTTTATTGTGCTTTGTCCATAGTTTTTGTGCGGATTGAAACTATTTAGAGCCGTCTTTAAGTTCTTACGCCCCGTGGAAATGCACAAACGAGTATTGTTTACCGCAGCGACCTATTTTTCGCGCCATGCTGACAGTGGTTTTGCGGAGCCCCTCGTGTCACGCAGTGCAAATCGACCAGTAGTGAAACCCCTTTATACATAAAGACTAAAGGATTTTTGTCAGACTGTAGTCTGTATAATGTCTTTTATTGTGTGAGTAAAATCGGCCTCTGTGCTTGTGGAAAGTGTAAGCTGGACAGAGAGAGAGAGAGAGAGAGAGAGAGAGAGAGTGAGAGCGAGAGAGAGAGAGAGAGAGAGAGAGAGAGAGAGAGGGGGGGGGGTAACATGCTGACAAACAATCAATGCTTTCTCGTGCAATGATATTATCGACTGATGGACCGGCGTGGAATGATTAGACAGGTTGGAACCATCGGCTTCATCCAGGTTGCCGAAAGTGTAAAGTTCGGAACCTTTGAACCTTTGAAGATGAAAGGAAGACTGATTGATGACCGGGTAGTTCTTATCGAGTATTTGAGCACTGAATAGGTCATCGTCAGGGGTGGGGTTGGGATTGGCTAGGCAAGTGATAGGAAGTGAAAAAAAAAAGTGCAGGAATGGACAGGGTGATTAGATACACCTTAAGACAGGAACTGGGAATGAAAGAATAAATGAATGATGACAAGGATAGAGTGACAGTTTGGCTAACAGATAATTTGAAAGAGAGACAGTATAAATGGATGTGTAGGTAGGCAAGTAGATAGGTGGGTGGATGGATAGGTAGTTATGTAGGTGGGTTGGTAGATAAGTAGATAGATGGGTAGGTAATTGGGCGGGGAATGGATAGATGGTGGGAGGTTGGGCGGGTATGTTGATAGGTAGGTAGGTGGATAGGTGGGTGGGTACGTAGGTGGATAGGTAGGTTGGCGGATGAGTAGGTAGGTAGATAGGTGAGCGGGGAGGTGGATCGGTAGGTGGGTGGGTGGGGTATGAAGGAGGATAGGTGGGTGGGAGGTCGATAGTGAGTTAGGAACGAGGGAAGGTGGGTAGCTGGTTGGGAGGTAAATAGTGAGTTGGGAATGAGGGAAGGTGGGTAGCTGGTTGAGAGGTAAATAGTGAGTTATGAAAGAGGAAAGGTGGGTAGCTGGTTGGGAGGTCGATAGTGAGTTAGGAACGAGGGAAGGTGGGTAGCTGGTTGGGAGGTAAATAGTGAGTTGGGAATGAGGGAAGGTGGGTAGCTGGTTGAGAGGTAAATAGTGAATTATGAAAGAGGAAAGGTGGGTAGGTGGTTGGGAGGTAAATAATGAGTTAAGGTTGAGGGAAGGTGGGTAGCTGGTTGGGAGGTAGATAGCGAGTCAGGAATGAGGGAAGGAAGGTAGCTGCTATACCACACAGAAGTTGTCACAATCCAAATGGGTCATGATGAAAGGTTAAGCTGATCTGTGACCGAGAATTTAATTTGGTTCCAGCAAAGGGGGAAAACAAGGAAGCTATGCCAATCGTCGGATGCCAGAAATACGCGGAGTTCCTTCAATCTTACGTTTTGTTCTTCCTTCGTCAGGTAAACAATGTAGATACCTGCACTTTAAAGCGTAATCAACCCTGCTGTAGATCTTTATTTGTAAACAATAATTGAAACACTGCATCTAGAATGATGCGATGTTTATGTTGTTGTCATGACGAGGGTCTCAGATGGCCGTGGAATGTATACATAAACCAATCACGATATCACGGAATTTACTGTTTTTTAATTGTAACGGGTTATGGGTGGGTTGCAAACTCACGAAATGGAGTACATAACGCTGACCTGATAGAAGGCTCGAGCCACATACATGTACATAATTTCACTTTTCGTAAAACTGACAGCTCAGACTTACATATATATTTTCCCTTGACAGCAACAACAACAACAGGAAAAACTGAGCCGAGTTTAGGCACGGCGCACACTAACCAGTTTTGGTCCGACTAGTTGAGATTCACTGAGATCCAGCTAGTTGGCTGGCGCTCGGGGCTTCATGAAACTCAATGTCTGACGTCACATCCAACAGGCCAACTGCGCGCCAGGCCAAAGTTACTGTCTGTAGCTTTTTTTTCTTGTTGTCGAACATGGCTCACAAGAAGTATGTTAGACCATTCTTCCAGCGGTTGAGTGATGGCGTGGCTTGGCACGGTAAAGAGTGAGTCTGGCATAACCACCTGTGCAGTAGAAGGTGGGAAACATCGGCACGGACCTGTTTGATAAGCAATTAAGGCAGTCACCGCCCTTTTTGGTAGCCAAGGCTACTTCTGTCAGTGACACAATTCTGAAGGGTTGTGGGCAGTTCTTAAAGGATGTTTTCTTGATGGGACCAGCTAATGTTTTCGAAAATTTGCTGCTGCAACCATCAGTCAGTGCTATGAACTGTCACAAGGTGCATTTCGAACATTTTCGATATCTGAACATCATTCTGTGGAGGCTTTTCGTAATTTGAATTGTATTACAGTGTGAAGGTTTTGGACGTGGTATCATCATGAAAACAAAGTAAATGTAAAAAAGATAATTAAATGAAGCATATCTTGCACTTCAAACTCGTGCATATACGTTTCTGTCAAGCCCCTACGGGTACATTGTGCAGTATCGCAAGGACCAGAAATTTCCCTTTTCGCAATTTCGAGCAAGCTGATAATTTGATGGATGGATTTTGTTTTTCTGTGATCTGGTAAGGTAAAGATTGAGATATTACGAAATGATACTAATAAGGAGATTCATTATCAGGAAGGACGGGTTCTGGAGGAGCTATCGATTATTGTACTGTTGGACAATACATTCGCCCGGCACGCCGTAGCTCCCTCTCTTTGCCAATAGGGACATACATTTAGGGATTTTGGGCGCTTGATTGTAGCGCATCGTGGTGATCGATTTTTGGATGTAAGGAGAGCATTACATCGGAATATTGGACACACATAGATACACGTTAGTTGTGCGTAAAAGATGCAGCATCCGATGGCCAGCAAGGCCTTGTCATGTTTCGCCCAAGTCTCCCGGCAAGAAATTTAGGCGTATCAGATTATGTGCTGGTGTCACCCTTCTTAAGTTTCGATTCATTGAGGATATAAAAATGATATTTTTCGTGCACTGATTGTCGTAATTTAGCACGACAATTAACTGAGGCTGTTGGTTTTCTTCCATCAAATTTTCGATTTCGAAAAACACCACAGCAAACAAAAATTGATGCAGGATCGGCACAGCAGTAAAATGAAACCTCCAAGAAGAGTGAGGAGCCCGGCCATACTATAGTAACTTGAATACACACTCATTTTCTGGATATGGATCACGACAAGGTAAATTATGTTCCAGAGATCACCATCTGATAATTCATGTGTGCGGGGGTGTTCACGTGTGTGTGTTCGCGTGGCGGTGCACATTAAAATTTAACCATGGGGAGAACATCCCTCTTGTAATAAGATCGGGAGGACTTCAGTGCATGATATATAGCCAATGAACAGAGTTATTTAGAAGATAGAATTTATTCATTTTCTTTGACAATTTAGAATCCAGCCAGGACCAGAGCTACGAAGTCAAGAAACCTAACTCGTCCTAGTTTAGTCCGCCTCAGCCTTACCATAAATTTTTGTAAAGGGCGAGAATCAAGCCAGTACTGAATTTCTTTTTTTTAGCAACGAAATCTGAAAGTGCGGGCTAAATGACGCATTGCTGACCACCGCGATACCACATGTTAGATCTGTATGGAAAGGCGCATCACGAAAACCAAAGTTATTTCTTATACTGGACGCTTCTCTAACCATATCTATCATTTTATTCAGTACTACATTTACAAAACTAGACACGAACAGTATCAGTCTTCCCTCTCCCAGCATGACATGGCATTTCTTCACATGAAAAGCTGGTAGTGTACTAGCATAAACAGATGCCAGATAGAGAGATTATTCTAGAATTATAACGTGCCAGCTTGGAAACAGAGTTTTTCCCATCGGTGGCCGTGAATACCGATCAGGCTTGTTTAGTTTGGTCGGTAGAAGTATGCACCGAAAATAGTCATCTTAGGTGGTAGCAATGAGCTGGTTTTCTTGGAGAATCTAGACATAACCAGTAGTCATTGTCTGCCTTGTAGATGTTGGAGGAATGCATGATAATCATTATTATTTAAAAAATTACTCTGAGAAAAATGAGAAATAACAAAGTTTGCACATAAATACCAAGATTGTTTCACCAATATTGGATACCAAGGAAGAATATGTTTAGAAATCAAATGTATTAATGTCCCAGCGAAAGCAACCGCTAAAGTTAACTGTGACAAAAACTTAATGCATTGTAGAAAATACAAAGTCACTGACTACTTGCGCAGGCTCGTGAACTTGTATAATCATTTCCCCTGTCGACATGCTGTTTTAGTTGAAACGTGACCACATCAACCTAAGTCTAGGGAAATGGATCTTTGGGCCTTCCTCTGAAACTTAATCAGGGCAGTGATTATTCAGAATAAACCTTTTATTTTTTCATGCTGTGTAATAAGGAGGTCATTCATAACTAAAGCCTGGGTTTTCTCTATCGTGGAACATGAGTTCATGTCTCCCCTTTCTTGCACCTGTTCATGTTCACAAGCATAACTGTAGGCTCGCAAGTACAAAAATAATGCGAGGTTGCTGTGGTGTATAGATAAAGCGGAAGTATACTCTTCGCCGGAAACTGAATCGAGTAATGATCTTCAGTAGGTTAATCCGGTCCTTTAAAACCCGCGCGCTCCAAGTCTTTCCTCATTAATCCTCCTCTTCGTTTACATTTCATTTGGCATTATAACCTCAGTGGTTTTCTTTCATCTCCTTCTGCTTCTGCTTCATCATCCTGTTGGCATTCTTGATGCGGGTCATGCTGCCCTTGCCTTACTGAACTCATCCTGACTTGCCAAGACCCAACTGCATATCTAATGCTGAACTCGATGTTAGAAACCCGGGTGGTTCACAGCAAATTATTTGAACAGCAGTTAGGGACGCAAACGACAGTTCTTTTCCACCTAAAAAATGCACGTTTCGCTGTCTGTTCGGTATTCTTGTGTCTTCACGGTGCTAGATCAGACATGTTTTACGCGGTCCAAGATTGGCCGCTTGGGATCATGGGAGATAGTATCTGATTTTGTTATTTGCTGTGTCATGCAATCAAGTCTTCGGCTGTCTGCAAGTGCGCGTTTTGTCTTTCAAAAAAAAAAAAAGTCTTTTATGGAGGGGAATAAACGTCGGTGCAAAAATTTATATGCCACACAATGCAGGCGGAACTTTTTTTCTTGCAAGTATGAAGGTAAAGTAAGGCTTGTACTGCACCGCACTTTCTCAAAGATTGTCAGTCTGTAGCTATTCACGGCTTGAAATGATTTATTAAATTTACTGAATTTTCGATGGTCACGTTGAGGCCATCTTAACTGGTGTATATGACTTTCCTACTGTAAACCCCCCTTTCCTTGTTGGGAATAATTCCTGATTTGTTCAACGCCGTCTTCATATTACTATTTTGTTACCAATCACGGTTAGGTGACAACAGGCAAGGTATATATGTGTTCATGGAATTGTCCTGGGTGGGGTTGGGGGAGGGGTGGCGGGGTGGGGGGGGGGGGATAGGCACCTACTTAAGGTGAAGGTGATAGTAACAAATATTTGCCTGGATTCGCAGCCGCTTGGTAACTGAATCCAACTTTCATTTTTAAAAATTTATTAGGCAAGAAAATACAATCAGTTTCTATTGTCACTGCTACAGAACAGCCACCAGATTTTTTTTCTTTTTATGAAGTCTTTGGGTCAAAGACTTCATGTAGTTATTTCTAGGTTAGGATGTAGAATTGAACCTATCCGATCTTGGATTGCTGGGCCCCAAAACTGGAAGACTTACCACCATAAGGTCCATAGCGCAGTGAGTCAAGTCTGTTTTGCCTCGGTTTTGTAGGCTATGGAGTTAAATGGAACCATGTCCACACATGACAGTGAAACAAGCCTGTCTCTCTAGTTTTGTAGGCCATGGAGTTAAATGAAACCATGTCCACACATGACAGTGAAACAAGTCTGTCTCTCTAGTTTTGTAGGCTATGGAGTTAAATGGAACCATGTCCACACATGACAGTGAAACAAGCCTGTCTCTCTAATTTTGTAGGCTATGGAGTTAAATGGAACCATGTCCACACGTGACAGTGAAACAAGCCTGTCTCTCTAGTTTTGTAGGCTATGGAGTTAAATGGGACCATGTCCACACGTGACAGTGAAACAAGTCTGTCTCTCTAGTTTTGTAGGCTATGGAGCTAGATGGAACCATGTCCACACATGACAGTGAAACAAGCCTGTCTCTCTAGTTTTGTAGGCTATGGAGTTAAATGGAACCATGTCCACACATGACAGTGAAACAAGTCTGTCTCTCTAGTTTTGTAGGCTATGGAGTTAAATGGAACCATGTCCACACGTGACAATGAAACAAGCCTGTCTTTCTAGTTTTGTAGGCTATGGAGTTAGATGGAGCCATGTCCACACATGACTGTGAAACAAGTCTGTCTCTCTAGTTTTGTAGGCCATGGAGTTAAATGAAACCATGTCCACACATGACAGTGAAACAAGTCTGTCTCTCTAGTTTTGTAGGCTATGGAGTTAAATGGAACTGTGTCCACACATGACAGTGAAACAAGCCTGTCTCTCTAGTTGATTCAAAGTCTGAGTCAGAACCACCGCAAAACAGCAGTGGCTCAGTGCACTACTAGCCTTAAACACGATATGCACATAATAAACAGTGCATTGCTTCAATTGTAGCCGTTGGTATTTTGTTCCTCTTTTCGCTGTCCGTTCTGGTTTTCCTCCACGGTATTCAGAATTGAGGTACACCGTTTCTATCAGTTTCGTTTCTTAGTGGAAAAGAGCATGCAGAGAAACTCGGAGGGTTCTCCTGACATTTACTGTGTTAAATGTCAAGATTGAGCTCCACCTTATCGTCGTTGATATTTATCTGCGAACGATTTAAGATGTATGTTTATAATATGCTCTATCTACTGAAATTTGAGTAAAATGCCCATAGGTTTCAGGGCAAGTGAGACGATATATCTGATATTAGCTTTGAGATTAAAACACTCGATAGATAACATGGCTGAGTTCCTGCCAGACGAGTCTGCACTTGCCCTTTATCATGGACGTAGTTTTTAAGTTGACCCCTTTCGGTATTCTGGTGCTGAATCACGTTATTGGCAGGAGAAATTTGGCTCAACGTGACGCAATGAAAATCACATTTGGAACCCTGCTTTCCTGTCATTTTTTTTGTGTTTGTACTTTCTTGGTATTTTTCCTGTTATCGTAAACATTGAGGTGTAGTCGAAGTGCTATACCGGCGCCTTATTTACAGACGACATTGCAATATTAAGAATATTGGCAATTTCGTTCCTTGTTTTCTTTTGGACGTTTTAACGATGTCATTGCGCTGATTGCCTGAATGCATTAGAATTGTGTGGAATTAGTACAATTCGTGGACACTTCGCTAGTGGGACACCTTCTATGCCAACCGTTGTAGTATACAAAGTATGAATGTAATTATATGTATTAGCGGATTCAGTACCATAACTGGGTGATGTTGTCTGTTACCTGTTCGCGCCACCACACATCGAAATAGATTGGAAGGAAAATGATATCTTCAAATCGATAAAAAAAAAACAAAACAAAACAAGAACGATGGTATTAGGGAATGCAAAGTACCGTTCATATTTTACTGCTCCATAAGAATTAAATATTGTTTGACCGTCACAGACCGCCGAGTTTCTTGGACAGTGCGAGACGAAATGGGAAAAATCGTAATGGCACTTGTTTTAAGTACAGAACAATATTAATATGTGTATTTACAGACCTGTTATCTCTGAATCTTTAGCATCATCTATCACTTGTCTGTACTTTTTATTGCCTCACCAAATACCCCCCCCCCCCCATGCTTGCCCTGGAGCATCTCCGTTCAGGTTTGGATTTGGTGGTTTTCTCAATTTTCATCTGTAGGTCATGTAGGGATTATAAAGACTTTTGTTGATGATGCGGTGGTCAGGATGATCAGCGCGACCGCTTGGTGTCGTTAACGTGAACAATTACAACAGTGACAACAATTAATTCGTGTTAGCAGTAACACGAACCTTTTGAATGCTGACAACGTATTGACATGAATAATGTTTTGTGATGTCAGCTGTGAATGTATCATTATCTAATACATTTACGAATTTTTAGACACTTGGTAAAACTTGCCATGAATGTCGCCATTTGCCTTTTGGAATAGCTGAAATATTCAAATTTAAATGTAACAAGGACTTTAAAACTCAAAGTAATGCAGCCTTGGCAATAATAAGGTTAATGAAAACGGAGTACAAGATGGTTGTGCACGTAGGGAGCGGAAAGTGGGTCAGGTCTTGCTAAAACTTCATCTCAGATTATGACATTATAAACACTCTACAGGTTTGCAGCCACCGACTTTGTCCGATCCTCCCAACCAAATGCTGGCGGCAGTGTAACATCTCAGAGGTTTCCTCACCTAGCTTTTGCACTTGAGAACGTGCGTGCATTGGTAGGCAAGAGATCACCACTCACTCCTTTACCATGACACGCGCTTACTCTTGTTCTGTTACCTGGTTCTGCTAAGTTCTTATAAACAGATCTTTTAGTGCAAAGCCGAACAGTGGTTTTTCTCTAAATAATCAGTTTGCTTCACAAATTGGTTTCCATTCGTTTTGGGAAGGAAATTGTAAAACAGACATCAAATCATGTGATCACAAAAAAGTGTATGAAGCACCAGGGAGGATATTCTGATGTTTTTGTAGTTAACACTTTGTTCTAAGCATAAATTCAGCTTTAACAATGGAGAAAGTGTAGGAAACAGCAGCAACATTGTTGAGTGATGAAACGGTGCTTTCCTTGTTGTGGAATGTGATGTTTTTGGCCGACCAATGGCAAAGTGCTTGGGATGGAAAAGAAGGTCGTCGTAGGTCAAACGTAATTGCGGGCTGTTCTTGTATGTCTTGTTTTCTATTTTTGGAGTAAATTGAAAGTTTGCTGAGGTTCGCAGGTATGTACATCTACCCCGGGTATGAACACTGATCTTGTCAGGTATTTAGTTGTTTTTAGCATGAAGGAATGAATTTTTTATTTTTATGTATTTAAAAAAAAAATTTTTGTCCAAGTTTTTGCATGTTTGTTATTTCCATTGTTCATAAAACTGCAGAAATGTGATTCTCCTGTTTCTGTTTATTCAGAAGTCCAGTATTTCTTATTCTTTTGCTGCATCTGGCCTGATTCATTAAAAAACTGCAAATGCTCTGCAGGTGAGGTGATGATTATTGTAGATTATTGTTTGTTTGTCAGGCAGCAGTTCTAAAGAACTTTTTTCTTGTTCTTTCTGCCAAGATAGAGAATTGTCAATAGTTCACTCCTGTTTACGTGCAATCGCACGGTTATTATCTCTGCATGCTCCAACAAATCACGTAGCGTTGTCTTAAAGTCCAAGATAAATTCAAATAATTTTTTTTTCATTTTGTATGGAAACTCTTACCGACTTCTTTCTTGTTAAACTCTCTTTCTTCTGCCATTTTTTTTTTTTTACAAGTTTCAAGACAAGTGGCAGTAATAAGACATAGAAAAAGCTGCCCCTGCCCAGAACATTACAAAGAAAGAAAGAAAGAAACTAACAAATTCAAGACACAAGACAAGCGGTCAACAGTATTATGAAAGAAACAAGAGGCAGTCACATGGAAAACGCCAACCAGCGAGTGAAACACCAGCAACATCAGTCAGCCATCCTGGGATGCCAGCCTGTAAATGAGAGAGTACCTCGCTGGGTTGACGCTTACTGACCAAGAATAACATTACTAATGAACACCACTTTCACGTCAAGTCAAACATGTTTTGCCCTTCTCTCAGAAAATGAGTAGATTTAAAATATTTGTTTCATAGTATAAATCAGCAAGGGATTTTGTTCTTAGCTGTATTTTTTCTACAAATGATAATTACTGATATTGGCCTGTCTCAAGTACAACTAGCCATAACTGTGGCTTTTCCTTTTGTGGGAGTTTTTGCACTCACATAGTCACATTGATTTATGTTTCTTTATCTCACAGTGTCGACCAGCTGATCGTAGTATATATAATGTAATTGACAATCGAACCGTGTGAATTGCATTCAAACATACAAGAAAACACATCATCTACATCTTTCTCTCTGACACCTCAATTAAAGACCGTGCCACGTATGATAGCGCCACTACAGGCTGAAGATATTAATGCCCCTTGCTGTACTGCTTACATGGCCAAATTGCAGCCCGCGGGGCAGGTTAATTGAAAATTACTTCACACACTTGTCAGTAAGCTATTAAAAAAACACACACACAGACACATATACACATGCGCGCTCACGCACACACACACACACACTCTTACTTACTTCCAAATCGAACAAGGAATGTTTCGTTAAAAATAATCCAAATAAATACATGTAACAAGTCATTTCCAGAAGGACTTTAATTATCATGAAGTGAGAGTATCCGGCCCTTTGCATCTGGTCGCAAGACCCAGTATTAAAAAAAAAAATCAGTGGATGAACATTGTCGTAAGAGCACTTACGTCTATTGTCTTGCTAAAGTCAATATTTCTTTGGAAATCTGACAAAATAATATTAGACCAACGATTTAGAAGGAGAGCAATGCAGTGGTTAAAGTTTGGTTTGAGTAGAGTCAAACATGCTTTTACTACCGAGGACGACCAAATGTTTTTGATAACCATTTTGAAAATTTGTCAGTGAATACAAACGTTTTAGCTGCTGTCTGTAGGTCACATAAAATATTTACCAGGTTATGGGTGTCAGTGCTCATACTACTACAGTCAAAGACCATTCGACACTGATTCAAACGACACTCGTAAACAGTCGAATAATGTCACTATTTGAATGCTTGGCGGTGCAGGACCAAGATGGAAAGACACGAGAGTAAATGACGCTCAAGAAAAGGTGAAAAAAAATATTCAATTCTAGTCTTTTAAAACCGTAATCAATACCACATCGATTTATTATTTTTTGAAGAAGAAGAATATCCGCGTAATTTTGAAATTTCAAATGGTAGATAAAAAATCCCATTGAAAAATAATAGACCGTGCTGTTGACGGTAATTAGCATACTTCTCGCATGGCTAACGCACTTTGCACGTCGATAAGAGTATTCAAATTGTCTTCTTTTTTTTTAACATCGTGGCTATACAATTTCGTACTTTCTATGAATGCTGTGAAAAAAAAATGTTCAAACAATGTTTCACTCATGGCCCGCATTTTAAAAATATTTTTTTACAAGAAAGGAGTTTAAACTTTTAAATTCAAACCTCCACATGCTGATTGAGGAGGGGATACAAACAACAGCAACCTTTTTTAAGCACCACATTATGGATACTAAAAGCACTTTTTTGTGTGTGTTCATGATGCAGAACTGGTCGGTCCCCATGATGGATCACAGAGTACATCTGCCTAGATAGTTTGACTCCAATTTCAGTTCGTATAGCGTGTTCCAGCTTTGGTTATTTTGGCTCAATAGCGATAGGAGAGAAATAAAACAGGGTGTGTCTGTCTTGGTGCTTATCTGTACTAGCTCGTATTGCAATGATGGTCTAACTAAAGTTTTTTTTCTAATCCCTATTTTTTCTTCCAACCTACTCTCTGCAGCCCGTGTCCATATGGCGCATCTGTGCATTGCCCCAAATACTTATCCATCCACTCACCCTCTTGTGTATTTGTATAATCTGAGTATATCTGTTTATAGCTCCTCTTTTTTTCTTTCTAGCCCTTGCGTAACATAGAACTTTGCCCCAATATAATTATTTCCGTTTACATGTATTTACTTGTACTGTACTATGCTGCGGTGCCCTCTGCATCTCCAGGCGTTACGAGCCGTCTTGTTTCTGTCCGTCAGTTATCACTGGCTTGATGGCACTCATTGATTTTGTTCACTCTCTTTCTCTCTCGTCTCTGTTTGTCTGTGTGTTTGTCTGTCTATCTCTCCCCCCCCCCCCCCCAATTTCTCCTAACCCAGGCTTTTGTTGTACAGTGAAAAATATCATTTGCAAAGCATTTTGTCAATGCAGATAATGTTAATTCGCTGTTTAAACTGTCAGATGAAGACAGTGTTACACTTAAGTTCAATAGGCGCCGAATAATTACTTTGTGTGCTAGTATGATGGCATGTACTATATTATGCCGATCTGTCCGCAAATGTTGATTCAGTGTATTTGTATGTGCCACCCGACTGGAAGATACGCTTTTCTTTCGATGTCGCTACTGTGATGTGCTCACAGTCAGTGGGTACATGTACATCTCTCTGGCGGTCTAAGTGCCATTTTTAATCATCCACACACCTGCCTGCATGTCATACCTTTTGTCTGTGTGTCTGTGTGGCTCTTCCTTCGGTCTGTTTGCTTGTGTGCTTGTCCTTCTGTATGATACACCAGACATCTCAAAAATTTAGTATGTCTGTATGCAGTCTTCTGTCTTTGCCGCAGGAAACCCCACGTGTTATTGGGCTGCACATATTAAGTGCACATGGTAAGTAAGGAGGAATATCTACGCGCACGGTCTAATGAAAAAGGCGTGCGCGCGGTGGAGCACTAAAGGGCAATGTCTTATAACCATTAGGAATGGCATGGAGATGTCTTCAGTCTGGTAGTGAGAGAGACAGTATTGTCGTTGGCAATGTGGATGCACGGAGAACATTATGTTAGATTTAGTGATCCTGTCATAATGACTGCATGGGCGGACGGATGGATGGATGGACAGAAAGATTTATGGATGGGTGAATGGGTCGATGGATGGATGGATGGATGGCTGAATGGATAGATTGGCGGATGGCCCAGTGTCAGCAGAGATGGATGAATGAATGGATGGATCGATGGATGGAGGGATGGATGGATGGATGGATGGATGGATAGATGGATCGATGGGCAGATCAGTGATTGGATGTATGAATAGAAAAACAGCACAACTCTCGAGTTTTCGGATAAATAGACGGATGAGTGAATGTATGAATGGATGGGTGGAGAGGAGGATCAGTGACTGGATACATTAATAGAAGAATAGACAGCCAGGTCGCTGAATAAATGATTGGATGAGTAGCATAGCGGAGTAACGAATGGAATAAGCCAGCACATCCACACATAAAGACACTTTGTTTTTGGAATATTAACCAGGTTTTGCTGAATAAGGAAATCTCTTGTCTGACGCTTGGACGTTTATTATCCAACAACAGATCGATACCCGACATCTGCTGTGATGTCATCATAACCCAACCCTCAACCCCTCCCCCTCTCCCGAGAATATCTGCGCCATGCCCTGGTTTTGTCATTGCCAACCACAGCAACAACAACAACAATAACATCTAAAAACAACAAAACGCTGTGTATACCATTAATTCAATGATATCATATAATGTCTACAATTTCAAGTGTTTTCGACTATTTACGAAACTTAAGAGGCCTTAAAAGCACTTGGGAGGATAATTATGTGATGGATTAAATGGATGGATGGACGGAAGAACAGACGGACGGTTAGGCATAGGGCCTAGGGACGGGCGGACGGACGGCTGGGCAGTTTGGCAGTGGGCGTGTGCAGTTATTTCATAAGGACGTACGAGGGGGGGGGGGGATTAGGAATATGAGACATGAATCGAATCAGGGATATGAAATTTCTCTCAGTGTAACAGATTATCTATGTGAAACTGGCGCTCTTTCTATGTGTGATGGCTGAAGAATATGGCATATCCTGCACGGGTTTTATAACTTGTTTGTACCATTCTCCCTGCCTTCAATTCTCTCTCTGTTGATATAGCTATCTACAACCGACTATTTTGATAAATCTGATTGACAAGAGAGCTGTTTTTATCGATAATCTATGGAAATGGGCGCAGCTGAAATGAGTAGAAAATTTTATTGGCATGAGTCATTTCTTAAGTGGTCAGCATGTGAATAAAAACACCGCAATGACCTGTCTAACGGCAGCTGGAGGAAGGATGAAAACAGGACAAAAAACAACGGAAACTGAGGATTCATGCGCAGAAACTGCCTCATTATTAATTGAAAGCGGCAACAGCAATAACAGCAGTCACTTTGTTACATCAGGCGTGGATATGATTCAGTTTGATGCAGACTATAATAATAATAATAATGGATGGTATTTATATAGCGTATATCCATTAAAAATGCTCTATGCGCTTTACAGAAGCAACATGTCAAAATACATGGGTAACACAATTACAAAAAATCAAACATGGTACTCTTAATTAAACTAGAAGGGACAAGCAGAAACACCCTCATAAAAGCGCACACACACAACCCACATTGATACACACATACAATGCCCACACACCCACATTCGCGCGCACACACGCACAGATGCCAAGCTTGGATTTCCACTCACTGCTCGAAGTATGACGAAAATAAAATTGTTTTGAGTTGTTTCTTGCAAGTTTCCAAATTCTCGGCTTCTCTAGTGGACTTCGGAAGCTTATTCCACATGAGTGGGGCAAAATATGAGAAAGAGCGCTGGCCGTACGCCTTATAATTTACTTTAGGTTTAAGAAGGATGGTTATATCACTCGATGATCTGAGTGCTCTTGAAGATACATAAGGTGTTAAAAACTGGTGTAGATAATCTGGGGACACGTTGTTTAAGCACTTATAGCATGTTAGGCAAATTTTATGTGATGCGTTCTTTCACTTGGAGCCAATGTAGTTCCTTCAAAATAGGAGTCACGTGATCATGTTTTTGTTTCTTAGTAATTATTTTAGCAGCAGCATTTTGTACCGTAGTCTACATTCAAATAATATATACAGTCTTACCTACTCTGTGTGTCTTTATAGGCCTTCCATAATATACTAACAAAGATGTTGGATTTAGTCTGTATGACCGCTGTGAGTGAAGGAGAGAGAGAGAGAGAGAGAGAGAGCGAGAGAGAGAGAGAGAGAGAGAGAGAGAGAGAGAGAGAGAGAGAGAGAGAGAGAGAGAGAGAGAGAGAGAGAGAGAGAGAGAGAGAGAGAGAGAGAGAGAGAGAGAGTCCTTGGTGGCCCAAGTCCTGTTGGTTTTAGGAAGATTACTTCCTGCTAAAACATTTTGCGAGATTTTTCGTAACATCTTGCAAAGACAGTCGGCCACATTCTGTAAAACCCCAACGTAGCCAGAACCCGATGACAGTTTTGTGTCATGCATTCCTCTGGCGATTAGACACAGAAAGATTTCGGGGCCCTGCCTTGTCCTGTCCTTTGAACAAAGGGCTTTCTTTTTTTGTTTTCAAGCCGCAGGACACTTTTCCTCGAGCACAAGACGTTCTCACGTTACTTAATTCTCTTTCCCATTGAATTCTTTTGGCCGTGGCATCTGTCGGGGAAACTGGTATAATATAAAACACATAGTGAAGGACACTAATTTCAGTACAACGTTGTCGTTGTCTTTCTATGTGAATGGGAGAACTGGGCTTTTTATCAAGATCTCAAGGTCTGTCAGCGTCGATGAACTAGGAACCAGCGCCTTTCCAGCTCATCAAATGTTGTTTTGACGGGAAAAAGTTAAGAAAATGGCAAAAAAAACAACAACAAAAAAGAGTTGCATTTGGCAAAGCACCACATCATAGAAACAGAAAGCTTTCGCATAAGATTCAGCAGGAAAAAGCCGACACTTTTTTCGCATTTACGCTTTTATGAAATCCTGCGCCACATCCATATTGATATTGTGTGTGTGTGTCCGCGCACGCGCACAACGCTGAAAACAGTCAAAACGGCATCTGTACCCAATCCATTTACGTCGTCCAATCATGGCACAAATTGCCTCTCGCAGTTTACCATGTCTTATTCTCAAGCGACTATACATTCCCAGGACAGAGAAATGATTTTAGCCATAGTAGTTAAAAACCCTCGCTCAAGAGTAACCCTAAGAGCTGACGTACAGTTCGTTTCTTTTCTAAGTCCCCATTCAGTGAGAGCGAAATGACCGGTGTGGTCGGTGATTTTGCGCCCAAGGGAAGAATGTGCTAAATCACAGGGAGATAACGAGGGGGAAAGGGTCAGACAATCCAAGGCCACTCTGCTGTTGCCAATGTAATGCTTGAATGAGTTAATGCCCATGCTGATGGCCCGACCAAAAAATAACAAAAGTACAATTGAAAGCCAGAAGAAAAATCAGCGCCCGTTCCCTCATTCTTATTCCTATTATTGTGAAGGAGCAATCAAGGACAGATCTACCCTCTTCCGCTTCATTTATTCCACAGGTAACCCCTTAACATCCCTCACCCCTAACCGCGCCTTTTAGAGGAGACAAATCGATACATGAAATTGGAGAAACTCCCTGTGTGATGGAACAGTCTTCCTCCCCCCTACCCCTCACCCCCCCCCGCCACCATTCCAAATCAAATAATAATGAATCCACAAGGAAGAAGCTCTAGACCCCCCCCTCCCTTTCCCCTTCTCTCCTTCAGTAAGTAGTGAGTGCCAGTGACACCGATCGACCAGCATTCCATTCCTTTACGACAGAGGAATCCACAATTCATCCTGCTGAGAGTCATTGACTCTGTAGTTATGTAGATAGATCCCAGTAGTTCGCAACCTTCTTTTTTAAAGGCCATTCCCCCCCTGGGGCTCCAGATTCTTACATCGTCCCCCTGGGGCTCCAGACTTTCTTACATCGCCCCCTCCCCCCCGGGGGCTCCAGACTTTTTTACATCGCCCCCCCCCCCTTTTCCCCACCCCTCCGTAAATCCCTACTCAGACCCAACAGCTATTATTTCGCAAGATGTTAAGTTTTTCAAAGCCCAGGCCTGTTGATAATTCATAACAAAATAGAAAGCATTCTTTATCAAATGGACAAAAGAAAAAAATAGGTCCTTTTCTGTTCATAAACCCCATCTATATGTTGCTATTGAACAAGTCGGTGGTTGTCCTGTATTTGCCCCTAAATCGTCCTCCATTCATGTTTACGCTCCCCTATCGCTCCAGTTTTCATCGTTTTCGCCCCATTGCTCCCCATTTTCTTCGTGTTCGCCCCCCCCCGGGGGGGGGGGGGCGGTATCGCCTACGTTGAGAACCACTGGTATAGTGACTTTCTTTGACAATATCGTGACACTATCAGCTGTTACATTAATGAATTGCATAGTAAGCCGTGAACAGTGCAACCTTTGAACAGATAGTAACCGCAGTGATTAGATTGCAGCCATGGGAAGTGCGGGGAATAGTCCCAATTAGAGCATACGATAAAATTGGTGATAAAATTGTATTTTAAAAGGATACAATAGAAATAAAATTGATTGGAGAATCACAATCTGACTGGGAGGAAGAGGAAGAAAAAGAAAGAGAGAGAGAGAGAGAGAGAAAGAGAGAGAGAGAGAGAGAGAGAGAGAGAGAGAGAGAGAGAGAGAGAGAGAGAGAGAGAGAGAGAGAGAGAGTTGGTTCCAGCTCGTTTGCTAAGCTTTAGATGCTACTTTTCAAACGATTACACTGCAATGGGGATTTTGAGAAGAATGAATCCTACAGATATTCTTGCAGAAATTGAATATGGATATCTCACTCTTATTTAGGGCTAAAACATGTAACTTACCGACTGCCCTCTTGCGTGGCAAGGATTTTTAAGATGCAGTGATGTTGAAGATGCAGGACTTCAGTGTTTGATCGAACAACAGTGGTGACTTTTTTTTAATAAGACACAGGCATGGCATTGATGAACTAAGCCTGCATATATCTTACACCCTGCATAGCTCTTACAGAATCTCATTAAGAGAGACAATTATATTCCTATTCGGCGATCCAATTTACCTTGACCTGGTCATAGTTTATCAAAAGGGGTAAAATGCGATATCCATTTTATTTTATTATGTTGAAATGGATAAAATGACGGAGCTGTTAAATCACACACAGGAATAGAAATTGAGCTCGTTGGGGAAGAGGGTAAAACAGAAAAATGACAGTCATGTAGTGTACACCTCTGTGTAAGATACAGGATAAACAGAGAGTGAGAGAAACTTACACATATCTCTTATTTCCTCCGGAGCATGATTGGGAAAAATAATTTAGGTTACGTATATTTCGTGGTATCTGCCACAATAGCATTGTTGTACAGCTATAGCGATGTAGCAAGACGTTCGGCTGTTGGATAGTGTGATGTTTCCACTTTCTCTCACTAACTTTCTTCTGACACCAGCCGTGATGGGCACGGCACAAACACACTAAATAATCGACTATCTCTCTTCTATAAGTTATAACAAACGATATCTGTATTGCTTATATATATACAATAATTATTAATTCATTCAATAATAATAGGAACATAGGTCATACAATTTCATGTGAATTTCGATGGAATGAAGTTGATGCAAATCAGTACATGATAATTAAAAGGCTTCGTAATATTCAATTCCTAGCACATTTTATAAAACACATGGGTGCATTCAGCATAAGGAAACCTCTCCTTTAGGGGTGTATGGCGCTATCTGGGCACTGGTTCTTCCTCTCTACTCTGGCTTGACTGCGCAGTTAGATCAACAGGTATCGGCAGGTACCAATAGGTCGGGAAGCCAAGAAGCCACGATGTCGTTAATCAAAGTACAAGAAGTTGAGAAGCCAAGAAGGTGTTGTTCTTCCTCCTCTGTAGAAAAACAATCGCAACTTCCTAATCTACTGCTGGAAGGCATGACTTCCATACTTACTCCATGACGGATATTCATCACCAATACCTTTAACCGCTGACACTGTTATAAGTCAGGCTGCAGCTCCCATACTCCATAGACTCCCATATAGGCAATAGAATAAACGATCAATACAGTCTTAATGATATTTACACGTTCCCCACGAAGAATAACGCTCTCTCTAACAGACCCCATCCTATAAGGTTTCGTAACACATATGTAACGGCGTTTCCGTGACTCTCTCAGAGGCAGTAGTTATACCAAAGTAAACCCGCTAGATTTAGGTTCTACAATTATGAACATTAAGTAAAATACACATACATCGTACAATTAACTTACCACTCAGCAACAGCTCAAATGCCGACAAGATACCAAAGACACCACGCTCTGACAAAGGATGTTTGCGGGTTCCCTGACCTTCCCCACTCACAAGACTAGTACAAAGTTACAGTTGCAGTTGTGGTCTCCTCTTCGGCACGAAGCTGGTGAGTGCTCTCAGCGGTCTGAAGTTGGAAGGAGCGTTCGGGGATTTATACCCAGTCGGGTAGCGTCCCAAGACGCTCACCGAGTGTACATTAGTTATCCTAATAGCCACCCCCGTCGACTCCACGTCAAATACTATTGAAGCATCTCTACCCCCCAAGCAATTCCCAGGTGATCTGATCGTCAAGTACGGCGGTCAAGTATTCCCTAGTTTCCCCCTCTGGCATACAATAATTCTGTCTCCCCGCCATCAACTATCTTCCCACGCTATTTATACCTTGCCAACCTGTCACCCTGTTACAGATAGTTTCAGTCTTTATCCCAGACAAGAGTCGACAAGCAATGCGCACTGCTATCCACGATGTTCATCTTGAATAATATTATAATAGAACACAATTTAAAACCGGACGGTCATCTGTTTTATTGGAAGCCAATAATCTGTTTGTCGCTCACATAAAAACCAGTGTATAACAATTCACAATAATTATGCTCTACTAGGCCTACTTCACTGAAGAAGCAAAGCATTTCGAATGTTACCTCACCTCGCTGTTTGATGTTAGGAGAAACTCCAGCCTTGCAGTAGATCTGTCCTGTTACGATAATCTAGGTCAATGGCACTTTTTTAATATCATGGGATAGAACGAAAAATGTGCCTTTTCTTTCTATGTGGGTTACAATTTCATATGACCGAAAAAATAGTGGCAGACGCTGACTGTAACTGGCAGGGCTTGGTATGAGAGGGCCTTCCCGGAACTAAGAAATATAGGAAATTATGGTGTGCACTTCTTGTGTGCCAACAGCTGATTGTGTCTGACTGGGCCACAGACTAAAATAATTTATTTATTAGTCTGTGGACTGGGCTTAGTATGATAGCTCCCCAATAGTTTCCTTAACACAAACTTGAATTTTGAACAAAGAATGAAACAGGCCTTAGTGCCAAATGTCTTCTGTAAAATTTTACATTAGCCTCGTGCCTTCATTTTTCTTAAACTCGACAGGGACAAACATTCTCTATCAAATTTGAGTTTTAAGCATGCACTATTTATGAACTAAGCAATTAGCGGTGCCAGGGCTGCTGATTCTTTGATGATTAACTTAAACGAGCAAACCCAAATTATCCTGAGTGAGTTGGCTGGCTCTTTTGAAAATTTTGTGTTGACGTAAAGGTCAGTGTTTTGTAGTGTTTTTCATAGAGAATTTCATAACTCAAGCAGTTCGAGTTACCTGCTTCACTGGTTAGGAACGGAGTTTACATAAACATTCTATTAAACTGTGAGCTTGAAAAAAATATTGGCACGTCATTTCTTGTTCAAAGTACATGTATTTAAAGGAACGCATATAGGCAGTGGCTTGATGAGGCGTCAAGTCAGTGGTTCAGTGATATCTTCTTTAAGGTAAGTAAGTTAATAAGTTAAGTTACGAACAAATTTAAGAACCATCCAGAGGGCAATTGAAAGGAGAATGCAAGAGAAAATTCTCCACACTGAAGTACGCAAACAAACAAAACTCACGGGCATAGTAAAATTCATACTACAACAAAGAATTGGGCTGGACATGTGGGAAGGATTAATGACAATAGGAGGACAAAACGCTGCACTGAATGAAAACCCTGGACAGGGAAAAGAACATGAGGGCGATCAGGAAGAAGATGACACTTGGCAGGATGATATAACAACATGGATGGAGAAGGCATCAGACAGAAAGGAATGGAAGTCATTGTCGGAGGGCGACACCCTGCAGTGGATGGACAATGCCCAGGTGAAAGGTGAAAGTTAAGAAGATAGAGAAAGCTATAACAGTATAAGAACTTTAATTTGTTTAACTCTTATTTTTTTTTCTCCTATACAAAAATACTGATGAGTATATCATACATTTCGTACCGGTATACATTTCGTATTATATCACGCACATGCATGCACACACGCCATACATAAATAATAACACACACACACACAGACAAAATGCTGTTGTAAGGGAGGCCGCTGGGGCGGGAACATAATTAATAACATAATTTATTTCTGGCGGATCCTGCTACTATGGCCATTGGTGATAATGGACAACTTGTCTCTGTTGTGGATATTGTCGCGATGTGGGTTACATGGGGATATTTCGACTGACACTCTTTCGAGGTCCGCTCCCACAATCGACGAACACACAAAAATAAATACTTGCACTCTAGAAACTAAATAAATCAATTGCTTTCAATTTTAGCAGAACTGTAGAGCAGTTTAATTACAGGAATTAATGTAACAAATATAATTATAAATATATATATCAATTCAAAGGCAACTGAATCTAACTAATGGAACTACAGCTTTTATAAAGACTAACGAATTCAATGGAACTACTTGCAGGTCATATGAGTTATATGGCAAATAGAATCCGCGCACGTGGCGACAGATTTAACAGTTTAAATTCTATTAATTCAATGAGACATGTTATGATGTGGACATTTCCTCTAGACACGCCATGGAGAATGCTTGTACAACCATGCGTTGTCTGGCGGTAGCTCTGAAACTGTCTTCAAAAGTAAGTAGAACGGTTCACTTTCATCATTACAAATTAGTATAGACTCTCACCATGCGGCCCTCACTGGGAGTGAGAGCGCTGGATGTAAACGCTGTGGGTTTATATCAAACCAAGTAGCTTAGGCTCTGGAGCTTTAAATCAGGCCCCTCACAATGGACTGCTCAACTGCGTCTCCATGTCCCTCATCTGGCTGAGGACTATCGCCGTCCACCTCGTAAATGGATTTTCTACATGTGGCCCAGAACTAAGTTCTGTATGGCCTTAAATACTGGACTGCATCTGCAGCTTACCGTCTAATTCCTGGATTGTGATTGGTGCAACCACTTCTAGCTCAGCTGCCGAACTGAGTTATTTTAAGTAACAGCCCTACGCAACGACCTTGGGTCGACATCAAAGGTCGAATTACTT
This sequence comes from Onchidella celtica, assembly GCA_963931925.1. Taxonomy (NCBI): domain Eukaryota; kingdom Metazoa; phylum Mollusca; class Gastropoda; order Systellommatophora; family Onchidiidae; genus Onchidella; species Onchidella celtica. The sequence goes on along the minus strand of OZ007573.1, from coordinate 24,684,176 downwards.
CAATACAATATAATATAAATTTTATAGCAATAAATTCTTAACATGTTCAAAACCCCGAGCTTTTACTCTGGATCACGGTTTTTCTGTACGTCAACAGACGTCTCAATAACATTTAATTCCTACTCACCCCTTCCCTCTTTACTACCCCTAGTTCAAAACACGAGATACAACAAGTGCTCAGTCATGCACACCTACGCTGTCCCTCTATCCTTCCCCACCTTCTGTCTATCTATCAGGGAAAAAACTGTTCAAAACACATTGTTTACGAGACCAGCTCAAGGCCAAGTTATGCTGGCTCGTACAATAATTACGTTTATAAAAATTACTTACTGCTCTCGCAAAAATTTACTCTTATGAATTAAATCTGCTCTTGACAGATATATTCTACAGCGTGTAAAATGCATGGATACACCAGTTTACATGTACATCATGTAGCCGCCCAGGAAACAGCAGGTGCTGAACTAAAAGAAACCATGGCAGAAATTGTCCACAGTAATCTCTGGCCAAATATTGAATGTCTCCTAAAAAAGTGAAGGTCATCAGGATTACCAAGCCTTGGTAATTTTCAAAACCACCTCGATGAAAATCAGTCGTATACAATTTGATGTTTCAGGTCCTTAGGTGATATACATTCTCACGGCGATGGAGACTGAATTTTCACAGCTTGAAGCGTCTGCTGACGGACAGAATTGAACAATTTTATGTTATGGTGCAAAGGAATATTTTTATGCCCATTTTCATGCATTGCATTGTTAGTGAAACAATTATTATTAAAACTCCGCCCATTCAGTGTTCAGTTTTGGTACTCTTAACATTCCTTGATTGGGTGATTAGCTGACCAAACAGAATAAGATATTTTACATCGGTAGATAAAATGAAGTTAAAAGCGAATTTTCCGACATAAAATAACATGGTCTAAGGTTTTAGTAAATTCCCTGCCCTAGTTTATGGTAGTATTAATGTATGATCTGTAAGTCAGGACGAAAGACGAATTATTGTTTGGGTGTTCACTACAAAAGAATGGTATGGAATTTTATACGCATTAGTAAGTTTTCCTCAACCACTTATGTTTCGTTATGGTTGTTTGTAGAGAATAGCGCGCTTTGCTTCTGAAGTTTCCGGTAATCCTCACAGCTCTGATCAAATGAAGAAATACCACATCTGTTCCTGTGATTTTTAAAATTTTTTTTTTTGTCAGTGGCCCCGGGAGAGAACTGGAAAGAAAATAATATATTCGCCACAGGCTTACAAAATCAATAGGAATCTGTATGACACGTATACATAATCATTGCATAGCTGTTTCTCTTGCAGTGTGCGTTTTCTTGTACAGTATGCCCGGAAGTTTCGTACAAATGGTAGGTTTTACAAATATTTTCAAAGTTATAGTCAGTGTTTAGGTTCACTTAATAATTATGTTTGTATAATTTACGCATTTGTAAACAGTATTATAAATTTATGCATTGTACTGGTTGTTTCGTTGATTGTACGTTTTACCGTGCCAGGTCGCTATGATGGATGTTCGTTCTGAAATTGCCCATCTCGCAGTATTCCGTTTCACCCTGTCCTGGCTTGGGTTTCTATTCTTAGGGTTTCTCAGAAATCACACCCAGAACGACATCCAGAAAAACAACAACAACAGAGTTCGTTATTGACGTCGCTGTTGCTGATGAGTGGGATTCCCTGACAGTTATTATTCGCCTGGTCAATAGATCTGTTCAGAAGATTGCTTTTGGTCTGAGAAAAGCGTGACAATCACATGCATATCACACAGTCACGAATTACCGAAGTGGCGAGATACAATATGTTATAGGTGGCCAGTACGCTGTTTATGGCACAGTTACTTTTCGCTCAGCATTAGGGCAGTACTGTTATTCTCAAGTCTCTTATGCCAGCGGTTCCTTCTGTCATCGGGACTGATCCCATCCAGTCTAAATTCTTAATAGAGAAGGTTTACGACATTGCAACACGTCACAGTCCCTGCTCCTCCATGGCCAGGCATTGTGTAATTTTCAGTTATTTTTTTAAATACTTGTTATAGATCGCGGTCTTCCTGATGTCGTTTCATTGACTTCATCGAAGCATCAGAAATTGTGAACGTTCATTTGAAACGTTATCTGCCACTTGCAAATTGTTTGACCAAATTTTGGCAACATATACATGCGAACGCAGGGTGTTCAGAACAAATACGGACATGAGTGCAGAAGGTATCATGCCATGGATTTCATTTAGACACATACTCAACACCAGAAAGCTCTGGTCAGTAAACTAAAAGCCGAAGCATTACACAGGTCACAGGGTACCGCAGGACCGTTTGCGTAAATCGGTATTGAGCTGAGTCCTGTCGATTGATTGAAGTTAACAAAAATATTGTACCATTAGGCCAATATGGCTATTATTCGCCCATTTTTTTGTTCACCACCCACATAAATGACCAAAATGTGATACTGGCAGGGGATCTCGAAACTGAACATTTGTTCGCGATTTAGCTGGGTGGCGTCGCACTCATCTGAATAGTACAGACACAGTAATAAGTATCTGAAGATAAAATTACCACGTCCCACTTGGACACAAATCTTTATCATAATTGTGTTGAACCGTTCAGATCTCTCCGCACTCTGTATGACCGACAAAATGACATGCAGTGTATTTGAAACGCATACACTTCGGCACTTGAAAGATATCCTTAACATCATTTCAGATGGGGAAAAAATGAAGATCTGAACCAAATTGCAAATTGTTGTATACATAATGAATAACCTAGTATTTCCCAAATGATTGTAGCAACGGAAGCTTTTAAAGAGGCTTGCAATTTCGCGGAACCGGGATGACAAAATACATCCATCGGAGTCTAGGAGCAGCAACAAAAATTACCCAGTGGCAGCAAGAAAAAAAAAAAAAAATCAATGAATTTACAGAGAAAACAGAGCAATGCAATGAACCCAGCGTCAAGATGTCTCGGGCATTGGGTCTAGACATGTACAGCGCAAGAGTGGCTGCGTTTGTAGTGAGCAAGATTTATGCGGGATAACTCTCCCGAATTTTCCTCTTTTCTGAAATGTCTCCTGTGGCAATGCAGTTTGGTCAGGTTTTGTGTAACTCTGGAGCCAGGCTTGTAGAACCTCTGGCTTCTGCGAGACCCATTTTGGGGAATTAATGGCATAATCTATTGGTTATTTTACAGTTAACACTTTTTGGCACACATGATACGCTTATCAGTTAAGGATTAACAACGGTATAATCATGTTTAGGAGATGATATAACAATCAACGTCTGACATTTATCAACTTGCCTAGGTTCTAATTATGATAACACAGACTAAAATCAATTGCTTGTATCAGCCATTGTATAATACATTGCTCGTCCTGTCGCTGTCTTTCCGTTGATCATTAGATGGACAGCACGTGGTTGCATATATGAGGGGTAGCCGATGGTATCCTTAATACACAAATACTGTTCATCAGGTTACATCACCAGTGACGTTGACATTTTCACTGATGCGCATAGAGCATTTTAAATTTTAAATGGATATGCGCTATATAAATGCTATACATTATTATTATTATTATTATATCAGCCGTTAAGAAGAAGATAAAAGCAAAGAGTAGTTCTTGAGATCACGAGTGATGGAGGGGTAAATTCCCAGTTGTTTCCTAAGCACATCACCACCACCCCCTTACGTATTCTGCCAGGATAACCCAAGACACGATAATAATTGTATATTGACGTGTAAATTGCAATGTTATTGAATTTGATTTGTGAAAAATTTAGTCTGCACGGAAAAGACGTGTAAGCAGAAATCAGACACCCCCCCCCCCCACCGAAAATACGTGCTGCCGCCGCAGCCGTCCATTCAGAACATAATTCTTGTCAGAAGGCTGTAAATGCACTAATGTAATAATTAAATGTGTAGTTGAATGTATCGGCAGTAAGTGGACGAATCGGCCCAGAACCTATTATAATGAGAAATCTATTCTGGATATACAACGGTGAGCTGTAACTGCCCAGAGATATCTCAATCTCTACATTTGGATATACGTCGCGTTCAAAATTTATCATTGAATAAATCGTCACTATATTGGTACATCTTAGTTAAAAGACGCTAAGTCTTCACCGTGGATAGAGTTAAACTTAGATCTGCCCGTCCAGTGATAAATCGGAAAAGTTCAAACTGGAGATAACAATGATTTACGCGTTTGTCTGAACATGTTACATAGCACACGTTACTTTGTGCTTAGTGTTAACAGAAGTATTGCTATCAACAAAACCATTGATTTGTGAACAAATACAGACGAAATGTATTAGTGATACAACATTACCCTTTCGTTTTGGCTGAAATTAAGAACGCGTCGTAGGCGAAACAAGCTTTGGTTCTTTTGCTTATGCAAGGATAGATACTGATGGTTTGGAATTAACATCGAGGAATCAACGTGAAACATGCGTCCATCAGAGGTAAATCTAAACCTGTTTAAATCACTGGCGTTCTTGATTTATGTCAATACATGTGTCCTCTTATATGACCGCAGGTGATTTTTACGTGAAAAAAAAAGCAGTAGGTGATTTAGAGCTTCCTGTTTTAAGTACCGATGTCTTCCAAAGTTTCATCTGCATTCAAGTACTTCATGCGCTGCGACATGACGCCTATGTTAGCTCTTAAAACGCTTGGATTGGAAAATAAGCGCAATGAAATAATCGAAGCAGTGGGATGTGCGAATATTGTGTGTTTATTTATCTCGTATAGACCCAGACACAAACGAGTCTTGGGGGGTTTCTTAATGCAAGAGCCAATTGATATCTTGTTTAAGGGCAACAAGGAGGTAAGTGACACGGAAGATATCAGTAGCGGCGTATCATGAGTCGTTGAGCCTAAGGTGGATAAGTTGAAATTTTCCAAATGGAAAAAAAAGTTGATTTTGATGGGTTTCAATTAATAGTATACATTTCATGTACATATTTTAAGCCTCAACTCGAGTGTTATGAAAATGCATCATGGGGCTTTTCAGATTATGTTTGTCAGATCTCAGACCTGGAAAGTGCAGGAGTAGAAAGCTCTGTGTTCTCCTATCTGGATCAAAGAAGATCTTCTGTACTAATGATGCTTGTAAGAAAGCCAGTAGTGGCCAGAACTTGTGACAATATAAATCGATCAGTCATGTGTAACGTCACAGTGACGGCGGAAAGCTGAAAGTAATGGCTAATGATGTTTGGTGGCAGAGTCAGCAAGTAGAGAGAAGCGGAGAAAGAAAGCATTGACACAAGAGGTGGTATTGTGGGGCCAGGAACTGCAACTGAAACTGCGCCCAAGGCAATAAACTATTGATGTGCACGCTTTGTTAACGTGCGTGGTGTTGCAGAAGCCTTGATCGGTCATTCCATCTCCACTTTTGTACTGTTTTCCACCTGCTTGGACATGGTATTGATCCAGTGAGATCGGGATCATTAATTGATCAGTTATATTAATGGGGGGGGGGGGGCGGGAGGGAGGGAGAGAGAGACAGACAGACAGAGAGAGGGAGGGAGGGAGAGAGAGAGAGAGAGAGAGAGAGAGAGAGAGAGAGAGAGAGAGAGAGAAAGAGAGAGAGAGAGAGAGAGAGAGAGAGAGAGAGAGAGAGTGAAGGACAAAACAAAAACGCCGATTTCCCTGTTTTCTTGTTTATGGATTTCAGACCTCCCGTGAAAATCAGTTTCCTCACCACTGTGGTACTCCTGTAATTAATTCTGGTTTAAAACCGTGCTATTGAGTCTATTGACCTATCACGTAAAGCGCAACTGCTGAAGGTTTCATAATGATGAATCAGATGTTGTGAATGTGGTCATGACAAGGTTTGAGTAGATTGTTTAACTCTTTAAGAGCAATAAATTGTACCAATTCTACTCTTTTCACTTTATGAGGCTATACAGAACACTTTAAAAACACGATTTACTTTAGGAGGTAATATAGAACACTTTAAAAACACGATTTACTTTACGAGGCAATACAGAACACTTTGAAAACACGATTTCGTCTTTGCTGCAGTGTATCATTCTGGGCCTCCGTATACAGGTCCAGGACTAGTGCGCACTGAGTCAAGTCTGTTTTTCGCCTGTTTTGACTCAGGGCACGAGATCTTGTTCCGCCAACTGACTACAGATTTTTGACCCCCCCCCCCCCCATCTCATAAGACAGACCAGTTTCGGTCCTCCCAGTGCCCGAGGTGCCAGGTGCCGCTTAACTCCACAGTTCACCCTCATGCGAGAAAACTGAGACAACACAGGCTGGAGTCAAGTGTGCTAAGAGCCTGAATTCTGTAAATCATCTTACTTAAAAAGAGTAATGCCGGACATAGAGGCTCGATATTGCGGGGAGGAGGGCTATTATTTAAGAAAGAATAGACAGAATGGAAAAAGAAATGGAAGCGAAGATGAACAAATTCTGGCACGTGAACTTAATTTCACCTCTTCCCTTCTCCACCCGGACTTTAGAATTAGATGCATGTAGCAAGGGCAAACAGAACCCACGGGTGAGCCATTGTTTGGATATTGAACAGGTCCAGCGTTTTCAGTGTTAAAACATCAATAACATGGATGGTAATGAGTGGACGCTGAACATGTTTTTACTTTAACTTCCTCAACTATATCACTGAAAAACTACGCCCCCCCCCCTCTCCGGCCAGCCTTAGGAGCCGCGGGCGGGGCCCAATAACGTTAATGGTTGATATTCTCTTTAAAACCTGCAATGTTCTGTCAGTCTCATTTTGCAATGTGTTGTTGTGTGTACCCGACAAAATTAAATTAACCAAGCACGGGTCCCCTTAAGTGCGGGGCTCAATTGGGAGCAATTGGTCCAGCTCGAGCCAGCTTTGTCAACCCCCCCCCCCCCCCCCACCCCATTCCCAAGTCTCCCAATGCCTACTGACACATGAATGGCGAACGAATTAAAACAACAACAACTTTAGTTTATCACATAATTTGTTGGTGTCTTGCTATTAGCAGACACGAGAAGACCTTTGATAAGAGAAGCACTTGTGTCGCAATGTCATATTGTGTCTGCATATAATCTTCATAATATCTTCATACATAGTTTTTCATGGCCGTGGAGTCAATGCCACTATGATATGAACTTAATCATTGAAAAAGCATTTTATACTTTAAGCAGTCACCGGTCCGTTCTTGCGAAAGTTGAAAACCTGTCAGCTTGAAAACGACTGACGACAGAAACAAGTAGTAAATGTAATTAATTTCGCGAAGAGAATGAGATGTAAATTTGAAATAGACAGAAAGGACATGTTGAGATAGTAACTGGAAGAGACCAGGACTACAAGGAAAATACATTAACCTGGAAATGTAAGTCTGCCGCCAGGAGAGTTCGGGGGCTAAACGATATGGTGAGGCGGCATTGATCCGGAAGTGAGATCGATGCCAGTGCGCAGTCGCAGGGGCATGATCGCGTGGACGCTGCTCGTAGTATTGCACTGTACAGCACGCGCAGTCATTGATTTCTTACTGTAACACGACATGTCTGTATATGGTCACGTGATCGTCCGTACAGATTAATGAATCATGGCTCTGTTTGCACCAGCGCTCCTTATTGTTTTACGTTTACGGTCAAGGATGGGTGTGTGTGTTTGGGGGGGGGGGGTGAGGAGGCCCACTTTCAAGTTTTTGTTCGATGCCATTTTTGAGCGCTGTTGGCCGCGTAATTTCACTCCGGAGTATCTACTCTCTCACTGTTTTTATACATGTAGTAACCTGAATTGGTCAGTAACCAGAACCCGGAGCTGAATATGCCAATGGAGCTTGAAATTGGTTGGAAAAGTAAATCTTTTGACTCATGCAATAGTTTAGTTTCTGATGTCAAAAACGCTTCTTCTCAGTTCACCGCCCTCAGTAGGCATAAGAAGTATAATGAGCTTGATGCATGGAATTTGCATTTCATGGCGCAAACGATTTCATTATTTGGGTGCAGGAAGCCAAAAACGACAACTAGAACAGTTATCACAGCATCTAATATAATAAACCATATTAAAAGAACAGAAAAAAAAAGCTGCACATCTTTCTTAAAAAACATATTTTTATCACAACAAGCATATACTGCTTCATTGCATTTCGAGAATGAGAGTCCATTTAGCTCAGTAAATGGTTGGTTTTCCACTCAATTGTCACAGTTTTCCTCCACATCTCAGCAGTAGCGCCACTCCTTTCCCTGATTCTCATTCAAATTTCCTCCGTCCCACTCATTTCTGCTCCCCGCCAGTCTCCTGTTTTCATCGATCCGTTGACGACACAGCCCTGGCCTCGCTTCCCCGCATCCTCCAGTTCAGTGCCAGAAATGATAATGAAATTCCCCACAAGTCTACAACCATTTGTTGAAACTGTGTGGCACCACAGTAACAGCACTTGACCTCTAGTGATATAAACCCCCGAAGATGATCCGATTTAAACTGTGAAATCACCATCACGGATTACCGTTTTCTCATTTTGGAACTGTGTCTTATGGATAACCAGATCAGGGTTGGAATGACTCACAGAGATCGGCCCAGTGGTCGGGAATATGCCATGATGCCTTGTTGAGAAGCTCCAAGTTCGAGAGTTGAAGTCAAGCTTGTAATGGTGGGTATCTGTTCGGATAACGACATTAGGAAAACGATCTCGGGGTGTAGCCGGAGGCTTTGGCCATGTCTCCTCTACACAAATTGGAATTTAGGGTCTTCTCGCTTGGGGGGGGGGGGGGGGAGTCTGAAATGTTAAATTTCCGAGTGTATGTTGATAGGAAGATGATATTGTTGCGACGATTTCCTTCATTTGAAGTTTGATTACACAGCAGAACAGTGCGACGCCCTACCATATGCGGGCACGGTCAGTTTAGAAATTGGCGATTTTCTTGTATTTCACGATTATTCCTAAACATGTCGATAATATATTAATTGGAGTTTCCATATTATGTTCTTCATGAGCTGTAAATGCGAAAGGCAAAAAGTTTGGCAGAAATCAAGAAAAATGGCCAACGTTTTAAAGAGAATAACGGATTACTGAATACATTTATGTTCAAACTTGTAATTCATAAATGAAGTCTGTTCTTTTGAAGCGTGTTCGGTGTCTTGCCCCCATGAGAGATTTTCTAACAGAAGAAATCTCGATTAACGTGTTTGAGCATGCCCTTTCAGGTCACTGTGTGGGCAAATTCTCAGACCTACAGTTGTGCTGGAAACTGACGTAATAGTATTGGTTTGCATTCAAAATCGATGCAAAACTGCGTGCATCGTAGGCAATGGGGGAAAACATTTGAGTCTAAAGTTGCCAAAGCATCAGACGTTGCTATTGGAATACAGACCAAATATAGTGGTAAGAATATGAAAAATATCAGTGATTATCATTGAACGAGGCAAAAAAATATCGGCTTTGCAAACACCAACCATATTATGAATAATCATTTGTTTTTAGTTATCTTACTCTACCGATCTGTACATTTCTTTCATGGTGTTCTGTACATTTCTTTCATGTGGTCTTCTGTACATTTCTTTCATGGTCTTCTGAACATGTCTTTCATGGTCTCCTGTAAATGTCTTTCATGGTCTCCTGTAAATGTCTTTCATGGTCTCCTGTACATGTCTTTCATGGTCTTCTGTATATGTCTTTCATGGTCTTACATGTCTTTCATGGTCTCCTGTATATGTCTTTCATGGTCTTCTGTACATGTCTTTCATGGTCTCCTGTACATGTCTTTCATGGTCTTCTGTATATGTCTTTCATGGTCTCCTGTACTGTTTTTCATGGTCTTCTGTAAATGTCTTTCATGGTCTTCTGTACATGTCTTTCATGGTCTTCTGTACATGTCTTTCATGGTCTTCTGTATATGTCTTTCATGGTCTCCTGTACTGTTTTTCATGGTCTTCTGTAAATGTCTTTCATGGTCTTCTGTAAATGTCTTTCATGGTCTTCTGTACATGTCTTTCATGGTCTTCTGTATATGTCTTTCATGGTCTCCTGTACTGTTTTTCATGGTCTTCTGTATATGTCTTTCATGGTCTTCTGTAAATGTCTTTCATGGTCTTCTGTATATGTCTTTCATGGTCTTCTGTATACGTCTTTCATGGTCTTCTGTATATGTCTTTCATGGTTTTCTGTACATGTCTTTCATGGTCTTCTGTACATGTCTTTCATGGTCTTCTGTATATGTCTTTCATGGTCTCCTGTAAATGTCTTTCATGGTCACCTGTACATGTCTTTGATGGTCTCATGTACATGCCTTTCATGGTCTTGTGTGTATATGTCTTTCATGGTCTTCTGTATATGTCTTTCATTGTCTTCTGTACATTTCTTTCATGGTCTTCTGTACATGTCTTTCATGGTCTTCTGTATATGTCTTTCATGGTCTCCTGTAAATGTCTTTCATGGTCACATGTACATGTCTTTCATGGTCTCATGTACATGTCTTTCATGGTCTCCTGTACATGTCTTTCATGGTCTCATGTACATGTCTTTCATGGTCTCATGTACATGTCTTTCATGGTCTCATGTACATGTGTTTCATGGTCTCATGTATATGTCTTTCATGGTCTCCTGTAAATGTCTTTCATGGTCTCCTGTAAATGTCTTTCATGGTTTCCTGTATATGTCTTTCATGGTCTCCTGTATACGTCTTTCATGGTCTCCTGTACATGTCTTTCATGGTCTCCTGTACATGTCTTTCATGGTCTCCTGTACATGTCTTTCATGGTCTTATGTACATGTGTTTCATGGTCTCATGTATATGTCTTTCATGGTCTTCTGTACATGTCTTTCATGGTCTCCTGTACATGTCTTTCATAGTCTCCTGTAAATGTCTTTCATGGTCTTCTGTAAATGTCTTTCATGGTCTCCTGTAAATGTCTTTCATGGTCTCCTGTAAATGTCTTTCACGGTCTCCTGTATATGTCTTTCATGGTCTCCTGTACATGTATTTCATGGTCTCCTGTAAATGTCTTTCATGGTCTCCTGTAAATGTCTTTCATGGTCTCCTGTAAATGTCTTTCATGGTCTCCTGTAAATGTCTTTCATGGTCTCATGTACATGTCTTTCATGGTCTCCTGTAAATGTCTTTCATGGTCTCCTGTAAATGTCTTTCATGGTCTCCTGTAAATGTCTTTTGTGGTCTCATGTACATGTCTTTCATGGTCTCCTGTAAATGTCTTTCATGGTCTCCTGTAAATGTCTTTCATGGTCTTCTGTAAATGTCTTTCATGGTCTCATGTACATGTCTTTCATGGTCTCCTGTAAATGTCTTTCATGGTCTCATGTACATGTCTTTCATGGTCTCCTGTAAATGTCTTTCATGGTCTCATGTATATGTCTTTCATGGTCTCCTGTACATGTCTTTCATGGTCTTCTGTATATGTCTTTCATGGTCTTCTGTATATGTCTTTCATGGTCTTCTGTATATGTCTTTCATGGTCTTCTGTAAATGTCTTTCATGGTCTTCTGTATATGTCTTTCATGGTCTTCTGTAAATGTCTTTCATGGTCTTCTGTATATGTCTTTCATGGTCTTCTGTATATGTCTTTCATGGTCTTCTGTACATGTCTTTCATGGTCTTCTGTACATGTCTTTCATGGTCTTCTGTATATGTCTTTCATGGTCTCCTGTAAATGTCTTTCATGGTCACCTGTACATGTCTTTCATGGTCTCATGTACATGTCTTTCATGGTCTTCTGTGCATGTCTTTCATGGTCTTCTGTATATGTCTTTCATGGTCTCCTGTAAATGTCTTTCATGGTCACCTGTACATGTCTTTCATGGTCTCATGTACATGTCTTTCATGGTCTCCTGTACATGTCTTTCATGGTCTCATGTACATGTCTTTCATGGTCACCTGTTATGTACATGTCTTTCATGGTCTCATGTACATGTCTTTCGTGGTCTCCTGTACATGTCTTTCATGAGGCCAGTTGGGTGGGGCAAACGCTTCCCATTCAAACTGAATTTTCAATAAGAATTGGGGGGAAAAGGAAACATTTTTGTTCAGAGACATTTATTAACAATAGTATAATTGTTTGCTCTGATTTGCATTTAACAGTAATTCAGAATGACATAAAGAATTGATTGTAAGTGGAAAGGTTATTTTTGACGTGAATAGTGCCCAGTGTGTGAATTATTTATATATTTATGGATTTGGGCATATTTTGTTATATTTGTTAAATGCACGTTGTATGAATGAAATCATTCCCATGCACCGTACCGACACGTCAGTAAATCGTTGGGAACTTGCGAAGAAAAATTGTGAACATCATGCACGCGAATTGGAATGCCAGTAAGCCATCTTCACCCAGCAGTTGAAACTCTTATAGAAACAATTAATTATAACATGACAATAAAGGTTTGCAGTGAAACGAAATTGGACCAGACATACTGCTATTGAATGTCATTGTTCCTGCACTCCCATCTCCACTCCTTCTGTCATACTGCGTTAGTGATCGCATTGTGGTGGCAATGCTTGCCAAGTGATCACATAAAACAAACTTCTTATTGACAAAGGTTATTTTGTGGACGGGAACTTGATAAACTTGTTTTAGTTATATCCCTTGTGTGTGTACCTCTTCAAAACAGGATGTCTAATTTTCCAAGTCCGCAAACTCCTTTTCGGTCCAGAAAAGAGTAAAACAAATAACTGTATACGCGGCGTACTGAAACATACTCTGTGAAATAAGAAAGCGGCTTGTCTGGCGCTGGGTGATACTCCGTTCGCAGAAATGATTATTGTTGGAAAGAAATTCTCTCGGGTCCCTTGAGTGCTTGGATGCCTTGCGATTGAACTCTCACTGCATCAAAGTCCTTTGGGAAACCCGTCGTTTCACCACTGCATTGTTATAGTGACTTAGTTCCATCCTACTTCTCATCGTTCTTACTTGTTTCATGTCTTCTGTTGTCCATATGAACCGAAGTCAGTGTTTGACATTGCCAAAATTCCAAAATACTAAATTACGCAAATTTTTGTGTGAGGTTCGTCCATCCGCTTATCCATCCATCCATCCATCCATCCATCGACAGAGTCAACAGTTCCGTGATCAGCCACCCAAGCGTACCTCTTACCCTTAACACTCCACGGTTGTACAGAAACGACCCGTATTACGCAAGGCGCAGGGATCGATAACCCAATATCAGGCGCCTGTATTCTTCAGTGTTCCCTAGAGCAAGGGGGAGGGAAGGAAACGATTAGTCCATCACAATAACAAACGTCATGAGCCAGCAGGGCCACAGTTATAACAGTATCGACTAGCAAATATGGAGGAGGATGAGGGTAATGGCGAGTCAGCGACCCAAATCAACAGGGGACAGACTGTTTTATCCCGTACACTTGGCCAGCTGCCCAAGGCTGAATTTGACCATGCACGTAGAAAACTCCCTAGTATTTCGCACGTTAATTCATATTGTAGTCAGTTTTACTTTGCAATGTGAATATGCACTGTACGTCGCGAGAGTGCGCACTCGACTCGGTTGCAGGCAAGTAATGAAAAGCACAGAGTAAAACTGGCACATTATTTTCAACAAAAAACGCGTGAAGTGTGTCTACTGTATCCTTAGAATGTCATCTCGTTACACATAATTTTAAAGCCGAAGCCCAGAAGTCTTATAATATTTGCGAACCGACCCTATATTTCTTCACAGATGTGGTCGAAAACGAACAGATATTAATACATAGAGCACACCTTTCGACGTTTCATTCCAAATTATGATTATCTTCATGTGTCAGACAATCCAGTAAAGGGTAAGAGTCCGATGAGGACAGTCTAAAGACAATAAAAACATCAATGCGCGGTACTTTATTAAAGTTGTTTTTTGTTTTTTTTTAGACACAAGAGATGAACAGATTCTGTAGGTTTTCATGCTTGCGTAGGTGGTGTGGATAAGCAGTATCCTTGTAGGTTTCCATGCACGTGTGAGTGGGTTGTATGATAAAGCTGAGCGCTACTTTAAATCGTTTATTCCATCATCAACTAGGATGTTACAATAATCTCGTCATCTTGATCGTAATCTGTGCACAGTTGAATTATGTCCTGCGTGTCAGGTCAATGTGTTTTAGTTAGGGAAGCATATTGTGTGCACTGTTAATTTTGTTAATTTAGTTAATTTATCAGTGTGTGTGTATATATGTGTGTGTGCGCGCTATGTATCATACTTTCTGCTTCTGTAACTGTATTGTTATGTATTCAATGATCAAAACAAATTTCCTTGTACAAGGACGAATAAAATTGATCTTATCTTATCTTATCTTATCTTCATATTAATACCCCTAGGGATTACCTTTCTGAGTTTCCCCCACGCCAATACTATCCCAGTACTGGATCAATAGGCCTATAGTAAGCTAATGGTGAGCGGATCCGTGGCTCCCGGTATCACACACACTAGCGAATGCAGGACACGAATAATGATTGGCTCTGCTGGCCGAGGCCTGAATATGTCGTGGAATTTTATATGAGGGACGTCTAGATTGTCATTATACAAGCATCTTTTGTGTGTGAGTGTGCCGACAAAGCATTATGAACATTCAAAGAATCTAGACCAGAGAGGGAATAGATAGATTTTGCCGTATCTTCTTCCAAAACGTCCTCTGTTGGAATCAGGGAGAAGACTGAAGACAGTACAAAATTATCCCATTAGTTTAACCGCCACTGTGCATACCCCTGCCTTTCTTTGGTCTTAAAGAAGTAATTTCATTCTAAGGATTTAAATAACGCCCATCACTTGGAATATATGTGTTCAGTTCACTGGTCTGGTCATAATTCAGCAAAGCAGATAGACCTGTTAAATTTATAAAGTTTGTATGTATTCTTCACTAAGTAAGCTGGCATTGCTACTTATATCACAATTTGCGACTTCGGCGAACATGTTAGACCTACTTTCACATGTTTGGCTAAACTCAGACGCTTGAAACCTGGCCAAAAAGACGATATCATTATTATTAATTAGAAGCTAAGTTGTGCCAGTTGTACTACTTGTATATGGCCTTTAGCGTCTTTACAGACGGTCTTAGCAGCTAGAATATTCACTTTCACTTTGACTGACAGCTTCTCTCGTGGCTTATTCTACCAATGTTTGACCCGAGAGTGCGATGGCAGTGATTGCAGGTCAGTCTTTTGGGTTCACTTTGGCGAGTGTTTTCATTCCGCCTCTGTCGTTTTGTCAGGTATGTTTCTTTTGCCTTGAAGTCTATTGCGAGCTACTTGTGCGTGTCTAATAAACCGATCAATATTTGGCTGCTTCACCAAAGGCAGATCTAATTTTCCTAACTGGAAATGATATTACGGAGGTGCAGCCTCTGAGTGTAGTTATTTATGTACATAAAAGTTCCCCTGTAGGAGAAGGAAAAATAAATGAGACCCATGAGAGCTCAGAACTGAACTTTGGAAACCATTAATAAAATATGGCAAATCTGATGTCTCAGTGCGCTGGGTCTCTCTTTCCGCCAACTGTCTCAAGACAGTTTTGACGCACCTGAACCAGTGAGACAGACTCGTTTCAATCTCGCCAGTGCGCAATGTGCCATTTTTACTCCATAGTTCACATCTCACACTAAAACCGAGACAAACGAAACTTGGTTCAGTGACTGCCACCAACCAATCAAACCCTCACTCTCGCCTTCAGTAGATCTACGGCAGGTCATCTGTTGTGTTGTGGTTTTACAATGAGTGTTATTATTGATCACTTATCGATCCCGACGTAGAGCCAACTCGGAGTGATAGTTATCAGCCATTTGCTCGGAGGCTTTTATAGCCATCGAATGTCTACCGTGGCCATTACATAATATTATCTATCAGTGAACGCGACTGTGAAAATGACCTTATTGACACGCCAAAGTCAGTGGTCACGGCCAACACATCAGTAACTCCTGCACTAGTCTGGTCATAATTCAGCAAACGTTTCCGTTTCCGCCTCCGTCTGCGTTTCCGCACGCATGAAAACACAGCTTTAGGATGTAAAATTTCATGGTCATCCCTGACTGACGGAGACCTCTCAAGTGGCCATTATAGTATTGTCATCCCGGTTTATTTTGAATATTCATCTGTGAGAGCAATAACCTCATATTTATAGTTGTAAATAATTTATACAAAACGATGACATGCAATTAAACACTGTGTTTATTTACATGCCACTTACGAATATTTTCACCCCCCCCCCTTTCTCTCTATTTATCAACGTAACTAGCCGTGTGTGTCTACGTGTATGTGCGTGTGTGTGTAGCTATATTTATCAATGTATCTACGAGTTTGCCTTCCTGTCTGTCTTAGTCTATCTCTCTCTTCATCCATCTATCCATCTGTCCGTCCGACGGTCTAGCCATCCATTCATTTGTCCATCAGTTTATCTATCTATCTATCTATCTATCTATCTATCTATCTATCTATCTATCTATCTATCTATCTATCTATCTATCTATCTCTGTCTGTCTGCCTGTCTGTCTGCCTGCCTGTCTGCCTGCCTGCCTGCCTGCCTGTCTGCCTGTCTGCCTGCCTGCTTGCCTGCCAACTCGTCTCCCCTCTTTTCAGCCTGTTTACATAATACAGAAAACCAAGTCGTGAAAGACCAGGGTTTCACTTTGTCCATTTTCTTCTCTCCTTGGGACTGAAAAAATGGATGAACAGAAATTCATTACCGCATTGTTCAAAATAGGCGAACTAACAAATTCACAACTTTTGTTAACGGTCGATGCTAAAATTGTATCGGGCTCTCACACTGCGTCGAACAATGACATTTTCATGTTAGTGATTGATCGAATTCTACGGTCGGTATTAATATACTTACAAAAACACCATTTGATCCCACTGACTGCTGGCATAAATTCAATATGAAATAACCCTGAAAGTGACGAAGATTAGTATTCTATGTCATGCAACAGGTGTTGTGTGTGTCACTTCTCATTGGCTGCACTAAGAGACCTTTAGGCCTTTAGACCTGTTAAACCTGTTTTTTCTTCCCCTGACGGCACGGTGCAGTCTGTCCATTATTCTTTGTCCATAACATCTGGTCTGGCTATCCATTGTGATCTTTTATCTAGGGAAGCTGTTTTTACAAACTCAGGATTCTTGCACAGGAGAAGCTTTTTCAGATAATATTAATAATATGGTGGTGGCAGGGTACAAGTATCTGTTTCGATAGGACGTTTGTGGCTGAATTAGAAAACGGACTGGTTCAGAGTTTGATCCCATTTTTTTGAGTGTGGCACTCATCATTTGGGCAATTTCATCTTCCTTATTTACTATTCTCTTTCACCATTAGTCATTAAAACTTTACCTCTGACATGTTCTAGAATTGCAGCCATGTTGAACACCGGGTTCAATAATTGCCGGGCTTTTGATTGTGTGACAGACATATTAGTAATAAACAATGTAGCCTACCTGGAAAAAAGTGGTCCTGTCTTATATTACATATTTTTTTATTGCGGTGGTAAAGCAAAAGATTAGGACAGGGAGCCAAGGTGTGATGTGTGCGGTCGAGGGACATGTTGCCCACTCCTCTTAGAATGTCCTCTGTTATATAGTCTACACAAACAGACAAATTCGCACATATTATAGTAAACATTGGCAGATCACACAGAATTGAGTATGTATTTCAAATGTCTATTTACCAGATTGTTTTAAAAATGTGTAATAACAGTGCATATTTTATTGTCAGCTTTCCTAAAAGAAATATTACAAACTGAAGGATTTTTAGCATAATCTGCTGATAATAGTCATATTGAACCTATTTGGAAAAGTCAGTTGATGAAACGCGACGGTAGCAACCTTTCATGTAGTCCGTGTGACCTGCTTGATATGTACACTTGTTGGGTTAGGTGATACTGTTGGCAGGGCAAGTGAATGAACTTTACTTAGAAAAGTAGCCTAAATAGCTAGTGTTATATACCTGGTAGTATATTGTGAAATTGTAAACAGGGTTCTCTGAGAGAGAGAGAGAGAGAGAGAGAGAGAGAGAGAGAGAGAGAGAGAGAGAGAGAGAGAGAGAGAGAGAGAGAGAAGAATTCACATAAGAGATGAGAAAGAAATCAATAAAATCTATAATTAAACTATAGGAGAGCAGTTTACATAAACCAGAAATTATGGACTATGTCGATGCACACCTCAGTCCACCTCAATGCACACACATATTGCTGTTATTCTGAGAACACTACCAGAATAGAAGTAGAATCCCACCATACCAGTACAGCATTAGGTACGAAAAAGGTCGTTCATATCCCTCCCAAAAGTTTTTGATATGCGCTGGTGATTTTAAATTTGTTTGCTGGGTCGTAACCTCCCCCACATCAGGCTCGACACCATGGTGTAAAACAGATCAGATATAATGCAATTTCGAGATAAAGCCTTGATCACATGGTGATCTGAAGGGGAGGTTAGTGGGGAGAAAGAGAGAGAGAGAGAGAGAGAGAGAGAGAGAGAGAGAGAGAGAGAGAGAGAGAGAGCGAGAGAGAGAAAAGAGTGAGAGAGAGAGAAAGAGATAGATAGATAGAGAGAGAGAGAGAGAGAAAAGAGTGAGAGAGAGAGAGAGAGAAAGAGATAGATAGATAGATAGATAGATAGATAGATAGATAGATGAGAGAGAGAGAGAGAGAGAGAGAAAGAGAGAGAGTTCAGCTGCACTTATGATTAAATAAAAGATGTAATTAATATCTTACACATTTTTGTACACCCACACACTAAAACGCCAGAAGCAAAGTGACACACAAATGTAACTGATAGCTTGACCAGACATCAAATGTTACTTTGGGCAGATTGACAAAATCTATTATAACATTACGTTATTCATGGTTTCCTCATATTTCACGATGCATTTAGACTGACAGCATCACAAAAGCAGAGAAAAAAATTAATGGAATCGTTTATCGCATGTGATTAATTCGGTGCCGAACCCTCCACATTGAGTAATAAATAGTGACAGAGCAGATCCCTGAATGAACTAAGTGAATAAGTCGCTACTGAGTAAACGCGCCGTGCTCTGAATGAAATAAACGGATTTATCAGATAATGGAATAGCGTGGAGCTGTGTGTAACGTAGCTATTGGTGCATTCATAGCGCAATGTGTAGTGTGATGGAATGCAGAGATTTGAAGGGATTAAGGAATGTGATAACTCGCATTGATGGGACAGAGTGTCAATATTTGACATTTCTTCTAGTCTACCCGCCTTGCTTCAAGAGCTGAAGCTGATATTATCTGTACATTATTTAACAGAGAATGGCGGAGATATCTACTCTTTTTCTTCCCCTCCCACATTCCTTACCCTCTCCGTAAAGAGGTAAAGGCTGTTTACAACTTTGCCCATTATTTAACAGTGGGTGAAGGAAAAAGCGACTCATTTTCTCTCCATCTCTTTTTCTGTGGCGCTTGAAGTACACAGAAAATGGAGAACTCAGTTGGAGACATTGACATTTCCTTTCCCGTAGCCTGCCCGTCCGGCCATCTCTGTCAGACTTTTTTTTTTTTCACTTTTGTCTTCCTCCATGTGCCTTTCATTCATCCTTACAACTTCTCTCCTCCATCTTCTACTTGTTCCTTCCACTTCTCCTCTATCTGTGGGTGGTTGGTGGGATCACCTGGTACGGCCTTCGTCTGCCCCCTGGTTGTGTTATTCTTTCAGGTATTCTATCGCTTTGCTTTTTCCTGGGACAAAATGTCCGGTATCGTGTCGACCTGCTTTCTCCAAACTCAAACTTCACTCTCCCCTACTTCGCACTGCTTTCCCCACCATTCATGCCCCTGTTTCTGGTCTCTCATTCTTCCACTGTCCCCGTCTCTATTGTTGGCTTTGTTTGTAGCCCAGCCTTTTTCGTTACCGGCAACTTCTAGAGCCAGTTTGCCCTTGTCAGTGTAACCACTCTCACACAAAGTAACACCATTATGCGACATGTTAATCGTCTTACGAATGCACACAACTACACACGCAGAACATTCATGTATAACAGCAGAAATCCATGTATCGATCAGAGTATCGAATTCACCTGGAGCCCATTAGTGCCTCAACGTGTGATTGTTAGGACAAACTATCAGGGGGCGGGGCAAGCAGAAACGAAAAGTGCCACCGATGGAACGTGGGCAATCGAATACAGGTGGACCGGCATTGTGAAGTATGTTCGCTTTTTAAATTATTCAGCACCCATGCGTACTCGTGTTTAACCGTCTTGAAGGATTACTGTATTCAGGATATCAGTGAGATAAAAGTTCACGTTCATGAATAAAATGTTCATTTTATTGTATTAATGTAAATGTGGACAGCGACGCCATTATAATAAACATATATTAGGCGATTTGACCTGTGTATCCGACTGACAATTACCTCTAGCAGCATTGCAGATTCGATTTTTGTCTTTTTGAGGCGTGGTTGAATCGACATTTACTCCAGATGTATCTGTTACTGCTAACTTCAGAAGGCTGCTTTTGATTTACTTAGTTTTTGAGAAGGCCAGCAAAGCAGGTTACTCTAAACCTGTCTCAAACTCTGTCTTTACACCCATCTTTAAACCATTATTTTCTTGTTGAAAAAGTAAGGGGTAGGGTTAAGGATAAGATTATTTAAAGTTAGAAATAAAATTAGGTTTTGAGCTAGGGACAAGATTAGGTTTAGAGTTAGGGATAAGATTACGTTTAGAAGTAGGGATACGATTTTGTTTAGAGTTAGTTATAGGATTATGTTTAGAGTTAGGGATAAGATAAAGTTTAGAGTTAGGGATACGAATTGGTTTAGGAATTTGGTGAAAAAAGTATATTAAACCAAACTTTTAAACGTATGACCATAACTGAAAGGCGTAAGTCCACTCTTCAGAACCCCCTTCTTGCTCAGCGCAGCATTATTACGCCCTTCATGCATGGCCCCTAAGACCAGAACGCGATTCCAGCGCTCGATTACATTATTTCTGTGTGAAATATTCGCCCTCCTGTAAACGGTGAAAAGAAAATCCCCATGTTGCCGTTGCTTCGTTTGTGTTTTGTTCCGTTTTCTTGTCGTCTCCTCGTGTCATACCCAAGTCTCGTGTCATACCTGCGCTCTGCCCAGCGAGCTGGCGGCAAGGACAAACGGCTGACTGTGTCTGTCCTGCCTGTCTGTTCTCATTGTGTGAACCTGTAGTGTTTGAGATGTCAATTCTGTCAGTTCATTGCACTGAACGCGCCATTTAGTTTGTGACGTTGGTCAATTGACAAAGCCATCAGCTCGTGTTCACACCGATCTCTACTCTCTAGAAGCCGTTGTGTGTGAACCTGTTGGGATCATGTGTGCCAGCAAACTATAGCTGTCAAATTTCACACATTCGGGAGTTTTGTGAAAACGCTCTTTATTTAATGTGGAGTCAGCTGTGTGTGTATGTAAAATTGAAAGTTACAGGTATGTGGATCTTGCTGTCATCATACGTGTGCCGTAAGTTTGTTTTACTTTACTTACTTTGTCATCGTTCTGATCACTGTGTAAGATTTACGTCATGTACAAGATTTACATCAAGAAATGACACTGTTTTATTTTCATCTAACGGCCAGTAAGCGGATGATTGGTGGGTATTTCTGGTAGGCTCTCTCTCCTCCTGTCCTATCATTCTGCTGTATCTATTCTGCCTATTGTCTTGCTTCTTCACAGCACAGTATCTTCGTTAACGTGTCTACATGCTTTTTCCAAACTCTAACTCAAGCTGCCCAGTAATATTATGGTCTTGCCCCCCCCCCTCACTCTTTCCAGAAATATGTACATGGGTGGGTGGGAAGAGAGGAGAAATAGGCAAAGGATAAAAGAAGATAGACTGAATAATTCTACACTAGAAAGATAACAGTTGTACTCTAGATTACACTGCGTTAGCCTCTCTCATAGGACCAGTAATTAAAATCAGTGATCATATTTTTTTTTAAGGTCAATTTTCGCCCCCATGATTGCGAAATTACTTTGTTGTCGACAATTGCACCATGTCACAGATAGCGGCGCGGAAGCTACAGGAAAGAGCTTAAAACAACAGTGGTCAGGACACAATAGAATGGGCAAGACCTGTCATTTGTCTCTAACATTTCAGTTGTCAGAGCCAAATCAAGTTTGGGCCCCAGCTACAGTGTACCAGGATTCACGGCCTGCAAACTGTTTGAATGCCGCTGTCCTGGATAAACACTGACGTCTCTTTTAACCTGATCGTTAAAGGCTGAAAATCCCTTTGAACTTGATCTAGATCATCCCTTTTTTTCAGCCGTGAAGTGTAAATAAGTCAATGTTTACGCTTTCTTCAAGGTACAGTTCCCAACTTCATTAAGGCTGTTTGATGTAATCCATTATCTTTTATTGCGTGCAGAGAGTGAGTCTTAAAAATGTTCGCCTGTTAGGAAAGATCATACTGGATTTACTAAAGATCAGATTGAAAATTTGAATTATTATATGATCATGGCTGCTCATTCTTACAGGACCTCAGAGTTTTGATCAGTCCTGTACTGAACCACACACATACGCCTCTCTCAACTATTCACAGCAGAGTCGTTGACCTTTCTATATTGTATTGCATTTGTCCCCGTTTTAGATTGCGGAAACAGTTCAAATGTTCGTTTTTTTTTCTCCTGTTTTCTTAGCACATGAATGCACTTTCCTAAGGTCAAGTTTGCAGTGAGGTAGACTTGAATTATTGTCTGTCGGCATAAACAACAGTCATTTATACCCGATCCCAGGCACATCGTCATGTGTAGCTTGGGAAATTTGACCCTCAGAATCTCACTCATTCGTTAAGTTTACCCGTGTCCGTCTCTCTCTCTCTCTCTCTCTCTCTCTCTCTCTCTCTCTCTGTCGCTCCCTCCTCCTCTCTCTCTCTCCCTTTCTGTCTCTACCTTTTCACATAATGCTGATATCTCGTTACAGTTTACTCATCTCTCTGTCTCTCTGTGTGACTATTTCTCTCTCGTTTTATCTGTCTGCCTGTCTCTGTCTCCTCCCCTCCCTCCTTCCCTCTCCTCCGTTTGTAAATTTTATCTCTATCTTACAGGTTTTATACAAACATATCCATTCACAGCTCTCCGGCCAGATGTACTCTGTGATGTTTCCAACTTTAAAGTTACAACATTCACAGCCGATGTCATCTGAGACCACTCTATACCTGGGCCATTTAACATCACAAGGATGTTGATATATTTCTTTAGATCGTAAAATTGGGCAGTAAAAATTTTTCTTTGTTTGTTTTTGTTTTAAAATTATATCAGGACGTGGAATGAGCGAAAAGTTTAACAGCTGGACATTTTATACAGCAGATAATCTTCAAACAAAACTATGTTTTTCGAATTTGACATATCTCAAGTCGTACTTTCGAATGAGACAGCGAACACAAGTTATTAATTGTTCATTAATCTTTAGTGCCCAGACACTGTTTCTGATGCCAACATAAAAATTCTGAATCTTGTTATTCTGGTTTAAAATGCTTCAGTGAATGCAGAAATAGAATGATTTGTTATGGGAGATTTTTATTTTGTTTGTAAATTAGAAATTGTTCCAGTATACAATATTGCGCACCGAGTGACGTACATGTTTCAGACATTGAATACTGGGCATTAGAGGCTTAATGAAGTAAATTATGACACCGAGGGACCAAAGAGCTTGAATTTCCACCATTACTTATTCCGCTTATTCTCAATTATCATTTCTCTTTCTTTCTCTCCTTTACTGCTTTCCTTTCATTTCAGTCAGGCTCCTCCATTCTCAGCTATGGTTGAATTACACTCTGGATTGTCACGTTCCTTTACAAAGTGGACATAGTTTGTACTGTGGAGTGCCTGATATTTTATTTGGCACACAGGGCTATTGTTGTCACAAATATCCTATCCCATTCTTCTGGTCTTTATAAAGACAAAATTTCTTTTGATTTCTTTCATTCTTTTTCATTCCTTTCTTAATTTGGCAGTTTAATGGTTTAATTTCTTCTGAAATAAATAACTCTTACTTTCTGCAGTCATGACGGTTCAACCAAGATATTTTGTTTTCAGTCCACCAGGAACAGATTGACGTTAATGATAAACCTACTCGTGACGTCTCAGAAACATTCTAACTCTCCATTCAAGACCGCGAAGGACTCGCAGTCGCACACAAGGCGAAATGTTGTAAATGTTGGGCGAAAAAAAAAAAATGTAATACACATGGGCTCTGGCCAGTGGAAAGATCCATTCTCTGAAAGCAATGTTCGAGCCGGTTAAGGGAGGAAAAAAGTACCTCTGTACAGTACACTGCAACTTTTACTGCGGAGCTGCGTTCGTGCATATCGAAAGTCTATTCTGTAACTATGTGGTAAATGAAATCAATCAGTGTCATGGCTATTATAGATCTAGCTCAGCGTGTTTGAACGTGGGATTTAACGTTGGTACAAGATAATGAAGCCTTTCACCTTCTTGAAGACTGATGGACAAAGTCAGTGTAGGAGACGCCGTACTCGGGTTATGGAAATCAGCTGTTTCACAGACTTCAGAGAAGCAGACCGCCTGGAGTCTAGACGTTGATCGCTTTTTTTTTTTTGCTGTTGATCAAATCAGAGGGTGAAAAGTTCGAAATGATTGAGTTAAAAGCTGGCAATCGGAGAGGTCGTGAAATATGTTGCTGAACATATTTGGGTTTGTCTGATTTAGTCTTGAGCTTGCTGTTGCGATAAGGAAAATTGTATTTTCAATAATTTAATAACAGTAATTATGATGATGTTCTGAAAAGACCACGTCCTGTCCGTTTGGCTCTATAAGGTCAGACAAGGGAGCAATGGTTAGGTCTACAGCTATGATTAATTTCTCACCGTCAAATCGTGTACTGAATTCCCTGTCTTCCTAGGGGCGATTTAGAATCTACAGTAGTATTCATAATGAGCCTGACAATCATTAATCTAAGAAAAGCTTGCTGTTTTGTTTCCTAGACAGCACACTGATGTTAGTTCTACTTTTGTTGGGGGTAGGGGGTGGGGGGTGGGTAGGGAATGATGATATGGACTTTTTGGGCTGGGATGTAAGCTTAAGGAAGGTTTGATTGAGGGTTGTTGGGGGAGAGGGGGCAGCTAGGCTTGGACAGCAATTTTTGGGAAGTAGAACGTCATTTCTTACAATATTTAGGTACCATATTTTAAAATAACGCTATTTTATCAGCAGTTATTTTCAGTACTGTCGTGACTAGTTGGTTTTGTATGGCAATACTTGTTCAGTTGACATTGTCACTGCGCTGCATTCTTCAATTCATTGTCCTTGTCGCTATTCCTGATACACGCTGTATGTCCCATTGTACAGGAATACATTCTGCACACAATGGTGGTATTGAAGGTGGCAAGTTATTTTGACGCTGATAGCATCTTTTTTCATGGGTCATTGCCTGGGCGTAAATAGCCCCCTTTCCGACAGTTTTGGCAGGGTATTTCAGCCTTTATGACCCCAGTTCTCAGCATGCCTAGCCCATAAAGCAGTACCTGAAAAATTTGAATGTGTGGCAAATACAGTGTCGAACAGTGGGCTTGTAACATTGATTGGGTGTCTTTTGTGTGGCTAGACAGAAATTCCGAAGGTTGGTTTAACCTGGAAAATAGCGTACCTGCTTTCATAGATGCGGTGAAAAGAGGGTTAAGCCATGTAGCCCAGACTTCAGGGCGAAAGATTGAGGAAGAATGTTGGATCGTGGAGGATGCTGTTCTCGAGACCCCCTCTCACCATCCTGCCTCTTCTTTAGTTTATATTGGGTTTTCATATCCCCTCTCAGCAGCATTGATGCAATATCGAAGGTCTGGCCCTCATTAAGCCGCTGACGAGTGAGTGGCCTTACAAACACCGCAGTAGATCAGCGAAATCCAACCTCACCCCAAGCACATTTTTTAACCCAGAAGTTTGAGTTCTTGTTTTTGGGATAATTGTACCGCTTATCCTTCCACACCTTTTCTCATTTCCTTTTATATTTTCCAATTAGACAGCGGGAGAGCTCTCGGTCTTTACTGAGGAAAAACGTCCACATCAAGAGGCAGATAAATGCAGTTTAATATCGCCGATTTTTGATGCTTTTATCTAAGAGCATAAATTGACCTTCGAACCACATGTTTGCCAAGTGAAAAAAAGGAAGAAAATCAACATTTGTAGGCATCAGATAGATGTAAATATTAAAAACACTCGCCTCACCAGTCAGAAATGGTTCTTATTAGAGTTGAAATAGATACAGGACAGCTGTTGAAATATAGCATATTATACAGAATTATAAACTGAGGTTTTTTGAATATTAACATTTGGTGCTGAAAAAAGAAAAAACATACGGTAAATATTAAATTAAGACGAAGCTAAAAATGCATTGCTTAACTTGAGATCATCTTACACATACACGCCGGGATGTTAATAGTTTTTTTTCAACCTATTCATTACTACATTTAAAGACCAGGGAAAGCATTAGTTTAAATCTCACGCCCAGCTGCGTCACTCGGCATAGGCAATAATGCTATGCACTAATGTAATAGAGTTTCGAGAATGATATGGTTATAAAAAATGACGGGGGAAATGCGATATTATTACAGCAGCGTTATCAGGTTCTGAAGAATGATCTCATGTCTCTGTCAGAATCTCGGGAAGAAGACGGTTAAATAAATATATACTGTTTCCTGTGTCAGATTTACGATGGACACTCAATTTGTCAACTGTAATTGTCACCTTATGACCCCCAATAATCAGGCCAATTTGCTGAGACAGGCTGACTGATGACCTGTTGTTAGGAAAGGTCAGTGAGGTCGTTAGCCATGGAAGTCCGTGAGGAAAACTCGATGGTGGTCAATACCAAGGAAGAAATAATTCTACCACTTTGTCTGGGAAAAGCACTTTGTGTGACTGAAACCTAGAGAAACGAAACGGAAAAAGATTTACAAGTTGAGATATGGACTCGTGTGTAGATTCTATAGTGTTCCTTGAAAAGGTGAAGAACGATTAAAAAAAAAAAAACACCGAACAAACAAAAAACCAAATGCCTTTGCTTAAAGTTATATTATTCTTTGGGTGTGATTTGAATACTTTGAAAAGGACATGTGATTTGAATTACTTGAAGCAAAGAAGGACAGTTGTGAAAAAAAAAAAGGAAACTCTTAGGAGAGTGAGACTACAGAAGATGCACAAACGAAAGGAATTCCCATCAAACAAATGAATTGAGTTCCTTAGGCATCAGATACTTCAATTGTTGAACTAACCCACCCTTTTCTGTTCAGTTTTGGTTACGGACTATACTGAATAGTATTTGCTCGTGTGCTGTAGCTTGAAACGAGGCGTACACTAACATACGCTCTGACATTAACCGAGGAGGTCCCAAGAACATGAAACAGCGCGGGCTGGGCTGAGTTGGTGAACAGTTCAATTGAATTCATTATTGATTTCTCCCTTTTTGAGTCTACCTTCATCTTGCCGTATGCTTTCCCTCTATATTTCCCTAAGATTCTAATTAATTGATATTCCAAGTGGTTGTTGCATTAGGCATGGGAAGTTGTAGATCGATATATGTTACACCTAGTCAGTATAAGGATCTCACCGGCGAGTGGCATGGAACAAGAGGTATTTGAAAATGGCCGTATTTTACATAGATCTTTGGGAATGGGGTTGGGATTTGGATTTCTACGCAGTATGATGTGTTTGGTTTCATAATTTAGGGTCATTGTGTTCATTGAACCTTGGGCCACACACAGGGAATGAATAATTTAGATCATGTTCGAAAAGAAGACCTACTCCCTCTCTCTGTAGATACAGAACAACTGGACACGCCCACAGTCTTCTCTGTCCCCGAGAGATAATGTATTTTTCTACTGACTGCACAATAAATTCTTGATGAGAACATTTGTCAGTACTTATTTTAATGTCATCTCTGCATTCTTTTCATTTTCGCATCCGGTATTATAATATGTCAACGCCATTGCCAGGAAGTCCCCACAAAAATTCATAGAAATATTCATACGACTTGGTGAAATTCAGTGACTTTTGTGTGTTGTGTGTCAATTGAGTGGATCGTATTCAACATGTGACCGGAAAAAAAAAAAGAATAACATGAATCTGCACCGCTGAACTCATTGTCAGGAAACTATTCATTACTTTACATGTCCTTCCCCGCCCTCTCTTCCCCATTAATTTTACATGTTCTTCCCCGCCATCTCCCCCCCCCCCCCCCCACCCTTCCCAGTATCGAACGGGAGAATTATGATTACCATGAAGGAGTGTTATCCCATATTTGTAAATGCAAACACACGACACAGACTAGTGGTTCCGTGGGCGTTTATAAATTTAGCTGTAAGTCCCAAGCATTTGTAGCTATGTTGTCGTTATCTGAGGCATACAGCAGCTCGTATGGTGTGAAATGGAAGGTAACAGGTAGAAAGAAACGGGGGTAGATAAGCCAGGTCATGTCAGGCTGAACCAATAGAAGTCCCCGGCATGGTATATTTAGTATGGCACAGACAAAAACTTTGAAACATGCACGATTTTTATACCATTCTATCCGAATGTACTTTGTTGCGTACTTCAGAGAGTGTTCCCAGTTGGTTTGATCGCCTGTTAAGAAATGACATTTTGTATGTATCAGATTTGTACAAAGCAGAGCTGTTACCCACCGCATGTGCGAGTTTATGACACCAACTGTGTATAGCAGAGTAAGAATTTGGCGTTGTTCTGGTGACTTGGATAGCAAATAAATTTATGTTGCATTTCCGGCTAAGATTTCGAAGCATTGTAGAGATTCGCTAAAGAAGTCCTGAACCTTTCTTTCCACTGTTCCTTGGTTGTTCAGTTATGCTTGTTTGAAAGTACCCGAAATATTATACAGAGGAGAAACCTTTTCACGGAAGTGTGTAGTTATTCGGGGATTAATATCCTACCTTACCTGTGGGCTAAAGTCTTGTGTCTTTGAAGCAGGACTTAGTGTTACATACTTTAAACTAAACTTTGTGGGATAGTGGAATTATTATGTTGTGCTGGTTTAGGGTACTAATGGCATTCTAACCAGGCACTGAAAGTATTCTTTAGTCACTTAAAGATTGGGTGGGCTCTTTGCCAATTCATTTGCAACTTCTAGCATCTGCATGTCGTTGCTCTTTGCAATAAAAATAATACAAAGAAGAAGATGAAGAAGAATACAAGAGTAACATGCTAAGAGACTCGAAGTTGTCCGTCGGTATAATCGAGTCGTACCGCAAACATTAGGTTAGTAACCCCAAGCCGTTCGGAAATGACCTGAAGGAATACATGTCCTGTATACAGTTACTTAGCATTGTTACACTATGTTTACCTACAGTTAGTGCCCACAGCGCGGTGCCGGTGACATAGGGAGAGGATATAGGATATTACACCGTCTTATAGTCTTAAGGAAGGCCGGGGCGCACACTTTTAACTGTTTGGTGGGAAACACGCGGATTTATGAGTGGACGCCGGTGGTAGCGAAATGTGGAAACTTCCTTTAGTGAAGAAAAAAAAACAACAAAAATTGACAGCAGGAATTTATCTTCCTCCGAATCGTCACCATTTCTTCGTGTCTTACTTTATTTCTCTAAATTGTTCTTTTCTGTCCTTCTCAGTCTTTGCCCTTCTTATCCTTT
Organism: Onchidella celtica; assembly: GCA_963931925.1. Taxonomy (NCBI): domain Eukaryota; kingdom Metazoa; phylum Mollusca; class Gastropoda; order Systellommatophora; family Onchidiidae; genus Onchidella; species Onchidella celtica. The sequence continues at coordinate 24,654,671 of OZ007573.1, read as the reverse complement.
GGTGTATTTTAATCTAATGCCAAGTAGTTTCACAGTGCAGTTTGCAGAAATTTTCAGAGAGAGAGAGAGAGAGAGAGAGAGAGAGAGAGAGAGAGAGAGAGAGAGGGAGAGAGAGGGAGAGAGAGGGAGGAGAGAGAGAGAGAGAGAGAGAGAGAGAGAGAGAGAGAGAGAGAGAGAGAGAGAGAGAGAGAGAAACGGCTGGAGTTACATACAATAGTCACGAGAAAAGGTACAACTTTCAAAATCAGACACCATTATAATTTCTGTTGTCAGTATTTCACTTTTTCTGGCAATCATTGCATTTGACTGATGTTTTCTTTCTCCACCACCCCCCCCCCCCCCCCTAATTGTTCTCCTCTCTGCTGTCATCTTTCTTGCTACTATTTTTCTTTGGCATCTATACAGTCATCGTTTGAGTGAGAAGCCAAATGAAATAAAAGATATCAGTAAAGATCGTTTGAGAGAGAAACCAGATAAAATAAAATTTATCATTTTTAACTGTAGCTAAGCACTGTGATGCTTATAATGGTCTGATATGCAGTACGATAACAGCTTGTTTTATCTCCTCTTTGCCAATATTATTTTAAATTTCTCCATTGTTCTATTTTTTAAACAAACATACCGTGATCCATGTCATATACTGGCGTATTGCTGCCTTTGGTCCTTTTGAATTACAGCTACCTTATCATTGCTTAGGGTGAGATCTGTATTCTCACAAAGTGAAGTACCGATATCTTTAATAGTTTTGAAATTGTAAGCAGAGGCGTCTTCGCCACCAGCTTGTCTGCACATAGGAAATCTCATTCTCACCCAAACTTTGAAGTGCCCTCCTGTAAGATGGGAAACTTGTAGAAACGCCAATGCTTAACCCTTTGAATGCTTAAAGCCACTATCATGGCAGTGCATAGAGCCGTCGTCATGGCTCAAATTGGCCATATTTCAGAACATTCTGTATATCCGATTTTTCCAGCTATTCACTGCCATACATCAAAAGTGCGGTGTGAACCATTTTCTGTTGAGTTGTGACATTTTCATTTTCATGCAACAATTCCAACACACCAATTGTTTTAGTCAGCACTCAGAGGGTTAAGATGGACGATTGGTACACTGCAAGTTTGATTGTAACTGAACACTGAATGTCAGCGTTTTAGCTGGATTTCTTTGAAGTCTGAGACGGGGAAATCTCCAACAGCCTTTTAACATACAGAGACATCTTTTCCACATGATTTACTTTCAGTTTAAGCCCTAACTTCTACTGTTTCATTTTACGACTTAATTCATCATTATCTCTTCGTCTCGAACTAAATAGAAGCATCAGCGGTTATCTCCTGTCCATTTGTTACACCTGACATCCTACATTTACATGTATTTAGACGAGACGACACATCGATTTACCTGCACGTTTCTTTGTAGCATTTTTTGTTTTGTTTGTTTGTTATTTTTTTCTTCATTTTGAAATGATAAGCGTTCACATTGTATGAGTTTTATGAAAAGAGAGAGAGAGAGAGAGAGAGAGAGAGAGAGAGAGAGAGAGAGAGAGAGAGAGAGAGAGAGAGAGAGAGAGAGAGAGAGAGAGAGAGAGAGAGAGAGGGGGGGGGAAGAAAGAAACTCGCACAAGGTAGAAAAATAGTATGTAAGAAAGAATAAGATAAGAAGACATGACTACGAGAGAAAGACAAAGGGAAAGAGGGGAGAGAAAAAATGTGAAAGAAGACAGGCCGCACAGACGGGAAAAGAATAGACATAGGATGAAAAGGATTACCCCCCCCCCCCCCCCCCCAATTTTTTAAATCTGAAACAAAGGCGAATTTCAAAGATTGTAAATTCGTGGATGAGAGATCAGAGTAAGGCAGAATAGCTACCCGTCAGCCGGTAGGTTAAAGGGTAACGAAGTGTAAGTTAACGTCAGTTTTTGTGACAAGAGACAGGCTAATGGTTAATGGGGTGTTAATTCAACTTTAGGTCTATATCCCCACCTATTATTCTGTTTTCTTGTCCTGCTATAGAAAAAGACCGTAATTTGCCACCCCAAAAAAGCACAAACCCACCAAAAACAACATTTTGTTGGACAGCAGAGAAACACATTGAGTTGAATTGACCCCTGCTTTATTCTTTGTTCAATTTCCATTTTTGTCATAACCAAAAGAAATTATTAGTCTTACAAAATTATAACTCAGATAAAACATTTGGAGCACAGTAAATTTGTAACATTAATGATCTTTATTAAAAAGTGAATTTGACCTAGATTGAAGGGTGTGTTTATACGGGCTTTTCCCACAGCAGGGCAGTTTTGTGCGGGGCGTCTTGCCGAGATAGAATGACGATATTTCTGGAGATTCGAGTTCAAAATTAATTTTGCAGTGGTCTGTTTGAAGGCTAAAGCTAATTGCTGTTAAGCTGTTTGTATTTACATGTATATGGTAATCTTTTCGTTTCTGAAATGCTTTAACATAATTATACAGTCATGTATGTAAATACAGACCAGTAGAGAAAAAAAGCCAGGTAGTCCTTTCAGGGTAAATTCTGACGACCTCTCATGTGGAATGATTCAGGATATTGTTTCATACCTAGCACGAATAAGTTTTCAGAAATGCGGACTGTGCGCTTTGAGAAATGTAATTAGAACTTTCACATAGTGTGAAAGAATTTCTCCTTTCTTACCATCTTTTTATAGAATTGAAAAATCTCCTTTCCATTCGGCAGTTTTCTCCAGTGCCGCCACTTGATTCTTTCTTTCCTTCTTTCTTTCTTTCTTTTTGTTTGTTTGTTTCTTTCGACCTTTCTTGTTCTTTCGTATAATGACTCCATTCTTCCATTTTCCGTTCACCATCTTTCTCTGTGTGTCTGTCAGCCCCAAAATTCTTTCCTCTTCATCTACCAAGGTTTTCGGTAACATCATTATAAAACATTATAACATCATGAAATATTTCGTATGTTTTGTGAACCCCTCGATTTCCTGTTTGGTTTCTGTATTCACTCCGTCTGTTGGACTTCTTGATCGTTAAATTATATTTTCACTTATACCTGGATTGGGCCACATGTTAATCCTGGAACTCGCAGAATACTCTGTTGGTGCAACTCGAGCCAGTGCGTATTTGGGTGTATTTCTTAAGGATTAGAACCTTTCTCGACCCCCCCCCCCCAGGGGCCCCCCTTACAAGGTAGACCATTAGCAATGTCGGCTTAAGGTGGATTTGGACAGGTGCTGGACTTTACCGCTGTAAATGTTTGTGGAGTTGACGCAATGTTGGCATTGTACGAAAGAGAGACACACACACAGACACAGAGACAGACAGAGAGAGAGAGAGAGAGAGAGAGAGAGAGAGAGAGAGTGAGAGAGAGAGAGAGAGCGAGAGAGAGAAATGTACTGTCATTTCGCTCTCTGTCCCCCTCTTTTCTCTCTGCCTGTCTGCCTGTCTGTCTGTCTCTCCAGCCTTACCAGGTACCCCTTATCCTTCAAGCCCAAGGCTCAAAGACAAACTGCCTGTACTCAATGAGAAAGTGGTGAAAGAGACCATTATCAAGCTTTTCAGACTTTCATTAACGCTACAAGAGCAAACACGGATTCTTTTATCAGTCTTTTTTGCCCGCGCTCTAGGCAATTTATTTGATGTTCAATTTAGCCTTCCAATGCTTAAGTAAATCATGACAGTTTAATCCCAGACAAGCATCAGTTGTGCCCGTTTAATGCATTCTAATCCAAAAATTTATGTAAAATAAAAATGCAGATAACACAATCATCGCTTTTTACATTGTTACTTGGTGAATACATTGCCCCCTCAAAGCCACCACTGACCGTGTAAGTGGTAAGAACCGTATTGAATTTGTAGCCTATTGATTTACAGCGGGTGCCCCTTATCTGACACACCGGACATACCTGAAGCTGGTACACGCTCTTGTTTAAATTTCGCCAGCCTCAAGTGCCAAACTCTATTTGAGCCACTGGAAAGTGGTAGAAATCTCCATGCAGATGTGCGTGTTTGCTGCATAGTGTACCGGTAACGTAATCTTTACTATAAATAGACAGGCCCACTAGTTTACGGTGGTGATTTTGCTTTATTTCGTCGTAAGAGATGCGTGTTTCATAATTATATCAAATTGTACATCATATCTTTGTATGAAAAATGCCCAGCCCTAATGTGGAAATGATAACCTCAAGAAAGTCTCCCGGTGAAGATGATTGGCAGTTCTTGTATTATCAAAGACGCGATTTCCCCAGCTGAAATAATTATCACAGTTTGGCGGGAGGCCGAGTTGTGTACCGTTGCTTTCTTCAGTTAGGGTATGATTGTATTCATCTGCGTTCGTTGTAGACGATCACGGATGTGGCATTGTTTTAAAGGGGTCGACAACATTTTTATGACAGCAAGACCATGTTTGCCCAATGCTGGGGCCTTCAGGGTTGTACAATAAACACTATAATTATATCATTATGTAATTATGTCTACATTTTTGTGTATAATTCTACATGACATTAATTCATTTTTGAAAACTCTTACAGGCCTATCAGGGTGACGGCAAGAAGCGGAGATCTTTTCTCCCAGCTCCTAAGAAATCATCAGGAGTATCGCCCACGTCAGTCCAGGCTCCTTCCAATGCCGCAGGGTTTCAGTCGGAATACACGTCTTCATCTTCGTCGTCATTCGCATCCTTCTCGACATCTGCAAAAAATACATCGTCGTCGTCATCTGTCCAGTCTGTGGGAGACAGAGAAGAGGCCAGCCCTTTGTTCACCAGCCGTCAGCCGACAGATAACACCAAGAGTGACAAGCCATCAGAAGAACCTCCGTTTGGAAGGGGCCTTCGTGTTGGAGTCCGAGTTAAAATCGGTGGCGTTAAACCGGGCATTTTACGATATCTGGGTACAACACACCTAGCACCGGGCATATTCTGTGGAATCGAGCTTTTCGATCCGGACGGCAATCATGACGGTGAAGTCAACGGGCATCGATACTTTGCATGTCAACCGAATCACGGTATATTCGCGCCCAAAGAAAAGGTGTGTCTAGATACGTCCACAGCACTTGGGAGATTATCGTCAGATTCGGAAGGTTGCTACAGCAGTACCGAAAGTCTCTCAGAGAGGACACAGAAAGCCTTCAGAAGTTATGAAGAAGGAGAGTTGGAAGCTATAGACTGCACCAAACTTAGTCCCATATTGAGTCCCCAGGAAGCGATTTCAAAATATTCTGAGGAAAGCAGCCTTTCAAGACAGTCGCATCTGTCAAAGCTTGCAGGGAAATCTCGGGTTCGTCCTGTGTCCGCCGACGCTGGAGATATATTAAGAAGGTCATCAGACTCGCTCGAGTCTCAGGAATCTGGCGACAGTAGAAGGGCCAAGTCTGGTCTCCCTCGAGCAAAGTCTGGCCTCCCCACTTCTTCAGTTTCCCAGTCTAAACTCCCCACGTTCTCTCGTGCGTACAATAAATATGAAGATGGACAAGTATCTTACCAGCGATCCTCTTCTTATACTAGTCAGAGTACTGAGGTTTCAGGAAGTAAGAATTTAGTCGCTGGCACTAGTGCAGATTCCGACCAGGAACATAAGACCGGTAGCGCCAAATCTTCAGAAGACTCTGAGGAAGACGGTTTTGTACGGGACACACTAAGTACGGGTATAAAGAAGCAGCTACGAGCAGACAGTAGGCAATATCTCAACTTCACATTTGACCAAGAAGAACTCAATCCAGCTCTTGAGCGCGATGACAGTGAGTCTGACATTACACGACTAGCAAAGTACAATGCATCTTGCGGAACTACAGTGAACCCACTCTACTCAGACCCACGTTTTATAAAAGACATTTCTGGTGATTCGTCAGATGAAAGTCTCGGTGTTCTGTCGCCCGGTGTCACTAGTGCCAACAGCTTGTTCCCATCGGAACAGTTTATGAAACTTGAAAGTGGAAGTGTGTTGATAGAAGGACCCGCGTTTGTATCGCTGCCTAGTCATTCCGGTCCGTCGCCAGCAGTGGCATCCGAGAGTTACACCGTAGTCCCGGCCAATGCAAGGCAGGGGCTGAATATGAGCGTTTCAAGCTCGGAAACGGAAGAAGACGTGAACGCCTTGTCGGTGACCCGCTCAATTTCGGACAGCGACCTGCCACCCGAACTGTTACCCAATGTGGACTACAGGAGTGCTGACGGTTTGTCTGCTGATTATGGTGCATATGATGAAAGGCTCTCTCAAGGTGGGTATGGCTTTAAGCTTAGCGGTGATGGAAGTAGTGGTGGCTTGAACCTTACCCAAACCCCTGACAGTCGTAAGTCTGAAAGTTACACAATTGCACAAGAGCACACTGCCAGTGACATTAATCGATCCCAAAGTTACACTGTTTGCAGTCACGACGAACCCCCACGAGACAGTAAAAGAAAAGACAGAGACATTGGCGTTGTGGCCTCTCAGAGTTATACTATTTCCAAATCTGATTCTGCTACCTCATCCCCATCTCGTAAGTACAGAAAGATATCCTCCAGCAGCTCAGCAAATGAAGGCGGGGATTCTTCATCCAGTGGCACGGAACCCAAGACAGATTCCTCAGGTGAGAACAAAGGAGATAATCTTGACGACAGCTCTACCGGAGTTTCCCCAGAGGTGTCCCAGGCGCTAGAGTGGGATTACGGACAAGAGTTTGATGGTAAGATACCTATCAGCCAGCAAGACAGTACCATGACAACTTCAGCCAGCACAGGAACATCTGAATCCTTGAGTGATGTACTGAGGGATGTTTCAGAACACAGTGACGGCTTCGACGGGGAGATGCTGGCCGAGGACTCTGATCAGTTCGAACCGCCTGACAATGAATTTGAAAACATTGACAGTCTTGAAGATTTCCCAATTTTTGGTAAAGATGCAGCCAGCATTATGACTGATTCTGGCATTTCAGACAAAGACTTTGAATTTTGCCCCAACAAATCCTCCTCTTCTACCGTCTGTGGCAATTCCTCTGACGAGTGTTCAAGGGAAGATGACGCCTCGTCCCATACAACCACCAGGGCGATCAGCTCAGATTCGTCCCAGGAAACTTTGGCTGCGGAATATGTAGCAGATACACCGGGGTCCATTGAAGATAAGGAATTTTTATCTGATGAGGTTTGCCCGTCTGTCCAGGCAGTCGATTCGGAGGAGATGAGTCGTGTGGATTCCTTTGAAGAAGGCAATTCAAATTCACCAGCATCCGTGGTTTCTATGGAAGAGGTCCGAGCTTTGCAGGATAAAACATTGCTTTGTGAAGATTTAGAAGAGGGGACGGGGAAGGACCGACACTACTCTAGTCACGAAGATGTTTCCAGTTCCACGGACACCAGCGTAGTGGCCAATGACGTTCTTGCATCTGGGAAGACAACTTTGGCGGCATCGCAGGCTCAAGCGTTTGTGGACCCTGATGGTGAAGAGGCCACGTATGACAGCGAAGGCAGAGCCTTGAATAGGAAGGAGAGGCCGATATCTCTGATCTCCAACACCAGTGCCGACACAGGTAATCGATGTCCATATATAGGAATTAGCATGTAGACTGTTATCTGTAGATTGTTGTCGTCAGTGCATTCCTTTTCTGAACAACAGTGACTGCATCCTCAATCCCTTTTGCCTCTTCATGTAGACTCACCTTTATATTATATTCTCCCGACAAAAACTTCCATCATTTTTCTGTTTATTTTATTTTTAATACATACAATGCTTTCTTTGCTGGAGCGGATTTGAATTTTGTGCATGGTTTTTTAAAAACAATATATTTTTTTTTCACATTTGATTTTGTCCTGACCCTTTCATTTTTTTATATTTTTTATCTTTGTCACATTTGCAGTTATTAAACTCAACATTTTTCCTTTTGAGCATGGGTTTTCTTTCTTTCTGTTTTCTGTCCTGTCCGTTATTCTTCTGTCTTTCCTCTTTTCTTGTCTCTCCTTTTCTTTCATTCTTTAATTCATTCTTGTTTTATTTCTTAATTGTTTTTGTCTTTGTTTGTTGTTATATGTTACTGAATATCAAGATGTCTACGTCTGTTTATGACATCATTTTTTAAAATTCTAATACGTCTTTAGCAAAACTGTAACAAATGTTACTTCAATTAAGCGATATTTCTGCCGGGTATAAATGGATGGCTGAGCAACATAACTTAATATTGAGTGACATAAATACAGATCCTTAAAAGCAACGCAGAATTAATGTAAAATGTTTTTTTTTTTACTAGTATAAAGACTTGAACCATTCGAGACTCAATTAACTCCATTAATTTATTGCAATTAGGAAAGGTGGACTTTGTTAAATTAAATTGTGATCACAATGATACTCTTGTAGAATCATGTTGATGCAGTTCTGGTCCCAGACAAGTGATTAATTTATTAGTAATTATTATGTACTTAACTGAGTTTCAAGTGATGAAAGCGAGCACCACATTCCGCATGTAGTATTGGATGTAAGTGATCTGTCTTTTAGTGTTCAATTCACTGGGCTACAGTTTATCTTCAGTGTCCGTCTGTTCGCACACCCATCCATCCATCCATTAATCCATGCATGCATGCATGCATCCATCCATCCACCCGTCCGTCTATCCGTTCATCCATCCATCCATCCACAGGCTATGCTCCGGACACAGACTCTGAATTTGGCACACTGACCTCTAACACTCCGGACGAATGGGTGGACAGACTGGGTATCACACATCCCACTTCATTTGCACCTCTCATGGAGACGGGAATTGATGGTAAGACAAAGACAGAATCTACTCAGATCAAGCCATTTGTTCGAAGTCTTTGCCAATGTTATAGTATCTGAATGCTTTCTTGTTATTAAAATTACAGCTGTCCTATCGTGTCGGGAGTTCATGCGAAAGAAATAAATGGAGCGACAGCTGAATACTAGTGTGACCACTTCATTCATTATTGCGAGAATGGAATAATAAAACGCTATTTTTAGGGCGCTATATTTTATTTCACTTGTCACAGTGAGGAAACAGCTGAACCAGTGATAAGTGCTACGTTGAGATGTTCGTTTTTGGAGGATCGCTTTTCATGGCATTTACAACAAAACGTTGACAAATGCTAATTTATAAAAGTAATTTATAGGAATAATGTTTTCTTTCAAAGCCACGTTTCGCGAGTGAAGTAATTTGAAATCGGATCGGCACTTATTAGAGAGTGGCTTGGATTGCGTACACTCCTGTCCAACCAGAGAGTGTGATCCCGTTGAGAGGGATTTAGTAGCAGAATGTTCGCCAGAATTGGTCATAGTTTGAGATTATATTTTGAAACAATCGATCCTTCACAAACCGCAGCGGGTGTCTCAGTATATCCGGGTTCAAGGAGGTCTCTTAATTTTAAGCCCGTTTTTTTTTTTATACCAGCCATTTTTCAATACGTGCTCTTCTTCTTCGTTCAGAGACAGTGTATTTGCTCGTTATACCTTAATTTAAGGGATGTGACGATGATGGTAGAGGTGACAGGCGTAGCATTGAATTTCACTCCTTCGGCAATTTCAACTAGCTTCCTCAGGAATAGTTTGAAACTTTAGAGGGAGGACATAATACACGAAAGGCATTGCTTTTTTGTTTGTTTGGTTAGACGCTCTCTGCCGAACAAGCTAGTCTGAAGAAAGTGTAGTATGGTACCTGTAAATAGAGAGAGAGAGAAAGGGATGAAAACAGGGAATCTATCAGTTGTCTTGGCAACTGAATAACACATATAATTTAAGTGCATTCAGAGAGTATTTATGTATAGAGAGGTTTCACGATTGGCCACTGCACTGAGAGACACGGGAGGCTCCGCAAAACCACTCTCAGAATGGAGCGGAAAGTAGGTCGCTGCGGTAATCAATACCCGTTTGTGCATTTCCACGGGCTGTAATAATAGCTTACAAACGGCTCTAAATAGTTTAATCAGCCCAAAAATATGAACAAACCATAGTAAACAGATATACAATCTTCGGTGAAGACGTTTTTCTTTCAATTCTTGTTTACCTCAGCGACCTAGTTTCGCGTTTTGGTGGAAGTGAGATGTCTCTATAAATACATACTCTCTGGTGCATTTTAACCTTGGCGCACACCAGTAGATATTGATCGGCCGGCTAGTTGGATGGTGACATGACGACATTGCGTTTCATTGAGATCCAACCAGTTGTTTAGTGCACGAAATCTCATTGAAACTCAATGGTCATGATGACTCTATCCAACTAGTCGGCTAATGAAAATCGGTTCCTGAGCACCAAGCCACAATTTATTGTCATTTGAGCGGATACTCGTTTGGTTTTCTTTGGCATGGTATTTTCATCGAGAAAGATGACTGGCGAAGATTTTACTCTTTATCTATCAAAAGGCTTGTTATTATCTGTGAAGGAATCATGTAAGCCACACCTTTAACTCATGTTGAGGCCGTTATAGGTTATATCGTTGACTGAGATTGGCGACTAGGAAAACTTTTTTTTTTTAGCATTTCAGTGATTCGCAGCCGCTGGTGGACGGTTGTCTCTCTTTGTCGTTACGAACCGACATTTAAAGTAGATGTTCCGAATTAGCGACTGAGAAAAAGAAATTCATACATACTTTAGACATTTTATGAAGGAACACGAAAGAACAGTTTTAACGTGTATGCATTTACTTGTACAAACCAACATTTAAAATAAATGTTTCGAATGACCCGTATTAGGGAAAGAAATTCATAAATGCTTTTAAATATTTTATGAAGGAATAAGAATTAACTATTAATTTTACTTTTGTGTTTAAGTATTTACTTATTTTGAATGACCTGCACTGTGCTTCATTTTCTTGTTGTTGTCCAAATGGAGTGACTGAGTTGTGGGAGGGAGGAGAAGAGGAGAGAATTGCAGAGAATGAGAGGTCGGAAAAAGAAATAATGTAACCAGAGTGAATAGAATAATTATGTATACAATTTTGAACTTTCTTTCCTGTTTGTCCTCAGACATTGTGGCACAGGACCTTGAACTTGTGGAAGAGGTAAGAGTCATTTCGGTGAATTATATTTTTTTTGTCCTTCATTTCTTAACACTCGTTGATGCAACAGGCGATCTGCGGAGCATTTGTGTTCCCAGGGCCTAGGGAGATAGGCTGTAAAGTTTATTAGGCCTTAATGTTAGCTAGCCAGGAAAGTTGGTGTGTCCTTGCAAAGGCGGCTTAAATTTTGACTTAACATGCTCTAAAAGTAGTCCAGTATGTCGGAGGCATTCGGAAAAATTAATGGTAGGAGCCCGAGGCAAGGAAAAAAGTAATAGATTGGTGGCCAGGGGAAGGACGCTGTAAAGAAAAATTCAAATATGCCAAGAGGAACTACTCTATAATTCATATTCGTTACAAATCACTGTGTAATAATTTGCTTACTTCCCTTGGCTGGATGAATAAAACCTGCCTTCCCGTTATAATATTATGTTATGTTGAATATCTCATACAATGAAATTGTATTAAGTTGTCTTGTCATGTCAAGCATCTGGTAAAATGTTCTCTCCAGAGACATTTTTTTTTTTTATTGTTTGATTCTCATACACGATACTTTTTTGTGTGACAAGAAATCAAGTACAGCAGGCAAAATGATGCCAATTTATTATACAAAGTTATTAAATCCAAGATTTACATGTAATTCACAATTCAGTTCTGTCCATCCCTTCTGTTCATTTCCAGCATGGCAGAGCGACGCCTACGACGATGACTGCCGCACCAAGTACAGTGACCGCCACCAAAACAAGCGATGACGACGACTACTGCAGTGATCTCACAAGCGCCGCTGAAGACGAGCGGATAGAGGCCGACCAGGTGTACGGGCCGAAAGATACAGAACCAAATATCCCATCCTCAGACATTGGTGAGGGAAGTGGCAGAGGAGGAAATGAAGGGGAACCAGTGGCTGATAGTCCAAATCAGGGTGATCAGGCTGTAGACGGTGATACGTCCATGGATACCACTGGGTCTGTAGAAAAGGAAGAGAATAAAGATGCAAATAAGGAAGGTAAAGGTTCCAATAAGGAGGCATCCAATCAACAGCGGAAAGGGAGGGGTAGGAAACCGATCACGATCACCAGGAAGAGATCAGAAAATGTGGATCACAAACTGCCAGACACCACCAAAGTCGTTTCCAGGCTGGCTGACTACATCAAAGCGCCACCTCCGGTCAAACCGAAAGAGGAGAAAGAGAAAGAGCAGAAGAAAAAGATGAGCAAAAATGTGAAAAATGCGATCCAGAAACGCATGAGTGTGACAGAAATCAGCAGCAACAACAAACCCAAGCTTGACAATGATAGATCATCATCAGTAGACAGAGCCGGGGAGAAACAAGATGTCAGTGCTGAAAGACAGAGAATAGAAAAGCCTGAAAAACCGAAACCCATCATCAAACGTACTCCTCCCAAATCCAGATGGGGCAACATCATGTCTCAGATTGAAGCTAATAAAGACAACACAAAAGTTAAGCCCAAGACAGAGATCAAAAGTTCTTTAGCAGCATATCTCCAAGCTCCATTACCCCAACTTCCTTCTGCGACAGAAGACAGTAATAACGTCATCGTCAATGTAGTGAAAAATGACCAGCCCAACCAAGCAAAGAAAGAGATAAAGTCCAGGATTAAACCCCTCCCACCCCCTCCACCGAAGATTGACCTGAGCAAAGTAAAAAGTAAGCTGAATGTGCCAACAGCAGCTTCTGCTAATAAAGTCATGCCGCGGAGAGATTCCTCTCCAACAGGAAAAAACAGAACTGCCCATAGAGCATCGAGAGATGCTTCACCTGCAGGACATGGAACTTCCAAAGACAAGACAGGGCATCAGAAAAGGATGTCGGATGGTCACATCGTGTTGATGAGGCAATCTGTAGGTGACACTGTCAGTTCAGCCAAGAGCAGTCGTACAGATCTCAGTGTATGTGACAGTGATAGCATAGCTGAGTCCAGGGACGAGGAAGACGGTGAGTATTGGATATGGCTTAGAGATGCTCACTTGCATCATCCTATAATTAATTTTGTTGTAGTTCACAGATCTTTCTTTGATATGCCTCAAGATAACCTTCCTTTGTTAGGCAAATACCACAGTTACCTGTCATGGTTAAAAGAGCGTTGTTAGACAGTAAGGAAAAAGTAAAAACAGGTGAAAGTGAACTTTACCATCATAATTCGGGTTCCTTTTATGGAAAATTTGGCAATCGACTAACAAAAGTTTTTGTACCAAGAGAGTTCTCATGTGCATTATGGTTACCTGTGTGTCAGTGTGCAAGTAGGAATGATCAGATGCTCTAATTTTTTTTTCTATTACTGCCATATTTAGCTGCATTATTATAGCCAGCTTATACCACAAAGCAACAGTAGTGAAGGAAGGAATCATTTATGTGGGTTTCAAAAGTTCTGCACTTATAATGTCACCTTGTGTATTAAGTTGAGAAAGGTGTGAAATATCTCAAGCACACTGGCCACTTTGTATTCTCTTGCCACCTGTTGCCAGGTACATCAAAAGGGCAATGGCTGTGCTGGTATAAAGCAGTCTTTGAACTGGGCACAGCCATACAGTCAGTTTACTGAGGAATAAATCGATGTGGGTGGAGAAACACTAGTCACGGTAGCTTCTTCTGTAACTTGGGCGAAAGAGCACAGCATTCATGCGCACTCATAGCTAACAACCGTGCACTTTCTAACTAGCCACACATACCTACGATGTTCTCTTTGACGACTGGAAGCTTGGTTAATAATAGGTACCGCTGCACAAGTTTATTACACTTACACCTGAAGTTTGGGAATGTGATGAGTGCACAATTAAAAATCTCAGGCACTTTTTCCGAAAAGTAGAGAAACACATTGCTGAACACTAAATTTTCCTACGGTTTTCTGATGCCTTTTTAAAATATTAAAAAAAAACAACAGAAGTGAGCTTAACCCTCAAGTGGTGGGCATCCATATTTAGTACTTGTCATCTGGTGTGGCAACCTTTTATAGTTGGAACAATCAATGAATATACTTTGTTGATGAACATTGATATTTCTGGATCCAGTTGGTTATTAAAATCAGTTTTATAAAATTCTGATTTTTTTTTACCACGTAGTAAAAGGGTGGACGATCCCTATTATTCACAGGACAACGTCTGCTTCAGTTTTTTTTTTTCAAATTCCGTTTCTACCCCTTACTTTCTGATTCTTACCTGTTTGTCAGCCACCAATACTTGATAATTATCGGAAAGAAAGGTGTAGGGTGAAGGTGTTGGGGGTTGGATTGGGGTGCGGAGACACAGAAAGCATACAGAAAATACGTTGTATGGAAGAGACATTCCATTTACTTGCATTTTCATTTAAAACTCGGCCAGTGAAGCTTTTAAAGTCAAAAGTTTCTAAATATATGTACAGTACATCAGAAAGTGTAATTGCTCGTTGTGCTATCTGCTGTTGTCTATGTTCTCTTTGTTCAGGCTGTATACCAGTGCAGTGTGTTTCATTTCCTTTGCTAGGTTTTTTTCTCTTTTTTCGCTGCTTTGCCCCTTCATTCTTTTTGCGTTTTGTCCTTTTAACTTACTGTTTCCTGTTGATATTCAATTATTCAATCTGTGAAATTAGTTTCTCCTTCAATCTGTTTCCTTTTTCTTTCTTCATATCTTTTTTTCTGTGCCTTTACCGATTGAAGACGTTTCTTTCGGAACTACTTTCTGTCTTGTTAGATTTGCTCCCTCCTAGTGGCCCCTCCCCTTTGTTTGCCAAAGACACCACTTCTTTTAACGGGAAACGAAGTATTCCTGCCCTTGTCAGTCATGTCTAACAGCCAACGTTCCCTCCACACCAAACTATTTATCTTAGTACTTCAGTGCGCCCGTTGTTTCTTTGTAAACTCATTTCTTACCAAGCTCCATCAGGACCTGAGAGTGCAGGCTGCCTCATTAGGTAATTGCCTGGAAGCACATGGGTGATGGTAAAAAAAAGTTTATAGGTTTATGGTCGTGTAGAGAGCACAAGAGAATGTCTGTATGTATGGGAATGTATGTGTGTGTGTGGGGGGGGGGGGGCTTTTCAATCTTACGGTGGTGTCGAGGATTTCTGTCAATACATCTGACATTCTTTGATTGTTTTCTTTTTTTTTTTAAGCGCACGTTTATTAAAACTGACACAGACAGACAAACAGATCGCTACACAGACAGACAATAC
This sequence comes from Onchidella celtica, assembly GCA_963931925.1. Lineage (NCBI taxonomy): Eukaryota > Metazoa > Mollusca > Gastropoda > Systellommatophora > Onchidiidae > Onchidella > Onchidella celtica. The sequence continues at coordinate 24,639,560 of OZ007573.1, read as the reverse complement.
ATATAGACTGACCGATAGACAGACACAGAGATAGATAGATAGATAGATAGATAGATAGATAGATAGATAGATAGAGATAGATAGATAGATAGATAGATAGATAGATAGATAGATAGATAGATAGATAGATAGATAGATAGATAGATAGATAGATACAGACAGACAGACACATGGACAGACACATGGATAGATTGATAGATAGATACAGACAGACAGACATATAGACAGACTGATAGACAGACACATAGCTAGATAGATAGATAGATGGAAAGCGTTTGTGATCATTCTCACTTACTCATTCACTGACTGACAGGCCGACTCACACGAAGTCAAGGCTTGTATTTCCTTCTGTCTCTGTAGCTGACAGGCATGTATTGTTCTGAGTGAAGTAATTACAGTGATGGTCGGGTGCCCTGTTTTCTTCCCGGGAGCTGTTTTCTTTTGTTTCCCCTTCTTTTTCTCGCCCCCAATTTTATTCCCTTATTCTTTTTTTGAACTTAAAGTGACACACCACTGTTTCCTTTTTCCTGCACCGGAAACCGGAATTTGAGCTCCCCAAGCCAAGCTTACCTGCTTCGTTATTGGAAAAAGCTCTCCAGATTAATGACTTAAGCGTACTTGCATCTATCTATTTTTCTCTTCCACCAGCGAAAGGGAGATAATGAGACCCAGAAGTTCGACTAACTGCGCCTGTAAAGGGATTGTTTCCCCTGCAGGAAATCGGCGGTTCCATGGCCGAAATCTCCCCAGGGATTCGGAAAAAAACATTGTTTGTTTAAAGCCACCTCCAGGTTCAAGTGTGTTTGTTTGTGCGAGTGTGGGCTGTGTGCGTGCGTCAGCTTTTTAAGACAACCTATTGCTTAGGAACAACGATCTGTTGATGTTTGTCACTTTGAATGTAACAATGATCCGATGATGTTGGTACTAAGGGATGGACCTAAGATATTATCCAGACAAGCCAAATCAGTATTATACGATCATGTATATGGGAGAATAACCAAAATGTAAAGAGGACAGTTTTGTAGGGGGTGGCAAGGAAGGAGAGAGGGAGAGATACTTCGAGATGCGGGCTAAGGACATGGGTCAGACTCTTAATCATGAACTTTGTTTCGATAAAATGCACCATGCAGCCATGGTGTTTTGAATTGTGTTTGTGTTTTTGTTTTGAAATTTTTCATTCAGTTGTAGTTTTATACCTTAAACACCCCCCCCCCCCCACACCTTCCCAGTTCATGAAAATTACTTAATACAGCAGTTATTGATTATAAACAAATAGATATAAGACACACTGCCGCCCCCACCCCAAACCTAACAAGGAAACTTTCTTTTTAACACCCATGTAAAGAAAACGCTATTTATAGAAGGTCCTTAGTGTGAGATGAGAGTGTCCGGCCATCTGTATCCTCACATTTTGCAGGTCTGGCTCATATTGTGTGAACTGTTGCTCGAGCGTGCTTTCGATTGATACTGGCAATTATGTTGCACAGTTATCTTTGTTCTCATGCCGAGCAGAGATCTCTGTTGTGTGTGCTATTCAGAGGAAGCGCCTTTGTTTGAAGAAGTTCGGTACCGTTTGTTTCCGGCTGTTAAGTGAGTACAATAGGTCTAATTGAACGCCAGCCACCCGTTTAATCTGCCTTTGTCTGATAGTGTGTCCGCCAATAACAGAACATCCACTGGTTTCAAGCCTTTGTTCATTCACCCCCTCCCCCTTTTCCAAAAAAGAACAACAACACAACAACATTAACATATTATAGCTGTTGTTATAAGTACGTATATCCCAAGCGTTTTGCCCTAGGGGCGTGTACGTATACGTACTCTCCCTAACCCCGTCCTTATCTTCAACCCTAAATCTTATCGAATCTCTAACCCTGCCCCTTACCCTTTCAACCAAACAACAGGGGGAAAACAAAAAGAAAATCTGAAAGAATAATTAATCGTAATTAAGTATTAAGGCTGTTGTCAAAGAGCATTTCGGGAGGAGCTCTCTTGCTCTGAAGTCACAAAAGGCTTTAAAATACGTACCCCTAGCGCAAAAAAACTTGGGGGACGTACGTGCCTGTAACAGCATCCTTAACTTATCCTTGGGCGGGATTCTCACCTCACCTGTCTGTCCAACGAGTGCGTGCAGCTAATGAACTCACAAGCCAACGATACTCGACAACCCGCACCAGTTTGAGTTACGTTTCCGCTAACTAAGCCATGGTCTGGATCACTGGGTGGAGGGAGGGAAGGGACATGGCCTGGGAACTGGACTTACTCACAGGTTAAAGACAGTTCCAGATATAATTCAGGCAGATGGAAGCGAAATGGAGGGGGGGGGGGGGGGGAGAGAGAGAGAAAGAGAAATTGTTTTTTATCTTGCAGAGCGAAGTGAAACGTTTTTTTCATTTTTTTTTCCAGATTCTGTACAGATTTAAGAGAAAACACGTCAAACAACGTTTTAACTTTGTATTTGTTACATAATATTTTAATTTCAATTTCGAATTTAGAAAAATCATTGTATTTTGAGTTAAAAAATATCAGTCTATTTGGAGTTTAAAAAAATCAGTGTATTTACAAAAAAAATCTGCTACTGAATGAGGCGCTTTGCAAAATACAACTCTCTCTCTGTCTCTGTCTGTCTGTCTGTCCCTCGCCCTCTCTTTGATGCCATATGTCGGCTCTGCACCAAGCCCACGTGCGACTTCATGGCATTTCTGTGGTATTTTCAAGATGAAGATATGGCATGATGAGTATTCGCTGAATAAGTGCGGAGAAACTAGGCACGATACACAAGTGGAGAAATCTGGCACAAAAATCAAGAGTGACTGTAAAAAGAAAACACAAAAAAACGACAAGAAAAAAAGCCCTTTTCATACGAGAGAGAGAGAGAGAGAGAGAGAGAGAGAGAGAGAGAGAGAGAGAGAGAGAGAGAGAGAGAGAGAGAGAGAGAGAGAGAGAGAGAGAGAGAGAGAGAGAGAGAGAGAGAGAGAGAGAGAGAGAGAGAGAGAGTTCGGTCACTAGGATGCATCTGAAGTTTGTTAGGTTAATGTGGGTCGTATATGCTGTCGCTAGATATATATAAAATTTGGAAACCCATTCATTTTTCACAACACTTTGCTGATATTAATTTACAGTCGACCATGTGGCAGGCACTAAAAATGAGCTGTATACATGTGCTTACGAAGTGGGCTTTGGAGTTTTGGGGCGGGGGGGGGGGGGGGGAGGAGTATGGTGCTTCGCGTTTCATTTACAATTTTTATCTTTTAAGTCCACCTTCTCTCTTGCTGTGACTGAATGTAATTTAACCTGCACTGCTCTGGATGTTGAAACCCTTCATGCCCTGTGATAAACGATATAGTGCAATTGTATGTTTATTTGTACATTTTTGAAAAATGCCAACTGTAGGGCATTACTATTAAAAATAAATTTGGAAAAGATCTGCAAATCCAAGTCCAAACAACGATCCTCTTTCAGGCGAGCTTTCCACGCCCACAAACTTTCTCTTATCCCCTGTTTCCAGATTATTCTTATAGAAAACACTTGGGGCTGTTCATGGAAGCCGGAATAGGATAATATTTATAATTTGTACGATATCAGTGTGAGTCACTCTCTCTCTCTCTCCCTCTCTGGCCCCCTCTCTCTCCCTCTCTGGATATGTTTTTCATCATACGGTGAGGGGGGTCGCGTGGGCGTGAGTAGATAATTTTGTGTGATGGTTTGGCATTAAGAGTCCACTCCGTTTTGCGGCATTTGCCAATTGCTGAGAGTGAGACCCCCTTGTTGAAAGCCGAATAGAGAAAAACTCCCCCAGTTTGCTCCAAACAGGACAACGAGTCTCTCACAGTTTGGAACAGCGAACCCAGGACTAGAGTATTCTTTGTTTCTACTAGTTGGCCCGCTGACTCGGGAAATCCGCAGATGTGATTTTTAAAGTCGAGTTTCTATCACCAATGTGTAAATTGAGGCGCAGAACGAAATTTCCTGTCATACTTTTTGATTCTATTCAAAGACAATTGCATATTTTTTTCCCCACTCAAATTATCGGAACAGTTTCTTCCGTTCATCTCAGCTGTGGCTCAAAATCAAAGAAAGTAATAAAAAATATAGCGAATTTCAAGACCTTCGGAAATATGCCCACTGACACCTTTGTGTCTTTCTATACGCAATATGATATTTTATAGAATTTAAGGCTCAGCGGTTGAAAAGCCTTTCATGATTACATTGGAGACCTTACTTCCTTTATAATATATTATGATGATGATAATGATGATGACGTTAATGAGCGAGCAGACCGTAGCAAGCTCTGCGTTAATTTCTTCACAGACAAGAAAAGAACTATTTTTCGGTACCGATTATAAATTAGGCAGACTTCGAAATTCCACCAGTTGAAAAGCATGGCTGTTGAAAAGCCCGATCGATGGTCGGGATTCGAAGGGGAATGGATCTCTGCAGCGCAGTCTTAAAATAGTGGAAATCATAGGTAATATGGGTTAGGAGAGAAGCTGGCATGAAACCAACAATTTCCTAAATTTGAGATTATTTTGTGTGGAAAACAATACTAGGTTAACCGAAACTGTAAGTGTTTGGTAAAATTGCATGCCAAATATTTGAACGTGCATTGTGGGCACTTGGTGCAAAACTAACCATTTCCTAACCACAGAGCCGAATTTTCATGCACGCAGCGTTTTTGGAAGACTGGAAAATTTAAAATAATTTGCGCGAAAGCAGCATTAAGTTAACGAGAAATTTAAGCGTCTGGTAGGAACGCGTGCCAGACATTTTATCGCATATTCAGGGCAGTTGATGCCTGGGGTCAGTCTAGTCAACAGACCTCTTCACCAGCTGCCCCAGCCCCTCAGGGAGGGAGGACACCTTCATAACGGAGGATTGGAAGTGGAAGATAGGAATCATAATGATGAAGAAAAAAAAAATGTTGAGAAAGTTAACGTTCTTTGTCTGCGACGGATGAGCATCGCGTACGCACCATTTTCGTCAAACTGCTGAATGTCGAAATTATAAGAGAGGCAGGCGTGATCTCTGTGGAAATGGGCCAGTGACAAAATACAGAACGTGTGGGGCTGTATATTCAATAAGTGGCGTATGTTTGTACGGAACAAATACATTCTTCTGCACACACCAACTTTGAAAATTTGAAATTATTTTTTTTGTGGGAAATGTGATTTCATGGATCTGAACCCTCTTCCTTCGACTGTTATACCCTAACAAGAGAAAGTCCATATTTATATCTTAAGGATTTTATTATAGCAATTCCAGATTTACTCTCAGCAGGCCATTGGAAAGCGTTTTCTGCACCTTTGTACATCAGTCTCAGTTTGGGGAAAAAATGATTAAGTGATGCCGGATCATAACGTTATAGAGGGGGAAAAAAAATGCTCGACATTTCACGATATTCTTATGTTCTGCCAATAAAGTTTGAGGGAAAAAAGTTCAGTATTTACTTGGCAAACCTGTATAGTGGATGTCTAGCTTTAATGAATGCTGCCGAGAATACAACATCTCTTATCTCTGACCATGAATGCTATATGGTTTCATCATTTTGCCCAACAAGAAAGTGGGGCCTGAGGAAATAAGAAAACAAGGCTGGTCGCCATTGAGATCATGGAACTTAGAATATTTAATTTCTGTCAGTGAATATGCCTACAAAATAAATTTTGTGTTCGTTTCACTTTTTCCTTTCAAGGCGTGTCAGAGCTTCAGTATTTGTTAAGTCCAGTACATTGGATGCTACATCCTGTCTCCTACAAGACACCATCTGAACGAAATTTATAACTGAAACTGCAATTTCCTTCACAATAATTCAAATTTCCGTCTCTATAGAAACTTAAGAAAGGAAACGAACATTCGCAAGGACTTGTGACTGCAAAACCTTTCACTGGCAAAAAGGATGAGTTCATCCTTTACTGAAGAAGTGCGCAATTATATCATGGAGCCAAAAAGAGAAAAAAAATGCTTTGAACATTTATTGTCTCTGAAATATGCATTTTTACTACTTTTTCAATCGCATCTGCTGCCCACACTTGACAGTCTGTGTGTCTGCCGTAATTAATTTCATGGTGCAACTCTTTGAAAGTTGATTGTCATTTCACACAGACGCTAAGGTAAGCCAAAAACCCGGGCCACAGCTGTGCTGAGCTGATATTTTTGCTCGTCTGATACGGATTCAAACTTTAGGAAAATTCTTCAGTTTAACCCTCGGCCCGTGGCTCGTGTTTAGCTACGGGCAAGTGTCACGGGGCAGTAACTCTTGCATGTTGGAAACCCGAGTTTATGAAAGCGTCCGTGCGTCTACAACAGCTGTTTGTGGGATTGGGCGAAGGATAGGGTGCAGGAGTAGTGGAAGGAAAGGCTATCCCTTATGCAGGATTACTAACTTTGGCTTAGTTTTTCGATTTCAAATAACGAACTAGTTCATTCAGAGAGTGAGAGAAAGAGAGGAGATTCAACTGTTTCTTGTTTGTCTGGAAGTGTTCCAATTAAGGGTGCCGAGTGGCTGGCAACTTTTCCTGATTACCGAGCAGCTGGTGTGTGGATTCGCCATGGGAGGTAATGTTACTAATGATCATCACACTTTCTCTAATTAATTGTCCTATCTGGAATTAGTGGACAGCTATAGAGTTCATAGCTTTGCTTGGTAACGCTGCAAATTTTACAGTTTGATTTGTTCTTGAAATATTATAGTAAAGTGAGGCACACAAACAACGGTGGTCGTACTTGTAAGGTGTTGTTTGAAATGGGTTTTTGTTGTAAGTATGTTTACAATTTTCTTGTCTTCATATTAATGATGTTATTATTACAGTTTGACAAAAGATTTGTGGGTGCTTTTTTACTCATGCCCTCTCCCCAGTCTCACGTCGCGTGACCTGATACACTTTTATGTCCAGAGAAATAAGAGGTGGTACGGGGTGGGGTGGACAGCAAGGTGCCTGATCGCTATTTGCTGATTTATTAAATGCCTCCTCTCCCACCTTTCTTACCACTAAAAATTGCTGTGGTTAGTGGTGACATGACAGATGCCGTCTTACTTTAATTCCAGAGCTGCTATCAGCATTTTTCACTACTTTACTGTGACTGACTATCTTTCAGCAGGCCACAAATACCACCCGAGACGTCATGTTTTTCTGAGCAACTTTTTCTCCCCCCCCCCCCCTTTTTTTTATTGCATCGAAACCGCTAGTATATAGGCTATATTTTTATAGCAATTTACAGTACATTGCTATTATGGCTGTCCTGAAACCTAATGTTTGATACAGAATGCCATAGGCTACTCATAAACCACCAGGCAGTTTTGAGTAATTCACTGTAGGCCTACGATGCTGTAGCAGTCACGAAATGTAACGCTTGACACAGAAAGCCATGCTCATAAACCAGGTCATTGGAAACATGGATACACAGATGCTACGAGTTTACAGCGGACGATACAATCTCCAACGTCATCGGTGCAGTGTGCATTAGCTGCAAGTTGTTTAAATAGACTGTGATATGTTTTAAAATGCTGGAGCATTGATTATGGTGGATAGAGATCATAAATGAAAGGGGGGGGGGGAGAAAGAAGAGAAGAGACTGACTTAATTAACTTTTATAATGGAATTTACTTGTTGGAGTTTCACTTGGGGGGGGGGGGGATTTGGAGGGAAGTAGTGCTGGGGCGAGGGTTCATTATTCACGTAGTGACTTTATCTTGCCGCAGCGGTTCTGTTTCACTAGTTCTCCCCGTTTGCAGTGTCGGCCTGATATTCTGTCTGTTTAGCTGTCTGTCATTGTGTCTGCACACCTGCCTGTCAGCATGTCTGCCTGCTTATTTATGTGCCAGTCTGTCTGTTGTGTGCCTGTCAACGCCCCCACCCTCCCTGCACCTCTCTGCCCAGTTTAAGCAAAAACTCCACACTTAATGTAATGCAGTATTTTCTTTCTCGACCTCTTTATTGCAGCAATTTCTTTATTCCGGGGGGGGGGGGGTTGCGCAGGAAACCTTGAATTTTCCCTCGTTTACAAGACTGACATCAGCGCCATATGGCGACCTCGAGTGACCCCATGACCCTTGACATTTGGGTCCTGCCTGACGCTTCGGAGAACAATGATGTAAAGCTTTGCGGTCTGGAACTATAGTGGAATGGTCTGATAGATGGTGTGTGTGTGTGTGTGTGTGTATGTGTGGAGGGGCATTAGGCAAGTGGTTTCGGCATTTGGCGATTCGATACAGAAAGCGACACCAGTTTGTCACACAATTAACATTGTCGAACGGGAAATAGGTAATTTCTTATGAACTTTGACTCAGGATCACGTTCGTTAGTTTATAATACTTTATATAGAAGGAGACAGTGGGAACGGGGAAGGGGAATAAAGCAATCGGTTATCTCACCAGAGTTGCTCTGTGTTAAGTATCGATATTATTTTGGAATCCGGACTAGTCCTTGAAGTTAGTTTCTCAGCTCTGTGATATTGCCTGGCGTCATGTTAGATATTTGACACTCCCTGAGCTCGTTCGAATCAAAGAGCATTTTGCTTTTTTTGGTTGTTTCGAATACATTGTAGATGCATATGCACTGTGGGTATATCCTCAAGTTATGCACATAGTTTTATTCTTTCCCTTCTTTCTCCCCCTCTCTCTCTCGTCTCTCTTTCTCTTCGCTCCTTCCAGAGTCTCTCTCCCCTTTCCTCTCTCTCATCCTGCCTCTCCCTCTTTCTTCCTTTCTGTTTGTGTGTGCCTTTATCTGTCCACTTTCCGCCCCGCCCCCTTTCTCTCTCACAGTCTCCGCCCATGTATCTGTGTACATCCGTGTCTGAGAGTATGATTGTGTTCTAATGAAATTGTCACTAGTCTGGTAGTAGCTCCGTCAGTCTGGCCTGCTGTTGTCCATTCCCTCACATGATGATGTATGGTAATACATCGTCGGTACAGTGTTGTATTTTGCTGTAAGCACCTTGTCTCACAAGAATAACAAATTTGATTTGTGTATAAATATGCATATCTCAGCCACACACAATGACGATAAAGACGTGGTTTAAACCACTTCCCACGCTGCTATAACTTCACATGTAGTGAACAAGAAAGCAGACAGAGACTTCAGTTTCGCCACAGAATTTGGGCTCTGGCACGTACAAATCGTCTCCTTAGAATGTCAGGGTTCTAACTCCCTTCCGTCAACTTTTGAGAAATCGAAGATACAAGTTTCTTGTGATCATAGCTTTTAGAGCAAAGAACTATTTTCTTTTTAGTAATGCTTACAAATTACGCACAGAATCTGCTTGATACTTTGACACACAACGGAGAACGCTCTTAGAAGTAGTGTGTAGTGTGTAACTCAGTTCAGCCAAAAAGTGGAGATAAAACATTGTCATTCTCAGGGAACGAAATGCGCTAGCTGACATGCGAATGAACTCGACCACAGAACCCAATGGAACAATTTTTATTAGTGCGTGCGAGCAAGTGTGACATGTTTCATTGCATTCAGCAGTCCAGTTCATTCACAAGTTAACAAGTCACGCGTTTATATGACCAGTGTTACTGGTGTGCCATAGCTTCTTGAGTAAATTGGCGGCGGACAATAGAAACATAAGTTTCAGCTTCTGGTCATAGCGTATCAGAAGTGATGATGTATCATTTTGTATTCCAACAGTTTTGAAGTTGTAACCCCTGGGCGTTTCTTTCACAGAACACAGGTCGAGGCAAAGCGATCTTTAGGTCAACAGAATAGATGGTAGTTATCTTTTTGTGTGTTGATGTAAACACATTAGAAACATGCGTTTCTGCGTCGTTATTGTATAACACACGAGAACTGGCCGTATCATCGATTATCCTGATCATGGTTTCGTATTTGTTTCAGCCACACCATCTAAGCGAGGGTCTGTCGACATCACAAACAAGAGAGACCGGCGTCTCAGCACAAACAGTGTCAAGTCAGATCACTCAGAGGTGAGTTCGGATGACAGTATCACTGGCCAGTGCCATGCGAGAATGTAGCTCTTTCAGATAAACATGCCTGAAAAAATACATGGTTGAATAGTTATGATTCCACGAGCCATGAAGTGAAATTGTTGAAACTTAATTTGGCACTCAGAAAGGTAGTTTGCTAGTTCTTTTTTATTTGCACATACTCAGTACAACACACTTCATTAGGACTTACAAATATTAATATATATATATATAAATGTTTTATGACAGTAAATGCTCAGATTGACGGCCCTCGGACCATGCGATACGTGAGTTCAGTGCAATCTTCTAAATTGGTCAAGTCGAAGCCACCCTGGATCCGAAATGCAAACTTCAGTTTTCATGCAGGGAAAAATGCCCATGGATCCAAACTTTTGGAGCACTCAGTATTTACAAAATGTGTGTTTCTGGTTTGAACAGAATGGTATTATGTAAGATACTGTTAACTTATCAAGCCCTCCGAGTGTTCATATACTTTGTGATATTTTTGCTATTTCTGGTCACCATCTGAAATGGGGAAAATAATGTGGCTGTCAATTCTTTTTATGATGTTTGAGATTTGCTGTCTGCCCTGTCGGAACCGTAAGGAGATCGCTTTCAAGAAAGAATCAGATTTCATTCCAAGAAACTGTGTAAGTTTAAACCACAGCTCAGTTTTGCCATGCAGCTTTAGAGACGAAGGTTTGTCAAAGACAAAGAGGGCGTATTTAAGAGCTGAATGCAGATGCGGGAAATAAAAAGGAAATATGCCAACATTGCAGCAGGTTGGTTTTTTCTGTCTCTCTATGCCCGACCACACGTGTGAGCCAGGTGGAAATTCCATAAGTGGCCTTATCATAAAAAATGACTGATCTTCGACATGGCCTCTAGCATGGGCTGTTTCTCCCCACCCTTGTCTTCGCCCTTGTTTATATTAGATGAATTAAATGATTTTTTGAAAGCTTTAGAAAGCAAAGGCTGCATTTAGACGACACAGCCTGAGGTAGAAGAACATTCTGCCGAATCTTCAATTCTGCTGTCACTTGTGTGAGGGGAAGCTATTTATAGTAGAAAAATTCTGCAGGTGTTGTAATCCCCTTTCATTCAAATGTATTATGTTATCGTGTTCTCCTGGCCATTGCATTCTCACTCTTGCAGCTACCATTGATTCCCAAAGGACGTTTGTTTTTGCATTCTCCAGTCTCATGCCATGTTTCTTCTTCCCGAAATGTATGGCGGCAAGAATTTCTCATAGAGTTACGGAAAACGAGGCGTTCAGTCGCAGGAGATTGTTATGGCATATATATATATATATGGGTGTGAGGAATCAGGGAGCAGGATTGGTTTGATGGAACGAGGAGTGGGAAGGGGTGGGGGTGGGGGAGGAATCAGAATAGTAAATTCATAAACCAAAAATGGCTCATCTTTTATACAAAGTAAAAATCGCCAAGTGGGGTCTAAATCGAACTATAGTCATGAGGGTACTAGAATGTAATAGAAACCAAGCCCTCCAGTTGTCCCGCCTGTAAACGTATTGCCAGTTATGAGCATACAATAAAGCAAGAGAAATGAACCTGAATATGGTTTTCTACAGTAATGTTTCATTCAACCCAGTCAGATCTTCTTGGTGACAAGTTTCAGTTCAGTCATTTGATATAGGTGCTTTCGTTATTTTTGGCTTTTTCATGCCTTTGTACCTTCGGAACTGAACGCTTGACTTTTGTCTCTGCCTTCCCGCGGAAGTACAACCGATCTTAATAAATGTTTTTTTTTTTTTTTACAAGAAATGGAGTAATTTCATTTTCACGATTGGGTCCCATGGCCTTAACGTTTGAGTAAACTTCACGGCCCGATGACACCAGAAAACCAGAGCACGCGTAGAGCTTTTTTTGTTAGGATTTGCGATTTGGCTGTGTGATTTGTCTCCCTTTAGGCGCCTGATGTTTGGAATCAGCGCTATGTAAACATATTTCTATATGTTGTTTATATTATGCGGGAGGCGATCAGGAAAGACTAAATTAGAAAGAGTCTCACCCACCCTGGTTTTCCCAAACCCGTGACCTCCTGAGTATTAAAGCTTTTTAACAGGGCGTTATAAATCTGGCACTCAAGTTCAAGCTGTGGAAGTGGGCAGGAAGACAGGGGATAAAAGGGAGCATTGAAGTCTGGAGGGAGAAGAGGGAAGGAGGTCAGAGAAGAGGAGGTGTAAATGGAGGAACCATTATGGAGTTAATGGTGCTATTATAATGACACAAAACAGCTGTTTGTAAATGCAGAGTAAACAGTAGCAGGGCCAGCTTTAAGCTAACTAGACCAATTTCCCCCGAATTAGGCGCCCAAGGAGGGCCGTCCTGGGGCAGCCTAAGACAGTCTTGTCAGTTACACACAACATTATATTGCAACACACACGTAACACCACATTGCAGATTTTACAGAGAATAGCAACGAATATAATTAGTCAGGCTTGACCTCCGGCCCTGAACAAAAATGTTTCCATCGTTAGCCTAGGTAATTTGGTCTCCCTCGGTGGGGAAAGAATAGCTCAATGTCAGAGAGTCACATTTTAAAACATTGCTTTTCACTGCGTTGTTTGTGTTGGCACAACATTTTAGAACAGTGTTAAGTGAGTGCTGGGATTCAATACGTTTTTTTTTGTTTTTGGTGATACCCGCCCTATCGGCGTTACCACACAGTAATGACAGGATTGTTAAGCCCATGCTTTATCACATGTGTGAAAGCAATATTATTTATGACTTGAAGTCAACAGTATGATATTTGTTTCACTTGGTGTGTGCAATGCTGGGAGTGAGCACTGAAACTGTATTGATCACTTGTGTAAACTCAAAGTTTGATGTGCTATATTTACAGAAGACCAGGACCAGGCGGGATTCGGCCAATCATTCAACAGACAAGGGACCAAACAAAGCTCAAGTCAAGAGCACCATCCCTCCTTTCAGTGAGTACCCATGTCTTGTTACTCTAATGCTCAGTCACAAGGGTGCAGTGTGTGAATTGTAGATTTTATTGGGAAATCTCCCAGAACTCTTGGGTTCAGCATGAATGATTGGTTAGAGCAAAGAAATGGCCTAGTGCAGAGAGAGAGAGAGAGAGAGAGAAAGAGAGAGAGAGAGAGAGGGAGGGAGGGAGGGAGGTCATTGTAGTAGGGTTAGGTTTAGGGGCTGACTGGTGGGCTGCCTGACCTTGTTAAATTGAAGTTCACTTGGAGTGGTGTTTAATGATCAGAATGGTACTTCTGAATGTCTTCGAATGTTGAACGTGAAAAGATTCAAATAATATTAGGAAGGATGGTGGGTGGAGTTCAAGGAAGTGGGAAAATTCCTGTATTTTTTCTTCTTGGACATATACAATAATGGTGGTAAGGATTTTGGAGGGAGAAATGCATACACAAAAGGCCATTCATTTATATTTTTATAGCCATTACTTAGACATATCTCTCAACCATTGCATTCGAATTTGGAGACTGTCCAAGTAATAAAAGCCATTGGTATGTTAAACCTGGGAGTGTAAATGTCCACTTTGCCCAGCGCAAAACCTGTGATCAGTAATAAACCCATCAAATTCACACGTTGTGCCCTCTTGAGTGTTTTCTTCCTATAGAGCAGTCTGCCATTCATTTTGATTTTCAAGAAATAAGTCCCTGATACGGTGGTTCCCAAACCATTTTTGGGCAGAGACGAGTAGATACTTGGTCCAGTGAGCCTTCTTATATTATGCACTGTGAGATATCTGCATTGGAAAAGAGGGCCAAAATTGGTTTGTGGGTCATGACCTGAAAAATTTGGGAATCACTGTACTAGAAGACAGTGGGTTAAAGGTTAGACAATTAGAATTTACGTGCTTGACATATAAACATCGGCATTGGTGATGAGGCCCCGCATGCATGAACCAGAAGGTGCTTAGAGCACAGTATGTTGCTAGAGATTTACATATTATAATTTACCTGCAATTATTACACCTGGGGCCATAGTGCCCTGTCACCCTCTCCCCAGTGTGGCAGATTCATCAAGGCTCATGCATGCAGGCCCCCGCCCAGGGAATAGTGGTGATGGCTTTACAAATCATCCAGCACCCAATAATTTTCTCATTGAGAGTTGCAAGCTTGTAGGCTGTGAAAAAGGAAAATTAAAAAGTCATATTCGCTTTGACATTTGCACTACTAATCTCTACCATTATTGAATGGCATCGGGGCTTTTTTTGTCACATGTGGTTTTTACCTGCCAAGTCTCACCAGTTTCAGAATATTCTGTCAGATTTTAAGACTACTGAGTTCGCCCATGCCGATAAGGTACTCAGACATTATTCTTTAGCTTCTACCCATCCCCACACTAGATACCTAGTTTTCTGTAATATTTATCGAAGACCTAAAAATATCTTTTTTATACTTTCTGCTTGGTGAATTTCTCTAGAAATCAGTTGGAAATAGGGTCTTTTAAGTGTGAAATTGAAAAGAAAATTAGAATCAACACAACTAGTTGATGTACATCAATCATTTTTAACTTTTGTCTACAAATTTGTTACCTGACCTGCTGCCAGGTTTATGTGACTGATAATCAAGGGATTTTTGTAATAATTCCCCGTTTCTTCCACTGTCAGCCCCTCTAAAAGTCCCCTCTCGGGCTATAGAAATCCGGATTGGCGATGGCTCAACAGCATCCTCGGCCAGGTCCTCACCTACACCCATCATAATAAAACCCATTAAGCCTAAGCCTAAGTCAGTAACACCAGCAAAGCCTGCATGGGGGTCGGGCAAGCCACCAACTCCGCCCACCGCCTCCTCTATCAAGGGCCGCAATTCTGGCGGTAGTAAGTTTCGAATTGTTGTGCCCCCTTTGTAATTATCTGGATGCTTTCCCTTGGCCCTGCCCGCTCGGTGTTCTTTTCTTAGCCTGCTTTTTGATTTGATTTGATTTGGTTCCATTTGGTTTTTGCCCATTTTATTTTTGTCCAGCACTAGCAACATCTTTTGTTTGCTTTCAAAGTGCATGCTTTTGTGTTACCCGAGGTCTCACGGATGCTTTTTTCCCCCCTTTAAAAAAGCTGAAGAGGAAGAAAAAAATCCGCCATGCCTGTTAGCAGATCGTTTTCACTGGGAAAGATAAACTGTATGCAAACTGATTTGGGCGATTGGTGGGAGTTTTGGTTGTTTTTCCTTCCTGCCCCCCCCCCACTCCCCCCAAGAGGAGAAAATAAATATCAAGATAAGGGGAAGAAAGTGAAAACCACGCCCAGGTGTTTCCTGTCTGCTTCATTGTAACAGAAAGGTCGTAACAAATGTGTGGTGTCTGTAAAACATTGTATATAATGAGTTAAGAGCGATCTGCTTACATGGTTGTATAATTTTGCATTTTCCACCCCCCCCCCCCCCGCTACTTTCCCCGCCCGTAGAGGCAATCGGTGTGTTGTATTTTATAGGTTTATATTGTGTTGCAGTTCCATTTTCCTCCTGTAAACATGTTTTTTTCTTGCCCTACACCATTTTACTACTTCGTCACTATTTTATATTTATTTCCATCGTCACTGTGTCATTCTCCCCTTTTTGGATTGTGTTGTGAAGCTTTCATGAGAATTTTGGTACATACCCAAGTGTGTGCCGTTTCCATCTGTTTCTGATTGTCGTCAATGCAACAGCTTGTCTGTACTTGTTGTCAGTCCGAAAAAAAAAAAAAAAAGAATTCACCATCTAGTCTGTCAGCCTCACTTGTATCACAATTGTTTCTTCCCACCTTCTCCAGTTTATAGTATAGCTTTTATTCACCTTTTCAAAGAACACTTTATTATTATGTTAAACTCTTTGCCTGCCATAGAGACACTTTCATTTATTAGCCTCAGGAATCATTCATCAAGCTGCACAAATCAATATTGTGATTTTAAGTTGGAAATGTCCTATATTACATGTATCATATTATGTTTTGTGGTTGATGGAGAAAAGTTCATCAGTCTTTTATGTCATTATGCTGAATAGTAGTTTTATAGTCGCCTTGAGGGCTTTATTGACGTCATACAGATATCTGTTTCTCAGTGTGGATTCGATTATCAGTATCCATCATAATGTGGTTTATCATCAGGCACAGACCTGTCATAATTTGTGGCAGATTTCGGACATTTGCAGTTAGTGTGTAGTTTCTTGGTAAGATCTTAAAAATCGGTAGCATTTTGTCAGGGTGCTTTTTCCAGACCAAAGAAGAAAAAAAAAGCAATTTAGTGAGATCAGATGAGTTGTACATGTTCATGTAAACTGACACAAAATAAATCAGTTTTCCAGGCTTAGATCAATGAAAAGAACATGTTTGAGACGTCTCGGGCCCATATGATACTGACACCATAGTGGTATCCCATGGTATACATATTTCTTTCTCTCTCCCGTTTTGGTCTTTCAGTACAATGAAATAGATCAGGAACGATAATAATACAGCTAGTTTAAGGAGGGTTTAGCTAGAGAATACGCACTGCCCGTGCGAGAGAGACGCTCTATTACACGAATGAGGCCATCACTATAGCATAGCTTGAACTTGGGATCTTTGTGACACGGGGCCTTTCTCTATTCTTGGGGAAGCCTTGGACAGGGAAAAACGAGTTGTCAGTCCTCAAATAGAACTGCATGAGATATATATAGGGCTCAGTTTTCTCCGTGAGAGACAGAATAGAAGCCAGCCAAATTTGTTTTAGACAATAAGATGTGGTGATAATACTGCTTTGCTTATGGATAGACGCTGTGCTGGCTATATTTCATGGAATTGAACATAAGTTGTCATTGTTGGATTTCAAGACAAGCATCAAGGAGTTTCTCATCACGACACCAACAGTTTTCGAACAAGATTTTCAAAGTGCTGACCGCCGAATAGGGTACATACCCAAGTCTCGCAAAAATAGTCATTACAACTGTGTTGATATCTTAAATGCGAACGCCCATTAGTACATGTATTGCTAAGCTGCCATGTACAACGCTCATGCTTTTTCTTAATGTGATTCTTGACAGTATAGTTCTTCCAGATGGTTACATTTATGATTACATGTCACAACGGTAATGTTTCTTCTTTAGCGAAGATTGCTACACCGAGACAGATATAGCAGATCAGCCTTAATATTCGATTACTTGATATGCGTGCTTTCAAAATTATATACAAGCAAAGACAGTAGCTCTTATTTTTGCAAACAGCTGTACACAAGTTCATCTACACTGTTTAAATTAAATATCCGTCAAAATTGATTGTGATACCACGAGCTATAACTGCAGAATCACAGGGCCATTACAGAAAATCCATACAATGAATTGAAAGGTCACTCAATCCTTCGTCTATCGATCGACTACCGTGCCAGCTTTTGTGTCATTCAATAATGTTTTTCCATATACCGTAAAGCTGGTATTGTAGGTAAAGTGTCATTCAGTTAACTTGTTGATGAGGTTGTTTTCAAATGGTCGGTATAATATTGGCTGAAGTCGAGCTAGAACAGAACCATGTCATGACCTCGAAATGTGTTACCCGTCCGCAAAGGCGATAGCACGATTAGAGGAATATAAACAAGGGTTCAGAGCAATACTTCGTAAGTGAAAGTAAGATGCCGAAGATAATAACCCTCCAGGCTGGCCTGGAGGAGTTGCTCACAGGGAATTCTTGGGGGGCAAAATTGTGGCTGTGCCCTTTGTGCACTTTAGTGAAGTCTTTCTTCATTGTTACAACGTATTGTATACTGTGTTTTGGTTAGTATTTCTCATTCAGTGGAAAAGATAGAAATTCTCAAATGTATTCAAGCTCCCAAATTATTTTCTTTAGAGTAGTAGGTTTGTGTCAGAAAAGGTGCTGATTTGCGCTTTACGGCTCCATATTATTGTTTATTACCGGTACCTTATTTGTCAAAAACATTCATGCCTACCCTTTTCCTGGTTTCCATGGGCATCAGAAACAACAACAATAAAAACAGTTTGATAACTTTCTCTAATATGGAGTACATTGACAGTCTCATTTTAACAAAATGTCCACCGTATTGTGCCTAAAACTGTTTCTTTTATATTTTGTGTACTTAGAGTTGCGAAAGAAATAGGGAAAGGTATGTGCACATGATATTATGTGCAACGAAGATACTATAGAATCGATCAAGTAGACACTTTACCATACTTCGACAAATGTAATGGAATCGTGGACCACAAACAGTTAATAGGTCGTAACCTTCCAGAACAGAACAAGTATTGAATTGTGTTTGTCGAATCGCGTTGGCGTATGTAACTTGAGCTGTTGTGTAGCGAATATTGGTGATGTTGAGCTTGTATGTGATCTGCATAACACGCTGTCGCTCAAGATACACAATATTGGGGTTATTTTCTTTGAATATCTCACACTTGAATAAAAGTATAATTTCCATGTGAACTTTTAATGTCTATTGTTAAATTAAATTTAATTTCCCATTAACGAGACATGGCATTTACTAGCCTGTCGGGGTGAAAAGTTTGAGAATTGTACGAGTGGGGTCTGATTTTTATTAAAACAATTAACTGGATAAAGATACTGCAAATTTTGCATGCTACTGACAGTTTTTGTATCAAAGCGTTGGGGATGTACTCATCCTTAAGCACCATGATTGTGTATCTTGGCGACCAAGACAGGTACAGCTGATATGAGTTGATATGCTCATGGTGTTAATTATAGAAAGAGAGGCCTCCGTCGGTCTGGGGTGACCAGAGATATTTCTTTCTGGGGATGACCCTGAAATTTTGCATATTAAATAAATGTTTGTCTGTCTGCTGTGCTGGAGTGGTGTTGCCCAAATGTGGCCAAAGAGTCCGATGCGGGAATGGCAGTATGTGACCAGATCTGTGGGTGATCTTGGATCTGTTTGGGTTATACCGTTCTTTTTTGCTGTTAATGTAGGTTAACATAATGCGCAGTTCACAGTAGGAGAGGAATTACACTGTTCGTCTCGTACAAGCTACGGCATCTTTAATTTGTTTCACCCACCTTGCTAAGATCTGTTCTCACGGTTATGTCAGTCACCCGGTCACCCAGTCATAACAATCTAATGCATTGGGCCCAAACCTTCATGCTTACAGCACTGCGTCCTGACAACAGTGGAACCGAAGGTGTTTACCTTCACTAAGGCGGAGCAAACATGGTTGTACATCGAAGAAAATGCCGTAAACCTTTTAAGAAATGTTAACCCATGGAAGTCTAGTTATCATAATGGAACCACTGGAATGTTGGCTTCATCTGCGTAAATTGTACCGCATATTTTATGTCAAAAATTGTGTCAAAATTGTCAGTGAGAAAGATTGATAAGAGCAGACTTACGCTACGCATTCTTGACTTTGTACAATAATTAACTGCCAGAATTGCTGTCTTCATCATAAGATTTTTCCCTACGGAAAGACAACTACTTTGCCTCAGAAGAAAGTGGCCACAGCGTCTCAATGTTTAGATTTATAATCAATCGATTAATATCATGTATCGCAATTATTTCATTTTCTTTTGAGCTAGTTAGAAATGAAACAACTGCACAAAAGTAAACAGAAGAAATGATTTGCAAGAACACGGGAGCTTATTTTCATAGCAGGAACGGCTGAACAGATGAGAAACGGCCTGTGTTTTATGAAGGAAACAGTTTGTTCATTTATTCCCAAGGAAGATACATAGTTTTCAAAACACTGCTATCATGGCATATGGAGAACCAATTTAATGAATCTGTCACAGATTGTGCGCAGTTTAATACTATGTGACATTTAGTAACACAGATATCAAAGTGGGAACTTTGATTGGATATACGGTACCGTAAGCGAATACACACCCAAGGATAAGAGAAAGTACTTCTAGACTGCGGGTTCTCAATCTTTTTCACCCCGTTTATTTCCGGCAACTTGTCAAAAGTAACTTTTCAGTCACCATGTTTTGTTCAGTAATTTCAGTTTAATCGATCCACCACAGTAAAGGAACAGGGAAAGGGTGAATTTCAAATTGCTGTGTTTAACGTCATGATTTCGAGTTTAAATAGCAATAACAGGTGCGCATATTTCACGTACAAATCCAAAATTTGGGGGGGGGGGGGGGGGGAGTGGTGTTAAATTTACCCCAGGTTGGGACCACCTATTCTAGACAGTCCCCTACCCTAGCACTGGTTTATGACATGTCTGGACAGAGAAGGAGAAGCCACGGGTATGAAGCCGTAACTCTGTACCCAAAGACTCTTTAACCTGTCAACACGCAAGTGGTCAACAGGGTCACAAGCCAATATAAGCGGTGACTCAATTCAACACGCGGTTCTGGAACTGTCGGTGATCAACCACGTGAAAATTTTATGGTGGGTGACCCAGCATGTAGGTTTTACCGTACTTTTGTGCATACTTGGGTGTGTGTGTGTCACCAATGAGAAGAGACACAACAAGTTGCTAAAACTGAAAATTCAGGGGCTGTGTTTTGCATATGGGCTAATGTGTGTGTTTTTGTGTGTTCATTCTTGGAAACATAATTGCACTTTTGTATTTTCACTTTAAAACAAAGTTGGAGGTAGAACGAAATAGACATTTCAGTTACAGGAATGAAGGAAAAGTGTACCATCTTTCCGGCAGTTCTCTTATTTACATTCATTATTCTGTCCGAAAGACCAAGTGTTGCCAATATTGTAAAAGTCTAGTTTGAGGAGTATTTGAATTTGCATTTACTCCATTGTTAGATTGGTCGTGTCTTTGGTTTTTTTATTTTTTTTATTTTTAAATCGGAATTTTACTTTCCTTTCACCCGACAAAACAACAATCTTTTCGCCTCTATCGACTTAAGAATGCAAACAGGCACCCTGATAATGCCCTCCCCCCTCAACCCATTCTCCCATCATAATTATGTATAATGAGTAACACAAATAATTTGAGATGCAAGAAGTAAGAGGCCAGGCTTGGGACGGACATTTCTGGTTACTTTTCTTTTGGAGAACACAGGATGGGGACAGGAAACATAATATATCCTGGCTTGTGGCTGCAGAAAATTAATTTTTGTTTGTGCTTCACCAGCCAATTTACGGTATCTTTAATTTGACAGTCGGCTCTTCACGTTTAGGTAGAGATAATGATTATCAACCGGCGCAGCAGTTAGACCTTTGATGTGAGTACGAAAGGTCCCAGCTTCCATTCCGCTTAGAACACAGCCCAACTTAATTGCTTTTATATGTTTTTGAGTTACTCACAGGCCAGTAGTGTGATGGAAGCCCAAGTCTGTGTCATAGTGTCATAGCTTTGTTGTGCTGAGGAAGGACGTAAAATCCTTACAAACTGATTACTTTACGACTATTTGTTGTTCACTGCTTGAATGGTGCAGGTCCAAGTTCATCAATCACAGATGAACTTTCCTGCTTTGTAGAAGACACTCGTTCATTCACTCTTTCCAACCGTAAATCCTTGTGGAACAAATCATGTGATTTTTCACCCGCCATCGGTTTTTTTACGGTAGGGCTAACTACATCAGAATGGTTATCTGCAGCCTAATGAAGCAGTTTAACCCCAGCTTTCCACTGTACGAGCAGGGAACAGACAGCATGAAAGGCAGAGGGATAGGATAGGGGAGGAACAGATAAAAAGAGAAGAAGAGATAAAATGCAGCATGTCTTGTTCTCTTTTGCCTTATCGTTATAATGTTATTATGTAATGCTTCGGTGTTGATTACCCACGGTGTCCATTCTCCAAATTTGAAGGCGAATAATGACGTAAAACTCAAGAAAGAGAACATCTTTTTCACGTAGCATATTTTGGCAGGTGGACCACATCTCAGGTCGTGCCAGGCGCTTCAGAAGGGATAAAATACAGATAGTGTGGCCTTGGAAAAGCGTGCCGTGTGCATTTTGTTTTAACAGATCATGGTGATGGACCCGGTCACGAGGGGTTGAGGTGTGTTTCATAGGTGGTATCTCTGGTTATGAACTAAATTTAGAGCCGACAACAGATGTGGGCAAGTTTTGTGTAAAGTGTATCTCATGCTCAAAGGTGTAGGGCTGGCGAGATGTGAAGTCGTTGTCAGCAAAGGAATTGAGAGGATGTTTGAAGTCAGTAGGTTGTTAGGGCTCCAGGGTAGTGCAGCTGCCGAGGCTTTGGATTCTATACGGAAAAGGTCTGCATTTTGTAGGTTCACTTATTCAACGTTTTCCAGCTGTCCTCGTTATCTTTTGGCTCCCGTGTTGTCCTTTATGTTAGCTGGTCTCAGAACTTATGTATCTGATTCTAAGGTCACCTGCAAAGCTCAGATTTCGAATAGACGCGTCTGGCTGATTTGGAAAGCTGGCATTATCATTTAGAGTGCATGTTAGAAGGAGATTACGATGTGCTTTCTCTCCGTAAGCCTGAGTGTCATAGTTTTAATGTGAATGTCTGAAACCACGTCTGAGATCGCATTGAAACTGGTCTTTAAATTTGTGGATAAGTCATCGTGACTTGTGGTAGTATCTGCCATGCAGTGTGTCCAGCGGAAAGGAGATATTTTGATTGTGTCATTGGAAATATTCTGAAGCCAAAGTGGGGTCGTTGATAGGCAGCGCATGGAACTGAATTTAATAGTAGTGTCTCTGCAGAAATTGATAAAGAGAGATTATGAATTTATCGAGAGCTGCAGGATTGGCTGTGATTAAGGTAACTCGATTTATGATAAGGCTGCAGTACCGACCCTTTGAACCTTCCAGATTCCAGGAGTAAACGATAACAAGCTATCGTTCCTATTGATTACTGATCATGCCTTTGTCCTCGAGCCTTGAACTAGTTTATACTGACGTGATTCTCAATGGTTTGGTGTACGCCTTCGTCATCTTCGTCGTGTCGAAGCTGTGTCATCCAGCTCTGAAGTTCATTCGATGGTGTTGTCACAACAGTCTGACTGGGATTGGAAGGCCGTGCGATATGACGAATATGAGCACGACCAATGGCTGTCAGTGTTATGCGAATAGCAGTGGCAGTGAGAGCAACTCTCAGTATCAGAATCAGAGTGAACACGGTGAAATTACAGATCACGGCGTTGGATATAAAACAATAAACTTCAGACGTTCAGAAAATCATCTGAAAAGGGTGAATGATTGTAATGGCTGCAGAATCGCAAACAGCAGGAATTTTAGGACTTTGGCAAGCAGTGAAAATAGATGTACGAATTCAGCGTCCGTATCCAAGGGAATCGTCCATAATATCACGCATGGGGACGAACGATTTGACATGCCGGACGTTAATTTAGAGGTTAAGGAAAATATGGTTACAGAAGACTCAGAGGCGAATGAAATACAGTTATCTGGAAATAAGTTGCGGCTGTGTGGCAGTCTTCACGTCAATTCATTCTGTACTGCGAATTATGTGAGCTCAGAGGAGAGAAACAAATCCTTAGAGACCGAAGGTGTGAATTACGGTAACAACGTGCTTGTTGGTTCAAGAAACTTTGGAGATTCTGTTTTCAGTGAAGAAAGCCCTTCCAATGCAGTTTGCCCTTATGTATTTTTCGATATAGCATCTCAGAAAGGAAATACCTATTACTGTCCAGGTGAGTACTCTGAACTTCTGTTTGCTGATGTGGTCGCTTTTCTTCGTCATTCAGTTGTGAATTAAAATTGAGCAAGTCAAATAAGTAGAGACGTAGACTCTAGTATGCTGTAAGTATAAAACAGTACATTGTCTACCCCAGGTTCTCCCTCCGCTCTTAACTTATTCTGCCCTCTGTCCTCTCTTCCCGGGTGCAATCTAATCATAGGAAAACCATAATCTCACTAAAAACCATTAACATTATTATCGTCTTTTTCCCACCAAATAAATGTTCTACTAGTTTGAAGTTCTGTGCTGTCGTTCTGGTCCTTTGCTCTTATTCCTTCACATTCTGTCATCATTTTCTTAACGCTTCTATACTGTGCAGCACATTCTTGTCTCAGTGCAAACTGACCCGTCTGTAAACTGGCCTCTGAATGACCATCAGACTGTGAATGAACCCAAACAACTCAAAGCCTCATTGAGACCAAGGCACTTCTGTGGCACTTGTCCAGTCTAAGAGCTCAGGCATATTGGCTTCTGTTTCTTTTCGCTTTCGTCTCGAAACGAGGCGAAGGCGGAAGCACTATTGGCTCCAAAAGACTCTGTGAGAGGTTGTCACATCTCGGCATTTCCGCAAGACAAGACTGAGTCGTCATTCGGCAAAACTGCAGAAAGAGAATCGAGAGTGAAACGAGACCGAAGCCAGTGTGTCTGGGCTCTTACGGCCCTATTACACGTTCAGATGAACCGGACCAGGTTAGCGTTCGGCTGTGCTTACGACTAATCGTAGTCCGCTAGGTTGATTACGCGTTACGATGGACCGAACGATGGACCGTATGGAACCAAGGGATGCTACTGTGTGTGATCCACAACACACAACCCCGCCACTTAAAAAAAATTCTATGGCTATAAAGATAGATTTTTAAAAATATTTTCATTAAGTAATAAAACGAAGCACTCGCGACCAATTTTACTAATTTTGACACGCCGATTCCGAATTTGATATCAAATTCATGCTAGCATGTTGTTTTCAACAAGTTTGTAAAACGACATGCCATCCCCAGCAAGGAAAAACTTCAAAGGCAAGCCGCGGCACCAACCATTCACTCAGCCGTACGACAAAATATCAGGAGACACCGGAAATTGATGGGCGAGAGGTCGACCGGCCGGCATACCAAACGATTTCAGCTATTTTCCTTATACAACGATATGATTAGTCGTAGGCACAGCCGAAGGCCAAATTTCGTCCGGCCAGCGTCCGGTCCATCTGAACGTGTAATAGGGCTTTGCGGATCCCATTGCATTGGCCATGTCGAAACCTGTTAGTCATCGGTCAGAAGCTCATTAACAGGTTCAACCAGTGAGATTTGAGTTAGGGACAGGCCTGGTGATTTATGAACCGTGCAGGGGGAGAGCGATAACATGCTAGTAGTTGTTTGCTTGTTACCCCCTTTTCCTTGCAAGCACTGCCACATGTGCTAGGAATGACGGTAATCCCTCTGTGTCCGTATCGGGAATCAATGTTTTTTTTTTTTTTTTTACCGTTCCTGCTTTCCGTAGACTGATCTTTCTTCGACAGTTCAAACTGGAAAAGCGAAAGAATTCAGACAAAAATTATGCTTTGGTTGCGATGCAGTTGTTTGATGTGGATAATGTGTTCATCACTGTAGGTCATTACTGTAGATCATTACTGTACTGTCCATTACTGTAGATATGCTCCATAAGCATACTTAAATTTTTACATTTTCATTTTTTTTTACCACAGAAAATAATGTCTAATGGACGGATCAGCGACAGGGCTCTGATAGGTTTGAATTGTTAAAAATATGTCGCACTCGTTCATATCGAAAGAGAGAGGGACATGAGTGTGTATGTATATGTGTGTGTGTGTGTGTGTGTGTGTGTGTGTGTGTGTGTGTGTGTGTTTGAGAGAGAGAGAGAGAGAGAGAGTGCGCCGCAAAGTTCAGCGCAAACTTTATTGCTTCATGAGTGGAGCAGTTTACTGGTTAACATCGCCCGATTTCTGTCTTGCCTTCACGTGCACGGGTGATAGGTGTGTCATGTGACCAGCACGTTTATTGCGTATGAGAAAACAAAAGAGTAAACCAAGTAGGCCGCAGGTGGGTGTATCAGTAGAAATCGTTTGCCCTTGCATAACACAGACTGAGGGGGGGAATATTTGTTATTTTGTTGACTACACAACGCCTGGCAGCAACAGAGATGACATTTTACGTTTCATAAGATGTACGCTGTTTCCTGTGATGCTGGCATAGAAATGTAAAGCTCCTGAATTGTGCCCCCCCCCCCCCCCCCGTGAGAGCGGGTGTGATATTCATTTATCAAATGTTAAATACTTGGCTCATCGATAAAATAGTAAACATGCACACATTAACATCCTATTGTGTAAAATGTTTACACTTTATGCCTTATTGTCCTGGTGGGGAAAACCAAATTCCTGTATTTCCTGGATCAACTGTGCGGGTTCAGCACTTGAATATGGATGGAGATTAAGACGGTGCCATAGAAAAATTCTGGACCCGAAGATACGATACCACATGATGATAATTCCACTGCTTTATTTTGTAAAAAGAATGACCATAGCACACTATCTTGTAACTCCCATAAGAAGTCTCAGCTTCAGGGTAAACAGTGAATATAGACAATTACATCCATTTCCTCTAAAATGCGTGGTGGTTAGTTGGCAAACTTGGCGAAATCTTTACCCTGGATACCTGTAGGATGTACATAGACTTACTTATTCCTACCAAGAGGCGCAAATGTGAGGGAAGTGCGGCCTTCCTGCTTTTGGAATTATAAATAGCGAAGAATTATGTCAGCCTCATTGTTCTATAGGCATCCAAGCTTCAGTATTTTGCAGAGCGGCACAAACACATAAATATGACAAACTCAGGACGGAAGTAATGGATGTATGTTATATTTACTCTTAGCGATATAATGGGGTCAAAAGGTACCGTTACCTGAACAGAGAGTTAGTGGAGAGTATGGAAGGGCAGGTTACGCACCAGATCTCGTTCCATGATGGAAATACAAGAATCTCAAAGTCATCAACACAAAGAAATCATCAGAGGTTAATAGCATAAATTTGGTGTTGAGAACGACAAGGTTAAACAGAGAAGAGATCATAAAGTAATGACGTATCCAAGGTATGTGGTAAATGACAGAAATAGAATTAGCTATGATAGAAAAACAACACTGTCAACTATGGAAATGGAAGACTTATCCATCATTTTGAGTTTATTACACAGCAGCGGAAGATGACTTGTGACGTTGATTGAAGATGAGCAGTGTTTTGCTCCAGTTACATAATAGGGGCCAGTACACTTGGCATGTGTTACCTCAGATTCTGAGGTCTCTGTGCCGTACTGGTTATGAAACAGTGAGCACTTGGCTCCAAATCAAACATCTCCTCACACATGGATTTCCCGGAACTATGTAGTTGTCGCTGGGACCAGCATCACAAAGCACACCCGGAAATTTTTCCCAGCTGTGGTTATTTTTCCAGGGAAATCTGATAGAACAGCACCAATCTATTTACCACCTTTAATGTCGATATGTCGCGTGTCCTCATACCCCATATCTGATTACCTGCCAAGGTCTCTGTACTTAGTTAACGTTATAATATAATGTTAGAGACGAAAGACAGCCATCCTGTATATCAGTGTAGGGACTGAAAGTCAAATATTATTTTGCATTATCTGCTATGAAATTTCAGGGGCGGAGCTAGTTTGACCCTCCCATCCTGCCTTGTCAGTATAACATTACAGTCATTGTTTTTAAGAAACTCATGAAGTTATACCGATACATTTTGCAGGTTCTGCTCATATCAGCGTCACGAAGACCATGAAGACATACACACTCTCTCTCTCTCTCTCTCTCTCTCTCTCGCTCTCTCTCTCTCTCTCTCTCTCTCTCTCTCTCTCTCTCTCTCTCTCTCTCTCTCTCTCTCTCTCGCTCTCTCTCTCTTTCTTTCTGTCGCTCTTTCCTCTGATTCGATGCACTCAAAGTTTGCAGTTAAAAAAGATATTTCCATTATTAGTATTTCAAAAGAAGTAAGTGTCGTATGTTGTTGAAACCCATAAAACATTAAATTAATGAGTAATGCTTATCAAGCGTATGCCATTGTTGGATGATCGGCGCTTTTTTCTAATCTTACAAAAGGTGATTGAGGTGGAGGAGGTGGGTACGGGAGAATTGCGAGCATGTACAGCTGTATATCCAAAAAAGACGGTAAAAACTGGTTGTGGCGACTAAATTCCTGGACTCAGGTTATAAAGAAGAAGGAGACCCGGACGTACATTTTCACTCCACGGGCAATTCCGGTAGGCAATCCCGTTTTTCTTTTTCTTCTCTTTTCTTGATTTACCCTGCTGCTCGCCAAATGAACCGATTTACCCTCGTTGTGGGGAGCTCCAGAGCAATAGATCAGGCTCTTGTTACCCACGAATTACCCAAATTCATTTGCCAATGAGATTTTTGTAGAGCGAGACCAGCCTAAGTTCGGCCTTTTTTCTTATCAGTACAAAGTGACCGTATAGATTTCTCACACCACGTTCTTTGTTTCAAAGGAATGATAGATCATACCTAGCCAGCAACCCTACGTCAATCCTGCGTGAATTTCCACCGGATTGGTAGGACTATCATAAGGGCGGGTTAACTTCATCAAACTGGTATCGGCGCGATGACGTAACCAGCGGATCTACATCGGAACAATGTCAGCCCTATGTGCAAAGTTGGCGTCAATCCTACGGGTAGTATTTCCTTAGGGTCGCTGTGTGGGTATGTATTGAAGCTTAGAATGATAAAACGCAGTCTTTAATCCCTCAGCTTTAACAGGTCGTTGAAATTTTTAAATTTTTGTTCGGTCTCGAGCTTGAATTTTTTTTTCATGAACTTCGAATTGTCTCATCCGAAATTAAAACCTCCACTTCTCTTAATCTGAAGTTACGCAGAGATAATTGCACATAATAATTATACATACATCTGAAATGATACGGTCTTGTCAACGTGATACTGATAACCTTTACATCCATCCCAGAAGAAGCATCAAAGCTGACGTGCATATCCTGGGCGGTGTTGCCATGAGGGAGATCTTTTACACTCCCCGGGGGAGAATGACGTAGATGCATGCCTGCTCGTCAAGGTTCCCAGGGCCTCAGGAGAACATTACCTGCCCGAACATTTATCAAGGGCACCATTCAAGGGGACAAGGTGGTCTAGAGGCAAGGTGCTCGCCTCTCGTGCCAAGGGTCCCGGGTTCGAAACCCGGGCCGTGCAGGCATGTTGGAAGTTTGGGATTTTTCTCATATTTTCGTGTCCCTGATTCTATTGAGGGGTAGGATCGAGTACCTAGTCTTCTCGGATAAGGACGAAAAAATTCGGAGGGCCCGTGTGCACGTTGCGCACGTTAAAGATACCTTGGCAGTTGGAAATCGTAAAGAGCAGGCCGAACAGGCCGCTGCCCGGGCAAAATTAAATTAAATTCATCTCTACCAGTCCCTCCCCCTCCCCCCTCATCTCCCCCCCAAAAAAAAAACAAAAAAAAAACGCCGACCGGCGCTGCACTGTGGCGACGACGTGCCTGCTCCAGTTATAACTGGGCTGCAATGGCACAAAGGCAAAATTTCCCAAATGGGATTAAAGAGTTATACAAATACAAAATACAAAATTCGGTACCTATAGCGAGTGGGACTGCTCACTCACCCGGATTTCTACCGTAGGTCATGAAGTAATTCAGCAGTGGCGTGACCACCCTTTCCCTTTGAAGATTGTGATAATGTGTACCCTTCTGATTGTGTGCCAGCTGTTTGATGCTCCTTACATCATCATAAAATGTGTAAACAGATCTAAAGTTAACCCCATCTTAAAAAAAAAAAAAGCGATTTGCATAAAGAGCCATTTTCCAGTAAATGAGATATTAACCAGATCAGTTCTGCCTGCCGGTACACTGGCAGCACCCCTTGATTCTGTGCAAGTGGGTGGTTGTCGGGCGCCTCAGGCGGGCTCTGTCTGTGTCGTAATCTTCTGTGATAATATCTGTCTGTCTGTCGTCTTGTCCAATTTTCTGGCACTGAATAGCCGTAATCGTGTAGGTTGTATCCTGCTGAATAAACCCAAACTGTAGTGTTTTGACAGTAAAGGGCCCTACCGCCATGTGGGTCCACAAAACCGTGACCAAATCTGGTCTTCTTCATAGACCTAAGGCAGACATTTGGAAAAGTATTAGAGAAATACTGAGCAGAGTTTATATTGAAGTGGATTGAAGAAAGTATAATTGTGGAATTATTGTGAATAATAAAAAAAAAAGACACCTCTGTCAAGCAGGATCCCAAATACAAACAATGACTTTAGGGTCACTGAGGTAAAGAACAAAGGAAGTGTATATATTGAAGTCCGTCCGTCCGTCCATCCATCCATCCATCCATCCATCCATCCATCCATCCATCCATCCATCCATCCATCCATCCACCGTCTGCCCGTCCGTCTGTCCCACGGTTCATCCGTCCGTCCGACCGTCGGTCCGTCTTACCATCTATTCATTCATCCATCTGCCTGCCCATCTGTTCACCCCACCTGTCCATCTATCGTCCATCTCAAACTCCCATTCATTTGCCCAGTTTCGTAATATAGTTAAACAAATTTAGAAATTAGCGAACTACATGTCTACAAGACACGTAATTTAATGTTTAGGTCGCAATTACATTACCAACTGAAGCGGCAAGAGTGAGGACAACTATCTTATTGCTCATCCAATAGCATTTTCATTAGAGAAAACTGGAGGGCGAACTGTTCGCAGAAAGTGTGGTGCATGAAAACAGATAGAACACCCTATTTATCACTGTGATTAGTCAACTGGTCGGTAAAAGCAGTGGATCACAATGGCCAAACCTGTGCCAGAAAAGCCAGAGAGGGGTCGCAATTAATCTTGCAGATCCCAGATAGATGGGTTGTTTAGACAAGTGGCCTCCATCGTCAAGTGGTCCCAGGGCCACCTTTGTCAAAACACAACTCCGCCCCTGAGAGGGTTGCCTTACCACGGCAGCCACCTAGCCAATATGTGTGTGTTTGTCGTCACAAGAGCGATAATCCCCGGCTAATGCCCCAACTTTACTCACGTTTGTGTGTCAGTCTATTTGCGTCTCTCGCCATCTCTGTGGCGCCATAATCCCCGTTGCTTTTACAACGAAGAGCTGACTGATTGGGTGTGTGTCTTGGCCTGCCTGCCAGTGCCAACAAGTCAAAAAAAAACAAAAACTCTACAAACACTACAACGGAACAACTACCTGTGGATAAGAGAGGATTTAGAGTGGTGCAACTTCATCATTGGGTGGTGGCAAGATTTAGCTGTGCAGTCTTTACCCACTTCATAGCAACTCTTGTCTCGAAGGATTTTATTGCCGTTGTGTGGAACAGAGTTGCTACAGTCAATTGTGTGTGAGGCGTAAAATGTCATTATGATTTTGGCAAAGGCCACCATGTGACTGGAGCCATCTACGCCGTTACACGACATTCTGCATTGCTCAACTGGGCTCGCATCCCTCCGCACATTTACTGTTGTGTTTTACTTTTGTATTGTTATACTGTGCGTCAACAGAGATTTATTATAATAGTTCGCAATAAAATAAAATAATTCAGGTGCGCGACCTGAAGGAGTGCTAGGAGTTTTGGCAGAAGAGGATTATTCTTGTGCCGTCATGACACTGTCTTAGAGTAAGCAGAAACATTTTGCCGAAAATTAAGTGTAAATATTTGAGTGGATTGTCAGTGACATAAACCTCTGTGATTCTAAGGTAAACTTATGGTGAGGAGCCACGCCCATTAGTATACGTTTTTACGATTTCATTTTTCATGCTTGCTTTTTGCTGTTAATGTGATGTCCGTATAGCCAAAACAGCTGATTTATTTATTGAGTAGCGAATTACTGAATTCTACTCATTTCAGTTGGGCAAAATGTAATTCTGTGAGAAAGGCAACAAGCTTTCGATGCTTATTTCATTATTTTGAAGGAAACATACCTGAAGCCACGATCCTAGTTAAAATTTTATGATGACTACGAGTAATACCTTGTTTCGTTGCTCCTGTTTGTTTTTTCAAATGGCCAGCGATTATGCTTCTATGTTACTCAGATTGTCTGTTACTATGGTATAATTTGAGAGATTTTTTCATCTCCATTCTGAGATGTAAATCTGAATAGAGCTGTTCGGATACTTTGAATCGCAACCAATTTTGATATCAATGGAATAAAGAAGGACAGTTACAGCAGTTTTGAGAAAATGACATTGCTTTAGCGAATTGCGTCTGTAGCAATGAGTATGTAGATAGATATCCTAGCCTAGTAAACCGGCGCAATGAATCAGTTCTTCTTGTTTTAGTGAGCCACACAGCTGCGTTCTTCAAGTCGCCCACGCTGGAGATCTTGCACGTCTCATTAAAACAAAAAAGTCTGCGGAACAGCAATACGGAGGCTGGTTGGATAGCTAGCCCACGCATGTATGTGTTATTTTGATGCTGTTGTAGTTTGTTCGTTTGATGATCAGCTGCAGCAAGCGTTGGTCAGGAATCTGGAGAAACTTTTTGGCAAAATACCAACTTCACATACCTTGAAAAGAAAAAGGTTTGATTTTGTTGACCATATTTAAGAGGAAAAAACACGTCGATTATAAACTATTTGTATTTGTCACATGACGCACACAGAAGTGCCGGAATAAATTAATTATTCAATATTCAACAGTAATTGTGGAGGATACACCCAAGGTCATTTCTCATTGGTTGCCAACACAACATCATCTCCCAATTCCTGTCAATTATATATTATATAATTTATATGTATATGTATAAACTGTGTGTGTGTGTGTGTGTATGTGTGTAAATTTTGTATTATAAAGTCGAAAAGCGTTTTATTTCAAAACTTTGACTATGGCCAGATTAAACAACCTAATAGACCTGCATTAAATGGGTAACTAAATGTGAAATTTTGTTGACTCGTTCACTCCGGAATAAAATAATGGAGCGATGTGAATTATTCTTCTCGTGCCGTGTGTTGTTTATGGCCACAGTTAATATTTATGGCGTCTGGACAAATCCTTTGAAGTCAAGTTTTGTTTTATATTAATCTGACATAAAAGCAGGTTCCATGGAGGCATTAGGAGTTAAATTTACCATCAGCGTTTGCTGAACGTGTCTGCAGTTCCCCGGAATTGGGTAAACTATACCGTGGGAAATTGCCCAGCTAGACGAAGTGTCAGGGCAGAAGGTGAGACAAACTGTAGAAAACAATGGTACTTTTATCCTTCCCTACCATGTGCGGGGTCTTTCATTGTCTGTCTTCACCCTCGTGAGTTAAAAGGTAAAATAGGTAAAGGGTTTTCATCGCACGCTAATGCACAGGTCGAGCAACCATAGGTGGTTCTTTGAACAAAGTTGCCTGACAGAGATGGCGGGACATCGTGGTTACCAGTGTTTATTCAGTCTGTCGTGCCTGGAATGATCAAGTTAACGGTTCAATCCAAGGCCTACTTTTTCTTTTAGTATAAAAAGTATTAAGATACAAGAAAGAGACCGAGCCCTTATTTTATAACTGTTTTAAACTGTCCTACGTTAGTGCAAGACAGACAAGCATTTGTTTCCATATTGTATCCCACATGATCGCAAAGCGCTGGCGTGTAAAAGTTCCACAGTTCAGTGTGGTGTTTAAGGACGATATCAGAGAACATTTTGTGAAATACCATAAATAAAACTTTCCCGCAAAATCCAGAGTCACTGTGTGCAGTTTTCAGTAACACGATTTTGCCACAGTGAAGATTAGAATTGGAGAGAGGAAAATTGACAGCCCGCGCTTCAGCAGTTATGTCGTGTGTCACATTGAGATGAGATAGTATAAATCTATTAGTTAAATGCTGTTTTTGTGAAGACATAAAATAAATATTGGTTAGATCTAACATCTTTTTGGACAAACTACGTGTCTCTGATCCAGACATTTTACAGTAGACTGGCGATGTGTCCACATCCATCATAAAAAGCCAAACAGTGTAATCATTCCCTGTAGGAAACTGGTCTGTCCAGACGTGGACCAGCCACTACTACCACTATAAATGAACCCTGTAAAAGTAACCCACTTTCCTTGTAAAAGAATTTTGGCACGTACAGACAACTTTTCCCGGTAGAGGAGAGGATTTTTGTATAAACAAAAGACCACAATAGCAGGAATGATTTTACTGAGCTTATTCTGTCTGTCATTAGTGATGATAAGACACGCAAGCGGGACAACTGCCAAAAGTTCCAGTTTTTATCCAAAGCTAGTTTATCATGGCAACTCCGGGAATCTGACATGTGGAGATAGGTGCATGAGGTCGATCTGATCATCAAATTTACTGTTGTTTGAGTGAGCGTCGTGAGCATAAATTCCTTCCAACGCAGGGCCAGTGTGTGTATGTGTGCAGTGTTGGTTGTTGTCAGCGCGTCATAAATTTAGAGTGGAATGAAATGAACTTAATCAGGAGAGCCCTTGAGTGTAAACATTTTAATCGTGTTCGCTGATAAAGTATTCTATACATAAGGATATAGTGTAAGCGAGGAAACCACGGTGCGATGAACTAGATAGAAAACTGATGCAGCAGTTTGCAAGGAAGGAAATAGTAGATACACCGTAATGTCTCTGAGCAACTTCTAACAGAAAAGTTCACACAACAGTCACACTCGCAATGTTGCTCTGAAAGTTTTTGGCTTAGCATCGCCTCTATGTTTTCTTCTAAGCTTCAGGACTAAAAATACGTCGCAGAATTTCGAAATGATAATTTACGTGCTTATGCACGGGGTAATTCTTACAGGAAGGTAGGTTTGACGGAACTGACTTCCGTTTGTTTATTGAGACATCGTGCATTGGTTGGAAACAGAAAAAGCACGGTTGCGCTGATCATGATTTGCCAAAGAAACCCAGTTAAACAGTAAAGATACCCTTATTGTTTAGTCCAGAGTCAAACAATGTGTACACTGAAGATAACACAGCCGTGGCCAAAACGAATCGTAAATAAAATAAGGCTCATAAAATAATGCCATCTTACATCTAATTGTATGTCACAGTTGATTGCCCCCAGCACAGGAAATCTTGTAATGACAACAAAGTGTTCTTGCTGTGGGGCTTAAGCCATTAATGGGACCTATGCTGGACATGTCGATGGGTGTGAATTGTTTTTCTATGATGGACAAGTGGAAATAAAGTGCTTGCCTAGAGTCACGCTTTCTTTCCTGCTCAGTGACTGTAAAATTAGAAAAGATTCATGTTTTTATAATGTCTTTTATGGCGTGAGAATACTGCTGTCAACGGCGTTGTGACACTCCTTCTTAATCTGTCAGTGATGTGTAACAGGCAGGTATGCCTGTTATTTATCTTATTGGACAATATAATTCTTTCCTGCCAGAAAATAACCTTCTTTAGAACAAAGACATGGCCAGATTAGTTGGGGCGGAACAGGACGATTCGAAAGACCTGTCGTTAGTTTGGAGTGGTTTGGTTTTGTGAGAAGACCATGGTGGGATTCCTAATGCCTCTTTTCGGATATTTAATTTTTCTAACCCGGCATCGGATGCGTTGAAGTCTTTTTTTTTTTTTTTTTCATAAACTCTTGAGAAAAGAATTTGAACGTAATATATTAATCACAACCGATACGCATTGATCAGTGATTTAGATCTTAAAGCCAGCAAAGATTTGTCCAGATAATGTAACGATTTTTGTGTTCGGAGCAGAGGAAGTTTATTTGCAGATTGTCGTTTTTCTTTAAAACTGGTAAGACTGCTGAATAGCTCTGACCATTGCAGTGCTTTTAAGGGGAGCGCGGTAGCGAACGCTTCTTTGTACAAAATCATATTTACAGATAAAACAGTTCCCCGTCATCAGATGAAAGCGTGTGGCAGTACATATTATGAAGAATGGTGTGGGGGAAATGCAACAGTAGTTTTTAAATAGTTTGTTGAAAAATGGAAAATTCAGTAAGTCATTTTAAAAACATCAGTGTTTGCTTAGCATACCATAAACCAAAGAAAGACCTAGCTTTTTTGGTGATGATGCCAAATTATATTTATCGTACCTGTGAGTGGTGAACAGTCGTGGCTAGTGCTCAATACTGAGTTTCACGCTTTATTAACACTGGGGAGAGTCCCCAGTTGTGCGGGAGAGTAAACCGTATTTTAAGCCTCAGGGAAGTCTTACTTCAAATCCCAGGTGCCAGATATGTAAGGTGTCTTCTTGATATTCTGCATGGAACGTCAGCAGGGTAACGAGTCGAGACTGAAATAAGTTCGGACTGATTATGACAATGAAGTCAGGGTGCTATTCGAGCGACAGGATAATGCTAATTTCTCTGCAGACCATTAATAGACTGTGAATCGTTATACATACTCAGTGTTATGCGAACATAAAGGAGAGTTTCAAAAACATATTCACGGCACCAGGTGAAGTCCTGTGATAATTATAATCCACTGCTTTTGGCAGGGCTCCCGAAGGATTTATCAGATTTCTTTTGGATGTGCTTTTTTTTTTAAACTGCTAAGAACTGTCTTCCGCAGGAGCCTCAGGATAAACTTTGAGTTAAGTTTAAACTTTTTACGATGCCATGGCGATGTGTTTAAACTACTATAACAAGACGTAATATTTCGTTTGGATGTAACTGTTCAAGAACACTTTGATTATTCATCTGGTCAGCCATGTCTTTGTCGTACCGAAGAGCCCAGCGGTCATCATGGTGCCTAGGTTATGATTCTTCATCATCTGGGACAAGTAGTTACATTAGCAGACCAGCCAGCAGCTACGGGTCCACCAGTTATGGGAGCAGTCGGCTAGACTATGGCAGTGGAAGTTCGCTTGGAAATTCCAGCAAATGGGACCATAGAAGTGGCAGGTCTGATTTGTCGTCGGCCTCTAGAAGTAGCTTGTACACACCAACTTCCTTCACCAGCCCTAGAAGCACCAGCTCCTATGGTGACTCTGTTCTAAGACGATCTACTTACAACAGTGGATCAAATTACACTAGCCCGAGCTCTGTGAGTGATATAGCTGGGAGAGATTCTAGTTACAGAGACAGGCGTATTAGCACCAGCACTGGAAGTAGAGACAGGAACGGAGAGTCTTCCTTCAGGCGGACAAATAGCAGAGGTGAGGAGACGAACCAAACAGTAGACAGTGAAAGAATCCGCGAAGAAACGTCCTCGTCTTCCAGTAGAAGAACACCCAGGGGAAGTCATGAAGACATTGGTCGTGAGACTGCGATTGAATCGCCGGTGAATTCGGAGAAAACTCTTCGTAGACGAGAGAGAAAAAGCCAGTTTCAAAAAGAGGATGGCGAAAACGCTGGAAATCTAGTATGGTCTGAAAGAAAAAACATATTGGATAAGAGAAACCGGCGGTCTTGGTGTGTAGACAGCAGTTCTTGCGAAACGAAAGACATTTGCAATGCTGACAACGACCTCACCCACACAGAATTGAAAAGTGAGGATGTTTTTGTTCGTAAATTGGCATCTTATGTCAAAGATTGTGACGACAAAAGCGCGTCCAACCTACAGAGAGTGACAGAAACGAATAAATGTCGTGTAGCTGAAAGTCAAGATCAAACAGCTACGGAAACACAGTTGAATAAAAACGTTGGAATTGATGATGATGTATTTCTAAAGGAGAAAACCAAAGTGAAGCAAATTTCGCCACTGAACACTCAACATTCACCCACCGACAATGTGAAATACTCCAAAGGTGAGAGCTCGGATGAAATAAAATCCAGTAAAACATCTGGAATTAGCAAGTCTTCATCGACTCATGGACGCAGTAGCGGGGGTTCAGGATTGACCTTCAGGGCTTTCAAAGAAAAATCCCAAGACTTTTCGGAAGATGCAGGCTTGAAACCTTCAGAAGACAGTTTCAGCTCTCGGAATACCTCTTCTACTGGCAAAACAGTTTCGAAACAAGCCAGTCTAGAAGAGCCTATTCCAGACACGGGCTGCAAAACAGTGGAAAGTTACGAAAATCGTAATGCGACAGTGGGATTTCGCAGTGAAGGTAAATTGGTTTATACTGACCCATTCATTCTTTCTGTTCTCTTAAAACTACTAATTCGTTTTTAACAATGCATTTTGCTTTGTGAGACCTCAGGCATTGCTTGCTGGCAATTCTGGAACTATTTTTTTTTAAAAAGTGATACTGACCGCATCACCAAAATTCTGCTGGGCCACAAACTGTCTGGTATGTTTGTATTAACCTTAATGCTCGGAACTTTCCCCAGATGCCATATGAAATGATATGTCCACTTTTGGAAGGGGGGAGGGGGAAGGGAAATGGTTATACATTTTCTACTAGTCAACTTCTCTGCTCGGGTGGTTAAAGAAAATGGGAGGATTGTCTCGATTGTACCGTAGTGTGGCGGCGAAAGGCAGACAGATAAGACAATATTTACGCAACCTTGCAACCCCAAGGATCTCTGGCTTTCCACCCATACAGGTTAGGGCCTTGTATTCTATAGACAGTTATAGCGTTTATCGTCGTGATGTTTCAAAACCTGGCAATTACTTGTTACACGAATCTCTTTACCCTTACTGTATTTCAGTTGTCTTTGGTTGAAAGAATGAATTGCTTTTGCAGGGAGAGAAGAAGGACACATAACACAAGAGTAACGGAGTGTTAAATACAGGGAAAGCCATATCAGAGTCTGTCTGAGAAGCCTCCGGGCATCTTGTGACTTTGTGTAATATGTTGTTGTTGTTGTGAGTTTGACATGTATCTGCTGACCTGTTTAATTAAGAATACCTTTGCAAATCATATCTGGGTTGAAATAGGAAATTAATCACCAAAATGTTTTCATCACACCCGCGGAAGCCATCTCTACCCTCGGTTCCTCCCACACGTTTCCTGTTCCGCCGAAGATTTCTATTTTTTCCAGCCCATGAATCGTTCAGGAATCTTGGGATGCTTGAGAAATGTGTAGAAGAATTTATCACTGGAAAACGTCCGCCTCCCTCACCTCTCCTCCAACTCACCTCCTCATCAACAGGTGGAAGTGAACTGCCACAATTTCCTATTCTCTTTTTTCTACCTGTAAGTTTACCTGGTGCCAGTTCACAATGGCCTTGCTTACCTCGTTTTCTCTTGTAGTTTCTTTGTCTTTTCTTTCTCTCTGAGATATATGTGAATTTACTGGTTCAAAACTCGGTCTCGGGGAAAACTCGTGTTCATATTAAAGTCTTATTACCCTTGCCGTTTTTCGGTTTGAGTTCGCAATGACTTGTGTGTGTTTCATAGAAAACAAGGAGCGATTCTTGTTTTTTTCCCCTTTTTTCCGAACGCGGTAGCAAAAGTTTTTCTATTTTATGCAATGGAAGAAATGTTATTATCAGCTAATCTGTTCCCAAATTTTGTATTTTTAAATTAAAAGTGTCCTGTTTGGTTTTTCAGTGTTTAAAAGCAAAGATACAATAGCAAAAACAAAAATAAACACACACACACACACACATACACAGATTTTCTGAATGTCTGTCTGTCTGTCTGTCCGTCTGTCTGTCTGTCTGCCTGTCTGTCTGCCTGTCTGTCTGTCGGTATCTTTTTCTCTCCTTCTCCCGGTTGGGTATATCATCTTGTAATTACAGATTAATTAACAATTTAACGTAACAAATAAAATCAATTTTAGCACAGAAAATGCAGAAGGGAAAGCTCAGCCTATGATAGAACATCAATACCACCCACCATGTGGGAGACAGATTCACATCTTCAGGCCAGGATGTTTCGTTTCAGTAAATACAAGTTATGCCAGCCAGCACCTTTGCTTTAAATAGCAACAACTGCAGCAAAAACAAATACAACGGCAACATCAAACTAGTTAGACGTGATAATGACCACAGCAGTACTGTTCTTGAAGGAAATTATGCGTCTTGCCATAAAAAAACAAAACAAAACGAGTGTTATGATTTTTCTTGTTTCTATCTCAATTGGTTGTCCTGAATCTCGTTTGAGATCGCATTGCTAGACGACCAGATTTTACAGAGTTTGGCAACCTAACGTAAAGTATCTATTGTGTTCTTATGTCTGTAAAATATCATCATCACCATCATCACCACACCACCACCACCATCTTCAGCATCGTTATCATCATGACCTACATCATCATCAACATAGTCGTTGTCGTCATCGTCGACATCGACATTACCACCATAGTAATCATCATCATCATTAGTATGATTATCATTATCTTCTTTCTCATCTTTATTCGCATCTAACTGGTGGCAGTTTCGTCTTCATCGCCGTCATTCTTTATGTAGCGATTATATTTATTGCAGTGCATGTCAGAAACACCGAACGCTATGGTAAATCGTACAAATTGGAAGTACAGCTGCGTGTTTCACATAGATGAAATTGCAATAATACCTGTTGCTATGACATCACCACCAACTTCGTCAGACACTCAAAAACTCATCCAGAACTAACAAGTTCCCAAAACGCATTCTTTCACGTGGCTGACAGTCGTTTCATTTTCAGGTGCGCTCTATCCAAAATAAGTTGGTAGTTGGATACCCGGGAAAACGTCCTCCCCCCCCCCCCCCCAACCCCCTTATTTTTTCCTCTTGTACCCCCCAGCTTGTGCCAAGAATGTTAGTTTGGGGAGTTATATTTAGGAACATTTCTAATTTTGAGGACAGGCGTAGGAGGAGAAAGAAAAGAGAAATTCCAGTTTTGCTGCGTCACTGACATTAGAATAGAGTTTATCCCAAACACGCTGACGGTTCTTTGAACATAGTTACGTTGTTTATAAGAAAACCAAACTCCCTGAAGCTCTTGAGCTATCAGTGTTGCGTAAAATGATAGCGTTATAGTTAAGTGGGAAAGCAGTAGGAAAATTAGATGACATGATGCGTATGCGGTGCAAGAAGTGAAAGTATAATGTGTATATCACACATCCCGACTGTTTAATCAAGCAAAGCTGAGCAACTAATAAAAACTGACGAAGAGAAATAGGTGCTTGGCTTGGAGATGAAAGTAGCGAGTCTCCAAGGAACTTTTGAAAGTTTTCAGGATTACAGTTTAATCTCAGGGGAAAATGTGGAAACGGTTATGGGAACGGGACCTTCCAGTCACACCTGTCTGTGTGTGTGTGTGTGTGTGTGTGTGTGTGTGGGGGGGGGGCGGGAGAGAAGTCTGTTATTCTGACATGCGAAAAATTAATAAGGGTGTGGGTCCGTTATTTCATAAATTTAAAAATTCTGTGTGCGTTTTATTATTCATTCTTACTTGCTGGTCAGTTGTGTGTCTGTCTGTATGTCCCCAGGTCTGTTATTTGTAGCTAGTCTGATGCCACTGATGGTCTGTCTGTGTTAATGTCTTACGTTTTAAATACAAAATGGCGTCTGCTCAATCATGATTTCATGTTTCCAAAAGAAATGTTAAGACCAAAAAAAAAAAAAAAAGAAAATCAACCGCATTTTTCTTTCACAAATAGATGAGCATGTTGTATGGGAGACAGGCGGTGGGAAAGTATGGGTGAAACAAATTTGACAGGAATGGGTAGCCGCTTCTATAATCTCCCCTTTATTCTATCTGGCATTCCTTTCCTGATTTGTCTGTGTTTGTAAATAATGTACCAGTGGTTCTGGGCGCCTGAGTACGTCCAGTCGCATTTATATGCAGTTTCAAATATAATAATATATTTACATGCTTTCGGCCTTGTATATTGTATGTGTGGGAGCGAAAGTGTGGCTGCAGTTAAGAAATGAAGGTAACTCGATCGTGAGCGTTGATTATTCGAGATCACCCGACTACCTGAAAATTTGCGGACTTGAGATTTTTCGTTGCAAAAGGCTTCTGAACCACCCAACACTCAGACTTCAAATTTTATATAGTGCATCAGAATGGATGTAAGGGTGCACAGTTTTTATAGAAGTCTCAAATCGGTTTTTTTTTTTTTATTGGAAATTTATTGTTTCGCCATGATTTAGATCTATTTCGAGTCATGGTTCGCCATTTTAAGGTTTCGTTATCACTTCCTGCGATGTGTTCACTTATCAAACACACTAACCCGTGCGCAAATCATGCTGTTGTACGGGATGGCCAGTGTGTCAACTCACAAAGGCAGAGCAGTAAGACTTATTTAAAAACAAACAAAAAAAAATAAATAAAATAAACAAATAGTAACAGGCCAGATGCAGCAAGTCCATAATAACCACCCAGAACTGAAATCAATATTCAAACCGATTTATCGGGCAGCACCGGGGACCTCAGCTAGTTGTATATAATGACCATTTCTATGGCTTACACGTAATGTTTTTCATTTTTGTTACCTTCACAAGAATTAAAGGACTGAATTATCATTTTCCCCAGTTTTCTTGAGAAAAGCCTCAGTTTTAATAAATATTTTGTAGTATTTGCATATAGCGCATGGTATCTCCATAATTTGTTTATTGGCAAGCATTGAAAGCCTTTCTTCAAACAAATGTTAATGTTGTGTTTGGATTTTTTTTTTTTTGAGTTGTAGAGGAGGTATTTATAGAATGATGCACTAGGAGCCACAGTGTTTGTCTTTACTTATAAAATATAACCTTTCTGGGATCCAGACGTCGTACAACCTACCAAAGTTTCCTCTCTAACTGAATCCAGTTATTCACAGGCCTTTCGTTAATGGATGGTGAATAGAAAAACGGACAGGCCACCATGCCAGGCGTTCCTTGGGCTGTAATTCTTCTTCATACTGAACTTCCTCTAGCAAAATAAACACATATACAGTTCGCATTTCACGATGATAAGGAAAGAGCGCAGAATCTTGAGAGGCATCGGCTTTGGAATAAATCCTTACCTCTTTGTACATAACAAAATCGCGACCCGCGCTTGGCGTATTGTGGAATGTGACTTGATCGTATCCTGAAGATACGGGATTTCCCAGGCAAGCTGGTGCCAGACATAAACACTGGTGTTGTTGAGGGAAAGCACACATAGATGCCAGCGAAAGCAAACGAGGATATCCAAGTCTTAAGTCGTAATTAAATCATTTGCAGACAATGCAACAAGTGTTCTGTGTCCGAGAAAAACTAAGAACAAGAGAAAGAGGCGGGATTGGGGAAAGATTTTGATGTTCAACATTATATAATTTATGATGAAAACGATTTTGCCTGAAGTTCAGGGTCGTCTTTACATCATTATGCGCCCCTGGGAAGAGCAATAGGATCCCCCCCCCCCCTTTCAAAAAACAATGTAAATGTGCATGCATGCAGTCTTCTCAACCCTTGGTGCACCTGGGCAGCTGCCCAGAGCGCCACTGCGTTAATGCGGCTTTGCTGATGTTTTGAGAGAGAGAGAGAGAGAGAGAGAGAGAGAGAGAGAGAGAGAGAGAGAGAGAGAGAGAGAGAGAGAGAGAGAGAGAGAGAGAGAGGGGGGGTGGGGACTTATAGTAATACAAAAGAACAGCAGCATTATTTTCATCACCCGAACCACTACTACAACCACCACTAAAATAAAGTACGAAATGTTACAACACATAAATATACAAACGTCATGTCGAACCTAC
Source organism: Onchidella celtica (assembly GCA_963931925.1). Taxonomy (NCBI): domain Eukaryota; kingdom Metazoa; phylum Mollusca; class Gastropoda; order Systellommatophora; family Onchidiidae; genus Onchidella; species Onchidella celtica. The sequence goes on along the minus strand of OZ007573.1, from coordinate 24,596,620 downwards.
AGCCTCTTTGCTTTATCCTGAAGCTAAGGTAAAGAGATAAGGGAAAAGGGGGATAACTACAAAGAGATAAGAGGAAGAGGGAGATATTACAATGAACATGTTTATTGTAGAGTTTATAATATGAGACATGCATAGCAGGGCTGTTGCTTTACCTGAACAGGTGCACACGCAGGACATTTTGTTTTATTTCCGATGGCTGAAGTCATGATGTAGCATGTCAGATGAACGAGAGAAATAGGCAGCACAGAGAACAGCGGCTGTGAGTGTCACTGCCTGACCGGGCTAACATCCGATGACCGTTAGTCACTGGGGTATGGGAGGATATAGATCGTGAGTCACCGGGGCATTGGAGGATAGATCTTATAGCATGACGACATTATGAAAATAAAGAAACAAGTAGAATCAACAAAGGTGCAGTGAAACAGCAACCTCAACAGCAACGTCATCATCATCATTATCATCATCAACAACAACAGCAGTAACAATGTCAACAACGGCGACGGCGACGACAACGACAACGACAACAACAACAATATCACTTTCCACCATCAGCGTTATACCACAGTCACGATCAACTGCGACTGTTGGAATTTCAGCAAGTTTTCCTCCACCCGACGGCAAAAGGAAAACTAATTAAGAACGGCAAGTTGTAAACAAATATGGTACAAAGCATATGAAAAAAAAAATGTGAGCCCCAATCATGCAGTTGTAAGATGGCGTGAACAGTGGCAAACGAATTCTTTTTTTCTTTCTGCTTATTTTGCGCAATATAAATGCAAAGTTTTTCTGAAAGATCCTTTTGGCGAGTTGCAGTCTTTCCTTGTTTTTAATGAGAAAGTGCCTTTCATTTTCTGTATTTGTACAATGGGGACCATTTGTTGAGAAATAGGTGAAGCATGTCTGACGAAATAACGTTGACACAGCTTCGTTGCCACGAACGTACGCTTTAAGCTTGAACGTACTGAAAAATTACCATTTAAGTGCTTTAATTATGTTCCTGGCGCATAGATTATTCAGCAGCTGTGTGATTTCATTCTGAATAACAAGCAGAAAGAATGGATAGCTTAAGGACATTCCCCGATTAACCATACCTCTTGTTGGCACGGTCCTGTTGATAGTCATATTTATCATGATCTGTGGAATGAACACTGATTCCAATGTTATGGAGATACCATGACAGTAGCAGCTTCACCTGAAATTTGAATTCTTAGGCTCACTGGTGTTCTTTCTCTCATTAGACGGGTAGATGAGAAAACGAATGAGGATACAAGGAAAAGAATGCAGTAAAGAACAGGAGGGGAAATAAGGGTGAGCAATGATGTTGATTTATCTTCACACAGCTCTTGTGTATGCCCTTTTCAGTTATCATACCTTTCCACTTGTAAACAGGAAGGCCTATCTCTGGCTTTATCCATGACTGCTCTGAAACAGCTCCTTCATGCTGTAAAGTTACCAGGTGTTCGTCATTGGTCGGCAGATACAGTCCAACCCCAGCTCAAGCGGAATAATGTATGAAGCCAAAGAATCTACAGACGGACTCTTGTCACTGCACAAGAATATTTTCGTTTACGTGTTGAATGTGGCTGCTTGTTGGCCCTTACCACCATGAGAATTGTTTGGAAGGATATAGTACTTTCCAGTACCCTGTGTTTCATGGGTAGAGATTTACACTTTATTAAAATGCTGTCTGTTTGTTTCTTCAGTGTGAATGTATGATACCCTTTCTTGAAATGATAAATGATCTCTAGATTCCAGTGAGAAATCTGTGACCGGACTTTGTGATTTAGCGGAAAGCTGTCTTAGTGGACCTTTCAGAATGGATAATCCCTGTGTGAAGTATGCGTGAAGATAAATATGCCCTGGAGTCTTTGCTGTGGAATTGTGTGGACTGGACTTTTTTCCATCGACTTGTACCTAGTGAAGATTAGCGCGCAGTGTGGTCTTTTAAGGCTTGCATTTTCTCGACCTGTTATACAGTAATCTGTTCGGGGGTGGGGGCAGTGGAACAGCTATTTATATCATGATCCTGTTGGTTGAGAGAAGTTCCGGACCGGCAACGCCCGGAAAAAAATATGCTTATAGTGGCGAGTATAAGTTGCTTGTATTTGTGGGCAGTATATACAGATTACCGAAGGTGTCACGGGTCAAGGAAGGAAATGAATAGTGGGCAAGATACAAGCACTGGCCGCTAGAAAATCACTTAGTAAGTCTGACTCAAACTTTCTTTTCTCCCTCCCTCACCTACAGTGGAGTGTATCATGCTTCACTCATGGCGTGTTTGCAGAGTCCACATTTAATAGATCCATTCATTTTTGGACTTTGTGGACTTCTTCAAGGAGTTCGTTGTTTCGTTTTACTTTCAAGAACTTTTGCATTTGTGTCTAATAATTTTTTTTTTCCTTGTAAGAACTTCATGGATTTTGCGTTGTCGCTGTGCACACTTTGAGAATTTGGTGCTTCTTTTCATGCTTTTTATCGTGGTATATATTATTATAATGTGGTTTCACTGGAATGCTGTCCGTATTTTGTAATTTAAGGGCTATTGCAAATAATCTGTTATGTAAAAGAGTGAATTTGAGTCAAGATGAAGAAATTACCACTCAGGGGTTGTGCCAAGTTTCAGGAAGAAGACATTTGTTGAAGATTCAAATGGTGATATTTTCTATCCTTTACAGTTATACTCAAGAGGCTCTTGTTGTCCCACTATTGTAATAATCCTTTCGTGCGTACCAGGACATGAATAAGCCTTTTCGTATTTTCATAGTTGGAAACGATTCTCTGTTGCTTTAAAATGCTCATCCCTTAATTAGAAATTCTGAGGGGGCGTTTCCCTATATTCATGCACGATTGTAATTGATCCCCGTGAATGTCAAATATCTCAGTAAATTAAATGAACGGTCTCAAAATTCCAAAACTGTTTTTTTCTCTTTATGAACGTTCTTTTTGTCTGTACGAGATGTATAACCAAAGGAATGAACCAATTTTGCCGCCGCTGTTGAAGCAAAGATCAATTCTATGTTTTTGAACAGTCATTGATAATAAGGAGGTGAAAGTACGACAATCAATGGCAAATCAGCCCAGTTAAAGCGTGTACACTTGTATTCTGTTGGCTGTAAGTGTTTAGAGTACTTTATGCTTGAAATGCACCGCAAGGATTGAATGTATCAAACATCATTGTGGGGAGTGTTGTCATTAATTTATTTAGCTATCACTGAAACTTGTAATTGAAGGCATGTGTCCTGTTTATAATATAATGTTTTGGCAGTAAAAAAAATCTCACAGCCGTTTAGGTTCACTGCACGTCAACCAGCGCGTTTTAATGCAATTTCCCATCCTCATGTGCAAGAGATAGCCTAATTACTAATTAACCTTCCGGTATGAAATTAGCGTCTCTTTTCATTAACCTGAGCATCTGGGACGGCCCGTGCTTATATGTGGATCTTTCTCTGTGGCTTAAGTCTCTGGCGTTTACCTCTCATTTTTTGTTTGTTGCTGAATGATCCCGAGAGGAAATGAAACGAGGTTAATTTTAGCACATCCGGTTTGGCGAGCAAACCTTGTAAACGGTGTCAAACTGTGATCATCTCCCCTGTCGGTATTTAGAGTAAGCCAGCGCGAAATCTCCTAAGCAGATACTCTAGTCGATACCAATGTAAAGAAAAGACAAAACTTTCTAAAAACCACAAAAATACTTCATCTTCTAAACTGACTGTTTTGTGGAAGGTAATAAGATCGGGATGGGATGGGGGAGAGAGTACTGAAATTACTTTCTTAAATTTTGGACAAAAAGGAAAGCTGTCTTATCGGGTAACGTAATCAGACTTTTCGGTATCGGATACTTGAAGCCTCGGTACAGAGTTTAGTTTGGTATGTAAAATATGGTTCCCATTTAACGGTTTCGGTCTTAGCAAACAGTGGAGTAATTTTAGGGTTAGAAAGTTAGTGGGTACATCCACCCGCTAGGTTTGAAAACGAAGTGCAAAATTTAGTCCGGGGGGGGGGGGGTGGAGGGGGCTATGTAAAACAGGTGCCATCGGTGGAGAAATGGAAAAAAACGGAGTAAAAGGGAAAAAAAAGGCTTACATTTATTGAGACGGGAGTAAATGTAGGGTAATGATCTAGCCGCGTAAGAATAATGTTTGAGTTAGAAAGATGGCCAAAGAGTAGGCCAGAGATCAGTCTCGAATGCACGAGATTGAGGGAAGATTGTACTCAGTCCTGTAGTAAGACAAAAAGGCGGTATTTTTTAAATGGCGAAAAGAGCAGGAAAGGAATGGGTAGTCAGTAAATTCTATGAGAAGTATTAAGAGTTCAAATGCGAAGTAAGGATGGGGAGAAAATCGAGAAAGAAATAAGACATAGTATTATTTATTGGAAATAGTAGAAAAATATGAAATTAATGAAATGATGGCAGAGAGTGGCGTAAATTTATTTGAAATTGGAGCCAAGAAGGAAGGATGAAAGAGGAAAAAGAAAGAATGAATGAAGAACAAAAAAAAAAAAAAAGGTGAATGCTGGTATTATTTGTTTACCATAATTATCGAGTACAATCAGGTATTACAAGAACAAGCTCGTGTAACTAGGTGAACGTTTCCAGGGAAACATCCTTTCCTGGACGGAGTCAATTTTGGGGGATAAAAGGAAGAAAGAATGAAGGATGTGCACATAAGTCAACCAACAACCCGTAACAGAAATATGGCATTTCAGAAAGAAAAGACTGGGAAAAAGGGTAGGGCATAAATAAAATGAGAGCCTGGGGCGAATAAAGCGGTAGGGAAGACACACAGTAGGAAACACAATTCTATTACTGACGGGTTACCTTTGCATATTCAGCAACACTAGCAGAAGGACTAGGTTTCAAAGGCAGCAAGTTGCGGTACCGTAACCGTCTTGTCTATCGTACTTACCTCAGATCTCCATGCTTACCCATTCCCCCACAATCCCTGAGAATCCCTGCCTGATCCCTAGCTAATTTGTTTAACGCTATCGGGCTTATTTTAGCTGTAAACAGCCGCCCTTTTTGTGTGGGTCGACGTTGCCATTTTTGCAACCCTTGGCCAACTCACCCGACCTGTTGGAGTTCCTTAGTAGTCATTCATTTCTCACCTGTAGTACCTAGACCAAATTTCTGAAACGTTTCGACCACTGACAGCGTGTTTTTGTGCCTTAAGCTTTTGTGTAGCATCTCAACGTTTCCATGACATCCATTGGAACTTTTCATTGTGAACAGAATTTTGCAGGACCTTGTTCGGCTGCGTTTATGAGCTAAACAGATAATTTCTTAGAAATCATTACTTTATTACAAACTGCATTCACAAGATCGAAGTGATTTCGTTATTTTGCAACTATTATGAGCTCATTTGAATCGAACTGTTTAATTTCTAGTATCAGATGGAATTAACACCAATAACTATTTCGGTAATACACAAAAGAGAAACCGAAGCAAAACAAAACACTTTGCGCCGAAGAAACAAATCTCTTGAATTTTTGATCAGACGAAATTACTGCAGCCAAAGGTTTTTTGTTTTTTTTTTAAAATAAAAATTTGAATCTTACATGACATGATTGTATTATTTCCATTTTCATTCATCAGATGTAAACTTCTGCATTGCAATTTTTGCGCACAATGGTGAACAAAGTGCCATTGTAATGAACGTTTTATTTTGAATGTACCATGATTAGACTTGAAAGTCAGGCGAAGGTAATTATTCATGATAAAAGCTACCCAGAATAGCAAGTTGTGTGTTGAGTAAAAATTATTGTCGCTGATTCTGAATTTGAACGTTTTGCCAGCCTTCTTGATGAAGGCATGTTTTATACTAGGTTCAGGGTCTGTTTGCCAGTGGCCTACATTTTATGGCGCAAAAATTTATTGTCTTTTCACTTTGCACACTGGCATATAAATACATCTTTGGTGTTTGAAAGAAGTACGTAACTTTGATTACGTTGCCAACAAGCTGTTGTTCATTCAGCACTGTTAAATTCAAGTATTAGTACTTTCTACTGAATGCAGTTTTCCTATTCAAAATTCTGTTGGAAATGGACAAAGCTGTCTGGAAAAGTTTAATAGGTAAGGCGAGCTGGGGCTAACGCATCTTTTGCTGTCAGTAGATGCTTTAGAATCAGACGCGACACGAAGCCGTCATATTTTTTAAAATATCTGTGCTTATGTGAGATCTTAAATACTTCTGTCTAATGACGCGTTTATAAACATTGGTCGGGAGAAATCTGTCAAGATCTGTCGCAGCAGCGTAATTTGAGCGAGGCAACCTCTTTGTTTGGAATCTATCAGAGATGATGGAATCTGACAGTGAGTAAATCTAGCCCCGGTTAAATCTTCATTAGCAGCTGCTAGCCCTACGCTGGCGGAAGACCTGGCTTTTAAATTATAGCTGCCTTTACGGATGGATTTCTGTTTAAAGTGAGTGGCGGTCTCTTAAAGCAGGGTCGCTGAGTGAAAGCTTGGGCAGAAAGGATGAGATCACCTTTCCTGTCCTTCATTAAGCAATTTCGCTCTTGTGGTAGTTGTTGCTTTGAGAATAGTGATAAACCACGTGTAAGGAAGCAAATGCAGTTTGCTATATTCGTTTGATTACTCTTATCATATTATTCAGTTTGATTCTTGTAGACACATTACCTTGTGATGATATTATTATTATATCTGAATTTGTGTTATATATATAGAGAGAGAGGATAGCTGAGTATTTTTGAAGTTTCTGTCCAGTTTTGATAGATCTGATACAGTAAATGTTTGGTTTGTTGGGCCATGGCAACTTGTAGTTACAGTGTCAAAGACAGATACTTTGATTAGTTTTTCTCGAGTACATAGGGCTGAGAGATCAGGGTCTTTATTCTGAAACTAATCTGATTATCTGTGCGGTATTATGATTATTATTTTGAATGGAGCTAGGCTATTAGGATTTGACTGGAGCTAGGCTGTTAGGATTTGACTGGAGCTAGGCTATTAGGATTTGACTGGCGCTAGGCTGTTAGGATTTGACTGGAGCTAGGCTATTAGGATTTGACTGGAGCTAGGCTATTAGGATTTGACTGGAGCTAGGCTATTAGGATTTGACTGGAGCTAGGCTATTAGGATTTGACTGGAGATAGGCTATTAGGCATGTTTTCCGGATTTCTTTTAAAAGAAAAAAAAACAACAACTTATTATTTTCGGGAAATTAACATCATCCGCTTCCTCACAAGGATGTTCCTGTTTCTGAGTTTAAAATTTAACCGTTTATGTTACTATTTTCAGCTTAAGTGCTCTGCGGCGTGTCGTTTGTTTATGTACTGTAGGAAATATACAATGATTTTAGAGCGACAAAACGTGTTTGTTTATGAATGTTTTTAAACTTTTGTGTTCAAGTTGAGGTGATTACCTGGGCAGTTTAAATGTCTGTGCTTTTCTTCCTTCATAATGAAGTCCTTGAGAAAGACAGTTTCTTGAGTTCCACTGGGCCGTTTGTAATTCCAAAAACCAAGATTTTGGTCTGCATTGTACCGAAACGAGAGCGGATGAAACAGATGGTTAGATGAGTTGGTTGGCTTATTTCTCTTTAAATGCTGTATTCAAAACTTTCTGGGGAGAACCCATGAGATGGATTTAATCAGGAACATGCGCATAAAACATCACAGGCGTTCACCCTTGCTGGAAGCGGTAGCCCGCAGAGGCGTGTATGTGCCACATTCAACGTTATCATTGCGCTGTGCCAGTGGGTTATACTCGGCCATCTATTTAGATGGTAAGTAGACTGATGAAATTAGTACTTTTAAATTACTGTAATGACAGAAAGTTCGCCGTTGAAAAAAAAAAGAACTTTGAGCCAGCTCTGTTCATTTCGAGGTGTAGTTGATCGTAGCATCTTTATAATAATATATAAAGAAACAAAATAATATTATGTTTAAAAGATAGCTTTAATTACCAGTTATAAGTGTCGTAAATCCACAAGAGCAAAAACTATCCATCCCATCGCAAAACCCACTTTCTACAGTGAAGCTTTCTGTACAGAAGGCATTGCACACAAACAATTAAAGCTACCGGATATCAAATGTGAAAATGAAAATGTTTTTCTCGCTTCCTGAAAAGTTGCGAAAATTCACGTACGACACTAATCAATACCACCCGCGGTTTACTAAAAAAATGTTGTCTTCTTCCGGGTGCCAAAAGTTAGTTGCTGGTTCTCAGAGTAACAACGCGGCGTTCTTGAGAGTACGATCAACATCAAAGACTGTCCGCGTTACAGCGTAGAATGGAATGTCATTCAAATAGCAAAAACATTTGTGCTGTCCTTGATGATTTACTGATTTAGAACTGGAGTGATACTTTGCGGACAGACCACGGCCTGTAATGTCTGCATCTGACACTTTCTATGTCAGAATGATTATGGTGCCAGATTTTGACATTTGACATTGCCACTGTCCAGATGTGTCACACCGGTAGATTTATATATTTTCAATCAAGTCTTAACTGAGAAATGGCCCATTTTGCCGACTGAAGACCAGAGTTGTGGGTCTAGATATTCAAAATCGAAATGTCAACAGATATTGGAAAGCGTAATATCTCTTTGCTAGCCCTTATTCAGTTGTATTTGATTGTGGTAGGGAAACGTCTAACGTGTGTCAACTAAGAACAAAACATTAATTGGATTATCCACTGAAAGGTTCGCGTTGAGTCAGCAATGTTGTCCTGGTTAAATTTCTCCCTATCGATTTCTCTCACGCAATTTGCTAGAGAAACAGATAACTTTGACTGGCATTGCTCTTCCTGGGCAGAATCATACCGCGCTCAAATAGCCTTGTGGCGTTATCACTGGTCAACATTGCCGCAGTGAGAAGTGAAATATCTGACAAATTCGTAGCTGTTGCATGACTCCTCTATGAACAGAAACTTGTTTATTCCGCAAGAACTTACGAAGTAAAGAGTTCCTCTATTTTACTGATACATGCTTTGACGATTGCCTTTAATGTGTTATGCTTTTTGCTTCCCATCCTGTGGCGAGTTTTTGTATGCTTCTGGCTTTCTCTGTCCCAGTCATTCCTCCAATCCCATCTGGTCAATTCATCATTAAAGTTCATGCCTGTATTTTGTTGTGACATCATTAAAGTTCATGCCTGTATTTTGTTGTGGTTTTGTCACTTTCCCCAGTGTTCTCAATCCCAAAGCAGCTGCCACACCGTCCTTCCAGTTTGTCATTTTTGCTATATTCCTAACCAAGTCTTCATCTGTTACAATTTTGTTGTGGTTAGATGAACAGACACCTAATACCCGTGTGCTAATAATGGAAAACAGTTTACCTACTTCACTGGGCGGCGTTGATCACTTTAGTTCAATGTATGGTTCATTTTTATGTAATAAAAATAATTATAAAAAAAAGAACGAAACAAAATAACAAAAAAAAAAAAAAATACACAGTAAAAATGTATTTATCATAATATTTGTTAGCTGAAGTCTGAATTCGATGTTGATCATTTTACTTGTCTTTCGACACACGCTGATTTGGTCCTGAAAAGCATGAATTATTTGGTGTTTCGTATCTATCCTTCAACACTGAACAATTTAGTTTTTTCCCCATGCCATTGTTGTCATATTACCTTTTATTATTATTATTATCATTATTATTATTGAGATCATCAGCAGCAGCATCATACATCATCAAATAGCTTCTGTGAGGGTGTTACATGTTAAGGACATTTTATATTGATTATGAATAGAGTAATAATGCACATTGCACACACAATTTAAGGAACAAAAGAGTTCAGTCGAAGGGAAAGCTAAAATAGAATAACCCGTTTCTATATTGAATTTTTGAACACTATTACAAGTTATTAAATTATCCAAGTCTTAGCAAACAACAGTACCATTCCATAATTTATTTTACAACAAATGTGAGCGAAATCAACAGCAACAACAACCACAACAGAAACTGTAATATAAAAAAATATTTTAGTGAATAAAAATCACACTTCAATTCATTTTAATATAGTATTTGGCAAGAAATCTATTCCAGCTTCTTTCTGCATAAACGTACAGACAGTTTCTGTCCTATAAATTATTGTGTATTACTGGAAATGATGATGTACAAAACTGTTGTGGAGTATTAAGTACTAAGTGGCTGACCGACCTAGATCTAGTACTGACTGTGTTTTTTACTTGTTTTTTCCTACAGACTCCAGCCGTAAACCACGTGTCAATGGCACCACTAAAACTGCCACCATTACCACCAGCAGCAACCAGACCCGCACAGCCAGCAGCAGCGGCACTGCCCAGAAGGAGATTGTCCGGCTCGAGTCCCTCTGTGAGGCCCGGACCAAAGAACTCACACACACCAAGATGCAACTCAAGGCAACTACGCAAGGTTTCGATGCCATGGCTGTCTTGGTCAACTACTGCTGTGCCGAGGTAAGTGGCCAGCAGGGAACTACAGATCTACGAGGCATGGACTGTATGATGCAGAATGGTGGTCGAGTGGTGATTCTCAAACGGGTGGCACTTGGCTCCCAGGGAAGGAATTTCAAATCTAATGAGAGGCATTGGGGAGAAATTTCAGTCACAGGAGGAAGTCCAAACTGGGGAAGTCTGCACTCTTTACACATGTATCGTTGGTAGGCTGTTGGAATCTCGTCAAAACTAAATCCAAGTGCTGTTGTTAAGGAACTGTTGTATTTTCTGTATTTTTTCTATTTGGCTTTGTCCCTAACAACAGCCCTTTGATTTGAGTTTTACCGAGGTCCAACAACCGACAGCCAATATATAAAGGTTTTACTGTGGTCCCTTGAAGTCAGAATTTCTTTTTTCATTTGTCTGCAATTAATCAAGAAATTTAGTTTTATAAATTGTGTCAATAGTATCATGGTGGTCCCTCGTATTCGAGGAGGACATATCTGCATAAACATCTGTTATGTGACTATGCAGTGTGTAACCTATGCGAGAATGGTTTTAAAGTGGTAGGGCCGGTGCACAGGGGCAGTCCCACTCTCTTGGCCAGAGAGATTGTTTGCCAGTAGTACCAGTTAATATGCACCACTGTAAAAGTACAATGGTGGAAGAATTAGTTAGGTATCAATTACCAGGGATGGCAAGGGGAGGAACCTGGCCTGGGACTACCAGAGCCACTGTGAAGGAGTTCTAGAATAATAACATGCACCAAAATGACTGTACACACGAGGATTTCGAGTTTTCAGTTGAAAAGAGAACAGCAATGTGCAGTATTTAATGCTACGTATTTCAGTAGGTTGCAGAGAATGTGTGGACACTACCAGAATGTGTGAGCTTTCTTTTCTCCAGTAAACGTTTGATGTCGTCACAAATTACACAAGTTCTATGAATGTTCTGTAAAAGCTTTATGACATTAATGTGCCGGTGTCGTACAAAGTCAGCATAGATAAAATCGCCTTACCTACTTCTTATTGTAAGGGTACTCTGTTTCAACTAACTTTACTTATTCCACAGCTGAATGCCTTTGAATGCCCTGTCTTGGCTCTTAAGTTGGAGACAGTTCAGAAACAGTTGACCGACTGTCTTTCACAAATAGGTAAAACAATTTATTTACTTATTATTATTGTTAGTAATATTTTTTAGAAATTTAATATGAGACATTATGGTTATTGTTATCATTTTCATATTATTATTAAAGTTATAATTATTGTTATTATTATTTTAGTGTTTTTATTTATGAAATTGAAGAAACAGCTAGGCTATTATTTCTGAAAGGAAAGTGCCACTTTAAAATCCATTGGTATTGTACTGTAATTGTTCAGTGACAAATAAAATTAGTTAACTTGTTGCTAGGAGAGCAATTAAATAAACTTGACAAAGCTGGACAATCAGCTGATTAGATGAACAACTTCAGGGGCTAGTATGAAGAGAGTGACATAGCAAAAGAGTGGCACGAATATTATTACATCGAAGAAGTGACAATGTAAAAAAAAAATGTTTCGAAACTGACATGCAGCACCTCACTTCGTTTGTATATATTTGAACGTGTTATTAGACATTAAAAATTTATTATAATTAAATGTAGGGGAGTTGTTTGTAACAAGGGCGTCTCAGAATAACTCAAGCCCACAGCCGGGATAGGGTTACGTTTCATCTGTAGCCTATACATTTCACAATGTTGATTATGTTAGCTTTATAGGCATATTACACGTCGGACAGTGACAGAATGGGATAAAAGCTGGAAAATTATCGGAGAATTCATGTAATTCCAAGAAGCTTAAAGGGACATAACAAGTATAATGGAATGGGAGCATGGAACTGAATTCTTTCCTTGGTTGTTTCTCCTTGGTAATCTCAAATTTGACTTCCTGGGTCTCAACCTTCATCAGCTTTAACATCAGACCCTAATATTGTGTTAAACTGTGAATCTCAGTTTGAATGCTCTGGGATGAATGCATTCTGTGCACATTTGATAACAAATATCTAAGTTATTACTTTACAAAAAGGTCAAGAGATTAAAAAAAAAAAAATCTGGTGTTTCAGGGGGCCTCATCTTATATGTTGACTTGTATGTTTTTTCAGAATATTCAACTGTGCATTATTTTCATCTTTATGATTTTTTTCTGTTATATTCTTCTCTGGAAGTATTCAGATTTTTCATTTATTATTTATTTTTTAATTACTTCTAGCTGATTTGAGCGCCCAGAAGGAAACTTTGGACAAGAACTTAAGCCAGGTAACGCAAGAGAAAGATGAAGCTTCCAAGAAAGCAGAGGAAGCTCTTAGTTTGGTTGAAAAGGGCAAGGAGGAACATGTCAAACATACACAGGAGTTAGATCAGACCCATAATTCAGCACTCACTACGCAGAGGGATGAACTCACCCGTAAACATGAGGATGCTGTGAAAAAGCGTGAGTAATCTGAGATAATTCTTAAGTACATTTGCTGAATTAGAAGACTTTATCATGAATAACAGGGAAGTGAAGAATGCAATTGGGAAGTGATAAAACAGTGAAAAAAATAGTACATTGTGGGTGATCTTGATTATGGTCGTGAGTGGCAAGTTTTCAGTTTTTTCCTTCTTTTCAAAAACATTTTCTTGAATGCCGTTTTCTCTCGCATCTTTCTAACTGGGTTCTGTCACACTAAGCTTTCAAATACTGACATTATTCGACTGTTTGCAAGTGTCATATGGTTCTTCAGTGTCAGGCTATGGTTGTTTTAGAACCAGAAGTGAATATGTCCATTTTTAAATCTGGTCTGGTTCTAAAGCAGCACTGTAGTCTTCGGTTTTGTGAGTTTGCAAGTGTCATAAATCCCCTAGAGCAAAAATTATCCATCTTACAGCAAAACCTATTTAACATAGTGAAGTGCATTGTACAAAGGGCTTTATGCCAGAAAAATTAAGGCACATGGGGAAAAATGGGAAAATTTTGGTTAAGTTGTGGAAATTCACTTATGACAAATACCATTAATGAAAATGTAGTTGGAGGATTGGATGAAAATCAATATTTAATTAGGGATGACAAATTAAGAATAGGTTATCAGATCATAAAAAAGTTAATGAATATTGGAAAAGATTTACAGCTCGATTTCTATTTGGCAGGCCAACAAACAGGTAAAAGTGAAATTGAGCCTAAATGTTGGAGAATTTTGCAGTTAATGGTATGGCGCATTCCCTTGGTAATGAACTTCATCACATCTTTTAGTCATGTCTGCATCTAATTTGTGTAAAGTGTTTCCTTTGGAAGAGTTACAGCTGACATCAGATTCAAATTTATCTGGATTGAAGCAAAGCCTTCATTGTTAACTTGATAATGAATTCTCCATTTTATTTTTATTTCCTGCCTGAAACAGTTGTATGCAGCTCGAAGTTAAGCCTTAAGACAATGAAGTAATTGAAAACATTTTTTTTTCTATCATTTCTAGTTCACCAGTACTATGACAAACAGATGGATTTAATGAAACAAGCATTTGAGAGACAGGTAAGTCACTAACTATAGGAAACCGAAAGGCACACAGAACAGAGTTACAAGATTATGTGCAAAGACCAGTCTACAGTGCGGCGATAAACAGGATTGCGCATGATTCACAATTTTCTATCACAAAAGAAAGGACTTTATTTTTAGTCGCATTTTTGTTTAACTCACTTGCGACGGATCCGCCAACATTTGGCGGACTGGTCGCTTTACAAACTGGACGGATCCGCCACCCCTTGGCGGACCGTGGTATTTATTTTTTTTCTCTGTCCCTAACCCACCGAGAGCTGGCGGAACTGTCGCCAGCGCTAGTATAGCCATTTGTCTTGTTTCGTGAAAAGTTTCACGGAGATCCCGGTTATACTTTTAGAGTTATGACTGATAAAGGGAAGTCACTCTGAGTGACCCAGACAGTGCATTGAGAGAGGAAAATGTACTCGCAGTGCTGTGTGATGGCTTCTAAAAAACGAAGGCCCAGAACAAATGTTTTTGAACTTTTTGATGAAAACAGTTCAGATTACAATGTAAGTGATGATCAAGACCGAGAGTTTTTGCTTGGGCCAGACGAAAGTGATGATTCAGATCATGAGTTTTCCGAAAAGTCAAAATATGGGTAATTTTTAATAAATCATTAAAAAAAAAGTTTTGAACGTACAGTATTTCCGTTTGTTCTATTACATTGTGCATTGTTTTATGTTTATTGTATCAAAATAACAAGGCAATTAACAATTTTGAGCTGCTTGGTGATTTTTTAAAAACACCCTGAAAACGCCAGTCTACAGCGTATGTAAAATTTCCAAAGGTCCAGTCTCAAGTGAGTTAAAACAACTTCTATTTTTGATTTTTAAAAATTTCAAATCCAGATTTAAGTGAAGATTTACGTATATGCCGTAGTGAGATGTTAATTTTTTAGGTCCAGATTTGTAAAATTTTCAGTTAGCACAAGTTGCCAATAGTTGTTCAGAAATTCACATGTGAGATTGGTGGGGATCTTTGAGATGAATGTGTCCATAGTATCCAGTGAACTTTCCAAAGCCTACGTAGACCTAAATTTAGCTAGAAGTTTACTGTTTGTTGATCAACAGTTTTAAGGTATTAATTCTTGGGTAGATCAATGATTTCACTATTTTTTAACCCTTTCCGCCACACCTTACATGTGTCTCATGGATGTGATCCACCCTCTGACCTAAATTGAACGGATTTGTTTCATACATCATATTCCCAATTTGTGGATGAAAAAAATAACCCAGATGATATTTGAAGCCTGGTACGATTATTAGAACAATAATTTGTTCAGATTCAGTTTTATTACATGCAATCATATGGATGATTTCCACCAAGAACTGGTGAAAAAGGTTATGTGTCTTATCATGAAAAAAATTGTAGTGGGAGTAATTCATTGTAGTGCAATTTTTGCCCTTTTTTTGCTTGACGTTGCAGCCCAAATGACAATTTCAAAAATTATAAAGTTAAGTCTCTTAAGTGTCAACTAATCCAGCCCAATCACTTTTGTATCGACCAAATGTGTTGATTCAAGTTTCGGGTATTTTTAAATAAATAGTTGTAAAAAATGTAAATTACAGTAATCTTTGTTTTTGCTCCCTGTAATAAGCCTACCCCTTGGAAACATATGCGTTCAATTCCGAATGCGCAATTTCCCTACTAGAAATGAATGCGTAGTGCATTGGTGTGCATGAAATCTGAAGTAAGAATGAAGAATATGGGAAGCTTTCTAGACCAAAAAGAGAGAGAGAGATAGGGCGGTGGGTTCACAGGTTTAACCTGGATAATGCCTGGTACCTCATTTAGTGTACAAAAAAAAGCCATTTTTGGCATAAGTTAATGGTTGGTTGGATACATGAACCATCTGGTGATTGGAAATGAAACTAAAGACTGCCATGACTCACTTTCTATCATTAGTGTTTTGTTTTTTCCCCTGTCATTTGTGATGTCTTTGTCCTCACAGATGGCAGATTTGAAGAATGAAAACAAACTGGAGGTAAATGGCATTCGGATATCTCATCTGGAGGAAATTCAGGAGCTGAGGAATAAACATGACAGTCAGATGGAAGGTGAGGAAATGGATGGATGGATGGATGAGTGAGTAAAGGGGGTGGGTGGACAGATGGATGGGTGGGTGGGTGTGTGAATAGATGGGTGGATGGACGGATGAGTGAGTGAGTGGGTGAGGTGCGTGGACAGATGGATGGATGGATGGTGCATGGATGGATGGATGGATGGGTGGGTGGGTAGGTGGGTGAATGGATTGATGTAGAACGAATGGAAGGATGGATGAATGGGTGAATGGATGGATGGGTGGCCGGATAGGTGAGATAGATTGGCGAGGATTAGGAAGAATGGATATGTTTGTAATGTACAAAGGCACTCTTACTGCCGATCAGAAATTGACGTTTCAAATCAAGGTAGGTAAGAAAATGAAAGAGAGATGCAAAAGAAATGGATATTTAGATAAAGATTCTCTCTCGGAACATCAGCCCTGCCAAGAATGCAAGGAATCGTCGTCATGGTGAGTGCATTAGATTTCATATCCTTAATAAGTAGTCTGATGAAAACGTCACTACTTGGGTAAGCTGTCAACGTTATTACACTTACTCCTAGTTACCAGTAAGCTGGAAAATTAAGTTTGTGACTATCAAAAACTTTAGTAACCACAGCTTTCTTGTGTATGCATAGTAGACAATGAAATATATGTAATGCAGCAATCATTGGTTGTCACAGCACTCTTTTAGACATGCCAATAACATCTGTCTGAAATGTCAGAATTTTGTGCTTTTACAAAGTCATATTAAAGAGTGAGCACTGTCAAGAGCAGAATATATAATCCAAATGATGGTAGAGGGAGATTCAAACGATGGATGGAATTTCCTAGGTCAGCGTGGACTTGCATATCGATACATAATGAATCACATCAAGTGATAACAGAGGAAAACAGATTATTTATAGCACAGGAAATGAAGATATCAAAGATTCTTGAAATTCTGCCGGTAAAATCTGCCAGAAAATGAGTGTTTTCTCGCAAAACATTTTCAGCAATTGCACTTGTAGATTAGAGATGTGTAATTCTAAACTATTTATATTAGAGTTGTCGGAGATGCTCGTGATGCACATTTAGTGCAAAATTTGAATTTTGTGTAATTTTGTTTTCATTGTTAATTCGGAGCATATTTGTGATGGACAGGAGAAGGACGAATTGCGGGGAAATTTGTGATCTTCTGTGGAGAGTGTAGGAGATATGCATTTTAAAGTTTAATTCTTCTTGAAATTAATACTGATGAATGCTGTGGTGAAGCGATATCATTCTGTATTATCTGATGTGAACCTTATATAAAACCAAGCACTAAATCAAATAGCCATATTATAAAGAGAATGGTGCGAGTCCAAAACAAAACACGAAAAAAAAAGAATGGTAAAAATGGTTCTCCAAGCGAGGAAATTGCTTCTACAGATCAACTTTTGGCAACAGCACAAAGTGAAATTTTATTCGGTAATTCAAGCGCGAGATTTCTCCAAGGATGTTGTTTCTTCAGATGAGTCGGCGTGTTACTACTACGTAATGCATGACTAATTCCATGGAACACACTATTGCTGTTGACAGAGCCATATAAATACTAAGTGATGTTACGCGCGGATTCTGCAGTGTGATTGAAAATCCCCACAGTAGTAATAAGTAAATTTGTGTATAAAGAATATAGCCACTGTGCTCGCATATCTTGTGTTGTAACACCCAGTCAGGGACGGTGCTGACATTGGATCGCTGAAAGTTGGTTTATGATCGGGTATTTCACTCTTATTAATTTGCTTCCCGCATTTATCTTAATATAGCAATGTGTTTGTACATGGATTTTCAGCAGCAGTATGTGTTTGTATGAGTGCCTGCACATGCGTACATATTTATTTGCGTAGTATGTGTATCTGAGTAGGCGACTTAGTGAACAGATAAAGATGACGCTGGTTTAAATTTGCGGCGTTGATGAAATCTTGATACTTCATCTGCAGGTAGCACCACACATTGTCACTGTTCCCTATACCTGCAGTAATCGGTTGTGGCTACTTTTCAGGAGAAGCAAAAAGAAACAACTGATATATTTTAGCATGATTTTTATTTTTAGCACAGTGCATTTTTGACAGTTTCTTATTAAACTATTTTGCGGCTTAGAAGTCTGTAAACATTCGAGGCGGCTTTGAAATGTGGTTGAATATACATAAAAGTCGATTTTTCGAATTTTTGAGTTACTACAGTCTTTAGGAACGGTGACGACATCATTTCTATAAATACAATCATGTAGTACCAAATTACGTCTGGTTTTCTTCTTACATACTATTTTGTCATGTGGTGAGCCTAGAGATTGTAATTTTCCCATTTCCAGACCAAATCCGATTAGTCAAGTGTCCATGCAAGGGCCTAGTGTACAGCAGTATGTCTGGAAGTAATCAAAGACGCAGTCCTTGACTTTCGCCTGAATGCATGTGTACGGTGAGAAGTGGTAATGAAAGGGGAGCGATAATTCCAGACTTCCGTAATTCTTATTGAAGGCAGAGATCGAACCTCTGGGGGACTGTTTGGGCAAGGTGACAGAGAAATGCTTATGTTGACACGGGCTGGCTTGTGGAAGGGGAAGCTCAAATTAGATTAGGCAAGGCATTCGTTGAGAGACTGGAGACGGGGAGAGAGAGAGAGAGAGAGGGGGGGGGAGTATGTGTGTACGAGAGAAAGAGAGAGAGAGAGAGAGAGAGAAAGAGAGGTTGGGGTGGGGGAAGAGGCTGCGCCATAGAGGAAATTAATGAGGATTGCTTGTCGGGAAATAGGTACATGACAGAGCGGGCGCGCTATGAGGAAATAGGGTTGGTGCGAGGAAAGTATGAAGAAACAGATTCGATAGAGCAATCCGATAGAGAGAAGTGGACAGAGAGGTAAAGACAACCAGATAGGTGTAGATATTGTGAGAGTGGTGTGGAAAACAACAACAACAACAACAACAAAAAGCCGATTTTGATGTCTTCAAAGATGAATACAGAAATAAGGCGCCTAACTGATTTTCATCCCATTCCGTAAAAAACCCATACACGTAATAAGCAAAGAAATAAACATGGTGGCCAGTCCCAGACATCTCAGAGGCAATGGCTGGAGGAGTTTTCCAACACGAGAATTATCTCCCCTCCTCCACTTTTTCTAATAACACGTTCTCTCTCTTTGGATTCCAATTACCAAACTGGAGGCCTTTTTTTTCCCCGTCCAGCGTTGTTTTTCATAAGCCTACACCCTGGGTACCGAGATGCCACTAGCTATTTCGTTGCCTTTCTTGGCTTAGGGGTGAAAGGCCCGAGAGGTGCTGAGTCTGTTAGAAAATATGCTGTTGTTTATGTTTTACTACAGAAGGATAGTGAGTAATGTAGGGGTGACGTGTCAACTGATTTCGATTTGGATTCTGGATGATGGAGAATAGTCATTGGAGTTGTTTCAGTGATAGTTGCGTGGAGCAAATCAATATCATCTATTATACAATCTGTCACTCAAGCCAAGATTGCGAGCCAATCTGCTGTTTTTGTTTTGTTCACTATTTGTTCTTTCATCGACTTGCTATACCAGTTTACGTTTCTTCTCTCTACTTTCACATATTTATTCGCTTCTTCTTTCTCTGCCCTCCTCTCCCCCCCCCCCCCGCGCCTTGTTTGCTTGTATTCTTGTTGTCCACAGCATTACGTTACACCATTTATTTTGTGCGCCCGACTGTCTATTCTCGCGTCCGCTTGTCCTTCCATGCATCTATAGTAGCTCTAGCCACTAGGATAATCATGTTATGTCTGTTCCTGTTGCTGGTGTCAGCAAACCCCTAATGTCGTTTTTCCCTCTGTCCATCTTGTATTTGTCCATCACCCCAAAACTGACCCCACAGCAGATCGATACTAGCTGAAAGATTGATGTAGCGGTGCCACTGGCATTCAGCAAGCCAGTTCAGGTTGTGTTTTTTTGGTAGAGAACTTCAGCAGAGACGTGTAGCCAGTCGATGTTGTCAGACTGAAGGGAATCTTATGGATTTTTTTGTGTTCATAATACAGCTCTTTCCTGTAATAATATCTATATTAATAAAAGTGAAACCTTACGACAATTGCAGCGCGCCTTACGCTACTCCTCTGTTAATGCTGATTCGGTGGCCCTCAGATTTTATACAACGCTTAGTATAGACTGTCGTCTGTCCCGGGCACAGAAAATAAAATAATTAATAACTCGCAGAACGTTTGTATTAGTTTCTAGGTTGCGACACATTGGCGTTTGGTCTATTTTTTCGGCAAATTAATGTTACTAAGATTGGTTCCGGTATAGACTGTATCACACTCACAAAACAACTTCTGGTTAGGACTGATTTGAATGATGAGATTGAGTTCTAACACTATC
Source organism: Onchidella celtica (assembly GCA_963931925.1). Lineage (NCBI taxonomy): Eukaryota > Metazoa > Mollusca > Gastropoda > Systellommatophora > Onchidiidae > Onchidella > Onchidella celtica. Next base: position 24,576,291 of record OZ007573.1, on the reverse strand, counting down.
AAGTATAAAACTTTGTGTGTTCTCAATGTGCCTAGACTGGGAAAAAGAAAGGGTCTGGAATTGGGAGATTGACGCTGCAGGGCCAAAGTACAGGTTTGTGTTTTCAATATTATTCCTAGGAAAATATCATAATATTTCTTTTCCATTAACACATGACGTTATCACTTCCTGCGATGTGCAAACAAACTAACCCGTGCGCAAATCGTAGCCATTTGACGGATGCTGGCGAACGCGCAGGACGTCAACGCGCAAAAGGAGAGCAGTAAAACGTATCTAAAAACAAACAAACAAAAATAAAATAAAGCTAAAGGAACAGGCAAAATGAAGCAGGTCCATAATAATCACACAGAACTGAAACTAATAAATGGATTTATCCCGGGCAGGGCCGGGAACTCAGCTAGTATATATATATAATGATATTATTAATGTGAAAAGAATAATAATGTGAAGAAAAAGGAGAAAAAGCCCTACAAAACGGTCCAAATGGATAGGTTAGGGAATTAGGGAAAAGTCGGAGTGAAAGAGGGAATTACGCTTGAATTACAGGGACAGAAAAAACCCAGCATGAACTATATTTTTATCACCTTTGTCCCTTTAGTAAGTGACATGGAACGGCGACTAGTGTTAGGAAATGAGTTTGGGTTCCATAAGAAATTGCCTATTGACGTGCTGTGGACGAGGTTCTGAGAGATCTGTGGAGATTACAATGCTGGACATTAGTCTTTCTTTATTGCTTCCCTCTAATAATAACCCTCTCAGGCATTGTGCTACTTCTTTGGCCGCGAAGAAGGAATGCGTTTGTCTACGGATATTTTATAACACTTTCGTCGTTCCAAAGTATAGTTACTGGCAAGAATCCCGTTTTGTGTATGCCGTCTTCCGGTTGATTGCATCTCCTTTGCGTGCCTTTGTTATAAAAGCTGTATCCAATCGTCGCTGGTCAGCTGTGAAGTTCGGGCCTGGATCACATATTAACTGTGCTAGCTGCTAGATTTCCAGTGCCATCGGGCAGCTATAAGATAAAGAAAATTTCTTCAGGGACTCTAAAGTCATTGGAACAAATTTTGGATCAAGTGCTGGCGTTATTTCGAAAGGGAAAGAATCTGTGGACAGTGACATGTTTCTGTGGTATTGATAATGCAGTGGTCGCATAAGTATTAAAATATCAACAAGGACTAAGAGCCGTTGATTGTTTTGTAGTTTTGTGTTGTTTTGTTTTATGTATGGGTGATGTTGGTGACAATTTTGGAGCTTGAAAGGATATCTTCTTTTTTTTTCACAGTTTACTTTCTCATGTTATTGATGTAGTCTCATGCGAGAATGTTGCCTTTTGCTGCGTGACGCCTGGGTTATCCACAAGATTGTCGTGTCTAAGCTACAAATGTTCACTGGTTGGGGTGACCAAGTATTTACAGTTTGATACTACTTCACCACTGCTTGGCTGCACATGCCAACAAAACATGTTCAGTCACCCTTTTTTTTAATGTCTCTAGTTTAGAACGTCTTAAATATGTGCCCAGGTGTTTACCTAAGTCAGACAGTACAGTACCGTGACAAACCAGTGGAACCTGGATTTTTTATGACATTCGACCAGGCCAGAAGAATCAACGCATTATTCGGTTGCCCAATAATGACATGGTGATTTCAGAGTTTAATCTTCTTGGTGGGATATTTGAAAGCAGGTGTAATTTTCACACTGATGTGCTCCGGTCTGATTTATAGACAAACATGTAGAAGTGCTAAATCATAGAATCGTTATTCACAACCCCCGTTGCTTTGTTATGAAATTTAAACACAGCGTAAAAGAGAATGGGCGCCAGCTACTACAATACACTGCGGCAGCGGCGTGTAGGTTATTGTTTGTGTTGGCTTGAACGTTTGCCAGTTTTCACAAGTGCACATATTATGAATAGCAGAGATACGGAGCACTTCGAGTGCACGATAACTTGTAAAAATTACAGTTGAAGTAAGATTACATAAAAGATTATTTTCCGATTCGTGGACTAAAATAAAATATATAGGCCTATTAGGAGAATTCATATGAGGAGAATTTTGTTTTTCATTTGGTTGGACAACTGTAAACAGGTTGTTATTATTATTATTACTATTATTTCTATGTTTTTATTCTTGAATTTGCCGATGTCAGGACACTTACTTTTCTTTTTCCACACAATTGTGATTGGCCCAAACTATCTGCTGTAGTATAAATGTTTGACATGAAAGAAATAATAAAATCGCATTGTTTTGACTGTAGAGGCCAAGGAAAAAACATCCCATATAATTTTATAATATTCGAAGCTGGTTGCAATGCCTTTCCTAGGCATGTTTTTTTCCCCCTATTTACTACACTGTTTGAAAAGACAGTAATGTGTCAGAAGACGAAACGATTCCAGGATACAAACTTGTGGAATGTAAGGGCGTGAAGAACTTTGCTTTGCTTTGGCAAAATTTCAGCTGGGAAATATAAATCATTGGCGTGGCACAAATGTAGCAGCAGCAGAGCATGGTGAACATTATTCCTGTTTGTCTTCGGAACGTCATTTCATGTGTTTACCGTATGACCCACTAAATAAAACCCTGGTGCAAAGTGAGACCAGTGAGGTCGCCGACAAGATGTGCCATCAAAGCAAAATTCATTCCCTGTGATATTACTTTTAGTGCACGGTCGTAAAGCTGCAAACATTTTATTTTGCTACCCGGAAGTTTTACCATTTTAGAATCAGGAAATTTAGGCTGTGATTTGACAGTTGGAGAGATGAAATTTCAAACATGACTAATAATGTATTTTGATATTCTTATTCTTATTGCAACTGTATTGAGATATTTATGGACCGAGTATTCGTTTTGCCGTGAAACTTCTCACTCGTCGGTGATTGACTGTGAAGGGTAATTCGAGATATTGTTAAAAAAGTATTAAAGTGACTGTGAAGATGTAAGCCACTTTCTCAAAGTTCGAGATCGATTAAGGTCCATTGTGCATTGTCCATGGTATCGAAGCTTACTTTTGTCCTCTGCACTGTGACGCCAGGTTTGAGGTCTTTTGTTCAGGAAGATCACTGTCCCCAGCATTTACACCTGATTGGGTTTGGTGTGTTGATTTGATGTCGTGATTTGCTTTGAGACGCCTTGCTAAGTAGGTTTGGTGTGTGCTCCGTGACAGTGATTCTTAAACGGGTGGCACCTGGCTCTGGGGGAAGGGGGGGGGGTGTTTAAATCTGAGAAGAGGAATTTTAGCCAGGGAAGGAATTGGGCAGGAATTTCAGTCAGATGAGGATCTGGGTAAGACTATAGTATGTACGCTGTGTTCGTAATAATAGACAGGAGACTTATTTACCACTGAAATAATAAATTGTTCTTGAAATGCTGTCGCATTAGGTGTCTGTTTTGGATTATCATTGTCAGCTTAAGGATTTTCCAGAGATTTTGAGTTAACGAGATGGTAGTACATGTATTCTAAAATTAATACAGTTTTTCATTTAGCATTGGCAAACTTTTCCACTGGTCAGTGCCAGAAGCAATTAGGCCATGGGTTCCAACCTATAAAAGTGGATTTAAAAAAGAAAAAAAGAACAAAAGAATAAAGTTCTTTGATCTGAGCTCTAGATCCAGTTGGCAACCATTGTAGGGCATGAGGCATTAGTGCATACCTTGGAATCAAGAATGTGCACTAATAGTCTTTGTTTTCCTGTGACCGTGTTGACATATTTGTGCAATGGTGCAGGCTAGACCATATTACATAGCAGGGCTTATCCGTTAGAAATGGGAGCCTTGGCATTGACTGAGGGGCAGCTCAACCTAGGCAGTGCCAGTATGGATTATGGGATAGATTCTTATTTCTGCCTCAGGCTTTATGCCCCGACAGTGAAGGAAAATCTGAAAGTGCAAAAGCTTTGTTCGGCAAATGGATTGCATTTCTAATGATTACTGCTGCATGTTACTTAGCTGTGAGTGGGCGATGAGCCTAAATCTAAGATGTTTCATTTCATGAATAACCGATGTTTTTATGACTGGTGTTTTATGGCGGTATATTTTATGCTCAAGGGTTGCTAAGTAAGTGCCCCTTTTTTCATTCTTCAGTCATTTTGTTTTGGGAGGATGGGGGCATGATAGAGCGGAGGCAGGGTAGTTCTTTCATTACTTCTTTCTTTCTGTTGAGTTGAAACCAATATTTCGAAAAATCGCACAAGTTACCGTTACAGTTTTGAAGTAACAAGTTAGCATTTCTGTATGGCAGTAATAGGATTCCTTATTCCAGTGACAGGATCGATTCATTATTCAACTGATTACATTGGACATTTTTTCAGCTGTTGTTTATCTTGTATTTCATTTGCTGAATCATGTAGCTGAGTCAGAGATGTTTAGAGCTAGTAGGAAAATAAATACTTCCTCGTTAAATCTGATGCATTTCGGACAAAACCTCATGAATCAACCTTTCATTCGTGGTTTGTAATGAACGAAATAGCAGCTCGACCAGGGAGAAAATTTACCTAATGATATAAAATGAACTTTTTTTATATGGTTACACAAGACGGAATACTGTTTCCTGTAGAACTCATGGCCTATGCACTTTGACCTACATAACTGTAATCATGTGCTTTTTATATATTTGAAAATAAAAGCAAAGTTGGCACAGTTCACTGGGGAGTGGCAGTCAGTTGCTCACACGTAACAATAACAGTGTGTGCAAGAAACAAAACTGTAAGGGAAACGTAGAGCGGTGCTGTGTTTGTGAATTTTGTGAACCCGTGACGAGACCAAGGAAGAGCATCCAACCCTATTCTGAGGTTTACAGCTGGCATGTGCGTCAGTGTAAGCCTATCTAGCTCGGCACCTCGTAACATGAAATCAAAGACAAGTGTTTTTTAAGACAGCTATATGGGAGGAAAACTAACTCGCCGTGGATTTGGAAACCAGGAGCTTTGGATGCTATGTAATTTCCCTTCTGGAAGCTGTGCGTATTTCTCAAGGAATATAATGTTGTTTTTTTGTAATTTGAGATCTAGAGTTTTAATCGTTTATTAAATATGGCATCATCCTACCCGAAATACCCTTCTAATAGAAATAGCGTTTTTTACATAAGAGCCGTCTTAACATCATTTTGGGACCCTGGGGAAAGCAAAAGGCTGTGGCCTGTCCCCATGAGGCTGCTAATAAATTTGCATGCATGGGCCCCCTAAACTCCGGGGGCAACTGCTCAGTGTGCCCATTCGTTAAAGATGGCTCTTGGTTACGTTCTAGGCATTTTCCTTGCCCGATATGTCGCTGTTTCAAGCCAGGCTGTATAAATCTTGGAATAATTGGTCGTTTAAATACGGCATCATCACGCCGGCAATAACCTTCTAATAGAAACAGCAGTTGCTTTCTAGGCATCTTCACGGCCCGCTGTATCTCTGTTTCAAAGCCAGATTGCAAACAGTGCATGATAATCTGTGTCAAGGTCAGGTTTCATTTCGTTTTTAACAAATAGATTTGTGGCCGCCTGTTTTTGCGCTCGCTGCAATTTTTGGTGTAATTCCGCACAGGTTACTTTTAGAATGCGAAGAAAGCGCAGACCTTTTGTCGAGGGAAAAAAAACAACAAGAACAACCAAAAAGATACTTTCTCTAGGCTAGGCTAAGGGCGCACAGATGTTCGAACATGTTTTTACCTCTCCAGTGTCTCACTCGGAGACTGATTTGGCGCCATGGTTTTTTTTTTTTTTTTAAACAAATTTCCGTGGTTCTTATGAATGCCGGAGTGGGGCCAAACGTCGAATGGAAACAAGAAGAAACAATGAGAAGAAAATACAGACGTGCTTTGGCTTTGTAAACCTCCATGCATTTGTGTGAGATGCGAGAAAACAGAAAGGCGAAGGGATGAAGTTGGTGTATATAAAAGCGAAAGGGTCATTTTACGGGTGGCGTAGCCTACGGACAGAGATGGGCAGTGGCTACCCACTCCTGCCACCCCTTTCCTAACGGTCTGGTCGCTTCCTCTGTCTCCAAATGCACAAACTGTCATCTGGGATCAATTTGGGTTTTGTATAATATTATGACGACATGCTTTATGGGTATTAATCGCGCGGCAGGTAATCGCTGCTATTTCGTATTCTCTTTTTCTGTTGTTCACTCACTTCTTATCGTCTACCCCTACGATTTTAAGACCTCATCCATTCAGGAAACACTTGTAATCACAAATTAACAATAATAGCAATAATGACATGATAGTTTAAGTTATGAATTTAATAACAAAATTACAGAGCGACTTTTCTCTCCAAAACAGCCGAATTCTTTCCTGTTTACTCTTTCATTTTCTTTGTCTCCATTTTCCTTACACGCTTTAGGGTAAACCTGGAGTGAACTTTTGGATTCGCTCAGTTTAAAGCCCGTTCTGTATAACCTTTCTGCATAATGTAAACCAGCATCCCCTACACCCGACCTATCCTCCTCGCCTGCCTCTTCCCCCCCCCCCCACCCCGGGTACAGCAGCTCAGGTAATCTTGTGGAATGGCCAGATGGTGAGCCAGGTGTTTTCTTACAAGGATTTATGCGTCTCGTTAGAGGGTTCTAATGGGCTAGGCTGATGTGGGAAACCCCTCTGTTGTCTCTCCGTCATGCAGTAGAGATGAATGCCTGACGGCTTACTTTACGGGCTGTTTCTCCCACTTCACCGTTGCCCTTGGAAAAGATATTACCCCCATTTCCCCCCCCCCCCTTTTTTTTTTGGCCAGGAAAAAAAAAACAACAACAACACCAGACATGGTGCTTAAGACTTTTATGATGCTAAGGTCTTCACGGGTCCTGCTATGGGTCTAATTATGGGCAATTTTTCAATTTGTCAGAACAGTATCCATCGTTGTTTTTTTCCCGTTCATGTTCAAGAAGCGACTTCCCAGTCTTACGTGTTAAATCAGGACACTTTTATAGTAACGGATTTTGTAGTAGTTTGATCTTTGTTTGAGCCAAGTTTTTTTTTTTTGTTTCCTTCAGTTTTCAGTGTCTGGGCTCTGGGATTTCCAAAATGCTCAAAAACAAAGGGTGAAGGGAAAAAGAAAGGACCCTCACCGCCCCCCCCCCTCCGTCGTGTGACCAGCTAGCACCGCTACCGAATTCACTCACCTTACCTGGCAACCCAGCTGCTCTAAAAATTCTCACCTGTATTTTTGCGCGCCCCCCCCTCCCCTTCTCCTCACATTGGATGAATAAAATCATACATGTAGTTTTGTGGGAGAGTGAATCATAAAAGATAATACTAAGGAGGAAAAAGGAGAAAGGGAATGTGGAGGGGGGGGGGGTGGGGGATGTGGAAAAGGCTGTAAAATTTAATGAGACAGGACGTTTTCTGTCTGACATCATAGGTCTTGATCTTGCTGAACATGCTACAGTAAAGGTGGAGAGACGTGAGGTTTTCGTCAAAGTTTGTATTACATGTAGATACTTTCAGTAAGAGCCAATAACAGGCGTGCGCAGCTGGTGCTTGTCCTTGGTTTCAGTCAGTGTTGACACATTTTCCATCATTTGGGAATACTTTGTAGGTCCTGTCTTGAAATAAAGTATTTCCTAAGGTGCCCATTCATTTTCTTTGTTAAAGTGCAGAATACTGTTTTATTCGATGGATGCCGTATGATGATCACTATTCAAGAGAATTTTCAGCTGTAGAATTATGAAAACCTTATATTGCATGCTTTGAGATCTTGAATATATTTCAATCCGGCACCGTTTACCGTGATAAAGATGAAAAACAGAAACTAAGTGCACCGGTTTAGGAGAAAAACTGTTTGAGTCACACCTGAAACTCCCAAAAATAGGAGAATGAGTAATACCAGTGATGAAATGTTGATACTGAGCCAAAAGAAGTGACTGAGGGAGTGTATTTTCTATTGATCCTTGTCCACAACTTGAAGGGATTATTATTATTCTACAACACAATGATGCCGGGCTATTCAGACATTGGACTTTACAATATCGGGTTTCCAATTACAAGGAAATTTACTCTAGTAGTAGGAAAATGTACATGGATTTCTTAGTACAGCGCTGCCTGGTTCTTTTGTTGCCTGCATTTCCACATTTGCGACTGCATTCTACTTTCCAACGACATCGGATAAACAGTGCAAAAGTGTTCTTCCTGCAGAATTGTTCCGATGGTCAGATTTGTTGAATTTCTGTATTTCCATAAGAAAAATAAAAAAATCCACATCTGGTGCAAATCCGGAAACTTCAGAAGATCTTTTTGTGGGCCTTTTTTTTCCCGCAGTTTTTATTTGCTTTGTGAGAGAATGGGAAATGTCATCATCTTCACTATTTCCTCAACAACAAAGCCTGTGTAAACTTTGCTTGCCAACAACTCGTTAAGTTTCAGTGACAAAGACAGCTGTTTTGTCTGAATGTGGAGAATTTGGAAAGGGTTATTCCATGTACATGTATAAAGTTGCTAAATGTATGCTGAGGATTGTATTTTATTTCCATCCTGTGTGGGTTTGAACAGGTCTAACACGTATATTTTTCAAATTGTATGATTTTCGGCATTTGATTCAAATTAAAAGCATGGAACTGTCAAGTTTGAAATAATGAATATCCGAAATGATAATTAAGGCGAAAACGAAACTGTTCTCATACAGACAAGAGAAAACAAAATAAGGTCATTACTGAATTACGCTGACAGCCATGGCTCACACAAAGTTTGCACAGCGATACCTGGTCGCACGTGGGTATCGTTGCCCGTGGCACGATATATTTTATACGCTCACCAGTGAGATTGTGGGCAAAACAGTGAGTGTCTCTTCGTTGTTCTTACCCTGGGGATTTGATGAAGTTCCTGCTGGTCCACTGTACACAAACACAGTTTGGTGGGCGCCTTGTTTACCATGGAGTTTCCTAAAATTCGGCAATTATTATGGAGCAGTATTATGGTATCTCCAATATATGAGTCTTGTTATTCAATCAGTTATTCTTCTGTGTAAGGTAGATGAGAGGTCTTGTCGTAGAATGGCCATTTCTGTGCTAGTTTTCCATTTTTTAAAAATGCACTTAGTTTTACATTTTCACGGGAAAGGGTACCTTATGAATTACCCAACTGTAGTCGAGTGCATATTTCATATTCTGACTGCCCATCGCCGAGCCGCGCATTTACTATGAAAACATCCGTGCTGACTGTAGAGGACTAGGGGGGGGGGGGGCAGCGCGGCCTCCACGCTCACGGACGCTCCCGAAGTCGCCTCCTTGTAGTATCCTGTGACTCAAATGGAACTTGGCGTTTTTTTGTTTTTTAAAAAATTCATTTACCATATTAACTTGTAACTTACAATCTTGAGGCAAAGTCAGAATTTACTGTGTAAACGTTGGTTTCCCATTTGTGTTTCCACCCGCTGAAGTGTCATCGATTTGATTATTTCGTATTGTGGTCTGTGGCTCGTAAGTAATCGAGGAGACTTCAAGACACAAGTCCAGTGTATGCTGTGTAGTGAATCTGTTTATAAGACGGCCGGGGGATTTTTGCTACTAAGTGTAATTCTCGTACTAGTATTATTATTATTATGTAAATGTGTATATATTAATAGTTAGTCTGTAGTGTAGGTGTTTTTCTGACGGACGCCTATGTTCATGAGTTTAATGATGGTATAATATTGTCTTCAGTTGGGAAACACATACTTAAATTTCATGACCAAGATTCATTCGTTTCTCTCAAACAAGCACAAATGTAACACAGTACTGGTGTAATGACAGGTAAACCTCTTTGTTTAAGAAACGAAGAGGTGAGTTATTCGGCATTCGTAGTGTAACGCAGGAATCCCGGACAGTATGCTTGCATCCAATTTCTTGGTAAATCTTTCGAGTACAGTGGTGTACGTAAGAATGTAGTACAGAGCTTGGTGTCTGTTACATTTCCGGTCCGATAAGGGTACATGAGTGCAGTCATGATAACAAGCTTGAATGTCCAAAGATTTTTGACATGCATGGTATTTTCCTTACCCGTGGAATTGCTTGTGCAGGATGACACCATTCAGTCATACTTTCACTGTTCTGATGTACTGAGATGCAATTTACCACCTACACGCAGTGCTGCCTTCTCTACTAATGTATAGTCTAGTCATGCATTCAACGCATAAAGTATATGACGCCAGTATGGAATTTGGACCTGCTTTTAGTGCATAGGAACGCCAATATTGAGGAGATGCTGCCCTGCAAGAGAGCATTTATTGTGTATTTTTGGGATGGTGATATTGATGCGCTTTTATTCTCCCTTTACGATAAACGTAGGATTTGTAATAGGAGCTAGGAATGCGAAGAGACTCTTGATTTGATTGCAACATTTTCTGTCATTGTGCATTTGTTCTGTGAGCTTATCGATATGTGATGCTTCCACCAGCAGACATTCTTTTGGGCCATAATTTGTCGAGATGGACAAAATCAGGCAAAGCAAAAAGACGATCTTTCATAACACCGTGTAGTGAAATGTGCACTATCAGTGATGCAAGGAATCACTTAGTGAATGTCCTGTTAATTTCCCGTTGTATATCGATACATAATGTAACGTGGTTAGTTTGTAGGAATTAGTCTTGTTTTCATTTACTTGTCCATCCATGCCACTGTTTTGAGTATCTTTACTTGGAATACCGGTGGGGTCATGCGACCAAGAGTCAAAAAGTCAAAACTTTACTTTGATGAGGGGCAACGGAACGAAGCTATTTATACCAGTGACTTGTCTGTGGAAATGAAGACACCGAGCGCACATCGCTACGGTGAAACTAAGGCTGTTCAGCGTCTGGGATGCACAAGTAATGAAAGCGTCGCCTAGGGAGACCTTATCTGATTTGTAGTGTTTGTTAGGTATGGTTTCTTGAATGTTATAGGAAGCTGAACCGTGTAGTATGTCTGATAAGCGATGTCATATCGATGAGATCATACGTTTATCTTGAAGTCTGAAACCTTTCTCGTACAATAGCTTATTTGGATATATATATATTTTTTATAGTCATTTGTGAGATTTATGTACTCCGTTTTGTTCTTAGCGCCTTTTTTTGGTCTCCTTCTCAAAAACTATTCATTGCTAACATTTACTTTCTGGGCGTTTACTAATGGGATGATTCTCCTGTTAGTTAGTTGTCTTTTCCAAACGGTCTTTCTCTTTTCAGTGTTTCTGCATTTGTTCACGCCTTTTTTCCCTCGTCGTAGCAGATAAATCTTAGGCGCTTTCACACCAGATGAAATCAGTTTGTGAAATGTTGTCAAAGTAACTGGGCGTGTATGCACATTTTTGTCGTCTTTGTTACAGCTTAAAAAAAAATAATTAAATAACAAACGCGTGGAGCTGACAGCTGGCCGCTGCAAGGAAAAGCACTTGAAAATACGTGGCTATGGCTAACATAAGCAAGAGTCTAGATTTACTCATCAGCACATAATAAATACTATGGCACATCTACGAACCGTCCGGGAACCTCGTCTCTACTGGCCACTTCGGAATGTCAAACCAAATTAGTGATTCAAGGCTGGACACGTGGGGCAAGGGAAACAGGCTGTAAATTGCCTATTTAGCCAGCACGGCTACCATCTAACTAAAATCAGCAGTGGAGAATGCTGGAATATCTAGAGATCCGTTTTATATTTCTAGTCGGTTGACAACAGTGTGAAAGAACCACGCGTGCTGTCATGGCCGATACTCATTAGTGCAATTATGTGCAGAAAGGGCTTTAACAGAAAGGCTGTGGTTTAAACCTGTAAGTCTGCATTGTAGGCTGCAAAATTGCTGTGATAACGTTTTTACATTATAATCATTGTTATTTTTATTTCTGGTCGGTGATCCTGAAAGCAACTTCTAGGTAGGTTTTAGTTTTGCAGTTTTCATCCCTCGTAAATTCACTCCCTCCTTTTCATATTCCATCCTTCTGCCGTTCCTTTATTTTCTCAGTCTCTCGTTAGAACTTTCTTCCTTGTTTGATTTTGGCTGTGTTTTTCCTGTGATGTTTATAAATAGCCCAGATCCCGGCCCCTATCTCCCACATAATGAAGACTATGTTTGACGCCAAGAAAATGCTCCGTAAATAAAATGTTCCTGTCTTCCTTCATCAAGGCGGGGATCCGACACAGTGTTTGTTATTTTGAGAAATTGCCTGTATAAACTATCTTGGTGTATTTGTAAAGGCTCAAAGCTTACATGTCACTGAGTGACTTTTGCACTATGTATTCTCTCATGAGAGGCGAAGTGAGAAGAGCTTGGAGGAAAGGGGTGGGGAGGCGAAAAGAAGGAGAGAATGCTAAAGAGTAGAGGTGTCAGAAAGACAGATGACGTACAGTGGCGCTACTTAGCTATTTATTTAGTTTCTATATAGAGTGGAAAAAATTAAATCAGGGATAGATGGAAAAGAGGGTGGGAGATGGAAAAAAAGCCCACAGAAATCTGGCTCTTTGCCGTTAAAGAAAAAAAAAAAAACCGTGTCGGACGATGAGGGAACAAGCGTCTTCCTGCGAGGTGGGGAGTGGGGGGGGGGGGGGAGGAGCAGAAGTAGTTGTAAGGAAAAAAGAAAGTGGCCTTTGCGTGGAATTAGTAATAATCAGGGTGGGTTATGTAAGGTAACGCTAGACTAAGACAATCAAGGACTAGTTGCACTCGAAGAGAAGAGGGGAAATACCAGGTTTGTTCAGATGACCAGGAAAAATGTTAAACAGGAACTGAGATAAAAGTATGAGAGAGAGAGAGAGCGGGCGTGGATGTCAGCAACGTTGCTTGGTTGAGTTTCCAGCAGAGGGCAAGATGGGACTGGCAAATTGTGGACGGTGCCAGGAAAAAGAGATGGGCATGAGAAAAGCAGTTAGGTTGCTAGTGACACGTGAAATAGATTTATGTACAGCTTTTTGTGCTTGGTTTTCGTCATCAGAAAATGAGACCCATTCAAATGAAGAAATTAAAGTAAAAGCGTCAGCCAAGGGAATCTAGAAATCATCTGAAATTGGAAGTAAATTTCCATATGTTTACAGGTAAGAAAAGGTTTCTCTCCATCCACGAATAAAAATAATGTGGACTCGAGACCCGTGAAATTGTACACTGCATTTTGTGAAGGTCGGCCATTTTGGCCCTTCTTTTAAGGGGAGGGAGGGGTAGTGTCACTCGCTGGCAGATTCAGAGTGGATGTCGAAAGATAGCCAACGGGAGATAGACCAAAGTTCGTATGTTTTTGCGTGGGTGGATTCATGAGCTTTGTGCAAGTTGCGTACACGTTTCATTCATCAAACAGCCCGTTGTCTTTACTTTTATGGTGTTCTTGCAGCTTGAGGATAGCATTTATATTCACAAATGTGTACATCGGCGTGTGTGGGCGCTCTCACGGCGCGTGCTTGTGAATAGGCCCGCTGTGAGTAGTCTATCCAGAATGCGTGCTGATATCATTGAACGGCTTTGTTGTAACTCGGTGTGATTTGTGGGAAAATTAGCAAGAGAGAGAATGGGTGAAACTCTCGCGGTAATTGTGATGTATGTGTGGGCGTTAAATTTTCTGGCATGTAAAAATACACTGTTTATTTGAGGTGTGTTCGTGTCTGAGGTTAGTGAGAAGGAAATGAAGGATTTTATGTGAGACTTTACTTAACATCTAAGTAGTATTGAAAGTTGCCATAATTATATTTGCGAAGCTCCCGTGTGAAAGTGTCAAGTGATTCTTTTTTGTGCGGTTAATTTATTCATCCTTTATTTCAGTATCATTATTATTTTTTTTCCAGTTGGTTTTTGTAATGAAGTGCCGTTCTTTTGCTTCTGACTGAGTAAGATTTTCTTTGTTCCTGCCACCCAGAATAAGCTTTTGGCCTCTGTGTGTTTTGTGACATCTTGTCCGATTTCTAGTAAGTCAGTGGAACATCTCAGGCTGAATTGCTCACGTGCTGGTGCCGACGTCGGGAAAGCTTGCTATGGGTCAGATAGGTAGTTTTGTCTTCCTCTCTGTTAGCTTGTCGATAGTTTCCTCTCTCTGTCTTTCTGTTTCTCTCTTTCTCCAGCACTAGTTCTCCCCCCCCACCCCCTCTCCAGATCGATAGTTTCTCTCTTTCTCTTCCGCTTCCTGTCCCCCACACTCAGTTCTCCCGTCTTACAACCCCTTTCCTCCCACCCCCTCTCCCTACACCCCCCCCCCCAATAATTATTCTTTGTTCACTTTATGTACCCGATGTATTTCGAGGCTAATTTGGAATCTTTCCCTCCCCCTTTTTTCACCAAGATTCGTCGATCTCTTTGCACCTCAAAAACAAGTTTGCCATTGCCACCCCTTCCCCTTCCTCCCCTGCCCCCTTTCTCTTATACACTTGCCACGAGCGCATGTGCACCCACAGTTTTTACTTTCTTATTTCATCCATACCTCTCACCCTTAATTTTTCGGTGGCATTTGAAAAAAAAACAAAAAACAAACAACCTGAAGTCTTCCGACTGTGATTCTTCGATTCTATGGTATTTTCTTGAAGCCGACAGAATGCTTGGACATGATGTGAAGATTCCCTCAAATAGTGGCCTGGAGGTCCAGTTTTATGGAACGTCGGTTCGTGTCATTTTGTTAGTTGGAAGGAAGTGCGTGGTTGATGCTGTGCTGCAAGGAATTAGAAAATTTTGCCGTGCAGGGAGGCACGCGCTGAGTGGGGAATGAACATTTAAGTGGACGTTGTGATTGATTTTCTGGTGTTGTATTTGGAGAAGGGGGGTGGAAAAGAAGGACATTGTGCTCCAAAAAATTTTGTAGGTGAGGATGAATGCAATTGACATTGGCAAGTGAACAAACTGCACATCGGATGAGGGAATGGATTATGTGAATTTGTACGCAGGACTGTTTGCGTACATGTGTGCGTTTAAATTACATGTATTTTGGACGAAAAAAAAAAATGTGGGAAGTATGGTCGTTGGTTTTGCCAAAATGTTTTTTTTCGTCAGTTTCACTTTAACATTTTCGGCGGTTACCTTTAAACTCTTGTGTAGTATTACAGTTCAGTAGTGACCGGGAGAAGGCGGTTCTCGTTTTGTCTTGTGTCCGAGAACAGAGAATGTACAAATGGACTCATTTAATGCTGAGCTATATATTATTGCATTCACTGTACAGAAGCGAAGCGGTTGTGTATTAAGGTGTAGTGTGAGATTGGAGGCGCCTGTTTGGTATTTGCTCAAAAGCTCAAAGCGTGGAGTTTGTACGGAGAAGCCCGAACTTCTTCTTGTAGAGCACTAGCGTTGGTAGTTATCCTCTCCGATTTATATCGTAATTATTAGAGCAGTTCTGGAGGAGTTGGCGTTTAAAGTGCAGCAAATTTCACCGTGCCTGATAAATAGCTAAACACTAAAGCTCAAGATAACAAAAAGATTGTTTTAATTTTAGGATCAAGAACAACTACGTGGATTTTAAAAGTGTAAGGTGTAACCAGTATTGAGAACGGAATGGTTTGTGGTCACTTGTTCTTGTCAAGTTTGAAGTGATCAAAAAGTAAATCCATTTCGCAAGACCTGTGGCGCTTGGCAATGTGTAACTGAGAGGTTGTATAGAACAGTGCTAACTTTCGAAAGTAATCAAGGATGCCTGAGGGAAGGAAAGAAGTTGTGAAGGCGTCATCCCTCCCTGTACCATTATCGTCGTCGACATTATTGTCAACGGCAGCACCAACAACAACCATGACGGCCAACCACAGCAAAGGGAAAGGGATATTTAGGGATATTCGGAACACTATGAAAGGTAGGTAGCGGTGCCGAACCGTTCTTTGTATGAAATTGGAATGAAATAGTGGCGAAATTTCCCTGCCCACTTTGGTAACGTCCGTAGGGCATTAAGTCGAGTCTTTTTGTCTGGATGTCATGGACAATGGAGGTAAACGGGACTTTGCACACTAGTAAGACTGAAACCAGTCTATCTCGCTAGTTAATTCAAAGGAAGATCAAGTCTGAGCAAAATGCGACGCAAAACGGACTTGACTCAGTTTCCTAGTAATCCCATGTTTGTAACAGTTTCTTTGAACTCACTGTGACCAATTTACTGTGTGTATATGAAATTTTCTTCTGACATGCTGAGACGTAAATTTTGTACACATGAATTAGGTATGAAGAACATGACCCTGAAATTCAAAATGGGACTTAAACGTTGGAAAAAGAGAAACAAACAAATTTTCTGTTACGATTGGAAAAAAACCCCCCAAAAAACAAAGATTTTTAGACCGGTGATTGAGCTAGAGTGAGTGAACAAAATAATCAGTTTCCTGATCAGAAGGTGAGCAGGAGCCAAGGTGAGGTAAGTGTCGCAAATGCTAAGGTAAAGGAAGTTACAAGGTAAGTTGTCTGTGCCTCAACGCATACATGAATGTTGGAGAGAGAGAGAGAGAGAGAGAGAGATAGAGAGAGAGAGAGAAAAAGAGAGAGAGAGAGCACACAGAAACAGACAGACGGAGAGACTCACAGACAGACAGGGAGGGGTTGAAGGGAAGAAAGGCAGATAAGGAGACTCAAGTTTTAAACAGAAGGCAAGAAACATGACAGAATGAAAAGAAAGGAAAATTAACATCAAGCGTAAAATTTTTGGAAATCCGTTATGTCCAACGATGAATGTATTTATCCATTGCTAAGCGATTTGGCGCTCCCTTTTTCCATAACGCTTAGTCAGCGTACAGAGTAACTCCTAACATAACATACAGTTTGGCTGTTTCAGGGCAAGGCGCCGTTTGGGGGGGGGGGGGGGGTGTAGAAATAATCTGAACCCAAACATTTGATTAGGAATCTATATTGTGACCGGCAGAGATTGCAGCATAGCTCATTAGTCAGTACTAACAAGATAGGGTTTCTGTCAGCTCTAATAACGCCTAAACGGAGAGACGACTTGCTGACCGTGCGAAACGTAACTGGACCTTGGGAGAATAGGAAAGGGGGGAAGGGGGAAGTGAGAGTGGAGAGCGGGAAACTCTTTCAAGGGAAGTAATATAAAATCAAACAAAGTTAGGGGCTTTGATGAGTTTTTTCCCATTGCACATACTCGTGCATCATTTATTTTCTGAATGAGAATTATTATAATTGCTTCCCTGAAGATACGAGGAATTGTGGGAGCAGACTGAAAACTGATGTGAATTGACCAATCCAATTTTCTATTGCCTGATGGAAGTGTTTTTATGTCCACAGAACTTCACAAGCAACATAGAAACAAGTTAGAGGACATCACCCACAGGTTTGAGTCCATCAAGCTGACCCTTTCTGTAAGTAATACATAATTGAAATCACAGCTTCTATGTGTAGTTTTGAATTTGTAGGATTGTATTGGGTGTATTGAATAAGGTAAATTATGTTGTTGTTTCTCAGTAAGTAATACGTGTACTGTAACTATACCTTTGATGATTAAAAAAAAAAAAGAGAATAAATGCAGTTAGGGTGGTTCTGTTGTTTATGTTAAAGGAAATGAATCAATATTTAATTTGTCATCAGCTCTTAAATAACAGTAGAAAACACTTGTTTAACTCTGTGGCAGGTTATATGGATTAGGTAACACGTTGGAACAAAAAGTCTGGGCTTCTTGTTTTTGACATACAGGTATTTTATTTATTTTGAGTGACAGAGTCGGAGTCAGTCACAATAATTGTTGAAGTTTGGTCTCCACATGTCACTGTTTTTATGAATATTGAATGTGACGGAAATGCAGAGGAAAAGAGCATAACCTTGATGTTGTTCCTGACTACTGTTTATTCTCTTTATTCAAAGTATGTTTTGTCAAGATTGGAAATAAAGAATTGCTTGCTTGAACGCATAAATGTTTGATAATCTTTTTTTAAATACATGATTGTCTTGTAATTAACTTATTCTTTCATTGTGTGTTAACTGCTGCACAGGAAAAAGTTGAATCTCTTCGTGGTGAGTGTGATGATCTCAGACACAGAGCTAGGAACAGTGAGGAAGCTCTGCAGAGAGATGCTGATGTCAAAGTACAGGTGGGTATAGACTTTATAAGGCACGGAAAGTGTGTCTTAACTATACTGCCATAGCAATGAATTATAATGTTAAAGATCTTCCATCATCTCACTTATGGCACATCATAATCCCATATTAGACCATTTTTCTGAGGTGAGAGGGTGCTTATGGTGTATTTTGCAAAGTTGAAAAATGAGTTGAGTGTGTAAGTAAACAAGGAAGAGACTGTGATAATTTTGGAGATGTTGATATTTCTGTTGGATATTTCATAAATACCTGTGTGGCTTGAATCTTTCAGATGGCCCTTGCCCCTTTTCTCAGCTTACCCAAGGAGATAGAAAGTTTGAAGACAGTCTTAGAGATGAGAAATGAAGAAATCCAGAAACTGCGGTCTAGGAATATGGACTTGGAGAAACAGGTAAACATTCTGAAAATTCATTCACAAATGGAGAAAATCACAAATAAGAGTATTTAAAGGCCCTGGAATTTTAATTACACATTAAGTTTTATGATGGAGCCTGCTGATTTGATTTTTCAATTGTTACAGATCTCTTATAAGTTGAACTGTTTCTTAGTTGTCAGGTTCGTTCCCTTGATGAGTGTTTAAAGATGTATAGATCCAGTGCCGTCTTAGTGCATGGGCACAGTGGGCAGTTGCCAAGGGGCCCCAAGGACTTAGGGGGCCCTATGCCTGCAAATTTACATTGGTTTTTGAAACGGGTAAGAAAATCCCACATATTACAGAACAATCTGCCCAGAGGCCCATAATGGTGTTAAGACATCCTTGTATATATTAATGCGCGCCCTGCGCATGACGGGCTAAAGCCCGCTGTCTGGTCAGTGACCTTACTCACAGAGAATCTTATCTGGGTCACACTGACCCTTGCCGATATACGATGACCACACTACAACTGTCCACGTGGTTGGGTTTGTATTTGATCGATATGAAAACATTCGCTGCTATGCCTTATCACACTTGATAATGAATTAACCAGCAAAACCTTTGTCTGTCAGTCTCTAACCAATGATCTGACTTGTGATACCAAACTGACAGCTGTAGTTTTTGTGAGAACGAAGCATGATAACTGGCCACGCCCTCCCAGGCCCTAAACAATTGGTTTCATCCTGATTGAACATACTAACAAACCAATTTGGGCATTTGGGGCAAAGATCATTTCAGAGCTTGTTTCCTTGTTGGTTCTTTCATACAGACAACTCTGGATGGTGGTCAGCTTGTGAGAAAATGAGATAATATTGCAAATTTGTGGAGCAACAGTTCGCATGTCGATGTTACATCTTTTGATAGAGTGGGGAGAGCCTTTGAAAGCTTAGTCTTTGTGATTCCAACCAGTGGTTCACTGGTTAACATGTCCTTGTCACAATGCCTTTGATGTAGAAGACATACAATGAGGAATAAGATGGTAGTTATGTCTCAAAGAGGTCGGTGACCCGACGCGTGAAAATTACGGCTTGCGCGCTGCGTGGTCAGCTTGACCATGCCATATTGGTACGCCTGTGCAGAGTGAATCCTTGGAAAGTCGATGCCGCATTGGTACGCCCATCGCAGGGTTGTTAAAGTTGTTACTTATAAGACTGTCTTAACCCAAATAATATGACATTATATCTGAAATGTGTGAGTTGCTATAATTAGCCCAGATCCTTTTCTAAACTGTTGTCTTGTGTTGGGACAGTGTTTCTTCATGAACAAGTGTGAAGTCCATGTCCATAGTGTAATGGTGGGCAATCATTTAGTAAATATGTTCATGGTAATACACATTGTGAATATCATAATAGATCTGTTCTGCTGGAGCTGAGATCCTGAGACAGACTGGTTGCTTGATTTTGACATATTTAACTGCTTGTTTACAGATGGAAGAAATCCCAATAGCCAGGGAGAAGATTATCTCTCTACAACAGAAAGTTGAGAATTTGGAGGCCATCATCAACATCAAGACTGATCATGAAAAGTGAGTAGCACCTTGGTGTTCAGAACAGCAGGGTTAATATAATATATACTTTTTTTATATAGCACAAATTAGCAGATGCCAAAAATGGCAGATTTACCTACCTTGAGTTAACTGTCTGACACAGTAGGTATATTTAGAGAGTAAAGAGAGTGCATATAATATAATCCGTTATTCAGCCATTTTCCCCTCCGTGAGTCTCAAACTTGGTTATTAAAAAAGAAGAAAAAGACACTTTCAGTCTGAAATCTGTGGTAGTCAAAGGAATTTGTGCTTTTATGTGAATTTTAAAGGTTACTCACTTCGATGTCTATAAGCAAAGAAAAAATGATGCTGGTATTTACATGCTTTTCCTATGGACACTTTGCAGTACATCCTTTAACAGATCTGGACATGCTTCTCATTATAAACACAAGGATGTCAAGTCATTAATAAGGAAACATACCATCACCCTCTTCCTAAATGGCTTTGATGAAGTTGTGATGAGCAACAGGCAGTTTGTTGATTATTATTGTAATTCCAATAATGTGATTTGATCATGAATTTTATAACAAAGTGAAGCAGACAGTGTTAATGTAAGAGGGAAAAGGCATGTTGACTTGAAAGAATGGAAAGGAAATGTACTGCATGTTGATTTGTTATTGTATTATTCTCATCTTTCATCATTTCCAGACAACTTCATGAGAAATGTCAAGTATTGATGCGTAAGTATGATCGTGAATCAAAGGCCAACAAGAGACTCTCGATGGACTATGAGCAGGTCATGTGGCGAATGTCTCAGAGCTCAGAGTTCGGTGGATCCACCGAGAGTCTCACTAAACGTCACTTAAGCCGATCTCCTCAGCGCAGTGAGGACGGGTCACCTGACCCACGACGACGCACTCTGTCTCCTCAGGATGGCATTAGTGATGTCGTGATGAGAGTGAAGAAAAGAAGCAGTCACAGCATCAGTGAGGGAGACAGAAAACTGAGATCAAGGTCAGCGACCTTTGTTGTGGAGAAAAATGAGAGTAGTGACAGTCACTCCCCATCCTCTAGTCCCCAGCCGAAACAGAAGAGATGGAGGAAAAAATCTCAAACTGAGGAGGTGGCGGAAAGTCAGAAGAGTGACAGAATGTGTCATTCTGCTGGAGCTGAGATCTTGTCTGATTCTGCCAGGCAGGAGAAAGAAGTGGTGGAGCATCAGCAGAAAGTTTCAGGGAGTGGTGTGGAAGAGTGTCAGGCGCAAATGACAAGCAGTGACATGGCAAGTTCTTACGCAAGGTCTTTGTCTGGAGTAAGTGACTCTGGTGTCTATGATAGCTTAACAAGGTCAGATATGCTGAACAGCTCAATAGTGAGCACTGACTCAGAATTTGGAACATCCATCAACCTGTCCATGGCTCTGGACTCGACAGTTGATGACGTGGAGTCGGGGCCACCAGCAGGGGACTATAACACATTGAATGACACTGCAGTGGCACAAACCAGGGAATCATCATCTGAAGTTGACAGTGGACATACAAGTTCCAGCAATGCCCACAATGGCTCTGTCTCATCTTCAAACAACCATCAGACAGTTACGGAATACCACACAGAAAATTCCCAGACTAGTAACACTTACCATTTCCAGGTGTCCTTGACAGATGACAATGTGTTTGATGATGGCTCCCTGCAGGACAGCCCTGATACCATAACAGACACCGCTAGTGCTCAGAATTCATAACTGATGTGTGTATATTTGGGGTTGTCTGTTTGAAAGTGATAATATATTGATGGTTAGTATGTAGATAAACACAGTGTACAGTGGGAGATGATTAAAGTATAGTCTTGTAGAACAAACGTTATGCCTGGAAGTTGGTGGTTCTACCTCCTAGGCATGTGAGAGCTGTTAAAATTGTATGTTGGTACTGATAATGTCTTGTAATTTGGAGAACATTTGATGACCAGCAAAATGTTGGTAATGAAGACATCAGGTGGAAGGCCTATCAGATGCATGAGCCCTGGGACACAGATAACTTTCTGTCGGAAATCTGTTTGTAAAGAACACCGTGCAAAGATGACAATTAGAAAGCCCCATAAGCTGCTGGTACAAGTTTTGGTTATACATGTATATGTAATGGATATTGTAAAAGTTACACAGCCATTTTTAATTTTCCTAATTCTCCATATTTAGTGAAATTCCTTTTAATGCTCTTAATTATCAAAGCACACTTTACCGAAAGTTTAACTGCAAATCTCAATGCTATTTTTAGCTAGTTACTCAACAAATCTGCTTTAATTTTTGGGCAATAATTCCCTAGGTCAAAATGCTATCTACACTCTTTCTCTTTGCAATGACCAGTTGGCTAGAACAAGGGAGTTCATCAAGAAACCACCCTGACAAAATGATTGAAAATAGTTTTCTCCCTTGTAATTGTATCTGCTGTCCTTATTCAGTGTACCTAAGTGACAGCTTCAATTCTGTGTCTTAACAACTTTATAATATGCAATTACATCATTCTAATTTATGAATAATTGTATTCCCCATTTGCTGCCTTTTTTCTATGTTGCATGTCAGTCAGGGCATATGAAGTCAGCTTATTGTGACTTTTGAGCCAGAGCAGATATTATGCTAATCAAGGTCATTGGAGGATTACACTTGTAAAATCCCGTTTTTTTTTTTTTTAAAGGGAATTTGCTTGTAGGTTTCATCAGACATATATTTACAATTAGATTCAATAAATCTGAAATTGACGTTTATGACCCTTTGGTACCCAGTCAATGGATTCAGGAACAGAATGGTGTCAAGCCTGTGTTTCAAGATTACTATTTTAGTGTTGAATTTATTCTCTTGAGAGCAATTGAGAAGAGGTCTTACTGAACCAAAACTATTACCAGAATGCCGAAAGGAGAATCAAATTAGAATATTTCATTCTGTAGAGGAAATGTTACATGTAATAATTTTTTTTTCTTAAATACTATGTGAAAATAGCAAGAAGTGGAATTGCTCATTATACATGTGAGGATTGCTATGATCCAGAGGGTAAAGCATTTTCCTACACAGGCCTGGGATGTGGAAGATGCCAGGAGTTTGAGTCTTAAAGGGTAAAGTTGTCCATGTATTTTGTCAGATTTTTCAACCGTCTTGTGCATTTTTTAAATAAATGAACTGAATTTATGCAAGCAAAGGGCATTGGTTCAGATAATTCATGCAAGGCAAAATGAACATCCTGTCATTTAGCATTCTTGTCTTTGGGCATTATCAGAGTGGTAATTATTTTATCAGAAATGGAAAAGCTAGATCTACAGCTCGGCACATGGAAGCATTTTATCATCAAGCATTTTTAGCTTTGCTGGCTCAGAGAATAGGTGTTATCTGAAAAATTTCACATTATGTTAAATATATCATTGTTGTTGTATAGAAATATGCAGTTCTGAAATTTTCTCAGACTGATTGGCTCAAATACTTCACTGTCAAATTCATAACGTATAGCATTGAAAGCCAGGATTTGTCATGACCCTTGAGATATAGAACCACATGATATGATGTCTTTCTGATACAGAAGGTCACAGATCACCGTGTACAATTAGCTTCCTTTGTGCCATTATTTCTGTTGTTGTAGTCAAACTTTCCTCTTGTCAGCTGTTTTGTGTGTACCGTACATCTTTATTCCCCTTCACAGTTGAGGATACAGTAAAACCACTGTCATTCAGTGTTAAAGCTTGTTACATCTAGTTGTACAATAATACTTATTATATACTCGTGAGCTCCCCCTTATATATGTATAACTATGTGTATACCAGCGTATATGTTCTATGTGTTGTTATTCAGTGTTTGATGTGTCTCTACACAGACATTTCCAGAAAACATTTACCACAGCTTGTGGTACTCAGGTGGTGGGAGAAACACATGAAAGAGAGAAGTTCTGACAATAGCAGTTCCAATTCAAAAACAAAATTTGGTTTTCTTGTATTTTGATACCAAGCACCAAAACATGAGTTCATTAATAAGAAATAATTTTTTATCACTAGGATTTTAAATATGGATAATGAATCAAGTCATAGAATTTTACTCTTCTAAATGTATGCCCATCGCAGTCTATGACTTGAAATTCTTGTAAACAGTAAACTGCTGGCAGATGTTTTTTTTTTCTTTCAGCAAATTTTTTTTATGTTCTAAATTATGAAACTGGATTAAAAACAGAGAAGATTATCATTTACACTATTCACATATATTACTTGAGTTATTTATGAAAGTATTGTAGTAAAATATGGTCACAAGGCTGCCTGCAGCATGACACTTACCAAATTACATGAGGCCCACAAGCTGTGGTGAAACATACATATATATATATATTATTCCTATCATTATCAAGAGAACAACACCTTTGGGCTTTGCTCTTTGTTATATTTTAGTGCCTTGTTTTGACCCTTTCAGCCAAGCCTCATTAGTGTAGTAGTCCCTCTTTACAATTTAATTTTGTCACTTATATCAATAAATAATTTTCATTTAACATCTCATTCTTGTTTGGGTCAGTATGGTGGACAAAATCAGATGTAGTTAGTTAGTAAATGACAATTTTTGTCAGCGCCACTGGAATAGATTTATTGTGATAACTGCCTTGGGAACCTGGTCAGTTCATGTCCTTTCTGTAACATATTAATGCTGAAATCAATTTTTACTAAAGCTGAAAGCTTTGACCTGAAACACAGATAAGAAGCGGAGCAGGTTACGAAAGTGACTTTTTACCCCCACTCTTTGTTTTAGCATCAGTGATATTGGACTAAATATCATTTTGTACATTTAGATGATGCAGTTAGGTGATATTATGGAATAATGTTTTTACTTGCATTGATATTTCTAGCTGCTACTTCATTAAGCCATTATGTATATTGAACACACATATGATTTCTTCTTGCATATCAGCAATTGTAACATCACTTTTTATATATATATAGCTTCTTGCCACATGGAATAAGTTTGTCTTTATTTAATTGTATCATTGAGTTAAAAATAAAAGGCCAAATGCAAGCATATGTTTAAGTTGACTATTTCCAATATTATTTTCTTATTGCCATGCCACATGGAATAAGTTTGTCTTTATTTAATTGTATCATTGAGTTAAAAATAAAAGGCCAAATGCAAGCATATGTTTAAGTTGACTATTTCCAATATTATTTTCTTATTGTTTGGTGCATATAACTCATGCCCCACATCAGCTTACATTTACAGTGTATTTCCGATCACTTACTCAACTTACGTAATTCATAAATATCAGCAACAAGGCTTTGACACTCTCTCATATTACATTCTCTATCTCCTGTAATTTAACTTTATATAACTTAACTCATATCAACAGTCATTGTCCTGAAGTATTCTGCTGGGCTCATTTTTTTTAAAGCCCACTTTTGTTCCAAAAAGGCTGCTCTAATGGTAATATTTTGTAATTCATTGGCTTTGCGGAATAGCTGTGTATGGGTTGTCTTGTTCAGTTAGCTACATTTTTATGTGTAATGCATTGATCAGTACTTCTGACTACCAAATCTGTTTATTGGAATCAGATTTATCCATGATATTTGTTACTCTGTTTATTTCTTGATTTGATATTATTTCTCATGTTGTCTTTGTGGCAAATGTCTCAAGTATAGCTTTCAAGTCTCGAACATTCATTCACTTGTTAGAAGTAAGGATGTAGAACTTTCCACTTCTTGCAAGCTATTCAGCTTCAAATGTAGGAATTTAGACAAAGTTCGGGAAAGTTTCTGAAAGTTGACATTAAATTCTGACCCATGTGTGTCTAGGTTAGGTCTGAGCTTTTACACCTTTTGGTCACAAATTTCAAGCTCAAATCTGACTTCTATTTGTTTGTCATCAGAAAAAAATAAATGCCTACATTTTTTTTTTTACAGAAAAAATAATTCTCCCTATGGAGATTTTAATTTCAGCTTGTTAGCTTTTTTGCAGATTCTTAGGTATAGCTCAAAGAAATGTATTGGGAAGATATTGAATGAAAATCAGCTGGTATAGACAATAAAAAAATCCAGCAAACCTGTTCTGTTCTCTAAATTTTGTGAGTGTTTGTACAGACAATGTATTTTTTGTACCCACAGATGTTGAAATCAAAAATATAAATTTTGTTGATAATTTTCACTCTTTGATTTTCACATGAAACAGCTGTGGCTTAAATAACTTAATAACTTACTGGCCATGGAAGTTGGGCATTGTTTAAAAGCCCTCAGAGATACTTTGGACATGGCAGAAACAACTGTGGTATTTCTGTTTTCACAGTAAGGTTTATTATTTGCATGATGATTTAAAACCTGAAAGTACTTTATTTATGTTGAAAAATACATTTCACGGAACGAAAATGCAAGTTATCCTTACAAATCTTGAGTATCTTGATCATAAAGTTACAATTTATATGGAATAAATTAAATCTGTATGATTGATAATGAAATTGTAGTTTTATACATACAAAATGTTATACAGCTCTGTATCTTGATTCCATCTTATGTCAATGGAGGAGCAGATTCTGTATTTGAATTAACCACCACTATAAGGTACAGGATGCTTAAAGTTTGTGAGAGATTTACATTAGAACCTGCTTTACAGTGGTTTACTCCTACTAGCTTTATGATTTGTGTTGGCTACTGTCATTTGTTGCCAAACCAAATCTGTTAATATGCTCAGTTGGATTGTCATCTTTCTAAGCAAGCGTAAGACTTTTATAGTAATGTTTTGTATTTGTGTAAATATAAGTGAAAGCTTGAAGCCATGCTTTTTGGATGAAGGGAGCTTCTATGAATTATTTGAAAAATACTCAATTAGATTAGGTCTACAGTAGTACTTATATTCATATATTAGCTCATGGTACATTGGCCGTATATTCGGCCACAGTCGTCAGCATAAGTACATACTCAAACATCTGAGCTTATTTGCATGACTAGAAGAATGCTTCCTTTTATGAACAGTAACTGTGTCAAAGACAAAGACGCAGTCCTGTTTCTTTCTTTTGAAAATTATACAGAAATTTAAGAATTGATTTTGTCAATGGCATAATAAAATTACCAATATTGCACAAGAACTTTCATTACAAACAAAATAAAATTTACACTTTAGATTAAGTCAGGAACATAAAAATTACCCTATATTTTTTGTGGCCAGGGGGAAGGGTAAGGGTGGTCTAAAAAATAATGATTCACAATTAATTACCTCCCCCCCCCCCCCCACCCCCCCTCGCCATTTTTGTTTTACCAACTATATGTTCTACACATACATATACTTTCTTTATGAATATTTACTGCATTCAAAAGTGTAGAGAAAGAAAGGTTAGAAACATAAGTGCAGTTTAAAAATGTAAACTAAAAATAAACCAACAAATGTTTCAATTATTTTCTACTGGGAAAACTTCTTACATTGATTTCCTGTCTTCCCTGTGGGAAGAAGTAAGTAGGTAATGAGCATTGGACTGACTGACTGATGCACTAAAGCACCAGCAGAGTTTCATGATGGTTTGGGAGGAAATTTTTGGTCTTTCTGAATATTTCTCATGCAGTTTTTTGTTTTGTTTTCTCTGTGTATAATTATGATTATTACTCTGATCATGAATCGTTGGTAAATAAATTCAGTTTTTGAATGTTGCAGCCCATGGTGTTGTTAATTTTCTTCCGTAGCCAGTTGCTTCTTTCTGCGTTGACATTTGATAGTAGACTGGTCTCGATGAAAACATTAGCAGTGCATGATAAGGGTGAGGCTTTTTTGAAGTGTATGCCAGTCTTAGAAAAGTGGGAGTGAAAGAGTTAAGAAGACAAGTGTCCTGGAGAGAGAGAGAGAGAGAAAGAGAATGTGTGTTTGCATTTGTGTGTGCATGCATGTGTTTCTCACATTTTCCCTTCATTTCTGTCTTACTTTTTTTGCATTCCTTCTTTCTTCTTCCACAATTTTATTTATTTATTTATTTGTTTACTGAATTTAATCTTTCTTTAGTGCGTGTCTTTGAAAGGCTAAGATTCGGCAGTTCAACAATCCATTTCTGGAGGGCATTTTAAGGATATTGCAACGTATTTAGATGATAAGGACGAGCAAACATCTATAAGCTGCCGCACTACTGAGACTACTAGGAGGAAGAAAGAGTCCATAAATATCTCCACTGCTCGACATATTTGCTTTTAAGAAAATTATATATGAGGTGTCACAAAGAGCAGGTACAGGCAACGGTACTGCAATTGACGAAATATTATAAAAACCACAGAAAAACTGTGGGGGTCGCAGCAGGTAGTGCAAGCGCGGTTTGCAACCTTGGGATGCATGGGCCAATGTGAGACTGTAACACACCAGTGGAATCAAGTGCTTTTTAGTTATACACACAATAAACTTTGTTGGGACGCGTGGGATGGATTGATAAAACAGTCTAAAATACATGTAATTTGAAGTAGATCAGTTAACCAATTTTGAAAGCAATATACCTCACTGAAAAGATCGACAGACATTTCACAGAGATATGATGACAATGATCTACAGATAATACATGTAACAACAATGATCGAAACTAATTACCCTTAAATAAAGGTTTCTGATTAATGCAGTCATCTGTGCATGCAAGGATAAGAGAAACGAATGATAGTATTGTATACTAAAGCACAGATAAAAGGTACAGTATATGTATTTATAACTATATCAGTGGTTCTGAACTTGATGAAAATTCCACACAGTCATGTATCCACACACTTTCAATAATTAGTTCAACTAAAATGTTGCTTGCCCTAATTCCGAATCTGTGGTCTTGACGGTGGTGGTCCTAAACAGAAAAATGTCTTGTTTCTTGAGAACACTGGAATCCACGAAAATGTTCTTTTGAGGACACTTAAGGGTTATAAAACAGTAGATTGAAATGTCCTGATCACATCTACACGATACGCTATCTTTATACTGAATGTCCTGGTCACATCTGCCGGATACACTGTCAATACAAAATGTCCTGGACACATTTGCAGGATACAAACTATCACAACCGTCCTGACTATACGTAAAGGCTGGATGTATATCAAAAGTTCTGTTCACATCCACAAGATATAAACTACTGTATAACTAATTGTCCTGGCTGCTCGTACAGGATGGATGCAATTAAAGGCTCTGGTCACAGTCACAGCATACACAATGTGACAAAATGCCCTGACCACATGCACAGGATACTTTACTGGAAAAACAGGTGGCCACTTCAGGTCTTGGGCCTCTAGCTTTGCCGCTGTACTGCACAATTCACAAACAAACTGGGTAGAATGCACTATACGCGGACAGAAGCCTGCCTGGTCACACAGAGAATTAAAGGTATTACACTGCCACAAGAAGCGAGTACAACACTGGAAATATCCGAGTTCCTTTTGAACTTACGACATGTGCAATATAGGCACCGCGCTACATGAGCTTAACTTTAAACTTAAGACTCACACACCGCTCTAACCGAGCTTATTTCATGTTCCAATTAAGCAAGAAATATAACAGTATAATGTAACCAAGTTCTAGTGAACTTGAAGGTCATAAACGCGCTGTACGCGAGCTAACTTCAACACAGCCTTATACTAGGTACTGTAAAATAATGTACGTCTGAGTTCTACAATTGGAGCTGCGGACAGGTACACTACTCTGCATGAGCAGGACCTCGCTCTGTACGAGCTAACTTTAACACAGGTCTTATAGGCACTGTACATATACGCCTGAGTTCCACAATAAGAACACCAGACAGGTACACTACTCTGCACGAGCAGGACCTCGCAGCGAGTCTATCGCAAGCGGACTGACTGCTCCAGATTTGCTCTGAAATATTATACAGAAAAGGAAATTACAGGAAATGACGGAGGGGAAACGGCAGGTTCTACGTAGCTCAAATTTATGAGCGATAAAAATGTGCACAAAGATTCCACCGTGGTAAGACTCGGACGCTGGGGTATTAGGTGGATGGGTCGGAGATAATTGCTTTACCAAAAGGCAGCCTGAGAGTGAGACATAAATTCAAACAATCGAACGGGAAGGTGGACGGTCACTACACGGCATTTCGTTACATGAGGGAATTGCAGAACATTAAGGGATGATGCTATCCTGTTTAATGCACATCATACCATCTTTAACACGGATAGTGGCAATGGGTGATGAAAAGAAAAAAAATATCTAAACTTGACGAGGAGAAAAGACATTGTAGAATGCACATTGCGCAAGGCACGATCATTTGAAATATAAAACGAGTATTGCTACCGTCTCCCGATATAACCAGTATCTTCTAGGTTAGTATGCATTTTTCTGTGGGTCCGCTTTCCAGTTTAAAAAACGAGCCCCCGTCTTGTGAATATATTGCTCCTGAGCAGAATAGAAAAGACTGGCAAAAAGAAATTCTTATTACAAGTTTGTATTACAATACAAATGAGTCTGTTGTTGGCCGAGGCAAACAATCACTCCAAATAACAGAAAAATTTTGACAAATTTGGCCAGTTTAAGACACAAGTGGGCTAAAAAGCAGTTTTGAAAAAATTGATGTTAATTTTTTTTTTCCACTAGTGTAAGGACCCGTTCAAAGAACGGGTTGCACACAGATTATGTAGATCTAGGTAGAAAACAACTCACAACTGGCACAGTAACACCCGCATAGCCCGTGCATAAGGCAGACGGCACAAAAGCTCATGTCTTCAAACTTTGAAACGCAACCGGAAGTTTAAGTCGAAACAAAACAAAGGCAGGGGGGAGGCCATCATTGTTGAGGAGAAAGCATTATTCGATATTATTAGGCTTATTTTCATTTATTACAAAATTACGATACTTCGCTTTCATGTCAAAGGAATAGACATAGTAGCAAAAAGAACTAATGTGTAATTTTTTCAGGCCTGGGCATTTCTTCCTCGCAGCAGTGAATTTTTTTTCCTTGCTGTTTTTTTTTTATATAGATTTACAATTGCATTCTCCTTTTTTTAAATGGATCTACTCATGTTTGTAACAATGGATTGGATACAAAGCTTCTCACAAGGTAGCACAACGTCCACCTTTGACGTTTCGAGAAATGCGGGATTCCCACTTGTCTTTAAAACTGACCATGTGTAGACTAGCCAACCATCACAATACCCAACGGCCCAAACACGCTGCCCTTCTCCTTTTTACTCTATTTTTATCTGGCGATCAAACGCCTTCACGAACTTACAAGTTCGGGTGTTATTCATGTTTTGTGGGAGGTTTCTGGAGACGTGATATTTACATAATTAGTGCAGAAGGACAGTGAAATTAATAATGTATTTTGGTAATTCTGCGGAGGTAACTGACATGAAAGTCGCTGCTGCTAGCAAAGAAGAGAGAAGAGGCGAGACGGAAAGCAATACAAGCCCACACAGGCTGACCATGGACTTTATCTCTTAATAAAACACAAGTCCATAGTCAATAGATTCCATTGTTGACTCACCGATGTCATTACTTTGCATTGTCTGGACCAGCAAATAAATCATGAGAACAAATACGGCTATCAGTGTCGTTTTCTTAAGCCTCAATACCGCTGTTTCAAGCTTTCTAGGCGCGATTCTGATGCCGACAGCTGCTTCCACAGAGGGCTCAATCTCTAGCAAATCCCTGCTGTCAATCTCCGTCATCTTCATGAAATATTATCTACCACAGACACACCAGCCTCTCCAGGGGGTTCGCTGACTGGGGACAATGGCCAGTAGGTGGGAGGCCAACTTTTAGGACAAGAGTCGGTTTTAGACCAGACTGAAAAGGCATTGTTCTGGCCATGGGTCAGGATGTGGCAGACACTGAAATGGCCGCAGGTCCATCCGGTCAGCTTGACCATCTCTCTTCCGTCTGAGTGGACATTTGTCGTCCACGCTCAAGTGGTCATGAATACAGAACTGGGTGACACCTACCATAAAGTTAATGATATCTGTAATCACCATGGCCTAAATCTCTGCTTGTTATAGGATTTTTTCACCATTGGAACAATTCATTGCTGAACGGTTCTAACACCCTCGAACATTGGCCTATCGGTTGACAGTTTCCAAAGAGGACAGGGACATCTCTTGAAGCTGTGAATAACAGATGACAAGATGAAAGGACTTGGCTTATTACAGATAAATGTGGAAATCTTACTAATCTAAATAATCCAAGTCCTTCTCACACTATTTTTGGTTGTTTACTGCAAATCTTTATGCCCCCCCCCCCCCGCGCCCTTTCCCCAAGTTTTACTGGTCAGATGACAACCACCCGTTTGTGCTCATAGAGCCGTGATCTTTTCCTTATGGTAGATATTGAACTACATGTAAATTGTCATAGATTTACAAAAAAAAAGGGGGGGGGGAGAGGGGAGAGGGGGCGTGGGGGGGGGGGGATAAGAAATGCCTGGAGGAATCCAGATAAGTATATTTTCCATTCTTACGGCTGCCGCTACTAAATACCACGAACCGGCAAGCCTGTTGCTGCAGAATATACTGCTGCAGAACTTGAAGATGGATAAAGAAATTTAGAAACATTGACATCATAGAACTGTAAAATTTGCAGGCCAGGGAACGTCCAAATCACAGTATAAAACAATACTTATTTCTGCCATTACACGGGAAAACTTTACCAACTGACGCAGCCAGTTTTCAGTGCCACAAAACAAGAGAATGAAAATAATACATAACATCGACATCCGAAAATAGGATCATATCTCTTTAAGATTCCGTATAATTATCCGTGTCAATCTCATTTCACCATTTCTTAGTTCCCGTTCGGTGGTTCTAGGTATTGCCAGTCCCCGACTGTACTTTGCCCTGTGAGATTATAGATTTGCGCCACGCCCAGTACTAGGAAAGTATCTCGGTTCTACGATTTCCTCTCATTTTAGCCAGCTCCTGCGACCGCTGTATCAGGGCAAGTTAACTATACTGTGGAAAACTGCCTCATTCTCGTATATAGCTTTATGTGGCCGTGTTTCATCATTTACACGAAATTGTCGCTCATTCGATTAACTTCGGGGAGTTGGGAGGGAAAAGGGAATGAGTGTCTTTGATACTATTAACCAGTCAGTCTCTCTTGTCACACGACCTAATTTGTATCCTTCACTCGGGAAACTGTGCCCATTGTAAGTCACTGGACATAAAGGATAAGGTGATAAGGTGTTACTTTAGTTCAGTATTTCCTTGTTGTTTAATGACATCGTGTTTTCGCACGATTATAGATATACAACACCTGCAATCATGTAAAACACTGGAACAAAAAAAAAAGTCTTAGTTAAATAAATTTTCATTTCAGTTTCAGTTTGTTGTCAAATCTCTTCTTTACTGAAACACAAAACTGCATCTTTATTCATGCCTTCCTCTTCAGAATATGTAAGACACAAGGAAAGATATTCACAGGACGCCAGATATATTATCTGACATAACTGTGAGCTCAGCAGGTGCCGTGAATTCATAAGTCTATGCATGATGTCAGCCAAGCCATTAGTACGGTCTTCATTCGGCCGGACATCATTTTAATATTCCATGGCTGTCACGCTGTCTTATTTAAAATAATATGACCAAATCATATCTATGAATAATATATGAGTCATATTCTTCTATCCTTCGAGCTCCTTGTGCTATGAGGCAAAAATAATTACATCTATACGAAACTATCAACCAGTCGTTATAATTACTCATTACTACGTTGGTTTAAATCAACTTCCCGATGCACACGCCAAGCGTTCGTTGCGGTCACTCATTCGTATGATGTAGCCTCATTATTGCTAGCCGCCATGAATATGTGTGACAACGATTAGGGATTAGGGGAATGTGATACACGACCATTGTTGCAGTACAACTTTCCTGATTGGCTCCTAATGCGCATGTCAGGAGCCTACGTACAACACCAGCGTTGATTGGTTGGGATTATCTTAACTGCGCTCGGGGACGATAAAGCTGTAAACTACATTATCGTGACATCGTCAGAGCCCATTAGCTCTAGTGTCATTTTAATATCCCTTGAAATTATTTCGGCCATCTTATAACAAGATGTCATGGCTCAGAGTTTCTGAGCTGTTTGACACGACATATTTATTACATCTGTCTTCCTTCCGTCTCATTGTCCTTTGTGTTGTTCATCTCTTTTGAGCAGTTCTCGTTGTTAGTTTTCTCTGTGGTCATCGTCACAAGATATTTCGGTATTTTCTTGCTTAACATTTATATCGTTGTCCGTTCTTCACTCTCCTACCAGTTCACATAATCTGCTTCATTATCTCCTCAAGAATTATTATTTTCTCACTTGGTCTTTTTGCATTTTCCTTCCACTGCCCTTGCCATTTCATTCCACTTATCATCCTTCTGGAGATTCGAATGTAACAATGATGATGGGGAAAAAATTAAAGCTTTAAAAGATGGTTCATAAAATAATGTGGTCAATCAATAGGTAAATAATGCTTACATCTGAACGTGATAGGTAATCTGTCAATGATGTGAAGAAATACATGTACCTAAAGAAATCTTGCAATTTTTTATCAACCTGTCAAGCAATTTCCTATCGATCAGTAAAACAAAAAAGCTTCAACTGTCAATCAACCAATAAACCTTGGTCGATTGATATGACTAGCACCCATTCAATTGCTCG
Source organism: Onchidella celtica (assembly GCA_963931925.1). Classification (NCBI taxonomy): domain Eukaryota; kingdom Metazoa; phylum Mollusca; class Gastropoda; order Systellommatophora; family Onchidiidae; genus Onchidella; species Onchidella celtica. The sequence goes on along the minus strand of OZ007573.1, from coordinate 24,541,902 downwards.
GCCGACCCATAAGCCAGCCAGCCAGCTAACCAACCCAATCACCCACCCACCCGCTCGCCCGCCAGCCAACCAGCCAACCAACCAACCAACCAACCAACCAACCAACCAACCAACCAGCCAGCCAGCCAGCCAGCCAGCCAGCCAGCCAGCCAACTAACCAACCAATCGTGAGCAAATGTTCACCAAGCAAACAACCATTCAACAATCCACCATACTAGAAAAGACGTAATCCAACACAAGAGTTGATGTTACAACTGGTTTATTCTTGTACTCCAGTTCTCTGTCTCACGTCAAAGCTTGACCTCTGACATTAAAAAGGAGGAATTCTGTGTAAAAATTGAGCCTCACAACCCATATTAATACTTGTTATCTACAGTGAAACTGCTGAGAAGACCTGAGTAACCGTGAAAGCAGTGCTGCCCTGTGTCATGCGACATAATAGCAACTTGAAAAGACCGGTCACCACGAAGAGGTTTATGAAGGGCGGAATAATCCTGCTAGCCGTTCTCGACTTCATTGTGTGTGAACCAGCATTTACTCATTGTTAATACTATATGAAATGAAACAGTATTGCATTTTAGTCGTGGCAGAAAGATTTGAATTTGTGAGCCAATAGTAGAATTTCTACTACACACAGAAAGCATACAGATAAAAATGTAAGTTAGGCAAAGTTCGGTTCTTTTCGTCTAGACAGAAACCAATTCAACTTAATGCACACATTTCAGTGCTTTGTATGTGTGGTATTACTATTTTTCTCCGTAGTCGAGAGAATTCGAAGTCTGAAAAAAAGATCATGGCTTACCATTACTACTTCTTGTTCTCAAGAGTTTTGGTGTGTCGAGAATGGAGATATCTGTAGAAATTTTGTTTAACTGGGGAAGTTTGGTATTTCAGAATAGAGCTATTTCTATAGTTTCTGTTTAATATAATGCTAATCTCCAGCTGCCCAATGCTTGAACTCTGAACTTAGCAGGTGACACCCCCTCCTCCTCCCACTCTCCTGTCCAATAAGATCAAAACTCAAAACGAATCAAAGTGAAATTTAAATGAAACCAGGGACAGCACTGCACTCACGGACTCTTCATCTTCATGCGGGAACGAGTGCAAGGATTAATCGAACACATTAATCATTCAAACATCACTTCACCAGCCAATATGGAGGAGAAAAGACAGAATAGAGAGATGACTGTCCTGTCCTCTCACCATTAAATCCCACATTTCATTGGTCAAATGAGGTCACATTAAAAAAAAAAAAGGTTGCTAGCAGTTGTAATAAACCGTTCAAGTTTCCCAAGAAGAAAATGTCAAAGACATCTTGATCAGAATCTTAAATCCATATGGGGAAAGAAACGAGTTAAAAAAAAAAAAGAGAGAGATAACAGCCCCAGAAACCATGTCTTCTAAAGATTTTCCTCTTTAACCCACATGTATTTAACTCATGTATTTAATGACGCTTCATAGAAGAACCGATTATTCTATCAAATTCTATACAGAGCTCATAAGGTTTTGTTTTTTTTCTTCGTGATTTGTCGTTTCAATGTCAAAATTTACATTTTTCAGTCTTTCTGATCTGCACAGTCAGTACTTAAAACAGTGAAACAGCTCAAAATCTCTCAAAAATATCTAAAGCTTCGCGAAAATATTAACACTGTCCATCAAGTCAAATACAACGGTTGTCATTGTCAGAAAAAGCAGGTACAAACGTCTATACATGGCATTTCAAACAATGATTGGCAGTCACATTGAAAGCTTTGTTTCAAACCGACCTTTAGCACCAGAGAAAGGTTTTTGCAAGAGAAATACACAATCATGGTAAACCATTAAAAAAAAATGAATACGATGAAGAAGAATGTTATTATTGACAACAAACTGTAGGTAAGGATGTTAGCGCACTGAGGCGAGTCTGTTTTGCGTCGGTTTTGGAGTAAGACTTTAACTTCCGTTGAATGCATCCGGGAGACAAGACTTGTTTCCGTCTCTCTAGTGCGTGCCGCCCCCCCCCCCCTCCACAGTCCATAAAACCGAGACAAAACCTGACTGAGTGCGCTAAGGACCTGACTGACATTGGGCGCTGACATGGACATTGGAGATGACAAAAAAAAAAACAACAGCGAAACACGACTCTGTTATGAACTACAGTAAACTTGACGCAAGGCTGAGTAGTTTGTACAAAGAACACTTGAAAATTCAACAACAAATCTCCAATTGGCCAACTATGGATGCCCTTTCTTGTTTAACATTCATAATTTTCTGGAGATTGGGGAATGTCTACTTCTTTATACTTCTAAGGAATTACTGAAGCGTTTTGTTCTAAATTTTGGTCCAACCCTAAATGAAAAGGTTTTTGATATCTCTGTCAAAAAGTAAATAAATAAGTAAGTAAATAAATAATAAATAAATAAACAAATAAATAAATAAATAAGTAAATAAATAAATAAATAATATCGTTACCTGCCTTCATTTTAAATGGAAATTTAGTTTTAGTTCAGTAGTTTGGGGCATATAAAATTCTAAATCACGGTAAATGTAATTTAAAAGTTTAAAATATCACTGCATAAGCACTGGCATGCACGCCATGACTTTCAGTGATAAAATGATCTAAAATACTATCAAATCCACAAGTTTGGTCCACGAATATTCATTCAGCAAACAAGCTGATGTGACGTGCTAGTTTCGTAAGCAAGGGAATGAGGAAACTGGTGAATTTGATCCCCCACCCCTTTCCACTCCCTAAATAAAATTAAATTAAGATGTCTTTATCATGCATGACAGCCCATCTGGGGAATGCAATGGAAGTAAAATTCCGTCCGGTTTAAGTCTCTGGTTTATTGTGATCATTGATTCTTGCCACTGAACTTGCGAAATGCAGTCTACACACCCTCCCCAGTAAAGTTGTACCTTGTGACGGTCAGTTCCTGAAGATCACTTCAGATCGGCAGAATCAGTGAACCAAAAGAAGATCTAAAGCTACTACAACAGTTGCTCATACTAACATCATTTAAAATGTTAAAATCATCTAATTCAGCTACAGCATTCCGATTTCTACAACAAGAAATCCACAGCACGATCATTATGATCATTTCGTACGTAATCACTGTGATCATTTCCGTAGGTCGTAGGCGAACTCGATTCTTGCATAAGAAAGAATTGTAAATCATTGCATTACCAAATCATGCCGATGATTATGTGAAGGAATTTTCAAAACATCTGATACCAACAATCGGCAATAAATCATCCACGCCCTAGCTACGTCGACTCTCCAATACACTGTGGGCTCTGATTGAGTTTGCGATTTCTTGCCAAGCTACTCAGAATTTAACCATAGTCCTCTTTCTGAAGGCAGTGAAGGAAACCCTTGACGATGATTAGAAATATGTTCAGTTTGTTAACCGGCAAGAACTTAAATTGTTTTCCCATGCCGAATATAATTCATAAAACCTTGAAAACCGATTGTAGGCAGAACATGATTTGGCTATTGTCCATCTCTTTAAAAAAAAAAAATATTTGACAGGACAAACCAAGTTCAAACATAAAACTGGGGTTCACAACACAGTATAGCAAAATTGTAAAATCTACAATTAAGATTATCAATAATTTGATTTGGTCTTTTGTTTAAATCAAAACATTCAACACTTGGCAACAGTGAAAACAAAATTCAACATAAATAAATGCAAATTTATAACAGGTTATCACTTGCATGGCATATAAAACACAGGCAAATTTCATACTTTACACAATATCATTGTTCATATTTTGATAGTCGTGATGACGTCGTAGTACATCATTAAAACAATCACGTGAGCTTAAAATGCTTCTGGTGACAGTCAAATGAAAATGCATGTGTGGCCCGAGTTGCTATGTCAGTTCATGTGTGAAATGAAGAAAACTGAAACAAATACTGAACAGCTGATATTGTAAACATGGAACTACAGAGAGACTCCGTTCATGGTCAGTCAGTGACAGCCAATTCAAATCTCACAGTAAAACCGTTTTGATCATTGTTAGACTGATACTCAGGCACTTTCACACGACAATATCATTGAAAAAAAGATGATCAATTTCTTGGCACAAATCTTCTGCGTTGATGGTGTAGCTGCCCGAAGTTGTAGTGGTGTTGTCGTCGTCTTGCTGGGTGCTGGCCGCAGTGCTGGCCTCGTCTAGAACGTCTTTGAGGTCGGCCAGAGAATAAGGTTCTCCTACAGACGTGCTCTGGGTTTCATCAGCCAGCAGATTTTGGCGAGTGTATTGAGAACCATTGGCTGAGTTCCCTAATTTGGCATAGGAATGATTTGGGTTGCTACCGTTGTAATTGTTGTTTATACTATTGTTTCCCTGTCTGGATTTGTCAGTTCCACGGAAACGGTTAGCATTTGCGTAACTTTGGGACCTAGGCGATCCTACACTACCAGTTGCGCCGTCGACATACATGCCATGTCTAGTAGAACCATCGGCATTTGGAATTCTGGAAATGTTTGCTGACAGAAGTCTGTAGGGAGTTTCATTGTTGTTGGGATACGACATAAGATTTGGGCGCTGAGTGGAGCTAAACTTTGGCATGGGTTTAGGTGGTGAGTGAAGTGCGTCTGAAGATTTGGTCCCTGTGTTCAACAAATTGGATGAGGATGACGCTCTGTTTGGACTCTGTTTGATGTCGGCGCTTCTGAGTCCACCCGCTAGACTGCTATTGCTGGGCAGAGACAGAGAATTCCCCGCTGTGGCATTAGCTGTAACACTGTCGTCACTGAAACTGATGTTTGGTTTGTAATTATCCGATGTCTCTGCAATGCCCACCAGCTGAAAGGGACTGTCTGAAGAGAGTCGGCTAGAAAGATTTGTACCACTGATGGTGGTGGATGTGGCAGCTGGTGACGAGGAGTCTCCCCAGAGGCGTTTCCTGGCTGTCTCAGAGTTCAAGGACGTTGACAAGGACCTTGGCTGGTGAGACGTGCCTGATGAGGATGAATTTGACCTTGGTGACCCGAAAGTCATGAGTTTCGCTGAGGTTGGGTAGGTGCTTGTTGGGGGATCTGAAACAAAACAACCATAAGTTAGTGATGTAACGAAGAAATATGAATACATATAAAATAAAAAATAAATAAAAAGGTGACATTTACTTTAGTTTGCTTGGCATCATGACGTAAAACTCTTTCGAGTAACCATAAGGGCTGGTATAATAGGTCTATATCAGTGGTTTGCGAGTTTGTGGGAGTTTAACATTCAAAATCAGGTTTCTATATCTATGTGAGAATAGCCACCATATGTGTAGTTCTGATTTCTCTTATCAGTTGTTAAAATAACAAAAAATGAAGAAGGACCTTCCAAAAAAAAAAAATCAATTATAAGACCTGTAACTGCAACATGGATGGGGAAAGAGGGAGGGGGAGCGGGGGGGGGGGGGGGACGTCGACCAAGTCGTACGGTATATAATTGGTTTGTGAAAGAATACATTTCTGTGAAAATAGTTCCCAATTTTTTTTCTTTCTACTTGTGTAATGAGAACGTTCTTGACAATGTTGAGTTGTTTAGAGGCTTAATTCACTTCTTTTTATGTTTGTTTGATCAGCTTAACTGGCTGGTGCGTGAGAATAATAAGATTACATGTCCGATTGCCATTCATGAATCGTAGAAAGAAGATTTACGAGAGAGAAGTGGATGTCTTGTTTGCAGCTTATTCATGGAAACCACACATATCCAATAGAATGTTTGTATGTGCTGCAGTGCCAACGCAAAACGTATGGCATTTTGATGATGACATTTCAATTATTCAGAATGTGAGAAAACTTCTGAATGTTGTTAAGAAGAGAAGGAGAATTGGCTGGTTATAAGAAGGATAAGGAAGGATAGACTGAGAAACCTGGGCAGTTAGGGATTAAAGCTGCTCGAGAGTTGTTCAAGAAGGGTAAACTTTAGTGAGATAATTGTGAGAACTGGAAGATGTTTTCATTAATGGAGTGGCTATGAAAACAGTTTATATGAAAAGGTTGTTTAATCAACTATTGACAGTCTAGGAGCACCGGTGACAAGCATTGTGTTCAAAAGAACAGAGCGCACTCAAACTGTGCAGTGAAATGAGATAAATTTATAGCTTCGATAATACAATTATCTTTAATTTTTCCGGTCACATCCTATTTGAAAACGTTAATTTGCAAAATTAATGGCACAGCACAGGATAAGTGACTGACCTTTTAGAGACCTCATATGTATGAAAACAATACATATAATAACAAATTTCAAGTAGATTTTGGTGAGGGGGGGGGGCAGTCACATTTATCACACTGTATAAACACACACCAGTGCAATTATTTAATAAATTGCCCACTGCCATTGCTACAGCTGAAACACACGCTGGCAGTTGAAACTGCAGCCAAAGCACAGCGAATAGACACAGAACAGAAAAGTCAATACAGATCCAACAATAACTAACGCATCAGATGTTTTTTGCATTAGAATAGCCATAGTTCAACAAACTAAACACAGAATTCTATGTTAACAAATTTAAAAGGAATGTATTAGTTTCTACTTTTGCTTAACCTAATAGTGATTTATATTTTTTGTTTTGTTTTCAGGAAAACACGTGTTGGTGAGTAGATTAGTAAACAAATAAACGTTCCTAGTTTCTACTTGTAACTTTTGTGATGTTTACTATTATGATAATTATTATATTTTTTTTGGACATCATTTACTGCATTCATCTAAAACAGTTTGCACCAAAATTTAAGACCGGCCGGAATTAACAGTGATCCAGCATGTAAAGAACAGTAAAGAATCAAGGTGATATTTCACTATCTCCTCACCTAAAATCAATCAGTTTTATTAGAAACTGATAAAAAGAAATGTAATAACTACAGCAATTAATATGACCTTTTCCTCCCCACAACACATTCATTTTTTTATTATTATTTTTGTTGTTGTTGTTGCTATAATGGACGATACTGAAAGCATGCAAGCTATATACTACACACTGCAAAGCACAGCACAGCACAACAGGTTCACTAGTGAGGCCAAACTTACCAGGAGATTTTTCTTGCCTTAGCCAATTTGGCAACAAAGCACCTTACACATAACACGATTGACTCATCGCTGAAAGAATGACATACATGGACCAGTGAACACTGAGTAAAATAAAAACTCCTTCAAATTCTTAAATCATGCATTACGCCTGTCCTGACAAATAGTGTCCTCTGATTTCAGTAGGGCATAAAGTAGTGTAAACAATTTTACCACATCGCTTTGCTCAGTGTGAGGATGAATTAGTTATTTTCCGGACAGTTCTGAAATACCATTGATTAATACAGACCAAAACACAGAGACAGCAAATTGTAATCAGTTACATGGAACAGAATGTGTTGATTATTGAAAATAAGATGAAATCAAAAACATGATAAAATTTTGAAATAGGTAGAAATTATAATTCAAAATTCAAATTAACGATTAGAAAAACAATTAAAATTAAAATTTAATATTTAAGTGGAACAGAAGGATGAGACAATACACCTACTATAAATTCAGCTATTAAAAGACGGGAGATGATTACAATGAGTAAAATTATTTTTATGAAAAGGAAAACAACAACAGTAGAATGGTCCATCACGCTGGCATGGTATACGACATTGGGAAAATTCTACCAAATAACTTGTAATTACGTAGTTACTGGCCATGATGGGAAGATGAACGAAAAAAAAAACCCACACACTAAAAAACATGTCAAGTTAACAACGCTGTTGTCATTTCCTAACACCTGGAATATATCTTGCTGGGTTTTGCAGAGAAAAAAATCAATGTTAGCTAATAACTCCAAGGAAATGTTACTGCATAATGGCTGCAAAGTTTACACAGCGGAGCAGAGCAGTTTAAGATAATTAAAGGAAATGCCAAGATTTTTTGTTGTTGTTCTTGTTGTCATTTACGCTGGTCGGCAATTTATCACAATAGGGGTAAACGTTTAAAGATAATAAGTTTGACATGGGGAAAGGTAAGTGGCATCAAAAAACCTTCATCTAAAGAAAAATAAACACCGCGGCTATCTATTGCAGAGCATTAAAAGGAAAATAAATAAATGAAATACAGTGCATCAACAGAAATAAACTGAAATAATTTATGCAAGTGACACATGCTAGATCACAATGTTTGTGTGTTTGTTTTTAATGTAAAAAAATGAGGTGTAGCAGCGACAAGAGATTTTTTTTTTTACAGAAATGAGAGTGTGGGGTCAAAGAAAATGATATCTGAAGTAAGAAAATGTCAGTGTCATGTAAAAAACAACAACACCGAACTTCTTTCACTGATGTGTTGTTTCTCTTGTTTCCGACAGAGGAGATCTCTTATTTTTATTTTCCCATATTTCGGCATTCTTAGCTTGGCAGGAACGACAAGGCTGAGCATCGCATCGTGCTATTTTCTGACACACACTCATTCTCGCTCATTCTCTCCCTCAGCGCACACAAGCAGTCAAACACATAGATAGAAAGAGAGAGAGAAAAGAAAAAGAACGAGAGAGAGAAAGAGAAGAGAGAGAGAGAGAGAGAGAGAGAGAGAGAGAGAGAGAGAGGGAGAGGGAGAGCGAGAGAGAGAGAGAGAGAGAGAGAGAGAGAGAGAGAGAAAGAGAGAGAGAGAGAGAGAGAGAAAGAGAGAGAGAGAGAGAGAGAGAGAGAGAGAGAGAGAGAGAGAGACCGCATACTTAACTGCTTTCTTAAAACGCTCATAATCATTATTATGTCGTGTTCGTCAAGTGCCCGCTCACCCTGTCCTATTTTGAAGCTTATTGTAAGCCTGTGTTGTTGTTTTACCTAGCACCGATTTTTCGTGTTTTTCAAAAATGTTTCGTCAATCATCCCGCCTTATTCATTTATTTTAACACGACTTAACAAACCGAACTAGTGGGTGAAATTTTACGTACGACCTACACATTCGTAATTTTGTGTTTAAAATATGATGGTGAAATTGTCTTTTTAACGGCTTAAATGGTGGTTCTCGACGTGGGGGATATCGCAATTTCCCCCCCCCCCCGGTCCGGGGTTGGGGGGGGGGAGATTTTGATATGGGGGGCGGGGACGAGGGGTGAAAATGATGAGAATGGACGACGATCTGGGGACAAATACAGGACAGCCACTGATTTGTTCAAACATCACGTGTAGAAGGTTTTATGAAGACAAATTTAAGGCCTTTGTCTTTAATGCGTTTGACAGAAAATGCTTTCTGGTTTATAATGAATAATGCACTCGACTATGGTCATTAATAAGGCTTTTAAAAATTTATATATCATAATTAAAATCTGTGTGTTGTCTGTCTTCTTGCGTAATGTATCGCGTGGGTTTGAGTAGGCTTTTTAGGGAGGGGGTGGAGAAAATGAAGGGGGCGAGGAAAGAAAATTTAGAGCTTAATGGGGCGATTGCCTGAAAAAGGTTGAGAACCACTATCTTAGTATACACATCAAGACAACCTGAAACTAGATGAATATTTTGGCAGAGGTGTCCAAGAGCTTAAGATATAACATGGACTATTGATAATATTGCCAGGCGTGGTGACCATCGCGAACAATGCCAAATGGTGACAATAGTTCTTGTTTGTTCTATCTCCATTTCCTGAAAAAAAACAACAACTGGAGATCTTTTAGTGTGTAGAAGAGCTATAATAACAAATGCGCACTTTGACACGTGTTTAAAATACGTCGTGGCACTTATCAAGCTGTTTCAGGGTTCAATTTATTCTAACTCTTTATCATAATACCAAAGCCGCAAATGTTTAACTTGGAATTACTCAGTTGCGCAAAAAGTGGAGTTGGAGCAAACGAGAACTTAGGTCGCCAAAATGATGTATCACTGGCCCAGTTAGAAATTACATCACCTGAAAATCACACAGTTTTCATGTTCGGTTATGTTAATGTCTTCAGGGGTTTACATGATTAATCCGCGTTTCATTTATTTTGTTTGCAATGAAAAACTGTAATGGGATATAGGTTCTTAATGAAGTGTTATAATGTCTTAAGGTAAACCGCCTATTAAAACCCGTGATATCGTTGGCGCGTGCATAAATTCTGCCCCAGGACACACGGAGACATTTTTTTCCAAAAGCCGTATTTCTTGTTTCTGTCTTGGTGACATTATCTTTTCTTGGTTCGGGGCTTAGCACGGTTGGGGGAGTTGGGGGCGGGTAGAAAGAATAAGAGCGGAGTGGAGTGGAGTGGAAAAGCTCTCTGGGATGAGAAGAGAGTGAGTATCAGCTGATGCATGTCGTTATGTCATTAATCAAATGAACATCTTCAAATCACACAGCTGTATAGAGAAAACGAACGACGATACTGGCAAGGAACTTTGCTTAGATCAAAGTTTAATTAAATGAAATGGACAGGGACTTAATTTCAGCAGCAAATCGAATTCCTGCTTGTAATGTTGGCTGGTACTACATGAGAAATTCTGACAAGGACGCAGGCGGAGGCCAGATTTAATCAGGGAACAAAAAAAAGGCGGAGGAATTGATGGTGGCGGAGGTGGCCAGGGGGGGGGCGGGGTGGGGGGTGGGGGATAAACATGATCTAATGAGCCGGGTTTGATCTGGGAATTGGAGTGAAACATGTTTGATTACAAAGTTATAAATAAGAGAGAGCGAGAGGCACACACGCACACAAACATACACACTCACGCACACAGTGACACAAAGAGTGATAGGAAATGATAGCAAAGATGAGGAGAGGTGACGGTGACAAAGATACACGTGGACGCGAAAAAAGATTATAATTTAATGTGAGTGTCAAACGAGAGGAAAAAATTTTGAAGATCTGAGTGATGACCATAAAACATTTGAAGGTTTAGATGATAGCAATGACAGATAACAACGACAACAACAAGAACCATTGTGTGGAGACGGTAAACAGGTATCGCTATGGTAGTCCAGACACTCTTTGATGGTCAGCGTTCAAAGACAAGCTCTATGCATGCTGTGTGCGAAGTGAGGAAGTATGGAAGCCCATGGATATTGCAATAATGTCCTTAGAATCTGAGTGTTTGAAGATGTTGATGATAAGATGATAGATTACAACTATGTCCCGAATACAGTTCATCTCTAGCCAGTGTTCAAAGAAAAGAACTAGGCTATGTATGCTGTTTCCGAACTGAAGAAAATTAATGTGAAAGCCCGTGGGTGTTGCAACTGTGCCCTCACAGTCTGAGAGATGTGTTACGAGATGGATGATAATGGCGATTATAGATAACAACCATTACAACTATGTTAAACGAATGTCTCGATTATAGTTTATCTCTAGTCAGTGTTCAAAGATGAAACCATGCATGGAAATGTGAAGGTCCGTGGATGTTGCAATTGTGTACTCTGAATCTGAGATGTTTGTTAATGTAGATGACACGGGTAATGACAGATAACACCAGTCTCTGATCAATGTTCAAAGAAAAGAACTATGCATGCTGTGTGTGAAGCGAAGAAATGGTTGCAAGCCTGTGTATAACCATGTCCAGAGAATCAGTGACATGTAATACAGGACTTCTCGTCCCATGCCCATGTCCCTCTCTTTTCTTTATTCATCAATTAATCAGCCCGGGAGGGTTTTAAAAAAAGAAAGACCTGACAACCTCGTTCAGTCTTGTTACTCCGGGCGCTCTTGATATAACGCTCCGGGCAAGGACATGCTCTTACCTCTCCCCCCCCCCCCTCACCCAAAGTAATTGATTCTCCAATGCCCGGGTCTGTATCTTCCTCTTGTTCTCAGACACTTGAGGTAATGCAGCGACACATGTCGTGATTACAAGGAGAGGCTGCAGGGCCACAAGGTCACTCACGAGGATTATTTTCCACTCAGGATTATTCTAAATATTTTACTCCTTTTAACACGTCCAGCAGATACACTGGGGTATGTTCATGGCTGCTTTGAGAGTATTACGTACGAGAAGTAAAATGATAAAATCGAAAATTGACTTGACTTGTGATTTTCATTGATATTATCCTCCTCCCCCCCACCCCCGCCCCTCCCCATACACATATACATATGCAAGTGGTTGTTTTTTGTTTTTTTTAACATACAGATGCATTCAATTAAAAAGCGTTTATTTGATGATTGTTTATTTGTTAAAAGGTAGAAAGTTAAATGCATATGAACAGATTTTCATTCACATTATCCCTCCACCGAAAATTTTTTGACACTCAAATGCATTCCATAAATGACGAAAAGAAAAATGAAAGGTGTAGATCTGTGGCTTTTTTCCGCCACAAAAAATGTGTTAGTTTATTTATTTATGTACTTGTTTTAAGATAGAAAGTTGGGTAAGATGTCAACAGAGTTTGTCATTCACATAATCACACATATAATTTTTTGACATATGTGCCTTCAATGTTTTGAAAAAAAAAAAAAGGATATGATATGGTGGCCATATTTTCTGTCACAAATACTGGGCGTTTGTTTGTTTATAATTGTTTTTTTTTTTTTTTTTCAAGTGCTCGGAGATTAGCCATTGAGGAGATGCTTCCGAATAATTCTGATTAACCAAAGCAGTAACGACGAGCCATGGAGTGTCCATACATCAAAGTGAATTGCCGCGGATTCAATATGACCTTCACAAATCAAACATGCTTTGTCTCCGTAGGGTTGACGTCCTTGGAAAATGATAATCTCACCTAGATGTGAAAACAATGCCACCATCTTTTTTTTTTAACAACAGTACGTTGCCATGGACGGTAAGAGATTCAAGTTTACTTCAGAACTATAGAGGAAAATGTGTATGTGAGTCTATGAGATACCGGTGTGTCTCTGATCTTTGTGCGTGAGTGTGCGGGTGTGTTATGTGTTTGTGTGTCTGCGTTTGTGCCAGCGTGTTCTTTGTGTCCATTGGATGACACTGGTCACAGTGACTGACCTTGTTGTGACAATTTAAACGAACCCCCGCCCCCTTGCTGCCGTGGCAAGTATCCACTGAACTGCATGAATGGCACTTGACTCAGTTTAAATGATGTAAATACTTCCCTTTGACGTGGTCCGTGTTCTCTCAATTTCCATTTCCAAGTGCCTCCAATCAAACGGTAATTGAGGCTTTCAGTTTGTCTGGTTTTCCTTGACTCTTGGTGTTTTTCCCCTTCTTTCTTTTCTCCCTTCTGTCTATTTCTGTTCCACGCTATGTTTTCTGAACTCCCAACGGACTATGAATAATGGATCCAACTTCCGTTTACGCCATTTGAATTCAGCGCGCCTCACTGCATCGTTCTGTTTCGATATGGTTCCAATTCTTGACAGTTGGGAAATCAAACGGTTGAAAATAAAATAAAATTTCAGAAAAAAAAAGAGGGGGGGGGGGGCTGGGGGAGACTGTGTCTGTGGGTGTACAATTCTGGTAATTTTTTCCTTCTGCTTGTTGGGAAAACTTTGCCTGGGGAATACTGAGGTAAGAATCAATGGCAGTGTCAATTTCACGTTAGTTTCTGAAGGGCTACCATGTCTACTATCATGGGTGTGCGAGTGTTTGTCTATCTGCCTGCATGTGTGCATGTCTGTGTGTGTATGGGCAAGCTTCGATTTCTTAAATTGAGAAGCCGGTTCATAAAAAAAATAAAATCATGAGGGAATAATGCAGGACTGAAAAAGCGGAGACTTCACAAAACACAGAAGGGCGCTCATAGTGTTCGGTAACACAGGACAAGAATAGAATGAAGAGCAATGAAAGACATGAAGAGAAGAACAGGGGGAAAAATCGGGTCAAAGCAGAAAGAGGTCAAAGAAAAATACAGTAAGGAAGTAATTCAAAGAGAAAGGAAATAAAATGAGGGGAAAAAGCAAATTAAGAAAAAGAAAAAAGACAAACATCACGCGAGAAGAAAACACGAACACTGGTGGGAAAGTGTATTGTGACAGAATTGGTCAACAGCGACATTATTACCTGCTCAGAGGAGGGGCTGGCATAATATAGGTGGAGATAATAAAGAAATGAGGAAGGAAGGACGGAAACGAGGAGATGTGCATGTGATGGTGGGTGGGGGAATAATGTGAGGAAGAGGGTATTAGAAAACAAATGTACGAGGCGTTGTGCGGGAATCTGTGATCGAATATCTTGCCCATCGAATATTATCCAGAGGGAATCTAATTCAATTAAAGGCCTGGTCTCGCGTCAGTCGATCTGGGCCGCGGTGGCTGAGGTGCAGATCTTTCACTGCGACGAGAGAATTAATAAAAAGTGCCATTCTCTGGCCTTCAGCTGCGCTGCCATTGGGTTTTTCCTTCTCCTTGGGAAGCGGCTACTGCTGCTCGGTAAGCTTCCTGCAGCCGTCTGTTGTTTCATTCTGATACGTGTTTGAAGAGCGAGTCCCCAGGAAGGACATCGTCAAAATTGACGAAAGATTGGATAAGGAAATAAAACTGGGACAATCTCGAGAGAGGAGAGGAAATCAAGGCAAATCTATTTGACCTCCAAGCTGGAAATGAAGACAAGTGCAGGCTAGCAACGCTTGTCCATGCAGATGTAGTGTCTTGCGTCAGATTTGAAAGTGGAAACTACTGCCGGATTCAATATCGATAATATAATTAGGGGAGAAGTATCGCCCCCCCCCACCCCCCCCCCCCCGCTTCTTCTTCGGTAGAGTTTTGATGTGTTAAAGACAAACCACACCATTTCTAAAGCCATCAGTTTGGAACACGATTTCTGGACCGGAAACCTTGGCCAGTCAAACCTGCAATTGACAAAGTCACAATAAAAAAAAGGGGTGCTCGAAAAATCAATGTGGAAAATCCCGTCTTTGTTAATTTTTTGATGAACAGGGTCACGATTGAGGCCAAGAGGATGAACGAGAAATCTGAGAAAGCAGTAAGCTCTGGGACATTAACAGAAGCACTCGCCAGAAAGTTGTTCCCCTTGATAGGGATCGCGCTCTGGTCGGGATTTCCCCAGAACATGAGAATGAAGAGAGGGGAGAAATTGCGGAGGATGGATTAAACATCCGAGGTCATGCATAATAGTATTAAAACAGCTCAAGCATTGCCCACGACATGAAAATCACGTTGGCAATCTCCTCCTCCCCCCCCCCCCCAATATACATTGCCCATGGCAAGGTTGAACAAGGTTGAAATGGAAAGGCCATAATTTTTGAAATTTATTTTACTTACTTCGTCATCATTAATTTTTTCCCCTTTGTTACACAGTCTAACAACCTCAATCCTCTCTTACGCTAACTTGCACATCTTGTGACGCTTGTTCATAGTCGTCTCTCTCAATGTGTAAAAAGAAGTGAAGAAAGGGCAGAACGAAATTTCCGATAATTATTATTTTTATATTTTACTCGTGGAAAATGGCTATCTTTTTTGCAGCTAAAAAAGATCGAAAATAGATAATATCCAGGACTTAATTTGTGCATTATGAATATGTCCCCGTAATGTATCGTCAAAGATTGAGGTAGGACACAAAGTTTTTTAATTTTTTAGTCACGCAGTCACGACGTTGTAAATGCTAACATGTTCACCCTCCAGCCCCAGTATAGTAGATCTAATTATGATGATGAGGTCACATTCTTGGCCAAAGAATTATCATCTTTTCAATCACCAAGATCTTGTCCCGGCGTTGTCAACGGATGTACTGAACTAAACTAATGAATGAACGTCTTGGTAGCGGTTCCGATAATATTTTGGTGACTCTAAAATTCAAGAACGTGCACTTCTTAGAACGTTTTGTGCATTGGGCGTGGGGGAAAAATGACTTGGGAAATGAAATAGTTTGACAATATTATGATAAGAAAAGCTGAACCAGCACGTTGAAAAGTATGCAACCAATACGACCGTCCTCATAAAGCCAAAACCCATTCTCCAGCACCCATGGCATACACGTAGTGGGTAAATGAGATGAAGCTTGAAATAAGACGAAAATGGAAGTTGGAGCCTTAAACTACGTAATGGGAAAGGCTCTATTTATCCTTCGTCACTTTGTGATATTTTTAGAAGCGATTCGCTGTTCCAGCTTCTGTATTATGCGAGGACAGTGTGTTTGCGTATGAGCCAAAGTTTTCATCGGGTTGGAGTTCAGAAAATAAGGTTCGTTACATTTGAAAATGTCCAATGAAGATAATATCTTTTCTATGTCAACAAGGAATGGGGATCAAAAGGAACGGCCAACTCATGGGATGTGCGATTAAAATCAAACATTTTGAAATGTTCTGACGATAGAATCCACAATCCAAAACCCAAAGACATTATGAACGTTTCTTTGATGTGCGGGGTGTGCAAGAACTGTAAAGAATCAGATTAGGACGAGGTCAAAGAAGTTTTAAAGACGAGAGTTAGTGACTTCGCGTGACAGTAAACCTCTGATTTAATCCGCGTACAATATTGCTTGATGCATGCATAACTAAGTGTTAAAATAACGCGAGGTTCCATTTTGATGCGTGGCGCTGCATGCAATCCTGACGAGGAAGGATCGAGGGGTCACCGAGAAAATTGCACCGCACTGTCTGAGTCGGACAGGGAACAAGTTATTGGCAAGATGGTGTGACAGCAGGGAAGGATTTCCACATGGGGAGGGGAGTAAATTGAAATGGCCCCGGCAAGTGCGACTTACAGATGGGCACATGGAGGGGGAAATACTACCAGGAAAGATTGCAATGGAGAGCTTTGGGGTGGGGGAGGGGGTGGGGAGAGGAAGACGCGGAAGAGCAACCAGCGAGATGAAAAAACGGGACCGTAAAATATATTATATGGATACAAAATATTGCACCAAACGCGTAGAAAGCCCCAGTCCCAGTTCACAGATTCAGCAGTCTGAGTGTTGTAACTGAGTTGACATTTTTAAAGCGATAGCACTAGGAAATTTCAGCACCAGGGGGAGGGGTGAATGAAAAGGGGCTCCTGGGGACGTCGGTCCTGCCAGAAATCATAGAATGACCGCAGTAACAGAAGCAACCAGCGATTATCAAGACATTTCTGGGCAACCTGAGCCGGATATTGCCCCGGTGCTGTCCCTTGTCACTGGATCAATTGTCTCCCCCTGCTATGAGTGCCGGTCTTGAGAAGTTCCATTTAACAGAACCCCCGGAACCGATTACGCCGCGCGTGGACGTGAAGAGTGCGGTCACGTGGCCCAGTTAATCCCACTGATGAATTTCACCATGTTAAACATCGCCTAGTCCAGCTGACTCCAAACATCCAGGGAATGAAGCCACGAAAGCATGCTTCAATACCAACGACAGCGTTTTAATTAAAGTTTAATTTAATTTAAACCAGGACTGGGCATTTCAGAGATAACACCACGTTTGGTATCTGAGAATGGAGTAGCGGAAATCACACAAGATAAAAAAAAATCGGGACGGGTACGAAATATTAAAAAATGGCATCCTTATAATAAGTTATTCCGACAAACAACAACAAGAAACAAACTATCAGCAAGAACTAGGAATTTCTTTCGCTCTTTTTCTTTCACTCCTTTTAACGCTGATCACCTTGTGCAGTCAGGAATGATTCTGTTTACGTCTAAGAGTAACATTATCGCCATTGTTTAAAAAAAAGCAGGCGGAGACATGCTGAAATGTCCTTATTACACATACCATTTATCTTAATGTCCCTGAATTCTCAGGACATGAATTCTGTTATGCCGATAGTTGTGAATTCATTATGAATGCTCATTTGTTGTCACAATCATATGTCTTATTGTACGCCAGCACAGACACACATTATTACTGGAATGTATTTCCTATAGTCGCTAATTTTTCCCACGTTCGCTTACTCAAATTGAATGGAAAGAACATAGCCAATACACAGATGCGCACACACACACACACGCACACACACACACATATGGCAGATGTTCTATATGATAATGCTTTAGGCAGCATGATTCTCACAGAAATTACAGACACATACATCCAAGGTTCAAGCTTGCAACTTACTGAAGCCATACAAGGGGACTTGATTAAGATAGGGCACGAGAAAGGGTGCTTTGATAAATAAACAAGATCAGTTTCCAGGAACGGAGAAGTGGGGCGCACGATAATGCCAAGTGAAAAGTAGGACACGTCACTCGAATCGGAAAGTCTGCGGGAGATTTCTAGGAGATTGAGTCGGTTTCCGGCTCTCTTTACGTCTCGGCTTGTTAATGATACCCGGCTCTGATACCATGAACCCATACGGAAAAAGAAACGTTGGGTGCGACTGAACGCATGAGAAGTCCGTGTATATTAACTTTTTATCAGTGTTTGATAACATTATACGAATTATGTAATATACAGTGTGTTTACAGTACATGCAGCTAAGAGCAAATAAAATTCTAATGTTCTGGGAAATCAGAATCGTGGAACGAGTTAAATCATGATTCAGGTGAAGAGGATAAAATATTTGAGAATTAAAGGCACACTTTGAGACTATTGTTATCGTCATTGTCGCGGATATAAAAGGCAAACTGAAAGACTTGATACTTTGTATCCTATTCCAAGACAAAAAGTAGTTTCTAAAATAGTTACGTGTGTTTTGAATTCTCATCTCGCATGTATAAATTTGACCCGGAAAGAGTGGGATGGTAGAGGTCACTGAGAAGAGCATCGAGTTGGTCGCCTGACAGAGGCAAGAATGGCTTAAAGCAATCCACCCAAGCGAAGCATGGATAAGAAGCGAAAAAAAAAAGCAAATCTTAAGTTGTGTCGAAGTTCGAGAACTCCAGAAATCGAAGGATAACTTCCTGGCCAACTTAAATCATTTTTTTCAGAGCACAAACGTGTTTTGAAGTAGTGCAAGGTAGGTGACTTTTCTTTTTTCCAGCTTCAAAACCACTAAATGTTTGTTATGTTAGTTCTCCTACTTCGACCTCAACTTTAGATAATCCCAAATTGTCTGAGCCTCTTCACTCTCACAGAAATACAAAGTTTGTCCCTTTGCAAGAGAATATAGCGTAATTTATACAGAAATGCGCCATTTATGAAACTGAGCAATGGGTAACCGGTTACCTAAATTAATTTAGATCAAGCCGAATGACTTGTTTTAAAAATAATGTGAAATGTATGAGATCAACTGATGTAGAAATGATCCATGATTCCAACATATTTAAGTAATAACATTGTTATGTTATAGCTGCCGCTGTGAATATTTACTTTCACTGTCGCCATAAAATGCCGCCATCTAGTAAAAATGTGAAAAAAAGTTTTAAAAAAGCATTAACGTTTAACGATGATTAAAATAACATTGATACCGTTACGACAGAGAATGATGTGAATGAAGAAGCTGGTCTGTGCCCTGAGATACTTACCAGCGTCTCCAATGGCAACCACAACTGCGTGGGCGTGCCCATGACCATCTCCTTCTTCACTGGAGCCACCACGCCCACTATCACTGGTGCTGCCAGAGGAGTGACTCGCTGCATCCTCCACCGGACATTTGATGACTGAACTTCGGGGAGATTGCTGAAGACAAACGGGGCGTGTTTATGCCAGTACTGAATTCACTGTCTGAGTTTTGTTTTGTGTGTTTGTTTATGCCCTCTTCTTCTTAAGTATCAAATTGTTCACTTTTAATTGTGATGTCAAGTCTGCAACTCGGCTAGCAAAACTAATGTTACTGCAAGGACAACTGAGGAAGACGCGACTGCCGTTATTCTTTAACAATCTGTCTCTTTCCCAATTTCTTTCTTTTCATCTTTATTCAATATTTACAATTCTCAGGACAAAGTATTACAAAGTAAACAGCATTAGCTATAAATACATCAATGTACATGGGGTCCAGGTTGACTATTGAAAGTCATCTTATGAACGCAAATCTTACTGCCGTACTGGCCAATTTAAGATTGTTGTGGATCTATAGAAAATGTTTCTTGAGACAGTTTTTTTTTTCGTTTTGATTATGAACAAGTGAATGATCACGTCAAGGAAGTGCATTATGTCTTTCAAGCTGGACATAACGGATAACTTCCTGCTATCACTTCCCAAAATCACTTATTCAACGGATCAGATTATTCCCCGTATTCTCGTGTGTTGTTTTCTCAGCCTTCGGGATAAAAAGGAAAAGTGTTCTAATGCACATTGTTTCATGAATAATGTTAATTGCATGTTAACATTATGAAGCTCTGCCTAGCAGGAAAGCTTGATTACAGGTAGAAGAAAGTTCAGGTTTGAAACGAGCGTATGGCAGCTTTCTACAGTGAGAGTGAAGCTCACGACACTTAGAATCAGTGCCCAGAAACAGTTAGATGCCAAGCGCAACCTCTTCTTATTTTGGGAATCGTGAAGTTGGCGGATTCAGAGGAATCGGATAAAATCTTCAATACTAAAAACTCCTTGGAGCACGCCCAGTGTGCATATCAAGTGAGTCGCCGAATAAATATGAATGACATTGAGATATGCATCTTGGCGCATCCATGAAATAGAGATAGCGCCCTGTTGTTATTGCGGAGGGCAATCACTTTCCCCAGCTGTGGTCAAAGGTGAGGGCGGCGGTCAAGGGCGCATAAAGTGATCTTTGGCATCTCAATATTTTAATGCCTGGTCGGAATAAGCAATTTAAAATGTTCACAAATCATGCTCTGCGTCTCCCATGTGAAAACTGCCACTGGCTATCATAGATGATCTAGATCTAATGTAATATGAATACGATGGAACTGAGATATAATTATGCAAGCATGAAAAACTAGAGAAAGAAATGAAATAAACCAAGAGTTACAGAGGAATTGAAAATATGTAAAGATATAATGTTACAAAAGGAGAACTGGAAAATACATGACAAATATGTAACTCTAGTCAGAGACATAAATGTTGATGCTGATGACGTACACTGATACGACTTCTACATGCTTGACTTGATACAGACAGCCGGTAAGATAAGGCAGAACAACGCTATGGCTCAACAGAATTCAACATTAATCCCTTTTGCTTGAAATAGTTTTAACATTCGGCGTGATAAATTTCCCGGTGGGTTTGCAGAATGGTTAGCCTTCAGACAGTCGTGTGCCTTACAAGGATTAAATGTATGTGCTTATTTGTAATATCTTTACAACAAGGAATGTCCAAGTCTTAAACGGCAGCAAATAACTATTTTTGTCCCCGACCTCGGGCATGGACAGATTTTGTCATTCTTTAAGAACAAGCTTTCGGATTCTTTGACATATGTGTTGAACTGGATCTAGGCTTTATTTCCCAAATGACAGACAAATTTAACACAGCCTAGCCACTCTCTTTTTCAGTTTACTCCTACAATTGTTCTAAGGAGTTTTTCCTCTCTTTCTACTTTCACAGTGTAAGCAAAGCAGGAAACATTTCTATCACCATGAGTGCTTCTACAGAGCTTGCTGTTAAGTTATGCAGTGCTGAATCTTGAGCCTCTAACTAGAAACTGGAGATACGTTGTTCAGTCCTTGTCTCTCCACAGTTAGTAGACAAGAGAATGCATTCCTGTATTCACTTACCGCTCTACTTCCAGACCAATGACTGCCCCGACCTGAGTGGTAGGCCGATGAGCTGGGCTGGCTGCGGGGTGGAGGGGCTGTAGTTGTGAGTTTGTCTATGTCCAGACCTTTGTCCATGTAGTGGACACGTTTAACATTGCCCTCACTCGGTGACAGTGTATTCTGGAGGACAGACGAATGTGCTTGCGGGGTCTGAGGATGTAACAAAACCAGTTGCCTTTAACTCTTTCTATACATTTATTGTTTCTATAAATAACATGCTGATATTCACCTACAAAGGTTTTTGAATTGCATTTGGCAGGATAAAGTTTTGAGATTTGGAAAAGTAGAAGAGAAAAGAGGAAGAAATGGGAAAGCGTGCAAAATTGCAAGAAAGCTTAAAGTACTAATTGAATAGTATTAGAGTGACTGGAACATCAATTGAAATGCGTCTAAGAGATTTAGTGACACTGATTAGTCAGCTTTGGGCGGTTCTAGGCCATGACACAGTTTTCCTTTATTGAGGATATGAAGAGGCGATTTAAAAAGTGACAAAAGAGAAGAAAATAATGACAAATTTCTGAGAGAACCCATGAGAAACATTAAATCAGTGCCAACTTAGAGAGAAAAGGTTGAAAAAAAAAATCAAATTCTTAAACTAGCAGTAATTAAAAAACAACAACAAAAAACACCAAAAAACTAATGGAAGTTTTGACCTATTTTCAAATGGGGCCTTGCACAGAGAAGATTGAACATTGCTTATGTGTGTGGGGTGGGGGCAGGCAGAACAAAAAAAAAAATGTGACTAAAATCGATATGTATACTAATTAACTTTCTTACCTAATGTGTGACTTTCAGGGGAGAGCCAGCTTTAGTATATTTATATTTTAATTGAAAAAAAAAAAACCCCGAATATTTCTACAAATACACTGGAAAGAAAACACTCAGTCAACACAGGAAGCAAGAAAATGCGACATTTGTCAGATAGACACTAGTTCAGCCGCACTCTATTCCAGGAAATCAACATTCAACCGGAAGTGGAATAACCAGTCTACTCTGAGGTCAAAGGACGGCCACTCTGAGATAAATGGGAAACCATCTGTGAAAACACTTTCAGTTCGCGCCTCAAATTGTTACCATTCCCGTCATTTCCGATCTAAGCTCTGTACTAACCAACAGGCGACCAAATTCCCCCAAATCCCCCCGCTGGACAATGAAGGCTATTTAAAAACTGATTTTTGCCATCTTCCCTCAAACATCTCGCGTTGACTCAAGACCATGTGGCAGACCTCTCACTTCCCGGGCAGGGCCAAGGGAGATAAGGCCTCCATGAAGAGGGGATAACCTAAACCGACAACAAGGCAGCAGGCAAAGAGAGGAGTTGTCTCGGCAAGCAGCAGCACACCTCTCAAAGACCCGATGACTTTGAAATCTTCCCCAAACATTTGCAGAGGCTGGACTCAATGACCTCAACATACTGCGAAGACGTGCCTTCCCCGACAGGCCACCATTCCTGATTCAAATACCCTCCCCCCCCCTCCCATACCCCAAGTCTTCACTTTCGTTCTACATGCTCCGTATCCATACATCTCAGCCGCTTCCAATCCGTTTTTTCCCCCCATTGAAGGTCCTGCATGATCGGAAACTTTCTTATTCCCTCATGTGCCAACACTCCCGGGAGTTTACACAATGTAATTTACGATTCAATCTCAGGTCATTTATGACTTAATCAACGGGAGGCCGCCATTTCGGTTCCTTCGCCAGGGGACAGAAATAATGAGGATTTCTATCTTGTCCTTTTCAAAAAATACAAAGAAAGGGCGAGTGACACATTACCGATATAACAACAAGAAAAAAAACTGCTTGTCTCTTTTCTCTCCCCCTGTCTCTCTGCCGTTTCCCTCTTCTTTCAAAATCTCTTTTTCTCTGTTCTCCCAGTTTCATTCGTCAATTCTTAAAATCCAACACACTCTAATTGTCCTGGCGGCAAAATATTAAACTGATAAACTCTTTAACTCGCGAGTTCAAATTCACTAATTTGCATCATGGCCAAAATAGAGTAACAAACTGCTCATTTGGAGTTTTGAGTTCCAGTTTTTCAGCAATCTTGTATCCAATCTTGATGCCTGTTGAAGATTAAACGTCCAGACACTCCCATTATGGTAATGCATACAGCAAAAAAAAAAAAAACCAAACCCACAACAACCTGCAATATGCAATTCAGGCAACTGTTCCATCTCTTTACACAATAACAAAGCAAAATGGCTACCGAAAAAACTTGCTTTGCTGATCCACATGCAATAATATTTAGAACATTCTGTATGGACAGGATGAAACAATATCGTTTTGCATTGAAAATCGGCAGTCTGTGCGTAGATCTATCTTTGAATATTGATTCAAGAACTCGGGATTTTAGGCATTTCCCCCCTTATGCACAAAAACATTCATTTACATGAAAACATCATGGAAGTCGCAAATCCCTTAGCCATAAAAACTTTTCGATGTGCCGCTTAATAGAAAGGACATCATCTTTTGATAATAAAATTTCCTTGTGACATCATTATCGGCAAACATCATATTATTATTAAGGTCTGAAACTGGGGAATGACATCTTGATTAGTTTGCAAGGCTACTGGGAAATGCAGTTACAGGAGCCGCATAATGAGGACACAGATCTAGCTCATCACCAATCCAAATTACACAAGCAAGGGGGAGGGGCCTGAACATTGACTGCAGATAGCTGCTAAATGACATTGCTGCTTCCGTGTTCGTGCAAGTTTTTGTGTTTCCCAAATGAGAAGCAAAATTATTTTGCTTTCGCAAAAGCAGCAACAAAAACATTAATAATAATATCAACAACAATTACCGCCTCACTCATGACTTTAAAAAAAAAAAAAAATTACAAATCCAGTTCGACTTTACCAAGAAAGCCTAAGGAGGCATTTGTGACCAATCTGTGACATGACATTAATGGAGAAGAAAGAGTTGACAAAACATCTAAAATCAAACAGATTTAGTCCTATGAGCATTTAACGACAATGGGAATTAATTTTGAGACATGCTCACAAACAGAACAAAATATTAATAAGCTTGCCTCAGAAATGCACTTAAGAAATGCGAATTTTTGAATATATGTTATTTTTTGCTGCTGTCTTTGGTAATTATTAGCCCGTACTCACTGACAGTTTAACAGAAAACTCAATAAACTCGTAAGGTTGACAAATTATCCCCAGTTATCCAGATTGCTCCTAAAAGATGCAAAGGCGAGGACGAGTAAAGGTTTGATTAAGTCATGTTTGCACTTGTAAACGGCGCACGGCTAAAACAAATAGCGTTGTTGACAAAAAGGAGAGTAGGGGAGATGGCGTCGGGAGAGAGACAGGGACGCGGGTGGTCTTCAAATCTCCATCACGTCCAGGGGCCATTACTGGGCCCCTCTGAATTAACAGTTTCTCAATCCTACGGTACTCCTACCTACAAAAAGAGCGCTTATCATAGTACAAACAATTAGGTTGTTTCAACTAAATAAAATTTGATTATCTGAACTCATCTGAGAAAAACACAGAATCACGACTATACATGCATATAAAATGAAGACATTTGTTTTACTTCCATAACAGTTGGAAAAAGCATCGAAAAAGCTCACAATGACATTGATGAACGTGCAATTTCAAAACCAGAAGATCATTAATGTGTGAGCGGCTTTGTGAAAAAAAAAAATTCACTGAAGCTTTTCAATGTCAGCTGATTAAATATTTATTTATTTTTTGTTTTTTGTATTTTGTATACTTCTGTAATCCCATTTGGGAAATTGGCCTTTGAGCCATTGCAGTCCAATTACAACTGGAGCGGGCACGTCATCGCCACAGTGCAGCGCCGGTCGGCGGATTTGTTTGAGGGGGGGGGGGGAGAGATGAGGGGAGAGCTATTAACTTTTTTTAATAAAAAGGACAAAATGCCTCGCTGATCTGAGTTCATATTTTTTTTTGTTTACCTCAGGGCGACCGTCTCGCGTTGCGACTTGTCCAGCCGCGGTGCAGTTTATTTCAAAAGCACTGACCACCAGCAAAAGAGGGATAAGAGAAAACTAAAGAAGGAAAAACACAAGATGGAAAGCTCAGGCTGTTGATTTCATGTCAGGACTCAATTTTCGGTTTAGATCCACAATTCCACAAACAGCAACAGACATTTTTGCAAGGAAAGAACACTGAAACTGACGATAATTAAACTGCCGGTCAAATCTTAATCCCCCCTCCCCCATGGATAGTTAAAAATATTACGCTTTTTTGAGTAAAAACAGAATCTAACAGCATTCCACCATTTGACATTTCGTCGTCACTCGGGATGTGACAGTTCCAGAGCGAGAACTCTCAAGTCGCAGCTAAAACAAAGAACTGTCGACAGCCACATGTCTTTAAGATGGAAAATGGCCGTTGTTTGGATAAGGCACAGTCTCACTGAAGGAAGAGAGGATGGAGAGAGGGCAGAGAAAGCCAAAAAGTTGAAATCGTTAGTCCTTGTAATATGCACTCGAACATTGATTTGCGCAGTGAACATGGCACTGGGTTGGATTAGATGGAGCGAAAGGGTAAGCGGGTACCGGAGACTTTAAGATCAATGACAAAAACAAACACATTAACGGCTATTGTAAAGTTCGCTGTCTTTGATCCAAATGACAAGACAACAGACAAACAGATAATGAATAAAGATAGAAAGATGAACGGATGAAGAGAGAAATAATCAAAATGTGTGTGTGCTTGGATAAGGCACGCGCTTATGCACTCACGAAGAACAAACAATTACGTACGTGACATCAAATGGAATATTTTAGCAGTGAGGGTGTGCGAAGCATGGGATGTGACGGAACACATGGAGGAACGGGTGGGGAAGGGGGAAGCTGCTATGCTGTGTGGCATCATTATCATGTCAAACATTGGGGACCCAGACAAAGCAGAGAAGGTGGGGCATGGGCTCTCAAAGGAAAAAAAAAAAACAAGCAAAGGGCAGGGGGAATTTTCAATGGCAGTGTCACATACGAACATCTGCAGAACGTGATGACCATTTTAAAACACGACTTACTATAATGGGAATGTAAGGTCACCAATAACATGAAGTTCCGTGAAATGGCAAAGACCATGGGTAACACAAAACCTACAGTCTCGCCGCCACAGTTAAAACAACGAGAATACTATCCTTGTCAGTGATGATCTATCAGTTATGATGATGAAAGATTTTTGACATTAAGGTCATCGTAGCTTTATTTATAAAACAATGACTGCATTTAACAATCAATGATAGGAAAGCAGTGACATTGGTTGCTTTTAAATTTTATCTACACTGTGTGTTGCTGTTGTTTTTGGGATTAAAAATAAACCAGGACAAGTGAGATATTGTAGTTATGGTGTTGGAATAGTGTGGAAGTGAAGGGATAGGTTGGGCGGGTATCAACATGGAACATGTCGCAACAGTAGGAGAGCTAGAGCAGGCCAATGCAATCCTGGCAATCGGCCCAGGCCATATGGGATGGCTGTTGTGAGGGGACCGTAGTGTTCTATTCGTTTGGATTAGGCGCTATATAAATGATCTTCATTATTATTACAAAGTAAGTTGTGGCTGAAAAGTGAACACAGCCCAGACATGTAATAATTCTTTTATCTATTTCACTTAATTAGACAACCGACCCCTCTAACAAACAACCGCTACTGGGAATGTAGACCCCCCCCCTCCCCCCCCGCCATTTCAAACTGCTGGTCAATTTGGTTTTTGGAATTAAATTAATGCTAAATACATATGGACATAGACAAGTATTTTATTATGTAGTATACAAGGTGTAAGTAACAGAAAGGAATAAGAGAACAAAAACGAGTTAAAAAAAATACTGGCAAGCAATCTTATTCAAAATAGACATAGTATAGAAATGTAATTGGAAGAGCCATCTTCCTTCCTCCCCCCCCCCCCCCCCACCCCGTGATAAACGGTTCTCCTTGACTTTCTTTACAATATTAATATATTATGTTTTAAAGCCCTCCCCTCCCCCCGCCAACCCCCCACCCCCGTTTTGCCGGCACATGAAGTAGGCTCCCTTCAAAATCGCGGGTCCCTGTCAACTGGCCCAACTAGCCCACCCCCCCCCCCCCGGCGATCTGGCCTGTAAATGAAAGTAACAACATGTAACTAAGTGCTAACAGTATAGAACTATCGACTGAACAGAGTTATTGAAAAGACTCCACACGAGCACCTCCATCAGCGCAAGCGCCCCTAGGCAAAGACAGCTCGTTATTACTTTTCCAATCTTCCTCTTGTACATCCGGCACTAAGGACACAAGAGGACTACAGCTATTCGGCACCACCACGCTCTGCTATGTTCAAATCCAACACAAGGAAAACATTGCAACTCAAGATTTTACATGAAAAGATTTTACTAGAAACCGTTGCAAGTACTGTCCATTTTCTGGTGATTTATCAAAACAAAACAAGACAAACAAATAAAGCAAAGCAAAGCGAAACAAAACAAAGTAGAGTACCCAGGCAGAAAGTGGCGAATAGTTCCGACTTCTTAAAAAAAAAAAAGAAGAAGAAAACAAAATTCAGTCTGCACAAAAGAAAGGGCAGACGACAAATAAATGGTAGATAATTACCCTTCACAATGAACTATTAGTATCTTCCGGACCTTCAAAACAACCAATCTTCGGAGAACTTCATAACCCCGGAGTTTCTTTCTTTAACCTTTATTTTTTATTTAATTTATTTTCGAAGAGACTCCTTGATGTTGCACCAA
The DNA here is from genome assembly GCA_963931925.1 of Onchidella celtica. NCBI lineage: Eukaryota > Metazoa > Mollusca > Gastropoda > Systellommatophora > Onchidiidae > Onchidella > Onchidella celtica. The sequence goes on along the minus strand of OZ007573.1, from coordinate 24,513,792 downwards.
ATCTGACGTTGAAATGTTACATGTCGAGAACTGCGTGCATAAACCCCATTCTCTGTGACATTTCTGATAGATTTCGGTGGTAGAATTTTGTCTTGATTTGACTTTTGATGTCGCAGAAAAGGAGCCGGGGACCATTTCTTTCCCGTGTGATGTAGTCCAGACAAAGTTTGAGACCAGTCTGTCCGCCCTTCGAGACAGCTAAGTTTTGACCTCCAGTAACAAAGTCCAGTCCAACGATCAACGTCCGTCTTGTTTGAATTATTAACTACTGCATGTCCACGTGCCGGTCAAGGCTGGCCATTGGCGGCCCTGATTAGCTTGCTGGACCTGGTGATCGGCCGGGATGGGGGTGGACCATAGAGGGGACTTGATTGGATTTGAGAATGACCGTGGGACAAAGGGTGAATTTTTTATGACCGAGGCATGTGGCTAAGAACAAAATGGATTCGGGAGGAAATACTTAAAGGGTAGAGGTCAGAGACACACAGAAGAATGTAAGGGCAGGAGCAATGTCCAGAAGGAATGGGCAGAGACGTGTACTGTCTCCTTACAATATCATCTGGGAGTAGAAGATGCACATCATGTTTACACAACCTGGGCAGGCTGGAAATATGACTGTGACTGTGTGGATGTTTAATGGAAGATTATGGGGACCATAATGGAGTCAGGGGTCAGGGAGAAAATACGTGTGTTGAGAAGGAGCACATTGTGTGAATGAGGGAGTGTGCATGTATGTTTTTTATGTGTGAATGTGCGTATGTACGCACGCCTGGCTGCGTGGGTGTGAGTTTGGTAACAAAGTACATGGATTGTATTAAGTTTCGAAATGACATGGGAGTGAAGATAATGGGGATCGTATATGGTAAAGGGTCAAGGGGAAAATGTGGTGAACAGTGTGCATGCGTGTGTGTGTGTGCGCGCGCGCATGTGAATACGCACTCTTGATTGCATGCCACTGTGTTGAGTAAAAATAAAGCATTAAATTTCAAATTGATATAAGATTATGATGAGCTCCGGCAATCTCCCATTTCTCTCAAATTAAAAACTGGAAATAACAGGAATAATGATAATTCCACAGACGTACGCTTGTTTGTTCACCTGCTCAATAACACAGACGTACGCTTGTTTGTTCACCTGCTCAATAACACAGACGTTCGCTTGTTTGTTCACCTGCTCAATAACACAGACGTTCGCTTGTTTGTTCACCTGCTCAATAACACAGACGTACGCTTGTTTGTTCACCTGCTCAATAACACAGACGTACGCTTGTTTGTTCACCTGCTCAATAACACAGACGTACGCTTGTTTGTTCACCTGCTCAATAACACAGACGTACGCTTGTTTGTTCACCTGCTCAATAACACAGACGTTCGCTTGTTTGTTCACCTGCTCAATAACACAGACGTTCGCTTGTTTGTTCACCTGCTCAATAACACAGACGTTCGCTTGTTTGTTCACCTGCTCAATAACACAGACGTACGCTTGTTTGTTCACCTGCTCAATAACACAGACGTACGCTTGTTTGTTCACCTGCTCAATAACACAGACGTACGCTTGTTTGTTCACCTGCTCAATAACACAGACGTACGCTTGTTTGTTCACCTGCTCAATAACACAGACGTACGCTTGTTTGTTCACCTGCTCAATAACACAGACGTACGCTTGTTTGTTCACCTGCTCAATAACACAGACGTTCGCTTGTTTGTTCACCTGCTCGATAACACAGACGTACGCTTGTTTGTTCACCTGCTCAATAACACAGACGTACGCTTGTTTGTTCACCTGCTCAATAACACAGACTTACGCTTGTTTGTTCACCTGCTCAATAACACAGACGTACGCTTGTTTGTTCACCTGCTCAATAACACAGACGTACGCTTGTTTGTTCACCTGCTCAATAACACAGACTTACGCTTGTTTGTTCACCTGCTCAATAACACAGACGTACGCTTGTTTGTTCACCTGCTCAATAACACAGACGTTCGCTTGTTTGTTCACCTGCTCAATAACACAGACGTACGCTTGTTTGTTCACCTGCTCAATAACACAGACGTACGCTTGTTTGTTCACCTGCTCAATAACACAGACGTACGCTTGTTTGTTCACCTGCTCAATAACACATACAAAAAAGTGGGGAGGAAAAGACGAGAAAAGGGGAGACAACCACGCAAAAGAAATTGACTCCATCATCGGGGTAAAAATACAACAATTGCGGAATGTTAAAGCAGTTTTTACATTATTTTTAATAAGCAAACAACATTTCATTGTTGATATAATTATAACATATTACATTGAATAAAAATTAAATGTCGAGCTTGAGAGAAAATTCAAATTTGACACTAATTCGAAAAAAAAGGGGGAGAGGCAGGGGTCCGAAAGAGAAAAGAGAAGAGAGGAGAGGAGAGGAGAGGAGAGGAGAGGAGAGGAGAGGAGAGAAAAGAAGAGAAGAGAAGAGAAGAGAAGAGAAGAGTAGAGAGAAGAGAAGAGAAGAGAAGAGAAGAGAGAGAGAGAGAGAGAGAGGATATTTGAGGATATCATGAATTTAGTATAATCAAATTGTACTGTCAACTCAATCGGCTCTTGGATGTATTTCGTTCATGCAGGCCTTGCTAGCTCCTATATTGGTGGCAAGAACAATGGAAGACGACTTTGTTATGCTGGAAACAGGACCATTTCTTGTCCGATTGTTCTGAAGTCGGTGACACAATAAGTTTGACTGTGTGTCATAATGTCATGTTACGGGCGTATTCGTCTACATGAAATGAGAAATATCCCTGTACTATTTCTGAGAAATCCATTGTTGTATGGAAGAAATGAATAAGCCATTGATGGGTCCGTTTGTGCAATTTCATACTTCAGCATTTTTGTAACACTTAAGCACAGGCGAGCACAAGCCGCTTTTGATTGGCCAACTGGTTGGATGATGGCGTCATTAAATTTCATCTCAAAGAGATCCCGGGCACCACCGGATTGGAAGATTTCCATTGAAATTCAGTGTAAAGGCGTCACCATTCAACTGGTAAGGCGATCAAACTTTGTTGGGTCTCGCCTCACTTACTGCCGCTCTATTACTCTCTTGTAAAGAATAGGCTACATTCCACTCACTCAGTGATGAGTATCTCTTACTGTTTGAGATATAGCAAACTTCACTTTCAGTGAACTTGTTGAGCAAATTAATCATCCACACTAACAACGTACGCTTTTAGGGGTCCTATTTCATCCGGTTTTTGTCCACATAATGTGACGTAGACCAGGATATCTTTATAGAAACCTTTGATGATTATTTAGCCATCACCAATCATGGACGTGCAAGCCGGGTGGGGGTGGGGGTGTGCAGGGGCAAGGGGCACAGGAGCCGTTGCGCCCCCATCCCCAAACCCACTCCAAGTTCAGGCAAAACAGTGGGGGGAAATATGGACAAAGCGGGGGGGGGGGGGGACATCAGACATAGAAAACAAAACAGATTAGCAAATTAACCACGATGCAAAATTTTGCTCTCTCCCCCCCCCCTCCCCCTTAACCAATACGCCCATGTCACTAATACCACCTTCGCTACCATCGACTACCACAAGAACTGAGACTTGGGAAAACAACACTAATCATTTCTATACCGGTCTCCTAGTCCTACTAGAATTCCTAGCCACAAGGCAGAACAATCCTCTATAGAAAATAATTTCCTTTTAACCTTAATTTTCTACAAGCTTTTCTCCAGCGCTTGTGTCCAGACTAGGGGTTGCCAGCCTTTCTTTGCTTCCCGACCCCTGTCGTAGCGCAATTCAGCAAAATACATCCCTCTCGCAGCTGATGCTGTCTCTTTTTCTTTCTTTCTTTCTCTCTCTCCCTCTGTCTCACACTAACACACACATAGGCACACACAATACACACAGAAAGAAAAACGCACACATGAAAAGATCAAAAGACAGGTCGATAAACAAAGTACATAATGCAACGGAGAGGGGGGAGGGTGAGAGAAACATAGAGAGCTGAGAGAGGAGAGAGAGAGAGGAAGAGAGAGATGTGTGTATGTGAGACTAAAAGAGAGTAAGAGAGAGAGAGAGAGAAAACGATATTAATCTTTTGTTTGTTTCTTTAGTTCGCCCCCCCCACCCCACCCACCCCTCAAAATACCCTGGCTATCCCCAGACTGAAAACCGTTGCTCTAGACTAAAACTATTAAGGTGAGGGCTCGAGGGTAAAAACGGGACTTTAATCTTGTCTTTCTTCAGTGTCAGTCTCAGACAGTATGTCTAAAGCTTATGGGCTGATTTTCTACTGACAGGTCACAGACTGAACAGATGAATAGTTTGCCTATGAACTTCCCGGTTGTTGATGTCTGTGATCTTGAAGATCTGTCCTATAGAACTTGATCAGAATGTGTCGCTTAAACCAAATGTGCTTAAAAGGGAACGCGACATTCAGAAAACAACTGGAGGCAATGAACTATTATATGGGCCATCCATAATATACTCAAGTTTGTGTTGACAAAAAATAATTGACGTATTAACACAATTTTGCAGTGGTTTGAACGAATATTTACAGAATTTTGCACTGGCAGTTCAATATATTTTTTTCACGACTATTCAAGACAGTTTTTCACAGCTTTTCAATATTTTTCATGCCGCTAGACCAAAGGTTCGAATCAATTGAAATTGACAAAGAACTTGCACAGCACGGATACGAGTCATTGATGACAGTGAAATAATGCAGACGGTTGTTGACAAAGCCAGCGTCAAGCCGACGGCCAGTTTTGAACACTGGCACTTGTATAAACTGATGTCTCTTTTCGGTGACAGAACATTAAGCGGCTTTCACTGAAACTCCTCAAAAAAAGAAAAAAGAAAAAAAAACAACTACTGGCCGGCCAGATGAAAGGATTTGCTAATGACTGGCGCGAGAGGATCTGGCCGGGACAACATTAACATTAATTTTATTTCAGTGAAAATTCTCTGGTTTCACTTGAAATATTTTTAAATATTTTTCATCAAGAAAATTGACTGAAGGTAATGTGGTAAGGGAAAATATCAGAGTTTGGCATCGTATGGGGTTGGAGCTGATTTTTCAGACATGTTCCTAAAGTAAAATATATTTTCTTTCGGATCTTGATGTCAAAAGCTCATAAAAATTTCATTTCCAGCTCTCATTTGGCATTTTCAGAATCGAATTTCACTTTGATTGATTCAGAATTTACAAAATCTGAAGTTTTAATCCTCTGGCAACATTCTGTGTTCAATGATAAGTTGAAATAGAATAGAAACCCACGTATAGCGTATTAAATTTGACGTGTTAATTTGTTGTGTGAGATTCTATCTGATCAGATATCACCCTTAATATCTCATTTAAGACACTGACGAATTTTACTTCAGTGATTCCTATTCTAAATAGCTGCTCCAGATAGTTTTTGGAACGATCATGGCGTATGGCTATCACTGGAGTTCCTAGTCCAGACACCAGTTCAAACTGGCACTAAAGAAATACTCTCACTCACCCAGGCCTTCAACGGCCACCCAAAAAGTGACTAGTGCCCAAATCAATGCAGATAGGATATTGATATACCATTTTCATATCGATTAACCTGCCATGTTTCACAAGATGATTTAAGAAGCATGTTTTAGTATCTTATTCAGTGGGGCCTTTGGACAGTCCCTGTGTCTGACGCAAAAGGTCGCCGTACCACAAAGACAAAAGTAACGAACGACGAAGGGACCCGGGGGGACAAGGTGGTCTAGAGGCAAGGTGCTCGCCTCTCATGCCAAGGGTCCCGGGTTCTAAACCCGGGCAGTGCAGGCATGTTGGAAAGTGGATTTTTCTCGTATTTTCAAGTCCCTGGTCCTATTGGGGGGTAGGATCGAGTAGTTCTTGGAAATTGGATTTTTCTCATATTTTCAAGTCCCTGGTCCTATTGGGGGGTAGGATCGAGTACCTAGTCTTCTCGGATAAGGACGAAAAAATTCGGAGGGCCCGTGTGCACGTTGCGCACGTTAAAGATACCTTGGCAGTTGGAAATCGTAAAGAGCAGGCCGAAAGGCCGCTGCCCGGGCAAAATTGAAATTAATAGATTAAAATTTATCCATATCATCCCCCTCCCCCCCCCCCCCCCCGCCAGAACAAGAAATAATAAAACAAGTAAAGTGAGGTGTAAATGCCAAGGGCAGCGAACCTCCTAAAATAAAGACCTCAAATCGACGAAGGGACCCGTTCACTATGAAGCCTTTTCTTTGTTGGGCTTCTGTGGCCCCAACGGGTACTGGTTGTTTTCACAGGGAATTTGCAAGCAGTTTGGAATAAAAAATAACCTCCGGCTATAAGGCCTGGAAAGGACAGTGGTGAAAGGAAAACGATAGAGAGGCCTGAGCTGGCACTTCAACAATCAACATGGGCAGAGGTCAGTTAATCTCATTAGAGAGCCAGTAATGGCCATACGTGAGGCTTATCTCAGGCGTAATGAAAGATTATAGATTACGATCGAATCCCTAATACCGTGTAACGAGAGAGGAGAGAGAGAGAGAGAGAGAGAGAGAGAGAGAGAGAGAGAGAGAGAGAGAGAGAGAGAGAGAGAGAGAGAGAGAGAGAGAGGAAAAAAACCCACACACATAAGATTCATTGGCGGTGTCGGGCAAACCCGACCACATCCAGTCCAAACACTCACCAAGACACAATGGGTTGGACAGGGATAAGTAAAGAAAAAAAGATAAAGTCTCTAATTTATGTTTTTAAAAATATCAAAGCCCTTAGGCTCGTTTTCCCCTTTGCTCATCACTAAGAGCAAATGGGCACTGCACGCTTTTCGCATGATTTGGCTTTCTCATCCGGGCAACACAAGTCCACAAGAACAGTGTCTTTACTTAAAGTAGCATGATTTCAGTTGTCAGGTTGTATATCCTTGACTTCCACATGATACAGCGGCACCACAGCAAATTTGTTATCTTAATGTGTCAATAAATCCCCTTCAATTTCAGCCCTCAAAACAAAGCTTAGTTAGTCTGTGACACGGTTTGTTCAGCGGCGAGATTGTCACCAACAAGATAGGCAGAAAGTCAACGAGGTGCCTGGCAAGATAAGCCAGAGGTTTATGTCTTGGTGAGGTGGACACCACCATTGATCTGAGGGGTCCAGATTGCTGGCGACTGTCGGGCAAATAAAGAAAATCCCTGCCTGATTCCACTCTGCATTTGAGCGACTTCGGTATTCCTTTTTATTTCATGCTCAGCAAGCAAGAGTCCGCGCCGTTTCTACAAACCAGTTTACAGGGAACTCGGGGTCCAGCAAGAGCCGAATCAATGGGTAGTACTTTTATGTGATCAGCTAATATCATGTTCTACATTTTTTTTTTTTCGTTTAATGGCGTGGCAGAAAGAAGTGTCCAAGAACGAACGCGAATGGTTTAAAATATTATTTCCTCTTGCATATACAGTAACTGGATTTTCTGTAAATATTTAAGTTCTGCATGCAGTCAACTGACATGTGACAAAGTATATCAAAATCAAAGTCGTATGGACGAATTGTCTCATAATTTAGGCGTATGCATAGAAGAGGTATGGAAAGATAAAGCATGAGGGAGAGATGGGGGAGGGAGGGAGGGAGGCAGAGAGAGAGAGAGAGAGAGAGAGAGAGAGAGAGAGAGAGAGAGAGAGAGAGAGAGAGAGAGAGAGAGAGAGAGAGAGAGAGAGAGAGAGAGAGAGAGAGAGAGAGAGAGAGAGAGAGAGAGAGAGAGAGAGAGAGAGAGAGAGAGAGAGAGAGAGAGAGAGAGAGAGAGAGAGAGAGAGAGAGAGAGAGAGATTTCTGTCACTCCTCGTATTTCAATAAAAAGGCACGCTGCAAACTATTAAATCTCCTCTTTTGCTAAACAGCATTATTGCCAAATTCATCATTTTGATAGACCGTGTACAAAGTTACAAGAGTATGACGACCAGTTTCACAACAAGATGTTATTGCCTTCTCAAGTCTCCTCATACATGCCAAAAGACTCCTCGTGTTTTAGATCAGGCCGCACAATTTCCTTCCGACCTCATAACAGTAACACTAGCACTATCATACAAAACTCATTATTTCCTCTCCCATTGACTATGTCCATATTGGACTCAGTGCTCACACTATAACTTAAGGCGCTGGCAAATAACAGCTCACTCGGAAAGATAGCAGGCACGGACCAGAGACCAGATACGAAGGGCCCAGTCCGGAGATCGATCAAGTCTCATTACCATAACGTTACTAACGAGCAAGGGATTCAATGGCACGGTCAGGGCTGATATTGTTATATAGTGTGGTTTCAATCTGAAATCTGTGCATACATTTTCCCTGGTGACTTGAACAGAACAGAACAAACATGTACATGCAAAAACAGCTCAAATGACAAATTGAGTGCCTAGTTAGAATAATTGTACCACGGTTCATGACAGTGTTACTTAGTGTGGTTTCAATCTTAAATCTGTATTTAAATGTTCAGTTCTGGCCAGAACAGAACAAACAAAGACAACTCAAATGGCAAATTGACTGCTTAGAATAATTGTATCATCCTGAAAAAAAAAGGGGGGGGGGGTGAAAATGAGTATGGTGGACAGTCTGTGGGTGGACCATGGTTAGCTCGGCAGGGAAATGTTTTACCAATCAGGTTTTCTAAAGCTCTTACACCCGTTATCATTTCCCTCTATGAAGGCGGCCGAACTCGGCTGTTCCATCACCGTTTAGGTTGGTGTTGTCATTAAATGTTATATCCGAGACACAGGGTACCTAGTATATACATAGATGTCCCAAATCTAGGGTTATATTTTCGATGAATGGCCATGGGAATAATTTTTCTTCTGATTTAGCTTCAGAAAAAATCGTGCCAAATAACCTTTTTGGATTAGAATTGTTTCCAAATGTCCCCATAAATTGTTTCCTAATAGAAAATTCTCTTTGTCTCATTTGGTATGAAATTTAAACACTTGCTAAAACATTTGATTTAGAGAAAGTGTCCTTTGCTGGCTCCACTCCATCTGCATGGCAGTCTGAAAAAAAAAAAAAAAGAAAGAAAAAAGGTTTTCCACGTGTGAACCGCGTCGACAAAATGGAGGTGGGTTTAGTTTCAGAAAGAAACCAACAAAGACAATCAAATAATTTTTAGGAGGAATTACGCAAAAGGACCCAATCAGTAACGCCACCCAGACACCCAAGCCTGTGGAAAATAGAAAAGATTAGGTAATCTCAGACAGTTGTCATATTAAATTGTTCCCCTTATCTCCATTTTTTTTTTTACCATTGAATTCAGATAACTTGAGGGATGTAAAATAATAATGTCTTTTATTTTGCACCACCAAGTTATGAGAAAGTAGAAAATATACGAGGCAGCTCACTCTCTCTCTCTCTCTTTCTCTTTCTGTCCCACTCCCTCACTCGTTCTCTCCCTCTCTTCTCACTCACTATCTCTTTCTCTTATTCTCTCTCACTCTGTCTTCCCCCCCCACCCTCATTTTCTCTTTCTCTTGTCTTTCTTCCTCTCTCAGTTTCTCTCTCTCTCTCTTTCTCCCTGGCTTTCTTTCTCTCTCTCTCACTCCCACTTTCACAAAAACATTTAGCAGCAGGATATAAAGTGAGATTCCAGAGAAAAGATCCAGGTCGGTGGCGAATGTCTGCTGGAAACTACCCATTTGTCAGATTGAAGTATTCACATTTCTAATGAATAGGGCAATTTAGTTAACTCTAGTGGGACTTAAATACTTAATTGGAGCACAGCATTGAACAAGAACTGACATTTACTGGCATTTAAATTTTGTAGCACATACTTGAGAGACGTTTCTGTGCGAAAGAAAACATCTGTATCGATCAAAGGAATGGGAATGAATAAAGGCATTATTACTGAGATCCATTCAAATGAGAGAATGAGTAAGTTGATGAATGAATGAATGAATGAATGAATGAATGAATGAATGAATGAATGAATGAATGAATGAATGAATGAATGAATGAATGAATGAATGAAAAGGAGGTGGGAACATCAACTTGAAGAACCACTTTCAGAAATTCGTGTCACCAAAAAGCAGAAGCAAAAGTTCACACTAAAATTTAATCCTTATACTAATTAAAAGGAACTGTCTTAAAATCTGATTCGTTTTTTTTTTTCTCTCTGTCTGTGCGGTCCTCTATTTTCGTAGACTAGTTTGACGGTAGAGTGCAGAGAAAAAACAGGATTACAAAATACAAATACATGGGCGTCAGATAGGACACTTTGGATTTGAGTTGGGGAAGGGGGTATTAAATGAAAAATATATATACGCCCGCACAACTGGAGATACAATGTCTCTAACAGCTCTACCGCTAGTAAATCATTGTTTCGATTTGTCTTTACTCATGCAAACAAACACATAAACGCACGAACTTTATATTTATTTCTCCCCTTTGTTCTTTCCCACGCATGCAAACACATAAATGCCCAAATTTTTAAATTTTTTTTTTCAGCATTCGTGAATTTTCCATGACAACAGAACTGTAACCGAATGTCTGGCACATCATCCTACCCCGTGGGGTGAAGAAAAATTACCTGCAGTCCGAACTTCAAACAAAAAGTCAATATAAATGGATAAGCGATCGCACCTACCAAAGTATGAGAGCAAACAGAGATAACGCGCGTTTCCAACGTAGAATCAGGGCCGAGCATGGACTGGGTGGGAAATAGGAGGTGGGATCGGGGTAGGAGATAGTGGTTTTTAGAGTCCTAGGCCACATCCCCCCCCCCCCCCCCTTGCAATCCCAAGTTTCCTCAATTCTTCCCCCAGATTAAATTATCATCGAACATCATATTAACATAAGCATACTTTTCAAACCCAACCCCAAACGGGTCTGAATCAGCGTTTTTCTTTTACATTGTGAACAACTATTTCTTGAACGCCCTTACAGCTGCTTTATAGGTATTTCATTTGTTATATATTATACACAGTGTATAGAGTACCTTCTCTCCCAGTTAAGAGTTCATCTTCTGGCTGAAATTCCTTTCCAGAATTGAAATTCTCTCCCCTGGGAGCCAAGAGCCTTGTGTTTGAGAACCACTGGGGCACAGGGAAGGGGAATGTCAGTTGTGAATGTTGTGAGGACGATCCAGGTGGGCACGGTGGTCTGCGTCAGGGGATATGGAGGAATTCCGGATTTTCCCCGGGGGAGAGGATCCACCCTTTTCTCTTAGCGTTGATAAAGGACGATTCCAGTGACAATGCAAAGGACAGGACAACATTGTTGATCCCCCCCCCCCCCCCCATCATTCTCCACTTTCCCGAATCCCTCTCACAGTTTGTATCTGATCTGGTGTATGATCACCGCACTAGCAGAGGCTCTGAAAATGTGTGTGTATGTCTGAAAGAAAAATTGCCACTCACGCCACGAAAACCCTCAGATTTTCTGCAGTTTTAGACAAAGACACAAGTCACACTCGTTGTTTTTGTTTTTTTTACCGTTGCTTACCAATAAATGACACCTCGGACGCGCGGAATCTGAAGATTATTAGAGCGAAAACAAATAATGTTAGTGCAGTTGTTTGATCCTCGTTTGGAAATGTTCATTTTATAAACATTTCACACATTAAATGCTACACTTAACATTCAGTGTTAAACTTCAAAGAATAATATCTTCAGGTAAATATGAAACCCGTGGTCATGTTTACTCATTAAGATTAAATCGCTAGATAGCTCGCTTTCACTTGTATACATTTATACAATCGTTTTGATTCGTAGCCTTACAACAGGAGAATGTAACCAATTAGTTGATGCTTTAAAGCAGCTCGTGTAAACAGGGTGGAAGTCGGGGCGAGAGATTGTCAGCGATTGGAAAAGATGACGTCCATTCAAACTTTGAAGAGTGTTTTCATTTCCATGTAGATAGCGGTCCTTCCGCCAGATAGCATTGGTTGCACCTGACAAGACCGCCCAGCTCATTATGGACCAAAGCGGAGATTAGAAGCCCTCGGGATAAAGTCTGTATTGCTTGAAAAGGTAATAGGGTGGGGTGGGGGGGGGGGAGAAAGGGGAAAACGGGAGGGAATGCGGGGTATCTTGTGGCTAGAAGAAACTGCAGCGGCATCTTGTCCAGCAAAGCTGAAACATTCTTGTGTCGCTTTGTAAACAAAACAAAAACTGACAGTACAGATAGAGCCTCTGGCAGTGAATTTTGAGCTTCTAGTTGCTGGGAGTGAATCCGTTTTAATCGCCCAAAGAATATTGAAATGGCAAGTTTCCTGTAGGAATGAAAAAAAAATCGTTTTCTTAGTAACTCTGTTTTTCCGCAGCCACCGCATTGTCCACATTGGTTGAACATAATATTTAAACCGACAAAAGCCCTCGTCAGGGCCAACAACCTGTCACGGAGGCCCTTGAGAAACAGAGATCTTTGTGCTTAAATTCGCCGCGTGCTGCTACATCCCACGGCTTCCCAATGGCGACCATTTATGTAAGGAGTTGGGTATTCTTTAGCATACTTCTTTTACTTCAGCAGGATTGTACACTGGTTGTTTTATTACAAAGAACGACAACGTTAGCAAGCAAGAAGATCCAAATAATACATAACCTTTGACCGCAACAGTGAGTGCAACATGTACATCACATTAATTATTTAACAAGCACAAGTCTATTGACTAATTCAGGGAGGGTCTGTGCATGTACCCAGTGAATGAAAGAAAACTGCTAAATTTAACTAATAGTGGCTAGAATGGCACATTCATGAATCGTGGCCAAAATAAGATACTGAAAATCTGCAAAAACAAAGAAAAAGGACTAGAAGAAAAGACAAATCAATAATAAATAGCGCACAGTGCAGACAAGCTCTCCACGCTACAGTCTGTCAGAGGTGATCAAAACTGCACAATTCCCTACAACTAAAGGCATAAGATATGCAATAAGAACAGTAGAACCGACATCGAGGTCTCGGTTCAAGAAACATCAAGTTCAATAAAAGCACCATCATTAACCACCAGCTACAAGAGCAGTTACAACATAACACTTAAATACAAACAGTCTACGATTATGCTATATCGCATTCACACACTCCACAGAAGCTAGCAGTAGTGGCAACAACAACAGCAACAACATTACAACAACAACAACAAAAATCAACAGCAACACAAAGGCGACGACGACAACAACGACAGTGCCATCACTCCCACCACGAACAACAACAACAACAACAACATTTACGATGATGAAAACGACAAGAATAAGGACAGACAGTGTTTTCATGTACTCACCGACAAATTTTTCTGATCTGATGACCCCGCTGTGGTATTTTTGAACGTAGAAAATGTGGAGGATTTGTTGGTAAGATCTGACGAGTCTAAAGGACTCATGTCATCCTCCACAACGAAACTCATGTCCCTCTTGATTTTCCGCTTCAATTTTTCAATTTCATTCTCGAAATTGTCTTTGCTGGGCGTAGAGATGGGCGTCTCGGCAGTTGTTTGCTGTTTGTAAATGTTTTCCTCTTCAACTTTAGTGTTATTGTGGTGTTTCCTCTCTCTGTCTATCCTTCGTATGATGCAAATCGTGATGAGTACAGCCATGGCAAGAACGACAGTGATGCAGACCAAAGCGATGACGATGGCGATGTTTGCATTGTCGTCGTCTTCCTCTAAGTAACTAGCTGTCCCGTTGGCGACGGTGATGATGATGTTGATATCTCTGAGAGACTCCAGATAGCTCTGACCACCATCACGAGCCAGAATGACCAGTTTGTAATTGCCAGCATCGTAGATATTCATGGGTTTGGCCACAAATAGCTCTCCGTTGACGGCGTTGATGAAGAAAAGCCTTTTGGTGTTGCCTTGAAGGATGGAGAACTTGACACTGGCATTTTCCCCTGCGTCTATGTCTTCGCTTTCTACAGTTAGTAAAACACTACCAGCCGGCTGGGTGTATATGAAACTAAACGTGTTGTTAAATTCACTGGGAAATGTAATATTAGGCTTGTTGTCATTGTCATCTGTAACGACCACAGTAACTCGGGTGACGTCAAGAAATTTGGGCTCACTGTCATCATAGACCATGACGTCAAAAGTGTAGGTGTCTTTGATCTCACGATCAAGTGATGCCAATGTGTAAATGTTGCCCGATGGTCGATCAATGGCAAAAACATCTGCATAGGAAAAGTTTGACGTAAACTTGAATCTGAGATGATTATCGGACGCAGTGTCCGGATCTCGAGCAAAGACAGTGTCAACAACCGAATGTTTTGGCCTGTTCTCCTGAATTCTCATTTCAAAATGTGGCATGATAAAGTAAGGCGGGTTATCATTAAGATCTGCTACGAGGACAGTCACACTGACAGACGAAGAAATGGGGATAGTCCCTCTGTCTTTCGCTACCACCACCAGCTCGTATGAATCTATTTCCTCTCTGTCCAGTTTTTGCATGGCTTTGATAACCCCAGAGACACGATTAATCTGGAACTTGTTACCAGGGTTACTAGCCAGGCTATAATATACCTCACCATTATTGCCCTCGTCTGGGTCCACGGCCTGAACCTGAGCCACAAATTTACCAATATAATTATCTTCCTGTATGCTGGCTTGATACGTACTCCTGGTGAAAACCGGAGCGTTGTCATTGACGTCTTGAACGTGAATAATAAAAGAGGACGTATTCGTCATTGGTGGTTGGCCCCCGTCTTGACAAGAAACATTGACAACCTCAATTTTGCGTTTCTCGTAGTCTAAATGTCTCTTCAAATTTACTTTCAGTATTGAGTCAGAACCTTCGAACTTTTGGAGCATGAAATTGTCATTGGCTATGACACATGTAATCTTAGAGTTCTCACTGCTATCGAGATCTGACAAGGAAACATGCGCTATGTACTTGCCAACTCCAATCGACTCTTTCACATAAGAAGAAGGCAAAGTGATCTCAATCTGGGGTGCATTATCATTGACATCTTGTACCGTCACCAGCACGGAGATTTGAGAGGATTCACTGGGAGTGCCGTTGTCACTAACAGTAGCTGAAAATCTGAACGATTTAACTTTCTCATAATCCAGATCTTTGATGAGGTAAACTTCACCACTGGTGGCATTTATAGCCAGATACTCCGTCACTTCAGTCGGTGGAGGAGAACTAAAGGTAAAGGTCAACCTACCGTTGTCTCCAGTGTCTGGGTCTTCGGCTGATAGGGTCAGAATAGTAGACCCCACAGGTCGATCCTCAGGTACTTCAGTGTCGAAGGAAACTTTCGTAAACAGTGGCCTATTGTCATTGACATCTATGACATTTATAAGGATATCAACGGAACCTGTTAGTTTGGGAAAACCACCATCCTCAGCGATTATCCTCAGCTTGTACAAAGACTTCTCTTCTCGGTCCAGCTTCTTTTTCAAGACAATGCCCAGATCAGATGACATGCCACCAGGGTTGGGAATAACCTGAAGACCAAAATAATCCATTCCTCCTTCCAGAGAATAGGTCTGGACAGTGTTATTGACGCCAGAGTCCCTGTCTATTGCCCCACTGGTTCTCAAAACTTGATTAACTTCCAAGGATTCAGGAACATCCAGCGTGGTTGCATCTGAAGGGAACTCTGGGGCGTTGTCATTGATATCTTCTAATTCCAGTTTGACCCTGATAATCCTGAGCAGATCAAAGCTGCCATCATTACTGACACGGTAGACACTGACATCAAAGGTCATAGTGCAAGGTTGGTCCCCAAGGAAACTGTTACATTCTTTCTCCCTATCTAATACTTGGGCAGTTCTAACAGTGGACGTTTTGCTATCTATGCTCAACTTAGAAATGGTCGAGGGTATCCTGTATTCTAATCTCTGGAACTCCGACTGGTTAAACTGGTTGTAAATTAGACTATCCCGGGCCACATTGCCAACGTACGTGCCAGTTTCCTGCTCCTCTCTGATCCTGTAGGTGACACTCAGTTGCTGAGAGAATGCTGGGGTAAAAGTTATCACTAAACACAGTAAAATTTTATACAGATTTCTTCGAGCCATTTTGTTTGCTGTTGTGTCAGACAGACCGTGACATGCGCTGGCTCTTCCTGTAGCGGCCTCCTTCATTAGAGATTTGATTTCAGACAACCACAGTTGAAGGAGTATATTCTATCTGCTTAAACGACTAGTATTGCCGTCTCTCAGGTGGACGATCCGTGTCATGTGAGATAAACTGGACCGATACCTAGGATAAAGATAAACAGAAATGAAACAAAAAAATTTGGTTAACGGTATAATTTGAATACACGAAACAAAACCAACAACGCCAGCGACCACAGCAACAACAACAGCAGCAAAAGTAACAATTGCAACATGTTCAAAACAACAGCATGACCAAAAAAAAAACACCACCAAATACCAATTTCTACCCACAGTTTAAGACCTCTAAGGGATGTTATCGTCCAAGAAAACAACAACAAAGCACTTTGGGGTTATATATTTTTCACATTTTCTGTGTAAAATTGAAACTGCTCGGCCTCCGTGTTGAAAATGTTGCTTGTGTGTATGTGTGTATGGATCCATGCTGCTCAAGTCAAAGACGGACACGGTGCGTTGAGCTTGACTACATGCGGCTTAATTTATTTACAGCTAAGCAATGGTGTTTCAATCGAAAAAAAAGTTTGAAGTCGGTGTTAATTACGAATTTCAGGTTTTGCACTGGACATTTCAGTGAAAAATCAGGACTCTGAACTCTACCAGTTATCTGATGGAGCTCTTTCCGTCAGTTTTAAGATGTAATACACATGATGTGGAATGGCAGATTTAGGAAGACGAGTAATAAGAAAATATGATGACTGAGAGCAGCCGTAATGTCCAGTATGGAAGAAAAACGCTAATAATCCGTTTCTTACAAAATACCTGCTGCTGTATTCTTTTTTTTTTTTTGACTAGCAGAGACACCAAATTCTCCACAGTGTAGAACTACAACAGGTAAAAAAGTATCCAGTGAATTCACAAGTAAAATGCAAGCCAATACAACCTGCTCCATCCACTACTGAAATCAGACTGGTTTTTGTGTTGTGGATATGGATGACACTGAACGCTTCAGATCTCATACACTGTGTTTGACTACTGTTCACGCTTTTCACCATGCAGGCAAAGTCCGGAGCAAATTACACGTTTTTGAGACACGTTTGACAGTAATTTTCATAACAAAAGATACCGCAGAATATTTTTGGCAAAGACAATAAAAACAACAACAAAAAAGTTGACAACACACTAGCTGTATGTGTATATGCTATTATTTTGGTTACGTACACACGAAAAAGCCGAATGTAATTCTCTTGAAACAGTAAAAAAACCCACATAAAACTATGAAACCAGTTTGCAATTTTTTTTTCTCCTTACCCTATTTCAATTAGACTCGTCATTAATTTTGTTTTCTCTTCATCTCTGAGTTTACAACTAATTTTTCCTTCCAGATAAGTTTTAGAGTCTAGTGTGCCCGCCTGTACCATCAAGGCTATTACTGGTGCAGGACATCCTCAGTGGAGCAATCAGTGACTCGAAAAACTAATATCAAAAGCAGGCCGTCCCCTGGCTCCTGGGCGCGGACTGGCCTTTACAGTGGACGTCTAGACATCATCGCTCCAGTTTGCAAGTATTCTACGTCCACTTTTCACAAAAACTGAGTTCCTGTCACCACTGGGCCCAGGTTGGCATATAATAATATCTCCTATTGACTTTCAAGTCCTGGGTTGTCCACGAGTAGGTCATGATGCCCAAGATTTCTATATTTTCATAATTTTATAGAAGCTCAAATTTTGAGAAGCCACATTATTTTCTCAAAAGTGGAGTCAGTGGAGATAGAACACTTGTACACTGGGGTTTCGATGTGTATTGTGTTGTTCTCTGTCTTCCTTCTTCCTCTGTGCCTTTCCTCGCACTTTTTTTTTTTCATCTCACTTTCCTAATATTCTCTTGTCTATCTATCCAAACCAAGGACCAAGAATAAAAGATTTAAACATTTAAATACCAATCATTAAAACTGACTGGAAATACAAGCCCAGCACAACACTTCAATGTTGAAACAAGGACCACAGAATCAGAGAAGGTGCATATACTGCTACATGTGTATTTATTACCTTTTTTGTAAAAGCATAATACTGTAATACACTTCATAATACCATTTTAATATTTTGAAGAAAAAAAGGGGTAGGGTGGGAAGGGCATCTAAAAAAAATCTTGTAAAATATAATTTACCGTACAGAGGAAAATATCTCCTCCACCTCCCCTTTTTCTATGACATGCCATTTTCATTTCCCCGAATTTTCATTTTCCGGCACTTTATTACTATTGTTTGTTAGCACAAGAACTAAGGTATCACAATGTGCAAATTGAGACGCAGAACGAAATTTCCTGTCATACTTTTTAATTCTACTCGAAGGAAATGCGTCTTTTTTCCAGTTCAAAATGTCGGAACACCTGAGACACAGGGGGGACACCTTTTTCTGTTCAGCTCAGTTGTGGCTCAATATCAACGAAAGTATTAAAACTAAAGTGAACATCGAGACCTTTTGAAATATATGCACGCACACATTTGCCTCTTCTTAGGTGTAATCTGATATTTTGTAGAATTTAGGGATCAGCGGTTAAAAAGCCTGTCGTGATTACTTGGAAGGCCTTACATCTTTTATAATATTATAATGATGTCACCCACACTGAAGTTTTGCTTTGTTTTGTTTGTTTTTCACCAGAATATTATAATTGCATGAGCACTGGAGTAATGAAACTTCTATATTTGTGGAGAAAAAAAAAACAGAAAAAAAAAAAGGTAGTTCTTATGCATGATTACATGACACTAAAATCAGCCAACGAACTGAATAAATAGTAAAACTCGCTGACATGAATATTGTCTGAAGCATTTCCCAAACCCTACAGCAGCGCTGTGACGTTAATGGCGTCTGGAAGGGTGTGTTGTACAGTCGATTAGGGTTTAATTTCACTGGTGAATAAATATTTCTATAGAAACTGTTTCCTTCAACAGACAAAGCTGAACTGTCAACGTTTTGTTCACCTGCACACAGAATCTACCGTATTATGGAAAAAGCCAGTATACACCAAAACGACATTTATTTGACAATTTAAAAAAAAATGGTCTCCCTGCATCCCATTTTTTTTGTGTGTTCATTTTGCATTCTGTAATGACCAAAAGAAAATTCAAGTCGCACAAAATTATAGCCCATATAAAAAGACAGGACAATTATTTTCATTCTTATCTTACTATAATGCCAAAATGTGAATTTGGTTTACGGTGTTTTGCCATAACACAGCAGAGTTCTGACCTTTTGCAGTGTGCAGCCGTGGATCATTGGATTGTTAGGATGTTATTGTTACTGTGCAGCAAACTACCTCATCAATTATTCTACCATTTACCTTGTACTGTGTTATTACAGAAACTGATTTTTTTTTTCATTCTGCTACCATTACAGCGCGCAATGACAGCTAGCTAAGGTTTTAAAGGCTTCCTTCTAGACAGCAACCCCCCCCCCCCCAACCTGCTGAAAATGACTGGTGCTCTTGGAAAGTTCAGTGTGTAGAAGATATCATTATTAATAATTAGAGACAGTGACGTGGGCAAACATGTGATCTGTGTATTTTCTGACGATGTACGACGGCGGTATTGGTAAAAGTGAAGTCGAACTCCTCAAGTTTAAACTGTGTATGACATTTGAAGCGAAATAGGAAAGGTCACTTACTTTCTACAACTTATACATAGATCTGCATTCATTTAATAGAAGAAGAACCAAGCCATAGATTCGGTATTCAAGAGTAACAATTCAGTACGCCTACACAATGAAAACTGACAAGTTCTTTTTTAAAAATGTATTTACTGCTCTTTCTGAGAAAAATCGTGTCTCGTGAGATTTTGGCCTCATAATTTCACAGGCAACGTCGGTGCCCATGAATACAAGAGTGATTTTACTCCTCTTTTCTTGGAAACTGGCATCGTCTTGTGAGTGTCTGCGGGACACATCCAAACGTTCGGCGGATGAGAGGTCCAGCTCCCCCAAGACCAAATAAACGGATTAGTTTAATTTTCTCGAAAAACAATTAAAGTGGAGTTGGATCACTAATTTGTTCATGGGCACATTTCAAGCCGACCTCATCCAATCGTGGTAATTTCTTATCTAATTTATACTAGATGATGTACATGGAATTACCTAGGATGAACCCGTGCTCCTACGCTTCTCTCTCTCTCTCTCTCTCTCTCTCTCTCTCTCTCCGATCGGGAAGTTTCCATGATAATAATTATAGTCCTGCTACATATAGATCTCATGTGCCCCAAGCACTACGCACTCAGTTCCAGGCACTAAAATTGCCCCAAACTGAACGCGTGTCAAATGCAGTCTCACGTGAACTGGGCTATACTTGTCATATGGAACACAAAAGGAGATCATTATCTTTACCATCACAACAACATTTAACAAAGAAAAAAAAAAAAAGTGCCCGAGACTTGGATCAGCGCAGTTGGTCGCAATACAAAGAGTCTGGCTTACATTAGTTGACACTTACATAATTAATTTTATAATGTTTGATACTGTCATACATACCGTGGCGTTCAGTAAAATGAGGGCCAAAGTTACGCCAGAATGAAATACTCCAGCCTCTTTTTTTTTCTTTACAAGATGCGGTACCCGGCATTGCCCGGGATAAACCTGTGCCCTCGCTCTGTCTGTCTGTCTCTGTCTCTGTCTGTCTGTCTCTGTCTGTCTGTCTGTCTCTCTCTCAAGGCATTGCGCATCAAATTGAACTTTTATCAAATAATCTCCCGTGCGAGTGGGCCTACTCAAGGGCGCACACACACACATACACACACACACAATTTCACATTTTAGCACCTTTATTAGAAAGGTTGCCTTAAACTTGAAACACAATCGGTCTATACAATTACAAAAGCGATTTTGGTGTTGGTGTGGGGGTGGGGATGGGTTGGGGGGGGGGCAGATTAATTGACGACAAAATTAATTTTATAATTTTTGAAAGTGTTATTCAGGCCGCAGCCCTGAGACAAAAATAGCTCAGAACTGCTCCGCAACGAATAATTCGCACCACTAATTATTTTTTTAAAATAATAATTCCCACCACTAATTTGTTTTTTTTTTATAATAAGATAAGATGTATTTTTCTTTTATACTTACAAGTGACAAGACTTTGATGATGAAAGGTGATGTTCTGTCTCTGATACACCTGATTTACCTTAGAGTGTGCTAGGCCAGTCTATCATTTATGTCGAGGTTTGAGAAGACAGAGTGGCGGGAATACGGTCGTTTTATGCCACTTGACAGACAGAGCGACAGGCACTTGGAATAGAATGACAAGACAGAAGAAAGCCTGCAACCTGTCAACAAAATGTCTATCAACAAACCACCTGTGACACAGAAATGAATTCTAACAAAATATTTATGCCCAGGGCGAATTTGAGAAATTACTATACATATTGTGGTTTTACATAAGGGAACACGGGAAAAATACTTCTGATCCTGCATCCACATAGAGAAATGTGTAGGCTACACAGAATAATAGCCTTTTCTAACAACCAAAACAAATTATACCCGAGAATGGAAAAGGTGCACAGGCTCGAGAAGAAACCACGCGGAAATGTCTAATTTAAATCCATTCACCAATCTAAAATATGCTCCTCCAGAATTAAGTGTGTGCTGTAAAGCAAAGGCAACCCAATTATAACCATTTCACACAGAGTTTTCTTCTCTACAGAGTAAACTATTATTTAAAATTACAGAGTAGACTGCCAGTTACGTTGTGCCCTGGGGGTAATTTTGTCTTGCTCAGCAGCGGCAGTACCCCCAGACGACCCCAAAATTCAATACCGCTTAATCAAAATTATATTATGATTCATACTCAAGTCGACACAATCCTGGGAAGGGCAAATGTTGAATTTCGTGGCACTGTAGATTATGATCAACTCGTGCATAGCAATGGAAAGAAAATTTCTTTTTATGTGCTGACTGCAGGTTGCTCAAACTTGTCTGGAAATTCGCGATAATTTTAAAACCTATGAAATTTGAGTTAATTTTAATATAGCACTATTATTTTAGAGAGAAGCACAATACACTTACACACACACATACAGAGTGAAAGGGGAAGGATAGAGAGAGAGAGAGAGAGAGAGAGAGGAATGGGAGAGGCAGAGACAGAGAGAAAGAGAGAAGAGAGAGATCGAGAGAGAACGAGAGATATCAGATACAAAATACAACACCCACAAAAATTAATTACAGTTTCTGTTGTATACATTTTGCATTGTCCTTGTTGTGAGTGTACGCGGGAAATTTTATTCCGTCTACCTTTCATACAAAAATCAAAAACAAAATAGAAGGCAAAGCAATGGATTGAAGTATGGCGCAATAAATAATAAAACAAAGACATCGGTTTTCTATAGTACAGAAAATTGCAGTGAGGCTCCGGAAAGGAAGTACACAATTTGGTGGGCAATGGTAATGTCTAGGTCTGCGTGACCGAACATTGTTCCATCATTAGCAAGTGTCGGAGCCAGTTTTGATACAAATTAATAATTAGGCTAGATCTATGCTGGATTACATGAAACTGTAACAGAATGTACAGGATTTTTATGACACAATCGAGATATACAGAAAGTCGCTGAGAGATGGACGTGACAGTACATAGTTTATAAGACTTGTAGATAAATGAATGAATGGGTGAATGAATGACTGAATGAATGAATGAATGAATGAATGAAACCGTACTACAATAAATTAAATAACGTAGTTATGCTTACCTCCGTGAACATAGAACTAAAATGAGTGCTCCGGAAAACGAATGAAACCAAATTTTTTTCACACAAATAATTCAGTTGTCAAGGTGAAAAAAAATTGTTGCACAAAAAATACATTCCCTGATTCACAGATAGTCCATTATGAAATGCGTGATAACTGGATAATTTAAAGTTATTTTCAAACTGCATCCATAAATCCGAAATAATCAAAGTGTGCCAAGCATTTTAAAGTTTAACAGGCTTATCAGGCTTCAAGCCGACACTCGAAAATACTCTGCACGACGTCGTACACTCTTCCGCCTCTCCTCAGCTGCTTTAACAAACTGACCCCAGTGAGCTTGACAAGGCACCCTTTTTAACGTACGCACACTACTGTTTGATATTGCATAGGCCACAAACACTGACGGTCTCCTCCATTTCTCCCAAGCGTTTGTAACAAGGCGAAGTCACCCCCTCCAGCCTTTCCGAAAACCACTCTTGCGTACCGACGGCGCGTGAGACTTCTCTTGTCGTTGGCGGAGCCCGCCTTCTTCCGTTGCAGTTTTGCCCAACGCCGTTCGTGTGGCGTAGCCCCTGTCGTCGGCTTGGCTAAGGGTTCTTGAAAGATGTTGACATGGGGATACTTACTCTTCTTAGAGCTGGGGATAAGGGAAAACCATCAGGTGCAAGGGTTGTAGAACATGTCCCTACATGATTGGAACATGTAGAGCAAGGCGGGAAAAAAAAGGCAACTAGATCTAATTAATTCAACAATTTTTATCCGTGAGAATGCACACGGGTTTGTGTTCTTGATGCTGTAGCAGTGTTTCTTAAATCTATTACATTTGATCTAATTTTGTATCCAGTCTCAATACAAAGACAAAATAAAAATTACAATACACAGCTAACGAAGGAACAAAAACAAACAAACAAATAAACAAGTAAATACCCCCCCCCCCCCCAAAAAAAAAAATAAAAAAATAATCCAAATTCAATATATACACATTTTTCATAAATGCTGAACAGTTTTATTGGGGCAACTGCCACATGTAACGTACGAGTAGGGCCAGTTTACCTTATGTGCCAATTTTCTTATTAAAAGGAAACAAGTTTGTCCATAATTTTTCTTGAATGGATTTCTCGGGGCCCTGGGGCCCTGTGATCTGTTGGCTCAGAGTGACCTAAACAAGGAGAATGTAAACAGGGAAGCAAACAAAAAACAAACAACAATAAAAAAAAAGTTTTTGAACTATGGCAATAAATAATGTAAAAAAAATGGCCACAAGAAAAAGTTGTACATAGCAAAGCTTCCCGTAAGAAATAGTATCCAAACGATGCAATGAAACGCAAAGAAAACGGGAAGACAAAAAAACAAAAAACTCAATATTTCCGCGATGTACCTTTATCGAGAAAAACAAAAACAACAGAAAAACAAAATGGAAAATTGAACAGATAAAACCATCGAACAATAAGAAAATGAAGAATGTGTAATATATATGCATATTATAATGTTTAGAGAATATAATAAGCCTTGCTGCCACCCCACAGTTGTTCTGTGGTTTTTATATTTCGGCAATAAATAAAAAGAGTTTGGTTATTTTCCGCTTTTCGGCAAATTCAATGGTTAAAATAAATAAAAATCTGTACGGTATCTCAAGAAACGAGAGTCAAAGAATTGTTCATGCAAAATGCCATTTAAGGTTCAAAACCTTTTCATCGACAATCAACAATCAACATTCTAATGGCCATCCGCTTGTACATGGGGAGAGAGGATTTAACCCAGCGTAAGAAAAGTATATGGGGAGAAGGTCGAGAAAGAGGGTGGAGGAGAAGGGGAGAGGGTACAAAAAATTGCCAAAATCGAGAGTATGTACATGGATGGCCTCTGGAAAAAAGAGAGAGAGAGAGAGAGGGAGGAAAAGTGGAGTGGAAGAGAATGACCGAATAACTAGTCGGATGAATAAACGCATAGCTAAAATGGATAAATAATGTCACCCCCTCCCCACCCCCCAATCCCAGGAAAAAAGATTGGTTTTCATAACGGTTGTTTGGATCTCTGCTACAAAAAAAAAGAAAAAAGGTTTGAATCGAATGCACAAGGCTTCTAAAGAGCCCACATTACACACGTATCATTTCATTATCTGTAATATTTGCGTCACTGCCACGCATGGGCTCACAGTCAGGCAAACTCAACAGGGCATTCCCCGAGGGCTGCGATAGGTAAGTTTACAATGTAATCAATGCCTTCCATGGTGAGCACACACACACACACGCGCGCGCGCACCCGGGCACTATCTGATGCCTTTCATTAACACCGATGAGCCTTAAACGGGCCAGCTATTGGTTAATGAAACTGGAAGCCCCGCCCCCTTCTGACAAACAGATCGATAACCCCACAATTGGCAACAGTTAGGGAGGGAGGGGTCAAAGATGTGCAGATGCCCCTAATGTTTATCTGATAGCTGAGATGTTGATTGAGGGAAATGAAGACAGGATTAAAGGGAATGGAAATGCTGGCGAAGAGGGATAAAGATAAGAGATAGAAAGAGGAGGTGGAAGAGAAAAGAAAGTATAGGAAAAAGAGAAGAGAGAGGGGGCAGAGGAAGGGAAGGAGGGAGGGAGAGTAAGAGAGATATGGGAAAGAGAGAGAGAGAGAGAGAGGAAGAGACAGAAATAGGAAGTGAAAAACAGATAGACAGACGGCAAATGGACAAACAGACGGACAGAATTGAGAGAAACAAATGTGGGACAAAAGCTGTTCAGGGTTTTGCTTGATAAAAAAATGATAAGAGTTGGTTAAAACAAAAAAAACAAAACAAAAAAAAACTGCACTGAGAGAGAGAGAGAGAACAACAGAAAGATAAGAGGGAGGGAGGAGAGAGAGAGAGTGAGTGAGGGCGATGGAGAGAGTGAGGGGGGGGGCGATGGGGACGGGGGAATGATAATTAATGTAAGGGCAGTAAAACAGACAAAGTACGATATCTGAAATCACCACACACCACACCCTCGACCACATCCCACCCTCTCACAGATCGGCATTTCCAAATTTACAGTTGGAATTAGATAGATATCCATGGAAAAATCCATTCATAAAGTACATTTTTTTTTTTAGGTGAAAAGAGTGTGGGGGGAGGGAGAGCAAGACACAGAGAAATGAGTTTTGCCTGAATAATTATATTATACAATTAATTTAGCTCAAGGTCACAAACACTGATGACAACCAAGGACAATGAATTACATACAACAACAACAACAACAACTACAACAACAATAAGACTCATGGCCCACTGAGACAAATCTGTTTTGCCTGGGTTGTATGGGCTATGGAGTTAAGCTGAACCTCGCGCATTGGTGAGTCAGAAACAGGTCTGTCTCGCCAGTTAGTTGATTCAAGAAAGTTCAAGTCTGAGTCCAAACCGACGCCAAACAGACTTTATTCGGTGATCTACTAGACTAATAATAATCACTGCAACAACAGTACTGAGTCTCCGTAAGAAGACAATTTATTATACAAGTACTAACACGATGTCTGCCATTTTTAAAACAACATCTGCAACAAAAAAAAAGTGGGATCGGATCAGTGCAGGCCTGAACTAAATCAGGGAACGGACATTTTTCAAGTGACGCTACTTTCCCCCCAGTAATTACACTGAGTTGATAACTTAATCCGTGTCCCTTGCCTTTGACAAACAGAGCCGTGAGTAATGAGTACAGAACCAATAATGAGTAACATGAGCTGCCACTACGATAACACCATGCAGGTTGTTGTTTTGTTGAAGGTAACGGGTTGTTAAGTGGGGTGGGGGTGGGGATTGGGGATAGTGACACGCGACATGGGCACGTTGACATAATACCCTAAAGCTGAACATGTTGAAACTGTATTCCATTTGCTTAAATGCAGTACGCACGACAGCCACATTGAATGAAAATATTATAACCTTAGGCTCTTAACTTCATGGGCCTCTCAGCAATGGAAGTACGCGACGCGGTAAAGAAGTAATAATTATCATAATTATTTTCCGAATGCAAGTATAACAAAGATGATTCCGAGTGATTTGTTTATCTAATTATGTCAGTGGATCTGGCGAAATCGGGCTTCGGGTGAAATTTTTATATTTCTTTAAAAAATCAAAACAAAATATTCCTAAGACGATTTCAAGCAAAAAACTTGATCTGAATGCAGAAAAATGTCTAATCTTGCATAATTATTATAAGCAAATCTGAAATTCTTTAGAAAATGTGTCCATCTTGTCTTACAGATAAGCCAGATTTTCCCAGATCCATTCACATAAAATAAAAGACGGATGCATTTAAAATAAGGATAACAAGAACAGCAGTAGCAGCAACAACTAATAATAATAATAATAAATGGCATTTATATAGCGCTTAACCCTGTTCCACAGGCTCTAAGCGCTTTACAGAACTTATTTACTACTTTACAAACGCATTCACTCCCACATTCTAATTGTACATAATATGCACACAATCTCATGTCAACCACAGAGCAGAATGGAGCTGCCTGCGAGGCGCTAAACACACTGCACTGCTTCTTTCCCTCTCGCTGTCTCTAATACTATGACAGCGGTAGCAGCAGCAACGACTGCAACAACAAGCAGAACCTCGAGAGAATCAGCACCACTGAGGTAACTGCACACACAAAGGCTAGTGAAATCACAGCAAACAGTTCATCACCCAGCTGCTCGTAAATTGTTCCAGAGACAATAGGCTAACAGAGCACACATTAAAAAAAAAAATCAATTTTTGTTTCCCTCTTTCTATTTCCTTTTGCTTGGCTTTGACCTAAAGAAGAAACAAAAACAAACAAACAAATAAAAACTTTAAGAAAAATTAGGAGGCTGAAATTCCTGGTATCTATATTACCGGACTAAAGGCTTTTAAACATTTCCCTTCCTTTCTCTTTCTCATCGTTTTAAAGCCATAAGACGAATATGGCTGCATAGGTTGTTTTCACGCTTTAAAAAAAAAAGGGAGAAAGAAAACGACAATATCAAACAAGAACACATTAAATCACAAACAAGAACACACTAAATCACAAACAAGAACACATTAAATCACAAACAAGAACACACTAATTCATCATACTGCAATGGAAATAGAAGGTGAACACTTTAGCTCCTGAGTGTCGTAACTAAAAATTGTGAGACTATGACATTGTACTGCCTCACTCTTTGACGACAAACTACATGGACACAATCATGCACGTTGGACAAAATTCAGTCTTTCATATTGTTTATTTATTTACGATTTTTCTTTTTAGCCTCATAAAAAGAAGCCCACTTTCGTCGAGTAGAATCGAAAGGTAAGATTAAACAGTTCGATCTTCGCCTCTTTTTGCACATCGCTGGTCGAAAATCAACTTTAAATAATATCACATCTGTGTATTCTCCAAGTCAAGGGCCAGCAAGTAAAAATAATAAAACATGGCTAGCGGGACGGAAAAAATAGGAGGTTTACGTCTTAACCGAGTTGCTCAGTCATTAGCAGGTAAGCTAATGCTATTATTGTGTCAGATCGGAATAAAAACGATACAATTGGGACTCTCTTAAGGCTATTAGTACCAAGCCTTTTAGTAGTGGGAGCTTTAATCCCTGCCTATGGAACAATGCTGACACTTCTTTGTTGTTATTCGATCGTTATCCTCGTTTTTGTCGCCATACTCTCATTTGCTTGACATTTTCCTTTAATTCCTACCTCCTGTCTTTGGCGGAGGGAAAAGGGTAGATATTTCACAGAGAAAGAGAGGGGCGGGGGTGGGCTGGGTCTTAAAAGTACACGTATTTCCTGGCTTAGGTCATTTATCAATTCATTTATTTAATCAGCCCAAACATTTTGTCACACGTGTCACGTCTTTGTTTATGATTCAAGATTTGTGAACAAGCTAAACACCTTTTCGACATGGGTGAGAGCTGCATAGTCTAAAATTGACTCCAGTGACAATTACTGTGACTTTTTCTGTGTTAGTTACAGACTGTTTTTATTTTGTCTTAATGTCATTTTGCTCTTAATTTGTTCTTATAATGATTATCTGTGTAAGATTTTACACACCAAAGATTTTGTCCGTTTTACAATGACCATATTGAATTTGTAACTTTAATTTCAGGAAACATGGAGAATGCAGTTTGCGTATAACTGACTGTCCTTTGGGCCTTTCATGTTTTTTTTTTTTAAAGGGGTGGAGGGGGGAGAAGATACCTTACTTCAGCATGATTCTCAGAGCTTGAAGTAATAAAAAAATTCATAAAACGGGAAAAGATCTGTATAAAATTATTTTATCTGTAAAGTTCTCAAAATATAAATCTTTCATATAAATCTAGAATGAATTTTGTAATTATTTTGCAAATATTTAACTCATGTTGCAGATTTCAGCCTCCTCCAGAAAAGACAAGATTGCTCCAGGAAGAATGGAGCATCTTCTCACGTAAGTTAAAACACAAGGCGAGCTTGAAGGGGCACAGTATGACTTTGTGCTAACTTAACTAAAATCAGACCACCTAACTCTAATAACTTGATTAACAAGCTCTCTTCAGCTGTGATGCTTCAGGTGCTGGGAGTATTTAATTTTGTCATAATCACATTGAAACGAATGAATGAGTGAAAAACTCTGTAGATTATAGAGTATGGTATGAAAATGTGCATAGATCATGCAAATCCATTCTTAGGAACCGTGAAGAAAAACAATGCTGTCTTGAATGAGAAAAACCAGCAGGACTAGCACAGCAATGGACTAAACGTTTCACTATTATTTCTGATCTGTCTCTGGAAAATTCTATTATCGCGACCTGGAGTCTATGAAATTTAATCCCTCATCTCCCAGTGCCAGAAAGGGTAGTTAAATTTTCTCGCCACCCAAAACGCGATGAAGCAAGTGACGTCGGTGGTCAGTAGATGAACG
The DNA here is from genome assembly GCA_963931925.1 of Onchidella celtica. Classification (NCBI taxonomy): domain Eukaryota; kingdom Metazoa; phylum Mollusca; class Gastropoda; order Systellommatophora; family Onchidiidae; genus Onchidella; species Onchidella celtica. The sequence goes on along the minus strand of OZ007573.1, from coordinate 24,484,203 downwards.
TGACACTAGCATCCTTTCATTAACCAGCGCGACCCGAGTCTTTGAGAAGTTGGTCGATGTGAAGACTGTAATCAGCAACTGGCACCCACCACTAAAATGAATGCTCTGTGGGTGGTGGATGTGGTCACCGGAGTGATTGATCTCAACATCTGCGACGTCTGAGAATGTCTTTGATGGTGACCGCGATGGCCAAGGCGGTGGTCGAAGATCTGTTGGCAATGAGCTCATCACATTAAACATTCAGGAGACTGGAGACACACTTTGCTAGTGTCGGTTCTCGACTTCATGTTCCCAGAGAGCCTGGCTAAAATTTACGTTGAATGAGCGAATTCAACAATAACAATTACTGAACAAATAAGAAAACCAACAAACAATCTAAACCAGTACAAATACAGGTGACAAAACACTATGAAGATTATTTAAGTTCTACATTTCAAAGTAGTCATTTCTCAGCCTACTGTAGGTCGGCTTTAGGACAGAAACGGGTGGTTGATGGGCGCTTCTGGTAGGATCTCCCTCTGTCCTATCATTCTGCTGTATTCTATTTGTCGTCTTGCTTCTCCATAGCACAATATAACCGTTATCGTGTCGACGTACTTTCTCCAAACTCAAACCCAAACCTATAGAACAGGATAATGTCAGGCAAGCATTTTCTACGTCACTCTATCAAGAGACGCTTTAGATGACATCCAGTTATTGACATACAAGCAACAGCTTCAGAAAGCCATCAGGGTATAACATTTTCAAAGAAGAAAATAAAAAGGCTTCCTCAACTCGTATTTTTACGTAGTCTGCAGGATGATTTTTTATCCCCTGAAACATAACGATTAATCATAATCATGTTGAATTTGAACAAAGTTTCGATAAACCGGAGTGTAATTTCTGACGAAGCTGCAGTTTTTCATTTCAGTTTTTTGTTTGATCTTCTGTACATCTTGCCATAATACCAGGTTGTCTTGTTGTTATTATTCTCATTGACGAGCATTTCCACAGCTCTACATTACATTATATTCAGTGATGATGATAACTTTTTTATGTGGCAAACTCGTAAACGATCAAAAACCTAGAAACCCTCTCATTACGTTCAGTGCAACAACGCTAGAATTCGTGTATTTTATGTTTAAAAACTACTGTCATTTCACGAAAACGTTTCAGCCTTTAAATTATGCTCTTTAGTGTTCCTAAAATAACTGCATATTGTAGTGTGAGCCTGACGGGAAACTTTTACGAGAGAAATCCTGGTCATTAGAAAGGGGGATTGTTCCTTAACCCTACTTTACACTCGGGATGTGACAGACCCCAGACACTCACTCTTTTTATCAAATCAACCGAATGTAAAAATGGGGTTAAACTATTAACGTAAAAAATGAAAACTAAAGACAACTCATTCTCCTCTTCTCTGAGAGGGACAAATTCTTATTGGACCCCCCCCCCCCCCAACGCCCTTCCTCTTTATTTTTTCAGTTCATAGATCTAGTCAATCTGTGACATCAACCTGTAACAATAATGATTATGATTATGATTATGATGATGATTATGATAATTAGCATCCCCCCTCCCACCTTCCTGGGGTCATTTGAACCCGTCGATCACTGAAACAAACACAGTGCAGGAGAAATATCCCTGACATTAAAAAAGAAAACAAACACGATCAGCGTGCACAACATTTCGGCGCCACAGAAACTGTTTTTTTTTCTTTTTTGCTCTCAATAGTGTGATCTTTGTAGATAATGCTCATGCTCACTAAACACTAAGCTAATAATTTGACTGAACAGTACAGCGATTGCGATATTTTTCTGAGTTAGCTGTTTATGACATCCATTGTGGTTTCTCATCTGTCCAGTCCGTCAGGCAGCAGGCGAACGTCGTGTGGCATTTTCGTTTTTCCCCAGATAGTTTTGAATTTTTCATAGAATGTAGTTTTTAGGAAACCCAGAGGCTCCAGTGTCAGAACGGGCGACTGATTTGATTGTAAATGGCAGAGTACTCGCTTCTGTGCTTCTCCACACATCAAATTCTCTCCCTTTCTCTTCTTCTCCAGCCTATCTATCGGTCTGTCTGTCTGTCTGTCTGTCTATCTATCTGTCTGGCTATCTATCTATCTATCTATCTATCTATCTATCTATCTATCTATCTATCTATCTATCTATGTATCTATCTATCTATCTATCTGTCTGTCTGTCTGTCTGCCTGCCTGCCTGTCTGTCTGTCTGTCTGCCAGCCTGCCTGTCTGGCTGGCTGGCTGGCTGGCTGCCTGTATCTATCTATCTATCTATCTATCTATCTATCTATCTATCTATCTATCTATCTATCTATCTATCTATCTATCTATCTATCTATCTCTCTATCTCTCTATCTCTCTATCTATCTATCTATCTATCTATCTATTTATTTATTTATCAGCATCATGGAAGGAGGTCAGGTCCAATACCAAGCCGTAATTGTGTATCCCAGATAATCTGCCATCCGTATTTTTAACCAATTCACCCAAGCAACCATTGGACTTACAAAGTAAATAGACAAGTGTCTAAAATTATTAACTGTTGAAATAAATCATTCTGGATCTTCTTTATACAGCGTCGCAATTTCTTAAATAAAAGAGAATGTGTGTCTCTCACGGAGATAACACCCCGTCCGTTTACAGATATATAATACTGATAAAGGCATTAGATTTGAGTCACATCTGCTAATCTTGATATGCTGTACAAGTTTAAAAGAGGCCTGCAAACATGACTCATAAACTGGTGAACTCAGTAACATCAGAAAGGCTCAATAGTTCATTTTAGTAACATCCTGCCCTCCTCCCTTTAATTCTTTCACTCTCTGCGTAGTGCAATTGAAGGCGGAGAGCAGAACTGTGGATATTTGTAACTGTGGCCATGTGTCGCTGGAGTCCTCGAATGCCTTTGCTCGTAGGAAAACAGGACTCAAACGAGAAACAATACAGACAGAAGACGGTATGCGGAACCACGTAAAAAATTACAGACATGCTTCTGTGCTCTCATTTGTATATGGCGATCCTTCTAAATCCTCTGTAAGCCCCCATAACTCTCGCCCTTTGTGGTCACTCAATTTACTAATGCGCCTTTCATCGTTAATAGTATTTGCTTTGGACACACGGTCCCTTACGACCTCCTTCCCCTCCTCGTGCTGTCACTCACGATGTCTTTGCTTGTCCACATCAAATGGTTGCCTGAAGATTGCGACTGCAGTACTCTCAGAAATGTTTCGGTGAAAGCAAAAATAGAGCAAAGGCCAAAGCTGGATAAAGGGGACGTTTCTGTAATGGGTGAGCAAGTTCTTATTTCTTTTCCACATTACTAGCAACTCAAATACAATTATTACTAGATGTTTTAAATTTATTAGAGAATAGGTATTTCTCTCATTCCACCTCCAACCCATTTTCAAGCCCCCCCCCCCCCCCCCCTTTGAAATAAATTACACAAAAAAAAAAAAAAGAATGGTGCCTGACACGATTTCTGTTCGAAGAGAAGTTTTGAGAAATGAGCTCTTAACCAGAAATGTCGTATAAACAGTTTGCTTTCTAGCGGAACATATTGAAGGCCCAATATGCACACCCAGAGGAAGAGGTCAGATGCCCCTAAAAAATGCATCCTTTGGTAGGAGTTTCTGGATTTTCCAGTAAGGTTGACGTCCTTTCGGGAAGCGCACGGTTATAGAAACCTTAAGCTTTTGTTTATCATACAAGCTATTTTTGTATGAGTTGTTCCACTCATTGACTTCGTGCTTGCCAACAAAGTTTGAGTAGCGCTAAACCTCTCTAGAGTCGGGGTTTATTTCAAGACTAATTCTTCCACAAGCAAACTTGAATATGTTTCAGAGTGCTTGAAGCAAATAATGATTATTTCAACCACCTGTTTGGTGCACCCAAGAAACAGAGAGCACCTGAAAATAGATCCAGTTTCTAAGACAGGAGAGGTTCGTATAGAGGCGTTAATTCTGTCAAAATACGCTTCTAAAGCATGCCGAACAAGTAACTCATCAAGGGAAACAATGAAGCCTAAAGCAACACTGTTTATCTTACCCTACCCAATTCTAGCTCATAGACGTAGTCATGTTGTATATCTATATTCTAGCTTATCCGAGCTATTCAAAAATACTTTATTATTCTGCGCAGTACCTTACCATAATCTGCTCTTCCACCTCATACTCTTTTCTGTCCTATACAAGTGTAATTTATTTCTTTTTTATTTACTCTAACCTCCACTTCTCGTATTTCTCTCAGGTATTTTATCTTATTTTACACACTCCTAAAAAATGCCTCCTCACAGCTATTATATCGACACTTTTAAACGGTCAACAAGACCCTACTAACCTGTTCCACCCTACTCTGCTCATCCTACCTCCGTCCTACCTTATTTTTACTCCCTCCCTTATACTAGCCACCATATCCTGCCTTAGTTTATTCCTGCTAAATCCAGTCTACCCTTATTAAGTCACCCTTCACGCTCCCCCCCCCCTCCCTCTCTCTCGTCACTTTTTTTTTGTCCACATGAGCACACGCACACACAAGCGCACGCCCTTAAAGCGTCCAAAATAGCGCCATCGTTTAATGTAACCGTTGGAAAAAAAAACAAAAACAAAAACAAAAACAAAAACAAAAACAAAAAACAAACAACGCACGCACACACACACACACACACACAAAAAAAAACAACTTGAAATAGAGTTTTAAATTGCCCAGTATATTATAAAGCCTTGTGAAGTGAAGCCTGTAACATTATAAAGCTCACGAGGCCAACCTAGCTCGAATGTTCAGAGCTGAATCCATCCAATTCAATCGATCGACAAACAAATTTGGTCTCAATTTATTGTGTTGGATCACATATTTTGCCTGAGCTCACACGATTTGACTCGGGAGACTATAAGCGTGATGCAATATCTGATTTTTCTGTTTTATTGGGCGGAACGGAAAGGCAGCGATGTTAAATTGTTCCCATGCTTCTGTTTGTCTGTTTTTGTGTCCTATGATGGGGTAAAACTGATATTAGTTACGCTTTGTTTTTTTAACCACTTTTGTTTTTTTTTATTACTTTTTTATCCTTTCTATTTTCATGTCCAGTCGTATCAAGCTGCCAGTGTTATAGATCTTAATCGCACCTAGGCTTCGCACCTTTTACAACTCTGTGAACATTTTTTTCCTTTGACAAATTCAGCGTTCCCAGGTACAACTGCCTTTAATGTGATGGCAAAATGGAGAGGGGCTGGCTGGTTTGTATGAAAGAAGGAGAGAAATAAACATGGAAACGGCAGTATTTCTGACTACACTTCAAGGTTTTGATCATGTTCCCGAGCATTATTGCTCTACTACTTCTAGAACTTGTGTGATTGAATATGGAATCTATCGATTTTAATTCTAAAATGTATATATCATGACCGTCCAAGACAATACGTGTGAACATAATAATACATAAAAGAGCAAACTATTTTGAACTTCACTGCATGGATACATTACACATAGTTCTAAACTAGAATAGTTTTTCTGTTGTTTTTTTTTTGTTTTTTTTTTCTAAACATTGCCATTGGGGTGCAATTATTTTTCTCACAAGGCAGCTTTCATGGCGTTTAAAAACGTGAGTTCTTAATACAATGATATGAGCAGAATCCTTTTAGCTGATTAGTGCAATTCCTTGAGGCATCTTTATGAAGAATGGGGGAAAAAAAGCGCACAAAACAAAATGGTCATTAACCGACGATATGTTTTTATAAAAGAATTATAGTTTCCTTTATATTTTGCTCCTAATTAAACACAGTAGCGCCAGCCAGACCCAGAATACAAGGGGACCATTCCTGGTTGCAATTGCTGGCCAGAAAACAAAGAACAGGTGCCAGACAAACTGTTATTCCATTATGTCAGCCTGTGATCCTCTCAACGCCCTACTTGGCTAAGTATCTCCCTTGCTTGCAGCGACTCGTGAAATGAGCTCGCTGGCTCGGATATGACAAGCCAATTAAGCAATGATACGCTTGGACCCCCAAATGGCTAAAATGCATTTAACACCAGGAGCCCTGTGCTTATTCTAGAGTGCTGACAGGAGATAAAGTGCCGCAGTTGGGAGTAACAGCAGCCAGTAGGGTGTGGGATGCTGTGCCAGGAGTTGGAATGGGCGGCCCTGCCCACAGGCCATGGGGTAGAGGTGGATGAGAATAGAGCAAAACAACAGATTTGTTACTGGGAAGACACGATGATGGGCAGGCAGTCGTTCCATCATCTCTTAAAGTCTTCAAAAGACCGGTCAAAGTTGATAGTTATTTAGAACTTTATCAATGGATTTGTTTGTCTGTTTGTTTCTCTGACACATCTCATGTACGTCCCATACCATGCCGTGCAGAGAACATAATATGGCTGTGGCCAGTAAAGAGAAAAAGGGGGGAAGAGGTGGTTGAAATAACACTATATTTATTTCTAAAAAACAACAGCTGATGGTTTTGTATGAAAGATGCATGGACAACAAACAAATAAATATGAAAACGATGCATTTTCTGACTTGACTACTTACTTGTACTTGTATACGCTATCTTTAACTGAATTTTTTTTTTTTTTTCTTTGTATGATCCAGTGGGAACACTGTCAGAATTCCACTTTTAGTGAGGAAGAAGAGAACGTTGCAAAAATTGCGCCAACGCCGAAGGCAAAACCGACATCACCATCATCATCAGCTGCCGTATAAACTCAGTTTTTGCACTGAGAGAAGCCGGAGCCATTTTACCTAATAGCCATCTTCCTGTCACTTCCCCATTTTCTAAAATTAGCCAGAAATCTGGTTGTTGTTTTTTTTTTTTCTCTTGTCTTTTTTTTTTTAAATCATGACAATATCACCCACTAGACAGAATTGGGTACAAACTGTGACATTTTCTCACCCTGATGCCATCTTCCCTCGCCCCTGCCCTCCCCCCCCCCCCCCTCCTTTTTAAAAAAATACTTGCCGGTAGGAAATATTGTTTGTTAAATAGTGGGAAAGCGATAGAGAGAGGAGGGGAAGAGAGGGAGAGAGAGGAAGAGAGAGAGAGAGAGAGAGAGAGAGAGAGAGAGAGAGAGAGAGGGAGAGAGAAAGAGAGAGAGAGAGAGAGAGAGAGAGGGAGACACACACACACATACACACGCAGGGAGACTCATACACAGGGAGACACACACAAAAGTCAGAGAAAGAGGGAGAGGGAGAGAGATAGATAGACAGACAGACAAACAGACAGACAGACAGATAGACAGACAAAGGGGAAGGAGAGAAAGACACAGACAGACAGAAAGAGAGAAAGGTGGAGAGAGAAAAAAAGAGAGAGAGAGAGAGAGAGAGAAAGAGAGAGAGAGAGAAAATGATAATCAAAGCCCTACAATAGGAGCAGATGACAAACAAAAAGAAAAACATAAATTAAGATTCTAAAAGAAAAACAGAAAAGCTAAATAAAAAATGGCAATAATTTGGGAATAAATTTAACAACCCTAACGCACCCACCAGTCACGCGGACATGCGAGCAATTGCGCGTACAAAATTTGTTTTCTCAATGTTGTCAATGTCAGTTTCAAAAATCCATAAAATACCAGCAATAATTACATCAAGTCAATAGTTTTTTTCCCTGGTCCTGGCCTCAGCACAGCTACAACAATGAGTAACCAGGCACTCATTGCATTAAACTAGCGAATTTCAACGAGCAAGAAGAAAGAAAGAGAGGAAAAAAGGAGCCAATAAAGTTTGGCCCCAGAAACAATGAAATCGATTAGAAAATACTGTGCCATCCTGAGGTCTGAAACTCTTTGCAGAGTGAAAATTAGCGTTTTTTACGTTCCATAGGGCGAAACGGTCTTAATTTTTATCTCGTCGTGGAGAATTACGAACCAAAACGATTTCCAGTAAAACGACATTGAAAAAGTTTTTATTATCATGCGTGCATTCGCACATCCACAATACAAACACATAGGAGTATATTGTATATGTACACGAGCGCGTGTTCGTCTCAACCCACACATAGGCAAATACAGAACGGCACGCCCATGCATAGCTAACAGTCAGAGAAAATACGAAAGAATGATGTCAAAAACCCATTGTCTTGTAATGAGACAATAGTTGTTTGTTACAAATCATCATTATCATCAATTGACGGGGAAAAACCAGTGAAGGAGAGGTGGGGGGGGGGGGGGGAAGAGCTGTCGAGTGAACTGGTTCCAAAGAAAAATGATATACAAATGAGAAAAGAAAAAAAGTCAGGGTGGAAGAATAAAAAAAAAAATGACAATAACAATTTAGCAACAACGACAATAAAATAAATTGATAATTTGATAATTAAAATTGCAATATAATAATTATGTATTAATGAGTAATAATGAAGAAACACAGCCTCCCTACAACAAAGGCCACACACCGCATTTGGACCGATTCTTCCCGGCAACAGGGGGAGGAAAAACTAAAAACTAACTAAACTAATGAGGAAGAAACAGATGCAATTTCACGAAACAAGTTAGTAATTAATTTAGCAGCTGGTAGAATGAGCTTCCAGAAAGTTACCATGACACACAACTACACCAAGAAGAGGACTTAACAGCCGCGTGATATGATACCAGGACACTAAATTGATGTAGTTTAACTCAGCTTACTTCGTCAAACATGAAGGCAAAAATGAAAAAAAATAAAGCTGAGAGAGAGAGAGGGAAAGAGAGAGACGGCGGACGAACACACAGACAGACAGACAGAGACAGGCAGGCAGACACAGATAGACAGATAGGCAGGCAGGCAGGCTGGCAGGCAGACAGAAAGACAGATACACAAACAGAAAATTATAATAGAGTCTTGATAACATGAGGACAACACGCCAGTACTGCTTCTCCCAGGGGGACTTGAGACTCTCCTTGAGATCGACAGTCTAATCCTTCTGTTCCTGGTCTAACGGGCTTTTCCCCTGGACCAGGGTGATTATGTCGCTAATAATAAACAAAGGGAAAAGGAAAAGGCGCCTTTGGGCTCGTGAAGTAAGTATAAAAACACAGCTGAATGCCCCAGTGAGTCATGTTTTGGTAAGGATTCACTGATTAGAACCTAAAGGTCCGTGGCGCAGAGGAGCGGCTGCATACACTAACTGTGGCACTCATAAACATGACTCCAGGACTTACTAATATTGTTGGGCTCGGGTATTTTCTCAGTGGATTACAGGCCCATTCATTGACCTGACGGATAAGTCGTTCACTGGGTACAGGTGGGAAAAACACTGCAACATTTATAAATTAATGTGTAACTTTCTTTATTAAGATTTTAATGTGCATAATATACATTTGATAATCTTGATAGGGAATTGCCAATCATGAAGTTAATGATGTATGGAACTTTGCAGTCTTCCAATGGAATAAAGGACTAAATCCTAAGAGACGAAATATAGTAATTATTTCATGTCTTTTCTCTGAGCCTACTTTTCAAAACAAAGAAAAATATTTTTCGACTTCAGATCTCTCCAAAACAATTAAGATTGAGTTAGATCACTTGTTTATTCTTGGGCATATGTTCTGAACTCCTGGATTTTATATCATGTAAGACATCGATAGACGAGGTGATACTTGATTTTAGAACCATGACCTTGAGCATCCATATCAGACTGATTTTATGAGATTATGATTTGTCACATTCACAATTATTATAATTATATAATTCTGAATTGTGTAGAGCTGTCGTTCCTGCACGAGTCGGTTCTTCACTTTAGAGCCATTGCCATGAGCAAAAGTTTGCTGTTACATTCCAACAGAAAGAGTTTATTATGCCTAACATTTCTTCTTCTGGTAAACAGCTGTTTCACCAGCAGAACCATGGCCATATCTTCCTCACTGCTTCTCTGCAAGGATGATTAATATAACTGGCTTTGCAGCAATTTCTCTCCATTGTTTCAGTTGGACGTTAACAACCAGTACCCTCCAGGGGATAGGCAAGATACGGGTTTTGTTATGGCACTGAGTATGCCGCCACACAAAGCTGATTAAGTGGCTTGTCTTACTGCTGAAGTACAGCTTACAAATATCCCAAATCCCTCCCCTCCCCCACACCTCCAAACATTAAGACTTGTACTTGAAGTGAGTGACTAATTACTTCCCACTGGGCAAATCCCGATGTGCAAAGCTGAAAATACGTAGGATAAAGATGTAAACCACTTCAGTCATAATTTGTAGCTGTAGTTGTAGGCTGGAACAATCCATATCATAAGCGCATAATCCCTACGTATTTGTGTACCCGGCAAAGGTGATTTTTCTTTAAAATTGCATAAGCTTTGGAGTCCCGGGGACCATTAATGCTTGAACTCTCCAGTGTACATAAAAAACTATCAGAGTACTTGCAATGACAATATAAACGTTGCTTTTTTTTTTTCAGCTAACAAGACGGTAAAATGCGTGAACTAGATGAGAAAGAGACGGAGGAAATGACATGTGTGAGCGACAACACGCACGCACGCACACACACACACACTCAAACACATGCGCGCACGCTCACATACGTGGACACGAACACACAAAGAGAGAAGCTTGCAGGCTCCGACAGACTGACATGGCATTCTGAGAGAAATAATTACAAACCAGTGTCACCATCATCTTCATCATCATCATCTTCATCATCACCATCATCATCATCATCATCACCATTATCATCATCATGATCAACATCACTATAATGACATTCACAACAAAAACAAAAGCATCTCGAACATTTGCCCTACACAAAAACGTTTCTGTAAGTGTCAGCGGTATAAATACCAAACCCATGACGACGCCAGAAGGACGAGCAAGGCTGTGTGTAAACGAAACCAACATTCCTAGGACAGAAATGACGGTAATATATTATTAGTGGACGTGGGTGAGCAATTTAGTCACGGCACGAGGCTATAATTGCAGTCATGTTACTCACAGAATAACAAATTATTGCAAAATTAATGAATTCAGATTTTCAAAGCAGTATTCCAATATAAGCCAGGGGCGTATTACTGTCTTGGAGAAGATGAAAAGGGCTAGGAGAAAAAAAATGTGGACCTGGTTGAAACAGTTTTCATGTATATCGTCCATCTATTATATATTTCAGTAACTTGTAACCTTTGGCGTGACTGTCTGACCAAACTATACACTCTTCAGGCCTTAAATTTGGCAGGAAGGTGGCAATTGAGATAAGGAAGATGATGGCTATAATTAAAAGTTGTTTACTTGAAGCATGTATTTAAAAAAAAAAAACAATGTTTATTGCTATGTAACATCTGTATATTTGCATGTTTGTTTCGTAATATATTATGGTACCGTGCATGTCATAAACAGTAACCGTATCAAGCGTTCAGTTTGGTGCGTTGTGTTGTGGCGCGCATGAGTTCTGAAGCAAGACTGTAGTTTATTACTTTTATTATACTGGGGAGGGGGGGGGGGGGGAGATCACATGATTGTTTATTCTGGGCAATGCCCGGTAGCTCATCTAGTATTTGATATTTTGGTATGTATTTTAGTCATGGACAAAAGAATTAATGTTGATACCTTGAAGAAAACAACAGAAACTGTCTCAGAAACGAGCTGTATTCTAGGTAGAAAGCTTGTGGCCACTATCAACATTAGATGGGCGGGAGCTTAGAGATTAGGATTCAGGAAAAAAAAAATCATTCTGTCCTTTTTGTTT